>OZ007555.1:251405299-252833583 GCA_963931855.1 Philhelius festivus | reverse complement strand
TCCTCATCCTTTTACCCCGTTACAAGGTCGGAGTGCCTTTTGCTAAGCACCCAAGTCTCGGATCCATATGTGAGTACTGGCAGGACCATAGTCCTGTACAGCAGCAGTTTTGAAGTTATGGTGAGATTTCTGGATTTGAAAAGCTTTGACAGACTATAGTAGGCTCTGTTGGATTTGAGAAGCCGCCCGCGTATTTCTTCTTCTATATTGTTATCGGCTGCTACTATTCAAATTCGTGCTCCGCTACCTTGATTGTTTGACCAACTGTTCCTCTCGCATTCGACGCCACCATGTACTTTGTTTTACCTTCACTAATGTGCAGCCTCAGATTTTGTGCCGCCTGCTCGATCTGGATGAAGGAATCGTGTACAGCTTGTTCGGTTCTTCCGATGATGTCAATGTCGTTTGCGTAAGCTAGTAACTGGCTGGACATGTTGACGATGGTCCCTCTTGTTGCCGTGCCAGAGTCACGGATTGCTTTCTCCAACGCCAGGTTGAAGAGGAGGCAGGCCAAACCGTCCCCTTGTCGGAGTCCATTAAAGATTTTGATTGGTCTGGATAGCAATCCGGCTATTTTTACTTGGCTTGTTACGTTAGTCATGGTCAACCTACATAGTCGTGTCAATTTATTTGGGATGCCGAATTCTCTCATGGCTTTGTAAAGTTCTACCCTGGCTATGCTATCATAGGCGGCCTTAAAGTCTATAAACAGATAGTATGTTGGGATGTTAACAACTGCTGTTTACATTACGTTTTTTTGCACTTGGATCAATGCAAATCTCTATTGCTGATTTTGCTGGTGTAAGCATCTCCTCCGTTTGCATTTTATTGCCAAAAGTAACAGGACAATCGCTAAAAATCGATGGAGATTCATTCGGATGCCTGAAACTATGTTGGATATGACTAAAGCTAGCGAGAAGTTCTAAATACAATTTCCTCCCAAACGCGCTATTTTTCTTCAGGGTGCATGCGTCGGTTTTTTTATTTTCTATTACTTTAGAACGTCGTAAGATGAATTCAAGTAGAATATTTTCTTCCAATTCTGTAAAATTTGAAGTCCTTTCGGGTTTTGTCGACATTTTAATAATATATCAATTTCAAATTATTATAAATATTCAAACTGTTGGCGGTTGTCTATTTTACAAAAACGTAAAAATCCCTGGGATTTTTTATAACAAACATTTAAATTTAAATATCTTATTAAAAACAAGTATTTAACTAAAGAGGAGTGAATAAATAGAAAATGTAAATGGAGAATACTTAATTGTTTAGAAACATCGAAAAACCTCTGTTTGCTCAAGTTTTTTGCACAAACTGTCTTTATTTTAAGTGTGGTGAGAAAAACTTTAAAACTATTTAAAAAATGTTCAAAATTAGGAAAGACTTAGGCTAATTTAATCATACTCAATTAAAAACAGTATTTTGTCAAGTTAGCTAAATAAGCTTTAAGGTATTAAAATGATAAAAAATAACTCTATATTACATTTAAAATGATATAAATATTGAGCTAGAAGTATTTTCCAAATCATGGCAATGGACAAATAGTAAACTGCACAACTGTGTCACACAAACTTGCTCTTAGAGTTAAAACATTTAGAAAGTATTTTTTTATTTAAGCAAATATGAATCAATGCAAGATTTTAAATCGTTAAATTTTAAATATAAAATAATTTTTATGACATTTTGGTACGACAATTTTAAGTTTTTAATGTTTTCCAAATGAAAATTAAATGCAGGTACGTAAAATGAACGTTCTGCTATGCTACGTGGAAAAAAAAGCAAATTATGTAAGTCCTCTTTGTGAATGGACAAATTTGAGAATTTCGCTAAGGTAACTACAACACCTATGGACCTTCAAAACAAGCCTGAATTTTGAATAGTGATCAAGATTGATTTCAAAGAGAGTGTTGGGCGTACATATACCCTGGAACACTGTTCTAAAATTAATTAAAACCAGTTGAACCTTTTTTGAAAAAATCCAAACAATTTGTTTTTTAATTTGAGAAAAAAGGTACTTTATTGCAAAATTTGTTAATCTTAATCGTCATACTTTTTCTAATATTATACTTAAGTTAAGATTATTGGATACCTATTTTACCATTTTAGTACATGTGAAACTTTGACATTTACAAATGTGAAAAATGTTTATGTTAATTCTTTCTGCACGATCTGTCATTGTTATAGGTTTGTTAAGTAAGGGTGAGTATTATGTTCCAGTTTTTATTTTCAATAACTTCTATATGAAACATAATTTTATAATTTATTTTTTATCGATTGTTTATATGGGCTCCCACATTATGGTTAGTAGTCGTTTCATTGCAACTGTTGTGTCAATTAAATTTTATAAGGGTATGGTTGCAAATGTTTTTTGAGAATTTTTAGCTAACATGACGGATATATTCCCAATTCGAAGAGACGTTCCAGGACATAAGACAACACTCTAGCTCAGTGCATCAATCTTTTGTATGAAATTTTCAAAATTAAAAATTATACGTTGAATGGTTGACTTGCTCAACAAATTATTAACACCAACAAAATTCTCAATATTTTTTTTATTTAACCCTTAGCTGCCACAATTCTGTAGAATAACATAGCTGCCACACTGGGGTACGAAATGCCCCAACAACAAAATATCGTATTGTGAACCAGCTATTGAATTTTTTTGCTTGAAAAAATTCTGTGTTGATCATTAATATGTATTTTATAAGATGAAGTAGGTTTAAAGAAAAATATTCATATTTATCATTAATAAAAAAATTGTTAATTGAAAAAAAGTGGTGAAAATGATCATTTTCACAAAAAAAAATCTATTTTTTTCATTTTTTAATATTTTGAGCTAAAAATTTAATGAGATACTCTCAAGATGTATACCTTCAAGAAAAAAAATATTTGTCTTAGAAAAAAAGTATATTTATTTTGTACTATGAAGAGCTTCGACGTAGGTCGACCGCGTGTTCGAGACTGTAAAAGACGGGGATCGAAAGTTGCGTCTTCCATCTCTACATCTAACTCCGATGAAGATGAACTAACAGATACGTTGAATTCAACCTAGAACCATCATCGACTTCAGCATCCGAAATATTCTCAGCAACGCCATTGTTACAATCATCCTCGATCATTTCTTGTCGCAATGTCCTATTGCGCAAATTGTATGCCATCTAATAGTATCTAACGAATAAATATACTAATATAAATATTAGAAACGTTGTAAAAAATTCTGAGCAGTCAAAATATATTACGATTATTTAAGAGAAATAGAGCCAAAACAGAGTAAAAAAAAAAATTACTTAAATAATCATAACTGCCACACTGGGGTCTTAAACGGCACCACACCACTTCCAACGACTGCCAGAACGATACTAGTGCGCATATCATCGTACTATGGGTTTCAGGGGAAAGAGGTATGCTTCAACTAATAACAGATGAAGCCACAATTCCAATTTTTTGAAAATTTTATGTTTTATTGTAATTTAAATAGCGCTGGGGTCACCTGGACCCCACATGTGCAGCTAAGGGTTAAGGTACTAGTACGGTCTAGAATGCCAAAAAAACGCAAGATTTATGGGATTTTTTTTCTCATGAATACATGCGTCAAGAGTACGAATTTTGGCCGAATTAAAGAGGGCGCAAACGTCGACTCATCAAAAAAAACATGGTCCCATGGCGGACAGTTAATCTCAGGATTGGCTGGACTGAAACAAAAAAAAAAGTGCGTTATTTGAAGGAAGGTTTCTTACGAGACAATTTACCATTGGCTCTCAAGCTTTCTTCAAATGTTGGAGAAAAGATTTCGTTAATTCCCGTCCCACTTTTTTGGATTTAGTTATTGCATTTTTTTCCTAATAAACTGGCTTCTCAGAGTTTAAATTTTACTTTTTACCTCATCTTGCGTTACTTTTGGGCGATATGCTTTTAGCTCCTCCGTGATACTTTTTAAAGCATCAATCTTTTTTATTCTGTCAAGAGCATCTATAAGAACACGGGATGTTGTTCGTACATCATTATAAGCTGTGTTGTTTGGGATTTATTCCAATTGCTCATAATAATTTTATTATTTTTTGTAAATATTTAAAATAAATTTCAACTCAAAACACAAACCAATAATAAATAAAATGCACGACTGGATCGCACGAACTTGCTCTTATGTAAAAGTACGAGTACTTTGGAATTAAAGATACATTTTATAAATATAAAACATGAATTTAAAATGAAATTGCCGTGTGATTTCTAGAAAAGTATGAATTTATGCAAACAAACTTTAAAAAATCGTTTTATTATTAAATAAATAAATTTTTTATATAAGAAATTTCTTTAAAATTTTTCAAGAAAAAAATGTGGGATGCGAATTTTAAGTATTTAATAATATTGATTTTAGGAAATAATTTCAAAAAATAATCGTTCATAGGTTTTGAAGATATTGTTGTGAACAGAGCTTTATACTACTACAGCGCCATCTGTTGGAAAACTGCATATCTAATTTATGGAAGAAACGAAAAGCTCTTTTCCAGTGTCAAATGTATTTCCCCTTATTCCAAACATCTAGAACATTCCAAGACAAGAACTTTCGAGAACAACTAATTTGAGTATATAAGGGAGTGTTCACGGTGAGCAAGACACAGTTGATTTTTGATTACGGAAGTGTGCAAAACTCTGCTTATTGGATTGTGTAAAACAAGTGTGATTTTAAATTGAATAAAGTATTTGAGTTGATTATAAATTGAGATTTATTGTTGTGATTTGAAAAGTAAAAATAAAGAAGAGATACTAGAAAGAGTAATAAGTTTTATTTAACGAACCTAGCAAAAATATTACATTGGTGTCAGAAAAGTGGAATAAAACTTATTGTGCAGTGAAGTGTGCGGAAAAAAAAAAATAAATAAATAAAAAATGAGCAAGTTACTGAAAGAGCTCAACTGTAATGAGCTGAAAAGTGAATTAGGCAAGCGAGAACTTTCTAGAGCAGGATCGAAAAATGAGCTTGTTCTGCGTTTGGCCGAATATTTGAAACAACAAAATGAAGACCCGGACATTTTCGTCTTTGAAGCTGACGCTGAGGAAGCAGACGTAAGTAAAAATGTAGATGTTTCAAATATGATTAGTCTTCTGCTTCAACAACAAAAGAATGTTCTCGAACGTCTCGAAGAGCAACGAAATGAGCAGAAAAACGAACAAAAGAATATTCTCGAACGCCTGGAGAAACAAAAAGACCTTCTGGAAGAGCAGAGGAACATGCTAGAAGGCAAGCTTGTTAATATCGAGAATAATGTATCTGTACTTGGTGAACGTGTTTCGTTGATGGAGAATCAAGTCGACAACAAAATGGAGACGTTTTCAAAAGAGTTAGATGAACGTGTTTCATTGCTAGGGAATCAAGTCGAAAACAAAATGGAGACGTTTTCAAAAGTGTTAGATGAACGTGTTTCATTGCTAGTCGACAACAAAATGGAGACGTTTTCAAAAGAGTTAGACCGTGTTCGAAACATAAAGATTCGGGAAAGTTCTGGGGAAACTTTGAGAAAAAAAGAGATGCAACCTCCAACCTTTGATGGACAAACTTCTTGGTCTATATACAAGAAGCAATTCGAGGCAGCTTCCACAACAAATGGCTGGGATGAGGCTGACAAGTATATAGCCTTAACTCTTGCTCTTAGAGGAGCAGCTGCTGAGTTGTTGCAAACCATACCAGCAGATAAGAGCGGTGACTTCAATTCCTTGGTTTTGGCTATAGACAAACGCTTTGGTAACAGCCACATGAAAGAAGTCTTCAAAGTGCAACTTAATTCCAGAGTTCAGAAGAAGGGAGAAACTCTACAACAACTGCAAGCGGACATTGAAAGGCTTGTTCATCTTGCATATCCAGATGTTGGAGAGGAAATTTGTAACCAGTTCGCAGTTGAGGCATTTGTTCGCGCCATTTCCGACATACATCTTCAAAGGGCCGTGCGAACTGCTGGAAAACGAACGCTTTCTGAAACATTAGCGTTTGCCTTAACAATGGAAGCAGCTGAGCAAGCTTCTCACGGAGTACATCGACTTAGAGAAGCCATCGTCGAAGAATGCTCATGCCAAAGAACTGATGTCCAAAGGAACCAACGAAACGGACTTGCAAAGTGCTGGAATTGCAACAAGACCGGACATTTACAGCGTCAATGTCGCTTACCACCAAGAAGAGCTTGTCAACATTGTGGACACGGAGTTTCAAACTCAGAACAAGGTAACAATAACACCAGTGTTACTTCCCGAACAGTTTCCCAGCAGGGAAACGAGTAAGAACCAACTTCGAGGGGCAGAAGCTGGTTTCTGGTATCGATGGCCCCAGAAACACCATCCAGGTCTCTCAAACTAAGCGAGACAATAGAAGTCTGACTGTCGAGGCAACTTTAAATGGCAACAAACGTGTGGCCACCATCGACACCGGTGCCACAGCCTCCATTGTGCGTCAAGACCTAGTTCACCTGAATTGGCTACACAACACCAATAGTTACCGTCTAAGAACTGCCACAGGAGAAGCAGCTAGAGTTTATGGTGAAGTCCGACTAAGAATTCGAATTGCAGGTCTAGAATTCTCACACAAATTTTTGGTGGCAGATATATGTGACGAGTGCATCATCGGAATGGACTTCATGAAAGAACATCGTGTAATTTTGGATATCGGCAACCAGGTACTCAAATACCAGAATATAGAGATTCCAATGATCTATGGGCACGAAGGAACAACAACTCTAAGGACTGTCATCAAGGAAGACGTGATTATTCCTACTTCTTCTGAGGTATTTGTTTGGACAAAATTAGAAGGTGAGTGTAAACGCCATCGATACCTAATGGTGGAACCAGACCCAGATTGTTCTTCCCAAAACGTCATCATTGGGAAGACACTTGTGGCTCCTAAGAACAATATGGTCCCCGTACGGATACTCAACACCAAACCGTACGATGTTAAGTTGACGAAAGGAGAAATTATCGGTAAGTGCGAATCTGTCGCAGCCATAACACAAATTGACGCTGAAACACCAAGAAAGACATTAGATCCTGAGGAGCTCAATAGCATCAAGGCGAAGATACTCAATTCAGCTAACCTAGACCAACATCAGGTTAAAACGGCAGAAAGCCTTCTGAACGAGTATGCTGACATTTTCGCTTCACCAAACGGGAAATATGGAAGGACACAAATGGTGCAGCATCGAATAAATACAGGAGATGCAAGACCCATTCGTCAGCCCGCAAGACGTCTGCCACTAGCCAAACAAGGTGAAGCTGAAGAAATGATTAGCACCATGAAGAAGGATGGTTTGATTGAAAACTCCAAGAGTCCTTGGGCGTCACCAGTGGTCCTAGTCAAAAAGAAGGACGGAAGTACACGATTTTGTGTTGACTACCGAAGGTTGAATGATGTGACCAAGAAAGACAGCTATCCCCTGCCAAGAATCAGTGACACCTTAGATGCGATGGAAGGAGCACATTGGTTTTCCACACTGGACTTGAAAAGTGGATACTGGCAAGTTGAAATACACCCCGAAGATCGAGAAAAGACAGCGTTCTCCACAGGTAATGGGCTCTGGCAGTTCAAGGTGATGCCATTTGGTCTTTGCAACGCTCCCGCAACATTTGAGCGTTTGATGGAGTGTGTCCTTCAAGGCCTGACGTGGAAAACTTGTCTTGTCTACTTGGATGATGTTATCGTTTATGGAAAAACATACGACCAACACTGCAAGAACCTAAAGGGTGTGTTCCAGAGACTTCGAGAGGCTAACCTTAAACTGAACCCAGAAAAATGTGCACTGTTCAAGACTGAAGTAAGGTATTTGGGACATATCATCTCGTCCCAAGGAGTCAAGACCGATCCTGAAAAAGTTGACACCGTCAAAAATTGGCCAACACCACAGGACAAACATCAACTACGAAGTTTTCTTGGTCTTGCTACATATTACAGACGTTTTGTTAAGAACTTTGCCGGAATTGCGAAGAGTTTGCATCAGCTTACGGAAAAGAACAAGCAGTTTAGATGGTCAGGTGAGTGTGAAAAAGCCTTCCAAGAACTGAAATACCGTCTATGCAATGCTCCGGTGCTGATCTATCCGACTCCAGGCAAGTCTTTTATCATCGATGCTGATGCAAGCAATGTGGGAGTCGGCGCTGTTCTGTCACAAGTGGACAATGGCGAAGAAAAGGTTGTCGCCTATTTCAGCAAAGTACTGTCGAAGACCGAAAGGAACTACTGTGTGACCAGAAGAGAACTCTTGGCACTCATCTTGGCAACGAAACACTTCCACAAATACATCTATGGACAGAGGTTTCTTCTACGAACCGATCATGGTGCTCTTAACTGGTTGTTGAACTTCAAGAACCCAGAAGGACAAGTCGCAAGGTGGATAGAAAGACTGCAGACTTACGATTACGAAATTCAACACCGAAGGGGAAAGCTGCACTCAAATGCCGACGCACTATCCCGAAGACCTTGTAAAATAGATTGCAAGCATTGCAGGCGACAAGAAGAAAAGGAATCCATCAACATTCTGCGAATAAGGGCTGACCCCATTTGTGGATGGAGCAATGAAGAAATAAGATCTGCTCAACAAGAAGACCCCGACATTGAACCTCTTCTCGCATGGAAGGAACATGAAGAAAAACCCGCATGGAATGACATTTCCGACAGGAGTCCAGTTTTAAAGGCCTATTGGGCACAATGGGACTCACTTCATGTGCAAGAAGGTGTTCTTCGGCGAAAATGGGAGTCCGCTGATGGTAAATCCTATGTGATGCAGCTTGTGTTACCTCAATCGAAAATCAAAGAGGTTCTTCGAGAGATGCATGATGGACCTTCAGGAGGCCATTTGGGAGTCAATAAGACTTTAGAAAAGGTGAGGCAACGATTCTACTGGTTGCATGCAAGAGACGACGTTGAAAAGTGGTGCCGAAATTGTGACGCTTGTGCTGCAACCAAAGGACCTGGTAGAAAACTGCAAGGAAAAATGATGCAATATAATGTCGGCTCACCGTTTGAAAGGATTGCTGTTGATGTGGCTGGCCCATTTCCGGAAACGAATGCTGGAAACAAATACATTCTGGTGGTAATGGATTACTTCAGCAAATGGCCTGAGGCATATGCTATCCCGAACCAAGAAGCCAAGACCGTGGCCGACCAGATTGTGTCTAACTGGGTAAGCAGGTTCGGTGTGCCTATGGAACTTCATTCCGACCAAGGAAGGAACTTCGAGTCGAACATATTCCAAGAGGTCTGCGTGTTTCTTGGCATTAAGAAAACGAGAACCACACCACTTCACCCGCAATCTGATGGAATGGTCGAGAGATTCAACAGGACCTTAAAAGAACACCTCACTAAAGTCGTAGGCGACTACCAAAGAAACTGGGATAGGCACATACCACTATTTTTGATGGCCTACCGAAGTGCAATACATAGCTCAACAGGACAAACGCCATCTGAAATCCTGTTTGGAAGAAGCATACGGCTGCCTAGTGAGATAAGGTTTGGACATCCATCACAAGAGTCTAAGGAAACAAGGGATTACGTGAGTGACCTACAAGAGAGGCTAATCGACATCCACGAAAGGACCAGGACTAGAATGCGCGCTTACAGCGATCGAATGAAGACAAGGTACGACACAAGAGCAAACACGACAGGATTCCAAGTAGGAGATCGTGTATGGCTGTATAATCCACATCGTCAAAAGGGATTGTCGCCGAAGCTTCAACAAAACTGGGAAGGCCCTTATATTGTCGTCACGAAAATCAATGATGTCGTTTACCGAATTCAAAGAGGGTCAAGAGGAAAGTTAAAAGTTGTGCATAGCGATCGACTGCACCGATACAGTGGCGAATGTGGAGATAGAATTGTTCGGGACGAACAATCTTAAGAAGGGGGCAATGTTGTGAACAGAGCTTTATACTACTACAGCGCCATCTGTTGGAAAACTGCATATCTAATTTATGGAAGAAACGAAAAGCTCTTTTCCAGTGTCAAATGTATTTCCCCTTATTCCAAACATCTAGAACATTCCAAGACAAGAACTTTCGAGAACAACTAATTTGAGTATATAAGGGAGTGTTCACGGTGAGCAAGACACAGTTGATTTTTGATTACGGAAGTGTGCAAAACTCTGCTTATTGGATTGTGTAAAACAAGTGTGATTTTAAATTGAATAAAGTATTTGAGTTGATTATAAATTGAGATTTATTGTTGTGATTTGAAAAGTAAAAATAAAGAAGAGATACTAGAAAGAGTAATAAGTTTTATTTAACGAACCTAGCAAAAATATTACAATATTGATTTTTCAAAAAAAAAAAAAATTTTCAAAAAAAAACAACAAATAATTTTTCGAATATTTTTATATACAATATTATTTTAAACTTAGGGGGACGCCTGCTGAAAATTTTTGGTTAAAATCGTTAGAGCCGTTAATGAGAAAGTCGAAAATCAAAAAAAAACGGTTCTATGACAGGTACTGTTAATAACATTTTGCCCCAAATTTTTTTTTTACCAAAACGTAGTCCATGTCCATAATATCACACCTAATTTTTTTTATCAAAATCGTTAGAGCCGTTTTTGAGATAAATAAGATTTTGCATTACGGGTGTATGGGGGGTACCGTTAGTTTTAGAGCTAAAACAAATTTCAATTTCCCCTCTAGGGAATCACCGAAGAACCATAACTAACGAGTTTGAAGAAAATAGGTCCAGTAGCTTAGGCTCTAGATCGAGGTACAGACATACAGACAGACAGACAGACGGAATTGCCGGACCCACTTTATTCGTCTTCGCTATCATCGTAATGTCAACTTTGATCAAAATCTCGAGTTCGATTTTTTTCCAAATGCAGAACTTGCCCTATAGTACCTATATCGCAAGTAATAACGGTGCTGACTGCCGTGTCATATATCACCAAAACAAATTTCAAAAAAAAAAAAATCCATTAATTTTCAATTGGTTTTAAAAATCCTGCCTCACTTTCTCGTCTCTTTCTTAACATAAAGTGCGAATGAGAAAAAACACAGAGACGTCAAAATAAGTCGGCGGAGTGAGTCCAATGTGAACACCGTCAAAAATGGCAACTGGTGGCAAATCAAAATGAGTGTTCGCTATAATGCAAACGGTACGCGCGTTGCGTCCATTTTACGGTAGAGGTAGAGTAGGTGCCTTGTCCAGTGGACTCTACATCGTTTGGTGGCCAAATTTCAGACCACCGATCGGTTCCGTAATCAAACATTCAACGACTAAGGCCTACACCTGTACAAGGTCCAATTAATTCAGAAGTTCAAAGTTCATGACCATAGACAACGCCACAGAGTGATGTGGAATATGGAAGCAGCTATAGAAGGACTTAAAGATGGCAAAGCTGCCGATTTGGATAGGACACCTTCTTTAATAGTGGAGATAAAAATCTGAGACAACCACTTTCAGTCTCAGAACATCGTGCCACACATCTTTCCTATCCTTCTTTCTCTTCCTTAACTTCACGACCGCGCTGTGTTGAAACATTTAAAGGGTAATCATAATCCCTTGAGCGCGTGTAGAATATGAAAAAAAAAAAAAAATATGGGACTGGTAGCTTTTTATAATACTCACTCACCGGCCTAATTTAAGGAAGCTCTAATATTTCCCATTTTAAAGGTTGGACCCTGCCAACTACAGATGCATTTCATTGTTGAATGCATCGTATACAATTTCGACCGCAGTGCAACAGGGCTGACTTAAAGTGTGGATTGCGAAAAATAACCTTTTGAAGGAGTTTCAAGCTGGCTTCGAGCCGCTTACTAAAAAGTATTGCAGATTCATTTCTCGCACGAAGTCAAAAGCTGTTTTCTTCGTAGATTTCAAGGCAGCATTCGATACGTACAAACTTTATGGGAATTTGGCCCCTTAACTCATAACCTGTATAAAGATACAAAAGCAGCTGTATGGATTGGTGATCTCATATCGGAATGGAAAGCATGAATAAGACAGTGTTGTACTCTCAGACCAAGTTTTTGGAGGAATTCAAATTAAAGCTTTTTATTGCCGATGACTTACATACTCGCCGGAAACTCAACAAATCATGATTAATAAATTGTATGAATACTCTGTCTGATGAAGTCTTATGGTCAATGCGGAGAAATCGAAGGTGATGATCGTTAAGAAAAATGGGGGTAGAGCCTGATCTAGTGAAAAGTGGTTTCACAACTGAGATAGTATCGAGATTATCAAAGGATACAAATATCTTGGAGTTTATCTGACCTCCAAGATATTTGTATTCTCGATACTAACTATCTCAGTAAATATCGAGTGTTTGAGGTAGTTGCAAAGTCAGTACTTTTGTACCATGCCCAAGTTTGGGGACGAAGAAAATATGAAATTGTGGAAAAACTAACTACAAACTATGGTTATGATCAACACTGGATTGTCACGATTGTTTATTGAAACGCTTGAACTCCAAATCTACTATTTCATTAAAGTAATACAAATGCTTAATTTATTTAATTTGCCTGAAGAATTTGGAAAGAAACTCAATATTAAATTCCATTCACAACTACAATTTATAGTCAACTAGATTACTCCCTTAATCAATGAAACTACTTCAGAGATGAATACAAGTTAGATGATATAACTATTATGTTTAAGCTTTCGTGGAGAAGAACTGAACCATTCTAACTTTCTAAGAAATATTACTCAATTTCTTCTTCCCGATGATGCACATTGTCTTAATAATTAGCATCTAAAGAGCAAGTACATGCGACGCGGGCGTATATTTTACTTGATATTCCTTAAATCATTTGGCATCCAAGGCACAAAGCTACATTTCTATCTTTCCTTTGCTAAAAACTGTTCATTTAAATTCAGTGAGTAAAGTTAATTAAAGTCACCAATTAGGCCATTGATACCAAAACTCCAATAGCTGTTCCTGCGGGTATTATTATAAACCCTTTTTCGGCACTGCAAATTAATTGCTTTCAGATTGCTGTATTCTTCTTTTCGTGGTTCTTTTGATAGATAGTTAAACGTTGAATTGTATCGAACAAAAAAAAATGCACAAAGGAATTTAATTAGAAACCATAGCAGTGTTGTAAAAGAAAATACAACGTGCAGGCAAATTTAAAGTTCAAACCAGGATTTTAGACTGGAGATGGATAAATTAAGGCTTTCATGGCAGTTGAGGGTCACGGAAAAAAAGTATGAACGTACTCGACTCTATCTCATTAATGAAAGATTTGGACAAAGCAAAATAGACCAGCATAATTACCAAGAGCTTCACACTTAGCACGCCACCATTATAGAGGAAGATAGAGTTCCATATAATGGTAAACCCCAGAATTGATCGATATCGTAACATAGATATTACTCGTATTTATTACCTGAGAGGCATAGCAAATTTCGAAAACTTTATTTTGTTCTGTATTTCATTCCAGTGCATCTACTTGTAAATGCAAGGTTTATTAGGATAATAATCAGCACACACGCACACTATAACCCTATTTTCTATTGTGTCAGTACAGTCGTTCCATTTTTTAAAGTCCATTATAAAGCCATTAACATTATAGAACTTTACAATTATCAAATTTTAAAGCAGATTATTTATTTTTTCACAATTTTAGACACTCTTTAACTAGAAAAGGGTTTTTCAATAAGGACGGGTAGATGTTAAAATAGAATTTAATAAGGTGTGTGTGGGATATTAACGAGATTCTTATGCCATTATGCACTGAATATGAAATCGTTCATATGGGTGATTCTACAAACGATGGATTTTTCGGTGGCCCAAGAAATATTTTTAAATCCGTTCAATTATTTAATCTGATTTTTTTTTTTATAAAATTAAATCTGATTGATATCTACCTGGCCTAACAATATTATTAGGTTGACCTTATTTTATCTTGCTCAGAAAATTCTTCAAAGTGTCTGAGTCCCCTGACGTGTCCCCAGTGCGTTTTCGCAAAGACGTTCTCTTATTTCAGGTCTCATACTTAGATGAATTGCACCAAAGTTACGGAAAATAACACATCTTTGCTACGAAATAGATAAATATTTTTTAGTAATTTATTTTTATACAAAAAAACTTAGTTAAACTTTGTCCCCCGCTTTTTGTATCAGTCCCCTGGCACATTGAAACAGTCGAAAAAATCAATAACTAGGATATCGATCGAATTTCCAGCACTGGCAATTTGAAGTACCAAATCTCCTTAAAATAAAATTGTGGTGCAAATCGATTCTGTTTCTTATGTTAGTGTTGTGAAAAAGACATTTGTGGAAGAAGTCGTGGATTGTTCCTTAAGATTATCAGTCCTCTGGTGAGGTTTTACAAAACAAATTTGTATAGGTTTAATAAAACTGTAATATTATATATATATTTTTATTTTTTAAAGTAAAACCTTAATACCTTTTTTGCGCAAAAACCATGAAAAACCTCAGTCCCTCAAATGAGCAAATGATATTTTATTCAGAAACCTGAGAAATTTTTAGTTATATTGAACTTCTAACTTCATTGCGAAATATTTTTAAAATTTTTAAAAAGAATATAATTTATTTTAAATTGATTCTTAGAAAAAAAAATATTTAATTATAATATATTATATTCTCTTAATAAAATGCTAAATAATATTTATTTACCATGAATTTGTATGTTTATGAAGAATAAGATAGAATATGAGAGAGCGGACAAAGTTCATAAAAGCCGAACCACTTAACCTATTTGGATGAAATTTAAAGATTGAAAGTAATTTTGGAAGAAAACACTACTCGTATAATTAAGTCCCACCCACTGATACGCTCACTAACAAAAATAATCGTCAAAATTGATAAAAATCCAGGTTTTGTTCCAAGTAAAGGTTAAAAATGGTGTTTTTTTCAAGGAAGTTAGCCGTTCAAATTTTCCAGACCCAGTTTTTGGGCGTTTTTTACTTTCTTGTAATAGGTAGGTACTTCTTTTGTATTGAGGCAGTCTAAAATAAAATAAAATTTTCAAATATTATAAACGATAGTTTACGAAATGAGAACAAAATATTTGCACCCACTGACACCCCCACACAAAAGTTTATCTAAATTCCAAAGTTGTTAAATTAAAATTTGAGTAAATTAAAAAAATATATAATATACATATATATATATATAAAACAATCAATGAATGTCGTGTTACAAATTAGCTGAACTTAATTTATGATTTTATGAAAGTAATAATCACCCATATTCCACAAGTCGTATTTTGTCTCGTACTCGTAGTCGAACTCGAACTCGTCTCGTATCAAAATCGTTATTCTTCAAGTCGTATACGTTGCGTACGAGTAGCTTAAAAAAACAACGTATATTGTCGCCCGTAGGTAATTGTTAAAATCAATAAATTTGAATTGAAAAAGTCATTTGTTGTTTTTTCAATTAAATTATTTTATTTATAATGAAATTCTGATGAGCTCCATTGATTTGAAGTGGCTCTTCTTCAATTTTATTTGTTTTTTCTTTTTGTTTTTTGTTTGTACGAGTTAGACTAAGAGCTCACAGCAATTTTTGAGTGTGATTGATAACAAAAAATAACTAGCATAATTAGATAGGCCTTTTATAGTTATTTACAAATGTGAAAGTCTTGCATACTCTAGTGGGAGCAATAGTGCATCAAGTATGCAGTTCTTTCCAAGTCCAAATAATTGTGATAAGAACCTTGCCAAAATGTAGAGTTAAGTCCCCGATTGAAAATATCGAGGTCCAAGACGTTTTACAGACAGCCTTCTGCCTGCCAGACGCGATAAGAATAGGCTACTTCTTGCACTAAGAAGGCCACCTTCAAAACGTCTTGGACCTCGATATTTGCAATCAGGGCACTTAGCTCTTCATTTTGAAGTTATGCCAAATTTTGTATCCCAATTTTTTTAGACTTTGGAAAGAACTGCATACTTAATGCACTATAATGCACTATTGCGCCCACTAGAGTATGCAAGACTTTCACATTTGTAAATAACTTTCTATAAAAGGCCTATCTAATTATGCTAGTTATTTTTTGTTATCAATCACACCCAAAAATTGCTTTGGGCTCTCGGTCTAAGTGATGTTAATGGCTTGTGAATACTCGTTATATTCTTGGACTATGTCAGTTTCATCTTCAGTATTTATCGTGTCGATTACAGGAGGAGGCTGAAAAACTCCAATGTTTGATCCTTGGGGATTAACAATTTAAATTTAAAATGTTAGCAATGTACTTCTCAAATTTGCTCTAGCATATGGTTGTAATTTAAGCACCCCTGTGCCTTTAAATTGCTGTTTATTGTGATGCAGTTTCTGTTTGAACTAAATACTTTTGATCATTGCAGACCTACAGAGGCATGAATTACAATTTGTTAAATATTTCTTACTTTAAGACAAGCTGGACCATTTCGGATGGGTGGCCCAAGGCTATTTATTTTTATCGGAAGGTCCGCCCAAAACTGTTAATTATTTGCTTTGAGTTTTCCACTCTTCCTATGGCCCCTTGCTACCTCTAAATTTTCTTCCAATGCACAAACCAATGCCTCAAATTGAGAACGATTTATTATTTTACTAAACATGAACGCGTTAATAACGTTGATTCCAAATAATAAACCAATAAAAAATGTGCTTTACAAAATTCTCAACCATTTTCTGCCGATTCCGAACGGCAAATGTGCAGCACTTTCCAAGACAAGAGATATACTCTTAAAGGATTTGTCAATTCGTTGCAAGAGGCATTACACTCCTGAAAAACTTTTTGCTGCGGCTGAGAATCGAACTCCAGACCTTCCGCATGACAGTTTAACGCCTAACCATTTTGCCAAGAGATACCAATGTACTTACATTAACTTTTTGTCCATTTTTATCGAAAAAAAAAACAAGTCTCGTCTAGAATATTTAATACGAGTAAAAAAGTACACAAATACGACTTCAAGTAAATCGAATACGAGATTCGGAATAACGATAAAATACGAATAGTCGTATGCGATGTTTTGCGTTTCCCGATATTAGTACAAGTGAAGTCGAATGTACGACTTCTGGAATACCAACATACGACTATAGTCGAATACGAGTCAAAAATACGAGTTTCAGAATACGGGTGAATATGAATACAAAATAAATATTAAGTTCACTACTTTATTAAGATAATAATAAAAGAAGAAATAAATAAGTACATCAATCGCATGATACATGATTGAATTAAGCTATATACATATTGTGCAGCATGGGATGCACTTGGTTTAATTCACCTTGTGGTATACGACCTTTTTTTATCAGGCGCAAGAAAAAATAGAGCGGATGGTTTGCCGACACTTGAACATGCCAAGTCCAACTGACCATGAGAGAAACATGGATTTTCTTATTACGATTTGTTAATCGTCATAGCGAAGGCAACACGAATCGAGAACTGAGTTCGTTTGGATGCCAAAATCGGCCAAATCGCTGCCTTTCGTGACATATTTACAAGTGTATTTAACGTACTTCACCGAATTGCAATAACGTTACAATGTGCCTTGAATGTTTTTGAAAGAAGTGGCGAATATAGAACGAATCAGCTGTTGTCGACCAAGAAATTGTTTCGTTTATGTTTGACCCGAATTTGTTTTATACAAATATGTACATATATAAAGATTAATTCTAAGTCCGAAATCTCATCAAAATCCGCAAGGTATCCCGTACATTTTCAGATTTTGATATTTAGTTAATTATAACAATATGCCATTGAAAACATACACTAATTTTTCTCTTCAATATAACAGTTCAGTCACAAAAGAAGATATATAATTGTTAATTGATTGATTACAAAATTCGCTTTCCTTCCAAACTATTTTGTTTTCTATAGGTTTTTCGTATTTCGACCTCACTTGACAAAGCATAGTTAAGCTAATCTTAATCCTGTCAAAAAAGATAAATCGATCTGAAAACGATTCGCTTAGAGTTCCATATTCATAACGCAAATAACAATAGACAAAAAACAATCTTTAAATCGACCGTCGAATAAAGATCTCACTATGTTGTTCTATATGTGGTAGATACATCTAGAGCTATCTGCAAAATGACGATTGTTGAATTGAACGATAGCTTTAGTTTACGCTATCTCTGTTTAGACTTCTGATCATTCACTTCGAAAAATAGCCACTCGAGCTTTCTAATGAATGTTTTTTTTTTTTCTCAAAAAATACTAGACCAATAACATAACGACTTTCAATAATTTTATTAATAGACGGTTTTCTTTAGATTTTATTCAAAACATAAATCAACAAAAACAGTCTCAAGAAAAACCCTAACGTTCACTTATAAAGCTTGTTTCCGATTCAGAGAGTTCCGATTGCTATTTGAGAATAGCTTAATCGATACAAGTTTGAGTGTCTGAAAAACTAAAATGCTTCGTAGCTTCAATGCATCTCGTAATCTTATAACAAAGCTTATCAGATCCGCTTAGCTTAACTATTATAATAATAGATTCAATTCTGAACTTTTCTCTGTGTATGGAAAAAAGTGCGTAATATAGGATTGCAAAAAGTTAATACTTCAGTTGCGGACGAAATTGATCTAGACTGGATGGTTTAAGCCGTAAGGTTTTCTACTAATAGCAGCAGTTAACCAATTTCATGTAGGAAATGCAGTCTTTTTTATTAAATCCAAGGCTATATGACTAGATAAAATTCACCCAAACATCAAGAAAATTCTCGTACCTCTCACTCATATTCAACACCAAAATTTAAAATCATCCAAATTCCCAAAAAAAGACTAATTCCGAATATAGGCCTATCGACAGCGTTCACTTCCTGTCTAAAGTATGTTATAAACAAACAGCTTCTTAATCCTATCAAGTCAGGTTTCGGTTCTGGTCATACGAGCACTTCTAAATTATTAAAATTACTGACCACATGATGATAAATATACGACTGTGATGGAGTTTAGTTTCTCTAAAATATTTGACTGTGTAAATCCAAATATTCTCTGTAATAAATTAAGGCAATATTTTAAATGTAACTGTGATACCTCTAACAAACTTGTTTTTTTTTATACATATCTGGCATATAAAATGCAAGCTGTTTCATGTATCTAATAATAAATTTTCCTCATTCTTTTCTGATAATAATGGTAATTGCGTTCCTCAAGGATCCATTCTTGGACCATTTTTGTTCTCAATATTTTTTAATGAATTACCTTCCGTTTCATCTTTCTGTCGGTTTCATCGGTCGGTTCATCTTTGTTTTCCTATTGGTATGGAAGACGCAATAGAAAAATTGAATACCGATCTATGTAATATATATATGATAGGTCCAAATGAAACTTAACCCCGATAAGACAAAAGCTCTACCAATCTCTAAACATTAGCCAAATTTCCATGATTTTCCCCATTGTTTTTAGTTCCTTTCAAGTGGAATATGTTAACCATGCTAACAATCTTGGTATAATTTTTAAAAATAAATTAACTTGGGATACATCACGTCTTAAGTGTATGCATCACTTAGAGGGCTATCAATAACAAAAACAATTTTTCCCAAACAACTTAAGCAAAAACTGGTAAAAGCACTCATAGTTCCCATTATTTGATATGGTTGTGAGTTGTTTGCTAATCCTGATTCTCTGTCACCCCAAAAGTTCAGGCTTGCCATTAATTCAGTGGCCCGTTATGATTTTAACCCTCGTTTGTTTGATCATATTTCTTATGAAACTCGTTAACATCTTGGATGCAATTTGGATGCTTTTTTCAAATATTGATGCTTTTCCCTACTTTTTCATAAAATTACACCTCGCACTTCTAATTGCTATACAGAACTGCGACCTTCTACATACACCTGCTTGACTGCAGGCAGGCAACTTTTAATTTGAACGAACCGTGTGAATGAGTGATTTGAACACAGAACATTTCTTTGATTGTCTTTCCAGGCTGAGTTGAGATTGCTTTGTTTCCTTTTTGCTTCTTTTTTATATGTTTTGGTTAAAACTTAATACATAGTAACTTTTCTTATTTTTAATCCTAATTCTAATTTTTTGTTTCTCTCCTAGATCCTGGACTACTTAAAAGTTTATCTTGATGTACAGCGTTGCTTAATCAATAAATACATTTACAGATAGTCAAGCAGCACTTTCCCATTTTTAAAAACCGACTTTAAGTGTTATGAAATCGTTATTCAAACTGAGAAAAAAAAAACTGCAAGATTTAGTATTCGATATCAAGATGTACATTAAATTTAGCCCCATATTTCGGTTATAATTTCCTTCTGTCTCCACTGACAAATGTTTGTCATCTTAGAATATTCTCATCCTTGTCCTGTAAATTTCAAACCGAAACACAACTTTTTGTTAAATAGAACATGATTTTTATTAGAAAATTAACTTCTTAATGCACACATTGGAGCAGTTACGTTTTTTTTAGATTCATATATTTTACTCTAGCATTTCATTCAAAACTCCATCGAAGTCTAATCGACTCCCCGGCACATCGTAACCATCGCTTATGTTCAATGCAGGCATTTCCTTTCCATTAACTTCAGAAATAACTTCTTCGATAAGGTCCTCTTCCGGCATGAAGTCATCTTGTTCGTAGACGCACTCCTGCATAACATCTCCTGGCGTGTTAGCATTTTCGGGGACAATGTTTTCCTCCATTCCATCCTCTTCTATTATGTCTTCAACTTCGGAAACTTCTTGTATCGAATAATGGACGTTGTTTTGCAAATCAGGTAAATCCATATTCAATCGTTCCGATGGAATCCGAATGAAGTTCTTGAAGTCGAATTGCGATACAACTCGGTTTAATGCAACGCCCTGCTTAAGCTCTGTACCCGACGATGGTTGTGGGTTCAATGTCACTGGCTGTGAAGCAAAAGCGTTGGTCTCCGGTTTTTTTATTATCTCTTCGAGCAGACTCAATTCAGTTTCGGGCTCGGTTGAGAGCTCGTTATGCACTGTTCGGACGTCCACTTCCGGCATAAGCAAGCCAATGACTTTGCCAAATTCGTCCCGGGCTTGAGCTTCCACAGCATCGGGGTTCACCAAGGGCGCACAAAACTCCAGTTCATTTGAGATAATTAAATCCAGAACTTCTTTTTCCAGAAGCAATTGCTTCTCAAATGGCAATTGCTCTACCAGATTCGAGAAATTGAGGAAAAGATCTTGGGAACGGTCGGTGTGCACTGGTTCCTTGCGATCTTTGATATAGTTCTGGAAAAACTCCAAGCTCTCTCTGAATTGCTTGGGATAGCGAAATGATTTTGCGGCAGGATTACTCAGGTATCGCAGCGATCTCTTCACAACTTCCCACTGGTCCCGGCAAGTCGTCCAATTGAATGGCAAATTCAGGGAGGTCTTTCGGTGCGGCTCATTCATTTCATTTGCAATCTCGCCCCACATCCATTGCGAGTAATCTGGATCCCCATAGCTCTCCAAGGACTTGTTATAGAGCAATGGATAGTTCCTCATAATGTCGACAAGTCGAGCATCATTAAATTTAGCATTTTCTTTTTCGTCCTTGTCGGCAAAGTTGAGTGTTAGCCTTTTACCATTTTGAGATGTAAGCTTAGATTCATATTTTGTGAGGTCTTCGTCCATTGCGATAGTAATAATTTAATTAAATCTGTTTAGTAAAACTTGCTGATAAATTAAAACGAATTCGTACTTAATTATTTCTTTTTTTTAAATAAATACTTTAGTACTGGTAGCTCATAACGTAAATAAAACAGAATAAAGAAACAAATGTCACTTTGACAACCAGTGCCAAATTGGAAGGTTGTGTTTTTATCAATGGATGCGTTCGAAGAATGTTTTCCAAACTGCAGTACCAGCATTTAATGTGCTTGTCGGTACAGTTGTTTAAATCATGATTCGATTACACCGAGTTGGGTACATACACCATTTTATATAAAATCTATAGTCTATGGTACTCTCATAAAGACGAAACGAATGACGCGCCAGAGCGGCTTTCACACTAATTCTGGCAGAGTTGAGAGGATTTGAGGACAGTCAATTGATCAGAAAAGGAATAATAACGAAGGTTAAAAAAAATTATATAGAGAACAACGGAGGCCAGAAAGAAACTATTTTGTGCTCACTTTTCTATCATTTTCTATACAACTGGGGAATAGTGTTCAAAAGAAGTTTTAAATTTTTTTTTCGCTGTACCATTACAACAATTTGTGTAATCTTTTGTTTAATAATCTGTTATATATTAGGCGTGTTTTTTTTGGAAAAGTTATCTGTAGTACAGTAGGATTTTATATGAATAACAAATACAACATCCGCAGTAGGATCACTGCCGATAAAAGGAGAAGTGAAATCCTGCTGCGGATAGAGATTTGACGTTTATTCGATTATCGGCATAGTGATCCTACTGCGGATGTTACTAATCGTTACGCCCATTTTACGGTAGACATGCACAGCTCGGCCTTTCGCAGACTTAAAACTTAACGAATTTAGCGTCGGGAATTGATGGAGCTACACTTGTACAAGATCCAACTGTTTTCAATACTCATGACCATAGACAACGCCGTCTGTGCGCTGTGGCGCTTCATGCCAAACAGCAGACTCAACGACTGACATTCTGCATTAACGATTTGAGGGTAAGGTTTTCTTGGAGATGTGAAGCGAATTAGCACCAAGGTCATGTGACTTAACCCCGCTAGTCTTTTACTTGTGGGGTTTCCTGAAGTCGCAGGTATATGCGATGCCTTTAAATTGAACATAAGATAGGTCATCGTTCAAATTTATCTGGATCTATGCGGAAGAATAATTGAAAATCAGACCATTTCAATCCGTGCAATCGGCTAGGTACGCACTGGCAACTGTGATCGAAATCAAATAGTTTAAACACCAGTTGATAGAGCAGCGCGCACTTGAAAAACTTCAGTCACAACTACACATTTCTCTCGTTGTATGTGATTATTTGTAACACAAAATAGCGAACTGGATTTTAGGCAATCGTTTAGTTTGTGTCAAAACATAAACTTTTTAGTTGCTCGAATCGAATTGCTATATCTGCGCGGGGTCCTATATAAGCTCATATTATGTTTCATTTTAATTGCGAAACTAACGCAAAAGGCCTAAGATACAGAGGCGAATATGAACGTTCGGAATCGGCAGAAAATTGTGGGTCCCCTCCATTCGTGGTGACGTGCACAGGAATTGTTAAACGTTATTGTAAATACGAGCCGTAAGCCTGGCGCGCACATTAAATTTTTAGTTGCACAACTGCTTGGTTCGAGCAACTAAAAAGTTTGTGTTTAGTCTAAGGCTAGGCGCCCACATTCAATTTTTAGCTACACAACTGTTTAGTTGCTTATAGAAAACAGATGAACTATTTGGTTGAATGTCCGCGCAGATGCATATAATTATATGTTACACAAAATAGCCAATTTATTTTAGGCAATCGTCTTGATTGTGTCAAAACACAAACCAAGTAGTTGCGAAACTAAAAATTGAATGTGCGCCTCTAGCATAAGATAAATCAACTGATGAATTTTTATAAAAGTGTATCAAATGAACCAAATATAGCTTCGTTTTAACAGCAGCAAAATATAAAAATAAATTAAATACTTTTCAACTTTTACAGCCATATCTATAAAGATTTTGTTTAAACTGCATCTTAGAGGTTATTTAGTTAAGCATATTAAATATTTAATTTGCCTTTAAATGTTGGTTCTTAACTAATCGATGGTTATGTCACGTAAAGTAAAAGAATGTGAAAATCTAATACAAAAAAAAATGGATTTGGTTTTTCTGCAGTAATAATAGTGCTGATGTCGTCGAAAGTGTTCTTTCTATTAAGTCAAAGGCTGTTGGGCTCGATGATGTTCATCCTTCTTTCTTGTGTATGATTTTGCCAATTGGGCTGCCATATTGTATGTATAATAAGCTTTGCTTTTAATACTATCTTGATGCCTGGCGTGTACCCGGACTTATGAAAAGTTACCAAAATCTAAATGCTAAAAAAGATAAATTTAGGCCTATTTCCATACTGCCATTTTCGTCAAATGTCTTGGAAAAGATTTTGCAAAAACAAATGAATCCTGATCTCGCTGCCAACTCATTGCTTAGTCCAAAGCAATCAGGTTTTCGTAAAAAGTACAGTTGTATTACTACACTTTTTGAATGTTACTGAAGACCCTAGGCAAGCATTGAGATTACTTTTTTGGCTTTGCTTGACTTTTCAAAGTCCTTTGATACTGTCAATCATGTCAATTTGTGTAGAAAACTCATGCAAAATTCAATTTTTCCTCCGGTGCTGCAAAATTAATTTTTTCTTACCTGACTAACAGAAAACAAGCAGTGCAAGTTGGAGATAGCTTATCTAATTTTTTGCCAAATGGTACTGGTGTGCCTCAGGGATCCATTCTTGGACCCCTTTTGTTTTCAGTTTATGTGAATGAACTTCCATCTCCACTTGCAAATTGTTCCTCTCACATGTACGCTGATGACAGTCAGCTGTATTTTAGCTGCCCATTGGGACTTATTGAGCATGGGGCATTTTGCGTCAATAGGTGCGTTTTATTATTCACAAATCTATCTGGATCCGGATCTGGATTAAGTTTTAACATGTATTACAAAAACAATTTGGGATCCTGTTTTCTATCGGGATCTATTTCAAATATCCAAAAATTAGTTATTACAGTGGCGAGTAGATGGCTTTTTATGGTAAGGTAGTGTAAACTACAGTGTAAAGAAAAGAGACAAGAAATAATTTAAAATTTACAAATCCAAGGATAAAAAGAGACGGGCTTATAACACTGTTTATTTTTGTTTATTTTTTTTGTTTATTTGTTTATTTCGTTTGCTTTAACAGTAAGATACAAATCTTATAATATAGTTAAAAGCTTCAAAATTGTAATAAAACAAAGAAAGACTATAGATTAGACTGTGTTTAAGTTTACATAGATACTATTTTAATTTAGCAATTGCTTAAGTTCAAAAATTTAATTAAATTAATTGTTCATTATAATTCATTTTTAATTTTCCAAAATCTCCATCTAATCATAACAGAATTATACACCCGATCCTAAGCAGACCGGAAATGAGAAAGTAAAACTCTCCGAAACTGTGTCTCATCCCTTAGTGCCCTAACATGCCGTGGTAAAGCGTTCCACAGGCGAATGGCATTGATAAAGAACTGCCTCTTGGATGCTAAATATTTATACCGCGGATGAATTAGTATTAAGGATCTGTTCGAGGAACTAAATATTAGCCTATCGAAAAGGTATTGAGGCTGATTCGTTTGGATAACATTAAATAAAAATACAATCGTTCTATAGTGAAAAAATTGATCGAGTGAAATGCTTAAAATTTGCCTTGATAAATGAGAGATATGGTCATATCTTTTTACACTGTAAACGTATCGGGCAATGTTGTTGAACGCAACATTGAGTTTCCGTCGGCTGACCGCATCGCAGTCGTTGAAAACTTCACATCCAAATGTTAATTTCGGTATCACTAGCGTTTTGGCTAACATTAAACGTGTTCTTAAAGGGGTAAAATGCTGTGAGGGCCATAGCATTCTGAGCACTCCATAAACTTTGCCTACTGCTACATTGATGTGATTCTCCCATGTCAATTTTCTATTGAATAAGACACCTAGGTTTTTTACTGTTTCAACATATTCAATTGGGGAGTTTTTGAGGCTTATGACTGGAAAGTAGGAAAGATTCAACTGGTTTTTACTAACTACGATACATTTAGTCTTTATAGGGTTTAAAAGCAGTCCATTTCTGTCTGACCATTGTGAAATTTTTTCAAGATTACTGTTAATGGTATTAGTGCAATCTTCAATTAGTCCAAGGGGGCAGCTGTGAATCAATTGAACATCATCAGCATACATTTGTATATTAGAGGATGAAATATTTGAGGGAAGTTCGTTTATGTAGAGAGAGAAAAGCAGGGGGCCAAGTATAGATCCTTGGGGGACTCCTCTTACTGTTGGTAAAAAACTTGAAATATTTGTGCCCGCCACAACCGCTTGTTTTCTGTTTACAAGGTAAGATGATAATAATTTGACAGCAGAAGTTGAGAACTTATATAAGCTCGAGAGCTTGTGAAGAAGAATGGAATGATCAATAGTATCGAAAGCCTTGGAAAAATCGAGAAGAACGAGAAATGTGACATGATCCTCGTCAAGGGCCCGTCTCATATCATCAACAATGTTTAGAACTGCAGAGGTGCAGCTATGCTTTTGACGAAAACCGGACTGAACTGGGGAAAGTATTTTATGCATGGTAAGATAATTACCTATTTGCTTTTGAAGAACTCTTTCAAACACTTTGGAAAGAAACGGAAGGACGGCAATAGGTCTAAAATCATCTCCATTTCTGTTTTTGGGAATAGGTATTACTTTAGCCAATTTCCACTGCATCGGAAAAATACCAGTCGTTAGTATAGTATTGAAAACATGTGTAATATAAGGCAAAGTCACAGGAAGTATGGCCTTGATGAACATAGGATGCACTTCGTCAATTCCAATAGCGTTCGACTTAATGGATAAGAGGCACTCAACTATGATACTGGAATCTACGCAAGAGAACTCAAAAGTATCTTCAACCAAGAATGGAAAGTCAATGGAGTTATGGGCAGTACTACATGTCGTATCAGATGAAAATGGAACAGGTAAAGAAACAAATTTGCGATTGAGTTCATCAACATTAGTATTTCCGATGTCAGTATGGTTTTGTTTACCAATTCCCATTATCTTTAAATTTTTCCATAATTGTCGCCCATTTACTGACGGGCTAAGAACACTATTATACATACGTATTTTAGCAGCCCTTATTTTACTCACCACCAAGTTCCGTAACCTGCGATAGATTTGACTGTGAACACTGAGCCTATAACGTCTCCATTGCTTATATGCTTCATCACGTTTAAGTATAAGAAATCTTATTTCATTAGTAAACCAAGGTCGTTGACCTGGTTTGAAGGTTTTACATTTAAGAGGGACGTGATCATTAAAGAGTTTGAGCATGTTGTAATTTAAAAAATCGACTTGATCATTTGAACAGGAAAAGTTATAAATAAGATCCCAATTTACACTCCGGGTATCTCTCTCAAGACATTCATAATTAATATTTTTAAAATCTCTAAACTCGTAAGAAGTAATGGGACAGGTGAAACTATAATCAAATGTAAGATATATTATATCATGGTTAGAGAAACCAGATGCACCTAGTTGGTCATAAAGAAGAACATTATTTATATCATTAACAAAAAAGACATCTAGTAATGTGCTTGATTCTGCTACAAAATGTGTGGCGCAAGTAGAGTTAACAGGGAACAAATTAAAAGTTCGCATATTATCAACAACATGGCTTTCTTGTAGAAGATTACTATTTAGGTCCCCACAAATAATAATTTTTGAAGCGCAAAAAATATTTTCTTCAAGTAATTTGAATAAAGGGGTGGCATCTATATACCTATTAGGCCTATATACTGAACCAATAATAAGATCACTACTTTCACTATTTGAATTGATGGTAACAAAAAGAAAATCTATAGAGCTTCCTACTTCTGATCTATAGCTTAATTTACATTTGATGCCATCCCGAATGTAGATCGCTGTCCCACCACCTCTTCTGCCGTTGAGTCTATCAGCACGGAAAATCTTGTATCCAGTCAAACAACACATCCTATCATTTACATTCTCATTAAGCCATGTCTCCGTTACACATATGACATCGACGTTTGATCCCTCGAACAAATCCCTAAACTCGTCAATTTTGGGTAATAAGCTTTGTGCGTTTAGGTGGCATACGTGTAGGCCATTCTTTTGCCTAGATAAAACACGCATCATAACATGAAGCATTTCCCCATTTGCTCTACCTGAGAAGGCTTCACTAAATTCATCAAACTCTGCCATTATCATATAATAACAAAAAAATTAATGAATACATGTTAAGGGGGATGAGCGGCGAAACAAAACTCCAGAGCACAGACTTACTTTCACTCATTTCTACTTTAGTTTGACGAATTAAACTGAATAATCAAATGGAGATAAATTGAAAAAAAAAGAGAAAAAAAAATAAAAATAATTTAAAATTATAAGAAAACAATAGTTATTATATAATTCAATATAAATAAAAAATTCAATATAGGAAGAGAAAAAACAACAATATATATATGTAAGTATTTATGTATATAGTAGATATTTATCAGTTGTTCATGGAAGGCTTGGCAATTCCGTTCAAGTCATCAATTGAATTGATAATTACTGCTTTTGCATCAGGTCTGTGTTTGATATGAACTAGTCCTCGCATCGTAAACACCGAGGAGATTTGTTGTTGTTTCCTTAAATGGAGAGACTGACGCAGCAACACATTGTTTTTTTTTAGTCAGACATTCACGCAAGTAAATGGGCGATTGTGTATTCGGACCGTTTAGCCCTACATCGTTTTGGCAGATTTGTTTTTTGTTAACATTTCTATATTTTGCAATAGATGTTAGAACGTAGTTTTTATCAAATGCCGAACGAAATTTAATAATTATAGTGGTATCGTTTTTATTTTTCGGTCGTGTGCGGAAAATGTCATTCAGAGTTCGTGGCTTGATTTGGATAGTGTGACAAAGATGGTTGAAGTATGTTTCAAGGTTTTCGTCGGGTGTATGGGGAATCCCAAACAACACCGCATCACTCGCGATCCTTCTATTATCATGTTCCTCTTGTGTGTTTTCGATATCGATAATTTTCTTTGAAGCTCTATCAAGTTCAAGTTTCAAGGAAGACATTTGAATATTAGCATTTGATAGTGAAGACTTAAATTGGGTTACATCCAATTTAAGTTCACTAATGACAGTGTTTGAAGTGTTGTTTGAACATTCAAGTTGTTCGACTCTTCTGTTTATTTCAGAAATGTTCTTGTTAATTTCAGCGAATTGATTTTGCATGCTTTGAACAAGTTTTTCGTTCTCTTTTTTAAGTTGTGCTGATATTAAAGAGATTATGAACTCACTTTGCTCTTTTAGTTTCTCGTCCATTTTTGTCCACAACATGCTGTCATCCAATGTCGTACTTGTTGACTTCAGTTGTGAAGATCCCAAGGGTGTTCGAGGTGAGTTAAATTGTGTATTTTTTTGTGTGTTTTTATTCGAGTTGGCCCGTGTTTTAGAACCTGACATTTTGATATAAGGTGTTTTATAGTTTGCGGTAACAGGTTGGAGTTCAACAAGATTTGGTTCGGAGCAACGCGAACAAAGAATTGATTTTTTTTTTTTTTCGTATATATTTAATTTACAAAAGTCTTAAATGAAAAAAAAAACACAATTTAATTTAGCGATTAGCACTTTAAAAAAAGAATTTTCGTTTTATTTTTTTACGAACTTTTGATTTTTGCGCTGTACTGAGCTAAATTTAGTATATTTATATGATTATATGAACAGAAATATGCCCGCCAATAAAAAGCACGTCTATGCTATAAGTCTCTTCATACTTGTCTACACTGCTGTCACTAAGATCCGTATCGTTTTATTTTCAAGGGAAGATCCCGATCCGGATCCAGATAGATTTGGGGATAATAAAACGCACCTAATGAGGACTTGGAGAAAGTGGTGAATTGGTCGGAATTAATTGGTCTTGTTTTAAACCCTTAAAAATAAGTGCCTTGTCATTTCAAGAAAATCTATTGATCTCACGTATTTCCCACCGATTGTTTTGAGCAATGCTCCAATCGAATATGTTTTAACAGCGAAAAATCTCGCAGTGACCTTCAACCCCTTTCTGAACTGCGATAACCACATTAATGGACTTGTTGGCAAGGCATATGGCGCACTTCGTTAACTTTGGGTAACCCAGGCTTTTACTCCAGTAAAAACGCGTTTTCTCCTTGCTAAGATTTTGATTATTCCTATCCTGATATTTGGTAGTGAAATTTATTGTAATTGTAATTATATAAGCAGGCGCAAACTCAATGTCGCATTCAATTCTACCGTACGTTATGTATACGGGATAAGTAGATATGACAGGATATCTGATATAAGATTCTATATCTTACAGTTTGTTAAGCAATCGCGAAAAATAAAATAAAATAAAATAAAATAAAAATGCTGCTTCATTTTATACAACACAGCTGTTTTGTGATGCCTTGAATTACGGTGGATTTACATGTATCTGCATTTGATTTCTGCCAAATACAGAATTTTTATTTGTTAGATAGAGAAAAAAAGAGCAAAATGCAGAAGAACTTCATTTCTGCTTTATAGCAAATTCGAGATCTGCTGAAGTCAAGATTATAGTAAAGACGAACATGTTCATCTTTATTAAAGCAGCTTCGTCTGCATTTTGTAAAACATACATTTGCTTCTCTCTAGTTTTCTGCATTTTTCATTACAGATTCGGTTGCTAGTTTTTACTTTAGCTGTTTGTCTCACAATGAGCTACGCCATCTAGCGTTTGTTAGTTAACACACCACAACTTAATAGAACTGCCAACACTCCAATAGGAAAATACTTTCAGACAGTGTCCAATTAGATTCCCCACATCCACTTGATGGCAGCACATTGGGAATGAAAACTGAAATGACAGTGACAATTGGAATTTCAGCAAAATTGAATAGTGGTAGACTGTCAACAAAAAAGTGAATCGTTCTAGTGTATGTTTTTACGTTTTTCGTCTAACAAATCGTTTTTATCTGAGAAAAAGTTTAACCAAACCGATTGCCAGAGTTTCCCTAAGCCCTGGGCATCAATTTCATTTAGTTCAATTCGGAAAAATCGTGTTAAAAATTGAGTTTCAAACAATTTTCAAGTCATTGAATATTCCATTATCTTCTGTGCAACATTGAAAATTTTCGGGTGTCTGCTCTGCTATTGCTCTCTTGTCTCTTTAACACGTAGTTTTCCTTTGAATTTTCCCAAAGAGAAGGAAAATTGTTCGTCTGGTGGTAAAGTGAGAAGAATTTGTTGTGTAATTGTTGTTGTTGTCGAGTCGTGTTCTTGGGGTGTGTTTGCTCTTGTTTATTGAATTTTGCAGTTTTGTGCCACCGAAGGATTTTCCCAATTCCAATTTGTGCAGTCGAATAATTTTACTTCGAAATTGAGTAGAAAGGTAAGTCAAATTGATTTGTGTGAATACTTTAGATTGGATTCATTTAGTTTATTTTGTTGGTTGATCTTTAAATTCAATCTAAGTAAATCTCTACGTAGTTTTATGAGTGATTTATTTAAGCATTTTATACTATATTAGAAATTACTCTAGGATCCAAATGCAGAAGAGTAGTTTGCGAGTATTTCTCTTATCAGTACGATGTCACCTGCTCTTTGATTTGCCATTCCGATGTCGGTGCACCACATACCGCTACCAACAATTTCTAACCGAGTGCGGTGAATTTTATTTTGATTGATAGTAATCGCATCGGACATACATTTCTAACTCGATTGAATACTAATTTAATATAAGTTAGCTATTTTCGTTCAATGAGAAACCGCAAGTTTGTTGAAATAAAACGATTAACTAAATTACGTGTACATTCCATTCAACTGCAATGCTTTTTATTTTGGATATGTTAATGAGGCTGAAGGTTTGAAGAACTATATCTACATGCACTGGTGTACTTTCCTCTTTGTTGGTGCTCAGTCTTAGTAACTAGGCCTTGTTTGTTTAGACTCAACCGACAAACTACATACCTACCTCGATCACACTTTGATCATATATTTATTTGAAAATATATGATCATAATCAGATATCATTATGGCACAAATAACTCGGGCTTAAATATTTATTTGAACCGTTTTTTTTTTAAGTGGAATAACTCCACTTCTGGAAAGATATGAGTTGTTAATTAAGTAAGATATTTGAATCCTCCTTTTGTATTAATCATCATAAATAATCAATGGGGAACAATTTCTTCCAAATACAAAATTAATTTCTCGTCATAAAATATTTTGCAAAAAATATTTTTTTCAAAGTGGAAAAAGATGACCTTTCGTTATAAGCATGCGCACATATATCCACAGTAAGGCCCAATTTGTGCTGCAAGGAACGATAACGGTATTTTTGCCCTGGCAATTCCAATGAGAACTTATTTCGATTTCCTTTACACATAAGAAATCAGTTTCTGCGTGAAGATTTTGATCCCTCGCCAGATTTGTCGTTCCTTCACACCAAAAAAATCGATTTTTCTTTGACAAGGATCAAATTCTTCAAATTCATAATTGAAGAGGGATTTACATGTACAAACAATTTTGATCCGGGATCGAAATCCGTAGTGTGTAAAGGAAATCGACATTAATTTACTTATTTTGATTAGTTTTCCTTCACTGCCTAGCTCGTGTATTAGTGCTTATTACTAACGGGTGATTTTTTAAGAGCTTGAGAACTTTTAAAAAAAAAAAAACGCATGAAATTTGCAAAATCTCATCGATTCTTTATTTGAAACGTTAGATTGGTCCATGACATTTACTTTTTGAAGATAATTTCATTTAAATGTTGACCGCGGCTGCGTCTTAGGTGGTCCATTCGGAAAGTCCAATTTTGGGTAACTTTTTCGAGCATTTCGGCCGGAATAGCCCGAATTTCTTCGGAAATGTTGTCTTCCAAAGCTGGAATAGTTGCTGGCTTATTTGTGTAGACTTTAGACTTGACGTAGCCCCACAAAAAATAGTCTAAAGGCGTCAAATCGCATGATCTTGGTGGCCAACTTACCGGTCCATTCCTTGAGATGAATTGTTCTCCGAAGTTTTCCCTCAAAATGGCCATAGAATCGCGAGCTGTGTGGCATGTAGCGCCATCTTGTTGAAACCACATGTCAACCAAGTTCAGTTCTTCCATTTTTGGCAACAAAAAGTTTGTTAGCATTGAACGATAGCGATCGCCATTCACCGTAACGTTGCGTCCAACAGCATCTTTGAAAAAATACGGTCCAATGATTCCACCAGCGTACAAACCACACCAAACAGTGCATTTTTCGGGATGCATGGGCAGTTCTTGAACGGCTTCTGGTTGCTCTTCACTCCAAATGCGGCAATTTTGCTTATTTACGTAGCCATTCAACCAGAAATGAGCCTCATCGCTGAACAAAATTTGTCGATAAAAAAGCGGATTTTCTGCCAACTTTTCTAGGGCCCATTCACTGAAAATTCGACGTTGTGGCAGATCGTTCGGCTTCAGTTCTTGCACGAGCTGTATTTTATACGGTTTTACACCAAGATCTTTGCGTAAAATCTTCCATGTGGTCGAATAACACAAACCCAATTGCTGCGAACGGCGACGAATCGACATTTCACGGTCTTCAGCAACACTCTCAGAAACAGACGCAATATTCTCTTCTGTACGCACTGTACGCATTCGTGTGGTTGGTTTAATGTCCAATAAAGTAAACTGAGTGCGAAACTTGGTCAAAATCGCATTAATTGTTTGCTCACTTGGTCGATTATGTAGACCATAAATCGGACGTAAAGCGCGAAACACATTTCGAACCGAACACTGATTTTGGTAATAAAATTCAATGATTTGCAAGCGTTGCTCGTTAGTAAGTCTATTCATGATGAAATGTCAAAGCATACTGAGCATCTTTCTCCTTGACACCATGTCTGAAATCCCGCGTGATCTGTCAAATACTAATGCATGAAAATCCTAACCTCAAAAAAATCACCCGTTAATATGGTTCATCATTTAGAAACAACTCAACAACAACTGGTTTTATATTGAATGTGATGTTCAAGAGTACATAAAAGTTATTTTTTTTTCGGCAACCCTAGCGTAAATGATAAATTATTTTTATTCGATTTTGTATACAATTTTTATTGTTTCCTAAATTTTCCAAATATCAAGGCCTTCGTATCACAATTCTTTTAAAGAAAAAGGGTAAGGAAATAGGGTTTCGGAGGTAGTCAAATAAATGAGTATCCTCTGAAACTTTCTAATAACTATGCTATATTAAAATAAAATACACGACTGGGTCGCACGAACTTGCTCCTATGTAATAGACTAAGAATTTTAAAAATGAATGTTATTAGAGAAAAACTGTTTATAAACAAAAATTAATTTTTTAAATGACTAAAACAACTTCTTAAGTAGTTGAAGGTAAAAATAAGATGCCATGTGATTCAAGCAAATATAGGTTTATGCAAGAACAAAAATTATAAGTCTTTGTAATGTTTTCTTAAAAAAATAATCTTTTATATAAAATTTTTTTAAAACATTTTTAAGAAAAAATTTTGGTACGCCTATTTAAAGTTTTTATTATTGTTAGAATAAAAATAAAATTTACAAAAAAAAATATTGAGCCGTTTTCGCGATGTTGAATTTTCCAAAAAAAAAAATTGATTTTTTTTTAAAATTCAAAAAAAATATTTTTCTTTAAGTTTTGAAATGCAATGTTTTTTAAACTTTTTAGGGGCTTCTCTCTAAATTTTTTATTAAAATCCGTTATGCCGATAATGAGAGATTCAAAATTTTAAAAAAATCGTTCTATGGTAGGTACAGTCAGTAGTATCTTGTTTTCAATTTTTTTTATTAAATTATAGATCTTAAAAATTAATCGAAAGAAAAAAAAGTTAAGAAAATTCTCGTAACCGTTTTCCAGAAAAATACGATGTTCGAAAACCATTTTTTAACATTTGTATGGAGAGTACCGTTATTTTTAGGTAAAATAATTTTTTTTCTCACATCTTGTAGATTATTTTAAGAAACTTTTATTTATCAAGTTTTAAAAAATTCGAGCATTGGTTTTTCGAAATATTGAGTTTTCAAAAAAAAAATATTTTTTTTTTTAAATCCAAAAAAATTTGTTTTTGAAAGTTTGAATACACAGTAATATTGAAACTGTTAGGGAGCCTTAACATAAAAAAAATTATCAAAGTCGGTCATACCGTTTTTGAGAAAATCAAAACCTAAGAAAAATGGTTCCAAGGGGGGTACCAAAAATAACCATATTTTGGAATTTTTTTTCAACCATTACCTAGGTTTACCTAAAAGAAATTTTATGAAATAAAATCTGTGGTACAGTTTTTGAGAAAAAAAAATATTTATAAAATTTCGAAAAAAAATCGCATGGCAGGTACCGTTATTTTTGGTCTTAAAAAAAAAGAAAAAAACATCCGGGGGGAAACAATTAAAACCCATATCTACCAAGTTTGAAGAAAATCGGCCGAGCCGTTTAGCTGTAATCGAACAGACAGACAGACAGAATTGCGAGATCCACTTTTTTGGTCTTCGCTATCATCGTAATGTCAACTTTGATCAAAATTTCGAGTTCGATTTTTTTTACGATTGCATAACTTGCCTTATAGTACCTATAAGTCGCAAGTAAAAAGTATTGCAAAACTATTAATAATTTACTTTTTATTTTAGTTACTTTCATTAACAAAATAGTCAAAAATTGAGCTTTTTACACATTTTCGGGAAAAATAAAACAATTGAAAGTTCCAAAGTGCGTTTCGCCCAGGTACGACAGTGGGTTCAGCAGTTAGATGGTGTCGTACTCATATAAAATTCACAACATTAATACACTGTGAATTTTATTTTTCTGGGGGAAGCCAATAATTTTGCTCATTGTGGTGCCACATGAATTAAGTAGACTGTCTCCTTACTTGTTAAATCACTAATTAGAGATCTTAATGAAGCATGCGTGACTGCTAATGTCTATTTTTGTCATTACAAAACTTTTAAAAATAAAACCTTAAACGAAGTTTCTAGCATAAGTATTAACAGAGTAATATCTGTGAACATGGATCAAGGTACGCGATGCCTATTCTTAAATCCCTTATAAATGAAGTCAACATTGAAGACATTTATGTACTTACTGTAGAACGATTTTGTTCTTAGAATTTACCAAACAAATATTTCCCAAATTATCCTTGATGAATTTGCGGACGTCTTGTAACGAATAATTTTTTAAGAGCTATCGGAAATTTAAAAAAAAAACATACAATTCAGAAAAATGCATGAAATCTTTATTTGAATCGATAGTACGTATGATATAATTTAATGTTTGAAGATTATTTCATGCAAATGCTGGCCGCGGCTGCGCTCCAAATGGTCCATCCCCTAAGTCCAATTTTGGCATACTTTTACGATCTAGGCGGCCAATTGACCGGCCCCAAACGTGAAATAAACTGTTTACCGAACTCGCCCCTCAATTGGTCTATTGTTACGCGTGCTGTGTGGCATCTGGCACCGTCTTGTTGAAACCGCATGTCAGGCAAGTCAAGCTCTTCCATTTTGCGCAAAAAAAAATTGTTATCATCGCACGGTAGCGCTCACCATTCACAGTAACGTTACGATTCGCATCATGCTAAAGAAATACGGCCCAATGATTCCGCCAGCCCATAATCCGCTTCGAACACTGACTTTTTCTGGATGCAATGGTAGCTCTTGCAATGCTTCTGGCTGCTCTTCACTCCAAATACGGCAGTTTTGCTTGTTCACGTATCCATTCAACCAGAAATGAGCTTCGTCGCTGAACACAATTTTTCGATAAAAAATGGATCTTCGGCCTACTTTTCAAGAGCCCATTCACCGAAAATTCGGCGTTGTGGTAGGTCGTTTGGCTTCAATTCTTGCACCAGCTGTATTTTGGAAGGCTTCACACCTAAATCCTTCCGCAAAATTTTCCACGTAGTGGAGTAACAGAGGTCCAATTGCTGCGAACGGCGCCGAATCGATAATTCACGGTCATCACTAACACTGGCCGATACAGCTCTGATATTTTCCTCAGTTCGCACTCTACGTAAGCGTGTTGGTGGTTTAATGTCCAACAATGTAAATTTGGTGCGAAATTTAGTCACAATAGCCCGAATAGTCGCCTCAGTAGGTCAATTAAACTGACCATAAAGTGGAAGAAGCGCGCGATGAACTTACTTAACAGAGCACGCATTTTGATAATAAAATTCAATAATTTGCAAGCGTTGTTCGTTTGTAAGACGCTTCATGGTTAAATTAAAGACCAACCTAAAGATGTTTGACAGTGACACAAAACACGAAACGTGCGTGATCTATCAAAACCAGTGTTGCCAAAAAGAAAATAGCAAAAAAATCACATATTATAAAATAATGGACTTAAATTTTCTTGATTTTTATTTTTCATAATTTGTTATTATTGAAAGCGGAATAAGTAAACATATTTTTGTCTAAAAAAACGTTATATATTTTTTGAGAATTTTAATTATTAATATTATATTTAATTATTATTAATTATAATTATTATCATATAATAAAACGGCGAACATGTTTTTTGTGGTACATTTTTCGCGGCCCACAAAAACCGAAGGGGCATAAATTACATACTAAACGAAAGCATTTTTTGCATAGATGTGCAGAATGCCAAAGTTATTTAAATATACTACACAGAAATTGTTTGAAACAATAAATAAAAATTGCAAAAAAATGCCCGGAAAACAAAAACAATTAGAAATGTCAAATCGACTGACATAAAATGTCAGATCCAGAATATTAAAAATGAAAGCATTCAGCGAAAACCCAAAGCCAGAACCCGAAACATTAAGGTGGATTCACATTACACAAATCCGTCAACACGATAAAAGTTGATGAACATGTTGTTGAATGTGAACCCCCCTAAGTGAAGAAATATGTTATTATCAATATAAATATTAGGCATGTGTTTTTTTTAGTAGTTGAGCTCTTACAATAATATTTTGAAACATTAAGCAAAAATTAAACAATCGGCACTTTCTGAAAAAAGTGAAAAAGAACACACACATACACTAGCGACATCTGTTGCTTTCAGTTTGGCGACATCTATCGGTCATTTTCTGATGCAATTTATTCAATGTATTAGTGTTTTCAAAAAGTGAAACATTTACTTTTTGGTTTTTTGAGATTTACATTTGTCTGCATTTGAATTTTAAATATTTGCGAAAAAAGAGAATACAAAATACTCGAAATGTATTTGTCAGGGAAAGAGAGAAGATAGAAAATGCAGACGTGAGACGTCGCGTCGTCAAATATGCGGACGAACATGACTTACGCTACAAATTTAAATCTCCATGGCTGAATGCGTTCCATGGGCTCAAACCTACCTCATTTTCCGAACACTTCCATTTATGTCATTTTTTGTTGACAATAAACAGCTGGCCGATCGATGTGCAAACAAAAAAAGTTTTACAAAAGTAAATTGAATTTATGTTTTTGAAGTTAGCTATATATTTTTAGGCGCGTTATGAAAAAATGAAATTTAAAAAAAAAATCACATGTATGTAACACATAATTCACAGGTTGACGTCACTGCAACGACGTGGGTTCGATTCCAATATTATGCCCATAACAAAAGCTGAAGGACAATGACATGAAAGAATCGAAACAAAAATTGTTAAATTGTCAAAAATGTGTATAAAAAGTTTGAAAGTTAGTTTACCATTAACTGTTTTCCTTTGGACTCCAGGATTGAGTGCTTAGTAGGTACTTCTCATTGCATTCAACAATTTAAAAAAAATCATGAATTCTCTGTCTTTTATTAAATGATAATGAATTAAATAAATAAATTGGCACTCGAATTTCGAGAGCTTGGTCGGCTAGTATTTTTGAATTCATTGATAATTGCTTGTGTTTAAATATCAAACAAAAATCGGAACATGAAAAATGGTCACTTTCAAAAACAACGGCCCATATAAACTCATGCGCCCGATGGTTTAAAGTAATTTATAGTAATTCAATTCAAAATTAGTAAAAAAAAAGTAGGATAAAGTTGTCATTTGGTAACATTCTTTACTTTGATTCTAAGTATAATCTGAGTATATCCTGGAACAACACTGTGAATTCGAAACAGTTGATTTTATGAAAAAAGTATTATAATTTTTTTGTGCTAAGTTGCATAAGCTACAATTTACTCGTCGCGAAATTTTAATATAAATGAAATTAACTCCCTTTGACACTTTTCTACTTAATCATAAAAACAAATAATAAAAATGATCAACGCACAACACATCATGCTAATAGACCCAGGATCTGGTCCTTCTTCCTGCAATTCTCTCCCTTTGAGAAAAAGTTGTGTAGATTAATAATTTTTGCATTCAAGTATATTTAAAAGATAAAAACTTATATACATATATGTTGTAACGTATTATTGCTGGAACCCAACATGATATTTCTGAAAAACTTTCAAATACTTAAGTTTCATTAGTAAATTACTAAAAAAATATTTGCTAATGATATTCCAGTGCTACCAACATTTATTAGTTGCACTGCCTTGATGCAAATATTATATTGCCAACTTTTGAGAATTGTAAGCCACAAGGCATCTCTATGATCTGTTCTGTCTCAAGTTTTAAATTTTTAAACTGAAAATAACAAAAAAGATGACTGTTTTTTTAGATTTCACTAATTAAGCGACATTTAACTCTAAAAGCTCCAATACTCATACCAACAATTTACATCTTGGACACGTATCGGCCCCTCACCTGTCACAAAAACTCCCTTCCAGTTTATGGTTTTTGTAACACCAGATTGGACTCTACTCATATCTTGGAACATTGCTTTGTATCGCAATTCATAAACTCTCTCAAACCCTAGTCCTATTATTATTGAACAATTATCACATCTTCTAGCTAAAGCAACGAGTAAAGCATTCCTACAAGAATGTGGAGTGCTTCACTCGGCTCAATGCTCTCCAACTTTTTAAGGGTAGTCATAATCCCTCAATGCGTGCACAATATTAAAAAAAAAAAGCATTTTTAATAATGAGAAATATGTTTGGAGTCATCCAAGACCTCCGGCCTGACAGTCATAGTACAAACTCCATTTTTATTAGCGTAATGTTCGTAACTTCTAAAAGTTATGTTTTCAGCAAAACCTTGACTAAATGTTGACCAAACTTAAAAGTACAAATTAATGAGATGAATAATCATCAAAATCAATTAAGTCCCCATGAGGTTGAAGTGGTTGTAGAAGGAAAACTGAGATATTAAGCCCATTTGTTGGTCTATTGTGATAAAGTACTCTATTCGTCACATGTCACAGTGCGGCCATTTGAAGAAAATTTTCTTCGATTAAATGGTAACAAATTTGACATTACACAATTCATTTTTATTCTTCCAAAATCTGAAATGAGAAAGTAAAACACCCCGAAACTGTGTCTCACCCCTTAGTGCCCTAACATGCCGTGGTAAAGCGTTCCACAGGCGAATGGCATTGATAAAGAACTGCCTCTTGGATGCTAAATATTTACACCGCGGATGAATTAGTATTAAGGATCTGTTCGAGGAACTAAATATTAGCCTATCGAAAATGTATTGAGGCTGATTCGTTTAGATAACATTAAATAAAAATACAGTCGTTCTATAGTGAAAAAATTGATCGAGTGAAATGCTTTAAATTTGCCTTGATAAATGAGAGATATGGTCATATCTTTTTACACTGTAAACGTATCGGGCAATGTTGTTGAACGCAACGTTGAGTTTCCGTCGGTTGACCGCATCGCAGTCGTTAAAAACTTCACATCCAAATGTTAATTTCGGTATCACTAGCGTTTTGGCTAACATTAAGCGTGTTCATAAAGGGCTAAAATACTGTGAGGGCCATAGCATTCTGAGAACTCCATAAACTTTGCCTACTGCTAAATTGATGTGATTCTCCCATGTCAATTTTCTATTGAATAAGACACATAGTTTTTTTTACTGTTTCAACATATTCAATTGGGGTGTTTTTGAGGCTTATGACTGGAAAGTAGGAAAGATTCAAATGATTTTTACTAACTATGATACATTTAGTCTTTATAGGGTTTAAAAGCAGTCCATTTCTGTCTGACCATCGTGAAATTTTTTCAAGATTACTGTTGATGGTATTTGTGCAATCTTCAATTAGTCCAAGGGGACAGCTGTGAATCAATTGAACATCATCAGCATACATTTGTACATATATTCGAGGATGAAATCTTTGAGGGAAGTTCGTTTATGTAGAGAGAGAAAAGCAGGGGGCCAAGTATAGATCCTTGGGGGCTCCTCTTAAGAAACTTGAAATATTTGTACCCGCCACAACCGCTTGTTTTCTGTTTTTGACGATAATAATTTGACAACAGAAGTTGAGAACTTATACAAGCTCGAGAGCTTCTGAGGAAGAATGGAATGATCAATAGTATCGAAAGCCTTGGAAAAATCGAGAAGAACGAGAAATGTGACATGATCCTCGTCAAGGGCCCGTCTCATATCATCAACAATGTTTAGAACTGCAGAGGTGCAGCTATGCTATGCTATAATCTTCAAATTTTCCTATGGCTTGCATTTGCATCTTTTTTTAATTCATATGCATCCATTATTTATATTTTCTGAACAGGATTTATCAAATGACGCCATTTATGAATCGAATATGATTTTCTAAGAGCTTGAAAGTTGCTATATATTTTTGTGGATGAAGCTGTATCAATTCGACAATTACTCGAAGAACTTCAGGTTCTTGGTTATTTAATTGATTTGCAAATTCCGTAACATGTCTTTCAATATAAGTTTCTCTATCATTTGCATCAAATCCAATATTAGCTGGAAAGAAACGTTGCTGTCTAACAGTATACTGAAACCTAAGCTTGTTTGCTGCCGACTTGAATGTTGGAACATGGCGCACACAAATTCATTAGAAAGTTTCTGACAAATTTTGTACAAAAACAAAAGTAAGTCCCTTATGCTAACTTACAACCACTATCTTGAAGCACACTGTCACAAAAAGTGCATAAACCTTGAATATTCCCGTTTTGTTAAGGTAAACAACTTGCGAATTCATCTTCATTAAGGTACTAGAACGCTACGGTCTAGAACGCTAAAAAAACGCACGATTTTTGGGAATTTTTTTCTCGGAAACCTTATTAGGTAATAACATAATTTTTTTTTAATAATGAATACATCATGCGTCAAGAGTACAAAAAAAATTTCTTTGTCTTAATTTTTAAATTTTAGCCGAATTATAGAAGAGTACAAAATCTACTCGTATAAATCAACAAAAATAGAACATGACAAATTACTAAATGACAAATTAACTTTAAAACCAAACGCACTATATGACACAGCACTTACATTCAACACAAGATGAAAAGAGACAAACACAAATTAAATATATAATAAGAAGTTGTGAAATTAGTTTGATAAAATATAAAATAATTTAAAACCAAATTTTGTTTATTTTCTTTTCATATATATACAAAATTATTTGTAATGGTTACATTTCAGAAATTCTTAAAATATTGTATTTTCTCTCAAAGAATTTATGGTCAAACAATAATCCAGAATTTGATGATCAAGCAAAGATTGCAATCATTCTGATGAATTTGATTTGCTTAAAAGGTATGTTCTTCCTCGGGTGTTGAGTTTATTTAATTTTGCACTCTAGGAACTTAAGGACTATTCTGAGAGCGACCGACGAACAAATGAACAAATGAGATGTAAAACATTTGTAAGCCTATACAGGGTGGGCCATTTAGTGATTTATTTTTAAATCATAGGTTATTTTTACACTGACAACTGTTTCCCTCTCGAAATCTTGACAGAAAGTCAGTATCTTACCTCCGTGGAATAAAATGAGTCGCTTTACGCCTTAACAACTTTTTTTTGAAAAGAAGTTTTGACCGAAATGACCGACCGCGTCTGCTGTACGCAAGTTTGTGCAAAATGTTCATGAGACTGGTATGCTAGTGGACAACACTCATGATCCCCGTCGCACAGACGAGAATGATGGCTGCTGTAGCGCTTTGTTGGTAATGGTTCATTTCACTCAAATATTAAAGTTGTCTCTAAATTTGATAGTTGGTAAGGCCCATTGAGGCTTCTGAAAATGGTGTCCTGAAAAATTTAACCTTCATCAGTTGAAGTGGATGTAAATGAAATATTAATGGACTACTCAGACAGGAATAATGATTTTTCCAAGCACAGAGTGTGGCGCTTGGTCTCACCGAAAAGTCTCATTTCTGAATTAAATTCATCAGAAAATTTATTTTTACTAGGTCAGAATTTAATTTTTTGAATAACATTTCCCATTTTCACAGAAAAAACATTTGCTATCCACATTTCAATAAGATCACAATTTGAGACAACAACAGATTTCTGTTGTAATTTCTTGGGAGGCCCCAATTCAGGAAATCGTGGCACGTGACTAACATAAAAAAGTCACGTAATTTTGTTTTAATAATTTCAACCCGTGGTTGCGTTAGATGGTCCATAATAAATAGTACTCTCTCTGACTGTCAAACGCCAAATTTCATTCACACAGAAATGGAAACAAATAAACTTGCAATAATGGTTAGTATGTTGATGTTAAAATGTTTTCTGGGGTATACTCTGCTTCTTTTGAGGAAGTGACCAAACCCCTAAGAGTATCTCTTGTCATGGAAAGTGGGTGCTCATTAGCCATTCAGATTCGACAGAAAACATAGGAATGGTGAAAAGTTGGAAGAACTTGGCGAATTCGTTTTAATTTTTATTTATACAGGGTTTTTTCAATAAGGAAGCGTAGATGTTGAATTGAAATTAAAAAAATTGTGTGTGAAGTATTAACAAAATTGTTTTTTTATTTGAAAGGGCCATGTTTGCCATCATGTATGGATTATGACATCGTTCAAATGCCCGTCTCGGCTTCTTACGGTGGTACGTATCCGTGTGGTCCAATTTTCAATGACTTCCGCATAGATCCGGCTGAGTTTGAGCGATGAGCTGGGTTATGTTCACCTTAAAGGCATCGCTCGATTGTGGCTTATCAATCCCCAGATGCAGTTTGCCATCTGTTAAGCAAGTGACAGCTTGAGTAAATCTATGTTCATTTACAATATTTTGTGGGTATCCAACAGTTTTAAATGAATGTTTCGTTTTTCTATTGATAATATGCTCATTTAAATTTGGTGGTACAACAGCTCGAAGAGAACCAGAACCAAGGGGAACTACTATGCCCACTTAAGGACGTTATATAATTACCAAATTGTTTTCTAAAAGAAAATAGAGCCAAATTGAAAACATGACTTTGGGCCGTACCAACAATCAAATTAAGAGACGACTTTAATATTTGAGCGAAATGGACCATTATTTAAAGAGCTCTGTAAAGTTAAACATACCTGTTATGAACTTTATATTTAGGTGAACTCTAAATTATGAACTATTTATTGTACAAAACCTAAAAAATAAAATGCAGCATATATGGTCAGTTATATAGAGTCCATTAAATAATGCTTCATTTCGCTCAAATATTAAAGTCGTCTCTTAATTTCATTGTTGGTAAGGCTCTTTATTTCCAAATTAAAAATGCATTAAGAAGTTTTTTATTTTCATTTCGTTAAGCGTTATTTCATGTCACTATCATTTCAGTGAAAACTGCATATATTTGACCTACTTTTTCTTTAATAACAAACTTCCCTTAAAAAATGAATTTAATTTGTAATTCATTAGCAGCAACTTACAATAATAAAAATAAATGAGAGGTCAACGGCTCGTAGAGAACCTAAAGCTAGTGACTTATAACTCTCAACTATTCCTTATTAAATAGGAAATTTAAAATGGCCAACAAAAAAAAAATACAAAGTGGCGAGATAACTCATATCTCCCTATTTATTTATTTCTTTATTTCGAAAGGCTATATACAAAGGCATAGCGGGGTTGAATCAGTTGGTCAGACCTGACTGAAGAAGCCCTCGTAATTCTCCTAAAAAAGGTTGGGTTGTGAACAGGATATCCGAGAGCAAGGATAAGGTGCGAAACTGAAAGTATTTCTCGAGTGGGATGTTAAGAAACAATACGAAAAATTTGATGCATTGTCGAGCCTACGTAGTCTAAAGATTCTAATGATATTGTTGAAGACGACATCGGGGTTTCTTTTCCAGGCATAATTACAACTGGAGAAAATGTCGCAACCATAGACTAAAACGGGAAGAATAAAAGGCCACGGTAGTGCACAGCCAAGTTCTCACACTACACCATTTTTACAGGAACAAACTCAGGCGATTTTTGACCCTTTCTATCTTCAGTACCAATGAAGTTAGAAACTTAAAATTCCGAATATTTGCTAAGGTATTCAGGCACAGGCGCCTCACCAAATTTCAATTTTCTAGCATAAGTGGTTCCTGAGATATAAGGCCTCAAAAATCACAAAAACCGTAACTGACTGACAGATCATCAAAATTATGGAGCACTTCCCGACATTGTAGAATCTTGTAATTTTGCACAACGGTAGGTCTTGTCATGCAAACAGGCGAAAAAATAGAGATATGTTATTATTTAATCTTTACTGACTAAAATTTGATGGGCTTACTTGGCAAGTTTCTTTTTATGCCCAATATCCGGTATTAAACCTTCATGAAGTAAGAACTTGGCGTACTTTTAGATCTCAGTACTTTTCACGGCTGACTTGTTACACAAAGGTTTTTTTTATAGAAGAATTTGGCTCTTTTTTTAGCATTTATGTTTTTGGTGTGATTAAACTTTTCGCAAGCATTGCACGCGCCTTGACGTCGTATATGACTGGGAGACCCTGAGCATGGGTAACGTTCCGTATGCCTTACCCACTTCCCCGTAAATGTGCTTATCCGTTGTACTATTGCGCGTAAAGGTTATTTATAGATTTCGAGCGGAATTCACATATTCAGCAGTTGTATTATCAAAAGTTACTTGAGGGAAATAGGTTAAATCTAAATTTTTTCTTAGATATAACCAAGGACTTAGATTTTGATGGGCTTAAGGCCAGTCCATTAGTCTTAGCCCAAAGTGCTAGTTTTTTGAGGTTCTCATTCAGCAAACACCATCTTCAATGAAACCAAGACCGCAAACGAGGTACATTTGTACATCGTCAGCATAAATATGTACGGAGCAGTTATCAATGATGGATTGAATATCATTGACGTAAAGCGAAAAAAGTAATGAACCAGAAATGGATCCTAGTGCGGTAGGGAGAAAATTGGTTAATATGTTATCTATTTAAACTGTTATCATTCTACCGGATAAATAGCAAGATTTAAGTTTTACAGAAGTTATAAAGCTGACGAGGTTTATCTGAAAGTTTTCCGTGCAAACCGTATGACTTTGAAAAATCTAGGATAACTAAAAAATTTACTTTATCTTCATCCAGTGCTTGACGAAGGTCCTCAATTACATCTAGAAAAGCGGTGACACAGCAGTGTTTCTCTCGAAAATCACTCTATTCACAACAAGTCTCGGTTAAATTAGCAAATAGACTTTAACTCTTTTCTTCAACAAACTTGAAATTTTCTTGCATAAATCCGGAATCACCCTGTGTAGTAAACTCGGGATGAATTTAAATGATTTCCTTTAGTACACCTGCCAATAGTATTGTTACTACCACCTCAATATCCATTGACTATTCCATTCGCACCAGATTAATATTCAAATCACAATCAAATATTAAAAATGCCCTTATGATGTTGAGTACGTATACGCCATAGCGCTCTACTCAGTTGGGTTTGGTTTGGTATTCGATTTATTCACCACATTCTCTTTTCATTTAATTCTGCTCTCTTACCTTAACCTACAGCCTTTTTATATTAGGTACGAGTATCTGCCTACTCTTCTATTTTAAAAATGGAAGTTTTTCCTCTTTCCATTTCCACTTTGAAGGATAATATTCTTTAGACCGGTAAACAATATTCTAACAGTCCAAGGTTGTACGATGTGGATCTACAGTACCGAGAGTGGTACTCCAGTGAAAATTAGTCTTCAAAAACGACGTTAATAAAGCAAAAACAAAAGGAAAAAAAAAAGATTCTAACTGATGTTTAAAAAGAGCTCAAATGATTTACAAATTTCCTTTTTAAATAAGGACGAAAGGATTTCCGAGAAAATGGGGATGCAAGAGCAGAATTGTGTGTAGTTTCATCGGATACACTCGTGAAATGTGCACTAGCGGGTGTGGGTTCAATGTAAATTTGATATTAATATAGTTAAGTGCGTTTTGGAAATGTTATGAAGACTAAATAAATCTTAAAGGTACGGCAGCATGTGCAAGGAAGCAGCATCAATCTCGATGTTGTTCTTCTGTTCCTTCGGAATCCTTTGAATAATCTCATCTTTCGAACAAACTTCCTCCTTGAGCATGCCATTATAACAAAATTAATTTATAATTTTCTCTACTCTTGTTTCAGGACTTCCTGTTGAAAACCTGGTGCGCTACACGAACTGTTACAGGAAATGACTATCATCGAAATATATTCAATTTGCTTTGAGAACAAAATAACGGTAACCAAAACAGCATAAAAGAGCGTTCATCACAAATCTTTGGATACTTTCTTTTGGCGCTTTTTATGTAAACAAGGTAAATTTTTTTGCCCTAAACAGGACAAAAGGCTGCCATTCAGAAAGAACTAAAAAAAAGAACCGAAGGATATCGTTGTATTGAGCAGAGTGCAACGGCCATTTTATCACCATCACCAACTACAACTACACTTACGATAAACGCGTTGCAACAGTTGGCGTAAAGCCAATAGTAAAAAGTCCTAATACTAGCTTTCCTTCTCCGATACAGGATTACAAAAACAAACAAATAACAAACAGGACACAATAGAAAGGAGACAAAATCCTTTTTTGTGTGTTCGAAGAGTTTTTCAATGGATTAAGTTGCGCGACTGTTTGTATACATATGCATATATATTTTGATGTGTTGTGTTTTCGTTTCGTACAGAGGAGTGTGTACCTATCCTGTTAAAATCTATACCAAACTAATGCTGTAAGGATTTGCGACGAACATTCTTTGTGACTTGATATTTTAACATTTTGTAGAAGTTTTAAATCGGTAGTGGAGAGTGTGACGACAGTACAAGTACAAGTCCTTGTTTGGGTGTCAAATCGTGTGATTTATCACATGTTTAAAGTGTGTATATCGTGTGTGTGTGTAGGTGGAAATACTCAGTAAAAAGAGAAGAAGAGAGTTCATAGACGTAAGGTCAAAGTGTTTGGTGAAGGACGAAGGTGTGTTTTGATTTTGTAACTTTCAGCGACGCGACGTGAGATTTTTAAACATATTAATCAATTGTGAAACTAATTCGTTGCTAAAATGGCTGAGGATGAAGTACTGTTTGATGATGTTTACGAACTTTGTGAAATAATTGGAAAGTAAGTACTTATGTCTATTTTCATAACAAGCAATATACATAGTTATTATTTTTCAAACAATTCCTATATAGCTTTATAGCAATCAATCGTATTTTTCCTATTGGATCTTATGATTCGATACACTCGAATAACAAAATGTAGCTAAATACAGGGTGCGTCCTATGTTCCAGATCGATGTTTTGTTTCAATGACTTTTAAATCAAATACCTACAATAATTTTATAATTTATATTTTATTGATTAACATAATAGGTACCTATATGGAATATCTATGATGACGGTCAAGTAGGCGTCTCTGGCCGTGGCGCAAAGGCGAACTCGAAAACTTCTGTTGTACTTAATTTAAGCAGTTAGGTTTCTAATGCTGTCCTTAAGCATCGAGGCACCTTTTCCTTCAAGTACCTCAACAAGAAGAAATAAGGGGCCGGTCGATATCACCACTTTTTGACATTACTCGATTGGGAAACATTTCGCCTACAATTCGCATTGTAGCACGAGCTGCGTTTAATGTAGCACCGTCTCGTTGGAACCACATGGTCTGGATGCCTAATTGTTCCAATTCTGACACAAGAGCGTTTTCCAATCTGTCTTGATAGCGGTCACCAGTAACTATTACAACATTGTCTATGGCATCCTCAAAAAATACCATACCGTTACTCTTCGAGGGTGTACTGCTCTATGTTGTATCAATGGAGAGCCTCAGTGCCCCAATAGCTGTTATTCTGGTTACTAACAAAGACAACCAGGTCGAACTGTGCTTCGTCATAATGAAGTGTTGTCTTAGTTTAAAAATCTTTGAATTGTCTTCAAATGTCTATAGGTTGTTTCGACTCCCCAAATTTACAAGTATTTTCAAGCGGAAACTCTTAATAAGAACAGAGACAGGGAGCTATCTTCACACAGAGTCTAGCATCTGTTAAAGTCAAAAAGACAAAAGGCTGCCATTCAGAAAGAACTAAAAAAAAGAACCGAAGGATATCGTTGTATTGAGCAGAGTGCAACGGCCATTTTATCACCATCACCAACTACAACTACACTTACGATAAACGCGTTGCAACAGTTGGCGTAAAGCCAATAGTAAAAAGTCCTAATACTAGCTTTCCTTCTCCGATACAGGATTACAAAAACAAACAAATAACAAACAGGACACAATAGAAAGGAGACAAAATCCTTTTTTGTGTGTTCGAAGAGTTTTTCAATGGATTAAGTTGCGCGACTGTTTGTATACATATGCATATATATTTTGATGTGTTGTGTTTTCGTTTCGTACAGAGGAGTGTGTACCTATCCTGTTAAAATCTATACCAAACTAATGCTGTAAGGATTTGCGACGAACATTCTTTGTGACTCGATATTTTAACATTTTGTAAAAGTTTTAACTCGGGAGTGGAGAGTGTGACGACAGTACAAGTACAAGTCCTTGTTTGGGTGTCAAATCGTGTGATTTATCACATGTTTAAAGTGTGTATATCGTGTGTGTGTGTAGGTGGAAATACTCAGTAAAAAGAGAAGAAGAGAGTTCATAGACGTAAGGTCAAAGTGTTTGGTGAAGGACGAAGGTGTGTTTTGATTTTGTAACTTTCAGCGACGCGACGTGAGATTTTTAAACATATTAATCAATTGTGAAACTAATTCGTTGCTAAAATGGCTGAGGATGAAGTACTGTTTGATGATGTTTACGAACTTTGTGAAATAATTGGAAAGTAAGTACTTATGTCTATTTTCATAACAAGCAATATACCTACATAGTTATTATTTTTCAAACAATTCTTATATAGCTTTATAGCAATCAATCGTATTTTTCCTATTGGATCTTATGATTCGATACACTCGAATAACAAAATGTAGCTAAATACAGGGTGCGTCCTATGTTCCAGATCGATGTTTTGTTTCAATGACTTTTAAATCAAATACCTACAATAATTTTATAATTTATATTTTATTGATTAACATAATAGGTACCTATATGGAATATCTATGATGACGGTCAAGTAGGCGTCTGGCCGTGGCGCAAAGGCGAACTCGAAAACTTCTGTTGTAATTTAAGCAGTTAGGTTTCTAATGCTGTCCTTAAGCATCGAGGCACCTTTTCCTTCAAGTACCTCAACAAGAAGAAATAAGGGGCCAGTCGATATCACCACTTTTTGACATTACTCGACTGGGAAACATTTCGCCTAAAATTCGCATTGTAGCACGAGCTGCGTTTAATGTAGCACCGTCTCGTTGGAACCACATGGTCTGGATGCCTAATTGTTTTCCAATCTGTCTTGATAGCGGTCACCAGTAACTATTACAACATTGTCTATGACATCCTCAAAAAAATACCATACCGTTACTCTTCGAGGGTGTACTGCTCTTTGTTGTATCAATGGAGAGCCTCAGTGCCCCAATAGCTGTTATTCTGGTTACTAACAAAGACAACCAGGTCGAACTGTGCTTCGTCATAATGAAGTGTTGTGTTAGTTTAAAAATCTTTGAATTGTCTTCAAATGTCTATAGGTTGTTTCGACTCCCCAAATTTACAAGTATTTTCAAGCGGAAACTCTTAATAAGAACAGAGACAGGGAGCTATCTTCACACAGAGTCTAGTATCTGTTAAAGTCATTAGTTCGGCTTTATCATCCACTAAATGTGTCCAAAAATGCTGTAATTAGCTCTGACACCTGATCATTAACTTAAATATCACTCACAAGTTTCTGATCACAGTGGAGAAAGAGTCTACCTTCATATTCTTATGTTTTGCCTGAACCAAAGCCTAGATGGCACATATTAACCAATTGCATTCTGATAAGATTGGGCTCATACCTAAAATAAATCCTGAACCCAGGCAAGACATAGCCAGGATTGTTTCAGCATGCACTTTCCAATATGAAAGAAGTTACCATACAACAATACAGCGCACTCTGGTCTTTGAAGCTGTCATTTCTTGAATAAGACCCTATATAAGGACCTTATTAAAAAATAAACTTTTTCGTATTTTTGTCTGCTAGGCTCAAAAGTAACATTGCTCTCAGCTCTTGCATCAGCAATTCATTTAGTACCGTATACACAACAATCTTCCGATTCGACAAAAGTTATTTATTACTTCATCCAGCGAAGCACGCAACACGCATTAAATTGCCACCAATTACACGCTCGATGGAAGTGACAGCAGCAGTTTCAAAGATAACAATCTAAATCATGGAAAACATAATCGAAATCTGACATAGCTCCAACCTACCACTGGGTTATCTGCATGCTATAAAATCCTTTTTATATGAGAAAGTGCTTTTTGTATCAAGCTGTTTGTGTGGAACCCATCATTAAGTTGATTTATATTTTGATGATGAAAGTTATGAACTAAAACATTGCACGCACTACGAAGACGTTAATTCTGAAAGTTTTGCAAAAAGATTTTCTTTGAGAAAAAGTTTTTGTTGATAATTTAATTTTAAGTAAATTCGTATTTTACGTTTGATTTCTTTATTAAGAATGAAAAATATAATTTTATAAATTGAAAACCAAGCAAACAAATTTCTATGAAAAATAAAATAGAATAATAACTAAAATTAAAGTGGTTTTCTCTACAGTGATTTCTTAGAAAATCATAAATTGGTTTCAGCGCGGTCTGATGTTCCTAAATGACGATGAAGCCATTAACTATCATCAACTGTTTTGTTTTTGTAGACATTTAAATACTCGTAAGATCGTTCGGTTTGTTTGTTTTTCATTTAAGCCCGAAAAAAGGTTGTCCTTGATGCTCATATAAATTATACTTAGACAAGAAAAAAATCGTATGGGAGGGGGGGGGGTCTATTTCCCCCCGTTTAGGCGGGAGGGGCAATTTAAGAAAAAAATCACTTAAAACAGAAAAAAAAATATTAAAAAATAACGGTTACACCTACAGAGTAATGCTATAGCATTTTGAAAAGCCAGAAATACATTCTTTAATTCTGTTTTTAAATAAAGTTGTTCGAGTGAATAGTTTTTGAAAAATTAATTTTCAAAATCGAAATTTTGAAAAAAAAAATGAAAATTTTTTTTTAAACAATTTTTTTCAAAATCTTACGTAATTAAGTATTATTTTTTTGATCAATATTCAATGCTCTTTTTAGTTTTTGATCAAACACAAAAAACCGGATGTCAAAATGTTTTGTAGTTTTTGAGAAAATCCAAAATTACAAAAACAAATTTTGTTCTAAGAAAAGCCTTTTATTTTAGTTTTTACGTTTTTGGATTCTTAGGTGAATTTACGATTGAAAGGATTAACTTTCTTTTTACTATTTTTTTAATAATTATCGTCTTATAAGCATACAATAATGTGGCAAGTACTGGATTAACCATATTTCACACATTTTTTCATTGAGAACACCTGCGTGAGAGCATTGGTTTAAAATTGACCAGTACTCCGTGTTCTCGAAGACGTTGATGGATTCTTGAAAATATCGTATGACTGGGACGCCTCCTATTGGGATACATTTCAGCGTAGAGTCTTTGCGCTTCACGACTTCGACCATGAGCCATACCGTAGCAGTAATGCATATCCGTTAATTCGGCACAAGAGTAATTTGACATCGTGATATGTTGACGACTTGACATTCAAATTAGAAATAATTTGTACAACTCCGTTAGATTTTTATGCTTGGGGATTAATGAAGAACTATGTGTACGAAGTGGAAATAGAATCTTTGAAACAACTGAAACAACGGATTGAAGTGCCTGGAGTCAAATTACAGGAAAATTTATCAAGTATAAATTTATGTGCAGCAATAAGAAGGCGCTATAATCTTTGCCTTTTACAAAATGGGTATCATATCGAAAATTTTTTGTAATAAGCTTTAGTTAAAAAATAGTTCAAAATTTAAATAAACAGTAATTATGTATTTTATCTAAATATGCATGTATTTCTTATTTTAATTGATTTCAAGATTCAGGAACATTTTTGTTCTTATTTCGCAATTGCATTTTTCTGTCACTAGTTAGGGCGTGTAACGTTGCATTATTTAAAAAAACATTCGCAGGTCAATATTAATCCAATGCTCTCACGCAGGTGTTCTCAATGAAAAAATGTGTTAATCCAGTACTTTGTCACTTTATTGTATGCTTACAAGACGATAATTAAAAAAATAGTAAAAAGAAAGTTAATCCTTTCAATCGTAAATTCACCTAAGAATCCAAAAACGTAAAAACTAAAATAAAAGGCTTTTCTTAGAACAAAAGTAGTTTTTGTTATTTTGGATTTTCTCAAAAACTACAAAACATTTTGACATCCGGTTTTTTGTGTTTGATCAAAAATTAATATGAGCATTGAATATTGATTAAAAAAATAATACTTACTTAATCCCATACGATTTTTTTCTTGTCTAAGTCCAACCTACACGCCCTAGCTTTTTGTCACACCTTATGCAAATCACCCTGTATAGGTAGATTAGATAGATTGTTTAGAAATGGCGGCCACGAATATGTCTTGATCAGTGACCCGATGAGACATGATGAGGGCTTCATTAGCTCCCCTCTGCCTTAAATTCTCTAAATCGTGGTCTCAAGATCAAGGAGTACACGCTAAAGAAGTCGTAGATGTTAGTTTCAGAGCTTCTCCGTCGCACTGTGGTCCAAAATGACTTTTTTCGTTGCAAGAATCATAACTTTTGAACACGTGAAGCTATCGCAATAATTTTTTTTTCCCTTAAAGGTAATTTCCAAGGCTATACAAATTGTGAATTTTAAGAAAATTACTTTACAGGGTGTTTCAGAATAATTGGTTGATGTAAGATTTTCTTAGAAAAAGGAGTTAACAGAATAAAGTCTGAAAGTAAACCTTTTAAAAACAGTCCTAAATTTTTAAAACTTTGTAAAAAAAAAGTTTTTGACTATTCAAGTGAATTCATAACAACAGTGGATGCTTAAAGTTAACGCACCAATTTCAGAAATATTTTTTTTTCTGGGCAGTAACTCTTTTTCAGCTCTTTTTTTGATCTAACGTGTCTTAAAGATGAAAAAGTGGATCTGATGATATAGCTAGCATATTAAATAATAATAATAATAAATAATTAATAAGAACTTATCAATAAAACTCAAAATTAATACTTTTGTTATATCATATTTATGTATTTGTAGAAAAAAAAACAAAAATCCACAAAGATTAATAAGAAAAAAAAAACTAAATCTCAAACTTGGATTTTTAAGTAAAAGCTGGATTTTTAGTGAATAAGAATAAGCTTAAGCTAGCTAGTTAAAGATGTCTTCTGGTAAAAGCTATTTTAAAACAGCCAAAGTTTTAACTTGTTTTCCAAGCCTAAGCTTCAATTTATGTGAATAAAAATAGCTTAAACTAGAATATTATTGTTAAAGCAATACAAATTTCAAGATTTTTTCGACCTAGAAAGCTTTAACTAGGCCTTATTTGCAGTATTCAATAGCTCAAAAATGAGACAGAGAACGTATAGATGCAGAGACTGATGGTCGATATGACAAAAACACGCTTGTTCAAATCTGCCCCAACTGTTCCAGTGACATAAAATTTATTATAAATATTTAACTGAAATATATCCAGTAAAAAACTTACCGTAATTAGGTTTAAAATTTATTTTTCCTCCAAAAAAATGTGTTCCTGTTTTAAAATCGCGCAGTAATTTTTGTTTAAACACTTACAACTAAAAAACGAAAACAAAACACTTCCACTAGCAAAAGTAGCCTTCACCTCTAAGTCCGAGAGACAACTGAGATATTTAAGGAAAGTCAATGACGTTTATGGATATGGTATTGGCAGGTTAAAATTTTAAATTACTTTTAAAAAAGAGTAATGGAGTAAAATTTTATAAGCATTGTTCAAATGTTCCCCGTGTTCAAATGTGCCCCACTCTCCCCTAACTCACATTTTTGATCGAATGTGAGCTATTTTCTTTCAAAACGTTTCACAAAAAGCCACTGCAGAAATTTTGTATACATTATTTGCTTTGACTATTCAAGCTTAATGATTTACCGATGAGAATGGCAGCTTTTCATAAATACCGTTACCAAATACTAGGTCAGTGAGGCGTTGGAGCATTCGATCAATTTTGTGAGTTCTTTATTCCAGTGGAGAAGTACGGAGCAAGCTTATAATTAATATTTTTTTTTTAGTGAAACAGGTAAAAAAGTAAAGGCTAAGTAAATAAAGTGTAGTATTTCCGTTCTGTTTCCCATTATTTTCTGGATGTTTTCTGAAATTTTGTAATTTTTTTTACAATACATCAAAAGGTTGAAAAATGAAGAAAATAAGCCGGATCTTAAAGGAAAAGATAAAAAAGCTGTTGAAGGAACACAATACGCATAGAGAAATCTCGATGAAACAGAAATGTTCCGTGAGTTCTATCAGTAAATATAGAAAAATGCTAAATATTACAGCAAAAAGTCGACGGAATTTCGTAAGATCAGTTATCACTGGAACATTTGATAATGCTGTACAAATAAAACAAAACTTATCAGCTACTCAAGGAGTTGATGTGAGCCCAGAAACGGAAAGGAGAGTTCTAAGATAAGCCGGAATAAAAGGAAGATCAAAAATAAGAAAACCTTTACTGACGGATCGCCACAGAAAGCTGCGCTTGCTGTTTGCAAAAAAAAATATAAAAACTACACCGTTAGAGACTGGGATAGTGTAGTATGGTCAAACGAAACCAAAATCAATCGCCTGGGCTCCGACGGCAGAGATTGGATTGTTTAGAAAAAGCCCAAGGAGACTCTATCAAAACGTTTAATAAAAAAAACGTTAAAATTTGGGGGCGGTAATATTATGATATGGGCATGTATGCACTCTTCCGGGGTTGGGGTGAGCACTAAAGTAGAAGGTCGAATGACAGCACTATCCTACGTTCAAATATTGAATGATGGCCTTGTCCCATAGGTTATAAAATGGGGTACAGAACTTTCGGACATTGTCTTTCAACAAGACAATGTTTCGAAACAGCAAAACCCACTCGCAATTGGTTTCTAAATCAAGAAGTAAATGTTTTAGACTGGCCACCCCAGTGCCCGGATCTGAACCCCATTGAAAATCTTTGGGCGATCCTTAAGCGCAGGATTTCATCGTGGGATAATTGCGCTAGATCTATGGCTGAAGTATGGCATAGAGGGGAAGTTGAGTGACAAAATATTAGCACCGAAGAATGGCAAAATCTTATTCACAGTATTCCAGGCAGAATTAAAGCTGTTTTAGCTGAGAAAGGAGGGCATACAAAGTATTAACAACTTTAATTTCGAAATAATATACAAACTCACAAAATTGATCGAATTCCGATTTCTCCATTTTGCTTACTTTACTGTATTTAAATTATTTAATCAACATGTAAACTTACCTTCTGTTTACCTTTAGTATTGAATTAATAAAAAATAATTATTATAGAAGTATGTGAACATAGCATTAATTTTAATATGACAAAAATTAAAATATTGAAACTCATTTGATCGAATATGTGAGTTACTGTATGTCAAAGAATTGATTGATTGATTTTTTTACTTAGTTTGAAAATGTTTTGACTTTTGTGGGGAATTTAAAAGTGCTATTTTATTAAATTAAATTTTTAGATTTAAAACCTGCTCTAAATCAATTTTAGACTTCCCGAGTTCGATTTTTAACGAAAAACTTTTGCCATTTATTATCTAATCGTATACATTTGTACATACATACATATGTATATCGCAAGGAAAAATATAATTAAAAAACCAACACGAGGCATGTCTATACTACTTCCCGTACAAACAAATCGAAAAGTCAACGCAGAAGGACGAAGTTATAATTTAGTCTTACATTTTATTAAAACTGATTTCGATGCTCGCCATTTAAATTACCAGCTTTTCTTTGATCCTGGTAAGTACTTTGTGTAAATTAATCAAATTCATTAACCTAAAGGTTTATAACGTTAAGAAACGTTTCCTGCACGTTCCGGACCAATTCTCATAGAAGGCAGTTAGGTATTTATGTATATTTATGTAGATAGATACTCGTTTGTAACGAATAATGAGATGCAAGATACAATACAACATTAACTTTGTTTGAACGTTGACGTTCATTAAGTGACTGTCAAAAATGGTTCACACATTGAATGTCGAGTAAATTTTGATTAACATATTTGTATTTCCTTTTTGGTTTAAGCTCGAAGTATAAAGAATAAGAATGTTTCTGTTAATTTAAGGTTTCTTCTTAATTACCTACATACATGTTTTTTTTAATATTTCTTTATTTAATAAACAATTTTTGCTTGTGAATTTTTCTTCTCAAATTTCGTATTTCTAAGAAAAGAAATCTTATTTAACAAGTATGAATTAAGTATATCTTTGGATGGAGGAGTTTTCAATTTGTATTGAGTTTCGTCCCCATTCCCTATCAATTTTTGCCAACCCCTGTTATGCATATATTCCGGCTTTCATATTTAACGGCTATGACAGTCAGTGTTTAAAAAGCATGACTCAATTATGTAGATGACAAGAAGGGGACATATTCTTGAGCGTTTTAACTGCTTTGATGTTTAATATGTACTTAAAAAAAAAATATATTTTGAAGGCTTGAAAGTGTTAACAAAATAAACAACACTCGACTAACAAATATGAATATTGCGATTATTAATATCGGGATTTTCTTATATATTAAGCAGTTCTATTAAAAAAAAACTCAAGGCCCGTATTGCAGCTGCAACTGGATTAGAAAAAAGAGAGCTGGAATCCATGTACCGCACGAGAAAGAGGGAGGTTCACCGCAGTGTATAAGACGTGACAAGCGCAACCACATCAATGCTTTGGCCCAATAAGCAGAAGATGCTTCTAACAGATTCGACAGTAGAACCGTCTACAGCATTACTAAGGAACTGTTTGGTGCTCGCAGTTCCAAACAACACCTCGTAAAAGACTCAGACGGCTCACTACTTAGTTCGGATGAGGATCAGCTGAGAAGGTGGAAGGACCATTTTGCGTCGGTATTAAACCGAGTTACCGACAGCAATGCGCAACTGATACCTGTAGAGATGACAGGAAGAAAAATTCCCGAATCCGTACTGCATCACCCAGTAGAGATGAGGTCTGCAACGCAATCAAAGCACTGAAGACCAACAAAGCAGTAGGACTTGATGGCATTCCTGCAGAGCTTCTACAAGCGGCGCCAACGACATTGAGCGAACTCCTGTATCCACTCATAAAGAAACCTTGGCTCTCCGAAGGGTTTCCGAATGAGTGGAAAAAGGGAATGATAGTGAAGCTCCCTAAAAAAGGAGACCTAAAACAGTGGATTTGCGTCCTGCCTGCCGTTGCCAAAATATTAGCGAAAATAGTGCTGGAACGCCCTGACGCCTAGAAGCCACACTCGATGCTAAACAAGCAGGTTTCCGCGCAGGATCCTCATGCAATGATCTTATCAATATTTTAAGGATCATAATTGAACAGTGCGTCATATATCGATCACCACTTCACCTGCTATTCATTGATTTTGAGAAGGCTTTCGATAGCGTCAATAGAGAATTTATTTGGCTTGCCTTACGCAGGAGGGGTATCCCAGATAAATTAATAGCTATTATTAAGGCAACTTATGATGGATCCAAATGTAACGTTTTGCACGAAGGGAGGTCAGGAGAGTTTGAAGTCCAAAGTGAAGTCAGACAGGGCTACATTTGGTTGCAGCACATTATGTTGTTTATTCGACGCTCCCAGAAAGTGTCATGACTCATTCTGTACTCGAGAGCATGAACGAGTTTATGGGACAAATCTTCTTTCGCGCTCGTTCAGTTGCAAGAGTACTGAAAGATCTCGATACACACAAGGCTGCTGGCCCGTTCTTTTTCTGAATTTTACCAAACGCTGGCAAAACCACTGCGTAAGCTTTTCCATATTTTCCATTACTGATCTCTATCCGATTGCATAAAAAACAGCATTTGTACCTAAAAACACGAATCTCCACTCTCTTGTCGTCCAATTGCACTTAAGTCACTTCCTTCCAAGGGCATGGATATGCTGAGAAATTGTCAGCTCCAGAACTATCTTGAAGAACGAAAGCTTCTCAATGACCGGCAGTATGACTTTCGTAGCACTAGTGATCTGACTGTATATCTGCCCGAACAGTGACACAAATCACTCTTGGTATTTTGAAAGGTTTTCATAGAGTTTCGCATCAAGCTCTCTTGTCAAAAATTAGTGCTTTTCGTATTGGTGAATCCTTTCTTTGTTGCATTATAAATTATCAAGTTTCAAGTATGATATTCACAAAATAAAGCCTTGTGTGCCACAGGGCTCCGTTCTCCAACTCTCTTTCTCATATTCATTGATGATCTTTTGTCTGAAACTTCTTATCCATCCAGTTTCACAACCTTGGAACTCGGAGGTGGGAGCAGGAGCATATGATAAGCTCAATTCTGATATCAATAGCATTTGCAAATAAGAAACCAAAAACAGCGTGCAATTTAATGCTTCAAAAACTCAATTCTGCCTCCTGATGTTGAAGCAGAACCCACCGCTTTTGACGTCAAGTCAATTATGAATGGCACTTGAATTAAGGAAACCGAACAGCTTTTTTGAAATGTGCCTCGTAGATACCTTATACTACATATTTAATGGCTCCTTTGTCGGTGCACGACATATTTCATCCATTCTGTATTCCTAATTACAATTCCCATACAAAGGCAGGTGCTTCAATAAACCACTTGAATCGCTTGGGCGGCAATTAAAATGAAGCTTTAAAAATGAAAGGTGTTAGAACTACAACCGAAGTATTTGTATATCTCGAGGGCCACGGCAAATTTTCTGGTCTTTCAATATTGAACGTTATTTTTATAAACCGTGTTCCAAAGAAATATCCAGTTGCATTTCTTTTCATGCTCCGCTACCTTGATTGTTTGACCAACTGTTCCTCTCGCATTCGACGCCACCATGTACTTTGTTTTACCTTCACTAATGTGCAGCCCCAGATTTTGCTCGATCTGGATGAAGGAATCGTGTACAGCTTGTTCGGTTCTTCCGATGATGTCGATGTCGTCTGCGTAAGCCAGTAACTGGCTGGACCTGTTGACGATGGTCCCTCTTGTTGCCGTGCCAGAGTCACGGATTGCTTTCTCCAACGCCAGGTTGAAGAGGAGGCATGCCAAACCGTCGCCTTGTCGGAGTCCATTAAAGATGTTGATTGGTCTGGATAGCAATCCGGCTATTTTTACTTGGCTTGTTACGTTGGTCATGGTCAACCTACATAGTCGTGCCAATTTATTTGGGATGCCGAATTCTCTCATGGCTTTGTAAAGTTCCACCCTGGCTATGCTATCATAGGCGGCCTTAAAGTCTATAAACAGATGGTATGTTGGGATGTTAAAATCTAGACGTTTTTCCATCGCCTGCCTAAGGGTAAAGATCTGATCAGTTGTTGATTTGCCTGGAATGAAACCACACTGATATTGTCCGATGACGGTTTTAGCGTATGGAGTTATCCGGTCTTTTAGGATAGAGGAGAGTATCTTATAGGTGGTACTCAACAACGTGATACCTCTATAATTGCTGCACGTTGTGACATCTCCCTTCTTATGTATGTGGCATATTATACCTTTTCGCCAGTCTTCTGGCATTTCTTCCTGCTCCCATACCTGTACTATAATATCATGAATTATTTGACGTAAAGCTGGCCCGCCGTGATGGAATAATTCTGCTGGTATGCCATCGGCTCCCGGGGCTTTGTTCTGTTTAAGCCGTCTTCTCAACCTCTTCTATGCTTGGTGGCGGCAACATAGGGTATTCTTCTTGAAGTAGTGGAGCCTCCACTTCTGCAGTGAGCTGACCATTTAGCAATTCATTAAAGTACACTTCCCATCGCTCCAGTATGCTTTCAGGATCGGTGATCAGATTTCCCTCTCCGTTATTGCAGTATGTGCAGCGTGGTGTGTACTGCGTCATGTTTCGGACGGATTTGTAGAACTTCCGCGCCTGTTGCGGACCTCGCTCTCGGCTGTTTTCTATTTCACAGATTAGGTTCTTCTCCCAGGCTGATTTTTTTTGTCTGTAAAGCCGTTTTTCTGTTCTTCTGAGCTCTTTATATTCCTGTTCGCGTGCCCGCGTTCTATGAGATTGTTGCATTGCTCGGTACGCAACATTCTTACGTTCAGTCGCTAGCTTGCATTCATCATCAAACCAGTCGTTCCGATTTTTACGACTGCTGCCTAAGATGGAGTTGACAGTACTAATGACAGTATTCTTAAGGCGTGTCCACTTCTCATTTACGCCCAGCATACTGGCTCCAGGACTTACTCTCCCTAAATCAGGTGTTTCTAGGGCGAGTCCTAAGGCATTACCAAAGGTGTTACTGGTGTTTTCATTGCGCAGGGCAGCCGTGTTGATTCGAACCTGATCGGCCGGCGGATGCAATGCGTCTTCGCAAGGCAATCCGTCCTCGGAAAACCATACCAACAAGATAGTGATCCGAGTCGATCCGAGTGATCCGATGATAGTAGACTTCATTTTTTCGCTGACTAGGAAGCATACCCCGAGCACATGGTGTTTTGTATGACAGCTGTAATATACGTCATATTCTTTCTTCTGTAAAACACCATTCCCTGTCCATCTGATTTCTTGGAGAGCTGTTATGTCAGCTTTATATTTTGACAGGGCATCGGCTAGCTGCTGAACAGCTCGAGCTCTATAGAGCGATCGTACGTTCCATAAGAAAATTCATAAATCGTTTTTCCGGTTTCTTTGCGTGGGTTGTCGTCGTGTGATCAGTCCGTTTCCGAGGCTTGTTGTCGTTCTCGAATTTCTTTTAGTTTTACGGGACAGGGAATTAACCTGTCGCCAACCTGAGGAACCAGCCTGATCATATTAGCCAAACCTTTTTAAAAGGCTTGTTTCTAGCGGCCGCCGCGGAGAGGCTATGATCACACTTCCACCAGTCCCGAATAGTTACGGCACGTGCATGTTTTCGTATGCTACATGTTGTTCCCCCTATTCGTCTGATGGCTGACGAGATACGAGTACCTACTCGTACAATTTCCTGCCGAGTCCGAACGGCTTAGATGAGAAACACCTTTTATCCAAGGGATTATACATCTACAAAATTTTTTTTTTAATTCTTATTTTTAGGTGACCGTGGCTGGGAAGCGAACTTCGATCTTTGGAGTGATAGTTCTATGCACTAATCACAATGCCCAACTTTCAACAACCAGAATAGTTGTTTTCAACGAAGCAAGATCTTAGCATCTAAATTTAATATTTATATATTACCGCAATTGAGCTACATATGCGCTCTAATACTTATTTCACTTTGGCTTATCGTTCTTATACCATAAATAAATGGAAATTGAAACAAAGCACCATTGAAGCAACCAAAATGTAAATCTCTCATCCTAAATTTTGTATGTGCCCACATGAACCTCAATTCATTCAGTAACCACACATGAAGGAATACAAAACAAACAAAAAAAAAAAAAAAAAAAAAACGGGACGATACTCGTAGCATAGATATAGGATATCTTTAGAAGTAATCCTATGTTTATATAACCAGAAAATCTAGGTATGCCAGATATTTCTGCGGGAAACAGGAACCGAAAAAAGGAATTCAATTTAAACCCCGAAGATAAGTGCAACAACATATAGTATGTAAACAGTTCGAGATGTGTGGAAAGTTTGTTATTTTGTTTCGAGCCCTTTTAAATCACAAGTTAACTCCACAAACAGAAATGAGATTGGAAATTTAAATCCATTTTATTAAAAATACAAATCTGATTTAGTCTGCGTTTTTGAATGTCTTTTTTTGTGAGGTCTTAATAACTGGAAAAGCAGACTGAGGTTAATAAAGGGAGAGACAGGAGGATGTTAGCTACAAAGGAAATTTAGTTGATAAGAAGAAGGTAACAGAATAAGAAAAACTACACTAAGTTCGAATTCACGAGAGATATAAATAAAAATATCTTAATCGCTGCTATCGATAGGAAGTGTTTAACTATCGATAACTATTTGTATATTTTTTTTCTATAAATTTATGAAACTTTACTATATTTTAGGGGTTGGCTTTATACTACAGATACACGGTGCGTTTAATCTTCCAGTTCGATGTAAAATAATAATAATAATAATAATAATAATAGCTTTATTTTTTCAAATTATAAATAGTTTTAACAATTATTGTATATTGTAACAAATATATTATAACCTTGGTTTTTGGATCCGCCTAATAACTTCTAAATGAAATCAAAAGTGTACGGCTCTGGCCGTGGTGAAGAGGCGAACTCTTTTAAGCACATTTTGCATACAAATTTCGCAGACTTCTGTTGTAATTTCAGCAATTTCGTTTCTAATGTTATCCTCAAGCATCGTGGCAAAGAAATATGGCCCAATGACGCCCTGGCCGTCAATCGAGCGTTTTTATTGCCTGAATAGCGGCTATTTTGTTTATTAACAAAGCCAGCCAATTCGAAATGCGCTTCGTCGCTCATAATAATTCTTTGCGGTCGTCTATCGAGCTGTGAATCTCGAGCACCCTAATCTCAACACATTGTTGCTGTGTTAGATACTCCGTAGTGGATTATTATCAACCACTCTCTACAACTTTCAAATGCATGCTTCCAATTTTCGGCCTGCAACATAAAATATTAATATTAATGTAAGTCACAGTCACATTTATGATCTGCCAAACCAACTTCTCAATCCAAACTCGAGTTTTTCGTAAAAAAAATTCGCCATGACTTTTCTCTAGAAGTGGTTTCGCATTGAACGAAGCTCAATTCAAACGATTTAAACGAATATAGTACAGGGTCTGTTCAGTTCTGAACATTTAGATAAAATAGCTCTGTTTCAAAAAGAGATCTTCTTCTGCTGTATCATTTTTCTCAGCTCTCAGTGATTTCTGTGCAATGTCGGAGAATATTATAGTTTGCGGTGATTTCGATTCCGACTTGCTCAAAAACGATACACGTGCCTTTGAGATGGAAGACTTAGTGTCATCAGTTGGAATGCGCATTGTAAACACCACTATTCCAACACGCTTCGCTCCTAATTGCACTTCTAGTCTTCTCGATCTGATATTCATCTGTGACCCTTCATCCGTGCTCCTATATGATCAAATTTCGTTTGATATTTCTGACCATGACCTTCATTTTGCACTTACGACATACATTTATCTCAATCTGCTTGTAATGAAACATTTTCCTACAAAGATTTTAACTCGATCGACTTACATAACCCCTACCATGTGACTCAGTTTTTTTTTTAAATCCAAAAAAAATTTTTTTGAAAATTTGAATACACAATTCTATTTAAATTTTTGAAGAGCCTTCGCAAAAAAAAAATGATCAAAATCGGTGGTACCGTTTTTGAGTAAATTAAAAACAAAAAAAAAGTTCCATGGGGGTACCCTCAATAACCATTTTTCGGAAAATTTTTTTCAACCATTACCTATAGCTTTAACTAAATGAATTTTTTTTTGTGCAGCAGTTATTGAGAAAAAAAAATATTTATAAAATTTCGAAAAAAAATCGTATGACAGGTACCGTTATTTTTGGTTTAAAAAAAAAAGAAAAAAACGTGTGGGGGGGAAAAATCAAAACCCATATCTACCAAGTTTAAAGAAAATCGGCCTAACTCTAACTCTTGGCCAATTGAATGTATACACAATATATACGCATTCTACATACCAAGGGCAATCTCCAAAATTAATGGCCTATGCATCGAGAAATAGGTGTCGGACCATGACGTCTAGGGTCACGGTTCAGCACACTTGAAAATCGTCTCCATCTCCAAGTAATCGAATTTCACCCTCTTCAGCATAACCAAAGTTCCAAATCCCATCAAATGCTTTTTTTATATTCTCTTCTAAGCAAGGGGATAGAGGAGTAGATGCAAGCTTATCAAACTGAAATATTCATTTATGCTATGCTCTTGAGTTGATGATATACAGAATTCTAAAAATACTTCAAACAACATTTCGAAAATCAAAAGGGAATTTGGAATTATTTTTTGCCAGCAAATATACCCACCACAATGACCTGATTTAATTACAACCAATATTAAATTGTTGGTATTTAAAAAATTGCAAAATAAAATTACCAACAATTCCATGCTGAGGAATCTCGGCTAGCGATGCATAATCTTCTCGGTTTACAAATTAAAGTTTCAGCAAACTTCAACAATTATTCAATGGAAACAAAATATTTTTCACTTCGAATTCAAGTTGGTTTTTGTAGATTGTGGTACGTAGTTCCTCCGCAAAGGAGGGTTAATTGAAAACTTTTCTTCAAAACACTCCTTGATGAAGTCTTTTGGTAAATGTTTTAAACACTCGAAAAACTTTTTTAAACCTAGGTACACAAGTATAAGACTGTAACGTCTGCATTGACCTCCGGAACTCGTTCCTAGAATGTTGGTTTTATTTTTGTGTAATGCAGCTGTTTCCGCCTGTTCTGCTGATGGTTAGAGCTGTACCCATACACGTTCACAAAACATTTCAAGTTGTCCAAAAAAATATTTGCCGTTCTGTAAAAGAGCAAAACCTTGAATTCCAAAGACGACGACGAAATCAACGACAACAACGACATGAAGATGTGTGTGGTGTGTGCAGTACATTCGTCGTCAAATAATTTGTTATTCCACTTTCCGAGGAAACATCTAATCCTGACTCAGGTTCTTGAACATTCTGGAAGTATATAACCATAAATCTGAAGAGACTTGCGGATTAGAAAACTTTGCAAAATTATTCCAAAGAACAGGTTTCCTTATCCACATAGAATAGCAGTAGCAGCAAACAGTTCTCCTTGGAAACCATTCAAAGTATAGCTCTCACCGCACATATTCATTCATTCATTCATTCTTCCCGCACACCAGTTGCGATGCCTCTTTTTACTTGCCTCCTTCCCATGGTAATAGGATTTGCGCTATTGAGAACCTCCGTTTTCAAACAAAACTGATTTTAAAATCAGCTAGACATGTGTATGTATGTGAATGTGAATTTCTGTGGTCTCCTAAACCACATTCAAAGCTGTGTTTTTGGCATGTCAAATTTTCCTTTGATTGAAATCCCGGAATCAGGTGTTGAAATCTTTCTTCAAAGCAATGCTTTAATTGCTCAAGCTGTCAAAGCCAATTCCATTTATATTATTTGAAGGAAAATAAAATCAATTGGACGAGTCATTATTACCTGTTGGTGTTGTGGTTTAATTGTTTTCTTTGAACTTACAGGAAGCAGTTACAGGAACGAAATGTGGTTTATTTGATTATATCGAAGTGTGTACTTAAATTATAAGATGGCACTTACATAAAGTTTTGGCTTTCTGAAGAAAAAGTTGATATTTTAAATTCTAAAGGTCTATCCAGTCAATTTAAAAAAAAAAATTCAGTCTTAAGCAGGGTTGCAAAAGCTTAAGTCACTTCTTAGCTTAAGCTTGGCTTTAATTCACAAGCTAGTGAGTGACTTATGAATTAAAAAAAATATAATTCAGCAGCTAGGAACTGACTTATGAATTAAAAAAAATTTAATTCACAAGTCAGTTGGTGACTTGTGAATTAAAAAAAATTAAATCATAAGCTTCTTAGTGACTTATGAATTAAAAAAAATAATTCAGAACCTACTAATTGACTTATGAATTAAAAAAAATTAAGTCATGGGCAAGTAAGTGACTTATGAATTAAAAAATTTTAATTCCCAACCTACTAAGTGACTTAGGAATTAAAAAAAATCAAGTCATGAGCAAGTAAGTGACTTATGAATTAAAAAAATTCAAATCATCAGCAAGTAAGTGACTTATGAATTAAAAAAATTTAATTCAAAACCAACTTAGTGACTTATGAATTAAAAAAAATTTAATTCATAAGTTAATGGATAAATGCTGATTAGAAAAATTATGAAATGGATAATTTATAAGCTAGCGTGATAATCTTATGATTTAAAAACTAGATTTGAAAGCTTTCGTTAATAATTAAATAATTATGTAGTCAAAACAAGCTTAAAAATTTCCAATCTACCAACTAACTTATGAATTAATTTTTTTTTAATTCACAAGTCACCACCTCACCTGTGAATTAAATTTTTTTTAATTCATAAGTCACTTACTCCCTGATGACTTGATTTTTTTTTTAATTCATAAGTCACTTAGTAGGTGGTGAATTATTTTTTTTTTAATTCAGAAGTCACTTTGTTGCTCATGATTTGAAATTTTTTAATTTATAAGTCACTTACTCCCAGATGACTATATTTTTTTTAATTCATAAGTCACTTGGTAGCTGGTGAATTAATTTTTTTTTAATTCATAAGTCACTTTGGGGTTGTGAATTAATTTTTTTTTTAATTCATAAGTCACCAAATATCTTATGAATTAAATTTTTTTAATTCACAAGTCATCTATAGACTTATGACTTAAGGATTTTTTAATTCAAAAATTCGCAACCCTGGTCTTAAGTATAGAGATAATAAACACTGATAGTTGGTTCGCATTCGTGTGGATAGTAAATTGGGCAGTTCAGACTTGCGAAAGAGCACTTCCTTTTCAGAATGCAGTGACTCGTAACTGATAAGTTCGTCAAATTTGCGATTATGTATTACAAATACAAGGGTGCTACATATTATAAGGTAAGTTTTGCGTTTGTAAGACTCGAACTCGCGTTTTTGATCGAACCTGACAGAGAAGACAAAAATGTGGGTCACTCAATTCTGCCTATTTGGCTACGTACTAGGATGGTTTTCCTTAAAGGTTTTCTCCCGGCATGTTTTATTTTTTTTTTGGGATTAAAAATAACAGTAAAAACCTAATTTGTATAATTTTGCGCACACTAAAGCGATTTTGACTGCCCTTAGAATGTTTGAGCACAGTGAGAGCCTCTTAGAAAAGTTGGAGAAGATTTAAAAGGAGATACCCGTGCACATTAGTTTCGAATGTCTGAGTATCATAATTGCAGGAAAATAAAGAGTCGGTAAAGTATTCCACATTCGTGTAGTGCGGTTAAAGAAAGAATCTCTGAATTTAACAGTACGTCTGAAGCTGGGCTCAAGGCTAAAAGAGTGCCCATCGTCTTTGAAGCGCTTATTTTTTTCAAAAATTTTTCCAATTCCAAAAAAATTTCATTTAGTAAAAGCTAGATAATGATTGGAAAAAATTTAAAAAAAATTTTAATTTATTAATAGTCCTCCCTCCCATAACACCATTTTTTTGTGTTTTTGATGTTCTCAATATTTTGATAAATTTTTGTATGTTAAAGTTTCTAAAAATATAAATCTAAGAAAACTTCACAAGAAGATGTTCAACGATGCGATTACCAATTCACATCGCCTCCGCATGATATAACTATGTTCGGCACACACGGCGGTATTCGAGCTATTCGAGCTGAACAAAATTGGTTATCACCGATCGATAGCGCTTGTCGTTCATAGTAATGGCCAGACCAACGTCGTCCTTTGTGATAATACCGATTGATTCTATTATTAACAGAGTTAATTTGAACTTGGTATTCACTAAACACTGGCCCAAGGAGTTCTCATATCCCTACGTTACAAAATCCAAAATATTTATGTAACTTTTGTTAGGCCACTGCTTTAGTATGCGTCTCTACACGAGGTCATCAAAAGTGCGGCAATGGGATCTATCATGAGATTCTTAAAAGAAGAAACTGGGACAGACTAAATCACTGGTCTCAGGGAAAGGGACTTAATCAATAGGTCCACATTAACAAACCTTCGTGACATCCCAAGAGATGGTATGATCAAAAAACATAATTTCGAGAGGTAAGCAACAAAAAAGATTGGGTAGGAGAAGAAACAAACTACATCCTCGAAACAAAATATCATTAAGTGGGACACTGAGGATCGATAACAAGTGAAGGGACTGGTGCAGGGATCTTTGGGCCAAGAATCATACTTTCCTAACCGAGGGAGCGGTCCATCAGCATCTTCCAAGCAGAGGTTAACGCCATAGGGAAATTCGTGGATCAAAATCATGAAAAAGAACTATAGTAACAAGAACGTTGCCATCATGTCAGTCAAGAGGCACTTAAGGCACTAAGTTCATATACCATCAGCTCTAAATTGGTGTGGTAGGGCAGGCTTAATGAACGTGGCAAACAGAACATGGTCACACTTCACTGGGTACCTGGTAACGTGGGTGTTCATGGAAACGAAGAGGCAGACTCCTTAGCAAAACTAGTCGCATCAACCCCTTAAACAGGGGCTGAACCCTATTGCGAAATAGGAAAAAATATCATCAAAAACTAAATTTAACAGGAAAACGACTCAAAGAGATCCAGGAAATGAAAAGAACTCCCAAAGCTAAGGCAGGCGAAACTACTACTGAGCAATTACAACTATACTCTGTCCAACAAAAATTGTCAGTACAGGGAAGATAGGACGTTTGTCTCTCATTCTGGTTGCATTACCATGCATAAGTGTGTCGCCTTTTAAAGCTCTCACAGAGATTCCGTAGTTTACATTATAAATCGTCGCAAATGAGAGTAAAAAACGCCTAGGGCTACCGTCTGCTGATTCAAAGCGACTGAAAAAAATATTCAATTTACCTTTTCTCACAACACCAAGCGGTAAGATAATAGGCGCGTTTTTTTAAAGTTGAAAAACAATACGACAACACTCAACATACTCATCTTCTTAAAATGTGTTCTCAAAAGCTCTAAATCCCAAAAGCTCCTTAATAAAAACTACTGAAAAAGCTCCTTGCTTGCAATTGAGATAATGGTAACTCTGTTTTGATGTAGATAAAGAGCACACGATCGTATTGAGTGACTCTTGACACTCTTGATCTTGACAGTATCTCATCAGCAGTGGGATACGACGGTCGTGCTGGGGTGTACAACTTTTTGCAAAGAATTACAACAACAATTCCTTAAGAAAATTCAGTGGCTTGCTCTTTTTTAAGGGGCATTTTTCCTAACGCATTGTAGTGAGGGTGCATCAGGCGCCACTGCTTTAGAAAAAGCTCTCCCATAAGGCCTGTACTGACAATTTTTGTTGGACAGAGTATAGCAACGTTTCGAAAACTGCATTAACTTAAGTAGAAATATCCTAAGAATAATAACAGGTACGTATCCTAACTGGACACTGCAAACTTAGAATACACCTAAGTTCACTTGGTATGGTAAGCAGTGCCACGTGTAGATTCTGAAACATGCATAAGCAAACACCGGACCACATACTAGGAAGATGTTGTCCACTCATGCACAAAAGGAAAAACCATCTGGGACAATACCAGGTAGACGAGAGCGACCTATCCGCTCTGAAGGTGACCCAAATACTAAGATTTGTATAAGAGCAATAGATTTAGAGGAGGAACTTAGGATGAGCGAGCTCATTCATTTTTAAGTGGGGGCACAATATGTAGATCTCCAGGTCGCAGTGCAATACCTTTAATACATAATTCATTCATTCATTCTCGAACAGAAGACCCCCATTCATAATAGAATTTATTCATATTTTTGAACGCTATTGCTCTTCATGTATATTTTGAAAGACAAACTAAATAAATGACGGCCAATTTAAAAGAGGCATCTTCAACAATATGACCGCAATCACCTATCAAAGTTTGGAAATTCCATTGGAAAACTTTTTATACGAGTATACAAAACTTTTTTCTTAAAAAACGTTACGACTATTTGAATTTTATTATTGCTTAAATTTAAGTGTGCTTACTCACATGAGTGTTTAGTCAAATGTCATTTATCGATCATATACATTAAACCGAACTGTCATTCGAGACTGTATATGTTAAGTTTTGTGCCATTTTACAATATAGATGATTTTCGGACAGTATTTTCTTCTGCCATTAAGGTTGCTACGTTACCAAACAAAGTTGTCGTATTTTAAAATTGATAGAAAAAAAGAACTATCATGAATTCATTCCCATCTCTTGAACAGACACCATCGGAATGCTCCCTCGAAGTAGCCAGTTGCATTCACCCGTTTCACTAGGAACGCTAATCAATTCACCCTTGAGCCTAAATTTGGACGTACGGTCTACTACAGAGACTCGTTTTTTTAAGTCGCACAACACGATAATGGAATAATTTACCCGGCACGGTTTTCCCTTGCCATTTCAATTTCGAAACATTCAAGACATCACCTCACTTCTCTCTCTCTCTAATTTCATTATCGCTTATGTTTATCTTCACTGTAAGAGCCTCAATAAACCTTTAGGCGCGTATCGATTAAAATATTAGGACATCTGATGGCATTTCTCAACGAAAATAGCAATGCTTAAATCATTTGGTTTGGTACGAAGCTCTTTTATCAAAAGCTGATCTCTAGTCTGAAACTTTAATCCTCACTTCATTGTCTTGCTGACGACAGCACCACCAACTTTTCATATTAACAAATGCGTGGAATTTAATGCTTCAAAAACACATAGCTGTCTTCTGTCGGCCAAGCGAAATATACTACCTATCAGTGGCGTGGCGTGGATAATTTTAAATGGGAACCCGTTATAAAATTTTGTCACCTGTAAAAATGAAAAAAAAAAAAATCTTAGCACCTTAAAAACAACATTTCTAGTAGGGATATGGTATCTACAAATGCATTCCACATTGACTTAGCAAAAAATGTGTAGCTATATTTTTTATACTTCAAGACATTAATATTTCAATCAACAATGAGCTCCTTTTAGACACCACCCCCTTCGGCGGACATAACTGCGGCACCTTCCTAGGAATGTTCTTTTAACTTTTCTTTGCAATCATATGTATCAAGAATATAAAATATATGATGGGACAACTCATCTGCATTAAGACTCGCCCTAACGTCAAAAAATACAAGATATCTTTCTTGTATTCCATTCTCTGACAAGAACCGAAATATGGCCCACAGTTGTCCCCTATGACTCAAATCTGATGTTTCGTCGATCATAATCGACACGAACCGAGCTTCTATGATTTCTGTTTTAATTTCAGATTTAATAACAGCCACGATATTATGTATCAATTCATTTTTAATATCGTTGGCCTACAACACTACTCTAAATATAATTCCATTAAAGTGTCATAGGTACTTATTATGTTGATTTCCGTTACACATAAGAAATCAATTTCCGTGTGAAGAAAACACACTTTTATCAAAGCCATTTCCAAGACAAAATCTAGAACGCACTAAAATTAAGAAGCTAATTTTTTTTATCACTATAGTGGGTAATAAAAGGAATTAAATCTTCACTTTAACATCTAACTTTTCACTATTTTTAGTTAAGTTCAAATTGGCTTTTCAAAACACTAGATTTATTTGAAGTTATTGAACCTGTGCAACACAGTCTTTTATTGAATGCCAATTGAATCTAAATTTAAATTCCTATTAAAAAAAAGCAAATGCATTTTATTTGTCCAGATCCAGAGTAGCGATATGCTAAATTTACACTGCTGACAAATTGCCATATATTCTACCATGATTTATTTCATAATTCAAAATTATCACAGTAAATTTGCAAAAATATCAATCGTGCATTTAACATAAGCATGCAAATCAAAATCAAATTCAAAATCAAGAATCAACGATACCCACATGCCATATTTATATGACATATTAAAGAAAAAAAAATCAAATAAGTCAAAGAATACCGTCTTATTTCTTACACAAGGTTGAAAAAAGGCGAGCACCTGAACTCCTTCAATGTATTATCTTCCTACTGAAATGCAATGCTAATTGCTAAAGGGAGAATAAAATACAAATAATTCCAACTCCTACTGGTATACATCGAAAATTTTATAAGACGGAATGTAGCGTCTTATTTTTTGGATATAAAAGCGGGTGTTGAACAAAGACTATCCGAAACACAATGCTTGGGGAAGAAAGGGATATAAAACAAATAAATAAGACGGTGATTGAAAAGTTAAAGTCAGAGGCGCAAAATTTTAAACATTTAAAACCCACTCTAAATCAATTTTAGAATGGGAGTCGACTCTAAATATTGAGTATAAAACGAGAACCGACTTTTTGTTAATTTTAGAGGACATAAACTATACTTTAACGTTAAAGAGCTCGTCTTACTTTAACAGCAGCAAATAGCTAGTTTATCTTTTAAAAGTATACTTTATCCATAATGGTCATTATTTCATACCAAAGCAAATCGAAGAAAAAATGTTTACTGATGTTTTATTAGATTTTTTAAAGATGTTCTTTGTAAAAAGACTGAATCACTGAATATTATAAATTCGAAACAATCGTACGAAAGTGCTCTACAATTAAAAAATCTGTAGATACAAATGTACATATCTTATGTATGCACGCGCGCTGCCGGCCGGCCGCCGAGACGAGTATATAGCCAAATGAATCTGCACCTTACAACAACAAATTGAGTTTTTTATGCTGTGAATTTGCTTTATTTTCATCTAAAATAATGTAAATAACTTATAAACAATCAAAATCTGTACCGATGTAGTATATTAAATGTACTTTTTTCGGCGAAAAATTATTTGGTTTGAAGTTGTCCTTTTAACTTTTTTTTGTGTTTTTGTAGTTGTGTGAGTTATGCATCTGTCAAATTAAGGGTTGTTCAACGCAAATTCGCTTAGGTTCTGTTGTAAAACCCACATTAGTTAGAAGAGTTGTCTAACGTGATTAAAATTATGAAAAAGTTAGACGAATTCTCCAAGCTAAACGACTGCGTTAAGTAGAGCCGGTTTTATTGCTTAAACGAGAACTCTTTAAAATTTTACGCCAGACTATTTTTGTGACTCTCTTGATTAACGTTGGTTGTGGATTGTACAATATGTTTGGATAAAGTATAAGATACAAACGAGAGGCAGAATGGATAACTTAAACTTATTCGATGTTTATTGGTAGATTGTGTTATTTGTGGATTTTCTAAAAGGGAAGACGATAGGAATCGTGTTATATGGACGCCACGCCACTGCTACTTATTTCATTATCCATGAATAGCACTTGCACCAAAGAAACAAGAAACTGAAAAGCTGTGTGTATTAAAAACGATCTTTTAAAGAGATCTGCGTAGCCAAAAAGGCAGCGAAATACTTAAGTTTTCGTAAAGGATGTACGACATTCCAACAACAAGAGATGCCTTGATCCTTGCTTCGGACAAACTGCCAAAAATTGAGGTTCGTTCTTTAGCCGCACTACTAAAATGTGGAATGATTTGCCCTTCTCGATTGTTCCTCCTCATTGTGACGTACAAATTTTTAAGACTAATTAGCACCGACATCTTTTTTTAATTCCTTCCCACTTTACCTAAGCGCTCTTACTCTGTTCCACCGTAACATTATAAGGGTATTCTTAATCCCTTGAGTGTGTGCAAATTATAAAAAAAAATTACGGATGTTCAATTTGGTCTGGTTGGTCATTTTGCAATTGGTGCATACTTCTTGGAAAATGAGGAAGGTATAACTACTGTCATCGACAATTCGTCCCGTTTCTGCGTTAACCTCGTATCTACAAAAACACAATTTTTAAGGAAACGAAAAAAACGTGTAGTTTCCGTCAATGGAATCTAATAACGATACTTTATTTGTTTTCTATTTATATTTTACAGTTGTAAGTATTTCCTAGTTTTAATTTTGCTAGGACATCACAAAAGTACTTGTTTTAACTGTTTTTGTTACATACGAGTATCCGTCTCTTATGTTTTGATTTACCGAAATGCAAATACGAGGTTCTTTTTCTTATTTAAAATAAATTCAAATAATTGAAAATTTAAACTCAAGGTTAGAAAAATAGCTGAAGCATAAAAAAATACACAGATTAAACTGAAATACTGTTGTTTTAATTCATACAAAATCTTATATCTAAAATATATTAAATTTTAAAATTATTTGAAAAGCGAATTCAATGTTTGATGAAATGGTTTGTTAAATTAAATATCAAGATACAACTCAAAGGATATGGTATTTAAATACATATGCATGTTATTTATGTACATAATTTATAAGCATGTATTTACAAGTAACTTATGAACTAAAAAATATATTCAAAGTAACAGATTTTATTCTTAAAAAGGGAACAAAATTAAATCAAAATCTTTCTATTCTTTATTAGAATTAAATTTAAGGTTATCATAAAATCCGTGATAATCTCTTGGAAGTAGTTTCTTTAAACTCTGTAAGTCGTTATATTTTTTTAACGGCAAAGGTTTGGAATTTTCATAAAGTGATTTTAAAATAGTTTTTGAAATATCTATTTTCGCTTTCCTTTGCAGAGATAATATCCAATCATTGTCGAAATCAAGTTTATAATACATACCCGTGGAATCATATCTTATGCATTTAAGATCTGTTACCTGCGGATCACAGAATGGACAGAATCACATTCCATCTGGGTATGTCCAACCGTCAAATACTTTTGATAAATCGTCGTATTACGTTTTATCGCCACGAATTGTAGAAGATTAGCTAAGTTGACGTTTCGATTTTGTGCGCTACATCCATCGCTAAACAGGACTGTTGGAACACTAAGATCACAAACATTCTTTAACGCTTTTTCTTTGTCATTATCTTTTTCCAACCTTGCTTTATTTTTGTTGCTAACATGTTGACTATATCTGTCTTGGTCAATGTTTTCGTTCTTAAAACTATAGCATACATCACATTGATATTTTTTTGGCTTATACAATCCAATGTTAGAAGAATGTGCTGTCTTCAAAATGGATAAATACGATGATCTTTCATTATTTGGAATATTTGTATCCTTCGCAAACTGTTCATACATTCTGTAAACATCTTTAAAAGATGTGTAGCTGAAATCAAAATATTGTTTGTCAGGTTTTTGCCTACAATAGTGAGATTCAAGCGTAGGTAGGCCCGCTAAAAAATCTTTGACATGTTCTTTTTTTTTTAAGTTGATAGCGGATTCTTTCTTTTTCGACTTTTCTGTTTGAAAAGGAATTCCAAAGTCATTGGTTTCTAAAACCCAATTTCGTACCGTCCATTCTCCCAAATTAAATGTATTTAAAAACATTTTTTTGCAGACTGGTAAAGCAATATTTTCAACTTTTAACTTATATTTTAAAGTTAAATTCCGTCTTGAATTATCACCACCTGTACGGCGATCTATGGACTGCTTTTCTACAAGAGCTCCAATCATCATTTTTCGCTCTTTCCAAAGACATGTTTTTCCAAAAAGAATTAAATAATTGTTTTCTTTGCGATTCAGGTATTTCATAACATTTAAAATGCTTGCTCTTAGCGGAATCACAACGAGGCTTGAGCCCACGTTTTTGTCTTTTTTGTTTCCCAACTATCTTTCCTTTTTCTTTTTTTAACATTAGTATTGCTTTCCTTTTTGCCGTGCTTTTGCGACTATATTCTTCTTCCATTTCTCCGGTCTACCCTGTCCTTTCTTCCTTCTTTTTTAGAAATAAGACCGAAATTTTCATCTAGATCAATTTTTCTGCGTTAAGACCTGTTATAATCAACAAAGGAAGATTTTGATGAGGGTTGACAACAGCTTGATAAATCAGAAGTAATGGAATCTTGATTATCGTTTGTTTCAATAAATAGTCCGGTCTGATCATCAAGGATGAAGCCTTCGTTTTCGTAGTCTAATGTAGGAATATTGTCTTCGATTTCACATTCAATAAACTTCAGTTCACCTTTTGCTTCATCTAACACCAAAACATGTTTATTTAAAATTGCTGGTTTAGAAGTGCCTGGTTCAGTAATATTTTTATTGTTGTTAAATTCGCCATCCAACAGGTGCATTTAAGTTTAAAATTCTTTGTTAAGACTTTTAATTCAACACGATAACGAGAACATTTTGAAGAGTATTCATATAGAAAAAAAAAGAGATTAATTTACATACATACATATATTATTTACCCATCCATATTGTGTTTTTTATTTTATATTTTTATTAAATTTATAACCTTAATACTAAGCCAAATTCAATATATATAAAACTGATCCTCAAAAAGCTTGCGCCACATACAAAGCTTAAATTCGCTCTAAAGGTACCTAATTAATTAAATAATTATTATCTGCCTCAAAGCTAAATCTGAATAACGGTACTTTTGACTTGTCGTTAACTGTGTAAAAAAGATTAACAATGAAGAAACTAAGGCCTCACCAAGTACATACGAGGTTCTCATCGAAACTTAACAACATGAGAGTAGTTACGAAGAAAAAGAATTAACGGTAAAATAGATTAGATGAATCATTTTAACATTCATACTTAGCTCTATTATTCTGTGAGCCCTAGAGAGTGTTGTTATATAAAAAAACGAATTTGCCGAAAAATGTAGTTACGAGGTTAAGGCAGAAAGGGGACGAATTCTCATCGCTATAGCCAATTGTTAACCCTATAATCGAAGATATGGATGTAGAAGACAAGAGGGTGTGACTGCCTTGGATTTACCTGTTCGACGTTTTGGCGATGTGAACCAAGTTATTTGTACCGTTTTTTAAGCCTGATTGGGGTAAGTTTCTAATGTTGCCTGCTTTCGGGGTGAGTTGTTTTTATCCTCGTTGTATAGTCAACCACAAATCTGTATAGCCTCTAGATCCATTCAACTTAAATACCGCAGAATCATTCTCTTGGTATAAAATTTTGCACTCTTCTGATGGAAACAAAAGCTATTTATTATTTAAAAGTTAATTTTGTTCCGCTGCAAAGGTAAATAATTAAATATGGCTATATAGTCGGCAGAGGGCGCTTTCACTGCGTATCTGGGGATGCCTTTTTGTCTTTGAAATTTTAATAAGATATCCGGGGACGATTGCATTGCAGTCTTGTTGGACTTGGTTTTTCAAGGGAATAACTAAAATGAAATTTCAGATCATAAATATAAATTAGTAACTTTATTGAAGTGGTCCAAACTATCAATGGTCGTTTATGTGTAATTGCCTTGAGAGCAACCGTTTGCAGCATTGAACATTAGAAATTGGCAATGGTAAGATTTAGATTTTCATATAACAAAGTAAATGTTTCATCAAAAAAGTATGATATAAGACTCTGTCTGTCTTTTTAAGAACAAAACAGAAGTTTTGAAGCTTTCTTTTTGTAAATTGCATTTAGATGTAAAATGCAAGTGGCCATTAGGCGGCAAAAGAAACTAGAGTTTCATTTGGGTGGTAAGTACTGCTTTGTAGTGAACTCATGTGTCATCATTAAAAAGTTCACTTGACTTAAACCAAAAAGGAAAGAATATAAAGAAGTTTTCTAGTGCAGTGTATTTGACTTAAAGAACACATTTACATGCGACATACTCGCAGGTATGTATAGTTGTGCATGTACAATAAGTTTAAAAATTTTGTTTTGAATATTATTCCATAGAGCTTTTGAAAATAGGGAGTATACAAACAATTTGCGCAATATTGAAATTTAATATCATACATAGAACATTTATTCTATGGCAAAAACTTTAACATGAAACCCACAGAAAATAAATAAAAAAAAATTAAGAAGAAAAGAACCTTTTGATGAGCTACATGAGGTGACATAGACTAATTTTTTCTATTCGCAGAAGTGAGTTTTAATGAACAAAGGTCCTAGTCTACTTATTTCTTATGTCTAATAAATATGTTTTCTTATAATAACAAAAAATTTATATTTTTGTCTTTTTGGTCTAACAGGGTGCGTTTTACATTCCACGTCGATGTTTTCTTTAAATATTTAAAAAAAAAAAAAAAAATACAACTGCTTAATTTATATTTTATTGTTTTGTAGTCTTAAATGCTCCAATTCGGACATCAAAAAGTTTTCCAAAATATCCCTATAGCGGTTACCAGTAATTTGTACAGCTTTGCCCATGGCATCTCAAAGAAATATGGCTTAATAATGCCGCCGCAAAGTGGCTGAAATTGAATTGAATTGATATTTTTTTTTGATTCAAAAAGTACTTTTTTATTAAGTGGCATATCAACATCACAAACTATTTTAACAAAATATTTTAGTTTTAACAGTGAAGAATGAGTAAATGAAACTTTCCTCAGAGTCCGGGGTAATTTCTAATAAACTTATCAGTTTTAGAGAGAATCTTGCTTTGAGGTCTTTTTCAGTTCCGACATGTCTTTGCCAAGAAATATATGGGATTACATTCTGCCGAATCATTGAAACTTTGCAAGTATTTTCGTACCTATATTTCTTCTTGTCTTCAGTTTTGGATTTCTAAGTTTCTTGTAACAATTCCCCGATTGGTAACAGCTGATACTAGATTATGCTTTAGCCATGAGCCAAAATTTTATGAAGAGTATGTGTAAGTAAGCTTTTCAATTTTTTTTTAAGGTCACGATCCATATTTATAACAGATTATGGATAAAATTAAAATTTAAGTTATATACATACATTATGTATATAATGCTAAAAAATAAAAAAAAATTTGCTTTAAAGATATTTTTATTTAAATTTAGAACTTTAAGTATAACTTGCTGTTTTACCTGATTATGGAAAAAATCTTCTCCATGTATTTCCACCCTTAGTTTTTTATTATTGTGTTAATATCACAGATGATCCATCACAGCCCCATTTGCTTTGCAACGCCAGACTTCTTGGAAGTCTCCGTCTTTATGTTGTAAAGGGTGGTTAAATTTTAAGGGCCGATGTTGAATTTGAACCACACCTAAACGTCAAGTTTTTTTTCTGCATTTCATTTGACATTTCTCAATTTGAGACTAACTCAATTTGAACCATGGAAAGATACACAATCGAGCAACGCGTTAAAGTTATTCAGGCTTATTATGAAAATGGGCGTTCAAATCAAAATGCATATCGTGCACTTCGTGATTTTTTCGGTCAATTTAATCGTCCAAATGTGCGTACAATCGGAAAAATCGTACAAAAATTTGAGCAAACCGTGTCTGTAGGAGATGTGAAAACACCAGTTCCAGCTCGTACTGTAGAAAATATTGCAAGCGTCGTCAATAGTCAGAATGGTGGCAAGAAATGGTAACAGTGGATGATCAATTTTCGAAGAAAATCATCTTCAGTGATGAGCCACATTTTCACCTCAGTGGATTCGTCAATAAGCAGAATTGCCGCATTTGGGCGAATGATAATCCAAGAGTCATTGTCGAAAAACAAATGCACCCACAAAAAGTGACTGTTTGGTGCGGTTTATGGGCTGGCGGCATCATCAGGCCGTATTTTTGTCAAAATGAGGCCGGTCAGGCAGTTACTGTGAATGGTGTTCGCTATCGTGAGATGATAACGAACTTTTTATGGTCCGAATTAGAAGATATGAATGTGGACGATATGTGGTTTCAACAGGACGATGCCACTTGCCACACAGCTAACGAAACAATGGCTCTTGTTATCTCATGTGGTGGCGATGTCAATTGGCCGCCAAGATCATGTGATTTGACACCGTTGGACTTCTTTCTTTGGACTTATTTGAAAGAAAAGGTGTACGTTGATAAGCCAGCAACAATTCAAGCAACATAATTGAAACATACGAGTACCAATATTATCATAATAAAAAAAATGACAATAATTTCCTAAATAATTTGTTTTTTATTCAAAATCAACATCGGCCCTTAAAATTTAACCACCCTTTATTATGCCTACTGATTCTGGCAGTAGGCATGTTTATGTTACTTCAAAAATATCTGGAACTGACCTCTTGTCGCGATTTTTATGATCTTATTAATTGGGATAATATGTATAATTTGTCTCTTTCAGGAACTTCTTAAAATTCCATACTTTCATTTTTTAGAACCAGATACGAGTATAATCAAGGTCAACGCGCTTGCACTTTCACACTTGGTAGCATCCTTTTGAGGAGTGCGAATGCTATCTTTAATCCTTTTAAGTCTTAGTGGACTTGCTGCTGGTACTACCTTGGTTATATCGGCTTCTCGTGATCCTGTTCATAAGTACTCAGTTGTTTATTCTCTTGGCCTTCCATTCCTTCATATTGATCCGAAGAATATTGAACAATCAATAGTTTAACTTCCTGATGAAGTAGTTTTTTGATCTTGAGGCTTCATTCCATTTAGATTTAGCATTAAAATAAATTGATGTTGACTTGTTTTTTCCAGAGACCAATTATTATCGTCCAAAAGTTGAAATAAAAGGGCACGGTAGTGCCCAGCCAAGTTCTGGCACTACAACCTTTTTACAGGAACAAACTCAGGCGGTTTTTGAACCCTCCTTATCTTCAGTACCAATGAAGTCAGAAAATTAAAATTCCGAATATTTGCTAAGCTAGTCAGGCACAGGCGCCTCACCAAATTTCAATTTTCTAGTATAAGCGGTTCCTGAGATATAATGCTTCAAAAATCACAAAAACCGTAACTGACTGACTGACAGACTGACTGACTGACAGATCATCAAAATTATGGAGCACTTCCCGACATCGAAGAATCTTGTAATTTTGCACAACGGTAGGTCTTGTCATGCACGTAGAGGAAAACATTTGAGGTTTTCCATTCAGTGGGCGTGGTATCCGCCCACTTCCTCAGAACTGATGTAAATTATTTGGCACACTTCCGATTGCAGTAGAACAATGAAATTTGGTAGAACGGTAGGGCTCAAATTGAACATAAAGGACCAAAAATAAAAATTGGTTTTCCCTTCAGGGGGCGTAGTATCCGCCCACTTTCTGAGAAAATGTTTAATTTATACGGAGCACTTCTGATTGCTGTAATTAAGGTAGGTATGTTAGTGTTTGGTATCTTGCCAGGACAAGAAGAAATATTTGAAGCGCAAATCAAAACAACCAATAACAAAAAGAAAATATACCTATCCTTCTTTCTCTTCCGTAACTTCACGCCCGCGCTGTGTTAAAACATTTAAAGGGCAATCATATTCCCTTGAGCGTGAGTTAATTATAAAAAAAAAAAAAAAAAAAAAGGAAAGGAAAGGAAAGCTAAAAACTAAGTTGATTTTAGTAGGTAGAGTCCACCCTTATGTATATCTTTCCGTATATTTCGAGATTTTGACATGGAAAAATATTAAAATCTTTGCAAAAAGGAGTGAGATCAGACCAAAAACCAAAATGTTAAAAAAAAGAACCAAGTTCTTCTATACAAAAACCTTTGTGTAACAAGGCATCCGTTAAAAGTACTGAGTACGCCAAGTACTTACTTCATGAAGGTTTAATACCGAATATTTAAAGTAGACTAATATTGAAACAGCTACAATGTAATAGAGAAATTTTATTATTTAATGATTATTGACTAAAATTTGATGGGCTTAGGTTAGGTTAGATTAGAGTTCCATTGTGATACCACGATCTAATAGGGAACAAAAAAGGTTTCCTACTAGTTAAAACCATTTGGAGCTTCTGATGAAGCGAAGGAGACTTTTAATGTCTTTGTGAGATCGCTTGGTTCATTATAGAAATGTTCTCCTAGATGAAGTTTGCGTCTGTAAGAGAGAGCAGGGCATGTACAAAGAAGGTGTGGGATTGTCTCCTCTTCCTCCTCGTCCAAGCAACTCCTGCAGAAATCGTTTGATAGCACACCGAGACGTGCAGATCCGCTTGGTCGCCATACAAGTGGTAGTATTAAGCCATCTTGTATTCGATTGTTCCAGAGCGATTCGTTTCAGCATAAGTTTACTTGTAGCTACGGGCATACCTATATTTGCCTTTTCAGGTAAGATAGGCATTTCCGTTCCAATTCTGGCGAGTTCGTCGGCTTTGCAATTCCCCGGAATGTCCCTGTGACCCGGCACCCAGAATAGGTGAATGTTAAACTGTTTGGCCATCTCCATTAGAGACGAACGACAGTCTTGGGCTGTAATGGAGTTTACAGAGACTGATGCGAGGGATTTCAAAGCAGCCTGACTGTCTGAGAAGATACGGATATCCGTGTTAGATACCACGTTTTCTTTAAGCCAGGACAATACTTCCTTTATCGCCAGAATTTCCGCTTGGAATACGCTACAATGGTTTGGTAGGCGGAAGGAGAGACTAAGGTTTAGTCCATCTGAGTACACTCCACCACCCACTCCGTTTTCAGTCTTCGATCCATCTGTAAAAAAGTTTACTGATTTATTATCTGCCAAAGCCCCTTCCTCCCAAGCTGACCTTGAGTGAATGGTGACTTCAAAGTTTTTATCGAAGACCAAAAAGGGAGTGATGTAGTCAGAGTGACTTGGTAGAGTTCCGAATAAATTCAGAATGGTGGTGTGGCCAATAGAGTTATTGGTCCATTGAGAGATGGCTTTGAGACGTATGGCTGTGCTCGCGGCCATTTGTTTACTGTAAATATCTAGGGGTGTCAGGTTCAGTAGTATGTCTAGTGCAGCGGAAGGTGTCGAGCGGAGAGCTCCGCTGATGCACATACACGCTGAACGTTGTACTCTGCTTAGTTTATCGCGATTAGTCGCTTTATCTAAGGCCGTCCACCATACGGTCACCCCGTAAGTAAGTATCGGTCTGATGACCGCAGTGTATAGCCAGTGAGTAATTTGTGGAGACAGGCCCCACTTGTTCCATACGGCTTTTTTACAAGAAAAGAGAGCTACCGTGGCTTTCCTTACTCTTTTCTGTATATTAGGTTTCCAACTTAACTTTTTGTCTAAAATAAGACCCAGGTATTTAGCTTGATCTGAGAAAGTGAGTGGAACACCTTTAATCGATGGAGGGTCTAGTTGAGGAATTTTGTATTTCCTTGTGAAGAGGACTAGTTCAGTCTTGTGGGGGTTAACACCTAAGCCACATCGATCTGTCCATTTTAGTAGCTTGTTGAGAGCGGTTTGTATAAGTTCTGTTAAAACTTGAGGGTGCTTTCCTGATACGGCAATGGCAATATCGTCAGCGTATGCAATCACTTTGAATCCCTCTTCTTCTAGGTCTATTAGCAGATCATTAACTACCATGTTCCATAGAAGTGGGGATAGGACTCCACCTTGTGGGGTTCCTCTACTGACTGACCTTCTTGTAGTAAAGCTACCTAGTTCCGCATTTATAATTCTGCTTTTCAGCATGAAATTTATAAGGTTACTAAGTGAGCTATCCACATTGAGATTCTGCAGTGTATTCGCTATTGCGGCGCTGTCGACATTGTTGAAGGCGCCTTCTATATCTAGGAATGTAACTAGAGTGTATTCTTTGTGATCTAGGGAGTATTCGATTGCGCGTACCAAGGTATGTAGCGCAGTTTCTACTGATTTTCCCTTGCAGTAAGCGTGTTGTGCTGTAGAAAAAAGGTTTGGTTTTATAGCACTACGCAGATGAATGTCAATCAATCGTTCCAGTGTCTTGAGAAGAAATGACGATAGACTGATAGGTCTTAGGTCCTTGGGCGTAACGTGGGAGCATTTACCAGCTTTGGGTATAAAAACTACTTTGACTTCTCTCCATATAAGGGGAATATGAACCAGGTTTAGACAACTGTTCATTATTATCTCTAATGTGGGTAAGATAATGTCTAAAGCAACTTGCAGTTCGGCTGGTATTATGCCGTCTGGTCCTGCCGATTTGTATGGATCGAAGCTGTTAATTGCCCATTTGAGTTTGTCCCTTGTTATTAACCCTTGGATCTTTATACCTTTGTTATCCGACTCTAGTGAGTCAATGTTGCAAATGTTTTGCGAGCTACCTGGGAAGTGAGTGTCAAGTAGCAAATTGAGTGATTCTTCACATGAATTTGTCCAGGAGCCATTTGACATTTTCAAAGTGCTTGGCATGACTGGATTTATTGAGAGGATTTTCCTTAATCTGGATGCTTCAGAAGTATCTTCTATTTTATTACAGAAGTTGATGGGCTTACTTGACACGTTTTTTTTTTACCCAATTCGAAAGGTTTTAAAAACTTGACCAGTGAACCCATCAAATTTTAAGATCAGAAGTCTTAGTAAATGGGCGTCTCAATGCACGCTAACATGTCTACAGAGCGGATAAATTTACAGAAACCGTCCTGTTTGAGTTCATTAATACCTTACAAAAAGCTATACACTAAGGAAACAGCTTTGTGTGTGTTCCTTTGAAAATATCAATACCTCCCATATCGCAGTTCATAGAGCCCTAGTAAAGAAGTGTGTACCCAATACCACTAACTAGATAGATTGTTGAAATGCTAGGCACTAGAACAGCGGATGCAACAGAAACACCTAATACACAGAGAATCATCATAATAAGAGGCTGTCCGCAGGGAGAGGTACTATTACCCTTGCTGTGGAATCTTGTAGTGGATAAACTTCTTGAAAATCTCACCTCTCATCCGCCGCATTAGTTTCGCTGATTGTATCGTGATTAAAGCCCTAGAAAAGTTTGAAGAAACTCTCTGTGATAGCATCCAGAGAGGACTAACTATTTCAAGCAAATGGTGTCTATCTGTAAGATTATCAACGAAATTTTAATATATTTGCGCTGAGAAATCTGACACTTGATCAAATCTTCGAAGCCAAAATATATAACGCGTAGCATGTAAAATAAATAAATTTGGTGGTGCAACAGCTCGAAGTGAACCAGGACCTAGGGACTTGTGTGTGTGTTACCAGGAATGCTTAGGGAAAATAATCCAGGTTCAAAGCTTTCTTATTAATGATAATACATTTGGCTTTCAGGAGATTCAGGAACAGGCTATGACATTTTGCCCAGTGAGAAACTTTTTCTAGGGCCTGATTAATTATACGAGTATCTATATACGCAATTTTCCTAGGGGACAACTACTGTATTATTGCACATTGTCAGTATACGAGTACATTTGACTCTAGTAGTTAGCTATCTTTGTCGGGAGTTCATTTATTTAAAGGGAGAAAAGAAGAAGCCCTAAAAAAGAACCCTGAGGGACTACTTTAGTGGTCGGAAGGAAATTTAAAATATAATTACCAACAGAAACTGCTTGTCAATGATGAATTTCTTAGCACTTTTGCAAATCGCTCCAGTCTGCTGTCCAATATGCCGCAAGATACAGTTACTCTAGAAGGGCGTAATGGTCTTTGGTGTATCAACCGAGGGTTTTCAGTGCGCTTATATAAGCTATTCTGTTTATTAACAAAGCCAGCCAGCCAAGTTGAAATGTCCTACTTCGCTAGTAACAATTTTTTTGCAAAAAATGGCGTTCATGTCTAGCAAGCTGCGAATCTTGTGCACTCCAATCTCACCGACATTGATGGTCATTTTCCTGCAACTATTTTCGCAAACATGACGGAACCATTTTCAATTCTTGTGCACTGCGTCGAAAAAAGGTTTAGAGGTACCCATACATTGAGCAACACTCTTTCTCATTGCATCAATGTTTTCTGGGGTACATTGGCTTACTTTATCCTCAAGTGTATGTATTCAAATTTTTAAAATTCAAATTATACCCTCGCTCGGGACATGATTAACACCAAAAAAGTCACGTAACTTTAATAATTTCAACATGTTGCTGAGTTAGATGCTCCATAATAAATTGTTATCAACGACTGTAAACATGACATGGGTTATTTAAAGTTTGTGCGTGTGTAGGCCTAAGTCATGACGCAAATTTGACAAGTTGTGGTCTGCGAAAGGCGAGTTCTTGTACACGGTGCGAAATTTACTACCTTGGAATTCACTGAACCGGTCTAGTCGAATTTATCCACCTCGTTGTGAATAGTCATTTTGCAAGGCGCGAAATTTTGCTCGGACAGAGGACCCACTTTCATATGTACATAAAATGATTTAATCATTTACACACGTTGAACGCTACGAGTATTACTCTTTACAACAATATTGCCGCAAATATTTGTCAAAGTTCGGGAATCCCTGTTCGGAATGCTTCTTTAAAAATTAATTAAGCTTTTGATTTAATCAAATTAAGCTTTTGGCTATAAATTAAAATAAACTGTGTGGTCCATAAAGGTGTTAAGTAGAAAAAAAAAAAAGAAAAAAAAAAGAAAAAAAAAATGTGCATGTTAAGAAAGTACCCTTATTTTAAGTATCTGCGAGGCTTAAACATCTGCTTCAGTAATAATTCACAGCAGCTTATCTCATTGTACATAATTTAAGACGTCCTCGTCTTTTTGTGTAACAAGTGTAACGTGGTATCAAAAACGATTGATTGGGGATTAATATTAATGCGATTATATATTGCACAGAATGAATTGAGCTCAAATCCCGTAAATTAAGTTTGTAGGATTACAGATTTGATAATGAATCTAATATGTCATATTTAACTACTATATTGCTACACATAACACAGGTATAAACATTTCCTTAGGATTATAGTAAAACTAAGAAACATAAGTTGAGGTACACGTACTAAGTCTTTTGTATTTTGAGTTTCATCTATTTTCTATCTTAATATAATAGTTTAACATAATCTAAGTTGAAAATCTAAATTGAAAACCACATTCAACCCGAGATCTAAAACGATAGGTCATACTTTAGCATCCTGTTTATCATTTAATTATATACTTTCTATAGTTTGTTTAAATTGGACTCATATTTAAACAATAGTAACTTCAAACAAAAGATCTACCTTTTATGAGTACTTTTCTATTATGGGGTTTCCTAGGTTAAGGGTATAGCAAGTAAGTTTATTACGGACTAAAACAATCATTGGGTGAGTTTGTAAGATAAATATACACTGAGTGTTGCTTGATTAGGAATATAATTTTTTTGTTTAATTTTTCAACATAGCGAAAGCATCTAGTAGAACTTGGAAATGCTAAAGAACAAAACGTATGCGCATTTTATTCGAGTTTGTCAACATCATAATGGGGGAGACAAATATGAACTTGGTGTAACATTCCATGTTCATGTTCTGAGCACATCCCGAGCGTTTGGTAATTTGGATAGGATTTCATAGAAGATGCCGATGAACATTGGTGTTCAATGTCTGAACAAAAAAGTTCTACTCGTATCATATATCATTTTATAATTTTAAAGCCCATTTTTAGTATCTGCACGTGCCAAAATATATGCGGGAATATGCTTGGACGAATGTAGGCTTAATAGATTAGAGCCCGACCATAAGGGTTAAAAAATGTATTGCATCGTCGGAGGAAACCTGAAAACTTAGCAGCGTTTCCAATAAAAATATAGAGCGGTTCGAAATATATTTTCTAATCCAGCCAAAAACAAACGTACCAATACCAAATGCACGTATTTTCTATTAGAGAGCTTGATGCGAAATTTTATAAAATGCTTTTGAAATACCAAGCGCAGGAATCTTAATTTCTCCAAAAAGATTTGAAGGTTTGTACCACCGTTCGGTGAGATAAACCATGAGATCACCAGTGGACCTAGTACTACGAAAGACGTACTACCTGCCATTGACATGACAAGCATTGGGACATTGTAGTAGTTTTTGCCTTAATTGTTGGTCATGCAAAAATTTTCTTTGAATATGATCATTGATCATAATAGGGCTTTCTAGCTTGTTTGGACTTATTTCGTCTTTCTCAGTAGGGTTGTGATTATAACTTCGGGAACTTACTTCTCTGAGTTATTATTACGATCAAACTATTTATAAGCGGGAGAAAAAACCTTTCTGCGAAAGTTGTTGTATTTTAGCAGATTGCAAAGTTTATTATGTCTCTTATAACATGATCACAAAATTTGACCTGCTAGTCTCCAAATATTCACCCTTATTTCACGTTTCACTTGAACGACACTCGTCACTTTTAAGGCGTTTAAGAGTCGGTATTACGATACTTAAACGCCAGGCGTTTTGAATCAACATGCGTTCCACATAAAAATCTGTCATTGACAAACAGATATTTCAAAACAATTTGTGTTTTTTTTTTCAATACACGGTGTCCTGTAATTCGTGTGCTATACTTTGTGATGTGATTCTTGATCATATTCTAAGAAAAAAATGTTCTACGGTAAAGTCTGATTTTCAACTTTGACATCACTTTTTGACGATGTAAAAAAAGGCTAACTTTGTGTAGCCTGACCCATGTTAAGGTCAATTTCTCTGTCAGTACTGAGATTTTTTATTTTAGACTTTATTTTGAGTAGAAATACTAGCCTTTAAGCCTACGTTTAAATTGAGCTGATATGTTTTAGATATTCAATTTTAAATGGTGTTCAATTTTTCTTGCCCAAGCAAAATTTTGACTTTGAGGTAAAAACATAAAGGTTTTTTATTTTTACCTGATGAAGAAATTAATAATACAACAAAAATCATTAATAAGTTCACCCAAAAACCCAAACATTTTATGATACTTGGGAAGATCTAAAACAGGTAAAAAATCGAAATTTGTGTTTTGTACCTACTTTTATTGCTAATCTTTGCAATTGGTGCGGTTTTCCAAGAATTGTTAGTTTTCAGGTAATTTTCAAGACTGTGTACTCATAGACCAAGAGCCCACAGAAATTTTTGGGTGTGATTGATAACAAAAAATAATTAGCATAATTAAATAGGCCTTTAGTAGTTGTTTACAAATATGAACGTCTTGCATGCTCTATAGTGGGTGCTATAGTGCATAAAAGTCCATCATATATGCAGTTCTTTCCAAGTCTAAATAATTGTGATAACAACTTTGCCAATATGAAGAGTTAAGCCCCCTGATTGCAAGTATTAAGGTCTAAGACGTTTTGCAGACAGCCTTCTGCCTGCAAGACGCGATAAGAATAGCATACTTCTTGCACGAAGAAGACCGCCTTCAAAACGTCTTGGACCTCGATATTTGCAATCAGGGCACTTAGCTCTTCATTTTGAAGTTATGGCAAATTTTGTATCACAATTTTTTAGACTTTAGAAAGAACTGCATATCTGATGCACTCTTATGCACTATTGCTCCCACTAGAGCATGCAAGACGTTCACATGTGTAAATAACTACTAAAGGCCTATCTAATTATGCTAATTATTTTTTGTTATCAATCACACCCAAAAATTGCTGTGGGCTTTTAGTCTATTATAAAAAGGGTAAAAAGTGTACTTATGCCTATTTGACTTGCTGTCAAAATCCTAATCACCTTAACCCTTCACAGGGAAAGTTAAATTTTGGGGATGACTGTTTAATGGGTAAATTAACTAAATAAGTAGTATAAAAGAATAGAAAAACTCAGAACTCATTCATCAGATTATCAAGTTTGATAAGAGCGCTTTTTGAAATGCCTTTATTTACGAGAGAAGAATACGCAGACATTTTATTCGTTTATGGGTTGTGCAATGAAAATTCAAGAAGAGCACAACGAAGATACCAGAAAATTTACCCTAACAGACGAAATCCTTCTCGAAATGGTTTTGGAAATATCTTTTGAAGGCTTTGAGAAACTGCATCAGTTTCAACTGCAAGACCAAACGCGGGAGCTGCAAGCACAAGAAAAGTTTCAGTGATACCCTGCATCTGTATTGGGTTAGTTATTTTCACCCTTCAATAAAACAAATATAATAAAAATTACAAATTACACAATACTAACATGTAAAACTTTCATCTTTATCCAATTTCGACAATGAGTCGTTTGAATTTTGTATTCGATAAAAATAGCGTTCTGAGAGTCGTAGAAGTCGAGTAAAACGACAGTTATAATACAGATGAGTGACATTTCTCATACAAAAACTTACGTTCCACTCAGAGTATGGCGTTACGACTCGAAAAATAACGATAAACGACTCTAAAACGCCATTCATAATACAAATTTTTGAAAATGACATTTGTCGTTCAAGCGAAACGCCTGCTACAATAAGGGTGATTGAATCCCTAGTAATAAACACCTTTCGTTATAAAAGGGCATATATCGAAGTCTTTATAGGATAGCTATTCTCGTGAATGGTTTCTGCATCCTTTCATTTCTTATCAAGTGAACACAGTAAAGTGACTTCCAACAACAATAATGATGTCAATTACAGAATTCGCAGAATTTTACTCCCGGTGAGTTGTAACGATCCATTGATCTTTCGCATCCGCTGTAAAACTGAATTATGAAATTCGCCAGATGAACTACATTGTCGATTCCTAAAATTACCTTATCATTTATGAACTTTCGTATCGACACTGTCAGCTACAGACATTTAGTCAACCGGCCTAGGCTTTGATAATACGAGTAGTATCGCTATCGATCAACGAAATCAAGCATCGTTTTGAGTGGTTAGTACTAAGATGGAGGACGGTTCAATACCAACCGTGTGCTCTGTTTTTTTTTGTTTTTTAGATTTCTGGCTCTCCGGTTGCGTTGTTATAGTTGTCCGTTTTCTATTAAAATTTGTTAAACAAACACTTTAACATTCAGTATAATAAGCTTTTGACTTATATTTTTGTGCTTTCCATTGTTCATTTTCGTTTTTTTTCGTTTAATCAAAAATTTACTTCAGATTCGTCTCGAAATTGGTGCGAATAGAATAATGATAATGATAGAAATTGTATGGAGTACGAATGGATTGCGAATTTAGTAATCTATACTATTATATAAAGTAAGACTTTTGTTTGTTTGTCAGTTTGTTTGTAAATACTCCAATAGCGAACAAACAAACAAAAGTATTACTTTATAAACAATTTATATACTTACCTTTGTATGTCTATAGTAATATAAGGTCATCTGAAAATGAAAAAACTAATAAATAATATATTAAAATTTAAATTACTTTCACTCACCTCCAAAAAAAATTTCCAAAATAGAAAATTGAAAGCAGATTGAGAACTGTCTGCTGTTTCTAACTATTCCGCATTTCATTTCATTTTATTCCTCTATATATTTTGAGACTGAACACCTACTTGGGCTATTGGAGTAAGAAACTGTTTACACGGCCATGGATACACGCAAGTTCTAGCGCATGATTTTTTCGTGCATATAAATTTTGTAGTATCTATCAATATTTAAAAAAGGCACGGATTTTAGTTTTAACTCTCTGTGCATCAACAGTTCGCAAAATCGTTGTTCGATAAAGTCACGAATTTCTGTTAACACATTCCACACGACTTTGTGTGCAAAAAAATTCGTTAAAGAAACGTGTGGATTTAAGTTTACAAAGGAAATGCCTTGCAATATTGCTTTCGTCAATTTTTGCAGAAATTATGTTTCAACATTCATATTCAAGTCATAAAATCATCGATTCTCAGAAAAACAGCTTTTACATATGCAAGTTTTTGCGCACGATTTTCTACGTTCAAAATTTTGCCAGATCGAAAGAGCACAGATCTTAGTTGACACATTGAACATGACTTTTTGTGCATCAAAATTTTACAAAATCGATGTTCGATAAAGCCTCGGATTTCTGTTAACACATTTCACACGACTTTGTGTGCATACAAACTTCGTTCAAAAAACGTGTGGATTTTTATGTGGATAAAATGCCTTGCAATATTACTTTCGTCAATATTGTATGATGTTAATTTTTACAGAAATTATGTTTTAACATTCATATTCAAGTGATAAAATCATCAATGCTTAGAGAGTCAGCATTTATATATGCAAGCTTTTGCGCACGATTTTCTGCGATCAAAATTTTGAAATATCAAAAAAGCACAAGTTTACACATTGAGCACGACTTTTTGTGCATCAAAACTTCGCAACATCGATGTTCGATAAAGTCAGTTACTTGAAAAACCATATGGCCGCAAAAAATGAGTCGTGTAATCAGATCCTTAAATTTGGTGAAAGAAAACAGGAAAGTGAGTAGTTGTTTCATTTCAGTTTAGGCTTGAAATGAAACGTTTATTTTTGTTCCATTTCAGTTCAGAATGTATTTGTTTCAATTTGGGCAGATGTAGGTACTTACACATGCGCAACTATTTGCAATGGTGACAAGGGGAAGCTTTGAATGCTTTCAGAAAAATTTAATGCTCTTTGGCTAAAGGGTGCGTCCAGAAATATATAATGTTTATTTTTATCGTTGGTAAAACCCGATAACATACCCAAGCAACACATAAACTCTTGCAGAGTACTTCAATAAATGCATCAGGTCTTAACAAGCTATTAGTTCAATCTTTTTAATACCGTTTCACTTTATAATCTCCTAATTCACTCTTTAAAAGTGTTCTTTCTGCTATACTATTAATAAAACATCTTTTAAACATCTTAAAGATATTCATGACAAATGTCATTGTATTGACTCTCTATATACCCTCTTTAAACCCTTTTTAAAAGGAGTAATTTTAAAATGCTGAAAGAGTTTTTCATTTTAATCTTTCGAATACATCTTGACTTGGACGTTTTCACTAAAACGTCTTTATGATATTTTAACATGGTATCTTCAAGTAGTACTATTTTCCTCTTTGGTTGAAAAACATGTTTTGTTTCACCCGACATTTGTGAATTGTGCAACACTTCCCATGCAATCAAGAACATATGAAAGAGAAAACTAGCTAAAAAACAACTCAAATATTTAGTTGAATGTGCGCGCTGTTGCATATGATTATATTAAACAGAAAATAGACAAAAACTGATTGTTGTGAATTTTTTATCATTCTCTTTTACTCTTTGCTTACACTTTGTTTGCTCTATTTTCTTTGAATTTGACTGGCATTCGTCCTTTAAACTTTGCTTACACTTTTTTCACTCTTTGTAGTTATTCGCGGGCTGAGTTGATGGAACTCTCGAGCTGCTCTTTTGTTAATTTTGAAGATGATATTTTCGCTTTATCCCAGGAAAAAGAACATACAAATAAAAACGATGAAAATGAAAAAAATAATAAAAATAAAGTAATAACCGACGAAACAGATAGTGATGACTAGGGCAAAAATATGCTTTGAAATATTAGTTTTAATAAAAAATGTTATTAATTAAATACATACATATGAACATATGCTTCAATAAAAATTAATTTAAAAATTATTTAAAAATTCAATAAAATTAATTACTTATCGAAGTTAATAAAATACATTTTTAAAGTATTTAATGGCCTATAATTTAAGATCGCATGCTTAGGTATGTATATTTAAAAAAATGAAATCGACAACAAAAATAAAGTTATTCCAACTGCATTTTTCTTGAAAGTATTAGTGGTTTCAAGCAATTTCATTTTAAATGTAGAGACAACATTTTTTTTTGAACGAAACAAAAATGGAATTCTTCGATAATTACGGAGTCTTTTCAGAAATATTATTAAAATCGATTTAGAATCTGAAGGCAAGTACTTATTTCAATCAATTTTATGAAAATGAAAAACATAAATTAAAATAAAGTGACTAAAGAAGCCCAAAACGAAGAAACAACAGATAGTGATAACTACGGCAAACAAAAATATGCTCTAAAAAAAGTTTGAAGCGCTTAACATACATATGTTAATGGTGCATATATGCTTCAATAAATATTCTTTTTCAATGTTTACAAATGGTAATCAATACTTAATATGTTTAGTTCATCTATCCTACGTGTGCATGGTATGCAAAAATATTCATTTTGGATGAAATATACAAAAATATACCCCAACAATTTGTGGTTTGATAAATCATGTAACTTTAAAGGGCTTTCGCGAATAAATTTTCCTCGGAATATTTCCCGTTTACTAAACTTAGGGTAGGTGAATGATGCTATAGAGATTCTCTCAGAATTGGTTAGTATCGGAAATAAACCTTCTAGGATAATTAGTTGTTATTACATAGGACTTTCTGTGCGAAAGAAATTTTCTCCACAAGAACCCGGCAACGCCGGGTATTTTACGCTAGTACCATATAAGTTGGACAAAATGTCGGTGGTGCAGGGATTGTTAGCGCGTTCGTTCAACTTTCATTCGTCGGATTATAGCAAAATTTTGGAAATTAATTGAAACTGTCTAGCTCATTCGCCGAATTCTGTAATAGATGTCAATATTTTAAAATAGATCTAACATATCTACATTCAAGTGAAAAGATCTGAAAATATAATATCACCTCAAGATCTTTTTTTCTATTACTCTAGTTAAAAGGGTATCATTTATGTTGTTAGTAAAATCGATCGGCAAGCTTTATTGGCTAAGTGATATTCCTTGTTACTTCGAAACATTAAGGTCAAGATCGTTGTTGCCACACCAAACGGCCAAGCTAGTTAAATATTTCTTAAGATTAGTGCAATGTAAACTTGAATTTATGTTCAGGCAAAGTCAGTATACTTTAAACACATACAATACTTGAAATAACTTGGAATTTCATTTTTCAAAAATAAGAGTGGTCGCAAATGACTCATTGACTAAGTTGCTAAACTAACTTCAGTCGAACTACATTTTTCAAAACTATAAATAAAATCTTGAAAACTTCTTTATATTGTATATCAAAAGGCTCTATGAATTGAAATAATTTTGAAATCGGATTCAGTCAAAATTTATATGTTAGAGAATCAAATAAAATGTTGTGTTCTCAGCGTGCTTCCTTCTGCACGGGCGAACAATCTAGAATAGAATCGTTTTCTCATTTCAAAACTTTCTGTTCTTCGAAATTCGCACTGCTGACAACGTGAAAATAAAAACGAATATGAAATAAAAGTAAACACTTTCAGAACATAGAGGGCGTTAGGAATAGTAGAAACATAAGGGTAAATACACAATTTCCATAAACAATTTCTAAGGGTGTTGTCACAGGTATTTATGGTTTTCTCTCACATATATTTTTGTAGGTAATTGTCAATCTCGTGGTTAAGCAAAAGTTTGAAAAATAGTACTACCGAAATTCTGAGTCGGGGTCGCAACTTTAAGAGTGCTTACTCAAATTTTTAATCGAAACAATTATCCCACCAGACGGGCTGTGTTATAGGGAATAAATTCGAGTCAGGGCATTATATTAAGGGTCGAGTTCAATATAAGTCAATAATTCGCCAGCGTTTACATGAACTGGGAATATCTCAGTACAAAGTGTGTCGAATTTTACAAATCTTAACCTAAGCAATAACAATATCGAATTTACTCAAGAACTGAAGCATCTTGGTCATATGAGCCCGAAATTTCTCCAAATCGTTTGTTGAGCTAGACACTGGTGTTTTAAGAATCGAAACTATCTAAACTTCTCATTAAAAAATTCAAGAGAATTGGTTTAATGGCTAAAATCTTATTTATAGAATCGAAAAAAGGGTTTTAAAAAAATTGAAAATGATCGATTCTCTTTTCTTTGTGTATTGTCTGGCATCCCTCAGGATAGTCATTTGGGGCCCCTTCTTTTTAATATTTACGTAAATGGCATTCGTTACCTTGTACAAATTGCAAATGTCTAGTGTTTGCAGACGGTTTAAAGCTATACTTTCCAAAATACACAATTGAAGACTATTTGAACTTAAAAAAGACAGATAAACGTGCAAGTAAAATTATTATGATAAATATCCCCAAATGTAAGATTTTTAGAGCTTTTAGTTACAGTCTTGGTAACGACATCTTATCGTCTATTATTTTTGATACAAAGCTGCCTTTTTCATCGCATTTTAATTTCATTATATCTAAGCAAAACGGTGTAGTTTGAAAGGATAGTTATGCTTCAAAAGCTATTTAAATATTTTTTTTATTATGTCTTCAGTGGAATACTGTTGCGTTACATGGTCTCCTTTTTATGAAAACCATTCTGATAGCATCGAAAATATCTAAAAAATATTCACGCGAGTTATAGTATCGTAGCAATAAAACAACAAAATTGGATTTGGGCAGAGTTTCGCCATACTAAAATTTATTGAATACAATGAACATCTTAATCTATTATACACACCTTTTTATATGCTCAGCATGGGAAAATTACATTTAGCAATGTATACTACAACATATTAGTTTGCATGGAATTTCAAATGATAGAATTTAAAGGAAAAGGAAATTTGAGAATAATAAATATAAATGTGAATTTCATAGTTTTGTATTGGTGGAAAATTTGTTTTTATGCTGAATCTAACAAATATAAATGTGAATTTTAAAAATTTCGTATTGCAAACCTGAGTGACATTTGAATATGTATTCTATTATTTATATTACTTCTATGCTGAATGTTAGTTTACATAATTTGATAGTTAATTTAAGATAATATTTATTGATGTATGTAGAATTTATAATATGTATGTTTGTACATATATAGAGCAGATTGTTTTGTTGTATAGTGTAGATTGGCATGTAATGTTATTACTGTGGGGGAGAAACTTGTGTTGGGCAGAAGGTTTACCTTCAAACAAATCTATGAGGTACACATTTATAGATCTTAAATGATATGTAAACTTTTGTAAGAGACATAGCTGTTAGAAGAATTAATTCACCCGGATTTCATGCCTTTCTATGTTCCTGATAGAAATCTTAGAAGCATAGACGAACTATGGTCTAAGTGGACTTATAACTCGATCGTTATCACTTTAAAATTTAATAAATCTTGAAGTCGACCTTAAAATGTATACAAATATTTTTAAGCATATTAATTGTGTAATTGTTAAGCATATTATTAATGCTTCCACTAATATCAATAATAAATCATTGTTCAACCATGATTCCGCAGTCGCCGTCACAGCAACGGCCTACCATACCACGTAGCAGCTACTGACCGACCGGCGACACCATATGACGCTGCAGCTACTGACAACACCAGTCACTTCGGCAAGATAAGGGATTTGATACCATGCTCTAATATAATACACAGTCACTGTAATATCATGACGTCACAGCCGAGTGAACACATTTGGTAATTTGCATTCGACCCGTATATAGTTCACACGCAGTTTATACAGAAAATATAACAAGATGACCTACTCTTATGAAGGAAAGTCACTTTTTCCAACTACAGGCCTATATCCCTCCTCAACAATGTCAGCAAAATACTAGAAGAAGTCATCCTAAGGAGGCTCAAGAAGTACTGCAACGAACACAACATAATACCAGACATGAAGTTTGGCTTTCGGGAAGGGCATTCAACACTGCATCCATTAATAAAGTTCCAGTCTGACGTCTCCTCAGCACTCAACAGCCATCGTGCCACCGTAGGATGCTTTCTGGATGTCGAGAAAGCATTCGACAGCGTATGGATAGAAGCCCTTATCCATAAGCTTCGAGTTCTTGGATTACCTTCGCCACTAATAAAGATTTTATTTTCTTTTCTCTCTTTTAGGAAATTCTTCGTTCAGCTAGACAGCTGCAAGTCTTCTATCAAATACATCAAAGCCGGAGTCGCCCAAGGATCAAAGCTGGGTCCCTTCCTATATAACCTGATGACGTCTGATCAACCCGTGCCAACTGACTGCGAGAACCTGCTATTCGCTGACGACTCGCTAACCTACTCCTCGTCGATAGCGCCAAAAATTGCAGCTCGGAGAGTGGAAGCCCATGTCTCCAAACTCTACGAGTACTACAAAAAGTGGGGTATCCGAATAAACACTGCAAAATCGGAGCTTGTGTGTTTCAGGAGACCCACCACCAATGGCAACCGATGTCGTTCAGCAGCTACTTGCAGAAACTTGACCGTGAAGCTCCCCGATGGTTCAACGATAGCAGCCAAAAGAAATGCTAAATACCTCGGAGTAAACTTCAACGAGCTGTTCAATTTCAACCCGCACTCTAGGCAGGTTCTAAGGAAGGCCAATTTCGCGTTTCACCGTTTGCACCCATTGCTAGCCAGAAGAACCGGACTAAGCCAGCCAGTGAAGCTATTGATATACAAACAGCTCATCAGACCCGTCATCAGCTACAATTTTCCTGCATGGTACACCATTTCGAAGACAGCAATGCTGAAGCTCCAAATCTTCGAAAGGAAAATACTAAGGATAAGCACCGGACTTATCTTCGATCGACAGCGAAGGAAGCACTTCAGCAATGAAAGACTCTATGAAGAAGCAAAAATCAAGCCACTGGACCAGTTTCTTGTGCAATTAGCGAAGAAGCTTATAGGTAGCACCACCAACCACCCAAACCCGCTGATGAGAAGGATGACCACCCAGGAACGACATCCAGAGCCTAGATACCTCACTGCTCTGGATATGATAGAAAGGATCCCAGCCGACAACGAACCAGCAGTTCGTTTCTACGCTGACGCCGAGTCAAAAACAACCCCCAACAACCCACCAACTGGACAACCGGGACTGAACAACCCGAGTCAAAAACCAACACAATTTTTCATAATGCTAATTTTGAACCATGTACATTACAAATATTATAATTTTTAGAGTTTAAGTCATTTTATAAGTTAGGCCCCCTATGTGCCAACAAATTTCTACCCTATTGTATATTATCCTCAAGTTTCACAATTGTATATATTAAGTTCAATAAAAAAACCTTGAAACCTTGAAGGAAAGTCACTTGTTTGCTACGGTCGAAGCTGACGAGCTCGATTTTAGTTTACAAGGCAACTAAAATTGTACAGCTATTTCGTTCCATCAGTTTGGTTCGAAGAATAAACGTCCTAATTGCCACCAGGGGCTTTGGTACTTGCTGATCTATCGGTGTTTATACACTGGCTGTGACTACCAGGGGCCCTAAACCTGCCGATCTAGTGCTTACCAGGGGCCTTAAACCTGCCGATCTTGTGCTACCAGGGGCCTTAAACCTGCCGATCTAGTGCCTACCAAGGGCCTTAAACCTGCCGATCTTGTAAGCGCCAAGAGCGTAGACCGTATTTGTAAAAGAAGTAACCCGATACCGAATACCAGTTAATAGAAAACCAGGTACCAATATAAACCTTTCTAAAAGAAGCCGTCAGGAGCACGATACGAGGAGAATAACCGATGTTTACCAGATACACCAATACACCATGCAAGGTGTAAACTAATTGAGGTCAAGAATATTTTAGTTGTTATATGAATTTAAGATTTGTTTTCAATAAAGATTTTTTTGTAAGGTTTTAAAGATCTTCCTACTGAAGTTTCGTGTTTTCTTCAGAGCGACCCTGGAAATCCGGCGAGCAAATCCTCGGCTGGAAAGCAAAAAACACATCACAATTGCAACATAATAACATTGTTAATAGTAATCATAATCAACAGTTGAATATCCATTGATGAATAAAAAAAATACGCAAAATTATTTGTCGTCTTTTAATTGCGAAATCCAGGTGCATACTTGAGCATTCGTGAAACGAGGGAAATCGATCTGTAAGATTTCCTTTCGGAAAATTTCTGTAATTTCCCTGACTTTCGAACTATTGTTCATGCAAGTTAATCCGACAGTGAACTATTTTAATTTTGCCTTTGAAATTGGTGCCTCTTTGTTCTAAGTAATAGTTGTTGAATGGGCTTTAGGTCATTTTGTTTGTCTCTGTAAGTGATTCTCTTTGTGTTCTCGTTATAATTAAATTTAACAAAAATATTTTAAACTTCAAAGTACATTAGATACATACTCGTATATTTATTTTATATTACATGAACTTAATTCTCCTTTTTAATTTTATTTAACTTTCCAGGGGACCATTCTCAATAGTGAGAAGATGTATTCATCGAGAATCCGGACAGCAGTTTGCGGTGAAAATAGTAGACGTAGCAAAGTTTACTGCCAGCCCCGGGTTGAGTACAGCGGGTACGTATAAAAGCAATTCTTCCATTACTTTAATTACCTGTAAACATTATCAACAGGAAATTGAATCCCCTCTGAGGGGTGTTTGATTACAAACCTCTTCCCTCAATTTAAACCACCATTTTTCGCACTGCGCCAATACCACACTACGTTGGCTGCGAAATAAAAGAAGCCAACTACGCTGCACCCTCATCTTATTCAAAAAAAAAAAAAGAAAGAAAAACCCGAAGAAAGTTTTGCCTTCGGAGTATTTTGTTTTCTCTTCTTTTGGATGGAAGTCCAAGTTTTCGCAAAAGAAAACTGCATCCATTGAGGCAGAAGCAAAGCAAAGTGAGAAAAGTTAGTGCTGCCTTGCCAGTCGATCAATAATAAGCAATCTTTTTTTTTAGCCAAGAACGTTTTCAAGGGAAGTTCCTGTTCCGTTAAAATATTCTTTGAAAAATGTTCGAGCACTAAAACACAATTTTGAAGGGTTATTTCTCTTAATTATATTTAATAATTTTTTGTTCTTTTCCGGTCCACGGCACTGGTGTCTATTTACAAAAGCCAAAAACAGAACGTGCCTGACCCTTTTGCCAACCACGATAACTTCGCTAAGTTTATGATTAATGTCCTGGCATTAGATGGCTTAGCTTTGTACAATAGAAGCTGAATTGTTGGTTATTATTACATTGATGGGCCCCTTTTCTTCGAGTTATGCCTGCCTAATTAGATGGCTTTCCATCAATTGTTGTAATCTATTTAAACAAAATTTCTTACTTATGTTTGGTATTCGAAGACCAGTGCGAAAAGTAAATTGTTTTTACAGGCTCAAGAAGATAAACATATTTCAGAAAAAGGGATAAGAAGTCTTATAGGTGCAAGCCTACTCGGTTGAAAAAAAATTAAAACAAATAGCTCTGTTTAATTTGGATGAAAAATTTACTGACCGGAATGTAAAATAATTTCTGAAATGAAATGGATTTGGCTTAAAGCTTCTCTTTGAATGTGGGATGTAAATATTTGTGTTTTTAATAAAGGGGCTGCAAAGGAAGGCAATATTTAACGACAGGCTTGCTTTCATTTGAAGCAAAGAATTTAAAATAGAATTCTTCTTATTCTTTTATTAAAAACTAAGACGTTTTTTAAGTGCAGTGCTTGAAAGTATCTGGATATTTCGGATATCTGAATATCCGAAACGGATTTGTATAGAGGATGAGGTATGCGAACTAGTCGGATAGTTAAATTAGGCAGTTAATATCCGACACTATCCATGGGATATCCGGATCCAGATCCAATTTTATGAATTATCTGAACAATACAGATAAAATAGGATAAACATGAAAAATATCTAACCCTAATGAAACTTAGCGAAATACATTTAAAAAACAATCCTCAAAATATCTGGGTTGGTAGATAATTTTTTTTGAATGTTGGTATATTGAAATCGGAAATCCATGCCGGGTAAATTATTTCATATTCGTGTTATGCGATTGAGGGGAGGATTGCAACTGTTTTTTTTTTTTTCTAAAATAATAAAACAAGGAAATGCAAGAATGATTCCAACGGTGTGCAAGAGATAGGAAAGGTTTCATGATGGTTTGTTTCCTATCAGCTTGCTAAAGTCCGGATTCTATCCTATAAATGAAGAAAAGTTTGGGTTGCACCTGCCCAAAGATATTAGTTGTACTCGAGTGTTTGAAGTTTAAGAGCCTTGTAACGGTAAGACTAACCGCAACAAGAACCGCTCTTAATCTCGGTTCTTACAACCTTCTTTCGACTATGTTTTTACTCATAGTCTTACTCTCGCTATCTGTTTTCCCCTTCATCACATTTTGAGTCCGTTGCCTCATGGAACTTGAGAGTAGCTCGGAGAAAATAGGTAAAAAATAGCTACCCATTGAATTTGATCAAGTTGAGCCAGCGGATGGGCTTTGGACTCGCACGCCATCTATAAAGAAAGCGAGAAAGCTCATGATACACTTAAGGACATTCAGAGACAGCCCACGCCATCCAGTTGAGCACCCCAAGGCTTCGGGCGTCCTGGTCTACGCCATCTCTCCAGCGCAAGCATGGTCTACCACGCTGTCGTCTACCATAGAATGTACCACAAAGAACTTTCCGAGCAGGTTCCTCTTCGCTCATGCGAGCTAGGTGCCCTGCCCACCGGAGTCTACCGAGCTTAATTTTTGTCACGATATCTGCTTCAAGGTAGATTGCGTACAGTTCATGATTGTACCGTCTCCGGAATTCCTTCCTCACATACGGGGCCAACAATTCTCCTTAAGACTTTTCTCTCGAACGCAGCTAAGAGGTCGGAGTGCCTTTTGCTAAGCACCCAAGTCTCGGATCCATATGTGAGTACTGGCAGGACCATGGTCCTGTACAGCAGCAGTTTTGAAGTTATGGTGAGATTTCTGGATTTGAAGAGCTTTGACTATAGTAGACTCTGTTGGATTTGACAAGCCGCCCGCGTATTTCTTCTTCTATATTGTTATCGGCTGCTACTATTGACCCAAGGTATTTAAAGGATTGCACCACTTCAAATTCGTGCTCCGCTACCTTGATTGTTTGACCAACTGTTCCTCTCGCATTCGACGCCACCATGTACTTTGTTTTACCTTCACTAATGTGCAGCCCCAGATTTTGTGCCGCCTGCTCGATCTGGATGAAGGAATCGTGTACAGCTTGTTCGGTTCTTCCGATGATGTCAATGTCGTCTGCGTAAGCTAGTAACTGGCTGGACATGTTGACGATGGTCCCTCTTGTTGCCGTGCCAGAGTCACGGATTGCTTTCTCCAACGCCAGGTTGAAGAGGAGGCAGGCCAAACCGTCCCCTTGTCGGAGTCCATTAAAGATGTTGATTGGTCTGGATAGCAATCCGGCTATTTTTACTTGGCTTGTTACGTTGGTCATGGTCAACCTACATAGTCGTGTCAATTTATTTGGGATGCCGAATTCTCTCATGGCTTTGTAAAGTCCTACCCTGGTTATGCTATCATAGGCGGCCTTAAAGTCTATAAACAGATGGTATGTTGGGATGTTAAATTCTATACATTTTTCCATTGCGGTTCTCAACAACGTGATACCTCTATAATTGTTGCACGTTGTGACATCTCCCTTCTTATGTATTGGGCATATTAAACCTTTTCGCCATTCTTCTGGCATTTCTTCCTGCTCCCATACCTGTACTATTATATCATGAATTGCTTGACGTAAGGCTGGCCCGCCGTGATGGAATAATTCGGCTGGTATGCCATCGGCTCCCGGGGCTTTGTTCTGTTTAAGCCGGCCTATAGCCTTCTCAACCTCATCTATGCTATGCTTGGTAGTGGAGCCTCCACTTCTGCAGTGAGCTGACCATTTAGCAGTTGATTAAAGTACACTTCCCATCGCTCCAGTATGCTTTCAGGATCGGTCCGTCATCAAGTTCGAGTAGTGGCGACGGTCTATCAACACGTGGTCTATTGGGGCACTCCAGTGTTTATTAAGTAAATTTCAGAGTTGAAGCCTTACCATACAACTTGTATAAAGATAAGTGAAAGATAATTTCTCGTCCAAAAAAAAAAGAAGTTCATCAATACCAAACGCACGCATTTTTGAAAGAAAAAGCGTGATGAAATATCAACACTTTTGAAATATCAAGTGCAATAATCTTATCGATAGTTTGAGGATAAGAAAGATTTGTGTTTTTATAGGTTTAAGTTAGTACACTCGAAAATTGTCTAGTTTAAGACAGATAAAAAAGTTAGCTCAGTGAAGAAAATCGTGTTAAAAGACATGTGTACATGAAGATTATGAAGATTTTTTATTGATCTGGCAATTGTACGAGTGCGGAAGAAGATTTGTCCTATGACATTATTTTAGCACTTACATAAGTGCAGATCTCTTCATTACATCAAATTGTGCTGAAAGCAAATTGTCTTTCTGTAGTGAGCTGATAGGAAACGTCTCTTTCAAAGACCAAATAGTATTCAGTATGTTTTTTACAAACTTTTTTGCCACCTTTAAAATACTGTAGTGTCTTTTGCCTTTATGTTTTTGTAATGAAAAACTCCCATCATTCCAATGGATTGATTCATCAACATTGCGGGTTGGACTTTAAAACGTGGCTTGTATCAAAGCTTATATAAGGATCGATCAAGCAACTTCTTATTTTTGAAAAGCCACCTTTCCTTAGTATATAATACTAACTTATTTCTTAGAAAACCTCACAAAATACTGATTCTCAGATTGTAGTTCCGTTATCAAAAATAATCCCCAATGACAACAAGTGTGCATCTTTGTCTGAACCAAAAACATCGTACATCAAACCATCCTATGACAACAAGATATCATAACATTCATTTTATTGACAAAGTTATTACTATCAACTTTTTTTGACAATAGATTTGAACAATTCTTTTGAAATAAGAAAAACAAATATGAGGCTTACAGCAACTAACTACAGAGAGAACAACTTATTTGAAATGGTTAACTTATGATATGAATATTATGTATCTACCAAACACGAGAACTAAAGGCTGTCTTTTTATATTCTTCGCCCACAGATTCTATGCCAGGGGTGAAGTAATTTCCTTAAAAGGTTTCCTGATACATGCCTATGCGCTAAGGATTTAGTAATTCCACATATACTCCACCTCCATAATCCCTTCATTATTATACTACATACAAGTGCTGGCCAATTTCAACTCATATTATATAAAAGCAAGGCTCACAGGGATTTCCACTTTAACAACCTTGTACCCTAATAAGCACGTCCGCATCCCTGAGTGAAATTTTCATAGCCACATACAAATTAAACTCAATCCCATGTACACTATGTTCCCTACGTACATACATACAAATATATGTATGTATTTCTGTAAACCTTTATAAAAAAGAAAACCTGGTTGCAAAAATAATATAAAGCCAGTCTTGTAATTTATACTCAGGTAGAAAACTAACCACTCACATTTGGGGAATATTTTTAATTTGATTTTTCTCACTGATTTTCAAAAAAAAAAAAAAAAAAATAACAAATTTTTAACATCGTGGATACTACTTTAATTATTCTTATTTCGAATATCAGTTTTAAATTAAATGTCGCATCCATATTTGAAAACAAATTTATTTGGAAAATGAAATCTCAGAACTAATTTTGAACCAAACAAAAAACTTGCGAATTTTAGCATAAGGTTGTCAGCAGCAAAGTCTTGGCAAGGACTTCAGCGTTTGCATAGCACAATCCATCTCTGGTAAAATCTATACTATTATATAAAAGCGAAACCATTTTAAACTTTGATACGCACGATCTCAGAAAGTAGTCAACCGATTCATTTGAAATAAATTTTATTATTTTTTATATTGTTATAAGAGTGTTTATGGCTATTATTTTTTTTTCATTAATAAATTGTCAAACTTAAATATTATGAATTTTACATTTTTTGTCCATTTCTTTTCATTAGTTGACTTATACAACCACTCATATCTTAAAACCTATACAATAATCGACAAAGATTAGCATTGCTTCATTAAGTCAATATTGGTGCGCAAATTTTAAGCCCAAAATCACTTCTTAGTTACACATACAACCTGAGAAATAAATAAAAACAAATTATAAAATTATAAACTTTTTGAATTTATTTTATCCAGGAATTAGATTTCATCACAATTGAAAGGTCGCTGCTTTGTTTCATTTCATTATCATTCCAAAATTTTTAATTTTCTTTTCTTCCCATGCTCTTTCTCTCTTAATATCTGTTCCATTCAATAGTAACGTTTTTTCTCTTACCTACCTACCTACATATTCAATTTTTCTGTATTGTATTTGTATAGTTTATCTAACTAACCGACACACACATTTTTTTGTTTCTCTAATTCTATCGTCACATCGCTGAGCAATGTGGGGGTTGGCTCTTTTTACTTGCGATATAGGTTATAGAGTACTTATTAGTAATAGGTACTAAGACTAACTATAGGGCAAGTTCTGCATCTGGAACTCGAGATTTTGATCAAAGTTGACATTACGATGATAGCGAAGACGAATAAAGTGGGTCCGACAATTCCGTCTGTTTGTCTGTATGCCTGTATGTCCGTATGTCTGTACCTCGATCTAGAGCTTAAGCCACTGGAGCTATTTTCTTCAAACTCGGTACTTAAGGGTCTTCGGTGATTCCCTAGAGGAGAACATGAAATTTTTGTTTAGCTCCAAAACTAACGGTTCCCCCCATACACCCGTAATGCATAATCTTATTTATCTCGAAACGGTTCTAACGATTTTGATAAAAAAAATTAGGTGTGATATTATGGACATTGGACATAGACTACATTTTGGTCAAAAAAAATTTTCTGGCAAAATGTTATTAACGGTACCTGTCATAGAACCGTTTTTTGATTTTTTGACTTTCTCATCAACAGCTCTAACGATTTTAACCAAAAATTTTCAACAGGAGCCCCCTTAAGTTTAAAATAATATTGTATATAAAGATATTGGAAAAAAAAACTATTTCTAAAATCTATACTATCTAATATGTACTTAAAATTTGGCATCCCAAATTTTGTTCTCGAAAAATTTTAAGGGAATTTGTCATATAAAAAATTACTTAAATATTAAAAAGATTAATCAGACGGCAATTCCATACATTTGGACATTTTTATCTCATTAAATCCATGTTTTATATTTATAAAATGGGGGTATTTTAAATTCCAAAGTACTTTTACATAAGAGCCAGTCGTGCATTTTATTTTTTAAGTTACTTGAATACACTCAATAGCATTTTGGGTGACGAAAAAGGACATCCAATTGACTACAGTGCCGTGCACATGAACTATTCTATAAAAGCGAAAGATTTTAAAGTTTGGGTTGAATGATCTAAGAAAGTAGTCAACCCGTTTATTTGAAATAAATTTTATTATTTTCTATATTGTTATATTTATAATATGCACAAACATGAAAAAGCTCTTTTTTTCAAGTGTGAAAGAGAATCTAATTCGATACGGTATGTTATACATATAAACTAAAATTAATATTATTGTAGCAAATATGCTCAGTCTCATTGAGAAATGTTTTCATATGCTAATATTAATACGTATTATTCGTACTAAGAAAATATTCGTAGTTACAATTTGCGAAGCAACGCGAGTACGGGTCGGCTAGTTCTTAAATATTTAGGTTTTGAATGGCTTGGAAAAACAATTTGGTTTAATGGGGATAGTCAAGCATATGAATAAGAGAAGAAACATAGAACAAAAGAATACATGTTTGAGAAGTATAGGGTATCAGTTGATGCGTTTCAATGCAACTCATGTGGCTATCAAGACTCAAAAATCCTCACCTTTATTATAAAAGGTCTACTCTGAACCAAATTTGGTAGTCATATTGAAGAAAAAGTAGGTAGAATTGAAGAAAAGGTGATCAATATACAGTCAATGAAACCTATCCGTTGTTTTGAAGAAAATTTTGTTATATTCAAGATATATTGTCATTTTGAAGAAATGCATAAAATTTTTCGTTATGGTGTTAAATCCAAAAAATTTTGTGAAATTGATTAAATTTCATCCTTCTTTCTTGAAATTTAGTTAATAATTAGTAGGTATCCTTTATGAAAATTTCCTCAAAAAATTATTTTTTTTTTAAACTGGTTTTATTTTTTTTCTTGCTTTAAGTTGATATACAGTCAAAATCGGTTACAACGACATCGGTTATAACGACCAAATTCTTAGGTCCCGGCTGAGTTCCATTATAATCCCATTGAATAATAAATTGTTTATTACGACATCGTTTACAACGACATATCTGTTACAACGACCGGATTTTCCCCTTTTTTGATTAAAATATTGGTTATAACTACTAAAACCGACGCAGCTGTTGATGCGACTGCATATTTTTCTAAACGGTAATCTGTTTATCTGTAGATGCGTTGTATGAAGAATTTCGGATACATATTTATGTTAAAGCTTACCGTTTGTTGATATGTTATTCTTTTTGTTTTGCGTTTATTATATTGATATTGGATATTGGTGACAACAATTTCACCGAGAATCTGATATTAATAGAAAAATTAATTGAAAAAAGTTTATAAAAACAAAAACAAAACAATTAGATATTTCCACTTTTTTTTTTAATAAACTTTAAATGTATATTTGTACATATGCATAATTATACTTGTACATACTTGTATGTGCCTCAACAATAAATAAGAATTATAAATTATAAAAAAAGGGTCTCTATTTGAAAAGAAATTAATATACAGTGCGGTTCACATGATTAGACGTACCATTGTTCTCTCAATAAATTTCAGTTTTCTTTTTGTTTTTTTTTTTATGAACTACGAAAGAATTTCATTCATTTGAAAGGTTATTAAATTCTCTGGGGAAAAAAAATAAATTCAAGATTAGTGAGAGTGTATGTTATTAAAGTTTTTCCGAGTGTTTAAAGTGAAAATGGGTAAAAAGAAAATGATAACGGCGGAGGCCTACCACTCAGAAGGGTATTCTATGCCGAAAATTGCAAGGAAAATAGGACGAAATGATAAAGCTGTTCGAAATGTTATATCAAATCGTGCCACCTACGGAAAAAAACAACAAAGGAAGGACAAAAACGCCCTTTACACCACACGAGAAGCGAAAAATTATAAGAATTGCCTCAATTTTAACTAACTCCACGATGAAAATCAAACAATTAGCGGGGGTAAGTGCAAGCAAATCAACTGTTCTTCGAGATTATTCAGGTATAGAACATTGAAATTCAAAAAGCTAAAACAAAAACTTAACGCTGAAAGAAAAGAACAGCGGTTGGAGTTCGCGCGTCTTCACATGACATGGTATGCGCAGGTTGGAAGTGTTTTAAATTGAAGAAATGTGGTGTTTTCTGATGAGAAAAAGTTCAACCTAGATGGTCCTGATGGGTATAAGTTTTATTTCAATGACATCCGAATGTTTTTTGAACCGAAATCATGGCAAGAAAGGAGAAGTATGGGTGTGGGGTGCAATTTCGTACCACCGCGCCTTTGAGTTGGTTTTGTGTCTCACAAAATGACAGAAATTTCTTATAAAGCTCTTTTGCAAACCTATCCAGTAGATCTGACAACTAACCACTGCTCCGATCCACAAAGCGCACGTTGTAAAAGCATTTATCCCCAGTGAAAATGTGGAATTTTTGCAGTGACCACCATACTCACTTGATATAAACATCATTGAAAACCTTTCTGGATGGCTGACCCACCAAATTTATGAAAAAGGTAAGCAGTATGAGCTGTAAGGAGATCATTGCCGCAATTAAAGAAGCCTTGCCTAAGATTTCATTAGATTATTTAGAAAATTGTATGAATCTCTTAGAAGTAGAATTTTTTATGTAATTTCAAATCGTAGAGGTTATACAAAGTATTGGAACTGTGAAAAATAACTCCAAAAACTAAATAGAAAATGTTAAAAATTGATCAACCTCTTTTTTTTAACTTGTAACAGTTGCGTCTAATAAAGTGAACCAATTTATTTGAGCTTTTTTTGCACTAATGCGAAAAAAGTGATCAAAACAACCGTTAAGTGTCTCTCACTAATCTTGAATTAAGGTGTCTTTCTCAGAGAATTTAATAACCTTTCAAATGAATGCAATTCTTTCGTAGTTCATGAAGAAAAACAAAAAGAAAACTGCAATTTATTGAGAGAACAATTGTGCGTCTAATCATGTGAACCGCACTGTACTTGATATCGGTTACTGCGACCTATCGCTTATAACGACTAAATTCGTCAGTCCCTTGAAGGTCGTTATAACCGATTTTGACTGTACATATATACATAGTAAAAAAAAACTCTTAACACAAATTTGTCTTTTCGAAGAATTGCTTCATCAAAAATTAACAAATTGTTTTCGTAGATATGAAAAAATTTCATTCGTTTGAATAAAATACTAAATCATTCATCATTTGAAGAAACCTTATTCATTTTGAATATTCAGTCTTCAATATGAAGAAAAATACTATGAAAAATTGTTGATTTGAATAATTGATTCTTCAAAAATTAACAAAATATTTTCTTCAATATCACCTACGCGATTTGGTTCAGTGTACATACATACGAGTATCTGTGGTGTTTTGGTAGAAACATTAATAATAATAATCGTCTTTACGTTGACTTAACATTGAGCTAGAAGCTAAACTGGTGAAACTAGTGTTTTTCAAGCTGAATTAATGGCTAAGAGGAAAGCATGCAAGGTACTCAAACAAGATCCAAACCAGAAACGGAATATGGCTTTTATCTCAGACAGTCAAGCGGCTGTTTAAACCATTTATTCTAATACATCATCCTCCAAATTAGTCCAGTAATACCAGTAATATCTGAGTTCGGGGTCATTGCGACATTGATGGAAATATGAAGCGCAATATTCTCTCAATTTTTCTTAACGAATCAAACCGTAGGTGAAGCAGCTTAAATTACAGCATTATATCTAGAAAGATTTGGTTCAGCTATAATAAATCCTGAACACTTGATCTGATAAGTAGCCTCAGGCCAGTCATAGCCAGGATCGTAGCTCCCAATAGCCAGACACTGGTCAATAAGAGAGAATGCAGCAATGCTGTGGGGACCAGCGGAAAAAGGAAACAGTCCCCCATTTCCCAAAATGCCTTGCTTTGTCTAAATTTAGGAGCACCATCATTAGGAAGGGCATTTTTTGACGAGCATTAGTAGATTAAGATCAAAGTCTTGATCTTTTTTCTCAACGCGACGAAATGGCTGTAGGACCAACTTCGGTAACTCCTATGTCGTGCCCTCCTTAGATCCCTAGCTAGCAGACTAAGGACTTTCGCAGAAGTTTACGGTGCGGGGGGTCGGATGATCACTCAATCTGATTGTCTACTATTTGAGCACTAGTCAACAAGCTTGCACAGTTTTGATAGTGTCGGATGAGTGTAGTGGCCCGGTTTAGTGAGTGGTCCAAGTTCCAGATGATTTTGCAAATGCAAACACGCAATAAGAGACATCAAAACCTACTAGATCCTTTCTTATTTTTGAACTTAATCTAAACTGAATGATTCCGTGAGAATGTCCACAATTTCCCATATCAATTCAAACCACACGTTCACACGAGTTATGGTATGAAAATGGGGCATTTCAGTGCTAATTGGACCACCTTTGTACCTACCTACTTGACCCGCTTTCCTTAAAGTTTGTAATATAATTTTGCCTGCTGCTGCTCTGACCTTCAGGGGTTTATTCGAAGACTTGTCGGGTGGATGCGTGGATGTCCAAACGCTTCATGTGCCCCAGCCATCACATCGGCTTTATTTTCAGCTTCTTTACCAGGTCAACATCGCTGTAAAGCGCGTGAAGCTCGTTGTTGATTCTTCTTCTCCATACTCCATTGATACATACTGGGCCGAAAATCACCCGAGGAATCTTGCTATCAGAGCACCCAAGCAGATTTTCATCCGCTTTTGGAAGTATCCATGCTTCTGCTCCATATAGCAGGACCGGAATGATTATATTAAGTCTCCTTGGTTCTTTAAGAGGAAGGCTTTACTACTCAAATGTTTTCTTAGCACGCTGCCTACGAATCAATGTCTGCAATCGCACCATGATATTGACATTCCAATGATGTCCATATCATCATATGCAAGTAGTTTAGTTGGACGGACTTCTGAAAAATTGTACTTCTGACTTGCGAGTTGCGTACAATTGCTTTAAGAATGATGTTAAAGATGATGCTTGATAACGTGTCGCCTTGCCTCAAACCTTTCTCGACATCAAAGGGCTCGGCGGTGTTCTTACCGACTTGTGATGTTTCTTCATCGACATTCTGCACAAGTGGACGAGTTTGGCAAGGATTCGTCTCTGGCTGTGTGTATCGTTTTTTTCAGAATCTGTGGGAGTGTGAACATTTGGCCTACAATTGATTTGTCGGGGCTGAAACCACATAGATCAGATCGTTGACAAACGGCTAAAGCGATCACTCAGTACAGATGACAGAGAAGAGCAATATGTTTCGAGCTCAGGAGAAGAAATATAGCCAATATTAAATAATAAATAAAACGCACCATTTTTAGAGTGGAAAAGGCTTAATGCCAGAAAAACCACTATCTATCTCCGCTTTATTCGACTTATCGCTTCGCTTGCTACATTTCAACTAACTACTCAAAGGTGAATATTCCTCTTTCACAGAAGGGAAATTCACCAAAACAAGTCTCGAACATCGAACCAAAGCTCATATAGCTTTTTGCTCGATATATGAGCTTCCGTTCGATACAGTCCCGGCGAAAACCTACGGTTTTCCACCCTATTACATTTTACTTTTTCTTTCTCATAAATAAAATAAATAATTATTTTACATAACAAATAAAAACAATTCTCAATTTCATTCTCCATTCGGAAGGATACAAATTTTCTGCACCGGCCTCGTCAGCTGATTGGTCGCAGTCTGTACTTCCACGCTTCGCACCAGTCCATCTTTCCCTTTGATCAGTCTCTTGATTCTTCCCAACGCCCATGCCGACGGTGGGAAGTTCTCGCTCTTTATAATACATAGTTGTCCTATCTGAAGCCCATGCTTCTCTCTTCTCCATTTCTTTCTCTCAAGTAGAGTCACCAAGTACTCTTCTCTCCATCTGTTCCAAAAATGCGTGAGCATTACCTTTCTCTCTTTCCATAGTCTCGCACCATGAGTGTCGGATATCTCTCCAGTCACAAACGGCAGCGGGAGTACTAACGGCTCCCCCACCAGAAAATGTCCCGGCGTTAGCGCCTGCAGGTCATTAGGATCATCACTAATCGCTTGAAGCGGTCTCGAGTTCAGGATCGCCTCGATACCGGCGGTCAGCGTTAAAAGTTGCTCGTATGTAAGTATTTTCGCTCCTATCACTCTTGCCAAATGGAATTTCATCGATTTGACGGCAGCCTCATAAATACCACCCTGATGTGGCGCTGCTGGTGTCATGAATCTCCATTCTGTCCCTTTAGCTGCTAGGAAGTCCAATGATTCCTTCCTATGCCAGCTCTCTTTCGCTTTTTGCAATTCTTTCGCTGCTCCAACAAAGGCTGTGCCATTGTCGCTATATATTCTCTCGCATCTGCCCCTACGAGCAATAAATCTTTCGTAGCACGCAATAAAGGCAATCGATGATAGACTCGACACCAAATCTATATGCACTGCTCTGGTCTTGAGGCACACGAACACAGAAATCCAACATTTCTGTGTAGTCATTCGTTCTCCAGCTTGATCTATCATCTTCACCACGAATGGTCCTGCGTAATCTACGCCAGAATGAAGAAACGCTTTCCCAGGTGTCACTCTTTCTCTCGGCAAATCAGCCATCAGCTGTGTTTCAAACCGATGGTTATGTCGCACACAAACTATGCATTTGTGTAAATATCTTCTCGACTCGCTTCTCAATTTCGTTATCCAGAATCTTTCTCTTATGTGATGCATCATCACCTGGACGGCTCCATGCTTCGTTGCTCTATGAGCACTGTCTATAATAAGCCATGCCAGCCGAGAGCCATTTGGTACAATGGCTGGATGCTTCTTTCCATATTCTAGCTCTGATCTTTCCAACCGTCCTCCTACTCTCAGAATCTCTCTTCTATCCATTATTGGTTTTAGAGATTCAATGCAACTTCTCTCTGGTAGATTGCTTTTGCTTTTAAGCGAAGCAATCTCTTTCGCAAAATATCTCTGCTGTTCCGTCCGTAACAGATATTCTATCGCTTTTTCTTTCTCTTCAGATGTTAATTGGATTGGCCTATTCTCACTCTTTCTCTTCTGACGCACGGATAGCCTCCTCAGCTCTCCACGTCCCTTTCTCTTGCCATCCAATCCCTTTCTCTTAACTGCTTCCGTGAAACGGAATACATAGCCTATCACATTTATTGCTTTCTCTAATGTGCTGACGTACTCATGTACCAGCACCCTCTCTCTCGTCTTTCTCGTAGTTATGGACAATGCTTCATCAACGCTGATGACAGTCATAACTTTCATCTCGTCCCTCCCCCCATCTGAAACGTTTGGCACAAACTTCTCAGATTTCCATTGCGCATGGGGTTGACTTAGCCATTGTGGCCCATGTAGCCATAATTCGCTCTTTACCAGTTCCGATGCTCTCATTCCTCTGCTTAATAAATCAGCAGGGTTTTCTTTTGTTCCAACATGTCTCCATCTATCTATCTCTGTGTTCGTTTGTATTGATGCAACTCTATTTGCCACAAACGTTTTCAATTCGCAAGGCTGCTTGTTTATCCAGTGTAGCACTACCACTGAGTCTGTCCAAAGTGTATATTCAATCTCTCGCCATTCCATGGTCTCTTTCACATTCTCAACCAATCTCCCTAGCAGCTCTGCTGCAGCTAGTTCAAGTCTCGGTATCGTCACCGTCTTCAAAGGTGCTACTCTCGTTTTCGCTTGTAGTAGCGTAGACCAGATTTCCCCATTTGGGTGTTCTGATCTGACATAGATCACTGCACCGTAGGCTTTTTCAGATGCGTCTGAAAACCCATGTATCTCTATTGGTATACCAGGGGATGAGCCTATCCATCTCTCGATTCTAAATTGCTCTAAGCAAGTTATCTCTCTCCATAGCTCTTTCCATCTATCCAGAATATCTTTCGCTAGTTCATCATCCCAATCTGCTTTGGATCGCCAAACATCTTGGATGAGAATCTTTCCCAAAATAGTCACAGGTGATATATAGCCATTGGGGTCATAAAGCTGAGCCACACAGCTGACTATCTTTCTCTTCGTAATCGTGCTCTCTGTTATAGGTGATTTCACCTCAAAGGTAAATTGATCTTTCGCAAGTAGCCACTTCAAACCCAATATTGAAGTTCCTTCGTCTTCTCTAAATATTACTGAATCTCTTTTATCGTAGCTCATGTCTTCCATAAGCGCTTTGGAATTTGAATTCCATTTTCGCAGCTCAAACCCAGCACCCTTAAGGATGTGATCTATCTCTTTTGATAATCTGATTGCTTCTATCTCTGAGTCCGCACCCGTAGTGCAGTCATCCATATAAAAATCTTCTCGAATAATTTTCGACGCTGCTGGAAAGTCTGTCTCTGAATCTTTCGCACATTGGATAAGTGCTCTCACTGCATTGTGGGCTGATGAAGCCATACCGTAGGTAACTACGGTTAGCCAATACTCTCTCAATCGCTCTTGAGGGCTCTCTCTCCAGTATATTCGCTGCAAATCCCATTGTTCTTTCGCAATTTTTACCATACGGAACATCATCTTGATGTCCGCACTAATCGCAATTCTGTGCCTTCGGAAGCGCATCAGAATTTCATGCAGATCTTTCTGCAACTTTTCTCCAACCATCTGCACTTCATTAAGTGAGACGCCCATGGTTGTTTTGCAACTCGCATCAAACACCACTCTGAATTTTTTCGTGACACAGTGATGTGGTATATGATATACAATTCTCGCTCGTGACGCACCAACAACTGGTGTCATGTGTCCTTTGCTCTCGTACTCTCTCATGAAGTCAACATACTTCTCTCTCAAATCTGGATCTCTCTCTAGTTTTTTCTCTAAGGCGAAAAACCGCCTTCTCGCTATAAGTTCGGTAGTGCCTATCTCTCTCCACGCTTCTCTCAAAGGAATGGTGACAATAAATCTTCCTTCTTTGTCACGTCTATACGTATTGACAAAGTTTCTTTCAACTAATTCCTCCTCTTTCGATCTCACGGCTGGTAGACTAACCTCGTCTAGAGCCCATAATCGTTTGAGCGCTTCATGCATTTGTTTGTTGTCCAAACAAACCACATATGCATTATCATCTTTCACTTGTAATGAGCCTTGTCTCTGCCCAAGCATTACTCTTCCGAAAGTAGTATTTATCGAGAAGAACCCAGATGGCTGTCGAGTCATAATGGATCCAAACATCTCTACTACAAATTTACATCCAAGCAACAAGTCTGCTGGACCTTCTTTCCAAAATTCCGGGTCCGCCAATGGCAACCCGTCTATCTCTTTCGCTTCACAATGTCTCAAACCGCTGCCTAACAGTATTGGAGGTAATGGACCTTCTTTCGGTAGAATCAAGAATTCTTGCTCAATTGCGATGCTCGAGGAGAACCATGGCCTTACCTTGATCTTACTCCAATACTTAATATGGAAAGGCTGACCATTGATTCCTACGATCTTTCTCGTGGCTTGCATCTTTCTCAGTTGCAACCTCTCAGCTAACTGATGACTCACCAGATTTGGTTGAGCACCGGTATCAATCAGTGCCCGCACTGGGCCACTGTCTTTCTCTTCTACAGTGATCATCACTTGCACTGTAGGCAATAAGGTAAACTCTCTCTTTTCTCTATCAATAAAACTCTCTGAATAAACTTTAATTTCTTTTTTATTTCTTTTAAAATTGTCATAAGACACCTTACTTGATGTCTCGTCTGTCTCATATAACCTTTCTCTATTGTCTATCTCTTGTTTATATTTTGAATCTGTCTCTCGCTTGTTTTTAAAATCTATCTCTCGTTTGGGGTCTATCTCTCGTCTGTTTTTTGAATCTGTCTCTGCCACTGTTCTTTTGCCGCTATCCAGTCTTCGCCTCTTTGCTGGTCAATCTTCCTTTCGCTTCTCATTCGCTCGCTTGGTTGTGATTCTCTTTCTCGGCTGCTCGTGTACTCGGTGAACAGTTTCAACCTTTCGCATCTCTCTCATCGGGCACAGCACGCTATTGTGCAACTGCTTGCCAGGGCATCGGGCGCACGGGCCTTGGAAACAGTCCCTAGCGATGTGGCCAACTTTAAGGCAGTTCTGGCAAAGCTTGCTCTCTCGCACAAAGTTGCCTCTGCCCAATAGGCTAAGTGATAAGAAATCAGGGCATCCCCATATCGGATGAGCGGTCGATGCACACACAGTGCAACCTTTCACATTGTCTCTAGTTCTTTCTCTAAGAGGTCTGACTGACCTCCCCTTTTCCATCAGAGCCATTGCAGAAGTCGATGGTCTGGGCGCTTCTCTGCGACGGCAATCTTGGATGCTTTCGACAGCTGTTGCCCACTTCTCTAGGAATGAGCACACTTCTTTTATAGTGGGGAACTCTGAAGTACGGCTCTCCTCCCACTTGCACGCTGTCTCTGCGTCCATCTTCTCATGGAGGATATGGACGATCATCATGTCCCAACCTTCAGTCGGCACGCCTTGAGCCTTAAGCTGTCGCATGGCCTCGTAGGTGGCGTTGGACATTCTCTCTAATTCGCTAGCCTTGGCTGGACCCTGTAGTGTGGGCAGCCTAAAGAACTGCCGCAGAAGCTCTCGGCAAGTGGCATACTTTCTCGTGTAAATCTCGTTCATCCGCTGCCAGGCTTCACAGTAATTGCTTTCTGTTAGCTGCCATTCGCCCAGCGCGCGGGCAGCCTTTCCTGTAAGGGATTTCTTTAGGTAGGCGAACTTATATGCTGGTGCGATCTTATCATTGTTATGTATCGCCACCATAAACCTGTCTCTGAATCCCTGCCATTTGGTAATGCTGCCATCGAATTCGCCCCACGTATTCTTAACGTCGTGTTGAGCGAATGGCAACGATACCTGCACGGCAATTTGCCCCTCACGCTTCTCTTTTGGATCTTTCTCTCGCTGGAGCTTCTTTAGCATAGTGGAAGCTGTAAAGAAAAGCTCCTCCGTTTCTGCTACTCGTCGCTCAATTAAGGCCATCGTGGTGGTGCCCTCACGTCCGGCCAACAATCGCTCCACCTCTTTGACTTCGCTCCATGATTCGCGGAGCCCCTCCAGTCTCACGCTCAATCCCTCCACGGGATAGTCCTTTGCCTTGCTTGATTTGCAAAAGGCAATCATCCTATGGATGGAGTTTATCGCTGCCTGGAAGCGATACTCCAGATCATCAGCGCATGGTGACTGCATTCTTTCTCTTTGCTCTATCCCAGTTCTGTCTCGATTCTATCTCTTGGTTCTATCTCTGGTCTTGATTCTATCTCTTGATTCTATCTCTGGTCTCTCGGTTCTGTCTCAGTTCCTTCCTCGGTTCTATCTCAGTTCCTTTCTCAGTTCTATCTCAGTTCCTTTCTCAGTTCTATCTCAGTTCCTTTCTCAGTTCTATCTCAGTTCTATCTCTATTTGAATAAAGAAATAAAATTTTCGTTATTTCAAATTTCAAAATTTCAAACCGCTGAAAAATAAAGAAAATATGCGTGCAAGAAGAATCCTTAATCTAATTATTTTCACATGCAATTATATGAACCGTCCGGCGAATACTTCCCCTTCGACTCATCTTCGTTAACCAAGAGAATCTTCAGAGGAGATCGGCCAGATCGGAACATAATACTCAGACCATCGGCACAGAGTCGCTCTCTCTAACCAGCGCGTCCGTCCATGCCATGTCCTGAGAAAATGAAAATTTATACTACGCTCTACTGGACTCAATTCAAGCACAAAATTATAAAAAATATAGATAAATAAATAATTAATTTGTTGTGCTGTGCTATTTTGTATTCAGTGTTGTTGTTCTCGTATTTTCCCGCTTGCAAGCTCTATCTCTCTATCACGCAAAGAACTCGCATTATATGCTTTGAGTCTTGCCCTCTCTCTCTATCTCGCAAATAACTCGCATTACATGCTTTGAGTTTTGCTTTTTCGCTGCTCATGAATATGTTGTGTTCTGTCTCGCAAATAACTCGCATTACATGCTTTGAGTTTGCTTTTTCGCTGCTCATGAATATGTTGTGTTTTCTATCTCATTTTTTTTCCTTTCTCACAAAATTGAATTTAAAGAAAAATCACGAAATTTCCAAGCTCTTAACTGTCTCTATCACACAATCACAAAATGCCATTCATGCATTATTAGCTGCTCTGATGTACACAATGACACTTTCAAGAAAAAACAATACTACCGATCAGCAAAATATTTTCTCTATCCTGTCTCCGGTAAAGAAGAAAAAACAAAACTAATTCTGTTTGTTTGTTTTTCATCTTCTTCCTATCTCTCGCACAAAAACCTTTCACAAATATTCGAAATCTATATCAATCTTTCACAAATATCCAATTCTATATAAATCTTTCACAAATATCAAATTATATATCAATCTTTCACAACGCTTCACAACATTCAATATTTATATTTTTCACAACATTTCACAACATCTATGAGAATTCTATTCTATCTCTTATTATTTTTTTCCGAGGCAGTACATAGACTCCTTCTTCTATCACAATCGAATTATTCTCTTCGCTTCACATAACAACAACACTGATAGCACAACTGGTCGGCGAGTGGACTGTATTTATTTCAAATCAATTACCTTTCTCAATTACGTTTTTTACCTCTCTCGATTATTATGCTTAATAATCTCTGTCTCTCTCAATTACCTTTCACAAATTTAAACTGAAATAATATTTTATTTTAAATAGTATTTTTTCTTTATCTCGGTTTAGCTCGATTTAATCAACCACGACACAATACTTATTTTGTTCTTTACTGTTTGGATGTCACACACTGAATGAATAGAAGTGGAGAATTTTCATCCCCCGTCGCTGCGCATACCAATTGTTATTTGTGTATCTATCGCTTAGTCTCGCCATGTAGGCAGCTGCACATGCCCGTTGGTCTTATGTACATTGTTCTTTCTCGTTTATCGGGTTGTGTGTGGAGTTTGCCTGTTTGGACATGTCTATCTCTGCATGTGTTTGTCGTGGTGGTTGATTATTTTATTTTGTTTTTGTTCTTTCGCTGCGCGTTCTCGTAGGGGAATTCTTATATGCAATTCCTATATCTATCTCTTGGCGTACGTGACCGTATGCCCATAGCCAAATTTACTTTTTCCGCTTGAAATTTGCTCGTGCCTACGTGACTTTTGGCGTCTTTCACATTTGCGCAGCACTTTTTTTAAGTGTGCTTGAAAATTTGTGTGCACATACTTGATATGTGGCACATCAACGCTTCGCTTATTGTTTCTTTTGCATATAATTAGATTATAATGCAATCTTTCACTCTTTCACACACATCACTTCGCGGAATTTATATGCATAGAAATAATATTCTAAGAAAACCGCACTTTCTCTATTAATTCATTAAATTTATCCGGTCGCTTTTCAAATTTGGCTCGATTGACCAAATGTTTCGAGCTCAGGAGAAGAAATATAGCCAATATTAAATAATAAATAAAACGCACCATTTTTAGAGTGGAAAAGGCTTAATGCCAGAAAAACCACTATCTATCTCCGCTTTATTCGACTTATCGCTTCGCTTGCTACATTTCAACTAACTACTCAAAGGTGAATATTCCTCTTTCACAGAAGGGAAATTCACCAAAACAAGTCTCGAACATCGAACCAAAGCTCATATAGCTTTTTGCTCGATATATGAGCTTCCGTTCGATACACAATAGATTCGAAGAAAGAACTGTAAGATGAGCAAGCTGATCCAGTTTTGGACTTGACACAATAGATCTCAAGGTCGTAATGCGCTACCTCCAAAAAATAATTCATTCATTCAACTTATGTATGTATGATAAAAGCTGTTTTCACATATTTCAATTCAAAAAGTGGCCCAAAAAGTGTGGTTTCAACGGTTGAACGGAGCATTGATTTGAATGTATCACAATATTATATAACTTTTAAGGTTTCAAGGTTGATGGACATAATCAATAAGTATTTTCAGATTAGCCGCGTTATTTGAATTTTAATAAGAGTGCAATTTAGATTGGCTCGATGTAGATTGTAGCGGTGCGTAGACAGTTCTATCTCTTGATGTTGTTGTTTTTGAGGTGCAGGTTGTTGGGAGCAAACGGCACTCACTTGATTTGGGATGCCCGTGTGCTATCGATGACAGGATCCCACGTCACGATTGAATTTTTTTTTCTAAATTGCACTCTTATAAAAATTCAAATTACGCGGCTAATTGTTTTAAAACTATTTACATGTATTTGGTTTAACAATCTCGAAAAAAATAAATTCTCAATTCGTTAGTTTTCAGACTCTGTTGGTGTGTTTCTTTAACGCCTGAGTGTTTCTATATACCTACATTGTGCAAATCTATACCTAGATGCAATGACAGAGGTTATTGTAGGCATTAACATCTGTTTGTCGGATCTTTTGGTACCTACTTATCAATTTAATCCCAAATCGATATAATCCCAATGGTCCTATACCATGTTGCCTTTATTGTTGCAAGCTCTTCTCCAGAGTCCATTTCAATTAAAAAGATGGAGAAATAAACCCCCAGGTTCAGCCCTTAACTAAATTAGAGTGATTCCTTTTGTAATTCTGCTTCCATTTGTTCCAAATGACTAAAATCATGAATGTGTTCGGTCGTAAATAAAATGTTTATCAAAGTTAATACCCTGAAAGCCAATTTGAAGTTTTCGTTTGAAATTTTAAAATTTAATTTTTCTAATTTTTAGATCTAAAACGTGAAGCCACCATCTGCCACATGCTTAAACACCCACACATAGTCGAACTCCTGGAGACCTACAGCTCGGAGGGGATGCTTTACATGGTCTTTGAGTTGTAAGTACATTCTAATATTTTTGCCAATAATATAAAATGAAATTAAATTGAATGTTTTGCGATTAAGTATCTAGGACAAACCCTTAACGTTTTTATTCGTTGTTTTTGTGTTTAATTTATGCAGACGATTCAAATTTTCATAAGTGCTTCTTGCGACTTCCCGCGGCATTGTAGACCCAAGAAAAATTACTACAGGTTGGTGCTGCTTGAAAGTTGTTGGGTTGGTATCAGCTATGAAATTCAGTTTCTTCCGTTTTTGTGTGCTCAGCGCTCACAGAGACATCCTTCCGAAAAATAAATTGGATTAAAAGTTTCAGAGTTATAACAACAACTGAAAGTGCAATTGTTAAGTTGTAGGTAGATGTATTTTAATGTTGATGCCTCTTTCTAGATTTTCTAGAGTACTTTTTTTCTGTTATCCTGAGAAATGCCTGCCGGAAGTTGTAAAAGAATGTGAATGAAAGGAAAAGGGATATCCTTACGTGATCCCATAGTGTTTGATAAAAGATGTACCATATCATCGCTATTAACTATAGAAGTAGAAGTGCATCTTGGTATTGAGGAACAGGCACAGGCACAGGCAAGTGCATATGTTTTCATTCGCTAAATTTCTTCATGCGGAAATTTGTCGACATCTGTTAGAAGATAAGCGTTTAGAAAACTTCTTTCATCAACTAGAAAAGCAATATAATGGAAGTTTGAAACAAGTTCTTGTTCACAAAAAAAAAAGAAGTTCTTCTAGAAGTTGACAGACATATACTACATATCTACATAGATTATTTTGGGCAAAGGAGAATATATATTTGCATTAAGGTTAAGGAATAATTTCACTTTATTTGTGGGATAACTTATTTTATATAAGATTTTCGATTTTTGTTTTGATGAATTTTTCAATTTATTATTTTAATTACTTTAGTTCAAATATGTGCTTTGGAAAAAGCGAAGTGAAATAAGTTAGTGAAAAATCTAAAATAAAATTAAAACGAATGTCAGAAAATGGTTATAACAGGTCAATTTGTTTTTGTAATTGGTCATCAATAGAAATTGTTCAATAAATTTTAAAAGTTTTTCAAGCCCAATTAAAGGCAATTAGCATTTTATTTGTGAAATTAAAACAAAAACAATTAGACTATCGTGGTTAAAGGTATTCTCAGCTCAGCAATAGAATTTATTTTTTGAGAATTTTTCACTTTTTACATTTCTAATAAACCTGAACACATTGTTAAAAATTCATAAAATTTTTTTTTTTGTTAATTTTTTTTTTTAATGCCACAAACAAAGTGTTATTATTTTTAAATATAAAAGTAAGAAAAATGATGACTCACCAACAAAATGTGTATGTATATTTTTTTGTTATAATTCAAATCTTCAAACCGAAAAAAAAGGGATATGCACAACCTCCTGGTCTCGAAACTGCTGAACTTAGTTTTACACACAACAAAAGAAAGACTTTATTTTTTTATATTTAAACGACACAAGAAATCAAAATAGACTTAAAAATGATATCTACCAAGTTTACAGAAAATCGGTCGGCCCATTTAGGCTGTAGTCTAACCGACAGAAAGCCAGACAGAACTCGTTTTTTTAGTCTTCACTATCATCGTAGTGTCAACTTTGATCAAAATCTCGAGTTCGATTTTTTTTCCAAATGCATAATTTGCATTATAGTACCTATAAGTCCTATAAGTTGCAAGTAAAAATGTTGATTGATGAATCGTCTTCCAGAATGGTCTTCTAAATCCGAATATGGACCAAAACGCGGACTGTTACGTTACATTCATACGCATATTTCAATACAAATTTAGTTTAGTTTAGTTTAGTTTATTCATCAAACAAAGTTACAGTAAGTACTTTAGTGATTACTTGATACATTTTTTATAAACAAAATAAAATAATAATAATATACAATTAAACATTACCACCAGCAAAGTTATTTAAATTTAACAAAAGATTTGTTTTGAATAAGTATCTACTTAGATTAAAGTCGATCAAGTTGCAAACTGTATTCGTTTCTCTTAAACATCTAGATATTGGTTCATTGGCAGCATAAACAGTTCTATGATATGGGACATTAAAAAACAACTGGTTTCGAAGTATTCTCGCAGGGACATTAAACCCAATTAAGTATAAAATTTGAGAACAATCAATATGATCTGCCAAAATATCGCGAATGAACATAACCGCTGAGAACTTCCTTCGAGTGTTTAGAGGCAGAATGCCTAATAAACTACATCTCGTTTTATAAGGAGGCATATCTATGTCCCAATGGAGTCTTTTTACTACAGTTCTTGTAAAACGTTTTTGGATTTTTTCAATTCTAGATGAGTGAACTGCATATGCAGGATTCCAGATTACATTGCAGTATTCAAGATTAGATCTTACAAAGGCAAAGTATAGGCACTTCAATGTATGTGGATCAGAAAACTCTTTAGAGTTACGCAAAATAAAACCCAGCATTGAGTTGCCTTTAGCAACCAAAAAATCTATGTGATTTAAAAAGTTGAGCTTTTTGTCAAAAATTACACCAAGATCTTTTTTAGATGTTATTATGGAAAGCGATTCGTGATTTATTTTGTACGTAAAACTGATAGGTGAGCGGTTTCGGTAAAACGTTAGACTTTGACATTTGGAAATATTTAGATTTAAGGAATTATTTCTACACCAATTCGATAAATTATCAAGATCATCTTGCAAAAGTAAGCAATCCTCTTCAGACTTTATACAACGAAAGACTTTTAAATCATCCGCATACATCAAGCACTTTGAATTTAAAAATATGTTAGGAATGTCGTTTATAAACAACAAAAAGAGAAGAGGGCCGAGGTGGCTGCCCTGTGGTACTCCCGAGGTAGCATAAACTGGTGAAGAAAGAATATTATTAATACGAACGTACTGAATTCGGTTCTTTAAATACGATTCCATCCAATATAAAAAATTAGAGTGAAAACCTACTTTATTTATCTTCATTAGTAAAGCATCATGAATAACTCGGTCAAATGCCTTTGAAAAGTCTGTGTAGACAACGTCATACTGAGAACCCTTCTCAAGTCCATTCAATACTAAGTTACTGAAAATAGTAAGATTAGTAGCAGTAGATCTGCCAGCTACGAAACCATGTTGGTAGGGAGAAATTATACGTTTAAGAGAAGGCATTAATTTATCATATATCAATTTTTCAAACATTTTAGGAATAGTAGAAATTTTACAAATTGGCCGGTAATTTGAAACCTCTTGCTTACTTCCCGATTTGTAAATAGGTGTAATCGTTGAACGCTTCCAGGTATGAAGAAACTCACCAGTAAGCAGCGAACGATTAAAAATAATATTTAAGGGAACAGCCAGAGCTTTCGCACACATTTGTAAAAATATAGGGGAAATTCCCTCTGCATCTGGTCGTTTGTCAGTTTTTAACATGGATAATGACAATTCTATCTCAGAGATAGTAAGACTTAAACTACCAAAATTTAAAAAAGTATCTGCAGAGTTGGTGTTAGTAACATATGGTGTAGAAGAAGAGCAATCTAAATAAACAGATTGAAAATGTTTAGCAAATAAGTTACAAATCACAGAAAGGTCGGAAGATGTAATGCCATCATGACGCATAAGATTTGGTATGCCGTTTGATTGTTTCTTATTGTTTATGAAATTCCAAAAACATTTACTATTTGTCTTCAAGTTCAACTCCATTGAAAACAGGTATTGATTGTACAAAAATTTATTTAAAATGTCAAAATTTTTTTGAAGAACCCGATATTGTTTATACAGTTCACGATCATTATTAGATTTGCGAAAATGCTTATAAACTTTGTTTTTTTTTTTGTTATTGAGATTAATGATTCTATTATTAAACCACACAGGCTTTGAGCCACAATTTTTTTTTAATTTTAGGTATGTATAAGTCAGTAGCAGTATTTACAGTATTTAAGAACGAATTATAACATTCATTTAAGTCATTATTTGGAAGTTGATTTTGAGGTTGCATTACATTATGCAATAAGTCTGCTCTTTTAGTGTACTATTTCAAACGTGAGGTACGAGGTTTCTGAGATTAAGAAAGGAAACAGAAAATAAAAGATTAATTACACTAAATACTGTATTTTTAGATTCTGTGGAAAGAAGAATAGTGGGACTGTTACGTTACATGAAAAGACTGTTACGTTACACGTGCAATCTTGGCTCTTTTAAGAGTTAAAGTCAGCATCGAAAATGGCTAAAATTGTATTTTTTTTAGAGTTATTTGGTTTTCTTATCGTTAGACATTAAAAAAGGGTAACTTATGCAACAAACAAATTAAATAAAAAAAAAAAAACTTTATTTTTCATTATAGGTAAGTACATATCGAAATTGTGGCGATCCATTAATCCACTAACTTTCCACTTAGTTTTAAAAATAATAATATTTTACTTTATTTAAGATAAATTCATCAATCATTCATTGTAATAATTTATTAAGTTTGTTTATCGAATTTAAACAAACTTTTAGTATAAATAGTGCTTTGTAAATAAATATAAATCAATTCTAATTTGGAATTCAATAACTTTTCAAACTTTTCCGTCCTTTTTAAACTATTTACATACATACATATATACAGTCTTATCATCGTATCGTTACGATCGTAACGTTTATTTCCTTCATGGTATCTGTTTCGTAACGGAAAAAACCGACGTTTACTAACGCTGTATTTGACGTAAACGCCAATAAATTAATAAAGTGTTGATTCGTGTCAAATAAGCAAAGAAGAACCATGGATAGTGCAGCAGTGTTATTGGAAGCGGAAAGATATGAATAAAGAAAATTAAATAAAGAAAAAAAAATTTTCTTAAGAAATATATCAAATATACAAATATCAGATACAGCGTAATTATAAATTATAAAAGTTTATTCGTTTTTAATTTTTCTTTGGAAAATTTTCCACTTATAATTTGCTGTCGTAGAAATCGGAAATCGCATGTATTCACCATGCGTTGCTGCCATTTTGACATTTCATTGGCATGCAACGCAAGGATTTGACATTTTCAACGCACACAAACTTTATTTTCGTAGATTTTTCCAATTGCCCTATCGGAACGGCTACAATCATACAAAATTCGTACATTTCGTAGAAGTCGGAGAAAATTACGTTCCGATCGGGTACGATGATGAGGCTCAAAGTTTTTGTTCTTTTGAGTCTTACTAAGCATTAGAAGTACTTATGATTGAGGTTATGAAATCAACATAGTTACAATTTTTTAATTAGAAACGAAAAAAGACTGTTACGTTACAAACTGTTTTCTGTTCTAAACAACGACATTATTTAGTACACAACAGAATTATTATTTTATTTTTAAAATAGACTAAAACTACTCGGAGAAAATATGGTTTTATTAATATGTTGATATAATAGAAGCTGAAAAATAAACTTTTAAGGTTCTTGGACTGTTACGTTACATCAAATATTGCGGTGGGTTTCTTTGTTATTTTAAATGCTGATTTCAATTTGTTTTTCCAAATATTTAAGCCCCATACTTTCAACAAAACTTACTTAATGTGACCAAAACGGATAACACTTAAGAAATTAATTTTGAATTAATAAAACTTACCATTTTGTTTCGTTTTTGTATTTTAATTTTTTTTTTTTAATTTCAAGGAATCAAAGAAAAACGTGTTTATCGCAAAGTAAGTAAGGAATTTCTCTTTGAAATTTATGTTACTCGTTACTTGGGATGTATAAAAAATAAAAATGGCGAAAAGCCATTGTGGTTTCTTTTTTCGCGTTTTGGTCCATATGTATAATATGTATATTTATTGCTTAAAAGCCCTCAATATGTTTGTTAGGCCTTTTATGAAAATGAAAGAGTTTTCCTTGTCCAAACCAGGGGCTCCATTTGTTGGAAAGGTTTCTACTGTTTAAATTATTATTTATTGAAACAAAATCTAGTTGAAAGTTTCATTTTTGTTCTTGTAGATATCTGAATTTTTCGGTTTTTCAATGAAAATATATTTGCAACACGAACAAAGAATACAAAAAACAAAATTTCTCAATAATTGCATAAAATGAAAAACTATTTTTTTATTTATATGTAACACAAAACAAAAACTTGAAACTATCTTTACACACACACATCTTTAAATTTCAATTATTTTAATTATTTTTAAATTTCAAACACGACATCCTGAAGTTTATTTTGTTAATTGTCAGTAGAAAATATTTTTGAATACTTCATCAGTAATATTTGTTTTTGAACAAAGTAGATTTTTGTTCAAGTTAAAAGTTATAAAGAGGTCCCTTATAAAGTGTAAAAACGCTAATTTCGAAATATGAAAATTTGTTTAAACAAGTACGCACAGAATATACAATCCATTCTTGAACAGTTTTGTTTTTGTAAAAAAAAAATACAAAAATTTAAATCGGATAAAAAAGGTTGGTATTTAATATTTGGTTGTGAACTTTGCTCGTCTTCTTCAGTTTCCAAAGAGCTTCTACCACATTTGAGTATAGATGTGAGAAATCACTGTCGGAAGGTGTAATATTTTATGGATGCTTTGCCAAAACAATTAAACGAGAATGAATTTATGGTTTGTAGACGTTCTTTGAACCTTATTGCACTTGGCCGAGATTTTTTTTTCCAGTTAGGGATCATTCATAAGCACATTTTGTGACCAGAGTCCTATCTCCCAACAAACAGCTCATGAAGATGTCACATTTGGATAAATCACTTTTAAACAGTGACTCATATTATGCTACGCTTTTAAATTCACATTAATTAAAAATCCCAGCCACCCAACTGAGTTCTTTTTTTTATTTTTCAACCCAACAATATAAATATTGAATAAATCGATTTACAGACGTAATTTGCCGTTGTATTGTATATCGTTAATGAAATCAAAAGAGTTTAAAACGTTAAGCGCCCTTTAATTAAATATTCACGATAGAATAAATAAATATTCGATTTTCCTTATATAATGCCATTTTAATTAATAGCTTAACTGTCGATATACTCGTGTATATACTTATTGTTTCACAGACAGGTTCATTATCAGCTTAAACAGTCGGTGTTAAAAATATATATACTTATACAACATTTAAAGAAAAATTAAATGTTGACCTTTGAACTACACAAGCTTAAAAGGCAGCAACATTTTGTAAGTTTCGTTTCGGTCCTGTTAAAGTTTTAAAATATTTCAATACAGTTTTTCATATTTTCGGCGAAGGTCAACAAGGCTCTGGGTACACTTTAGTCCACAACTGTCCATCTAGTCTCGTACACACGTCTGATGCTTTAGGGCTAATATTGCTTACCGCGACGATACACAGATAAAATTTACTTCTGGTGTCCAGCCTTAATTAGAAAGTACTCAAATATATCACTTCAATATTAAAATCTAGTTTAACATGTGCCGACTTATTTAACAGGTAAATATGTTGATTTGAAGCTTACATCTCAGTACCTTGCAAAATAGTATAAATGTTGAATACGGCATTTTTGAAAATTAATTTTCAATATTTCAGTAACCGCTATTAAAAAACCCAATAACAACTTTTTTCCGAAAACCAAATCTCCGACCTGCAATTCCAGCCGTTAAATGTACTGCGGCCTTTAGGTCTTTTGTGCTCCTGTCTAGAGTAAGAGTGCTGATACTACAATTTGATCTCCAGACTTGTTTTTTTGAGAAACTCAAATATGTTGAGTATTTTAAGAAAATGGAGCTCACGCTCGGTCTATGCCAAAGGCGCATCACATCAACCTACCTAATATAATTCAAGCGGAATTCATATCAAAGGTTTGAATAAAAGTTGACGTTGTAAAGCAAGGAACTGGAGCAACTAAAGATGGCAATACTTCACGAAGATTTTTCGGAAATCCAAATGTGGCTGCAGATATCACCAAAATAGACATTAGATTGATAACCAGATTCGCAGTCATATTGTAAGTTATTCGAGCAATTTTTCAATCGATACCCAACAATTTAAGACTTATAGTGAAGAGACAGCTAAGCTCGTGATATCGTTATACCCTTGGTATCACATGCCCGCAACTGTTCACAAAATTTTGCTACACGGAGTAGAAGTAATAGAAAGTGCATCCTTGTAAGTTGGATCACTTTCAGAAGAGGCCCAAGAATGTGGGAATAAGGACTACAAGTAACGGGTGATTTTTTAAGAGCTTGAGAACTTTTTTTAAAAAAAAAACGCATAAAATTTGCAAAATCTCATCGATTCTTTATTTGAAACGTTAGATTGGTCCATGACATTTACTTTTTGAAGATAATTTCATTTAAATGTTGACCGCGGCTGCGTCTTAGGTGGTCCATTCGGAAAGTCCAATTTTGGGTAACTTTTTCGAGCATTTCGGCCGGAATAGCCCGAATTTCTTCGGAAATGTTGTCTTCCAAAGCTGGAATAGTTGCTGGCTTATTTGTGTAGACTTTAGACTTGACGTAGCCCCACAAAAAATAGTCTAAAGGCGTCAAATCGCATGATCTTGGTGGCCAACTTACCGGTCCATTCCTTGAGATGAATTGTTCTCCGAAGTTTTCCCTCAAAATGGCCATAGAATCGCGAGCTGTGTGGCATGTAGCGCCATCTTGTTGAAACCACATGTCAACCAAGTTCAGTTCTTCCATTTTTGGCAACAAAAAGTTTGTTAGCATTGAACGATAGCGATCGCCATTCACCGTAACGTTGCGTCCAACAGCATCTTTGAAAAAATACGGTCCAATGATTCCACCAGCGTACAAACCACACCAAACAGTGCATTTTTCGGGATGCATGGGCAGTTCTTGAACGGCTTCTGGTTGCTCTTCACTCCAAATGCGGCAATTTTGCTTATTTACGTAGCCATTCAACCAGAAATGAGCCTCATCGCTGAACAAAATTTGTCGATAAAAGAGCGGATTTTCTGCCAACTTTTCTAGGGCCCATTCACTGAAAATTCGACGTTGTGGCAGATCGTTCGGCTTCAGTTCTTGCACGAGCTGTATTTTATACGGTTTTACACCAAGATCTTTGCGTAAAATCTTCCATGTGGTCGAATAACACAAACCCAATTGCTGCGAACGGCGACGAATCGACATTTCACGGTCTTCAGCAACACTCTCAGAAACAGACGCAATATTCTCTTCTGTACGCACTGTACGCATTCGTGTGGTTGGTTTAATGTCCAATAAAGTAAACTGAGTGCGAAACTTGGTCACAATCGCATTAATTGTTTGCTCACTTGGTCGATTATGTAGACCATAAATCGGACGTAAAGCGCGAAACACATTTCGAACCGAACACTGATTTTGGTAATAAAATTCAATGATTTGCAAGCGTTGCTCGTTAGTAAGTCTATTCATGATGAAATGTCAAAGCATACTGAGCATCTTTCTCTTTGACACCATGTCTGAAATCCCGCGTGATCTGTCAAATACTAATGCATGAAAATCCTAACCTCAAAAAAAATCACCCGTTACTATAGGACCCACCACTCCAGGAAGTTTTCCTGGTTATCAACGATATATTCGATATGATCCTGATATCATCCGATCCATTTACGAGTATAACCCAATTAAGACCTGAACCAAAGAAAAAACATCTTCCTTTGAGTGAAGAAGCTCTTGAATTAATTAAACAACCTATTAGTATTATTACTTATGTGTACTCATTTATTTATTTATTTATTTCTTATATAATGTTATATGCTTGTGTTGTTATGTATGTATTTGATTATTTTGCTTAAGAAAACAAAACAAACACAAAAACAAGTAGATTTTCTTTCGATATAAGTCAATAAACCCTGAAATTTCGAAAAATGTCAATAACTTTTCTCTCAATGATTTTTTTTAACCAAATTTTGTCGAAATATGTGTCAACCTAGGCCAAACATGTGTGCAAAATTTCATTTAATTCCGTTACATAGTTCAGATTTAACGGATTTTTTTCCGCTCTCCCATGAAAATGGCACCACTGTGCGTCGTACACTGGGACCAATTTTTTTTTAACCTACACCCTCACCGACCTTCAAAATTTTACCGATTGATAGACAATGGGCGCATTCACGAATCTAGTCACTACGAAGTCAACTCGTTCTGATTGGCTAAAGACAACTAAATATTTAGTTGACATTTCCTCTCAAACGTAGTGTGCTTCAAAGCTAGTGGATATTGATTTTGACATTTCACAATCAGCTGTTCGTTGAAAATACAAATTTAATTTTTGGTGGAAGATATTTTCGAAGTGAAATTATTAAACAAATTAATATTATATCATATATTTTATGTTATTTAATTTAAACTGTAAAAAGAAGTTTATTTAAAGTTCACAAAACACTATTTTTCTTATTTTATATATTTACATCTGTCATTAATATTACAGTTTGAATTGACTAGCTTTGTAGTGCAATTTTTGCATTCACAAAGCTAGTTGAATTTTTGACTACGTAGTGACTAGATTAGTGAATGCGCCCAATTATGTCAACTTTGCAATAAAACATTTGTTTTACAAGAAACCGTTAATGTCAATTTTGCATTTTGAGCATGCTCTCCATACAATGGTTCCCAGTGTGCGTCGGTACAAGAGTTTAAAGCTTGTCGGTAGTACACTTTTTTGGCTGTGCAGTGCGTCAATATTCGCGTAACGGTGTCAGCCAGTTGCGTTACGTTTTGTATTTTGGTCTTGTTTTGTTATAGTTCTTAGGATTGTTTGTTGTTCTAAGTATTGGTCAATTTTGTTGCTTGTCAAATTGCTGTCATTTGAATGAGATATATTATATTATTTGCACGAATTGCGTTCACTAAGGCTTTGCTGAATAGTGGCATCTTACTATAATTGTAAGAATGTGCAGGTACATACTCCTCCCAACACCACGAGCTCGTTGGACAGCTGTATAACTGCGTTTACATCCATTTAAAAATGTTTGGTTTGCAACGCCAATAGAAGGCATTAATTCTTCCTTCGCTTTTCCTTAAAGAGCTAGAAAAATATCATCCACGCATTAATTCTTCTTCCGCTTTTCCTTAAAGGGCTAGGAAAATATCATCCACACCTCGTGAAAAGTAAAGTGGAAAGGTACTGATTATATACCAATTTAATTATTTGCCCTGGACAGATAGTTAAAGCTATCGTCCAGTCTTCTCGGTTTTGCATAAAAGATAGTCTCTCTATTGTAATTCGAGCCCTGGCAAGGATTTTTGCTCCTCATTCTCCGTTAAGATTCCATCAGGTTTTCGGGGTGCTAACGAAGTTAATGTCTAGCCTAGCTGCTATAGAGGTAGAGGAATTGCCCTCACAGAAAACCACAAATCTAATATTTTGGCTTTTCTTTGATACTTTGTTAGCTCTATAGAGTAATTATTCCGCTCTGTAGTTCCTTTGCCTCGTTGAAGAGTTTTCTTTCTATGATAAGACATATTTTTGACATCCTCCTGCTTTATAAGCTTTAAAGGGGGAACTGAGTTCATTTGCCTAATTTATAGCTCCTCAAAACTCGTTTGAAATACATTCTAGTTCAAGCTGACAATATTCTGTTCTAGCTATTTATTAAGATAGAAATCTCTTCTTTTGTTTTTAAACGAAGTAACTTAACGAACAGTTTTTAAAAAATATTATTTCCAATTTGGATGTTTTAGAGAAAAAGCTGAAAATAAAAATGTATTTGACGATATTAGACCATCTTTTGTTGTAGTTCCTACGAACGATGACCACGACGACGGTTTTATTGTAAATGTTGTTCTATTTTTTAAGTCTACTGTATTATTAGATACAAAATGAATCAAAATCACAATCCTAAACATGAATATGAATTTGATTACGCAATTAGTCTATCTATTTATTTTTTTAAATGGATGCCTATATGTTAAGGTACTGAATGTGTTTCGTCTGTGGACTCCTTATCAAACAATGTATTATTTAAAAATATATAAAACAAATTATGAAAAATGCTTCTAAAAAGTTTTAAAAATAGTTCTCTGTCAAAGTAATCCGATTAAAAAAGATTACACAAAGTTTTTCCTGTGCCTCTAATATTGAAGTTTTTTTAACGTTAGACATAATGTTTGAATATGAAAGAAAATATTTTATAAAATTTCATTTTATCTTTCAAATAATTAATAATTCATCATTTGTTTTGTTCTATAAGCATTGATTTTGGTTTTGCATTCCCACTTTCTCATTGTGTGTGTTTTTAAACGAGGATATGAAAATCCCAATTCGGGGATGGCACAACGAGATTTTTTTAAAGTTATATTCAGTTTGAAAGTGGCAAATAAACTAAAGACACCTTATGAGACTTCTGTTCTTAGTTATTTTTATTTTAATTTAAAAAGAGTACATCTACACTGTTTATTGATATTTCACAAGTTTTGGGCGTGGTTAACCATGACATCTTGCTAGCTAAGAATGCCGATTTTGGGTACCGAGGTTGCATGTATTGTATATACATTGGTTCAGTTTTTACTTAAAACATACAACACAGATGGTCAGTAGTGATATGAGATCAATAGAACTAGGAGTTCCTCAGGCTTCTGTATCGGGGCCAATTCTTTTCCTGACCCATGTATATAAATTCTTTGTTTAGCTTGCCTTTTAAATTGCTTCTGACAGCTTTTGCTGATAATGCTGGCTTTGCTTATAGCGCTGACTGTTATCTAAATCTCTTATCTCAATTCTTCTTGCTTGGGCAGAACATATAAAGGGTGGGCCAAATACAAATTTCTTTCTAAAAATGCAACAAAATTCAATTCTATTTTTCTTGGATTTTCAAACATTTAAAACTGAATTCGCAGAAATTCAGTAATAGGTTGCAATGTTTGAACGAATTCATTAATATTGTCGCGGCATAATCAATGATAGTTCCGCCTTATACCAGAGTTGTTTTCATTCATTCATATTTCCGTTAAATAGCGACACCATCAGTGACAGGTCCGAATTCAAGTTTCCACTGAATTTGAATCAAAGAGAAACACAAACTTGCAACATCAGCAAAACTCAGGCATGGCTATAATCCATAATATTTAAAATTTGAAAAATTATCGTTTAGGATAAATGCAAAATGTCCCATAAGAAATCGCTGGAAGTGCTTGACCGCCAAATGAGCTAAACTCATGGTTGAAATTAGGGGTGGGCACATTCGAATGATATAGTCGATTCAGACTGGAGATATCTCCATTATTCACTTCATTCGAATACTAAAATCATACGAATGATTTCTCACATCTACTCGTACTTACTCTAAGCGAAATGAGGAGTCGACTCTCGATCTCGAGTACCTATTCGAGAGCAAGAAGCGAATATTAAACAAAAGGACAAAAGAAAACGCATAAAATCGAGAACTCGAGAAGTTGGTTATTTGTGTATCTCGTGTATGTTTATTCAATGACTTTGGGTTTGCTGTTTTTTTTTTTCTTGAAATAGAGTGTTTGTTTCCTACTGTTCTTTTATTATGATATTGGGTGGTATGCAGAAGCCATTTGCTCACTCTCATGAGCCATTAGTCGAGACGAATCATCTAATTCCGTTGCAAGCGCAACGCAAATTTTCAATGCTAACACTCGAAAAGAAAACATGAAAATGTTGAATGAGAAGTTCAATCGAGATAGATGAAACAGATAAACTTTCTCACCCCGATGTTTTGCTTAAGCAAAATTTAGCTTTGACAAACAAATTAAAACTCTTGGGAGAAAAACTTGCATCACGTGAAATTGAAGTTCCTTTTCATAATTTTCTTTTCAATAGGTTTTTTGTGTAAAAAATATATTGAACAAAGTTAACGGTTTTGGTTTAACAAAAGTAGCGCAATTTCATTTCTCTTTATCTTAAACTGAATCGAATCCTCTTTTTTATTTACTATTTTGTCTGCAACTTAAAATGATGAAATCTTCGACAATTCCACTTTGGAAACCTACGTGAAACCTTTTCTTGAACGTTATTTAATTTCATCACAAAAACACTCCTCACTCAAATCCTTTTGTTTTCATCATAAATTCCTTGCAAGTGTCAAAAATAAAATATGTAGAAACAAACTAAAAAAAGTAGTAATATTCGATGTTGGATAGCGGTCGGTTGAAACATAAAATCCCAAACGTTGTTAAGGCGCGAGTATTGAGGATGTGTCCTTCTGTTTACTGCTGCCACTCGTGGAATATACACTTTCCATCATTTATATTCATCAGAGCTAAAAAAAAACTGGTAAAACTTTGCGGAAGGATATTCATTGGAAAGTTTGTTTTTCTTTTTTTTGATAGGAGTGCAGTTTTTGTTTCGATAAAAGTTTTTCTATGTATTTACTGAACGTATTTTGCTTTTTTCTAATTTACAAAATGCATTTAAAATTCTATTTAACAACAATCAAACTGATTTTCTTTGTTTTTCCTACATTTTCAGTATGGAAGGATCAGATTTGTGTTTCGAAGTTGTCCGCAGAGCAGTGGCTGGATTTGTCTACAGCGAAGCAGTGGCTTGGTAAGTAGAAACTATCAACTTTCAATTTCCAACGTTTTCATTAATTACTGAAACGTTGATATCCCTAGTCATTATATGCGCCAGATACTTGAGGCACTTCGATATTGCCACGAAAATGATATATTGCACCGTGATGTGAGGCCAGCTTGTGCCCTTCTAGCTACCGCAGACAACTCTGCTCCAGTCAAATTGGGTGGATTTGGTTCAGCAATACAACTTCCCGGAGGCAGAGATACTATTGAAACCCATGGTGAGTAATATTAAAATTTACATAGAGACCAATGTACAGTTATGAGCTTACATATATGAATTGCGTTTGAGTGTCGCTTCCATGAATTTTCAAGGACAAAAAGTTTGATTTCTTTTTAATGTGTGTTTGTTATTGTTTTAACGTGTTGCCTGCATTAGTCTTCAAATTATTTTTTTTTCTTCAAATTCTATAACGTCCTAAGCCTAACCTTAAATTGAGTGTTCATTTATAAAAAAATTAAATTTATATATATGAAAGTAAGTACATATCTACTCATGTACATACATAAATATACAGTGGCTCACAGCCTATTTGATACAGTGCCTGTATTTTATGTTTAGTTGCAAAAACTAAAAAACGAGGAAGATTATGTAAAAAATTTGAATGCAGTTTTGAAAACAATAAATAACTTCATTTTATTACCATTTTTTTTATATAACATGAAAATTCAAAATTATTAAAATATTGCACAATCATTAAATGTTATGAATAATTGCTAACACTAATTGGTTCAATATTTTTTGTGATAGCACTTTGCCAGTTCAAGAGCCTTGAGCCTGTTTGGCATGGAATCAACAAGCTTTTTTGTTTCGTCAGGGGTTATTTTATTCCATTCTTCCAATAACACCCTCTTCAGCTGCTCTTTGCTGGATATCTTATGTTGTCGGATCTTGTTGTCCAATAATGACCACAGGTTTTCGATGACATTCATGTCAGGTGACTGTGCTGGCGGAGTCATCAAATGGGGGCAGTTCCATATGAGCCAGGTCTGCACAATTCCTGATTTGTGTTTCGGGTCGTTGTCTTGGTAGAAACGAAATTGTTGGCGAATACCAAGTTTCTCTGCACTATGGAGCAAATTGTTTTTTAAAATATTGAGGTAGGTACCCATGTTGATCCATCGCCCCCTCAATGAATTCTAAATTTCCAACACAAGTTGCAGACATACAGGCCCTTACCATCACACTTCCACCACCATGCTTCACAGTAGCTTTCAAGTTCTCTTTCTTAAGCTCTGTATTCGCTTTTCGCCAGACGTAGGACATACTGTCTGAACCGAAAATGTTGATTTTGGACTCGTCAGCAAAAATTACCGTGTTCCAAAACTCAGTGCCCCTAGAGATATGTTCCCTAGGAAAGGCAAATCGGCTTCGTTGATTTTTTGCTGATGAATGGTTTCTTACGAGCTACTCGACCATTAAAATTATGCTCGCGAAGCACACGGCGGATAGTTTTAGCACTGCATGACTTACCTAGTTCTTACTGAACCTCAATAGCCAGTTTTGGAGCCGATAACTTCGGATTAACTTTAATTTTTCGCACAATGTATCGTTCGTCTGACGCGGTGAAGATTTTATTTTGTGCTTTTCTTCCTTAATCACAAACCCGATTTTCATGAACAAACCGCTCAATGATATGCTCTACTGTCGACGGACTTAAGTTCACAAAATCAGCAATTTTTCGAACTGATTTCCCGGTCTTATAGTGGTTTATGACCAGTTCACGCTGTTCGATAGTTGTTCGAGGAACTATTTCACTTTTAGTTGGCTTATGTTATCGACTTTTAAAAAAACAAAAATTAGTCAAACAAGACTGCAAACACAATTTGAATGTCAGAAAAAAAGTAAACAACGATCGACCCCGCAAAAATCAGCCGTTGCCATGCACTAAAGTAACTGTATCAAATAAGCCGTGAGGTGTTTTTTTGCATACAAACCTTGTATTCGCCTCTTTCGGGGGATGTGGTATATTACTAAAAACTCTGTTCAACGGTTTATGTTCGTTGAACATGGATCTTAAAACCTGCATTGATTTTTTTTTGTTAAAGGCTTCCTAAATGCGAAGTTACAACGGTTTTCTTTTTAAAAGTGGCACTGTATCAAATAAGCTGTGATCCACTGTATCTGTCTCAGTTTAAAAAGTTCCAATAAACTTTGATGGATTTTGAAATCTATACTCAGTTACAAAAGAATTGGCGCACCTTGAAATTTTACAATATTTTCAAATAAGTTAAAAAAAAAACGTGTTTTTAAATACTTTTTTTATTTTTATTAACATGAAATAGTAGTTCGCTTCTAAAAAAAACAATAATTAGGCATGAAAAAGGCTGGTGTCCCACAGGGCTCCGTTTTATCTCCAACTCTCTTTCTTATATTCATCAATGACCTTTTGTCTGAAACTTATAATCTGTTAAATTATTGTGCTGACGACAGTGCACTCAGCTTCCTATATTCGCTTCAAGATGCATGTCCTTGTTCTTCGGATGTGGATTTAGAACGGCAGCTTATTAAATTCCGACTCGATCGGACATATTGTCAAATGTGGAAGCATAAGTCGCGTAGAACTTCATGCTTCGAAAACACAATGCTTTCTTCGATTGAGGCTGTTGTCCTTTTATGACCTGCACGAAAACCTGATTGTTTTAGAGCTGAAAGATTATTATTGATGAGAAAGGCTGTCAGTCGTTTTTGAATTAGTTTTTCCAGGGCTTTATATACATAAGAAGGGTAGAATTGAAATGGGAATTCGTAGGTTTTTTTAGGAATTGTGATAATTTTAGAAGACTTTCATTTTGATGGGAAAATTCTTTTCGTCAAAATAATGTTATAGATAGATGTGCTTGATATAAGGCAGTATTGCTTTTATAAATATTATAAATATTGGATGTAGATTGTCAAATCCAGTAGCGTTTGATTTCAAAGAAATACAATTTTCAACGTCTCATAAAAGTTCACTTCAGAAAATCCAAATGCAGCTGGATAAGATGCGTGTGTATCCGATGAAATAAGGTTATGATTTATTTCATTACGATTAACAATTTTGCTGTCTAAGATAACTAGTTTATTGACAATTTCTTTGAGATTTTTCTACAATTTACACCCGTTTAGTCGACTCTTTACCAAATACCTTTTGCTTCAGGTATGAGACGAATGGTAATGTTACGTAAACGGCGCACAGTGGGGCAAAATGGCGAAAAGTTGGCATTAAATCAACCAACAGGTCTAGAAACTTGAAATTTGGCACAAATACTACTGATACCAATGTTAATACATGGCCAAAGTTTCTAATGGCCACGCCCATTTCTAGGGTAACCACCCATACAAATTTCATTAGTTTATGAAACTACTCAAAAACGGCTCAAACGATTTAAATGAAACTCTGCGTGTATTGCATCCTTTGTGATTGTTATACAACTACATTTACAAAAAAAATTAAAGAAAAACTATAGGGTTACCATTTCGGGATATTTTGTGTTACTAATTTTTGTTTGCTAAACTTAGTATCCTTTCTTCAATAGAAATGAATTCTTTGCTTTTCAGCTACATGTACACTTTTAAAAATTCAGTTTTAATAGGTCTACAATATCTATTTGAGCTTGGACGTGAATTTTTGTATATTATTTTAACACCAGAAACTAAGCGAAGTGGAACAAAGCAAGTAAGAAAAACAGTCGATTCTACCTGGTTATTTGAATAGTGACCAAAACTCCTAACAAATTCCAATTTAGAGTACAAGCATACATTTATCAATTCTTAGTGAAGTGAATTAATCTCGTCTTTTTGGAGAATAATTAAGCCTTTAACTGTTAAGTTTAACAAACTTTGTAAACTTGTACTCACAGAAGTTTTCGAAACAATGATATATGTTCAGGATCGGGATAGCAATTTTTTTAACACTACTGAACTATTTTATACGAAGGAAATACTTAAGAAGCTTTTGATCTGATAATTTCATATTGAAATTTAGATAAGCCTGCTTCGAAAATTAAAGCAAAAGTTTCTTCACCATTCATCGAAGTAGGTTAAATGGACTCTCTTAAAGCTTTCCTAAACTGTTTGACTTTTCTAGGACTTTGGGGTACTTCGTGAATTAGTTTTGAAGCTACCGACTGCCCACATGTTCTCAAACTAATTTCAGATGCATATATCCCAATTCAGAAAGAATGTACGAGTATGTCATTTCAAAAGTTACCCAAGTATTGAGTTTGCCTTACAATTTCTTCCTTTAAAAATCCATCTGGCTATTAAATCCTTGGCAACTTGACTCCTTCTTTATATTAAAAAGATCTTGCCTGGTTATTGGTAGTATTTTTGATTTTGTTGGGCGTAAGAAATGTCAGAAATACAATAATATTGACGAAAAATATCTTTTTCTAGAAAGTGACGTCACCAACAAAAATGTACACAACACACAGGGGAGCAGATTGGAGCAAGAAAATTTTGCACATTCTGAAAGGAGAATGTACACTTAACAAAATGACAAATAAAACTTATTGGCACCTTACGGCGAACACAACTAAACGTCTAAGAATTTCAGAGAAATGCAAAAAAACAATCAATTTTTTAACTTTTTTTTATATTCAACTACGAATTAAAATAAAAAGAATTTAGTTTTTATAAAAAAAAAAACATACAAAAATGCTCCTTAGCTTACTGATTCTATTGCAATTTAATTTAATTTTATACACGCAATAAATAATAAACTGTACTCAATTTACTTAACCAACTGGAAATGACAAAAAGAGGTCTGCGATCGACTCAAAACGTGAACTTACTCTTCATTTGAGACGATCTGCAGAAGATTACGTGATTCAAATAAACTTTCTCTCTCTCATTTCTAATTCTCTATCATATTTGGAAGAGAAATCGAACGGTTATTTAAGACAAAGCTCAACTTCATAATTTGATTAAATGCCAGCTTTTTTACGTTTTGCCCCATTGTGCGGCGGTATTCTAGCAGAGCATCTGGTATTCTTAAACGCCTCGAATTTTTGAAAGCAAAATTCCTTTGGTTTCTAATTTCACGGTTAAACCAAGGACATTCACCAAATTTAATGGATAAGAGCTACACTCTTTTCCAATTAACGTTTCTTATATCAAGCACAAGACTTTGCGTGTCTATGTTGTTGAAGTCCCTTAGTTTGAAAAGTTGGTAAAACACTATGAAGACAAAAGCTATAAACAGATAAATAAAGTCATGGTTTGAGAACCCGAGTGGTTGAAGTTTGTCAAAAATTAATACTCTATTCAAATCACGCACGAAAGAGAAGCGTACTGGAGTTTCGAAAGAAATGGAGATGTCAGATTTTCTTAAGGTTTATAAAAAGTGGCAAAACTACACCGATGATATTGTTCTCGACATGCAGTAAATGAAAATAAGAATATTTCTCAAACTTCAAATATTTAAAATAAATAACAAAAATATATAATTTTTGTATTTTCTTTAATTTAAAAAAAAAAATAGAAATTTAAGAAACATTTTTTTTTTGATTTGAGGAGACTGTCAGTTTTCTTATTTTAAAGTTTTTTCTTTTCTAACTTCCCTGAATCTTTTCAAAAATAAATAATGGCGAAGGAGAAAATGGATTCAATTTTACCTTCGCACAAGAGCCAGGACAAAAAGTTATTTTTTTACAGGGAAATTATTGGTTTCCTATATCTTTCCTTTATAGTTTGGAAGTGTAAGCGTTGGAGGTTGAAATCTGCCTTGCATTTTTTTTAATGAATCATATTTAAAATTTTCCTAGGTAGGAAACACATGAAACAAAAATTAAAGTCTCCACTAAATCTCTCATGAATTATAAGTGTCAGGTCTTCTTCTTTCAAATGGTTGTTAAGAAACAAATTACACAATACATTTATTACAGATGCTTTTGGATTAATTTATTTTAGATTAAATTGAATCAAAAGTAGTAGAATAAAAGTTATATTAAGAACCGACGCAAGACAGGAGAGAAAATTGTTCATCTTTCTTCTTTATATAAACTTATAAACAATTCCCAGTTTGCGATCTCTTCCCTAACTCGGCGGAGTTGAAAGCAGCAGCTTAAAAAGACTGAATTACAATGAAAAGTTAAAAACAAGAGGAGAACGAAGCGTAACCAAACCATTTACTTTATTATCCCTTACGAAATGTTATTTCAACGCAAGTCGGCTCCACACCTCTCATATTCTGTGTGACTTCATCCCCATGCCGGTATTTTAAGGAACTGCCAACCCTTTTTATTTTATTTTTTTTTTGCCTTTGTTCTTTGCGCTGAAATGTAAAAGCCCTAAGCCTCGTCATCTCCTGTCCCACCTCCTACGTTCTACGTTTTACGTCCTGCGTCTGCATAATATGTTCTTGAATCGCGAAAATGTCATTAAATAACGGGGTATACGTTATAACACTGCTGCCTTTCTCATACTTTATGTGACACGATGACTAAACTGCAAAAAAAAGTGATAACCGGAAAAAGAATGGTTTCCCCGCTGGCAAATGGTGACGACGATGATGTTGGCTGAACACAATGAGATGGTCCTTACAAAGCACAAACTACAGCAAAAGAGAGTTTCTTTGGGTAGAAAAGAGTTCCCAACTAAGTATATCCTTACATTAATTAAGTTTTTCTTGTAAATTTACTAAATATTTTATCACTTTTATTCGGTGGTAGTAGTGACGGGTTTGTTATATTCGTACATTGTGTTGTAATCCTTTTTAAATGTAATTTTTCTTAAGTCAAATTGAAAGGGGTATACAACCAAAAACATGGTGTTCACTGTTTTAAACTAAATTTCATCTCGATGTGAACTTTAACATTTAATTTTGAATTTTGAAATGCACATCATATAATATTTAGGCATCACTCATATTGCAATTGTCCGAGTTGCCACTCTTTGGTGTCTATTATTTGTTGCCAGACAGTCGGTCAAATTGATGATCAATTCTTGGTAGAGGGTATCGATCTTTCACAGTTGCACGATTCAATGCTCGTGAGTCCACACATAAATGATGCTAGCCATTCATTTTCTTAACTAAAACAACGAGGTTAGAAAAAGGTGAACTACTGTCACGAACTATGTTGTGACCTTTAAGTGCAGTAATTAATTTGTTTAATACTGCTCTTTATGAAAAAGCCATTCGATAACGTCTATATTTATTCACAACAACATCTTCGTTAAGTTCAATGTTCAGTTTTCCCTTTTTACTTGCGATATAGGTACTATAGGGCAAGTTCTGCATTTGAAAAAAAAAAACGAACTCGAGATTTTGATCAAAGTTGACATTACGATGACAGCGAAGACGAAAAAAGTGGGTCCGACAATTCCGCCTGTCTGTCTGTATGTCTGTACCTCGAACTACAGCCTAAACTACTGGAGGTATTTTCTTCAAACTCTGTAGTTAAGGGTCTTCGGTGATTCCCTAAAGGAGAAATTGAAATTTTTTTTTTTAGCTCTAAAACTAACGGTACCCCCCATACACCCGTAATGCAAAATCTTATTTATCTCGAAAACGGCTCTAACGATTTTGATAAAAAAAATTAGGTGTGATATTATGGACATGGACTATATTTTGGTTAAAAAAAAATTTGGGGGGAAATGTTATTAGGGGTACCTGTCATAGAACGGTTTTTTTGAATTTCGAATTTCTCACCAACGGCTCTAACGATTTTAACCAAAATTTTTATACAGGAGCTGCTTTGCATTTGTAAAAATATAAACTAAAAATTTTTCGAAAAAATAGTTTTTGGATTTTAAAAAAAATAATAAATTTTTTTTTTTGAAAATTCAATTTCTTGAAAACCGATACACGATTAAATTTTTAAATTACGTTTTAAAATGTATTTTATTAAATACTAACAATTTGCATATCAATTTTTTTTATAAAAATTTTAAGGAAAATTTAGTACACAAAAAACATGTTTCAGTGTGTCTGTATGTCTGTACCTCTCACTACAGCCTAAACCACTGGACCTATTTCTTTCAGTCTCGGTGGTTAGGGGTCTTCGGTGATTCCCTAGAGGAGAAATTGAAATTTTTTTTTTTTAGCTCTTAAACTAACGGTACCCCCCATGCACCCGTAATGCAAAATCTTATTTATCTCGAAAACGGCTCTAACGATTTTGATAAAAAAAATTAGGTGTGATATTATGAACATAAGCTACATTTTGGTCAAACAAAATTTTGGGGCAAAATGTTATTAGGGATACCTGCCATAGACCCGTTTTTTTTTTATTTTCGACTTTCTCATTACCGGCTCTAAGGATTTTAACCCAAAATTTTCAGCAGGAGCCCCCTTAAGTTTAAAATAATATTGTATACAAAAATATTCGAAAAAATATTTGTTGGGTGTTTTTTGAAAACACACTTTTTTTTTTTAAATCAATATCTTCAAAACCTATAAACGATTATTTTTTGAAATTATTTCCTAAAGTCAATATTATTTAATACTTAAAATTCGCATCCTACATTTTTTTCTTGAAAAATTTTAGAGAAATTTCTTATATAAAAAATTTATTTAATAATAAAACGTTTTTTAAAAGTTTATTTGCCTAAATTCATACTTTTCCGGAAACCAGACGGCAATTTTATGCATTTGAACATTATTATCTCATTAAATCCATGTTTTATATTTATAAAATGTATCTTAAATTCCAAAGTACTTTAATATAAGAGCAAGTTCGTGCGATCCAGTCGTGCATTTTATTTACTTTGTCAACGGAAACCCATATACGGCAGAAGGTGAAACTGTATCTAGTGTAAGCAGTGTATAGTTTCCCATTTATAAAAAATATTCCTTGTGTTTTCAGATATTGAAGCGTTAGGGCACAGATTGATTTTTTTTTTTGGAATTCTGTTTAGCCCAACAGGTTCCTACTTCATGTCCAAATAAAATTAATAATAAATAAATAAATAAAATCTCAGTTCTTTCACATTTGTAATACTTTTTCAAGCCAATCGAGGGCAATTTATTTTCAAATGACCCGGTTTGTCACAGTCAAAGCAGTTCCTTTCCGATGGCACACGGGGAGGCTCCTTAAAATTATTTTCTTCACCATTATGTCTATTGCTATTAAACCTCTTGAGCGAAACTTCATTTTATTGCCAGTCATCTACATGGAGGCTCGATCGGAGACTCGTGTTCAATCAAACACTGAATTGAATATAATAACAAACAGTATTGAATTTTTCAATCCAATGTTCGATATTCAACCAATCACAATTTTTAAAATTGGAAACCCTACCAAATCTTCTTTTCGCTGGGTAAGCTGAGCAATCTAAGATATTTGGATAATGCATCAGTTATGAGCATGGTCTATCATTGGTATCCTCTTTGTCGTTAGAATTTCCTTCATTTCCAAAAACGTTAGCTTCTTCCATCGTCAGATTATTCTTATATTTTCTTATACTTACTATTTTCTTTTTTTCGGGCTATCCCACTTCTGATATTAGATTCTGTGAAAACTTTCTCCTTGGCTTGCTTCCTTCACAGTCCGAAGCTTACAGAACTCCAGAAGTACAGATTCTCTTATTTATACAATTTTGAGCTGACATTACAAACATAATATTTTTCAAAGTCTCATTGATCATTTGTATCTGATCAAGTAGAGTTAATAAATACAAAGTTCTTTTCATCTATAATATGTATATTAAAAATTTTACGCGGTATGTTGGGTACTTTTATCAATGGACAGAAGGACGTATCTGAGACTGCCAGGGATGAAGATACTAAATGTATCCTTCCAAAGAAATATAACTTCTAACGCGCGGGTTTTATACCTTCTCCGTTTTTGTTTATCATTTTATAAAAAAAGAATTAAATCTTACATTCTAGCAAAAAAAAAAAACATTTTTAAATGTATGAAAGATAACAAAGGAAAAAGTAAACTTAAAAGGAAAAAAAACATATTTTTTTTCTTCCTTTTCCGCCGTTCACCCTTGTCGTCGTGAATGTTTTATATCGACCCATACACACACAGAATTAGATATGGATGTCAAATGCATGATAATGACACCTCGAGGAAAGCTTTATTTAAAATCTGACGAGGAGGGTAAGCGCAGTATTTTTGCCCCACCAAAACATTTAGTTTTCATTATTTTTGTTTGTATTTTTACTTCTTTATGTACGTTTTGTTTGTAAACACCTCTTTTTTTTTTTTTTTTAATAATATTGACTGTAATGTAAGGCTAAAAAAAGTAGCAATTAATAATTAAAAACACAATTTTCATTTATTAAAAAAAATTGACGAACGCACATTTTGCGCTAGACTCATTTTGTAGAATTTCTTAAATCATAAAATGCTGCACCATTGGTAGATATTGTTCGTGAAGCTTAAAGCATACATCAATGCGATTTATCATTTCCATACAAAAATCTAAGGAATGCAATCTCATTGACATTTCAGCACATGCAACATTAAATAAACTTAAATATGGCGAAATTACTGATATACATAAATAAATCCTCACGAGTATAGACTAAAGGATTTAATAAAAAATGACGATGAATATTTTGAATATGTGAATTTTAAAGTGACGTTTACAGACTGTGCTGAGTATAACACTTCGCATTCGTGAAGTGTCACTAAAACAGAATTGAACATACCTAATTGAAAGGTGATGAGTATTCTTAAAACGGACGAGTTTAACCCAAGAGTTCAGTTTCTTCGATGCACTTATGGAAGGTGTAGGTGTCCATAAATAACACTCGGCGTAGTTTTCGTTGTAACAGCTATAGATTTTTAAATTCTCTTCTGGAAATTTTATTCATATTGTCCTCCTCCTGCCAGAAGCTTGAATGTGCTTAAAGGAAAATTCTAATAAATCGCATTTAAATGTTCTTTAAGATGAGAATGAAGTCTTCAATTACTTAATGGACTAACTGGTATTTTAAAATAATATGTTTTCATCGATGTCCGCACAGATACAGTATTGAAATTATATTACACATTTTTGAAAAGAAATAAACACCTCAAAAAGATTTAATTTTCACATTCATGTTTCCGGTATCAGTAGGACTATAATATAGAAGTTGAAGTTGAAAATACGAAGAACCGAAATGTAACTCTACAAACTAATATGAAAAGCTGAGAGTAATGTCCTCCGCAAGAAACATTAATGTATGTAGCTTGAGACAGAAATTTCTTAATGAAATTGTGAAAAATGGCAAAAAATCAGCTCTGATTGCCGAAGCCAAATAATACTTGCACTAAGTTTATTGGTGTTTTCCAATCCGATTTCGAAATTGTTATAAGTTATAAATTCGAACTATTTATCAAATTTATTACGACATCATCCATCTTTGTCTTTAAAATAAAGTTTAAATCTTGAAAATTCTTTCTTTATTTTTCCGGAAAATCTTTATTGAATCTAGACTAATTTGAACCGACTTTTATGAAAGATTTCATATACTTGAGGTTAGAGTATCTTCAAAGATGTTGGACAAAATTCAAAAAATTCAAAAGCCAGTATAACTTCTTTTTGAGGGCATAATTTGTGACTCTGTTTTTATATTAAATCAATACTTGTTCCAGATCAACCTCCACATATTTTTAGAAAAGGTTGCTCTACTGTAAAATTTTTCATGAAATTGTTTAAAATTTCTTTTCTTAATAGTTTATTTTTGATTTTTATTTCTTTTAACTATTAATTCAACGGTGTATTATTAACAAGTGAAAGCAACGTGACTCTCCTTGGTGTTTCATTTGATCGTTAACTTTAGTACAATACATTTACTCTTCAACTTACTTACTTACTTACGGTGGCGCTACAGTCCAGGGTGGACCAGGGCCTCAACCAACAAGCTTCTCCAGCTAGCTCGGTCCCTAGCTAGCTGTCTCCAGTTTCGCACACCAAGTTGGTTGAGGTCCTCTCCCACTTGTGTGCGCCACCTGAGTCGCGGTCTTCCTGCCGTCACTCGGGGTTGGATTCGAAGACTTTCCGGGCCGGAGCATTCGGGTCCATTCGCTCTACATGACCTAGCCATTTCAGCCGTTGGACTTTGATTAGTTTGACTAGGTCAGTTTCGCTGTACAGCCCGTACAGTTCGTGGTTAAATCTTCTCCTCCACTCCCCGTCTATGCAGACGGGACCAAAGATCACACGAAGAATTTTCCTCTCGAAACAGCCTAAAGCGCTCTCATCCACCTTCGACAAAGTCCATGTCTCTGCACCATAGACAAGGACCGGGATGATAAGGGTCTTATATACCCCGGTTACAAGAGAAGATTGAGGAATCGAATCGAATCCGAATTGAGATTTCGATCCAGGTATATGGTGGCACTGGATCCAGAGATCGAATTGAAATGGGATCGAAATGACAATATGGTTTTGTACATGCACTCGATTCTTCGATTCCTCGATTCTGGTATACATGCATATTTTCGATTCGATTCAGCTCGTTTAGTGGGATCGGATCGAGAAATCCTATTTCAATCCGATCCAGGTATACATGGAGCTAAATCCTGATTCAATTCCGATTCAATTCTCCATATAAACGTAGTAATAGAGGGACACTTTAGTTGCTCGAGAGAAAACTTTGCTACTCAATTGCCTTCTTAGTCCAAAGAAACAGCGATTGACAAAAGTTATTCTCCGTTTGATTTCAGCGCTGGTATCATTTTCTGAATTTATAGCGGCGCCTAACTACCTCAAAGTTATAACTGTCTATAATGACGTTTTGTCCAAGACGTCGGTCCTTTCTTGATGACAGCATACACTTGGCCTTGCCCTCATTTACCGCTAAACCCATCTTCTTCGCTTCCGTCTCAATGCTCACAAATGCGCCACTGACATCACGCTTTGTTCTTCCAATAATGTCAATATATTGGAAAATAGTTTTGCACTATTTTTTCAAGAACGATGTTGAAGAAGTCGCACGACAGAGCATCGCCTTGTCTAAAACCTTTTTTGACATCAAATGCATCCGTGAGATCTTTTCCGACTTTGATGGAGTAGCCTGAATTCTCCATCGTCATCCTGCACAAGCGGACAAGTTTGTCAGGAAGCCAGAACTAGACATTGCTCTATATAGTTTGCTCCTATAGATGCTATCGTACGCGGCTTTGAAATCGATGAAAAGGTAGCACGTGTCGATTTGTAGCTCCTGGGTTTTTTTCCAAGATCTGCCGTAATGTGAATATCTGATCGATGATGGACTTTCCAGGTCTAAAGCCGCACTGATATGGACCTATCAGGTTGTTGACGAAAGGCTTCAGACGTTCACATAATACGGGAGAAAGAATCTTATACGCGATGTTCAGGAGACTTATGCCTCTGTAGTTCGCGCAGTTCAAAGGGTCTCCTTTCTTGAGGATCGGACAAACAATGCTGAGATTCCATTCACTGGGCATGCTTTCTTCCGACCATATTTTGCAGATGAGTTGGTGCAAGCTACCAACCAAGTCATCGAATGCCGCTTTGAATAGTAAACTGGTAAAGCCAATTGAATTTATGTTGGATAAAGAGAGAGTCCAGGCAATTTTCTGATGTTTTTGTTACCAAGCGGGCTCTTGTAACATTCGTTCGTCCCATTTGGAACAGGCTTGTTAACCTTGGTATACCCATCACTATTGTGTAAAAAAGGATTCTTTAGATCTTCACTCAGAAGGTTACATTGGGAAAATTCATATGATTTTCCACTTTACAATGGCAGATTTAAAAGTTATTGACATGTGTTGCCTTCCTTTTTAGTGTACATAATGCCATCATCAGCTGGTTGAATGAATGAATAAATTGGGGTATAAAAACACTGCGACCTATCTATCTATTGTGCCCCCCATCAAGAACTGGATGAGGTTAGCTCATTATTCAAGTTCTCCCTCCAAGTTTGTTCCTTTGAGGAATCGGAGTATTTGGAGTGTTTTAAGGGAGGATAATTCACTCTCTTTTATGTGGTGCTTGCCCAGATACCTATGTCTTTGATGCACGAGTGCATCACATTTCCCCAGTATGTGGTCAGATGTCTCCCCGTGAATGTTGCAGAATCTGCAACAGCTAGTTAATGTGCATTCCCTCCACAATTAGCGAACAAATAGAGAATGCTTTATCTATAGAAAATGCATGGACTTAAAACTGCGCAAAAAATCGCACTAGTCCTTTTTACTCCAGACTTTTAAAATTCCTTAATTGAAGGGATACAACTCAAAAACCAAGAGATCTATGGATAAGACATTGAACTGGAGTCTCAACATTAAGGAAAGAACAAATAAAGCCATGTTTGCTTTCTACTCTTGCAAAAGAATATTTTGTAAAACCCGGGGACCAAGCCCAAAAATTATCAAGTGGATGTATACGGCCATAGTCAGACCTGTACTGACATCCGGTAACGTAGTCTGGTGGAATACATTTGACAAACTTACCAACCTTAAAATCATGACCAAGGTACAAAGAATGGCATGTATTGGAATCACTGAAGCAATGAGGTCCACCTCCTCAGCGGGTCTGGAAGCTATACTCAACCTAAAACCCTTAGATCTATTAATACAAGAATCGGCAGCCAATAGCGCACTTCGACTCAGCCAAACTGGTAGCTGGAGACATAGTGCCATAGGTCATACGCAGATTCTATACAGATGTACACGAGAAATAGGGTATGTAATGACTACATAACACCCTGCTTATACTTTGACAAGTCGTTTAAGATCGCCTTTCCTAGCAGAGAGAACTGGAAAATCAACGACCCATCAACCTGCGAATCAGTGACAGCAATATATACCGACGGTTCCAAGATGGAAACTGATTTTGGTGCATGGTTCTTTTCAGGAACCCTTGAACTAGCCAGCTCATTCAGACTTCCAAATTACAGCAGTGTATTTCAAGCTGAGGTCCTGGCAGTGACGAAAGCTGCTAGAAAAGTCTCAATGATGGCAATACTACAAGCTGATATCACCTTTTTCATAAAAGCCCAGCGGCAAAAAAAGCGATTTTTGCCATTGTCGTGAAGAGCACACCATAAGCCTCTTTTAGGTTCCTGGTCACAGTGGTGTCTCACATAATAAAAAAGCAAACGAGCTGGCAAGAACAGTATGAACAATTGATTTTAATCAGGTAGACACAAGAGTTCAGGTCGAACCCTGCAATCTTATACAGGTAATTGAGAGTAAGGTTCTAGCTACAACAAACAAGAGATGGAGCTCGCTCGATGCCTGTGTTATAAACAACAAATGACCTAGTTTCAACAAACAAAAGACCGACATTATCATCTAACTGAGTAAAAAGTCTCTATCTCTTCGCGTGAGCATCACCACCGGATACAACCAACTGGGTTACTAAGAAATAGATGAAACTCAGTATGTACGACTTATGCAGAGGATGATGAAGAGTTACATGAGGATACTCCTCACTACCTGCGGCATTGCCCCGCGCTCCTGGAGAAGCACTTCTTCAATGACTCTGATATTTCAAGAAAAAAAAACTGTTGAAATGTATTAATGCTACCAAATGACTTAAAAATTCCTGAGCTCAATCAATTAGCCCTTCACAAAATTGGAATTCGCCTCTAACGACAGTCAAAAGACATAAAAAGTGTCCAGGATGACAAGGAACGAAAACGACTGACTTGTAGGAGCAGCAGCAAACGGAGAATGGGCCCTTCTTTCATACACCAGCGATTGCCACTCGAACACGAGCGTCAGTGAGTTGATCGGACCACCTCTTTCTTAGATTGGTAAAATCCTCTTGATCTTCATGCTCCTACGGCTCTAGTGGGATCTACATTGTTCAAAGTGTGACGGTGACAAGATAAACTTTCAGCGCATTAACCTAACCTAACCTTGAAGAAAGGTACGATTTTTTTCGTTTTGGGGGAATGAATGAAGATGAAAGGCTTAAAACATTTATCAAGAAATTTGGGCAAAAAGGACCAGATTTAATTTTTTTACTAAATTGCTATAATTTGTGAATCTCTATGTTTTTATGTTAAATAATTCAGTGTTCCAAATCATGGTCTTACAAATAGTCGCTCAACTGTATCGTTTTAATGGAATTTACTGAAACTTATATCATTTAAAAATAAAAAAACAAGTCGTTTGTCTTCTTACAGATTCAGCAAGACGTCTGACAAACTCTCACATCGCATTTTGGTTTTTAAATTAAGGAAGCTGGAATAAATCGATCATTTTGTAATGCGGCTTCAAAATTACTTACTTTTTCAAAACATCATACTCAGTACTTTTAAACGGTTGCGAATGAATAAAATTATTCTGAGATACCACAGGGGAGTCCGTGTGGCCCTTTGCTTTTTATTATATCTATTAATGACTTGCCGTTTGTGTTGTTTAAGTATACAAACTGTCTGATTAATGCGGATGTTGTTTCGGTCTCGCAAATTATTTCAAAAACTCGCTATTGTGAAGGTTTGTAGTACTTGTATCGAGTACTTGTATTTGATTCCTGATTCCGGTATCCGAAGAATCGAAAATTGATTGTAACGAATCAAAGTTAAAAAAAAAGCAACACCAATATAATTTTTCAATATTTTATTTGTTTGGTATCGAAAAAAGCCCTGATGAATATTTCCCAAAGTACTTGGTATCCACAGAAAAGTATTGAGTATATACTCGTGTTGACTTAGGTCGCTTCTTCCCAATTGGTTTGTTTGTTTCTTAACATCGCTACACTTAAAATTATTAGTATTCCTTAAGTTATACTATAGAATTTTTAAACCAAATTTACAGATAGAAAATATATTCATCTGAACAAAATTTTGACAGTAAAGCCTAGTACGCAGATCGAGACAAGACAAATTTTATCTCTACAATTTTAATCTCTACAAAGCTTTTCCAAATCTCGGGCAAAAGTTTGAAGTTGGAGAGATGAAATCTAATTTAATGTGTTTTTTAGTGTATCTCTGGAACGGGTTGTTGTACAAAAGTCGTTCATACCTTTTTGGAATCTCCTCTTGATGCTCTCAAGACAAGCATCAGCACCTTTTACATAAAACCAGTATTGACAAAATCACTTTCGGAAATATGGTGGCTTTCAAAATTCGTCCTGCAAAATAATGCTTGTATCATTCTTTTTCCTGGCAAAATTTAGTGGAGATATTTGTACAGCAATGCACAAAAGTATGAATTTTGCGCGCGAGCTGCGTACTTCTCGGAAAAATATCCAAGACAAAATTTGTCCCAGGACAAAAAATGTATAGGAGACAAAATTTTTCCCGATCTGCGTACTAGGCTTAAGGCTTAGTAAAGCTTAGTGTGAAAATTCTCTCAGACAGCAAAAAGTTAATTTAGTAGTATGCTGCAGTTAAATGTGTTTTATTAAAATGTAAAACTTAAAAAAAAATTGTTTGTCACTAAAAGTGTCAAAAAACAAGTAATTTGAATCTATAAATATGACGTTTTACATTTTCTCTTTGACCAAAACTTGTTTAAAAAGAGTTAATTTCGGAGAGGGAAATTTGAGGGAAAAAAACAAAACATTGAAGTTCACATGTCATCAAAAGCATCACTAAAATCATTGCTTCCATTCAAAATTGTATGTTTAGTAAGTCTCTAAAACAAACATCATCTGCTGTCAAAACTCATTTATTCCGCTTGTGCCAACATGAAATTAAACATTGTCAACAAATGGCATGTGGCCTTCACCATTGATGCAACAACATTTTAATTAGCAAGCCACACAATGTACCTGACATCCGGTTCACTGTATACTACCGCATCCACCCATCTGTTTTTGTTTTTGCGCATCTGTGGACCCTTCAATTATGCTGATTATAGTGTTGAAGTTGAAGCACCTAATCCATAAAGTTTTTTTTTTGTTTTTAATTTCCCCTCCCCAGAGCCAGCACAGCTCTCTATCCAGTAACGTAGTATAGAATAAGTGCATCCGTTCCAACTTCAGGCACGCCATCCACCCTAACAAACATAAAACTATATTTTCATCTCATCTTCTTCTTCTTCATATAAAAGACACAATAACCCTCTTATTTGTCGTTGTCGTCGTCGTCCTGACAAAAGCCGATTACCCATTCCGGCTGTATGCAAATGCAACAATGTATATATAACATCATACCTATTTTCCCTGCTTTAGATGGCCACAATATGAAAGTTGCACTAAAAGAAGAAGAATTGAAAATCATCTCCCGTCCTTAGAAAGTCCTTCCTATACCTCACCCAATCCTAGTTCATAGATAGAAAATAAAAACAGGACGCTTTGTCTTCCTTTATAGTTGATGTGCTTTTTTTATTTAAACTTAATCCTTTTCTTTCCATGTTTCTTGGGCAGTAATCTGAATAACTTTAATAAATACTGTGTGTGTGTGTGTTCATGTGCAGGTCGTGTCGGGTGCCCACATTACATGTCGCCGGAAGTTGTTTCTAGGCGAATCTATGGCAAGGGATGCGACGTCTGGGGCGCTGGAGTAATGCTGCATGTGCTGCTGTCAGGACGACTACCATTCCTGGGATCGGGAAAGCGATTGCAGGATTCTATTGCACGTGGGATGATTTCGGTAAGTGGGGGTGGCATGGTTGCTGGCGAATGCAAACACAAATGCGTTTGAATTTTAGTCTCTCAGTCCCCTCGAGCTCCTCGAGTGTGAAACGGGTGTTGAAACGAATTGCTCCTTTTCATAAAACATTTCTTCTTCTCGTCTTCTATGCTTACAGTTTGAAGCGCCCGAATGGAAATCGATTTCTTCAACAGCCAAGGACTTGGTTATGAAAATGCTTGCCGCCAATTCACATCATAGACCATCGATAACAGAAGTTCTCGATCATCCCTGGATGCGAGTAAGTAACTGCCTTGCTCTTACATTGAAAGGAGTCGATATGTTCATGGTGTTTTTTCTGTTTGGTTGTTTTCTTGCTTCACAGGATCGAGATAAGTTACAGAGACAGCATTTGGCTGATACTGTGGAGGAGCTAAAACGGTACAATGCCCGAAGAAAATTGAAAGGAGCTGTGCAAGCTATTGCTGGCGGTATTGCAATGGATCCGCTGTTTGGCACCGACACCGACTCAAGTAAGTAAAAACAAGGAATGACAGGTTCTCGTCTTCCCCGATAGCTTCTTCGTTTTAATGTTTTTTTTTTTTATTATATTTCTACAATTCTCGATAGTTTTATAGAGAAGTTGTTGTCATTTGACAGGAAAGTATTGAAAATTAATTTCCTAGGGTTTTTCTTGGTCTTTATATTCTCATGCATATTGCTATTCCCTTCTTTGTGAGGCTAGAAGAGTTTGCCCTTAAAGGAGGCAATTTCCAATTTTGGTTTGCTTAGGAAAAAAGCTTGTTGAAAGCGTACCGTGAATATACACAAACGAAAGAACGGAAGCAGCCGACAAAGAAGAAATGGAAAATGAAGCCCTTTTCAGGCTGAATGTTTGCTTCCGTTCGAAGGAAGCTGGTGGTTCCGGCAGAATGTGTTGTATTTTTAATTGGATATCGAATTATTTGCATTATTTAAGTTGGTCTTGACCTTATTCTTTTTTTTTATTTGTATCATAAAGAAAGAATATAAAAATGAAAGAAATTGTGGGTTTTGATGCTGTACACCTATTTTTTTTAAATAGATTTAAAGAACAGTGTTAAAAGAGGACGGTGTAAGAATTTCATGGGTGTGAAATGGAAGTTTTTTTTTAAGATGATAAAATCTTTATGGGATTTTGGTTTATTGTTTTAGGAGATTGGAATGAGAGTTGGGTGTTACGATGCTGGAACTTGTATCGTACCTGTTGGCCTGACCTCAATGAAAATTTAGTTATTCCTTCCGCATCGCAAGTCTTATATCTTTTTTCTCTAAAGTTAAGGCACTTTTTGTATTGGAGATAAGTAATTGCAAATGGTATTACGAAAATTTAATTGAATAAAAATAAATTAAAATTATTTGTGTTGTGAGCTTACCGTTGATAATTCTCTCTTTTTTTATCGTGGAATGAGAATCCGGAAGAATGATGCAATAACGTGGGTGTATTTTAATATTCTAATTTTTTGTTTAAAACTGAATAACAACTGTCATCGTTTAAGATGATGAAGGTCCGAGAATGTGACGCAAAGTGCTAGACTTGGAAGTTGGAAAAAAAGTTAATTAAAACTGACATTTAAAACGATTTGGCAATTTAAATTGGGCTTCTGCACTCGACATTTCCAACTACTAGATACCATGAACGGCACTTGCATTGGGGAAACTACACCTTTCAGCTCTCGGTATGTGCATTACAGACCAACTTACATATATGTGATATGACTACATATTCGACGTCGTCAAAAACTCTTCTAAGTGCTTAGGTTTCTTTGGACGAAATTGTTCACCCCTTTTGATCTGGATGTAATCTATAAATGAATCGGTCATTTCAAAAACCTCTTAAGTCACATTTTTTTCCAAACTGCTTTTTTTTGCAGAAAATGGTTCCTTAGAGGAAGATGCGTATTCTGGGCAAGAACCACGTAAATCTGTACATTCCTTCCTCTTCAAATAATATCGTGGCAAAGACGTTCATTGCATAAACAACATTAGTCAGTGACTTAAGAGGTTTTTGCATGTACTTCTAAAATGGCGGGAGTAGTTTTATGACTGAGTTTGATATTTTAAATTTGCTTTGCAATGATTGGTTCAACAATATTCAAATCTTCAATTTGATAACAACCGTCATTAATGTCATATTTGCATCTTTCACACAACTGTTTTCTGCGAAAAGTAATTTTAGTTTTAAAAATGTCTTCTAGCAGTGAAACAGAGATTGATGGTGCGCCGAAAAAGAAGAGAACGTGTAATCCCTTAAAGTATACCTTAATGAAATGTTATAACAACTTATAAAATTGAAGGACAAGCATAAACTAATTATCTAACAGATTTGAAAAACCGAGGAACTGTCGATATGAAGTTGCAGAAGAGTAGAATCATATGTCAAAGTAAGATCATTGAGTGATATTTCTAAGGCATTTGATGGATTTTGGCATCAAGCTATTATATCGAAAATACGTGAATTTGGTATAAATGAAGCCCTTATTCGTTGGATTAGAAATTTTCTACTGGATTGTTCAATAAATTTTTTTTTGGAAGGTTTCAAATCGGATCTTCACAAAATAAATGCTTGGGTCCCCAAGGGCTTCGTTTAGGCTCGGACTCTCTTTCTCATTTTTATGAATGATCTCTGAAACTGAATGATCTTTTGCACTTCATTGTCTATTTCAGCTTTTTATTCTCATCCGTCTCGTCTGCCAAATTCACGTCCATCTCATTCGAAATTTAGAAAATATAGACATAGAGCTAGAAACTGAAGATGTTTTGGAATTCATGAAATGGTGGCCAAATTTGTACAAAAAAACATGTTTGTCATCACTGAATCTTATAGAAAAAAAGTCCCACAAAAACAGAAAAAAGCACTTTCGACATACATACATGAGAATTAAGAATGCTTTACATAGAAAAGGTACTATCATAGGAATTATGTATGTATTGATGGATTGATTAAACATTCATTCTTATTAATAATGAAAGTTACAACTTCTGTATCACTTCTATCAGCCAAGGCTTATTTTAAAAGTGCCCATCAATAAGAAAATGTTGAAGATAATCAATCGATGTACCTTAAAGATATTAAAACATGACGAAACGTTATTCTTAAGTGTAATTTTCAATAATAAGCAATACATAATATGATAACTACCATTGTTTTGGTTAAATTATATACCACTTACCCCAGTCCTTGCTAAAACAACTTAAGTCAAGAACAGTTTTTAAGGTTTTTTTCATTACTTTTATTAATAAACTGTGAATTTTTTCGCTTTTTAATTTTTTTACCACTAAAATACTTAATTAAGCATAAAAAAGTCGTTTAAAACTCATTTTTTTGTGCATGAAACAGTTTTTATTGATTCCTGAAAAATTCTAATTGAATGACTTATGAGGTTTTTGAAATGACCGATTCAAATCATATTCGTCCAAAACTTCAGTATGATTCTCATATTTGGGCAAGTGCTCCAATAACTTATTGGGTCTGTTGGATATATAATGAAAAAGACCTTTCAAAATAATAGGTGATAAAACTATATAATAGAAACATTTGAATCATTTGAATCTCTCGAGCACCGCTGCATTATTTCTTGTCTTATATTATATCGACTTTTTGAAAATCGACATTTTGACGATCGATTTTTTTAAATCGACATTTTAAAAATCGGTAAATCGTTCCCAACCCAGTGGGCTCTTACCTATCGAAATCGGACAGAAAAAGACTTGGGAAAAGTTGTTTGGTCTGGCGAATCAAAGTTTGAAATATTTTGTTTAAAAAGAAGAATTTACGTCCAACATAACGCTGAAGAAAAGATGATGCAAAATTTTGTCAAGCTCGGTGGTGCTTCTATAATGGTCTGGTTCTCCAGCCATGAAACAGGAGATTTGGTACAAATCGAAGGAATCATGAGAAAGGAACAATATAAAATGATTTAAGAACAAAACGCCATTCATTCCGTACTAAAATTATAATTGGGACTGGATTCATATTGTAACAAAATAATGATCCAAAGCACAGATCAAAATTGAAGAGAGAGAGAGAGAGAGAGAGAGAAAGAGAGAGAGAGAGAGAGAGAGAGAGAGAGAGAGAGAGAGAGAGAGAGAGAGAGAGATGAAAAAGGTGTTGAAAAATATGGTTGTGCCACCTCAAAGCCTCGACCGCAACCCAATTGAACTTTTGTGGGAAGAGCTTGACAGAAATGTTCGTGATCGATGGCCCTCTTCACATAAAGATATGTAGGATGGCTTACAAGAAATCTGGAACAATATATCAGAAAAGGCAATTGATAATTTTATTGCTCATGTGCTAATACTCGTAAAAAAGGTCATAAAATGTAAACGTGGATATTTTATGAAAAAATAGTTTGAAAAAATTACACAGTTTTTGATTACCTTCGCTCAAAACAGAAGTTTGAGTTCAAAATCTAGTCGTTTTTTTTGAGACTAGCCGACCCAGCTCTCGAAATTCGAGTGCCAATTTATTTATTATTTATATTATTGGCAGTGTTTTCAAGCAAATTTATTAAATTAAATTTCATTTTATGTAATATGCAAAGTGTTCGACAGTGCAAAAACAAAAATGACCCACAGTGTGTAAATGCGTGTCTCAAGTATATTCTGCACATCTCCGTAACTGTGGCTTTCCTGCCATATAAAATTTATCGAAATCGGTTAAATACTTTTGGAGAAAAGTGTACCACAAAAAACATGTTTGCCGTTTTATTATATGATATTCGCGTTTGGAATCATAAAATCTTCTTTTCTATATTTTGTAGGTAAATGAAAACTCAATTTAATTTATCTCCACATACTGCAACAGTTTGAGACATTTTTCAAAAATCTGTATAATTCTCTTCAATACTTATATATTTTCTTGTGCGGAATATCATTTAATGAAGTGTTTGTGTTGGTTTTATTATAAAGGGTTTTGCAATAGAGATTTTTGAACTTTGACCGGTGATTGCGGCCATATTGTTGAAAATCTGTAAATTTTGCTGTCATTTTATCAACTCTGTTTTGCCAAATCAACAGGGGGGGTTATAGCGTTCAACAACATTTACAAATAGTTAAATTGTTTTATAGAAATTGAGTCTTCTGTTTCAGCAACTTTTCTGGAAATTAACTTTTTTTACGACTCCAAGTGTTTCATTTTTAAAAAAAAAATTGAATGTATTTTGTGTACAGATGGTAAACAAAAATAAAATATTTCAAAAATCCCACCCTAATGTAAGTTCTAAATTTCAAGTGTTCAGTTTAATTTTGTTAGAAGTGAACAAATTGATGTCAAGTTAGCTTCTGTACAGGTCATTTACTTACTTTTCACAAGTATAGATTTGAAATCACTTATTGGTACTAGTCCTCATGTATTTCAATCAAAATTTTGTTTTCTTTCAAAACAATTATGAGAACTGTACATTAATATCCATTCAAATAAAACATAAGCGGCAAATATGTTACTACGAGTATACTTGTCGAATAACAATTTTCAAATACTTTCTACGTCTTACCTTACAAATAATTTATATAATTTTGTAACTTTAAATCAAAATAAGTCAAAACAAAAATAATTTTACAATCAATAAATGTATGTAGTTTAATAATTTTTTTCTTTTTAAATTGCCTAATAGTGCCTATTGGAACAGCATCAGAAACATTAAACGAATGGGCTGATGAAGAGGCTGGCCTCGAAGCTGTTCAAAGAGTAATCGATTCTCTAGATGATATCTATGCACTACAAGACACATTTGTCGATCCAGAGGTATTGAGAGAGATGTTGCGGGACAACAAACTTCACCAACTTCTTCAGGTAAATAAACCATTTAAGTCTTACTAAACATACACACAAAATTGAAGCTTGACGTCTTCAAATTCGACACCTTAAAATAAATCTTTAAAAAACTTTTATCGTTTCAGCTTTATGATCGAATTAGTTGCAACGTTATGTCACCGTCTAGAGCACCACCTGGCGATGCGGTTTCACGAAGCCGTGATGCTATCGATGCGATTTCATCCTCAACTAGCCACAAATATGCGCGGGAAAAAGCGGAGCTGATGCAGCTGCTGGTATCACCACATTTACAGGTAAGTGAATTTGAAAAATGGCGTTGAAATAAAAAATATTTTCCTTGAAACCATCAACCCTCCCCCACTCTTAGGTTTTGTGTTTATGACATTTATTTAATTTGCTGGGACAGCGCCCATAACGCCATAACAGAAAACGAACGATTTGTTAACACGAAATTGTTTCATAAAGCGCTAAAGTGTATGATTTATGCCTTTTCAAGTTGAATTATGGTCTTTTCTCACAAGGGATGGAGTCTTTATTTTATACCTGTTGTCCTGTGCCTGCAAATAATATTTGCCTATGTCATTATCATCCTCGAAAGGGTCAAATTAAATTTTATTTTCCTTGCTTCTTTGGTCTTGTTTAGCAACAACCTAAGTATAGTTACAATAGTACCATGTTGTAGAAATCACTAACCCCCAAATAAATGTCTGTTTGGGGTCATTGCGATGAAGTAAGGTCGTTTTTTGTTTATTTTAATTTTATTCTTACGGTTTGTATTGAAATCAAGGAATTATTTCATACCTTGTGTTGGGCATCCCAGTTCGATGCTGCTTCTTATCCTTAAAAAAAATAGTAGTCGAAAATATTCGCCGTAAATTTTCCTTTCAAAGCTGTCCTTTTTGAGCCGATGGAGAGTTACATTTTCTTTAATAATAGTACATGATACGATTATAAGACCGGCCATTCAAGAACATACCCTTATCTATAGAGAGGATGAGTTATTGTTCATGGAAAGGGTTGAATTAAAGACAGGGATGATTTTTCATTTTTATAATTCTTGTAAAAAATTCACTTGTGTAGGAAGAAGTAACGACAATGGCTAAGAGGATTTTTTGAAGACTAAAGCATGTTTTCAAATGTTATATAGAGTAGTCCAAAATTATAACCTTTTATAGTAACGGGTGATTTTTTAAGAGCTTGAGAACTTTTTTAAAAAAAAAAACGCATAAAATTTGCAAAATCTCATCGATTCTTTATTTGAAACGTTAGATTGGTCCACGACATTTACTTTTTGAAGATAATTTCATTTAAATGTTGACCACGGCTGCGTCTTTGGTGGTCCATTCCGAAAGTCCAATTTTGGGTAACTTTTTCGAGCATTTCGGCCGGAATAGCCCGAATTTCTTCGGAAATGTTGTCTTCCAAAGCTGGAATAGTTGCTGGCTTATTTGTGTAGACTTTAGACTTGATGTAGCCCCACAAAAAATAGTCTAAAGGCGTCAAATCGCATGATCTTGGTGGCCAACTTACCGGTCCATTCCTTGAGATGAATTGTTCTCCGAAGTTTTCCCTCAAAATGGCCATAGAATCGCGAGCTGTGTGGCATGTAGCGCCATCTTGTTGAAACCACATGTCAACCAAGTTCAGTTCTTCCATTTTTGGCAACAAAAAGTTTGTTAGCATTGAACGATAGCGATCGCCATTCACCGTAACGTTGCGTCCAACAGCATCTTTGAAAAAATACGGTCCAATGATTCCACCAGCGTACAAACCACACCAAACAGTGCATTTTTCGGGATGCATGGGCAGTTCTTGAACGGCTTCTGGTTGCTCTTCACTCCAAATGCGGCAATTTTGCTTATTTACGTAGCCATTCAACCAGAAATGAGCCTCATCGCTGAACAAAATTTGTCGATAAAAAAGCGGATTTTCTGCCAACTTTTCTAGGGCCCATTCACTGAAAATTCGACGTTGTGGCAGATCGTTCGGCTTCAGTTCTTGCACGAGCTGTATTTTATACGGTTTTACACCAAGATCTTTGCGTAAAATCTTCCATGTGGTCGAATAACACAAACCCAATTGCTGCGAACGGCGACGAATCGACATTTCACGGTCTTCAGCAACACTCTCAGAAACAGACGCAATATTCTCTTCTGTACGCACTGTACGCATTCGTGTGGTTGGTTTAATGTCCAATAAAGTAAACTGAGTGCGAAACTTGGTCACAATCGCATTAATTGTTTGCTCACTTGGTCGATTATGTAGACCATAAATCGGACGTAAAGCGCGAAACACATTTCGAACCGAACACTGATTTTGGTAATAAAATTCAATGATTTGCAAGCGTTGCTCGTTAGTAAGTCTATTCATGATGAAATGTCAAAGCATACTGAGCATCTTTCTCTTTGACACCATGTCTGAAATCCCGCGTGATCTGTCAAATACTAATGCATGAAAATCCTAACCTCAAAAAAATCACCCGTTATATTGGAGTCCAGACCATTTAATAATTCTTAAGTTTGCTTCATACTAAAAAATTTCAATTTCTCCTCTAGGGAAGGGTTTGAAAAAAATACCTCCATTAGTTTAGGCTGTAGATCGAGGTACAGACATACATACAGACATACAGATATGCAGACATACAGACAGACAGACGGAATTTCCGGACCGACTTTTTTCGTCTTCGCTATCATCGTAATGTCTACTTTGATAAAAATCTCGAGTTCGATTTTTTCCAAATGTAGAACTTGCCCTATAGTACCTACATATCACAAGTAGAAATGAGAAGGTGTTACATTAATTATATTAAGTGAAAGAAAATTGTTTTCACTCTAATCTACTATTTTATCTACATATATGTATATATCGGTCTAATATCCCTTACTTGTGGGGTAAAAGTGAAAGCCTTTAAGCGTATGCTAAAAGTATGAAAATAAGAGTATTACTAAAATTGGTTTATAACTATATATCATTTTGAACATCAAAACAGTCATTCGTGCTTTTTTATTATAGAAAATAATTTAAAGTCATCTGCAAATAACAAACAACTTATATATTGCAGTAAAAAAGGTATTTCATTAACATAAAAACAAACAACAGAGTACCTAGATGGCTTCCTTGAGGGACACCAGATGAAACAAATATTATCTTTGACATGCAAATGAAAATTTTTACCATTTGTCTTCTGTTGACTAGGTTACTAGACAACCATTTAAGAAGAGCCGAATGAAAGCCAAGCTCTTGAAGTTTTTTTTTTTTATTCATTAATGTTATGCCAATACTATCAAAACCTGATTCTAGGGCATCAAAAACATATTTACTCGTAGTAAACAATGATAAATGTGTGGTTGTAGACCTACCACTTACAAATTCATGTTTAAATGGAGATATATCTCTTCTTTAAGAAAAAAATAAATTTTCTGTTTTATAATAAGCTCAAATAATTTTGGAATAGCTTGGAGTTTTAAAATCAGCCTATAATTTTTAATTTTACTTTTGTCCTCCTTTAAAAATAGAAGTTACATACGAAAACTTACAATTATCAAGAAATAATCAACTTGAAAGGGCCATATTATAATTTTTACTTGCGACTTACATATACGTACTATAAGGCAAGTTATGCATGCGTGAAAAAAATCGGACTCGAGATTTTGATCAAAGTTGACATTACGATAATAGCGAAGACCAAAAAAGTGGGTCTCGCAATTCTGTCTGTCTGTCTGTCTGTTCGACTGCAGCTAAACCGCTCGGCCGATTTTCTTTAAACTTGGTAGATATGGGTTTTATTTTTTTCCCCTGGGATGTTTTTTGATTTGATTTTTAAGACCAAAAATAACGGTACCTGCCATACGATTTTTTTTCGAAATTTTATAAATATTTATTTTTCTCAAAAAAAATTCATCAGATTTCATTTAGTTAAACCTAGGTAATGAATGAAAAAAAATTTTATTTCCAAAAAATTATTAGTTTTGGTACCATTTTTTTGTTTTTGATTTTCTCAAAAAGAGTACAACCGATTTTGATTTTTTTTATGTTAGGGCTCCCCAGCAGTTCCATTATTATTGTCTATTCAAATTTTCCAAAAAAATTTTTCTGGATTTTTAAAAAAAAGTTTGAAATTTTTTTTTTGAAAACACAATATTTCGAAAACCCCATGGTCGATTTTTTTAAAACTTGATAAATAAAAGTTTCTTAAAATAATCAAGATATGAGAAAAAAAATTTATTTTACCTAAAAATAACAGTACCCTCCATACAAATGTTAAAAATGGTTTTCGAAAATCGTGTTTTGCTCGAAAACGGTTTCGAGAATTTTGCTTAAATTTTTAGTCTTTCGATTTATTTTTAGGATCTATAATTTAATATAAAAAACTTTGAAAACAAGACATTACTGAGTGTACATACCATAGAACGATTTTTTAAAATTTTGAATTTCTCAATATCGACATGACGGAATTTAATGAAATTTTTTATAGAGATGCTTCTAAAAACTTTAAGAAACATTGCATTTCAAAACTTAAAAAAAAATATTTTTTGAATATTTGAAAAAAAAAAAAAATATTTTTTTTTGGAAAATTCGTTATCTCAAAAATAGGTCAATATTTTTTTTGGAAATTTAATTTTCATTTGTACAATAATAAAAACCTAAAGTTGGCGTACCAAGTTTTTTCTTAAAAATGTTTTAAAAATTTTCTATATAAAAGGTTATTTTATTAAGAGACCGCACTATAGTGACTTATAATTTTTGTTCTTGCATAAATTCATATTTGCATAGCATTCTGTTTATGTGTCTTACTACTAAACGAATTTAAAAAATGATGATAATTTTATCTTTATGAACAGTTTTTTTCTAATAACATTCGTTTTTAAGATTCCTAGTCTATTACATAGGAGCAAGTTCGTGCGTTAAATAATTAAGCTTTTGGCAGTTTATTTTTCTACATATTAGTTGACTGACGATTGATTGACTTGCAATATGTATACTTATTTGAATGTATTTTATATTTTCATTATTAAAACTGAAGTTGTATCAAAATCATATTCTATGAACTTCTTTCTCAGATTTTTAACCAATTCCTGTTTTCATTGAAGAAGACTCAGAACTTAATCAAATTCTATTATTTTGCTAAGCGGAGTTTTAGAGTTGCCAAATAAATTACAAACCAAAATACGAAATCAAAGTTAAAATAAAAATAAGTTTTTGTATGGTCTCCATCTTCTTGATGGCACGAACTTTCTATTGCGGTTCAAGCTATAATGTGGTCAAGCATTGAAGGTATTCGACGCATATAAGCACAGACAATCAGACGTACAAAAACGTAAAGTCGTTCAGATGCACAGGCACTCAGACTGACAGATAGACGGTTTGACGAAATCCGCTTTTTTGGACCTCGCGATGATAGTTGGGTTATGTTATTTTTTAATTAAAACCCCTATATTTTTTTTGACCGAAACGAATACCTACTTTCCGTATAGCCCCAGTACAAACTAGAGTTCAAAATGCATAAGGCACAAAATACACCAAAACAAAGTAAAAGTACTTTACATTAAAAATAAATACAATCAAATTCTCTTAATGAAATCATGTTTCCCTAATGTTATACTGATAACTTAATTTCCCTTCCTTAATTAATTCCCTTATTCATCATAAACCCTGACCTCCATTTTGTCCTTGCATCAGTAGTTCTTGTCTGCTAAGGCAAGGCATCCATCACCATCAATGTTTCTATAATGAGATGTTACACTATGATCTCAACCGTCGTCGTCGTCTATAATTAACTTGGACCTGCCGTAATTAGAATACTTTGTGTTATTATTAAAGTGGCGGAAACAACCCCCACGAGAGTGTTAGGATCGATTCACAATAGCAAGTGAGAACATAATCTCCCCATTTTCGAACTTCGAATAAGCTTACTCCCCTTGTGCCCAACAAACAAAACTTTGATTTCCCACGGCATGAAAGTTCGTCTATTTTCCACAAGGAGACAACTTGGCGCTGGAAACTAGGCATCTACTCTCCTCGCAGGATTCATAATACGAATATGCAAACAAAAGCCATGTGTTGATGCTGTATTGATGAACATTATGGTGATGCAACACTTGTGTTGTCATAAAATCTTCCTCTCTGTCTCTCTCGCTCTCCTGTTGATGACACTTTTCGGTTGAACGGGCGACGCGGTGTGGTTAGATATTTAGTTCGTTGCATGTTGTTGCATTCAAAAATAAGTAGTTTGATTTCTTGGCCATCACCATCAAACCCGGGGACACATTCCAGTAAAAAACTTGGCTTTTGCGCTCGAACTGGGTGGTAATGGAGGAGGCAGAAAAATAGTTCCAACAAAACAGCTGTTTGGTAAAAAAACCCGCGCCTACATCCATCAGCATCGTCCTTGTCATCGTTCGGAAGAAAGAGAAAGCGATGCAAAGTAAAAGCTAACGGCATCACGTGTCCGATTTTAATGAATAGTTGACAAGGCAAGTCACTACCGAGGTATTGAAAAAAGGAAATCTCAATATTTATTACCAGCCGTACTGCATTATATCTCCGGTCGTGCCTGTGCACTTTTTGTAAGCAAATTCCTAAGGATTAGCGGACGTACCAACACACAGCGCGAAGTGAAAGAAAAATCTTTGCGAGGAATAGCCTCTTTATTCGGATTAAAACGTTGACCTAGTTCGTAGTGTTTGTTTAGATTTGAGCGCTCCATTTATTTTGCAGGAGAATACCCTCCTGCTTTTGCCTTAAACGTCCATGTCGTAGTCGGAGTGGAGTGGTTCTGGTTATAAATTTATGTGTATGTAATGATGAAATGGGAGAGCTAGCAAAGTCTACGTGATCCGTTTAAAGTTTTAACAAGTTGTTTTGTCCCGCGTTCGAACGGGCGGAAGTTGATGTTTGAAAACAAAAGGAAGTGCGCGCCATTTTGAAAACAATACAAAAAAAAAAAAATAAAAGCGCGCGCGATTTGTTGCATGGTTGCTGGCCGAAGCCATCATCACTATCATCATAGTGGCGGTGTCGATGGACAGCAATGTCAGTCGGGTGTCCATTTTATTTCATGGAAGAGGCGTCATCAGCATCAACCCCACCGATAGAGCAGTGGATTGGTTCGGAAACAGCTCAGCTCATACCCCCTTACATCATACGCTATTACAACAGCCTCCATCAAAAGGTATAAACAACTTGAAAAGATTTCTAAAATTTAAAACGACCTTCCCCGGGGTGATGAGAAGATGGGCACCTCTAGCGATATATTGTCTTGTAGTTGTTGGTGTTGACATCCTAGCGCACACCTTTATTAAAATTAAAAGGAATAATAATTACGTTTTATATGTGTGTAGACCTACGCTGAACAGTCAAAACTTCGTATATGAATTCTCAAGCGTTTTCAAAGACATCAAAGCTTTTCTAATTATAAAAAATTAATTTTTTGTATTTCACCTATATTCAGTCTGAGCTATTGAATGGGCTTTCTTGAATTTCTTTGTTTTTGAAAAAACCTTTTTTTACTAAGTATGCTAATTAATGAACTATTCTGTCTGTGATATATTCTTATCGATTAACTTTTGAAAAATGAAATTGGCATTTTATATAAATTAAAAAAAACTATGAACTAGGGTATGACAAAAAAATTTTAAAATTCAATGTCTTAAAAATGGGTAAAAGATTGTTTGCTTAAATCCTTTTTTTTCGTAAAAATCATACGAACATTTAAACAATACATTTTATGCATTTATGAACATTTTTCTTTATTAACATTCATGTTTTATATTTACGTACATATGTATGTACAAGCGGTGCAAAATTAATCATCCAATTTTGTTTTTGAATTACTTTTTTACTAAATAAATGATTTTGAGTGATGAAAATCTTTATTTGGACCTTAAAAAGATGATATCCGTCAAGTGGCTGCCGCCAGGGTTTATACACATTTGTACCCGTTATATAGCATTATTAATGACTTTTCGCAAGTTTTCTGGTGATAACTACTCGCATTCCTGTCGAATATTCTATTAAAGAACTGCGGTTGTCTGATGCTTATTCGCACCCGCGACTTCAAGTAACCCCAAAGAGAGAAGTCTGGGATGGTTAAATTGGGCGATTTTGCTGACCATGCCAAATCGCCAAAATGGGAGATTACGCTACCAGGAAACGCTTCCTTCACATAACCCATTGTGGCTCGTGCTATGTGTGCGATTGCACCGTTAAAACCACATGTTTACCAAACCCCGCTTTTCAAAATCCGGCAGTAAGAAGTCATTTATCGTGGCTCTGAAGCCTTCACCAGTAACAGTGAATCATCGTCGCTCATGATGATTTTCGACACAAAATCGTCCTCTTTGTTGTTGAGATTAAGATTGAAGATTGCTTGACAGTAATTCAGACGCTATAGACGGCCAGCAGGCATTGACTGATGCACTGTTTGCACTTTGTACGGAAACATGTGTTAGTCTTTCACTAAAATTCACTGTAGGGTCCGTCTGGTGATGACGTCAGTTGACGCAAAAAAAAATCAGCATGGATCGCTTTGCAAGGAAGCCAGAGAAAAAACAGCAGTACTTTATAAATTATTCTTTGTGATTTTTTTTTCAAACTTCATAAACAAGAGGTACTTACAGTTAGTAATAAATTCTCGGCCAATTTCTTATACGATCTTTAATTTTGTGTGGCTTATAATTACTGTCAGGTCAGTGAGCATATCGTCCACGCTTGTTTTTGACTTTTAACGCATTTGATGCGCTATTTGACCCCAGGCAAGCCAGAAATGGCAATGTTCCTGCATGACCAAAATCTGTGGCAAAAATATTAAAATCTCCCAAAAGTAGTAAAAACGGTTCCAATACTAATTCACAATTACACTCCTTTTGTCAGAACAAATGCGCTCGTATGCAGATTGTAATTAACCCATTAACTCCCAAGCGTATTGAAAATTGGAAAAATCATATTTTTATGGTGTTTTCTCTTTATTGAGGTTAAAATAAGATACGAAAAAAGTTTTTGAAAAAAAATTATGTTGTTGGTAATGAAGGTGTACTTTATATAGTACAGTGGGGTCATACATATCATTTTAATTTGAGTTTACATGGATGTTTTTAAAACAGGTTTTATTTATACACAATGTTACGAGTACATTGCACATTTCACAGCACCATTTTGATCGTAGATGGTACTGTCGACATCTGAATTGATTTGGTAATTTTTTGGGGAAGTGGTATCCTGGACTCTCCGCAATGCTTCGCTTGACAGTAAGTGTAGGTTGTCCTTGTCCTGCATTCAGAGTGTGGAACCTAAGGTGGTGAAGAGTTATTGCTCTGGTGAGTTCAAGTAGATCACCTTTATAATTATTCGTCAGCTTGTGGAGCCTCCAGGCATTGGAAACAGTGGACGAAAACATGGAGGTGAAAATGTTCCACCACCAATTCTTGCCTCGAATTTCATTGGAATAACAGTAAGATTCCAATTAAAATTTTCAAATCCTCGTCATTGAATGAAAAGTTGTGTTGGTGTTTTTGCCCTCCATATAACATAGTTTGATTTACAATAAGTTGTCATACCCCGGGATCAAACAAATTTTCAAAAATGTCTATTTCGTTCAGGCCGAATAAATCTGAAATGCAGTTTTGGATTCTACGCAAGAAATGTTCGGTTCGTTGGAACTCGGCCGAGGAAATTGATTTTCTCCATACCGGTGGAGCAATCGACTTCTTCGTCGTCGTTAGCCGCTAAATAAGCTTCCACAAAAACCTCCACCTCACCTGCAACATTCCGTTGTTATCATATTGTCTTCATCTAAATCCTCTTCGTCCGTCACGTAGTCCACCGGTGGAGGAATCATGACGATATCAGCGTTGACGATATGTGCATTATTATGCAGATCTTCCAGAGCAGAGTGAAGATTTTGAAAACGTTTACCATAAAAGTGTTTGACAGGGATAGTTTGAAAATCCATTATAATCCCTAGAAAAATAATGCATGCATGATCCCATTGTACCTTTAAAAGTACATCAAACTTTGGCATTGCTTATCTCCGTATATATATAAAAAAAAATATGAAGGGACTTGTATACTCGTAAGCTTTATGTTTGTTTCAAATAAAAACCAAAGAATAATTTTTAGTACTTTATCAATTGAAGTTTATATGACCACAAATCTTTTTGAAGGACACAAAACGAGAAATATTTCAGAATGCTTTCACCGAAAAGACAATTAGACAATAACCTATTGTGATCAAAAAATAAAAAAGTATCTGAAAAATATTGGCGTTTGAGAAAACAAAATCAAAAAAATGATTTTTATTTCATGGCATATTGTTAAATGGCCATTTGTAAAATTCATTTTACACTGTATTTGTCCTGCCGGTTCCTAAAAAAGCCGAATATTCCTCCCCCTCCAACTATTGAGAAATTGCACCAACGTTCCTTCTCTCCAAGGTCATGCAAACGCTGATCAATACTCAGCTCAAGAAAAATATCGAAGAGTTTAAGAGGCAGTACGGCTTTCGTAGCATTAGATCCACTGGTGAAGATTGTAGCAGTTGATATTTCTAAAGCATTTAATAGAGTTTGACACGAAGCTTGTCGAAAATTTCGTACACTTTGTATCGATGATTCTCTCCTTCGTTGAATTAAAAATTAACTGTCTGAGCCTTCAATTCGAGTTGTCTTAGATGGTTTTAAGATTGATAGTCAACAAATAAATGCTGGTGTGCCCCGGCTCCATTTTGTCACCGACACTTTCCTTCTTTTTATCAATGATCTGTTCTCTGAAGCTTCTAATCCACTCCATTGTTCTTTTCATATTCGTTCCAAGACTGACAACCCTGCTCCTCGGTTGTGGAACTGAAATATATTAAAACTAGCCGATAATACCCAGCATTGCCCGGGACTTTTTCGGTAAAACTTTATGGCTGCAATCCTCAAACTGAATACTAAAAATAAAGCAAACATATGATGTAAAACCTTGATTTGAAAAATTTCCATATTTATGTAATGGATGCATGGAACTTTTTACTTGCGATATACATATATGTATAGGTACTGTAGGACAAGTTGACATTACGATGATGTCTCTATGTATGTACATATACGTCTGTACCTTATTGACCTACAGTATAAACTACTCGAGCTATTTCCTTCAAACTCCGTACTTATGGGTCTTCGTTGATTTCTTAGAAGAGAAATTGAAATTTTTGTTTGTTAGCTCCAAAACTACAGTACTTGCAATACAGCCGCAAAATGTTATTTATCTCAAATAAGGCTCTCACGATTTTGATGAAAAAAATTGGGAAAACTATTATCAGCATGGACTACATTTCCCAAGAAACTATTTTAGCTTGTTTAAAGTTTTAGACGCGTTTATAAAGCTGGCCTTAATAGCTAAATAATTTAGAATATCCTCTAAAACTGCTCTTAGAGTTACTGCCCAGCTTACTTAAAGCTAATTTGTTGAGTTTGAGATACGAGACTTATACGACTGTTCCACAAGCTAAACGCTTTAATTTTAAACCATAAAATGCTTCTAGCCATAGTCTTGATTATTTAAAACAAATTTTTTTAAGCTCTAGAGCACTTTGTTTGTTCTGGATGTTGAGGTTCTATATACAAGTTATTTACTTAAATTAAAACTTATTAAAAGCACCCTTGACAGTTCGTTCGGCTCAACTTAGAAATAACTTAAATTGTATATTGCCAAATATCCGTCAAAATCAAAGTGTTTTGACCATCGAAACGGGGATGTAAATGCGGTAATATAAAAAAAGGTGATGTCCATATCACACCCTTAAAATCAATCTATATATATCGCTCAAAAAATACATAATTTTTCTTGATGAATTGGAAACTTTTTATATGAAAACAGACACTGCCAAATTAATCACTCGATACGATTAAAACTTAAATCCGGATGTATTAACATTGAATTTGTATAATTTACACCCGCACATTAGACTCTGTTTCGATAGTCTACAGAGCTCCTCACGGATCTCATCGACAAAAACATCGTCATGGATGGAGTAATGAAAAGTCATAATCTAAACAAGGTCTTGTAAAGACGTGTGTAAGCGCACCTTAAGTGGATAGGAAATATGAACATTGGCGCAGTTATCGTAAAAATGACCGTAAACAAGAAGAGTATTAGAGAAACGTCAAAACACTAAAAATGAAATTTCTCAAATTGTTTCCATACGATTTTTTTATAGCAAGGGTATTCATGTAAACGTGGAAAACCTTGATAAACCTCGGAAACTTAAAGAGTTCCGAAATCGCTGTTTTGGGGTAGAAATTCTTAGCTTAGAGGAAACGATCAACATTTTGAATGGAGAAAGAGGGCGTGTTCATGCAAAAATGTTGCGGAAAGTTATATCTTTCTGCAAAGCGGAAAATTATCCCGTTCCATGAATACCATTAGTATGATTTTAGTTTTATAAGTATAGTTTATTTAGAAAATATTTCACTTTCAGATGAGATGGGGCTTATAACATAACAGATAAGTGATATTTTTAATTTATGTATCATTTTGAGCGTTGTTTTTTGTTTGTTAATTAGTTTTGCTGTCAAACTGAGAAAAAAAAACACTTTTATATAATAGTATAGACAAAATAAAAAATTTCAATATTAATAATTTTTATTAGTTTTATTTTAAGAGCGCAATAAATTTCAAATAAGAGATGTTGACTGTTTGACAGCAAATATATGCACAATTCATCCCATTCATATGTCATGGCTGCCGTTCAGAATATTCATTTCCTATTCCTGTCCTTGACCTATGCCAGCAGCTGATTGCATTGTTGAAACTACACAAACTGCTGGCTTCTTTTCGTCGAACGGCATTTCAAGTGAGCTCACTAGCTAGCTAGCGAGGAAGAAGCTGCGTTCGTAAAGTAGATGATGATATTTCTATAATAAGTTTCCATTGAATTCTCGTCTTTTTTTTTTTTTATTGTTGTGTTTGGTGACTGTTGAGTGGTGACCTGGTTGGCTTTAATTCACGAATCGGCAAAGTACCGAACTGACTTTATTCTACGAAAACGACAAGGACGAGGAAAGTAGTCTGTTCATATCCTCCTGCACATTTATTTTCACATTCCATCCCGTGCTCCTTTCCTAGATGCATTTTGTTCAGAAATTAAAACCAAGTGTGTTGACAATCAAACTAATGGATGTTTGGCGCATTGTGCTGAAGATAGCGCTTTTGCAACAAGGCCAGCAGAAATAGGGTTTGTGGTTGACCACACTGTAGATATAATGGTGGGACATACTCGTACATAAGTGCTTAGATTGGGCTCAGGGAAAATGGGAATTTTGATTTCTTTGAAACTGAGATTCAATATGTTTTGGCGGGAAAAAAATGTGCATGGATGTTCAAAGAGAACGAGTAATTGGGGTAGGTATTTGCAATGCGATTACGAATTGCTTGGCGTTTTACGGTTGAAAAGGAGGGACGAGTTTAAATTTGGTATCCAATCATTCTGCTTTTTGAAGTCAATATTAAACGGCTCAACTGGTTTTCTTCTGCAGAGGTCGAATAACACATATTTTAATTTTAAATTTTGTTATCTCATTTGATAAGGGTCAGTCTTGTCAAAACGAAAAAAGATTTAAAAAAAAAATAGAAATAGGTCTTTCTTTCCTTTTATGGATTGCCTTTTATATCTTCTTCAATAGAAGTGATTATTGGGGGTTAAAACTTTTCCCGTCAAAATATTCCCGCACTCTTTTCATCTAAATGTTGAGAAGGATATTCTTTTGAGGATTGTTGTTTGTTCTCGTACTTACAAAACAAAATGCACGACTGGGTCGCACGAACTTGCTCCTGTATAATAGAGTAGGAATTTTAAAAACGAATGTTATTAGATAAAACTGTTCATAAGGATAAAATTAATTTTTTTAAATTCTTTTAGTAGTAAGAGATAGAAACAGAATGCTATGCAAATATGAATTTATGCAAGAACAAAAATTATAAGTCGTTGTAGTGGTTTCTTAATAAAATAAGCTTTTATATACAAAATTTTTAAAACATTTTTAAGAAAAAAATTTGGTACGCCAACTTCAGGCTTTTATTATTGTACGAATGAAAATTAAGTTTCCGAAAAAAAAAATATTGAGCCGTTTTTGAGATATCAAATTTTCCAAAAAAATGATTTTTTTTTCCAAAAACTCAAAAAATATTTTTTTTAAGTTTTGAAATGCAATGTTTTTTAAACTTTTTAAAAGCATCTCTATAAAAAATTTCATTTAAATCCGTTATGTCGATAATGAGTAATTTAAAATTTGGGAAAATTGTTCTATGGTAGGTACAAGCTGTAATATCTAAATTTCAAAATTTTTTTTATTAAATTAAAGATCGCAAAAATTAATTGAAAGACAAAAATTTGTATCAAAATTCTAGGCGCCGTTTTCGAGAAAAATACGATTTTTGAAAACAATTTTTTAACATTTGTATGGTGGGTACCTTTATTTTTAGGTAAAATAGACTTTTTTTCTCACATCTTGTAGATTATATTGAGAAACTTTTATTTATCAAGATTAAAATAAATCCAGGGTTTTCGAAATATTGAGTTTTGAATAAAAAAATTGCAACTTTTTTTAAAAATCCAACAAATTTTTTTTTTTGAAAATTTGAATACACAATACTATTTAAATTTTTAGGGAGCTTTAATATAAAAAATTGATAAAAATCGGTGTCACCGTTTTTGAGAAAATCAAAAACAAAAAAATGGTTCCATGGGGTGTACCCTCAATAACTATTTTTCGGATTTTTTTAACCATTACCTAGCTTTAACTAAATGAAATTTTTTTGTATTTTTATTTTTTAAATCTGTCGAACAGTTTTTGAGAAAAAATGTTTATAAAATCTCGTGTTCGATTTTTTTTTCGAAGGCATAACTTGCCTCATAGGGTTCTAAGTCTAAGTCGTAAGTAAAAACTCATTATTTCGGTCGGTTGTTTTTTTTAAGATTATAAGTAGGAGCGTATCTAGGTGTCTATGTCTACCCCTATGTATATATTGGGAGAGTGGAGCAAGGCCTGTTGAAGGTCTATAATTTGTAGTAAAATAATTATAAAGTGGTATCAATTAATTGATTGTGGTTTTTGATAAAATAAAAAAAAAATATGCACTTGCTAAGTTTAACTGGACCAATTAAGGTTGTGTTTCAAATACACAACACCAAAAAGTGAAAAAGTAAGTATTGGAATTAAGTTACACTATGTACCTTCGTCTGAATCTAAAACGAGTTATTGAAATTTTGTCTAGTGTGCGCGCACCGAAAGGGTTTTGACTAACCTTAAAATTTCAAACACAGAAAGAGGGATAGGAAAATAGGGAAGGGCTTATGAGAACATACCGGGCATTGATTTTGAAGTTTTGCATATTGAAATGGGGCTTAAAACAAACGTCCGAAATTGGTTTCAATGCTTAACTGATAGGAATTCTCTGAAGCACTACGATTAAATTGTTTTGGGTAGGAATTCAACTGGCTATTTAACTAGAACTGTTTCAATGTTTATAAAAATAACTGTAAAATAATCAAAGACGAGTTATATTTTGGCGGTGCTTGAGATATACAAATATTTCTGTTATAGTTCTATCACCTAAATCATTTTTGAAGCTCTTTTTTGAATTCTATCCAAGAGGCTCATGTGAGTTATTAGAGCACTTGTCCAAATATAAAAATTGTACTCAAGGTATGGACGATAATAGGCCTTAAAGGTAACAGCCGGATCAGAAAGCGTGTAAAAGTTCTTGCATTTTCCAAAGAAGTCTAACCACTTAGCAGCTCATTCAACAGGATTTGAAAGCTTTTTGATTTCTTCATTGGAAGTACCGTTCAAGAGCATTGATGAATATAATTTATTTATTTATCATTTATTTTATGAAGCTTTGAAAGCCATATTTACGGTCATTTAGAAGCTTTCGTTTTTCAACATATTTCTTGAGCTGATTATCAGCGTCTCTATGATCCTGGACAGAAGGGACGTAAGTGCAACTAGATGATAGTTATAAAGGGAGGAAGATTTGCCTTTTTTATAGACAATCTGGATAAATGCTGTTTTCCATCCACTCGGAAAGTGACCAGTAAAGTAGGATAAATGGAAAAGCTTATAAAATAGTTTTGCCATAGTTGAAAAACAGCTCTCACGGTCAAGAGGTTTTTTGTATGTTGAGATCTCATAGAACTCTTGCAACTTTACGAATGCGAAAGAAGATTTGTTCTATAAATTATTAACGCTCTCAAATACAAGAGGAGTAATGACTAACAGCAAACTGTGCTGCAAGCAAATTTGATTTTTGGTCATGCAGGTCATACTAGCTTATTGGAACTTATTCCGATTTTTCTCAGTAGGGTTGCCTTTACAACAGCGTAAGCTTACTTCTCTCACTCTAATGGACATGATGTATTCTTCCCACCATAATGGTCTTGTGGCCTTGGAAAATGTATCACAGTTTGATTAAAACTAAATTACTTTTTAAACTTTCACTAAAATAACGTTTTTTGAAGAGAAGTAATAGATTCTAGAAATTGGTTAACTTAAACTTAGTGTCCTCGTAAGACTATTGGTCTCCTAGGTGTACCAAAAGGTCATTAAAAATATTTATTTAAATAAAAATTGGCTTAAACATAAAAACAATCATTGCAAATTTAATTTTTACTTTAATCTTTCAAAATAATAAAAATACACAAATACATAGCAGCTATTATATTATTCGAATTGGAGCTAGCGGTTGTGTAGAAAAGAATATAAGCCATTACAAGACTCGAACCTGTACCAAGTTATAGTTGGATTTCCTCTTATTAAGCACGTTTTCACATTGCAGTTTCAATTCAGCTCAATAATTTTATACAAAATCACCTGACTAGTCGTGCTCAGTAAGATTACTATTTTCATATAAAACAATATGTCCAGGAAAATTGAATCTATCTGAAAATGTATTTACACGAAATGAGGTTGTTGCCATTCAGTTGCGAGTATTTTTGATATCAAATTTAATCCTTTATTTTAGAAAACATGTTCATCTGAATACGACTTATTTGTTTACTGAATTTCGGTACAATTCAAATGTATTTAAAATAAACTCATAAACCTAGTTTACGGACCATCGGTAATTGGATCATTTATTACAAATTGCATGATTGAATTATAATTTTTCCATTAAATAAAACGTATTTGTATCACAAACGCAAATGTACAAATTGCCAAGTTTATTAAAACGAGTATAAATATTTAAATCAAATTTCAAATAAAGTGAAAAAGAAGGTATTGTAAACTTTTTAAATGTAATTATTTTGTTTATATGGTTTAGATTTTAGAAGTATCCTTTTCGACAAAATTGTGCGAGAAAATCCTATTTTCTATAATTTTTCCCCCAAAAACCAACAGTTTTATTATGATTAATAAGAAAATGATACAAACGAAATTTTGTACAACCCCTTACGAAAAAAAAAAAATAAATTTCAACTTAGATTAGATTTCAACTGAAAAGCTTTTCAAACATCTTCAGTTTGGTCTATCATTTAACCATGAATGGTTTTACAAACGACCAACGATTGCAAATTATTGAATTTTATCATCAAAATGCGTGCTCTGTTAAGAGAGTTCATCGCGTGATTCTTCCATTTTATGGTCAGTTTACTCGATCTACTAAGGCGGCTATTCGGGCTATTGTGATTAAATTTTAAATTTCACACCTAATTTACATTGTTAGACATTAAACCACCAACACGCTTACGTAGAGTGCGAACTGAGGAAAATATCGCAGCTGTATCGGCCATTTTTAGTGATGACCGTGAATTTTCGATTCGGCGCCGTTCGCAGCAATTGGGCCTCTGTTATTCCACTATGTGGAAAATTTTGCTGAAGGATTTAGGTTTGAAGCCTTTCAAAATGAATTTTTGGTGAATGGGCTCTTGAAAAGTCGGCCGAAGATCCACTTTTTTATCGAACAATTGTGTTCAGCGACGAAGCTCATTTTTGTTTGAATGGATACGTGAACAAGCAAAACTGCCATATTTGGAGTGAAAAGCAGCCAGAAGCTTTGCAAGAGCAAGATGCATCCAGAAAAAGTCACTGTTTGGTGCAGATTATGGGCTGGCTGAATCATTGGGCCGTATTTCTTCAAAGATGATGCGAATGCGCAACGTTACTATTAATGGTGAGCACTACTGTGCCATGATAACAAACTTTTTTTTGCGCAAAATGGAAGAGTTTGACTTGCATGAAATGTGGTTTCAACTAGACAGTGCCACACAGCACCCGTGCCACAATGGACCAATTGAGAGGCGAGTTCGGTGAACAGTTTATTTCCCGTTTGGGGCCGTACAATTGGCCGCCTAGATCGAGCGATTTAACGCCTCTAGATTATTTTTTTGTGGGGCTATGTTAAGACTCATGGAAGCCAACATTGAAGCATTTATTCGTGAGATACCGGCCGAAATGTTAGAAAGAGTATGCCAATATTGAACTAAGCGGATGGACCATTTGAGGCGCAGCCGCGGCCAACATTTACATGAAATAATCTTCAAAAATTAAATTATATCGACCGTACTATCGATTCAAATAAAGATTTCGTGAATTTTTCTGAATTTTATGTGTTTTTTTCTTTTTAATTTCCGAAAGCTCTTAAAAAATCACTCGTTATAACCTCCGCGCTCAACACAATTTCAATACATTCCGGACCTTTGAAAGGTAGATAAAATCAAAGCACTTCCAAGGAACATCTCAGTCCTATCCTATTTGCCTAAAGTTTTTGAAATTTTTTACAAACACAAATCAATTTTTATCTTACGGAGAATTAAATGTTTACCGCGCAACAATCTGGCTTCCGTAAAAAGTACAGCTGTATCATATCACTTTTGAACGTCACAGAAGACATTAGGCAAACTTTGGATAAAGATAAGATAACGTTCTGTGTTCTGCTTGATTTCTCAAAGGCTTTTAATACAGTCAATCATGTAAATTTGTGTAAAAAGCTAATGCAGAAGTTTTACTTTTCATCAAATGCTACGAACTTTATACATTCTTGTTTGAATAAAAATAAGGCAAGGAGTACAACTTCCGATAGTTTGTTCAATTTTCCGCCGAATGTACCCGGTTTTCCTAAGGGTTCCATATACTTGATCCTCTTTTGTTTTCTACTTATATCAACGAACATTCGTCTATAATTAACAATTGCAAAGCCAACCTATTGGCCTCAAATTTTTCAAAGAATCATTTGATAACAGCTCACTGTAGGGATCACAGTACTTCCACTAAAAAATCAAATACCATCAATTTTATCTCACAATCAAATATTGAATTAATAGTTTTGTTTTTACTTAATTTAAGTGAAGACCTCGCATGCACGCTATACGTAATAAACTTTTGAAAGCTTTCCCTCTTTCAGGCTAAGTGTCTCTTTCTTCAATATGCAATGCTTGTCTTAAATTGAGCTACCTTTTGGATTGCTGGAAAACTTCTATAGTATTACCAATAGGCCTTCCAAACGGTGGTAATAACTACAGACTTATAAACTTACTGATCTCTATAAACTTATTATTTCAGTACTTTTTGTCGTGATTAAAAGATGTTCTCTAAAGAATTCCATCTCGTCGTCAATTATAACACTTTCACATCTTCTACGAGTTGTCAGAAAAAAAAAGTTCGAAGAGAATCCTAAGGCAACAAAAATAAAATGCACGACTGGGTCGCACGAACTTCATCATCATCATCGGCTCGACAACCGGGTTCCGCTCCTGGCCTCTTTCAACAAGTCTCTCCACCTATCCCGGTCTCTAGCCGACGCCATCCAGTTGCGCACCCCAAGGCTTCGGGCGTCCTGGTCTACGCCATCTCTCCAGCGCAAGCATGGTCTACCACGCTGTCGTCTACCATAGAATGTACCACAAAGAACTTTCCGAGCAGGTTCCTCTTCGCTCATGCGAGCTAGGTGCCCTGCCCACCGGAGTCTACCGAGCTTAATTTTTGTCACGATATCTGCTTCAAGGTAGATTGCGTACAGTTCATGATTGTACCGTCTCCGGAATCGTCCTTCCTCACATCCGGGGTCAACAATTCTCCTTCAGACTTTTCTCTCGAACGCAGGTAAGAGGTCGTAGTGCCTTTTGCTAAGCACCCAAGTCTCGGATCCATATGTGATTACTGGCAGGACCATGGTCCTGTACAGCAGCAGTTTTGAAGTTATGGTGAGATTTCTGGATTTGAAGAGCTTTGACAGACTATAGTAGGCTCTGTTGGATTTGAGAAGCCGCCCGCGTATTTCTTCTTCTATATTGTTATCGGCTGCTACTATTGACCCAAGGTATTTAAAGGATTGCACCACTTCAAATTCGTGCTCCGCAACCTTGATTGTTTGACCAACTGTTCCTCTCGCATTCGACGCCACCATGTACTTTGTTTTACCTTCACTAATGTGCAGCCCCAGATTTTGTGCCGCCTGCTCGATCTGGATGAAGGAATCGTGTACAGCTTGTTCGGTTCTTCCGATGATGTCGATGTCGTCTGCGTAAGCCAGTAACTGGCTGGACCTGTTGACGATGGTCCCTCTTGTTGCCGTGCCAGAGTCACGGATTGCTTTCTCCAACGCCAGGTTGAAGAGGAGGCAGGCCAAACCGTCCCCTTGTCGGAGTCCATTAAAGATGATGATTGGTCTGGATAGCAATCCGGCTATTTTTACTTGGCTTGTTACGAGTACGTTGGTCATGGTCAATCTACATAGTCGTGTTAATTTATTTGGGATGCCGAATTCTCTCATGTCTTTGTAAAGTTCTACCCTGGCTATGCTATCATAGGCGGTCTATAAACAGATGGTATGTTGGGATGTTAAATTCTAGACATTTTTCCCTCTGATCAGTTGTTGATTTGCCTGGAATGAAACCACACTGATATTATCCGATGACGGTTTTAGCGTATGGGGTTATCCGGTCTTGTAGGATAGAGGAGAGTATCTTATAGGCGGTTCTCAACAACATGATACCTCTATAATTGCTGTTGTGACATCTCCCTTCTTATGTATGGGGCATATTAAACCTTTTCGCCAGTCTTCTGGCATTTCTTCCTGCTCCCATACGTGTACTATAATATCATGAATTGCTTGACGTAAGGCTGGCCCGCCGTGATGGAATAATTCGGCTGGTATGCCATCGGCTCCCGGGGCTTTGTTCTGTTTAAGCCGGCCTATAGCCTTCTCAACCTCTTCTATGCTTGGTGGCGGCAACATAGGGTATTCTTCTTGAAGTAGTGGAGCCTCCACTTCTGCAGTGAGCTGACCATTTAGCAATTCATTAAAGTAGACTTCCCATCGCTCCAGTATGCTTTCAGGGTCGGTGATCAGATTTCCCTCTCCGTCCTTGCAGTATGTGCAGCGTGGTGTGTACTGCGTCATGTTTCGGACGGATTGGTATAACTTCCACGCCTGGTGCGGACCTCGCTCTCGGCTATTTTCTATTTCACAGATTAGGTTCTTCTCCCAGGCTGATTTTTTTTGTCTGTGTAGCCGTTTTTCTATTCTTCTGAGCTCTTTATATTCCTCTTCGCGTGCCCGCGTTCTATGAGATTGTTGCATTGCTCGGTACGCAACATTCTTACGTTCAGTCGCTAGCTTGCATTCATCATCAAACCAGTCGTTCCGATTTTTACGACTGCTGCCTAAGATGGAGTTGGCAGTATTAATGACAATATTCTTAAGGCGTGTCCACTTCTCATTTACGCCCAGCATACTGGCTCCAGGACTTACTCTCCCTAAATCAAGTGATTCTAGGGCGAGTCCTAACGCATTACCAAAGGTGTTACTGGTGTTTTCATTGCGCAGGGCAGCCGTGTTGATTCGAACCTGATCGGCCGGCGGATGCAATGCGTCTTCGCAAGGCAATCCGTCCTCGGAAAACCATACTAACAAGATAGTGATCCGAGTCGATATTGGCACCTCGGTACGTTCGTACCGTCATCAAGTTCGAGTAGTGGCGACGGTCTATCAACACGTGGTCTATTTGGTTACGAGTGACTCCATCAGGTGATACCCAGGTGGCTTTGTAGATATCTTTACGCGGGAACCTGGCACTCGCAACGACCATGTTTTTCGATGCTGCCAATTCTAAGACTCGAAGTCCATTGTCATTAGTGTTCTCATGCAAACTATGGGTGCCTGCGTAATGCCTGAATACCGGCTCCCGACCTATTTTTGCGTTCAAATCCCCAAGGATGATTTTAACATCATACCTTGGACAGGCATTGAGGGCCCTCTCGACTTGTTCATAGTAAGTCTCTTTTTCTTCGTCTGAGGACTCCTCCGTAGGTCCGTGAACGGTAGGGTGCATAGCCTTTCGCTTATAGCATTAAAGCCGATGATGGTAGACTTCATTTTTTCGCTGACTAGGAAGCCTACCCCGAGCACATGGTGTTTTGTATGACAGCTATAGTATAAGTCATATTCTTTCTTCTGTAGAACACCATTCCCTGTCCATCTGATTTCTTGAAGAGCTGTTATGTCAGCTTTATATTTTGACAGGGCATCGGCTAGCTGCTGAGCAGCTCGAGCTCTATAGAGCGATCGTACGTTCCATAAGAAAATTCGTAAATCGTTTTTCAGTTTTCGTTGCGTTGGTTGTCGTCGTGTGATCAGTCCGTTTCCGAGGCTTGTTGTCGGTCTCGTAATTCATAAAGTTTTACGGGACAGGGAATTAACCTGTCGCCAACCTGAGGAACCAGCCTGATCATATTAGCCAAACCTTTTTAAAGGCTTGTTTCTAGCGGCCGCCACGGAGAGGCTATGATCAGACTTCTACCAGTCCCGAATAGTTACGGCACGTGCATGTTTTCGTATGCTACATGCCTATTCGTCTGATGGCTGACCGCCTCGCACGAACTTGCTCCTATGTAAAAGACTAAGAATTTCAAAAATGAATGTTATTAGAGAAACTGTTCATAAGCATAAAATTCATTTTTTAAATGACTAAAAAAAACTTCTTTAGTAGTTAAGGGTAAGAATAGGATGCAAATATAGATTTATGCAAGAACAAAAGTTATAAGTCTTTGTAGTGGTTTCTTAAAAAAATAAGGTTTTGTATAAGAAAATTTTAAAACATTTTTAAGAAAAAGTGTTGGTACGCCAATTTGAAGTTTTTATTATTGTATGAATAAAAATTAAATTTACAAAAAAAGTATTGAGCCATTTTCGAGATACAGTGGACGCTCGTTAACTTGAACACGGACGAAACCAGGTGTGTTCAAGCTATAGGATTGTGCAAGTTACTGGATCAAGTTAAAAAATTGTTGTTTTTATTTAATAATGATTCATTTTAATGATTTTAAAACATAAATAATGATGTTCGATATTAATAAATAATTTTAATTGAAACGTTTTTCGATTCCTAAATACGCACGTGTTCAAATGAAATTCAGAAATTCACCGATTATGAAGAATAAAACCTTATACAGAAATGCTAAAGAAATTTCCTGGGATTCCCCTTTACAAAAACGGTTTGCATTCTGTACCAACATCCCAGGTACCTTGCATACTCGTAAATTCAAAAATTTAAGAAATTCAATATTAAACTTTGTTCAAGTTACAGAGCTCGTATAAATTTTACTTGTTCAACTTATAGAATACTTAGGGGAAAAATTCAAGGTATTGAGTCTTAAAAATAGTCCGCGCAAGGTATAGAATGCGTAAAGGGAAAAAATATTTGTTCTCGTATGTTCAATTTAAAGAGAGTCTACTGTATTAAATTTCAAAAAACAAAAAAATTTTTTTTTTTTTTGTCAAAATTCAAAAAAATATTTTTCTTAAAGTTTTGAAATGCAATGTTTTTTAAACTTTTTAGAAGCTATACCAAAACTGTACCAAAACTACTAATTTTTTGGAATATTTTTTTCAACCATTATCTAGGTTTAACTAAATTAAATTCTTTGAATTTTTTTTTTTAAATCGTTGGGACAGTTTTTGAGAAAAAAAATAATATTTATAAAATTCCGAAAAAATCGTTATTTTTGGTCCTAAAAAATCAAATCAAAAAACATCCGTAGGTAAAAAATTAAAACCCATATCTACCAAGTTTGAAGAAAATCGGCCGAGCCGTTTAGCTGTAATCGAACAGATAGACAGACAGACAGAATTGCCAGACCCACTTTTTTCGTCTTCGCTATCATCGTAATGTCAACTTTGATCAAAATCTTGAGTTCGAGTTTTTTTACAAATGCATAACTTGCCTTATAGTACATATAAGTCGCAAGTAAAAATTCACATTAAACGAAAAGTTCAGAAAAGCAGCATGTTTTTTTGACGGAATCACAGAATAAACATCACCTTTAAAACATAAATAAAACACAACTTGGAATCCATTTGAATGTCGTCAATGAATTTCAGAAATCCTCTAAAACAACACTTTTAAAAGACTGATTACGGAACTTCACTCAAATCTTACGTGGTTTAAACCATTGTTTCACACCCAAAGTTGAAAGCTCCCTACTTAAATTGGTAATAAATTAAAAAAGAAATTTTAAACATTGCTGAAAGATCACGATGAAAAAGCCAATTTTACTTCTGGTTCAACTGATTACCAACTTATCTTAAACCAACATGTACATGTACATGAGGGTCTGTAAAAAAAATAAAAGGCAATTTTAAAAGATGGGTATAACTCTATTAGAAAACATTTAAGAAGAAATTTAGTTTTTTGGGTCGTTTTGCACAATAGTGCGTCGTTTACAAATGAAAGGGCTTTGGCAATGAAAGAAGCTTAGCCGTCACTTTTTCTGACTAATAGGTGGCTATGAAATGTTAGTGCAATAAGCTGCCCTCTAACCGCCAATGTTTAGTTTGCTATTCATTTGATAGCAGTGACAAATTTTCGTGTGTTTGTGTATCTCTCCCAGAATTCCAAATTGAACACACTCGCCCACTCTATCAACCAAAATTTAAAATTAAAACCATCTAAATAAAAATAGAAAACTGAATCTATAAACTCGTAGGGGATTAAGGCTGATGGGTTTCACAATTCTGGCCCCTGAGGTTATACCAGATATTATTCATAGTGGAATTAATTAACGCGCTGCCCAGCCAACATTATTTGGGCTTCCGATTGGTCTGCAAACACATTATGAGGTTCTCATCTCGGGTTAATTAAAATTTAATATTTGCTGTAACATTCCCAAATAACTTTCATTCATGTTTTCTTTTTTTTTAGTTTTGCAAGCAAAAGGGAAATTATTGTTGCTCTGTACTCTGATTGAGTCAGCAGCAGTTGATGCTTTTTGTTGTATGGAAAAAAAAAGTTAAATATATTTTACGTCCACAGCCACCAAAACAGAAGTTTGGAAAATTCAATTTGTATGTATTCTTTTTCATTTTGGACTTATAGGGAAAAAGTATAATTCGTTGTAGCTAAACAAAGGTAGATACATACATACGAGTACGTATGTACATATATTCCAATTATCGAAATACAGCGACGTCTGACCGGATGGTCAGAGTCAGCAGAGTGGTGCTATGTTTGAAAACTAAATTCAAGTGTCAATTTAATTACAAACTATTTTTTCAAACAATGGCTTACTCAGAATAAGCGTGAAAATTCTATTAAATTATGGTATGCTTGGAAGGAAAGCAAAATGTTTAAGGGGTTGAGCACACACCTATATATTTTGAAAAGTTCTTTCCCATGACCGAACAGAACAATTTTCGTGGTCTGGCTTTGTTGTTAACATAAAGGAATTGTGGGGTACGGTCGTCACCGGCAGGTGGTCGTGGATTCTGAAAGTTCATATTTCTATGGACCTCACTAATACGATTACCAGCGACATGATTTGAAACTATGTATTTTATTACAAAACTGAAAACTCACACAAAAAATTGACAATCGACAGAAATATAAACATTTTAAAGGACATGCTTTCCTATTTGATGCTAGATTTTGTATAAACATTTTTTAAAACATTTTGATACACCAACTTTAGGTCTTCATTACTGTGCAAAAAAAACTAAATTTTCAGAAAAAAAATATGGACCTCTTTTTCAGATATCTAATTTTAAAAAATCTATTTAAAAAAAATATTTTTTTTTTTTTTTTTTTTAATTCTGTGGAACTGTTCTTGAAAAAAAAAATATTTGTAAAATTAAAAAAGAAAAAAAATTGTATGGTAAGTACCGTTATTTTTAGTCTTAAAAAATAAAAAAAAAAACTTGAGGGGGAAAAATTTAAAAATGCTATCTACTCAGTTTAATTAAAAATCAGCCGAGCCGGTTAGGCTGTAGTCGAACAGACAGACAGACAAAATTGCGGGATCCACTTGTTTTGTCATCATAATGTCAACTTTGATCAAAATCTCGAGTTCGATTTTTTTTACGAATGCGTAACTTCCTTATAATCGCAATTAAAAAAGTATTGGCACATTGTTTAGTAAAAAATAAGGAGAATTTATTGGAAAAAAATTTGTTTGTTTAGTTTAGCACAACTTCAGTTTTTTCAGGAAAAACGTATCGGCACACACTAAGTACAATTGAGTAATTATGTATCTAATAGTTACTAAAAATATATTAATAGCGGGATGGCATGGCATACCCTTGTTCCTAATGACTTATTTTGACCTGTTTTGCATGGAGTTTACCAGTTTACTTGTAGTTTCAGTTTTTTAGATTTATTTTTAGTATATTTAAGTAGACCATCTTGTCCATTATGCCATCTAGGAATACTAACTCCGCTACTCCAGATGCCGCCATATAACCCAGACCATGTTTCACCTCCAAACAAATTCTTTTTTTCTTAAGAGATTTCGCCCCACCAACTCTTGGCCATCATTTCGGAAAATGTTTAATTTGCTCACATCAGATAAAATAACCTTTACCCAGAAGTCCGTTTCCTTATTAACGAAGTTATTTGTAAATATCCATACGTTTGGTTGAAATAGAAATACCTAGATATACGTTTGGTTGAAATAGTCTTGCCAAATTGTTCGAAAATCTCTACCGCTAATTATGAGGAAGTGGTTCTTGGATTTTTTAATGCATTTTGCAACTGACTTGGCTTCTTTTTCGGCTAACTTCTTAGAACCACTTCTTCATCTGCAACTTGTCAAAATGTTCGTATCTTAAAACCATTTTGCTACACAGCGTACTGTTTATCGGCTTCTGTTAACAATTTCTCCATGAACTTTGTAGTATGATGCCCATACTATTTATCCATATTCAAGTACTGGCCTAACGAAATATACATATAGAAGTCTTAGAACATAAGAGTCTTAGAAATGACGAGAGAATCGTTTTATGAATCCCAGAATTTTATTGGCGTTTTTAATAACATAGTTGTAGTTGTAGTGGTCGAGAAAGGTTAATTTTGTGTCAACCTACATATACACCCACCGAAATAATTATAAAGGCAGTGTTGATTTTTTAAATAAAAAACGAATGTATAAAATTTGTTTAATTATTTTAATGAAAAACTTAACAAAAAAAATTATTTCAAGTAAATGAACACTTTTGATTCTTTATTCTTTGATTTTAAGGAGTAATTAACTAAAAAACTAATAATTCACTGCGAAATAACTATAAAGGCAGTTATCTTCTTTTCATTTTTAACTAATCTAATAATGAGTATGGTTCCCTTTGTTGGCTATAACTTCTTCCAGACGTCTTGGCATGGATTTAATAAGGGTTTGAACATAAGCAGGATCAATCTTCTTCCACTCTTCCTGAATTGCACCTTTTAATTCCTTCAAATCCTTGAACTGGCGGCTATGATTAAAAACTTTTAATGATAACTGTGACCACATGTTCTCAATAGGATTTAGGTCGGGACTTAAGGCTGGCCAATCGAGTGTTCTGATTTTCCGAGACTCCAGGAATTCTCTAGTTCTCTTTGAACGATGAATTGCAGCATTGTCTTGCTGAAAAATGAAATCTGTTGTGGCTATTTGCTCTCCAAAGTTGACCAAAACATCGTCGAGCAGCTGAATGTAATACACAGAATCCATTTTTGTGCTTACGAAGCAAATAGGAGTAGTTCCCTTGTACCCTATGCCTCCCCAAACCATGAGTGACCCACCACCAAAATTTCGACGCTGACGCACTATTTTGGGATCGTTTTTGGATCGCCAATACTTGTGTACACCATCTGGGCCATCCAAATTAAACTTTTTCTCATCGCTGAAAATAACGGCATTCCATTCCTCGTCCCAAAATCTATGCTTTTCTGCGAAGCGAAGCCTAGCAAGTTTATGTCTTGGTAATAGGGCAGGTTTTCCGCATTTATTTTCATAGGAAAGGTTTAAGTCCACCTTCATTATTTGCTGCACTCGTCGTACCCCCACTTCCAAGTTCATTTTATCCTTTATTTCTCTTGCAGACAAATTTTCCCGGAGAATAGCTCTTTTTATTTCCCTTTTGGCTCTTTCGCTCACTAATGGCTTTCTTCCTGATCTTTTAAGAGAACCATACTGGTCACCTTTGTTAATGAAATTATCAATAACACAGCTGGACCTTTCCTTTGTCTGTCTGGAAGACGATTATCTTCCAATTTCCCGGTTAGACAACCCCTCTTCATGGTATGCCTTAATTTTTCCAATTTCTTCCTGGGTCAAAGATTTTCCACGTGGCATTTTAAAATAACTTAAACAATTTCTTATAAAATCGACACAATGATTTCCCAAAAAATTTAATTTTTAATTTTTTTACTTTTATAGTCACATGTGCTTTCGCTAAACTTCACACATAATTTGAAACTGAGCTATGGTTTTATATTTATTTCGCTTCAAAACAGCAAAAATAACTGTTTTATTCTATTCTAATTCATTTAACATGCACTAAACAAAAAAAAGGGTTGCCAGATATTCAACAAATATTTTTTTTTAAATTTATATAGAAATCAAAAAAATAATTCGCTTTATATATGTAAAAACGCATCAAATAATACTGCCTTTATAATTATTTCGGTGAGTGTATCAGTAAAAACAGACAGTCTACATAAAGGAGAAGAATTTATCATGTAGTTATAAGTTTTGTTCTTTATGTTTTTTTCTTGTGTGTAAAACACATTGTTTTACATTTGCGAATATTCAGCAGAAGGCGGTTTGTATTGCACCATTCCCTAAACATACATATAAAGATCGTCTTAGAGAAGTGAACAGTCATTTATAGAGAATATGTTTTGAAGATTTTAATGTCATCGGCATAAATAAGAATAGAGGAGTTTTGAATAATCGATGTCAAACCATTTATATTTAAAATACTAAGGTATCTAATTGGCTACCTTGTGGAACACCAGAATTAACAATAAAATTATTAAAAATTATTTTGGAAAAATTAAAGAGTTTTTATCAAGCGAAAATAACAATGAAAATCTGCTACTAGTTGGCGATCTAAATGCGAGAGTAGGCAGTGAAGGAGGTGTAGAAAATGTACGAGCTGGATATCTTAGACATACAAAGGATTTAACCAGGAATACAAGAGGTACCAAGCTTCTGGAACTGTGCAACTCTTTCGGGCTTCGAATTCATAACGGTACGAGTGATGGAGACAAGCTTGGTGAATTCACGTTTATAGGAAAACATGGTAGTTCTGTAATAGATTATAGTCTTGGAAGTGGTGAATGGAGTTCCTTTATAACTAATTTCGAAGTAAAAAAGAAACCGTACTCAGATCACATGCCGATTATAGTATCATTTAAATATGAGGAAACTGAAAATGGCAATAGTGTGGACTTAGAACTTTTACCTAAGCTGCGTTGGAGAAATTCAGAAGCCTCCAGTTATAGAAGTCAACTTGATAGACTTTTGAGGTCCGATGAAAGAGAGGTTAGTTTAAACAGGATAGAAAGCTGCATAAAGAACGCATATCAAGCTCCAATCATTCATAATGGTATACAAAAATCCTTCAAAGAACCATGGTTTGATAAAGAATGTATGCAGGCCAGAGGCTTATCATATGCTTGGCTTAATGAGTTTAGAAGGTCTAATGAACGTTTTGCCAAAAATAAGTATTTAGTCCACAATCAAAGATATAAGTTACTTTGCAAAGAAAAAAAGAAAATATATTTTGAGGCAGAGGCAGCCAAATTAGTTTCGTGCAGTAATGCTTCCGAGTTTTGGAACTTGGCGAGGAAATTAAATGGTACAAAATATACTATTAGCCGCAACTTAGACTCCAACAGGTTACGAACTCATTTTAATAAACTGTTGAACCCAGCATTCATAAGCCCTTACATTATTTAATACGCATCACCGGGTTTCAATGTCGACATTCTTGACATGTCCATATCACAAGAGGAAGTTTATACAGCAGTAAATTCACTCGCAGATGGAAAAGCTGCAGGTGCTGATAGAATTCCAGCAGAGTTTTTTAGATATGGCACAGATGAACTTGTTAGCAATCTTACAAATGCATTCAACCAAATTTTCGAACATGGAACTATACCTCAACAATTTAAAGATTCTTTAATTTTCCCAATATATAAAAAAGGCAGCATCGAAGATCCCGAAAATTATAGAGGAATCTCATTTTTAAACTCATCCTATAAAATTTTTACTGCCGTATTACTGAGAAGACTGAATTCGTGGATTGATACGAATAAGTTACTGAGTGAGTTCCAAGCTGGCTTTAGAACAGGTTACTCAACCATAGACCACATCTTTGTACTAAGAAGTATTGCTGATTCATTCCTGTCCAAAAATAAAAAACTATACGCTTTTTTTGTTGATTTAAAAGCGGCATTTGATACGGTGGACCGAAATGCGTTGATGTACAAATTATTTCGAGCCGGAATGTCATTAAAATTTGGACGAGTTCTTCAGAATTTGTACTTAGAGACCAGATCAGCCGTCTGGAATGGTAAACATTTATCGGAATGGTTCCAGACAAAGTCAGGTGTGAGACAGGGATGTCCACTTAGTCCAAGCTTATTCGCACTATTCATTGAAGACATCATAGATGCATTGCCAGGAGGTATAAGATACGCGGGTACTATGATTAAAGCCTTGCTTTTTGCGGATGACATCATTATGCTGGCATACTCCCCGGAATCACTCCAGCTTATGATCAACAAGTTGTCTGAATACTGTTTGCGATGGAATTTAGTAGTCAACTTGAACAAGTCTAAAATAATGGTATTCAGGAGAGGAGGAGGAAGATATGGGACAAATGAACAATGGTATTGCAACAACGAAAGAATAGAAGTGGTAAAAGAGTATAAATACCTAGGAGTTTATTTTACTCAGAATTTAAAAATGGAAAGACATCTAACGGAGAAACTGGTGAAGGCAAAAACCGCTATTAATGTGGCATGGAGAGAGTGTTTCAACAACAAGTACATCTCCCACAGCAGCAAGTACAAAGTGTTTGAATCAGTATCTCAATCAGTTATGTTCTACGCGGCTCAGGTGTGGGGAGCAAAAAAATATGATACTGTCGAAAAACTTTTGAGATTTTATATAAAAAGAACATTTCGCCTTCCTACAAGCACGCCAAATTATATGCTAATGCTGGAAACAGGGTTATCACCACTATTCATGAAGACGCTAAAGCTTCAAGTAGACTACATTATTAAAGTCTGCAATATGCCAGATGATCGTTTACCAAAGAAAGCCGCACTACAAGACATACGATGTAAGACAGGATGGGTTAAAGAATGGATCGATCTAGCGGAGGAGACTGATGTTACACTAAACATCAACGAACAGAGTACGTGGAAATCGACAATGTACCAGATAATTACCAGGCTGGATGAAAACTTACGACAGAGGTACAGAGACGAAGCCACAAACTCACTGCATCGGATGATTTATAGTAGGCTGAATCATGATTTAAATGAGAGAAACTACTTTCGGGATGACCATACTATTGAAGAAATTTCAAACATGTTTCTTCTAAGAGGAGAACTGTTGAACTTAAACTTTGTCCCCCATCGTGAAGATTTACCCCTACTTTGTGAGTTGTGTAATCTCAGAGAACGTGAGGATGTTTTTCATTTTGTTGGTAGGTGTCCCGTTCTAAGGGAAACTAGAAGACATATACTGGGTACTGACTTCTTAACAGAAAACGAAATTATGGATCTTCTTAACGAAATAGATGCATCGAAAATGTTTAAATTCTGCAAAATAGCTCTTAATTATCGATATAAAATAATAGGGGAATACTTTTAGTTAACAACTGTAACTTAATTAGATTAATAAAATAAGTATCGAAAAATGATTGTCAATCAGGCAGACGGCATAGCCATGCTTTATTGATTGTTTATAATAATTGTAAAATATCATTAAAGTAAATAAAAATCAACTTAATCTAAAAATCAATAAAATTATCAGAGTGTTCATTTCGAAAATTAACACTATTACAAGATCTTCAAATGAATCAAAACAAGAGGAAGTAAAAGGAAACCGATTTGTAACAGTTGACTTGTTTTTACCAAACCATTTCGGTCGTCACAAATAATAGATTAACAATTGAATGACAAACCAACAGTGTTAAGTGGTGTCTATCACGTCTGAAAACTTGGTAGATTGTGTCGAGAAGTTAAGTATCTAATATTGTATTACTCAGCCAAGTTTCTGTCATTACAATGACATCATGAGAAAGAATATTAATATTTTTATAGACCGTATTGATCTTAATCCTTAAACCATTTACATTATCGGGAGCGTTTGTAGAGGGGTAAGGCTTAGCAATTAATCAACCGGCACGGTTTTCTTTTACCGTTTTAATTTGCAAACTTTCAAAACCAATGTTCATCGCACGTCATTTTTCTCCCTCCCTAATTTTTCCCATCGCTAGTCCTGAGTTTAACATTATAATGGTCTCAATAAACCCTTGAGCGCGAGTGAATTGTAAAAAATGCTTCTGCCACTGGAAACATCATTTCCCGCATTAAAATCAGGATACAAAAATTAAAATGAATAATTGGCTAATCATCTACAACTTTACAGAAATATGTACTTGTATATGCAATGGATAATTTTGAATAATGACAGTTTACTTTTAACGTTGCTTGCGCCTCATCTTGACGTTGGCTTGTCTATTTGCGTATAAATTATTTCATAGCAAACGCGTGTGTTAACAGATCTTAAGAAGGTTTCAATTTTGTAAATATGGGACCTAGAATAATGAATAGTAAAATTCTTTTAGAACAATCTGTCTGATTTGAGGCTAAGGAAACGCCATAATGGGGTTATGTCATTTAAGGAAAATGAAAAAAGAATCATATGTTCGAATAGGACCTAATTTAATTTTTACGAAAGCATCATAAGCACATATGTAAAAAAAATGGGATTATGTCTCATGGCATTATGTCTCATGGTCTTAAGTCATTGAGTGTTTTTGAGATTAATAAGGCAAGTGTTTACACACTTTTGTACATATCATTCTGAAATTTCAGCACTTGTTTGTTTTTGCTGGTTTCATTTTAGACATATGGGGATAGAATTTAGTCATACGGACAACTTTTACTATACAGTCATTTTTCAGGAACCTTTTATAAATGTCCCAGCAATTTTCATGATGTCGAGCAAAGCAAATCAAATAGCTACAATTTCACCAGCTCTTAAGTATCATCATATAAATAACCTTTTCTGTTAGTTGTCAAGAAACTATTGAAATCAAAATAAGACCCTATGAAAATTACAATTTCATTACAACTGGCGTGCACACTGCAGCATTCCTAAGAAATATTTGTTCAATTAAACCTGACTTAGCTCGGTACGTGATCTGACTAAACACATAAATTATCTCAGGGTTTACACCGAAACACCGATTTCGAACTGAAAAAATCGTACCTACGAGCTAACAAAGCTACATTCATATATTCTCTATCTCTGTTACCTTCTTACGTTATTCTCCCATTCCTCATACTTTAAGATCCACCAATTCTTTTAGTACTACTCCTAAACTTTAAATCTACTTCTTCGTTCTTCATATTTTTAAGCTTACTCTGCTCATACTGCAAGATTAAAATAAAAAAAAAACACCCCTTTTCATCACACTACCAAACCAAGACAAGTCATCCCCTAGGAATTTTTTTTTTCATTTATTTTTGTCGATCACCACAAGAAGGATGTCTTCTCGCAACCTCGACACGTAGACATTTACACAATCTCCTAGTTTCGTCCTTTCCTTCCTTAACAACTATTCGCCTATACTTGTGAATAACTTTATTAATTTTTTTCCACATTTTTTTTCTACTTGCAGGTATGAATTCGACTTCAAAGAAATTTCATTTTTCCAGCAGCAGGTGTTATTCGCATTTTGACAAAGACTTGGAAATTCCTGATATTCCCTGTCAAATGGCGAAACGGGAGGGTTGTCTGTGACTTGCAAATCTGCACTTCACTTCAAGGTATGAGTTTTAAGTCTTTTAATAAGCAAAAGGGTGGTTTTATTTTAACACTGGTGGAGTGCGTTTAATTCTTTATTATAAAGCTGTATTAAAGTGTGAGGATTGCTTAAATATCTGTTTTGGAGGGAGTGGTTAGTGTGTAAAGTATAAACTAAAAACAGAAACTTTATTTTCATCATTTTAGAAGACTGCGATGCTTGTATACTTAACGTAATGAACAATCTACACTCCCTAAGGAGCTTCTTAAGGAGAAATGGTGGCTCTTTGTTTAAGTGTGTTCATAGTATCAGAGCGAAAAAGTTGTTGTCTTACTACAAAAAATAGATAATATTAATATAATATAGTTTCAAAGGCTTTAAGATCTAACTTCTGAGCAGCGTATGATTAATTAATTTGTACTTCAGAATTTTTCTCACAGATTTATGCAATGCATAATTACCTACCAGCAATATTAGAAAGGATTCAATCTAATACATATTTTATGTTCCGAACTAATACTATAAGTCGATACGCTTTGGAAAATACTCATGCCTAAATCAAAAACAGTAGGTAATACCTACATTTAAAAAAAAAAAAACCTAAAACCACGTGAAAAAGCTTAGAGAGTCTGAGACACGACTGCTGAGGAATAAACCCTAAGATGTTCCGTCCAATAACACTCCAATAATCAGCTGGCAAGAAAATGCAAATATGCTTGCAGCGCTGCAAAACTTGACTCTTCCACTTAGTATCATGAGTTCCTCTGCACTTGAGAGTGGGAATGTATGGGACGAATCTTTAAAACTCATTCATATCGATGAGTCCTAAAAGATCTTGAAATACACAAATCTGATTGTCCGGCGTATACAGTTTGGCGCAAAAGTAAGGTTATGATTTATTTGATGAATGTCAGTTTTTTTCCGAAAAAGTTTTATTTTTTTTTAAATCCAAAAACTATTTTTTCGAAAAATTTTTTTAGTAGTATTTTTTTCAAATGCAAAGGATCTCCTGCAAACAAATTTTGAATAAAATCGTTAGAGCCGTCAATGAGAAAGTCGAAACTAAAAAACACGGTTGTATACAGATAGTATAATTTTTTCCTAAAATTTTTGTTGACCAAAATGTAGTCCATGTTCATAATAGCGCACTTAATTTTTTTTGTTTTTATCAAAATCATTATAGCCGTTTTTGAGAGAGATCAGATTTTGCATTACGGGTGTATGGGGGGTACCTTTAGTCTTGGAGCTAAGAACAAATTTCAATTTCTCCTCTAGGGAATCACCGAAGACCCTTTAGTACCGAGTTTGAAGAAAATACCTCTAGTAGTTTAGGCTGTAAGGAGAGGTACACATACAGCTATGGCCAAAATAATAGCAACACTCCCTAATTTTTGAAAATATTGTGTGTAGTACCTAGTACTTAACGTCCACTTTGTTTCGCTGAAACCAGAGCTTTGTTGACTCTGCCGTATGCTTGAATTCGTTGTGTTGCTAGAAACGATATTTAAAATGCATATTTTCGTTAGCCCACGGAAGAATAAAATTTGGCAGTATGTCCACATAGGACTCTTTTGTCATCATGCTATCTATTACGAATATTGGGCCAACACCCACCAAGAAAAACAAACCCATAACATTATGCTGCTACCTTCATGCTTCATGGTTGGTTTTGTGTACCGCGGATTGTAGGCCTCGCACTTTGGACGACAAACAAACTGTTTTCCATCCATTCCGAATAAGTTTATTTTCGTTTTGTCGCTCCAAAGCACAGTCCTACACTGCTTCTTGGCCTGAAGTGGGTCGTCTATCATGTGGTACATTTTGACAAAACAGATCCGCTTCTGGGTGTGTATTTTGTTTACTAAGGGCACCCTCTTTAGAGATATTTCGTGAATGTCAGCTTCCTGCAAGATATGACGAACAGTTCTAGAACTGACTGGCATCCCTTTTTTTAGACGGACGTCCTGTGGTTTCTTCAAAATTTCTGGAGTTTATAGCATTCCACGCCATTATTGCAGATCGTCTAATGACTATTACGATCTCTCTCCTGGATCCACCACTGTTATACAGAGCTTAAATGGCCTCGCGATATTCTTCAGTGCAGTGCTTCGCTCTTCCCATTGCTATGTGCCATACTAACAAAAAATGTGCCTAAAATTTCAAAATTATTCTCAAATAAAAAAATCTCACCAAAATCATTGACTTCTTTAAGATACTAACAAAAAATGTGCCTAAAATTTCAAAATTATTCTCAAATAAAAAAATCTCACCAAAATCATTGACTTCTTTAAGGTAATAACAATTTTTTTTAGCTTTTATTCAAATATTGCTATTTCTTTTACCAGGACCAGCAAATTGTGTAGTTGCAATCTGCTGAGTGAATAATATTACAAATACCTTTTGCTTAATCACAAGATCGTGCGTAGAATAGATTGACAGTATAATAACCGTTACTATAACACAGCACTTTTTTCGCAAGTTCGACAAACTAAAGTGCAAGATACAGTATTACTTAAAAGTAAGGAGCGTTGCTATTATTTTGGACATGGCTGTACATACTATATAGGATGTACATACAGACACACAGACAGAATTCGCTATCATCGTTATGTCAACTTTGATCAAAATCTCGAATTAGATTTTTTTTCCAAATGCAGAACTTGCCCTATAGTACCTACATTGCAATTAAAAATTATGTATAGAGAAAGCAGTAAGATGTTAAATAAGAAAATATAAATTAAAACAATTGGATTCAAGCTGAAGTAAGAGCCAAAATGGCACTTAAGAGTCACGAACATCATTTGATCAGTAAGGCACTTGAAAATAGTCGCACGATGATGATTTCAAATATTGTCTGTTTGTTTTAGAAGAAAAATTATAAGTTGCATGTGTTTGAACTTTTCACTTTTATTGAATCTGTCAACTCATTTCTACAAAACTCATTCTCCTCATATGAACAAAATAAACTTTAACTTTTTGAGGCTTAAGGAAGAAACTTACACAGAAATTTTCAACTAAAGTAAACTAAACAAAAGATACACTAAATTGCTCTTTTATGCTTCTTCACTCTGTGGAATAAAGTGAAACAACGAATTGGAACTCAGGCTGAGAAATGAGTAATTCGAATGTAAATGGCTTTTTCCACAAACTTATAAGACTGAAGCAGTATTACGTATATCAGCGAAAATCATATTTAATTCAAAAGTTATGTTTCCCGGACGTACATGCGGTTAATATTTCAGTAGCTATTTTCTTTTCTTTACACACATTTATTAATTCATATCGGTTGTATATGTCTCCATGCATATATGTAGTTGTTTCCATCATCTACTAATGCTTTAATGGAATAATGCCAGCTGAGGGAAAAGTTTTGTTCAAAATTTTTATTGGCACAATGGAAACAAAAGCGCAGAAGTTTAAGTTTTCAATTTTTCTGGTTTTTAAATCAATTTGTCGATGTGAAAAGCTATGATTGAGTTCGAATAAAATTCTGAAAACTTTATTATGTTCGCACTTTAACTTTGTATTGTCTTATTTCATTTCATACATTTATGCATGAAAGAAATCATCTTTAGCGCAAAATGAATTTTCTTAATAGTACTATTAATGAGTTGACTATGTGTAAGTTTGGTGTCAAGGTGAACTCTCAGGTATTTAACAGATTGTTCCCATGCTATTCAGCCTTATTGTGAGTTTCACCCGAACAACATTCCACCCGGAAAATTTGACGTTTTACTTTTCGCCTATTGTGAGTTTCACCCGAAAAATTATTCATGTTCGAAAAATTCCTCTTATTGTGAACAATCATTTTGCCATTGACAGCCATAATTTTCAATTATTTTTATTAAGCGAACGAGAGCACAATAAGGCGGAAAATGTAAGTTGTTTTTTTTTTTTTAAGATAAGAAAATTTATAATTCATGTTTTTTGTTAAAATGCAGGAGCAAAACAATAAAAAATAAAATGCACGACTGGGTCGCACGAACTTGCTCTTATGTAACAGACTAGGAATTTTAGTAGTAAGAGACAAAATCATAATGCTATCCAAATATGAATTTATGCAAGAACAAAAATTACAAGTCGTTGTAGTGGTTTCTTAAAAAAAAGCTTTTATGTACAAATTTTTTTTTCAGAAATTCAAAAAATATTTATTTTAAAGTTTTGAAATGCAATGTGATTTAGACTTTTTAGAAGCTTCTCTATACAAATTTTCGTAAAGATCCGTTATGTGGATAATGAGAAGTTCAAAATTCGAAAAAATGGTTCTATGGTAGGTACAAGCTGTAATATCTTAATTTCAAAATTTTTTTTATTAAATTAAAGATCGTAAAAATTAATTGAAAGAAAAAAATTTTATCAAAATTCTAGGCGCCGTTTTCGAGAAAAATACGATTTTTGAAAACCATTTTTTTTTAATTTTTTAGCATTTGTATGGTAGGTACCTTAATTTTTAAGTAAAATAAAATTTTTTTTCTCACATCTTGTAGATTATATTGAGAAACTTTTATTTATCAAGTTTAAAAAAAAACTATTCAGGTTTTTGGGGAGCCTTAGCAAAAAAAAAAAAATGATCAAAATCGGCTGTACCGTTTTTGAGAAAATCAAAAAAAAAAAAAATGGTTCCATGGGGGGTACCCTCAATAACCATTTTTCTGAAAATTTTTTCCAACAAATACCTAGCTTTAATTAAATGAAATTTTTTTGTGTTTTTATTTTTAAAATCTGTTTAACAGTTTTTGAGAAAAAAAAATGTTTATAAGATTTCGAAAAAAATTCGTATGGCAGGTACCGTTATTTTTGGTCTTAAAAAATCAAATCAAAAAACATCCGGGGGGAAAAAACTGAAACTCATATCTACCAAGTTTGAAGAAAATCGGCCGAGCCGTTTAGCTGCAATCGAACGGACAGACAGACAGAGAGACAGACAGAATTGCGAGACCCAGTTTTTTAGTCTTCGCTATCATCGTAATGTCAACTTTGATCAAAATCTCGAGTTCGATTTTTTTTCCGAATGCATAACTTGCCTTATAGTACCTATAAGCCGCAAGTAAAAAGACCAAAGCGATATGCTGCTTAATAAAATGCAGGAGAATCCTGAAATTGCCAAGGGCTTCACTACTTAACTTAAAGCCAATCGGGAGAAAGTGGCCGAATTTTGGAAAAAGTGAAAAGTGAGTTTGAGTGGAAAAAAGTAAGAATAAGGCTAAAAGAGGATTTTGCCAAACCAACATCGTGGTCTTTGCTTTTAAAATTTTGGGGGAACAAACATTTTTGAATTTTAAATTGAAGCTGACTGCTGCGAAGAAGCGAAGGTTTTCTATTTCGAGAAAAAAGAGGGCTTGCATTTTTTCAGTATTTAGCTTATTCTTGTATTTTTCCAATATTCCAAAGGCATGTTTTAAATTCTTCTCAACATTGAGAGCAAAGTTATGCGATGCAAATATTGTAATGTGGTCAGCAAAATTAGCTGATTTACAATTTAGAAGATTTGGAAATCTGACGTATATATAAATATTAAACAAGGGTGGCCCTAGAACAGAGCCCTGGGGGATACCAAAATCAAAATAAAATACGTTGGAGACACCACAATTTACAAGAACTTGAAAAGATCTACCACATAGAAAACTTTGAACTATTTTACATAAGTTAATTGGGATGTTACGAGTGCCAAACATCCTTATGTCAATCAAAATCATTTCTGTTGAATGTCTCCGAGCCCTGTTTTTAACAACATGATTACAAATTCTCCTTTTCTGATGAGATGTGTTGCGAAATCTTCCAAATCCGAATTGCTCATCAAGAAAAATATTTTTATTAAAAAATTACGAGGGCGGTCCGATAAGTACTAAGTAAAGTAAAGTAATAAGTAAAAAATTTAATAATTTTGATAATGAATTGTGTGATAACTTTTACTCTTTTAATTTTATAAAGACAGACTTTTTAAAACTTAATTCTTTGTTATCACAAGTTGATTGGTCTTGTTTGAATAATTGTTTAAATGTTAGCTTAATGGTGTTTAAATTTTACAATATATTGTTTGATTGTTTTCTTAAATCTGTTCCCATAGCGATTATTAAAACAAGATCTTTTGTGCCAGTTTGGTACGATAGTGAAATCAAAAGTCTGAGAAATCGAAGAAACAAGTTATGGTCTACTTTTAAACTATATCCAACAGAAACCAATTTTAAAATTTATTGTGAATCGAGGGATATTTTCAATAGAATATCTAGTGTAAAGTATCTAAATTACATTCAGAAGGTGCAAAGAGATCTAAAAATGAATCCAAAGTGTTTTTGGAATTTTATTAACAGCAAAAGAAAATCTTGTCCTTACCCGTCTGTTCTCAAGTTAAATGACATATCAAGTCATGACCCACGGGTTATAACGCAACTTTTTTCTGACTTCTTTCAAAGTGCCTTCAACTGTGATACTTCTAACTGTGATACTTCAAACTGTGATACCTTGAACTGTGATTCCTCAATCTGTGATATATCTGACGAAATGGCTCAAAGCTTTGACCATTTGAAATCTTTTACTTACTTGACTGATATGAACTTTAACATTGATATCGACAACATTGTAAAGTTTATATCTAACCTTGACGACAGCTGTATACCAGGTCCTGATGGTATACCCTCTACTATTTTGAAAAACTGTGTACGTCACTTGTCATTACCTTTGTCTATTCTATTTAATCTTTCAATGTCAACATGTTCATTCCCATCTATTTGGAAAAGTTCATTCATTATCCCTCTACATAAAAAAGGGAAAAAAGACGAAGTGAAAAACTACAGGCCTATTGCCAAATTATCTGTGATTCCTAAACTTTTTGAGGCTATTATTTGTGAAGCTTTATGTTTTTATGTCAAGTCATTCATTGTTCCTAATCAGCATGGTTTCATAAAAGGACGTTCTACTGTTACTTTTCTAATAGAATTAGTTGAAAATTGTATTGATTCATTTAAAAACAGTAAACAAGTAGATTGTGTACTCACTGATTTCAGTAAAGCTTTTGACAAGCTATCACATCGTGTTTTGCTTTTTAAGTTAAGAAAATTAGGTTTTAGCGAAAATTTTGTAAAATGGCTTCAATCTTATTTATTAGACAGATCTTATTCAGTGCTATTTAACGGCTGCGAATCGAATAAGTTTAAAATCAACTCAGGAATTCCACAGGGTAGTCATTTAGGCCCTATCCTTTTTATTTTATTTATAAACGACTTACCATCTGTGTTAAGATACTCCAAGTGCCTCATTTATGCCGATGATGTAACAATCTTTAAAACTATTACAAACACTCGTGATTGTGAAGAATTGCAATGTGATCTTAATTCGTTTTTTGACTGGTGTACTCGTAATTGTTTGTTTCTTAATATCGATAAGTGTAAAACTATGTGTTTTACAAAAAAGTTTTCTTTTATTTCGTTCAACTATTTGTTTAATGGCATATCAATATCCCGTGAAACAGTTATATCTATTCTTGGCGTCACATTTGATCGTAAACTCGAATTCATTCAACATATAAACTCCATTTCAAACAAAGCTAATTCAATTCCTGGTTGGATAAAAAGAGAGTCGAAACAATTTTCCGACCCTTTCGTGACAAAGCAGCTTTTTATATCTTTTGTTCGACCCATTCTAGAATACGCTTGTCAGGTTTGGTCACCTCATTACGAATGTCATAAAAATAGACTAGAACAGGTGCAAAAAAGATTCATTAGGTTTGCCCTCAGGGGACTTGGCTGGGATAATCCTTATGATCTTCCACCTTATAATAACAGACTTAGACTTATTGATTTACCTAGTCTCGAGAATAGACGTTCCTATTTATGTTTCGTTTTCATTGTAAAATTAATCAACGGTAACATAGACTGTTTGCACCTTCTGTCTCGTATTAATTTTAATATTCCTAAAAGAACTTTGAGGAACATACCGGAGAGTATACTTATTTCAAACTATCGTACCAATTATGAAAAATTTTCTCCATTAAATAAAATGTTTAATCTATTTAATATTTACAATCTTAAATATAACAATTTGTTTGATAAAACAATAATTAATTCATGTCAATTTAAAACAACATTTTTCCATGAAATTGTTTAAGAATCTTAATTTACACCTTTGTAAGAAATTTTGTAAACTAGCAATTTAGTTATGTAAATAAATAAATAAAAGTCTACAAAATAAAAACAAAACTTTTGGAAAAGTGGCGGTTTATTTCTCAACAAATGCTCCTTTTAGCTCGATACACTTGATCCAGCGATGCTCAACTCCTTTAACCCATCCGAAAAATAGGTTTTCTCGAGGTCTGCAAAGTAGGCCTCCGTGGTGGCGATGACCTCCTCATTCGACTCAAATTTCTGCCCGGAGAGTGATTTTTTCAAGTTTCCAAACAAAAAAGTCGCACGGCGCCAAATGTGGAGAATACCGTAGATGGGGTAACAGTTCGTAGTGCAATTCGACCAATTTAGCCGTGGCGACGGCGGTTGCGCTTGTTGTCCGGAGTGAGCAAACGCGGCACTTATCGCGCCGGCAGCTTTCTCATGCCCAAAATTTCATGGAGGATATGACCCACGCGGTCTTTTGAGATGCCTACTGTTTCAGCTATTTTGGGCACCATCTATTGGTGTTCTGCCAATACGAGATCGTGAATTTTTGACACGTTATTCTCCGTGGTATTCATTTTCGGGGCACCTGGGCGGGGCTCTTCAAGAACCGATGTGCGACCACGTTGAAACTCGGCGACAATTTTTGAAAGAAAAGATTCAGCGTACACATCATCCAAGAGCTCTTTGAATTCGCGATTTCACAAGAATCTAATCCCCGACCGATATCGCCCTTTTTCCATTTTTCTAAAATTCGCGGACAAGCTGGCTTCTACACGTGTTCAAAACATGACTAAAAGTCCTATTCGGCTGAAATTTTGACAGTAGAATGTACTAGACGATAGTAAATCTCTCTTGCGATAGTGACACCATCGGGCGGTGAGGCTAAGTACTTATCGGACCGCCCTCGTATTTTAAAATTTGTTCCTTAATAACTTTTTCAAACCGAGCAAACTTATAGGCATATAACTTGAAGATAAATCCGTTTTCCTGCTTTTGGCATAGGTAGAAGTTTCGCTTTCTTCCAAGCATTAGGAAAATATTGCAACTTTAGGCATGCATTAATGATGAATATTAAAAACCTTATTCCAACTCGTGGCAGATGTTTTAAATAAACATTTTTTACATGGTCTAATCACCCTACCTTTCGTTTTCGAAGGGAGTCAGTAATAATCATTTCTTCTACAATAAGTGCATGCGATGGTGTTCTTCAGAAGCATCGAAATTTTATATTTTATCTATCAGCTTATAATTGGTTAACAATTTCCAAATATGTATTTCATTTTTGTTTTAAGTGAGATTAAACTCTTAATCCATTCTTCGTTTCGATTGCTAAGTAAGTAATTATTTGAATTAAGTTTACTAAATTGAGAAACCATAATTTTTGAAAAATGTTGACGACATCCTTGCCAGTTTCTTTCATGTAAGGTTCTCACTTTAATTAGTTTAAAAATTTGAATGGGAATCTGTTTACATTTATCGTTCTTTGCTCTTTAAGGGACACTTTCATCAATACAATTTAGGATGTTTTCTGTACACGAAATATTTCCAAGATCTACGGAAACATTTTGAAATTTCATATAAATTTTTTGGTCAAAAGGATTTCCAATTCGCATTTTTCAAATCTTGAAAATATTGCAATTTAATCACGCCAGACCACAAAAGATTACAAAAGACAGGTTTATGATCCGAACTTAGAGCACTAAAAAACATTTGACGCAAAAAGATCAAGAACAGAAGGACTACCACGAGAACCTGTAGGAAAATACGTTGCATAAGTTGGATAAGGAGGGAACAAAATATTGATTGGTATTGTCAGTGGGAGGGCTGTCAAAACGTTTCCCAAGCATTGGCACGAAAGCAACCCCAATCTCTATGACCGTTCATTGTAAACAGCCTTTTCAAATCTTATTTTAGATATTTTCTTTAACTATCTTTAAATATTTCTATATTTTTCAAATTAATTTAATATGTACAACCACACTCCTTGTACTAATGTACTTTGCTATATTATTATATCAAAATAAGTTCAGCCGGTTGCAAGAAATTCAGATAAAATGAGATTCTGTGTGATTGAGCACTTCTACAAAATATAATTTAATGCAAGTTGTTGCCAAACGCTGCTGTTTTTTCAGGGGTACTGGCTCTTCCGAAGAAGTGAAAAATCCTGCAAGAGTGTCCTGCCAACAACAGGTACACAGGTATGGTTAAGAATTGCAAGTTAGACTGTCAAATTCCATAGAAAGTGGTTACGATGTTTTACTTCTATTAATTGTCAAAAACACAGAGATAGTTTGACGAAAAGTCTCATAGACGCTTTTCACAAAAATTAACGAACGAAACCAATAATATAGGCCTAAGACGGCTCTTACAAGCTTTTAGATAATTATTGTGCACCTACCTTTTAAAAAACTATGAAAATTTAAAAAAGAATAATTTTGTTTATTATTTTCTTGGAAATTGTCAGTTGCGAGTTTTTTTTAGAGTTTCATAATTTGAATTCGATCAATATTAAATCTAATGTCATTTAAAGTTGATTTTGTTAATTATTTTGAAAATGTTGTGATAAAAATTCTTTGTGTAAATTCAGCATTAACGAAAAACTATTCCTTTACGTTTTGACTAAATAAACGACTTTGTCATTAAATTGTTGGCTAAAACAATTTGAATTGTTAAAATTATATTTTGCAGTACTCGGAAAAAATTGAAAACTTTGAACACCGGGATGATTTCCACTTTTGCCTGCAATAAGCGGGACCAAGTATGTATATTATTTGTAATCGAATCACAGAAAAAACGCATCTCTTAAAGTTACATTATAAATGGATATCTGCCAGTCTTCGCATTTAATTTTCAGGGTCTATAAAAAGTATATGAGAAAGAGAATTATTAAAGGGATGTTAAAGCCTTAATTAACACAAATTGTGTTCGGCTGAATACATACAGGAACAGTCAACTCTAAAACCTAAAAAAAATATTTTCTGCTCTCAGATAATAAATAAGTAAACAATCCATAAGTAATTTGCAAAAAAAATCTATTTTCAATAAGAGCACTAGGTGTGCCAACTTTTGATTTGCTACAAAGGTTACCCTAATGCCGAAGGCACGTGAAGAATGCAACCGAGTCAAAATGCGCAATAAATTTGTATGCGACCCATACCGTGACTATGAAAATAAGAAACTGAAAAATATATCTACATAAATATAAATAGATAATTTATTTGAGTAGAATATAAAATTTACAAGGTCTTATGAAATATGCACAGGAAGAAGAAGTTCAGGTCTAGATACATGTATTCATCTAAAAACTAAACCAATTGCTTATGTACAAGTGTCGAGCTCTATTCAAGAAAATCAAAATGGATTTTAGGTAAAAGAAAAATATAAATTTAAGAAAGTTTTGCGCCATTTGTTCAGGTTCACAGTTTGTTTTCATTACAATTCGGCTCGCCTCGCCTCGCCATCATCAAATCTCAATAATATTGTTTGTTTTTCTTGAGAGAAACTAGGTTTTAGCTTTGATTTTACCCCAGAATGATGCATTATTTGTTGATCTATACCAAACCTACGCAGTAATTCTAAATTGTAAGGAAAAAAAAAACAAATAAAAATCTAAATATGCGCATTAGAAAACACGGACGGAGTCAAAACTGTCATACGAAGCTTACAGTCCACACTGTGCAAAGCTTCATTCGATAAGAAACTTTATTGTTCCATTGGAAATGCCACATATTTATTCTAAAATTCACCAGCTCTACGAAACCGCACCTAGTGCGCATGGCATACCTTAAAAAATGTGCAGAGCATTTCCAAACTACGGTCGCATGGAGCATCCTTGTTCTGGATGATTTCTAAAGGAAGTTTCTTCGTCTCGTTTTCTCTTCAGATAAATCCACATTCAATATGCTGGTGCGTATGGAGAAAAACCGAGCTTTACCTACCACCACCACTGCCACTACCACAATCCATAGCAACCTAGATGTATCCTTCAATGCAGCCATAGCGACCATTAAAACTTCCCCAGCTTCCGTTCCGTTTCACATGCTGCCATCTGTCCTTGCACAATCTCAGTGTGGGCAATAACCAGAGCAGCTACACCAGCCCGCACTTGTCCTCCCTGTGTGTACATCTAACTGTGATAGGTCTCTTCCATAATTCAACAAATATATGGACCAAATCCTGCCAGTACATCGCGAGCCCTTGACTCGAAAGGGTACACACCCCAGAACATCACAAGGATTATACTTACACCAAAAACAAAAAAGAGTGTACTACTTCCAACATACAATACACAATCCAAAGAGAATCTACAAAATCGGGCCACCATTATATTAAAATGTAGTGGAAAGCAACAAATCCTTGTCCTCCTTACTGAAACATAAAAGAAAAACACGTAAAACATACGGAATTTTGTGTTTTAGTTTCTCATTTCAAAATTAAATCAATGCCGCACTTCAGTTCACAATATCAGCCTCAATTTGCATTCGGATTTTCCTCTTCCGGTCAAATCTTAATTTTCCACGAAAACCGCTGCATATGTGACTCAATAATTTAAAGAAATCTCAACAACAAATAAAATTAATAAGATGAAATCTACTGTGTTAAGTGTTAGCAATAAATTCCTAGACGCGAGAGAATACTTTAGCTGAGATTTTTCTTTCCGAAACACGAAACGCTCTGGTTATACATACGCGATCCACACGACGACAACGTTTATCTCTACCTACAATACTCCCAGCTTAATTCTCAAATCCGCAGTAACGAAAACATATTTCATTATATATTTTATGATTTTTCCCCCATTGCAATCATCATCTCCGCTTGTCAACATCAGAAACATTTCGAACGTTACAATTTCTCAGAAGTGGGATATCAAGTAAAATTTATTTTTCACTAAACAAAAAAAAAGTTCGTCTTCGTGGACATTTTTCTTTTTTTTATCATCAACAGCAAAAAAATAAGAACTTTGTGTTTGTCTTTCGAAAAAGTTAAAAAATAAAAAAAAAATCCTTATCGTTGTTGCTGAAGAGAGAGTGATGTTTACACGACGAGTTGTTCAACACATATATAAAGAAGAAAAAGAAAAATCGTGAACGAAAATTCGGAGAAGTTTTTCCTGCTGTAAGTGTATTGTGCATTTTTTCTCATATCCTTGTGGACTTCTCTAAAAGCCAACAATTTTATCTCTGCATAAGTATCTGCATTAAGATAATTTTCGCTTCTTTATCACACATATTTGTTTTGTAAGGATACGATTATCCCTACTTTCTGTGTTTTTTTTTATAACAGAATTCTTCATTTATTGTGTTGAATTAAGTGGTAATGAATCTATGGGGATGTATTTTAAGGAGGCGGGCTTTTATTGTGCCATTTCCTTTGAACGTTCGATTTGATCGAAGATATTCTAAAATGGCTTGGTAAATAGTTCGGTACTTGTGTAAGGGAAAATGTACAACTTTATAGACTAGTCCTCGTATTCTATTGAATACCCTTAGGATTTTAAGTTGGACTTCATTTTTATTATTTTTATTTGTGCTCATTTTATATGATAAATTGAAGAATTTTCAGCGAGAAAGCATTAAGAATATAAATGAGAGGACGTTTGGGTTTTGGCACAGTCATGGCGATATGATGGGTGTGTTGTTGTGTGCGTACTTGCATACTTGCATAATAAAAAAGTCCAATTATGGAAAATTGAAGAATTGAAATATCTTATTTATTAAAATTAAAATGGTCATTTATGATAATTAAGGTTTTGGTTAGAATTTGGGAACCTTGACTTATTAAAATTATTTATTCTATTGAGCGATTAATTTCCACCCAGAAGGAAAATTAATAACATTAACTTTATTATTGCCATTTCGATATTGACCTTTGAGATTTGTGGATATCCATTTTTTCCTCTTGAGATATCTCACAATACCATACACCAACAATACGTTAGTGACCTAAATGGAAAACGTGCCAAAAACCTACAGTTCTACATAGCAGTCGTAAATTGAAACTCAGTCGATGCCAAAAAGATATTTGTCACAAAGATCAAATTTATATGTTTTGCATTACTTGAAAAGTGGAAAATTATTTTTCAAATTTATTGATATTTTTTTTATAATCACATATGTGATGATATTTATTCATTTGATGATTTTTATAAAACTGAATGTAATATTTTCTGAGTGAATTTTCAGTGTTTTGAATATTTACATAAATATTTTATATTTTTGTTGATATTTTTTGGGGTTTTGGCGGAAATTTATTTATTAAATATTTTTGTGTGACTACATCTGAAATGTTATTTCATAAAGAGATGGAGGGAAATTTTTTAAATTGGTCAATTATTTTATTTTTTTAAAAATACATACTCTTATGTCGTTCAATAACATACTTTCATTTTTTTTTCTTCATTTAAATTAATTATTCGAACACTTTTTTGAAATAATAAAATTGATTATTCATATCGTTAAATTATAAGTTAAATTTAAAATACAGTTTTAATGTTTTGTTCTAAGAATATAATTATTTTTTTTTTCTAAAAACAACACATAATTTAACTTCTTACTATTGCTTGCTAAATTTTTAATCAGGAATAATTCAATAGTTTTACAACTTTCTAAACTTCCAAAATTATTGAACGATTCTAAAATAAAATATGCAATGGGTTCCATACTGTTTTCAAAGATGTAGCCGGACATAAACAAAATTTTCAAATTAGGTTTCTAAACAACATTCGTATGATTTATTAGCAAAATATTTTATTTAACGATATAACGAAAGTGAATATCTAATTTGATGAAAGTCAAATATTCAAGTGGGACTGATGGGATGAACAGCGTAATCTTGAAAAAAATGCATCCACATATTTAACGTTCCTGGTCATTTGTATGTAATCATTTATATTTTTGAATCCGAAATATTTCTTGAGTGCCTTAAGACATCATTTTTAAGAAAAAAAAAGGCTTCAAGAACGACCCCTACAACGAATTTTAAATTTTATTACTGTTTGTATATAATTATTAATTTTTTTTTTTCAAACTTCTTTGAATTTTTCCACTTTACACTTCCTTGTAAGGGTCAATACCCCTGAAAAAAAAAAGAATTTTGTAATTTTCAAATCATCGAATCCCAATTTTATAGTTTTAGTAATAAAATGTTAAAAAAGTGTATGAAGTAATTTAAAAAAAAAACTCACTGTTTTAAATGTATTCACCTGAACTTTAATAAAAACAAAGATTCAGCATTGTACTAGTTAAAAATGTTAATAATGAAGAAACAGTCTTTTAAACGGATTACTAAAGTTTCCAACATATTGAACTTCTATTTGGTGAAATATTAATTTGAGTATTATAACTGGTATAAGTGCTTACAATTAAGAAAAAGTTAGTAAGCTGCTAAAATTAGAAAATGGTTGAGAAGTAAATAGCCTAAGCTTAAGTAGCTTGTACCTTAATAGAAGGTATAAAACTCTATACACACAAAAAAAAACTAAGATATCTTACTGAAAAACCTTAAGTTCTTGTATACCAATTCAAGTTGTACTTTCTTATTGAAGTCTTGTTTCGCTATAAAATTTTATTAAGGTTGTTAAAAATTCGATATCCTGTTAAATTATGTTTGTGATTTCTTGTCAACTGATACTGTCGTATTGCGAGAGTTTCCTTTCGGAACAACGACGATATTGTATGAAGGAAGATACTGACACTGTTACGGTTTCAATTCAAGTCAACAGTATTTGTGGTGAGATGCTTAATGGCATATTATGTTTTAAGCGTTCCGTTGCAAAATTTCAATTTTTTCATTTAGTATGAAGGTCCATTTTCCGAGGTGGCAATCTTTTCTTTGTGCTGAAATATCACTAAACTAATACGGTTACGATTGTTTTTTTTTATAGTTTGTGAGCACTTAAAAGATTAGATAGTATATAATAGACAGATAATCTTTATTTAACAGTTAAAACAAACAAATACTACATCATAAATTCGAACAGAGAACAAATTACAAGCTTGATATGAAAGACGTCTGCCGATTCAGAGAAAGATTCACAAAACCAAGCTAGATTTTCTTCATGTGGATACTTATTAAAGTTTCAAGTTACAGTGGATGTTTAAGAATTGCAATTTTAAATATTCAAAATTCAAAATATACAAATTGTGTATGCTTTTACATAGTATAGCTAGATTCAAAATTTATTTATTGAATTTGAACAGAGTAATTATTAAAAACATGTTAAAATATGAATCTGAGTAATTTTTTGGATTGTTCAAGGAACACACGATTGGTTTCCGACATATTTCTACAATTACAATTACCATTTCTCAAAAAATAAAAAAACTCTTGTTGAAATGTAGTCTACTTATATCTTGTAAAGTAAGCTGGCGAATTTGACTATCCTTAAAATGTTTGAGCAACACATGAGCGTTAGGAAAGTTGAAGAGGATTTAAAAGGAGATTTGAAGAAATAAAACAGCGAACGAGTATTCCACATTTTTAACAGCGATTTAAGAAATTCCTTGTGTTCCTATGTATAATAACTCTATGTTGATGATTTCTATGCAATTTATAGCAAAATGTTATTAAAACTTTTTTTTTGATAAAAAATTTAAATTAATATGTAGTTTTACTTTAAAAGAATAACTTTCTTGCCATTTTAAATTCTTCTTATGAGTATCGTTGCGAATTAGGTCTTACCTGTAAGTTTGTCAATTGTCCTTGCAGGAATCTAAATAAAAATTTACAAAATGTTTCTTGCCGAAGAACAGTACTGTTCTCCGTTTTGCGGGATAGGGATAAAGCCGCATTTTAGTACAGAAAATCCTAAAAATTATTACTCACATCCGCTTAAAAATATGTAATTCAATCTCAAATTTTAAAAATATAAAGGCTTTTCAGCCAGATTTAGTCTTAAGCCTTGCGTGTTTATAAAAAGGAGTTCATACAAAGTCTGTAGGTGTAAAAATATAAAATAATATGTATATACGAAAAATATAACCATTTCTTTAATTAAATATTGACTTCTCTTTTGGTGAGAAAAATGTCTTGTTTGTTGACTATTCTTTTGTATTTAATTTATGGCTCCACTACTTTTATTCCAATTTTTCGCAAATGTATATTTAAATTAATCAAATAAAATTTAACGACGAAAAAAAAAGAAATTCGTTTTATGATTATTAAGGTAGACTTTTATTTTGGTAAATTTTTTATTATAACGCAAATAGAACAAGTTTTATTTCATATTTGTTCCCAAAGTTTGGTCGTTATCTAAAACTTTTTTTTCGGTGGCAAATTCATTCAGTTATTTAGTGCTGATAACTAATTAATTATTTGTGCTTTGAATGCTTAACTATTATAACTTAATACCGCAAGAGCAAGTTCGTGTGATTAAGTCGTGCATATTATTTTAAGTGGTTCCAACCTAATATTTAAATTTCACTTCAACTGTTCTATGAAAGAAGATGCCGAACACGAGGGTAGGCAAATCAAAATACATTTTTATTTATTTATACTCAGAACTAGAAATTCTAAAAAATTAAAACCTTCATTTGTCAAAAGTTGCGAAATAAGATATTGTTTTGATGAGCTTCTTAATAGTCACATGAAAAAAATATTTAAATGCAATGCAAAAAGGAAAATTAACTATGAAGAAAGGTAAAAATAGCACAAGAAGCACAGACCTATTAAGAGGAGGATTTAAGAATTCTAAAGCGGTTCTTGCATTCTTCTTAGAAAATAATGTAAGTTCAAATAGAGAAAAGGCGCAAATGGGCAGTCTGATAGAAGGAATGAAGAAGCTTAGTTAATTAATAAAATCTTTTTAAATTTGAAAAACATTCTTGTTAAATACTTCTTTACTCTTTCTTATATTTTCTTTGTGCTTCAAAAAGACTTCTTTAAGACTTCTTGAGTCTTTTTAATAGGTGTGGTATTTCAAATTCAAATTTATTTCTTCTTCAGTGAAATCATGTTACATAGTAGAATATTTTTACATATATAGAGATTAGAATACAATGATTCTTAGCAACTAAAGATTGTATAATATGGAAAGTTCTTGTGAAAGTGGAGATTAGTATGAGAAAATTGCGAGGAAAAAAAACTCAATGGATGCAAAAAACTTAAAACTATGAATAAAATAATCTTAAAAACTAACTTAATATTAACTTAAACTAAAATGGTATGTTTAAACAAGTGAATTTATTAATACATTTTCGTGACTCGAACAATTATTCTCAAATTTATTTGAAAGTGTTGTTATTTTAGTCTTGATTGTTGGAAGTTTAGTGATATGATGCAGTGCTAGTGTGGAGAAATGCCAGGGAAGATGCATAATCATTTTTAGGGTTTTGTTTTGACAAATTTGAAGTTTTTTCAGGTGACATTCAGCGCATTTATACCAGCAGGGAGAAGCATATACTAATGAAGGTAGTATGACGACTTTATAAAGAAGAAGCTTATTATCTTTGCTTAGATGAGAATTTTTATTTAAAAGTGGATATAGAATTTTTATTAAAACATTTGCTTTTTTGATAGAGTTGTTAATATGATTTGAAAATGTTAGCGTCTTATCGAGAGTGATACCAAGGTATTTTATTGTTGTTGTCCATTCAATTGGAGTGTTGCAGATCGACAGATTATATTGAGGTAGATTTGAGGCTTTTCTCTTTCGTGAGAAAAATATAGCTTGAGATTTCGATGGGTTTATTTTAATTTTCCACCTGTGAAAAAACTTTTCAATATTAAATAAAGCATTTTGTATATTCGTTAATATACTTTGACAATCATTAGAACTACAGAATATAGCTGTATCATCAGCAAAGAAGGCATTTTCACAGTGTAAATCTCTTGGAAAATCAGCAATATACAAGTTATATAAAAGGGGCGATAGGGTTGAACCTTGTGGAACGCCCGCTTTTATAGGGAACAGAGGAGATGAATCAGAAAAAATTTTGACATAAAAAAGCCTTTCTGTCAGGAAGCTTTGAATAATTTTAATAATGTAAGTAGGAAAACTTTGAGTAAATAGTTTATGAAGCAGACCGTCGTGCCAAACACTATCAAATGCCTTTTGAATGTCAAACGAAACCATACCTAAGGATTTTTTATTTGAAAGTGATTCCCTTACTATATTAGTGATTCTCTTCAGTTGGTGAGTCGTCGAGTGTTCCTTTCTAAAACCAAACTGCTCGATTGGTAAAAGCCTTTTTGATTCTACAAAGTCATTCATCTTAAAAAATATAATTTTTTCAAAAAGTTTGCCTAAACAGCTGAGTAAGCTTATTGGGCGATAACTAGTTGCCTGTGTCAATGGTTGAGTAGGTTTAGCTATAGGAATTATCTCAGCAATCTTCCATCTTCTTGGAAAATATCCGTGTCGCAGACAACTTTCAAATAGGGATGTTATATACTGAATAGCATTTTTTGGTAATTGTTTAATGACCCTGTTTGAAATTTTATCATTACCAGCTGCTTTCTTTATGCGAATAGAAGAAATAGCGTCTTTAACAAGAGACACTGGTATATGGATATTATTTAATTCTATTGAAGATAGATTAATAGAGTTAATACTGTTTTGTACTATTTGTTTGGTTTGAATGTCACTAAAGCCCTCTGTTATTGAGTGACTAGATAGAAAATATTTTCCAAATTCAGTGGCCTTCTCGATATTTGTGTGAAGAATTTGGTCATTACATTCGAGGTATGGGATTCTATTGTTTTTTTTCTTAAAAATTTTCGAAAGTTTCCATATTTTCTTGTCATGTTTGTCAATTTGGGATAACATTCGATTCCAGTCTTTATTACGTATTTCCTGCATTTTTTGTATAACAAGTTTGTTAAGCAAATTCAATTGAAATTTCAGAAATAAGTTTCTTGATCTTTGATAACGTCTACGAATTAAGTTCCTAAATGTAATCGTCCTTCGTACGTCATTTGTTAGCAATGAAACTTCGCTATTATTATTATGATAAGTAGAAAGCAAAGGGACAGTCGCCTTAACCCCCTCATTAATGGAACATTCCAATGTATTAACTTTATCATCAATTTCCTCTAACGTAAAGGTAGAGGGTTGAGAAAAGTCAGAAAGTGAATTGTTTACGGAACGTTTAAATTTTTTCCAATTAGCCCGATTGAAATTATAATTATTAGCTGGAGCTGCAGTGGTAAATGATTCATTAAGATAGAAAACAACAGGTTTGTGGTCAGATGAAAGATCGTTTATAACAATTGGACGCGAAATATTGTCGATTGTATTTGAAAGTACCAGATCTAAGGTTGAGGGATGACCTCTACCATTGGAAGGATAATAAGTTGGCTCAGATGGAAAAGCAATATCGAAATCTTCGAAGACCTTGAGGTCTGACAAAATTGTTCCCCAAGCGTTTGCGCGAACACATCCCCATGAGGAATGACGACAATTAAAGTCTCCGCATAGAAGAAAGTTTTCGTTTGTTCTTATAAACTTCAAGATGTCAGACTTAAATTTTTGTTTTTTTTCATTAGTTACTCTGCTACCACCAGGAAAATAGGCAGCCATAATTTTGAATACCTTTGTGGGACTACATTCAACTTCAATTGATAATGTTTCTATCAAATAAGTTTTAGTAATTGGAACTAATTTATGTTTCACAGACTTATTTACGAAAATGCATACACCTCCACCCTTCTCCGTTAATCTGTCCAATCTGTAACAATAGAAATTTCTGTTATGTATACTGATATTTGGCTTAAGCCAGGTCTCAGTAGTCACTGCGATGTCAATTTTGTTTTCAATTAAAAAATTGAAGTATTCTATTTCTTTGTTTTTTAAACTTTTAGCATTCCACAAAAGCATTTTTAGTTTATTGGCCATTGTTAGTATAAAGATATTTAATGCTAAGATCAGCTATGACGTTAAATTGATCTTGTCTACTTTTACATAAAGATAATTTACTTAACATTTCATTTTTAAGAGAAATAAGTTCATCAAAACTAAATAAATTGTTATTTTGGTTTGGTGGTCGTTGAGCTGTTGTCATCTGTAAAGTGCTACTGGTGGGTATTGCTGGGAGACTTCGCGGTGCAGACACGTGCTGAATGTTGTTCGAATGTTGTTGTTTTCTCTGAACTAAGCAAGGAAAGTCAGAGGTGTTGAGGTTAAAGCTGGTGTGTTTTCTTGGAAGTGGTTCATGAATGACATGTTCCGATCCAAATCGTCTACTCCGGTTCTTGGCTTTAAGTCGCTTTTGTATTTCAATGAATTCTAACCTCTTTTTACATGAGGCGTCGGTGGCTGTGTGTTGTTCACCACAGTTAACACATTTAGGTACTTTTTCCCTGTTAGTGCATTCTTGCGAATTATGTGATTCGGAGCAGTGGGAGCATGCTTTTTTGACATTACAAAAGGAAGAGCCATGCCCAAACATTAAACATTGATGACACTGGGGCACGAAATGTGGATTTTTTCGATAAAAGTCCCAATATACTGAAACGTGGTTAACAAACTTAGCTTGTCTTCTTAGTTCGTTCATTTTAATGCTTTTATTGTTAAGGTAAACTAAATAATTACACTGTTCTTTGTATTTAGGATTTTTAATGTTCATTATAGAAATTTGAAGAACTTCTAATTTAAGATTTGTACACAATTCAGTTTTAAGGTCATCAGTATTCATTTTATGTAAACCATATAACACTACTTTAAATGGTTTTAGGTTTTTGACATTATGTGTGAAAAATTGGAGTTCTTTTTCGCGAAGGGCAGATTTAATTTTATTTAATTCTATTTCAGTGTAGAGATTAAAGCGGCAACCAATTGATGTGTTTTTGCAATCAAATTTGGCTATTCCGTTATCTTTCATGCATTGAGACACAAAGACACTATTTTTTCCTATCAAGTGAATAGGAGGTAGTTCAATTTTTGTGGGTACTTCAAGTACAGGCTGCACATGTTCAGTCATTAATTCTTCATTATCAGATAAATCGGAAAGATCACTGAATCGATTAAAAGAAGATAAATTATTTTGGGAACTTCCCGGATTATTTGTCGATTTTTTACGTCGGTTCATTTTTACTGTTGGGGAATTCTCATCAGAAGATGATGAGTCCCGTAACCGTTTGCGATTTAGCAAAATACTCAAGCGCAGTTAGAAATAACACAAGAGAAAATTATCTCGAGCAAGTATAACGATGTGCGCGGCTTGACTAACAAACGAATACTGGGTGTGGTATTTCTTAAAAACAAAACTCTTATTAATTTAATTTTTTTCTATTTCAACTATTTTTTTTCCTGTAATGAAATTAATCTTTAACATTTTGTTAAAACTTACTTATTTCCGTGTGCTTCCTTCAGGATTCATACCAGAGTTTTTTCGCATGCCGTTAATGTGCACTCTCTGCTCAATAAATCTGATATATGTCAGTCCTTGTCTTAAAACCTTATTGAATTTTTCAGTTGTACAAAAAATGGAAAACTTTCAGAAAACTTAAAAAAGTATAAAAGAATCTCAAAAATACCGATATAATTCCTTAAAAAAAAGCATTTTTAGAAGGATTAAAGAAGAGTATTAAATATTTCCTTTCTTCGTGACCTTTTATTTAATTAAATAATGTTTGTCCTTAAATGGGCTTAAGGTCAATTTTTGTTAATATATTTTGTTTTTTATATTGTGACGTTTCGGATGTGGTTACACCCTTCTTCAGACCTATTTATTAAGTGAAATTAAGTGAAAAAAAAAATATTAACAAAAATTGACCTTAAGCTCACTTAAGGACAAACATTATTGAAGAGTATTAAAGAAACAAAAAACTCGAATTTAAGAAATGCTAGTTGATTGAATTATTGAACAAATTCTTTTAGTAGGAGTTAGTATTCCTATTTAGGTTCTTTATGAAAATACCTAATAAAGAAGAAATTCAGATTAAACAATCCCAAGAAACATTTTTAGCTGTTTAAAAGCTTGAAAAGCTTTTTCAGAGTTAGTCTTAAGGTACTAGTACGGTCTAGAATGCCAAAAAAACGCACGATTTTTGGGAATTTTTTGCTGTACTGAAACAAAAAAAAAACAAAATGGGTTATTTAAAGGAAGGTATCTTACGAGACAATTTACCACAATTTGTTTAAAAAATCAAAACAAAAAAAAAATATCGAGCTTTGAAAACAAAAATTTTTTTAGCCATTTTTGGGTTGCCATTTTTTTTGTTCATAATTTTTTGGTCAAATTGTGGTAAATTGTTCTTGAAATCATAAAAACAATCAAGTTGCAACAAGTGTTTTAAAAATCGGTTCAGTAGATCCGGAGATTAACTGTCCGCCATGGGACCATGTATTTTTTGATGAGTCGACGTTTGCGCACTCTATAATTCGGCCAAAATTCGAAAATTAAAAAAAGTAAATTTTTTTTGTACTCTTGACGCATGTATTCATTATTTAAAAAAAAAAATATGTAACTACCTAATAAGGTTTCCGAGAACAAAATTCCCAAAAATCATGCGTTTTTTTGGCATTCTAGACCGTACTAGTACCTTAAGGCTCGTTTATTCAAAAACACGCTCTAGATGCGACCTTAAAGCAAACATTGAGTTTGAGAGAACTTTTGCACTCCTTAATAGTACTTGTAAGCATGTTTTGTCAGCTAATATCTTTAATGTACGCTCTAAAAGTGCGCTAGCTGATAAAATTATGGAGCATATCAACCGAGCGGAAGGCTTTTAAATGTAACAGAGCTAAAGATTGTTCAGAAACTCCAGTATAGAGATAGATTTTTGAATTCGTTCACCAAGATCTACAATCAGTTTTGAAAAAGCGCTGAGGCCTTACATTTTACTCTTTTAGAGCTGTAAAAGAACAATGTTACTTGTGAAAGAAGCCATAAATTGGCATAACCATTGATGATTGAATAAAGTATGAAGTATATAATAGAGAATCTATAATATCTTGTGATACTTGTGAGGCTTGATGGTGAGAACAGATTTTTTTGAAAATCAAAATTAACTTCCTGCTGATCTAACTACAAAATCAGGTTAAACTTTGGTGGTAGTTAAATTTTTCAAGTCAAAATTCCTAAAAGTGTAGAAGGAACCATACAAAATCCCAAATGCTCTTTTAATATCTATGAACCCATATAATCGGGTGTGAGTCCAAACAATCATTTACAGGAACCCACTTGAGTCTCTGAAAAAGAATCCTAAAAAGAGGTTTGAAAATGATAGATGATAGAAACATAACAGAAACATTTGCATATCTCAAACACAGCTTCAATTTTCATTCTTTTATTATTTTATCGTTATTTGTATGTATGAACAATCTTCCAATTGCAATTCAACCGAAATACTCGCGCTTCAGGGAATGTCCATCAGTTAAACTTTGAGCCCAACTTCAGACATATTGTTCAATTCAGAGATTGCTTCTTTAGCTGTACTTCACGAATGTGGAATTCTTTACTAATATTTTTTCCCCATTACGATATTTAAAATCAATGTGCATCGGTTTTTCCGACGAAGTCCTCTGTGAGTTCTCAAATATTTTTAGGGTTGTCATAGATGATTCAGTCTGCACAAAATTAAAAAAAATATGATCTTCGTAATTAAATTAATACATTTTTAATCAATAATGAAAATGATTCCACTTGTGAGGCCTGCACAATGCTCACAGACAGGAAGCATAATCACGATTGTATAGTAAATGCTCTAAAATCTAAAGTGTTACCAGCAGGGGAAACTTGAACTGGAACAATTGTTATTCATATTTTGAATTTAAATAATTTCGGACCCATAAAAAAAACATCCCAACTCACATTTTAGATTCAGGCTTGATTATAATAGTATAACTAATATAATACTACCCCTCCCCATTGTGTCTTTATCGCAAGGAGAACAAAATATGAATTCCTTTTTTCCATATTATAAGCCAAAGAAAAAATTTGGGCTCTGCCTTGCTATATCCCTAGAATATTCATCTATGCAAATGCAATACAAGAGTATATCCTGCAAGCTATATATGACATCAAATAATGTTGGTATTTTGTGCGAAAAATATTATTTCCTTCACAATATCCATGACCTAAGCGTTTAGCTTTCTTTCAAATAAAATGTATCTCTAATGAAGCGAAAAACTGGTTTCAGCAAAGTTTTTGCCTTTCTGACCCTACGACATCCCAACGTACTCTCAAAGTGGGTACACAATGCCAAGGAAAAAGTTTGGGCTTTGTATTCTCTCAGTATGCACGTAGTAAGTTGCTTTACAACCATGGGGTTCAGTCCTCCATCTGCTCTAACATCGTAGATACATACATATAAATTGGGACTTGAAAAATGGGAGGCCATTATTTGTTCCGAAAAGCTGTGTGAGTTTCTATTTACCACCACAAGCTGTTACACCTTTTGACATGTTGATCCTAATTTACGTAAATACGTGGTTGTGAGTTTCTTTTGTGATTTGGTTTTGTGTCTTTTTTTTTAATAAAATTGTATTTTTCAAATAAAATTTTAGAGTGGACGGCATTTGAGTTGAAAAGGAAAAAATAATTGTATCATTCTAACTTGTCAACCACATGACTTTGTGGGTCATTTGTCACATAATAACATGTTTCTTTATACATATATTTTTTATTTTTCAAGAGGCATTGGAAATGTTTATAAAAAATAGAATAAATACATACACACACACATATGTACAGTGGTGGCCACTCAAATAGCAACACCAGTCCAAAACTTTTTCGCAGGAAAGAAAATTAGAAACTACAAGAGAGTCAGTGAATTTGTTTTAAAAAGATATTTGTTATCTCTATGAGTTGTTTGTTTTTAGTTTGTTTTGATTTTAATATAATTAAGTTAATATCAATTAATTAATAGTACATTGACAAAAATGGGTAAGAAAAAGTCTTGAAGTCTAGAACTCCAAAAGCTCATGGTGCAGTGCTGTCAATATGAAATGGAGTCAATGGATTCTATAGCAAAGAGATTTAGCTGTTTGAAAAACTGGTCTTCGGTGCAATTGAAATCTTCAAAAAGACTTGCAGTTAATCAGTAAAGCTCATGTTTCCAAAATGAATCTGAAGAGGCGTTTTACTTTTTCTAAGCTTTAAACGAATAAAGCATTGAGATTTTGAAAAAAAAAAATACATTATTTTGAGTGATCTACACAAATTTAATTTGTTTGGGTCAGAGGGTAAAGTGATACACTTTAAGTTTAAGTCCTCCTAATAAGAAATTGAATCCAAAATATACTTCGTGAAGCATAGGGAAGAGGTAATATAATGGTTTGGGGTGCGTTCTCATGGGCATGGCGTTTCCTATTAGTACCTATTAATACCAACACGCTTATAAAGGAATCATGAAAAATGTTGTGTAGCTTTATTCATTTGCACATATGCCCATAAGTTAACGATCCAAAACACTCAAACACTAATAGTCAACTGATTAGTCCATGTGCTGTCGCTTCTGGTACGAAACGCCAGTTTGTGTAGACTAAATGCCCACTAATCAATGATCCAAAACATACTTCACGGATTGTTAAGCAGTGGTTTGCACCTGACGTCGAGAAAAGATTAACAAATTCTGATGAAGTTTTTAATGCTAAAAAAGAATACTAAGAGGATACGCCACTATCAAGATGTTGTGCCTCGGTCGAAATTTATGCAAAAAGAGATTGACTGCAGTTGAAAAAATAAAGGAATCCCTACGAAATATTGATATTTAGATGGACATTTTTTAATGAAATGTGAAACTGTCGTTTCTGTTTCTAATTATATGACCAGGCACAAATGGGGTTAAATTAATAGTGTTTTTTTCTTATATTATTGTAAAACTTATATTTTGCATATTATATTTAAAATTATAATAAAACCGTTAATCAACTTCAACTGACTTCCTAAAATAAGGTTATGCAATGTAATATTGTTTTAAAATTGTCGTTTCGAATTCGGTGGCCGCCACTGGTGCGATTTTGAAAAGAAATCTCAAAGCTATATCACTTCTTTGGTATTTTTAAACGCTGATTCGAAAACTTTTATTTTAACTATTCTTACTATTAACGATATTGAAATGGTCATTAAACATTGCCATAATTAACTCTACGCCGACGATACAAAGTTTTTTAAGACCATTTCTTGCGCACATGATGCCACACTCCTACAACTTGATCTCAACAGTCACCCATATTCTGAAACTCGTATTTATGACTATACTCTGTCCAACAAAAATTGTCAGTACAGGCCTTATGGGAGAGCTTTTTCTTAAGCAGTGGCCCCTGATGCACCCTCACTACAATGCGTTAGGAAAAATGCCACTAAAAAAAGAGCAAGCCACTGACTTTTCTTAAGGAATTGTTGTTGTAATTCTTTGCAAAAAGTTGTACACCCCAACACGACCGTCGTATCCCCTTGCTGATGAGATACTGTCAAGATCAAGACAAGAGTGTCAAGTGTCATTCAATACGATCGTGCGCTCTTTATCTACATCAAAACAGAGTTACCATTATCATTCTCAATGGCAAGCAAAGAGCTTTTTCAGTGGTTTTGATTAAGGAGCTTTTAGGATTTGAAGCTTTTGAGAACACATTGTAAGAAGATGAGTATGTTGAGTGTTGTCGTATTGCTTTTCAACTTAAAAAGAAAACGCGCCTATTATCTTACCGCTTGGCGTTGTGGGAAAAGGTAAATTGAATATTGCTTTCAGTCGTTTTGAATCGGCAGACGGTAGCCCTACGCGTTTTTTACTATCATTTGCGGCGATTTATAATGTAAACTGCGGAATCCCTGTGAGAGCTTTAAAAGGCGACACACTTATGCATGGCAATGCAACCAGAATGAGAGACAAACGTCCTATCTTCCCTGTACTGACAATTTTTGTTGGACAGAGTATAGTTTTCGCTTACAGTCGTAGGAACAGTCGTATGCGATGTTTTTCGTTTCCCAATATTAGTACAAGTGAAGTCGGGTGTTCGAGTCCTGGAATAACAACATACGACTGTAGTCGAATACGAGTCATAAATACGAGTTTCAGAATATGGGTGAGTTTCTCTCTCTGGTGCCTGAATAATTGCTTAGAACTAAGTATTTCCAAATGTCAATCAATAACTTTTCACGAAAACGCATCCGATCTATTTCCCTTCGATACTTTCTACATTATCAACCCTGAGTCAATTTGAGACCTTGGTGTTTTATGTGATAGAAAACTCACCTTTCTCACACATACTGACGAGATTATACTCAAAGCAAACTCTACACTAGGCTTTGTGATACGTTAGTCTAAAGAATTCTCTGACCCCTACGTGTCCCGTTCTTTATACATAACCTTTGTTCGCCCGCTTCTTGAATACGCCTATCAAGTATGGTCCCCATATCAACTAACTCATATATCCAGAATCGAGAGCATTCAACGTAGTCGTTTCCTACGTTTCGCAATTCGTGGTCTGTCTTGGAATAACCCTCTTATTTTACCTCCGTATCAAGACCGACTTCTTTAATCAACTTGAATACGCTGGAAGAACGAAGAGCAATAAGCGACATTCTCTTCATTCATCGATTACTTTCAGGCTCTGTTGACTGCATGACTCTCTACAATTCCATCTCTTTCAGCACGACTTAATTTGGATTCAAAACAGATGCCCGGGTAGAAAATTATCTAGGAAACACTATCGAATAGCGTGGCCCTAGCTAGATTGGCCTTTATATAGTAAATCCTATGCTGGGCCTAGACAGATGCAAGCCTGGCGGATCTTGACTAATTTATGCTTATCCTGGCTTTATATTGAACCTGGCTAGAACTGCCTATTTATTGGCTTTTCCAGGAGTATCTTAGACTGGGCCTAGATATTTTTAACTTGATGTAGCCTAGATATAAAACTTTTTCTTGGCGATATCTTGGCTGTAGATAGTATCGCCTCTTTATTGGCATTGTAACAAATAAACTACAAGGGACCTGGATAGTTTTTACTTGGTGTAGCCTGGTTAAAGAATTGTATCTGGGCGTTATATTGGCCTTAGCTAGTGTCGCCTCTTTATAGGCGTTCTCAGATTTTACTTATACTGGGGGTAGATAGTTTTTACTTGATGTATCCTAGATATGAAACTTTTCCTTGGCGATATATTGGCCGTAGATAGTATCGCCTCTTTATTGGCATTGTAACATATAAACAGCAAGGGCCCTGGATAGTTTTTACTTGATATAGCCTGGATAAGGAATTGTATCTGGGCGTTATATTGGCCTTAGCTAGTCTCGCCTCTTTATAGGCATTCTCAGATGTTACTTATACTGGGGCTATATAGTTTTTACTTGATGTATCCTAGATGTGCCTATACATACATATGTCTCTATAAAAGGCTATCTATTATCCTTCTAATAACATAACTTTTTTGTTTTGGTCCTAAATCGGTATTTTTCAGATTCTTTAATACGTATTTAAGTCTTTTAAACAGTATAATTAAAAGAGAGTTATTTGAGTAGCACTTTGAGACACGATATTTTATATATCGCAGTGGCGCAATAGGTAGCGCACAAGCACGGCAAGCGAGAGTCTCGGGTTCGAATCTCAGTGGAGGTAAATTAAAAAAAAAAAAAAATTCTTTCATTCCAGCAAAAAATCACTTAAAGAGTCGAATATAGCGAGGCAAAGAAAAAATGAAAATAATCAACAATAAAAAAAAAAAAAAAAATTTTTTAAGAATTGCCATAGCTCTTGTGCTACTTGTGAAGACCCATCTAGGGCCCATATAGGAACATCTAGCAAGGCCCATTATATAAAGAGCATTAACAAATTAGCGAGGGACAAGCTAGATACTGCTCGGTAGGGCCATGATTGAAACTAAGAAAAACTAGCTGGGGCCTTGGCATTATCGAGTCGAAAATTCTACCCGGGTGATGTAAAAACGGAGCTAGACTTTTGGTGGAGTCATTCAAGCATTAAAAACTAAATAACGTCGGAATCCGAGGAATACAAGTTAATTTTGAATTAAAATGTTTAATTTGTCATTGTTATCCTTAATACTTAAATGTTCAACTTAGAATTCTGCCTGGCTTTCGATTTTTAATTATTTAAAAATACGATTTCAAAAAATTATATAGGTTTTTCGAAAATTTTTAAAATGCAAAGGTTTTGGTTTGCTGTTTTGAAATATGTTTTTATGACACGAAAAACTGCAATAGCTTGTTTTCGAAATTTGAAATATTCATTTAAAAGATTTGTATATTTTAAAAATTAAAAAAAAACATAAGTTTTTAAAAAATTTTAAATTTAAAATAATAAAAAAGAGACTGCTGATGTTCAGCATGAAAAAATGATTGAAATAAAATAATAAAAAAATAGGGTTTAACGGACGTACTCTTAAATAAATATAAATCAAATCAGTAAAGCAGGGGAAGCCCTGCGAGATTAGGAGTGCGTCATAATATTTTTGAAATGCTTTGTACTTTGAGGAACAATGAATTTAAACATTTACAATAGGTAATCCCATACTCATGGATTATTTGAAATTAACCAAATTTACTAGTTATCAGCGTTTCAAGCTTGTTAAATTTTGACCTAATGTTTTTTTTTTAATTTTTTTAAGAAACCTTTGCTGGCATGAAATTGCCTTTAGAATTTGGGCGAGAAAACTACTTCTCTTGAAAAACGTTTGCTTTATTTTTCACTTCTTCCGTTTTTTGACGTTTCATGTTTAAAAGTCTTTTGGTATTTTCGCATTCTATATAAAATTTATCTTTACTCATTCCAATAAAACATTGTTTCTAGTTTTTGCTTAAATCATACAAATTGGCGTTCTTTACGATAACAGCTAAATTTGTGTTTTTTAGATTTATTTTGCACTATTTTTATTTGCGGCATTGTAGGTGCTGTAGATATAGCAAGTTATGGATTCGTAAAAAAATCAATTTTGATCAGACTTGACATTACGACGATAAAGACGATGCTGTTTGTCTGTTCGAATACAGCCTAAACAGCTCGGTCGAATTTCCTTAAACCCTGTTAATAGCATTTTTTAAATCCCAATCCTACTCGTTTTTTCTTATTTTTTTAACGGTACGGTACCTAAATCTATATCTAAAGCTGCCGCAAAATTTTGTTCTCGAAATTTTAGAAATTATTTTTGTTTTTTCTGAAAAACTCTTCTACATTTCTTTTTTAAGAATTTCACAACATTTTATTTAGTAAAAGCTAAATAATAGTTGAAAACTTTTAAAAAATTTTCACTAATAAAATTCATTTGTAATATTTTAAGTACCTTGAACATTAGGGCAAGATCATGTGGTCCAGTAGATTCAATTTCTTATAATCTTTTAAATGCATTTTTATTTGATTTGATTTTTTCTGCTGTTTGGTTTTGTTCTTACCAAACAGAAAGATTTAAGGCAGATGATTGAGACTGGTGAAGAGACGAGGCCTGGTTTATAATAAAAAAAACATTAAATATCATATCGTTCCAGTTGGGGTTTATTTATTGCAGTCCAAAAAATAACGGCTCTTTTTGCTTTCATCTCGGATACTTTTAATAGAAGTCGGGGCTTTTTTTCGTCCAGAGCTACAGAGGAACATCAAGTTAAATGTTCTAGGTTCCATATTTAAGAAAAAAAAAAAAAAACAAAGTGCATCTGATTTTATCATTTAATGGAAATATTGCCTATTCGTGGTTATGTTCTTCGTTATTAGACTCATCTTGATTATTTATTGTGACAATACTTCCAAAAGAAAGAATAAAGAAATACAAATGAATGTTCAGATAGAAGATGTAAAGATATAATGATTGTATTTAATAGAAAGAGACTACCGGTTAGGTAGATGAATATACTGAGAGAATAAAGATATGATCAGTTGTTGTGGATCTGTTAACGAGGAAAGACCTTTTATTTATTTAACCGAATATTATTTTAGTTTTGTATTCAAAGTTTAAACTGCTTACATTATTGTACCTTTTTTTCTATTCTTTGGATACCATGTCTTGAAGTTTCACTTTAGCTGATATTTACGTGATTTCGAAATTTGGACTAAAAGCCAGTGATATTTTCTACTCAAAATACCTCTTGGCATAATATTGAGTGGACTGTCATGCAGTAGGTCTTGGGTTCGATTCTCAGCCACTGCAAAAAAAAAAAAAAAAACTTGTCAGGGGTGTACTGCCTTTTGCGAGGAATTGACAAATCCTCTAAGAGTATCTCTTGTCATGCAAAGATCTGCTCATTAGCCGTTCGGAATCGGCAGTAAAAAGGTCCCCTTCATTCCTGGTAACATGCACACAGAATTGATTGAGAGTTGTAAGTTACTAAGTGTAGGCTTTCTGCGAGCTGTAGTGGCCTTCCTTTTTATTCATTATTTTTAAAGCCTTTTTTTAATAAAGATATTTGTTAATATGATACCTTGCTCAAGAAAATAAATAACATAAATATTATTGCTGTATATCAATCAATGTTGTATGGATATCTCATGTATTTATAAAATGATTGTCTTAATTTGCATGCCAATATGTATGTACTCGTAAATTACCTTCAATCAGTTAAATAAATTACAAAAAAAAAAGACTGAAAAACTTTGTCATCCCCTCTTGTGTTTTGTAAAAAAAATATGGCATTAATTAAAAAATGTATTGCCTATTTGAAATGGTATTCGGGGTGAATGGATGTTCTTGTTTAATGAAATGCAATTTTGAAATTGATTCTTTTTATTGAAATTCCATTATGCAGCTATTAATATTGAAACATTCTTTCTCCACATTGAAGAGCACGAATTCCAATGCGGCAGTACGTCATATTCATTCGAGAAATTTCAATTAAATGTAATTTTTGATTTCGTGATAAGGGCCGCTTTATTCAACGGAAATTAAAATTTCCTATGCACATACAGTGGTGGCCAAAATAATAGCACCGATATCCTTTAACTTTAATTTTGTCAAAAACAAAGCCCTATTTTTTGAATTCAAGTCTTAAATGCTTACAAATTATTATTGTAAATTAATCTTATTACCAACTTTTGAGGGTATATAGCACAAAATAAAGAGAAAAATATTTTCTGTTACCTTTTTTCCGGCCAAAAAAATAAGTGGGAATTAAATCTTTCCTAGGGACAAAGAAAAAATATGTAAAATTCGACCTTATCAAGAACTTGGGTAAATGGATCACCTCAACGCTTCAGTACTTGATTGCATTGATTTTCTCTTAACAATTCTTTACATCTTCTGAGGCATAGGTAAGGTTATTAGTTTTTTGGCATGTTTTCACAGATTTTGCGCACCATTGTTCTTGGATTTGTAGTTTTCTTACATGAAACTCTAGTCTTTCTACAAGTTTTCTATGGGATTTAGATCTGGTGATTGTGAAGGTCATTGCAGAACCGATACATTCCTTTGGTCAAACTACCTTGTCACGACCTTTGCACTGTTTTTGGGGTTATTATTCTGCTGAATTGTTGAAACTAATGGCATACAATCTTCTCTTTATGGAAGCATAACATCTTCAAATATTTGCATGTATATTTCTTTTTTGTCATTATATTTTCGATCTACTCCAGCATAACGAAAGCACCCCGAAATTTTAATGTTACCGCCGTCAGCTTTACCTTCCTTATGCTGCTTGATGTTTCTTTTGCTTAGCAATGGACATTTCGTAGCTATTCTTTAGTGTAAATTTTTGTCTTGCAAACGTCGGCGAATCTTTCGGTTTCGTAAGGTTTAAGAGCTTCTGTAACTATTTTTGTGTCGAGGTTAGGTGAAATATTCTTTGGGCGTCCTCTGGCAACAATACAGATAACGAGGAAGTGCGCTTGTAATAAAATCGGGCTACATACCTTCATCGCCGAGTTGTCTCCGACTCTTCCTCATTTCTATAAATAATCTCTTGTCGGAAATTTCTAAACAGCTTTTCATATTATTAGTGGATTTGAAACGCTATCGTCTGATAAGCACATCAAACTCCCTAAGAGCATTGTTAAAAGGGGTATTACGGATCCTGTAAAGAGTAATGCTTCGAAAACTCAATGCTGTCAATTCCAATGTTCCTGAAGCAAAAATTAACCCTTATGCCATTGTTCTTGAATGGTACTTGCATCAAAGAAGCCGAAAAGCTCTCAGTACTCGGTATGTATGTCAACGACGATCTTCGTTGGAATTCCGCCAAAAACGCTACTCAATGCTTAGGTTTTCAAAAAAAATCCCTTGAGCGCGGGTGAATTATTAAGAAAAAGATCAAACGACGTTTGAATAGTGCTTTTTTAGCAAGAATAATGCAAATTTACAGAACACTCTTATTATTTTGTCCGCTGGAAAAATGAGTTTCTCATGGAAAATTTCCAGTCTCTCTAAAAAAATTTTACAACCAAAAGCAAAAATAATTCGTAGAGTAAAGTCGGGTAATGTGGACCACTCGGCTAATAATGGACCACCAGCTTTTCTCGCCTTACACAAATGCAATCGAGGAGACGATTGGTTGCGATTGTGCGGGACCTGCTTAAACTTAACTCACTATAGTTTGAGTAGTATGGAGTAGCGCGTTACGAAGTTGTTCGAATTAAAAGAAAATCCAAGGCATTGATTATTTTTTTTTCGCAGGTGTTTCTGCTTTTTTCTATTGTTAAAAATATAGTTTCTTCTTCTTTTATTTTTTAAATATAAGAAGTGAATATTTATTTTAAGGTTTTTATTTTTAAAACTATTGTAAAGAGTCTCATTTTGGAGAAAAGGTGTATTTGGACTAGTGGTCCACATTACCCGTCTTTTTAATATAATAAGTTTCGGGTCTGTACGAGGATGAATGATCGACTATTGATGATTTTGATACATGTGAATTGCTTGGCAAGGCTTATGCCAGAGTCCAAACTGGATAAATGGCCGTCAATGGATTGAAGACCAGGTGGTCCATATTACCCTCCACTTTTTTTTGTTACGTTTTAGAGTTACTTAACTTTTTGTTTTTTGTTATCTATCAGAATTAACTGATGTATTTTTTTTTTAAATATCTTTAAAAAAAACTTACACCGTTTGTGTTTTATTAACAAAAATATGATTGGTGGTCTATATTACCCGACTTTACTCTATACATTTTTTTTTTCAATTTGGAAGGTCATGTCGATAGAATTTATAAAATCAAGAAAATTTATTGATTCACTATTATTGTTTTGGCCATTACTGTCCATACGAGCTTGTACATATTGTACAATGAAATATAAAATTACGAAATAAAAATAAATAAATACAGGGGACACCATTAAGGCGAATATGTAGAGAGAACTTATTTAAAATATATAAATATATACATAACATACAAGAATTTCATTGTCAGTTTTTATGTTCATGGGTAAGTTGTTGTTGGTGCCCTTTTACTTTTCCAACTTCAAGTGGATGTCATCACTTACAAATACAGAGTGGAAATTATTGTGTCATACGATTACAGGCCAATTTTTTTTCCTATTTTTAGGAGTGGACGAATTTCTTTGAGGTTCATATTTATGTACATACATACATACAGCTATGATCAAAATAATAAAAGCACATTTTATGATACAAATAATTCGAAAATGCGTATTAATTTTAAGCTAATGAATGGTCACCTGATTTTCAAATACATATTTTGAAGCTTTTTTCCAAAATAAAAAAAATATTTGAGTTGATATTTTCGAATTTCCTCAAATGTTTTTTAAAAACAGCGTTCAAAACACAAGCGCAATGAAGGTCCACCTTTAAATAGAAGATAGAAGCAAAGTTAAATGAAAATGTCTATCATAAGAATGAGTTGCGTTCTGGAACCCTAAACTAATATTTAGTTGCCTGTCCGTTGAACTGACATAAGAAACTTTATTGGTTTACATTACACCAAAGGTTTTTTTGTATAAATTTAAGGTCAGGAGTATGTGGAAGCTATTCCATTACAATAAACCTATTTACTTGGAACCACTGTTTCGCAACTTTATTTCGATTTTCGGGTCATTGTTTTTCCCAAATACCAGTTTCAGAAGTATTTCATCTTCTTTCTTGCAGTGACAGAAATTCCTAAAAGTTAACACCTTGCATCATAAGATTGTGTATAATTCCATCTCTTTTTCCAAAAAAATATTAACTTTCTACATTTTCAATACAACAAGAAATAATTTGATAATCTGGATTCCAAATTAGATCAGCGTATTCAAGAATGGATCTTGCTTACGTTATGTATAATGTCAGAAGCGTATGCAAGTCTGTGTAATCTTTAGAATTCCTTCTAATGAAACTTACACACAATGGAATTTGCCTTTGATCAATATGTAAATTAAAAGATAGCTTAGAATCAATACGTCTGTTTTAAGATGACTTTCCCAAACGGAATAATTATAGTATAACAGATTGTTATAACCTTTACAAAAAGGTCCATTTGGCTATGTTCAAATTAAAATAGTTACTTAAACACCAATTTGACAGTTGATTTATGTCGTGTTGAACCAGGAAGCAATCATCGTCCATGGTTTCAATTTTCAAAAAGAGTGAGATTGTCCAATATAAGACAAGACAAAATTTAAAGACAGATACTATGTCATTGATGAAGATAATAAATACCAATGATCCTAGATGGTTGCCTTGGGGTACTCCTGAAGAACAGCAAATTGGTCTTGAACATGTATCATCGACTAAAACTCATTGGCTTCCACCAATGAGGAAAGACGACATCCAATTCAACATTTCAAAGTGAAATCCAAAGCCCTTTCCACAATATGAGACAATTTTAAACTCGTCTGACCATAGAACATTTCTTCATTTTGATTGGGATTAGTTAATATGTTTTTTTATTTTAATTTTAATCTTTTGTTAACATGTTTTCTAGCATCAAAGGTACCTTTTGCGGACAGAACTGAAATAGGATTTATAGTGAGCACCTTACTACTTGGCTTACCAAGCACTGCGGTCCCAGGACATAGTTCCAGTTACTTTTTATCTGGATGAAAGGTAGCCACTCCCTTCCATCAGGGGCCAGATCTTGATTCATCGACAGAGACCAACTCCACACCGCCACTACATGCTTCGTACGGTCACGTCTCGGAATTCAAGCCAGCTTCCATACTGTTCCAAATTTACACTGTGTAGGCAGTACTACCTTTGGTACGGATCTAATTTTATTTATCTGTTGTAGTTAGAATAGCCAATCGCGTGTCTTGATTGGTGAAACCACACCCACCTCGAGCTCTCTTTACAGAGGGCCTACCCAGTGACAGTGAGTCCAAGGTTTTTACACCAAGGGGGCTCTAATTAGCGGGGATATCCAAACAAACTCACTATCCCCGAGGTACCCAATAGGGTAGGTATTTTGTTCTTATTCTTGTTACTAATATTATGGAGTTATTTTAGAAATACCTCCAATAATATGACATGCGCTTAATAAATTAAGAAAATGGAGTAAAAACCGCGTGGTCCTGACCGAAGCCAACCACAATCTGCACTGATATTTATGATTAGTCTTTCTTTTTGCCCTACAGCAAACTAGGAATAAAATCCTAAGCAATCTTTTTAATTTCAGGTACTAGGTAGGACCATCAATTACGATTTCTAAACCAAAACTACTTAGCAAAAGAGACACTCTCAATCACCTTTCGTCTTGGCCGTGGCCCCCACACCACTTTTTTTCAAGATTTGTAAAAAAAGTACGAGGGATCCGTTACTCAGATGCTCGTAACTGAGATAGGATATAGCACTAAATTTTTTCGGACATAGCTTGAACTACAACTGATGTCCTTTTTCTTTCAAAATTTTATTTTTATTATTTAGCAATCTTACTTTTATTAATTCAATTCAATGGATTGCTAGGCCAATACACCGAACAAAAGAGAATATATCAATCGCTTTAATTTATGTATGGCCGTGACCATTCTGGTCTTATTGAGTTTTCTTAGTTGTCTAAATCCCCAGCAAGCCGGGGAAATAGACGTAAGCCTCCCCACCACGACAAGGTAAAACTCATCGGGGAGGACCTTTTGCGGACAGTGGGATACTTGACTTTGTTCGCGTAGACGGCTACGAACAGCTTCAATATTAGCCTGCACAAAACACATGCTTAATTTCAAATGCTGGAGTTAATTAATTGATTTTAAAAAGCCCGACGACTCGACTTAATTATTATATTCACCGGCCTTCGACCACCATTTTCGATCTTTGAAAATTAATTATGGAATTTTTATCTCGCCAGTAAGCGTCTAATAAGGTTTTGGATTTTCGAATAACTGTTGGCTTCCGAAATCAAATGCTGGTTTGAATAATAACGGTTGTTTATTTGTCATATTTGCACCAAATAAATGTAAAAATTTTGACTATTTAGGCCATAACGAAAAGGACAAAAAGGATTTACAAAGATTTTACTGTCACTACTAATATTTTGAACGCAACTGTACACATCTATCTTTTCTGGTATCTGTATTAAAATTTAAGTTAGTAAAAGGCATTACTAAGGTTCCTTGAACACAGGTAAAATTAGGGAATAAAGGGGTCGTTCGCCCTCAAAAGAACCAAGATTAAAGTTGTTTCTTGTTTGAAATATTTTAATAACATTTATATGAGGATCTGGTTGTTTCAATATATGGTCATTCTTTGTTTTAAGTTTTTTGTACTTGAAAATTGACAGGAACACAATATGATATCAAATCATATCCTTCTATTGTGTCAAATATCTGTAGGACAATGTCAAAGCCCAATTTATCGACAAAATCGATTTTTGCCGTTATTGCCTTCATGTTTAAGCAAAACGTAGTTATTTATTCTTCTATTTGAAATACAGAATTGTGGTCTTACTGGATTTCGCAACGAATCAATCGCACCCTATAAATAGCATTATCTTTTTAATAATTCATTAGGTTTCTATTCTACCCTTCTGATGATGACGAGTACTTAAAAATAGCCCATTAAACGCAACACGCAGTCCTTGGTTTGTGTTAAAAGTTATTTATGTATATAAAAAACGTGGTCTGTTCTATCAAAATATATATGTAGGAAGATCTTCATTCAACAGAGCGCTATGCTATAAAAATGACAGACAAAATATATCATTTAGCTTGAGTGTGACATTTTGTATTTGAAAAAAAAAAAGCAAACAAAGAAAACAAAAATGCAAATGGAAGCCAATCAAACAGAGTCTCATAATTTTTTATGTGACCGAGACTTTTTTCACAGAATTGATGACGATTTGATAACACGTATTTCTTCATTTGGCCCATAAAAAACTTCAAACACTGTCTTTGAAAAACCATTTTCTAGATGTGTACATTACTTTGTATGTATCCTTAAGAAAGAAAAAAAAATCATCATTTATATGGCACACAAGCAACGGCGCTAAGAACATAGCTTCTGGTTTTTTTGAGGGTGAGAGTAAATAATACTGAAACAGCCCCCTTTCGTCTAATGACACACTTTATGAGGTTGTTTATTACATCTCCCACAATACAGGCAGATGAATATACATAGATATAATGATGGTTGTGGAAGAGTCTAAACAAGATATTTGCATTTTTGCGGTTTAGAATGGCTTAGGGGCATCATGGTCAATATGGTTTGTTGTTTTGGCTTATGACTATTTTTTTCGAACGTTTTCAATACACTGAATTAAATACATATGGCTTAAGAATTTCAGCTTAAGCTCAAGCCTTCTAGATATTCGAAACTAAAAGTGTAAAAACGCCGTTTTTCACTGTTTCATGTTAGCTTACATCATCGAAAACATGTTACTGAAGCTGCTATCACTAATATTCACTTAAAACTTAATTTTGAATTATTCCGAACGTGTTTTTTTCCCATCAAGATATTTTGTAAAATTTAAAAAACGTTTTTTATTGATAGTTGTTCATGAGAAAAGTTGTGATTTTCTCTTAAAGAAGTTACTTACTTCGATACTGGGGGAATGCCTGGTTTGAATTTTGCCACAATATTGGATTTCTAGCCAGTGATGAAGAGAATTTTAACAAATATTTTCGTAAGGCCAAAAGTAGATTAAGATTGAACATGTCACGATATTTTACGTCGTTGATGAATTGTCATTATCGTAATCAACTATTTAAATTTTTGATGAACTGTGACTGCTCATCAGATTTGAGATCTATTGTGAATGCCGAATGGTGAACTATTCAATCTTTGTACGAGTATAATCGTTGTCAATAATATTAATATTTATCAAATTTTTACTCAATTGATAAATACAGGGTGGACCAACTAGTGTTTTTTCTTATTAATCGTTTATTTGACACTGATAGCTATTTCCCTTTCCAAATATTGGCAGAAAGTCAGTATCATACTTCCGCAGAACGCAGAAATGAGTCGCCTTACGCTTGAACAACATTGTGGAATATTGAAAACTTATTTCCAAAATGAGTGCTGTGAAGCCCAAATAGTGCGTTTTTTGAAAAGTTTTACGCTAATTTGTGCAAAAAGTTCTAGAGGCTGGTATGCAAGAGGGCTATACTGATAGTCCCCATCGTCGTACGCTGAGCACAAACTAGTATGTGTTTGCTGTATCCGAGAGGGTGATACTCAATTCACGAACACCAACTCGCCATCATGGATCTCAACAGGTCAACAAGCAAGTCTATTCCAAATTCTTTGCCCGGTTAATCAACGTGTCAACGAATCAAAGTGCATTTGGGCACTATTATCGGCTTTTAATGGGAGCTGTCGAATATAAACTATCGACTTATAATATTTTACCAGTAATTCCGTAACTAATTTTCAGTATACTATTTCTGTTCAATTACGTTATCACTCGATATAAGCTTTGAACGTTTTCAGCATACTTTTTTGTTCAATTATTTTTTTTTAACCGATAGTAGGATTGAACGATTTTCTGCATTATACCAATTTTCCCATCTTGTTCTTTGTTCATTTCATTCTCGCTCGTTGATGTTCGTGTATAGTGGATTTTGTTAACCTATCTATATTGAGTATGTGCTTTAGAATTAGAAAATTTTGAACAATTTTCATATTGCGATTTGTGAGGTTTGAATGAGACTCGGTTTGTTTTATAAAAACAACTGTTTTTCATTTGTAACTTTCGGATCTCTTGCATGGTGTTTAATCCATCGACTTCGTAGCCATTCTTTAATGGAATTTGACAATTTATGACTTCACTAATAGGGGACACATTTTTTTGACTTCAGTAAAATATTTCCAAAGGTTGGAGGTTTCCTAATCCACCGAAAAATGTCTGTCTAGTTCTATCAGTCAGGTAGTTGCTATCGATGTTTCAATTCGTTCGATAGAGCCCATACTGACTGATTTTTCTGTGTTGTTTTTCTTAAGTCGGTGCAATTTTTTTGGTCCTCATCTAGTCGCGGTAGTTTCCACTTTGTTTTTAGTTTTTTTTTCAAGATCAGCTTATGTCATTCAAATATGTATCTTAAAATAAACAAAATTGGAAATTAAAAACCATAATCCCTCCTTTCTATCTTTATTATATATTTATTATATAGTTTTGTAAAAATATTATCAAACATATCAAAAAAATTACCTTAACACTTTTATGTTCGAATATTTTGGAACCATGGTGCTGATATGGGCCAATTCGAATATTAATCATCGAAACATTTCGAAAATAATAGCTTGTGTCCAGGAAGAAAACGAATTTGTTGGGCATCCTCAAATAAATATGGCCCAATGATGCCGCCGCGCCGCGCCGCGCCGTGCCGACTCAAATAGCATACCACACAGTTTTTCTGCGAGGGTAAAGCGATTTTTGGTGTATGAATCGAGATTCGAGAGTTTCCAGTGCCCCTATAGCCTGTTTATTACCAAAGCCACCGAAGTGGAAATCTCAGTGTTGGTCATAATAATTGTTTGTCAAAAATTGCAGTCGTTTATAATCGAGCTGTAAAACTCGAACACTCCAATCGTAAGACGTTGGTGCTACGTTACATAATAGGCGTATTTTATTGGTAGTCTACATATACACAATGCAGCAATGCAAGCCCGAATAAAATTCTTTTTTGACTTCATTCACACTTTTACTTTAAATCTTAAAGTTGGTATGCTTGGCATTTATACCCATGTCAAAATCGGCTGATTTGAAAAAAAAGAAAAATATGTAAATATGTAATTTCTTACAAAATACTACAAATTGAATTTAATAAAGAACCAAAACAGATAAGGGCTATAAATAATTTATGAATTTCTTTTCATAAATCATAATAATTTGGTAGATTAAGGTTAAGGTGTGGCCGTGGCGCGATGGATGTGTGCTCGCCTGTGAACCTCATGAATGAAAACCTTCTAAAATTGTCATCAATGGGTTGCTGGTTTACTCATTACATGTTGTTCAGGCATAACACTAACAACATGTAATTGAGATAAACTACGAGTAGTATGCCCAACAAGGATGAACAGGAATAAAATAATATGAATTATAAGCGACATAGAAATAAGACACGGCATTCTCCGCTTTAGTTCAGCCGCCATCCCTGGAGATAAAATATCTGAGACAACAACCTTCAGTCTCAGAACATCGTGCCACACATCTTTCCTATCCTTCTTTCTCTTCTGAACTTCACGCCCGCGCTGTATTGAAACATTTAAAGGGTAATCTAATCTAAAGCTCGCTTCTTAAGAGATTGGTGGTTGTGCGAGTCTGCGCGTTGACTGTAATTTGTATTGAATATAAGTGCGAAGGTTCAAATCCAGCTTTCACCACTACTTTTTTTTTTTTTTTTTTATTTTTTATTCTAATCATTATTTAATATTATACATATTTTCATATTGGAAATTTGTTTCTTATTTGTCTGTCCCTTATATATTAAAAATGTCTTGCGCCAATACGAATTGTCTGGATCGCTCTGGCGTAGCCCCTCTTTTCAAGTGTTACGGACCTTGTGGAAATCTATTCCATGCCAAATGTGTCGGTACAAATAACTCGTTAATGGACAAAATTAATTCTTCGAGTATTGCTTTTTGGTATTGTCTTAACTGTAGAAAGATTTCGCTAGCTCATTTCTGTTTTAAGCTATCCTCCTTAAAAGATGAGCTAATGTTACCGAAACCTCCTCTGAACCCACTGAACCCATTCCACCTCAACCTGTAACCGAAAATCTTGACTTGACTCCAACACAGGAATCCGTCGTTACTGGTCCAAAAACTTTAATTTCAGTTCCGAAGCCCAGGGCCATATTTATATCTCGTCTCCAACCCGAAACGATGCCTGAAGATGTTGTGGATCATTTGATTGCTACTAAGGCTATTGTCAATTCATCATGCGTCAAATGCTCCAAAATAAGCAAACCAAACAGCTTCGTAGCATCCTTCAAAATAATAGCTCCCAATTCTCTCTTCGAACCCATATGTAATACTTCTTGGCCTCCTAACACATTGGTAAAAGAATTTACAGCGCCCTTGAGAAGGAAATCAAATTTTAATTCGTCTCCTAGTATAAATTCAAAAAACTGCCCAGGTTCTGCATCTACTACCAGAATGTAAGAGGTCTCCGAAGTAAAACTTCTAAGACTTTCAAAAATTCCCTAGTTTTGCCATACGATCTTTTTGCCCTTACAGAAACTTGGCTTAACGCAACAATATTAGACACGGAACTTTTTGATAATGAGTTCTTAGTTTTCCGAAAGGACCGTCACGTTGACGTTACAAATTCAGTTGGCGGGGGAGTACTTATTGCTGTTAGAAGTATTTTCTGCTCAACACAAATAGTCTTCCCATTCAATCTGACAATTGATCTGTTATGCGTCAAAATAACTAAGGAATCTTTAGTCTTATTTGTTTTAAATGTTTACATTCCACCTAAAAGTCCTGCTTCCGTATACACTGAACTTTCTTTAGCACTCGATTTTATTTTCAGTTTAGCTAGCCTTGACAGTAAAATTCTTTTATTAGGGGATTTTAATCTTCCCCATATCGAATGGGTTCCCTCTGATGACGAATCCTATTTTGAAGCTTCCACAAGTTCACCCCAACAAGAGCTCCAAATGTTGGATAATATTATCTCTACAGATTTACAGCAAATTAGCTGTATACGAAATAATATGAATAGACAACTGGACCTTGTATTCTCATCTGACGCCGTTAGTACAGTAGTGGTAGAATCTATCTCTGCTTTGTCTAACATAGATCAATATCACCCGCCTCTTGACATTTTTCTTGACTTGAGTGGTCATTTACTAGAAAATAGTAATCCCCACGACTGTTCTTATACTTTTGACTTTCGGAGAGGTGATTTTCAACAGCTTTTAGATAGTTTAATTATTTCCGGTATAGAACGTTTACCGATTTCTAATGATCTTGACAAAACTGTCTCAAGCTTCTATTCTATTTTGATGAGATGCATAAATGAAACTGTCCCTAAAAAAAGATCTATTCCCTGTAATTCTTCTTGTCATCCTTGGTTCACAAAAGAACTCAAATGCCTTCGAAATAAAAGAAATAAGGCTTGGAAAAAATATATAAGGTTCATGACAGTAGAGAATCAAGTAGTTTACATTTCCCTTTTAGAAGAATTCAAAAAACTCTCTTATGAATGTTATAATGATTATCTTCAAACCGTGGGGCTTTCCCTGAAATTAGACCCGAAAAACTTCTGGAAATTTATAAATTCCAAAAAGAAAAGCGACGGTTATCCTGTTAATCTCGTTTATAAAGACGTAATCTTGAGTACTACTACAGAAATCTGTGAGGGATTTGCAAATAATTTTAGCCAATCCTTCATTGATTCCCCTGTTGTTGTTGACGATAACTATTTTCAATTCTTACAAAATTGTCCTCAGGTATCATTTAATAATATTACAATAGATCACGACAAAATTTTGGACTTTCTGTCACATTTAAAAGACGACTATTCTATTGGACCCGATGGAATACCACCCGCTTTATTGAAGAAATGTAAGTCTGTTTTAGCTCTTCCTCTGCGTAATATTTTTGTTCTATCCTTGAAATTAGGTAAATTCCCTGCAGTTTGGAAGAAAGCATTTTTAACGCCAGTATTTAAAAAGGGAGATAAAGCCAATATTACCAACTATAGACCAATTTCCAAACTTTCTTGCATTCCGAAGTTGTTCGAACAAGTTGTATGTGACAGTTTGACATTTATATGTAAAACTATTATCTGCAACCAACAACATGGTTTTATGCAAAAACGTTCTACTGTTACTAATCTTGTTGTCTTTTTAAATAAATGTTTAAACTCTCTAGAAAGTTGTCAAGAAGTTGATTGTGTATACACTGACTTCTCGAAAGCTTTTGATCAACTGTCTCATGAGATTATCAAGTTTAAACTTATCTCATACGGATTTCCACCACCTTTCATCAAGTGGATATCGTCATATCTTGAAGATAGGTTATATCAAGTCAAATTCAGAAATTCATACTCAAGAGAGTTTATTGCCAAATCAGGTGTTCCGCAGGGAAGCCATCTGGGACCACTACTCTTTACATTGGCTATTAATGATGCTCCTCTGTGTGTTCGCAACAGCGAAATTCTAATCTTTGCAGATGATATGAAGATTTATAAAAATATAGTATCTTCAAATGATCGGGCTTTACTGCAAGATGATATTAACCATTTTGCCTTGTGGTGTGAAAAGAACAGTCTGAACCTCAACCCGACAAAATGTCAAACTATGACTTTTTCTAAAAAACGTTCTCCTTACTCTCATGAATATGTTATCTCACGGCACATTTTAACTCGTGTTATGACTGTAAGGGACCTTGGAGTTCTTTTTACACCCAATTTAGATTTTTCTGCTCATATTAATAAAATCGTGAATAAGGCTAATTCAATGTTAGGGTTTATTAAGCGCTGGTCTAAGGAATTTGTTGATCCCAATGTCACCCGGGCTTTATACAACTCCTTGGTGCGTCCCCATCTTGAGTATGCATCGCAGGTTTGGACTCCTCTTTATGATATTCATATTGAGAGATTAGAATCTGTGCAAAGAAACTTTACTCGTTTTGCCTTGAAAGGACTTCAATGGAATGATCCTTCGTATGTCCTCTCTTATGACCAACGATTATCTATTCTTCAGATGCAAACTTTGGAACAAAGAAGAACAAACAATGATTTGGTATTTTTCCACCAATTAATAACAGGCGTCACAGATGCACCAGATCTTTTATGTTCGGTTTATTTTAATTATCGGGGAGGAGGTTATAATCTTCGAGGCCTCGATATGGTTAAGGTCCCAACACACAGGACCAACTATGGCATTCATGAGCCCTTGACACGTATGGGTAGACTTGTAAATTGGAATTCAAATATTTTTGATTTTAATATAAATAAATGTAAATTAAAAAACCTTCTCAAAACCAGTGGTCCACGCTCCTAAATGTTCTTTGTTTCCTGTTATGTTATTGTTTTGTTCTTACGTAATATTATTTGTGTCAGTGTTAATTGTAATAGAGTTTGCCTACTAACAACTAACACTGCACTAAATGATGAGCCGGTGGTATAACACAGTTCTCTGAGTTGGCAAACCATTGGTCGAAAGACGGAGCTTGCTATAAGCTTTCTTCGACCAATTCTGATAGTGTAAAAAAAAAAAAAATCCCTTGAGCGCGGGTAGATTATATAAAAAAAAAGAAGATATTTCAGACTCATTAAGTGAACAAAGTAAAAGGAAACGAAAACGAAAAATATATATCTACCTACCTACAAATAAACAATCCACTTTTGAATAAGCTAAAGGATGCGTTAAAAAAGTATAAGATTTTGTATGTCCAGTTGGAATAGATTTGAAATTGATGTTTATATGTACATTATGTAGCTGGTGAAAAATAAAATTCTTAATTCTTAAGCTATAAAATCGGTTATGATAATGTTCGATAAAAACAAATGTCAAAATCATTAATTCACTCTAAACGTAAAGATGTCGTTTGTGCTGAATTAAGACCACTGACGAATTTTCTGTCAAACAAGTGGCAAAATTATTAATAAAATCAAATCTTAATGGCATGTACATATGTACACAAAGTCAAATAAAGGCTCGGTGTCAGAAAGAATCAGCGAGATCATGCTTCCTTACATGATTTGCAATATGGTGGTCATACAATACATACAGGTATCCTGAAATTTCTCACAAATTTTCGCAATTTGCTGTTGAACCATGTACGCAAAAACCAGTTTAACTAACCTTGGTGAAAATTTAAGTTAGGTTAGGTTAGGTTGTTGGGCTGACAATTGATGTTGCTATCGTCACACTTAGATCAATGTTGATCCATTGTGTTACCCGTAAGTGTAATCACTCTTTTCTGATAAAAACCTATGTGTTCTGTTAATCAGTCAAGCCATTTTGAGGCATTGACGAAGTTCAATATGTGAATTCCTGAAATATTAGAAATATCTTCTAGATTGTCAAAGAAGTAACTACCAAGCCATTTCCTTCTTTGGTGGCATAGTGACGGGCAATGATAGAGAAAATGTGATGTGTCTTCATCACCACATCCTCTACATAGGTCATCTGTACTTCTTACTAAGTTGCAAAATTTTGTCAGTCCACTGCTTGTTGAAGCAAGGCCATACTTTCATAGTAGTATCACAGTTGTCAAGTAGACTCCACCTTTGACTGGCTTTCTTTAGGATTACATCTGAAATTTTCTGTTTAATATTGCAGATTGGGATACTTACCATCTCTGCTTGACTAGCGTGAAGCGCTGATCCCTGTCTTGCCAACTCTTTGGCATTTTCATTACCTGGTATGCCGCTATGCCATGGTACCCAGCAGAGTCTAATATTGTGCTGCGTGCCAAGAACCTTAAGCTCTTCGCGACAGCAAAGAGACAACTGGCAGAAATCGCTTTCATTGCCGCTTGGCTGTCAATGTAAAAGGTGATATCAGCCCGTGGTATCGCCATCATTGATACCTGTCTAGCAGCTGTTGTCACTGCCAGGACCTCCGCTTGGAAGACACTGCTATGATCTGAGAGCTTAAGTGAGTTGTTTAGCTCAAGAGGTTCTGAGAAAAAGCCTGCACCAACACCTGTGTCCATTTTGGAGCCATCAGTATAGATTGCTATTTCTGATTCACTGGTGTAGGGTTGGTTGTTCAGCCTTTCTTCTCTGCTTGGAAAGGCAGTTTGGAATGGTTTATAAAAGTCAATTTCGGGTGTTGTATAATCTGTAATAAAACTATCACCCAAATATTTCTCAAGAATTTGAGCATGTCCTATTGCACTGTTTTTCCAGGTATTAGTCTGGCTTAGCCTTAAGGCGCTATTTGCTGCGGATTCTTGTACGAAAAGGTCTAGGGGTTTCAGGTTGAGTATCGCATCCAACCCTGCAGTTGGTGTGGATCTCATGGCACCCGTAATCCCAATGCACGCGAGTCTCTGTACTTTTGCCAGAGTTTTGAGGTTCCTGCTTTTTTCCGTTGCATTCCACCATACCAAATTACCATAGGTTAGTATTGGTCTGATTATAGCCAAATACATCCACCTGATAATTTTTGGACTAGGTCCCCAGGATTTCCTAAAGATTCTGTTACAGGAGTAGAATGCAATTATTCCTTTTTTCGCTCTTTCCTTAGTGTTAAGACTCCAGTTTAATTTCCTATCTAGAATCACACCAAGATACTCTGTATGATCTGAAATCTTCAGCGGGGTGCCTTCAATTGAAGGTATTCTGAAGGTTGGTATTTTCCTTTTATTTGTGAAGAGGACTAATTCTGTTTTTGACGGGTTAACCATCAGGCCGCACTTTCTAGTCCATCTACTAACCTTAGAAAGGGCGTATTCGATCTATTCGCTGATAGTGGGTACGAATTTACCTGTCGCTAATAACGCAAGATCATCATCGTAGGCTACTACCTGTACTCCACAATGTTTCAGATTAATGAGGATTGTGTTCATAATCAGAACCCAAAGGAGTGGTGAGAGAACTCCCCGCTGTGGGGTGCCTCTGGATGATGATATTCTCATCTGTATCCCTGCCAGTTCCGAGTTAATTTGCCTGTTCTTAAACATGCACATAACCCAACGTATTATCGAAATATCGATTTTATTGTCTACTAGAGCTGCCTCTACCGCTTTATTGTTCACGTTATTGAAGGCTCTTTCAATATCGAGAAACGCAGCAAGGGTATATTCTTTGTCGCTCATTATCTTCTCAATCGTGCTAACGACGCTGTGAAGTGCCGTTTCTACACTCTTCGCCTTTGTGTAGGCGTGTTGAGCTGGGGATAGGTCAACCAGTTTCAGAGTGTCACGAATATGTAGGTCTATCAGTCTTTCAAACTTTTAAGAATAAACGATGTCAGACTAATTGGCCTGAAATCTTTTGCCTCTGTATGACTGGGCTTGCCAGCTTTTGGAATGAAAACCACTTTGACTTCGCGAAAATTTAAGTTACTTTATGTTAAAACGAAGCCGAAAATAAAAGCAGATTCAAAAGTTATTTACACGATAAAGTCACAAGTCTTAAGAAAATGGAAAAAAAAAAACTTGCAAATCGTCCAAATCCGGAATTAGTGTTTTCGCCAAGAATAGGAATGACACTTTGGTTATTTCTATGAAAATCTTTTTATCTTCTCAGTTATTGGAAACAAGACATCGAAATCGTAAATTTTATGGATTTCGCTGAAAATGTCACCGCAAAGCCCTCCAATTGTTTTTTCAAGGACGATAAATATAATGTCATTCCCTAACTTTCCATATGCTTTTTAATCTATTGGCATCGCAGCCATCCATCGGTTAGGTTCATACTCTCACGCAATCAATCAAATCAAAAAGATCAAAAATCTGGAAAGAACTCCCTAAGCTGAGACATGCAAAACTCCTACTCGGGGACTACAATCGAGAGCGTTTTCTAACCTGCATTAGCTTAAGTAGGAACAACCTCAGGAAAATCACGGGGCTTCTCACAGGCCACTTTAGGTTGAGAAGACACCTCAACATCCTTGGCCTGGTGAACAACGCGACTTGCAGATTCTGCAACACTCACGAAGAGACACCTGACCACATACTTGGGAAATCTGATGCACTCGTGCATCAAAGGCATAGGTATCTGGACAAGCACCACATAAAAGAGAGTGAATTATCATCCCTTAAAATACTCCATATACTCCGATTCCTCAGAGGAGCAGATTTGGAGAAAGAACTGTAGTAATGAGCCAACCTCATCCAGTTCTAGATGGGACACACAATAGATCTTTAGGTCGCAGTGATTTTATACCCCAATTTATTCATTCATTCATTCATACTCTCACGCAAACGCATTAAGAGACAACATTTTGACCATTGTCTATTAACGTTTACCGTCTAAACGTAGATTAATATTTCAAACCACATGATTTTGACTCTAGTGAAAATAAACCATAAAATTAACAAATATCACCGAACAGATTCTCGAATATTCAAAACCTGTAAAAAATTGTCTCCAACCAATTTGAGTGTCATTGTGATCCAGACGCTCCAAAACTTTGTCAGCACTATTATGTGCACTCTTATTACTAGCTAATTTATATGCAGTATTCCTTTGTTGTTGTTTACTGCGTAAAATTTTACTGTGATGCCTATACATTTACCAATAAAAAACGACTAAAATATACATAATAAATAGTAAATTGTTATCGACACTCTCTGACTGTCAAATGCCAACTGACAAATTTCATTTACACAAAAATGGCAACCCAAAAAAATCGATATGGAACATAAAACGCACCCTGTATTTGAACATTTAAGGAAGAATATATTCTAAAGTCCAATCTGGTCAGATTGTTTGTGATGCGTTAAGCTAATTCGACTGTACTAATCTACAGACTAATAAGGATCAAAAAAGGAAACAAAAATCCTCTTATTGCTAATTTAAAATGCTAAAGACTCCTTGTCTGGAATGTGCCTAAGAATATCAGTTTAATTGTTATGATTTGTGACTCATGGTCGGCCATTGCTTCATTAAAATGGAAATTTTGTCAAGCGATTGTGTCCCTTTTTTTAATTTGAAATATGTCCTTTAATGTATTTACCAGGAGAACTCTAATTTAAATGAATTTTCGGGTATTTATTTAATCTTTTTAAACGGTCAATTCAATTACTATCACTGAGGCGATAGAGTGGCTCAACGAAAGGACATAAAACAGAAGCTCTTTCAAAGCTTTCTGGTGTGGAGATGGGGGCAACGCCCAAGTCCTTAACATTTGATCTAGAAGTATGTATAGGTGTTGATGGTGATGACAGGGGAGTTTGAGTGGAAAATTTGGCTAAGATAATTTGCCCATCATATTTTCAATTTGCATTTGGGTAATAATTTTGGGACAACTTTATTGACTAGCAATGGTTTGCCAGAGGTTTTCTCCTCGGTCTTCCCATACCGCTTCACTCCATACAAAACATAACTGAACCGTGCAAAGTTTGTGTACTTATTAAAAATTGTTTACTTTGCTAAACGTACCCATCCTCAAGGGGGAGCAAATGATGTCGTTATAAAAGGCAAAACTTTAACTGAGCTCTTGATGCTCGCATAGACAAGAATGTTTTACCATATTTCATTTAGGCACTTGGAACTAAGAACGCGTTTTTAGAAATTAACTTTTTATGGAACTCATATACCAATGTGTATGATAAAAATATAAATTATGACGGCAAATGGGAAAGCTAACTGAATTCTGGCGAGTCAAAGTAAAAAGTTTTGCAAACTAAGCTGAAAAATGTAATATCTCTGTTTGGTGATGAGTGATGAGTAAAAACTTAAATCCTACAGAGAGGTATAAATAGGAACATTAAAATATCAGTTCAGTTGTGATTGTATGGGTTCCTTGACCTTGTTTTTCTGTGCCAACTTAGAGGATGAAGTATTTAAAAGTGGACATTTTTTTTCCTTGCTGGAGACTGTCTCGAAATATGGTAGTTTTGAGTTTATGACGTTTTAGAATTGGTTAAGTTCTCGTTTATGTGTCTTTAGCTGTATGATGACCAAAAAAGTCAATCTATGCTTCGCCCAATCAAATCACTGAGATTGGGATGACAATAGATGAAGATATATCGTCCCGTTAAATATTCCAATCATTTGAATTTGTGTTGAAAATGTGGATATCTTTCTGCAATGAAGTCGGAATAGTTGATGTTTGATCGGTGTTCCCACTTTGTGTTGAGTTGTCCTATATGAGTATATGGTGACTTTATATGAACAAGTTTGCCAGGTTTGCGGTCTCTTGTAGGATATCTAGCTCGTCATCCTACTTAGCCGTTCGAATCCGATGCTTTTTCAAAAGTATTACACTTTTTTCAGATTGTTGGGAAACATTCCAGCTCTCTTTGAAATATGTTGCAGTATGCAATGGACTTTTTGGATAAATCCTGGGTTTCTTCCAAGCAATGTTTTTCCAGAGTAATATTTCTGATGCTACCAAAGTAAAAAACGAGTATGTCCGCATTCTAGCACTCTCCGCACAAGTTCGTTAGATTTCTGAGCATTTGCAATGAAGATTTTACTATTGAAATCGCCATTTCTGAGGTTTTTATTCGGTCTTCAAATGAACCACAACTGAGATCTTCAGATTTTATTTCAACACCATAAATTAATGGCGTTTCCTATCTTTAAATTTGAATATTCGAAACGTCGAATTGGCCAATGACATTTATATATATTATTCTACTGAAGCAATAACCTGTCAAAGTTCGGAGATTCCTTTTGGAAAATTATTGTATTAAAGGTAAAAACGGCTAGTGGTATTACCATCATCGAATTCTCTTCCTATTGTGAAAGATTGAAGCACATAATTAGAATAGTAAAACCGATAATGAAAAATAAAAAAAAAAAAAAAAAAAAAACCGTTGTTTCTAAGGTACCGTTATTTCTAAAGAAAATAAATAGAAGCGCAACAGCTTGTAAAGAACCGCGTTCTGGTGACTTACAACTCGTAAACCATTTCTGCGTGCGTGAACCCAATTGATCCATCGGCTAAAGCTTAAGTTCAATGAACAGACGTACAGAATATAAGACGCACAACCGACACAACCAAGCTGTCCAAAACTTTTGTATCATCAGTTTCATTAAAATCTCAAAAATATTCTGTAAAAAAACTAATACTTGCCCACTACCACCGCCCCCTCCATCAACTCAACAGCCACTACAACAGCCGCCACTCAATGTCAATTGACAATCAAAATCTACAACATCTTCTAAACTAAATTGCTCTCCCTCGCACTCTTATCAGCATTCCGGAATCGACAAAACATGTTTCAAGAAAAAGAAGATTTAACTTTATTTTGAAGGAGCTGCTCATAAATTTTTGTTGCTTTTTTTTAGCTTGTCTTCAAAAGAAGCTAAGCGAAAAAACGATTTTAAAACATCCCAATTTTCTTAAAGTCTAATCACGCAGGGATGCACAGAAAGCCAGCGAGTTTTTGATGGCTTTAACATTTTTTTGGTTTCGCAGCCAAAATATTCTTGAAACTCAACTAACTCAGCTGAGCATTTAGCGCTTTCAGAAACTTAGGACGAGATGTCTCTCATCACCTCTTCTAGTTCTTTTGGCAGTTCCTTGCTTGCATAGGAAGCGACAAGTGCCGATGAATGGCATAAGCACTTCATCAAAACTATATTATGGTTCACATTGAACAACATCCTACCACTACGTTTAGATGAAGGAAAAGTGGAAGTGATTTCTAATTTAGGATTTTTTTTTAACAAACGAAAAACGAAAACTCTCATTATGAAAAAACCCTTTTTTTTGTTCTAAGAGCTTCAAAAAAACTCTTTATCCCTTTTTGCTTTATTTAGACCAAAAAAACCCACAAAAAGAGATAAAACCCACGATATGGCATCACTGATATCTGTGCCCCTTTTTTACATTTTCAACACCTCCCTTGTGAGTGGTGAATTCCTTTCAGTTTGGAAAAAATCATTTTTATCTCCAATTCATAAGACTGGCCCAAAGCAGGAAGTAACCAACTATCGTCCTATTTGTAAACTATCGAGTATACCGAAACTTTTCGAGAAAATTATATGTGGAAAATTGACATTTCTTCTTAAGGAGCATATTTCACCATTTCAACATGGTTTTGTTGCAGGTAGATCTACAGCCACTAATCTTTCAATTTTCTCCAATTTCATCTTAAATAAACTCGAAGAAGGATACCAAATTGATGTTATTTATACTGATTTTGCGAAGGCTTTTGATCGAGTCAGTCATAGTATATTGATTGAAAAATTGAAACTATTTGGTTTTCACTCAAACATGTTGCAATGGCTAAAATCCTATCTAAAGGGTCGTATACAGTTTGTTTCTATAGATCAAGTGCTGTCAAATCCAATTGTAGTAACCTCGGGTGTCCCCCAAGGTAGCCATCTTGGCCCCCTTCTTTTCCTAATCTTTATTAATGACATGGCTGATATCTTTCTGAACTCCAGTAGGCTTCTATTTGCAGATGATTTGAAGTTTTTCAGATGCGTTAAATCTCTAAGGGCCATTTGCTGATACGAAACTTAAATATTTATGTTCAACTTAAGCGCTTATGTTCTACTTTTTCCTCTACGTAAACTGTCACATAAGAGTTTATGTGGAACATAAGTACTTATGTTTCGTATCAGCAAATGGCCCTAAATGATTGTATTCTCTTACAAGACGATCTCCATAAGTTGACAGAATGGTGTTCAACTAACCAATTACTCTTGAACGTTAAGAAATGCCAAATTTTTTCTTTTTGTCGCAATTTTTCAAAAATTACATTTGATTACACAGTTGACAGTTGAGTTTTGGAGAAAAAAGATCTTGGTGTAATATTTGATTCAAAACTAAGTTTTACCAAGCACAAAGAATTTATTGTAGCTAAATCTTATTCAATGCTAGGGTTTATTAAACGAAATACCAAAGACTTCAAGGACCCTTTTGCCCTTACATACATACATTTTAAATTTAACATATATTTACATTTTAAAAAATAATTTAATTTTGTTCTTTTCAAATTGATTAATCAAATTATGATTACCCAATTATTGTATTAAATACTTAATGTAATTTTGTTAGATGTTAAATGTTATATCTTTTTTTTTGTAGTCTAATTGTAGATTTAATTATCTCTAATTGATGTTAAATAAATAAATAAAAAAAAAATAATAAAAATAAATAAAAATATAAAGCAGGTACCCAATTGTGCAATTGAAAATTGGACGGCAGCGACGTTATACAGTGGAACCTCGCAAAAGTAAACTTAATTGTCCAGAGGTTGTTAATTTCTTTGGGATTTTTTTTTTTCTGGAAATAATGTAAAATTTTTTATTTCTATGGCTTAGGCCACGCACTGAGCGATTGAGCGATTGAGTGACGCAAAAAAATTAAAACACATAAAATTGTCGTCGTCGCTCAGTGCGTGACCGAAGCCTAAAGCATTTTTAAACTTTTATGTATACTAAATTTTCTTGTCTAACTCGACATATTCTGGTTTGTGGAACGACTTTCTTTTTTATGAAACCTTATACGTTTCCGACGCTGTCTTGAGAATTTCCTTGCGTTTTTTCTTTATTATATCTTCATATTTTGATCCAAATTATATTCTATTTTCACCGTTTCCTTTGCAGCACACGACATTGTAAAAATAATAAATTTTTGAATTATACATATTTTCGTTGGAAATTCTTGAAATTTTTGATGAAAATTTAATACATTCTAAGAAGCTAACCAAGCAGCTTACTTTTGAGGGATGTTTATGTTGAATAAAGCGTTATTTATTGAAAATAATTTCAATTGAAAGGAATCTTCTTTGAAATGGCAATCAAAGTGGGCTTCCCAGCAGGGAATTTAATATCTTTTGTGTTCATCTGTTTTTTTTTGTGGTTTGTTTTTAAGTAAAATATGTAAAATTCCGACTATCCAGGAAATTCAAAAGGAACTTTTGTAGTTATTGATGAAATCGAATTCAAAATGTCGGCAATAATACTGGCGATTGTTAATTAAAATACATGATTGTTACAAACAAAAGTGGTTGCCACTTAGAGGCTCATAGAGGCACGTTCTAAAAGCATACAATGAATTGAAAGACAAAATTAGTCTTATTTTGTTTTCCGTCTTTTAATTGAGTCTCATATCTGGTCATATTTGTATCTTTGAAGCTCTTATCCCATAATGAAGATTCTGTTTGATATACGAGATCATTAAATTTAGCCTTAAGGAAAAAGAACAAATAAAAATCATCCTTAAAAATCTAAAACACGATATGTGCCTATTACACATGTCACATAATGTCCTTGCAGAAGTCTTGAGTATTATTTGACACATACGCTGTCATACTTGATGTACCACACCAACCGAAAACACCAAATGTGTTCAAGTAATGTGATAAATGAAGTAACTTTGGGGATGTTATTTATGATCCCCTTAGGCCTTACGGCATCTTGAGGAGCTGCTTCTATGTAACACTTTGTTCGTACAATGTATGTTGAAGGCATGTGCTTGATACTCACCCTAGAAACACATATTTTTTAATGTATCTTACCACTTAGGTCATTTTGGTCATTTTATCTGTTTTATATGCTCAGCTTGTTTTCAAAAATAAGGAAAAGAAAAACAAAAGATTTCCAAGGTTGTATACTGTGGTGTGAGGAAAACTTAAAACGGCTGGATTAGTTGTTTTTTCATAAGCTTAGAATAAAGATAGTATGATAAAAGCATTTGAATTGAGCATGTTTGAAGTTTTGTTATACATATTGTACTTACTTTGGCCACTGTCGAAAAGTGACAACAACGAGTGAAACTTACGAGTATGTAGTGTACGTTATTTCATCGAAGATAAAAATCAATAGTAATTTTAAAAACCTAATCCTACAGTGATTTATTTGATGGACATTTAATCGTATCAAGAAGTTATTTGACAATAGAAAAAAATCCCTTAAACCATGGACATTTTTTAAATTTAATTTAAAAACACGTTTTTGATGCGAGTGAATTCCTTGACACCTACATATATGATTACCTTCATTACGATTTTTTTAAAGCCAATGCTCATCTCTTTTCCTGAGGAGAAGCAATCAAAAGAAACCGATGTACTTAGTTGAATAGTTTATTCGAGACTAACGTTACTTACTTGCTTACTTAATTTGGGGCTACAGTCCGGATGTACCAGGGAGTTAACAAACAAGCTTATCCAGCTAGCTCGGTCGCTAGCAAGCTGTCTCCAGTTTCGCACGTCAAGTTACTTGAGGTTCTCTCCCACTTGTGTGCTCTACCTGAGTCAAGGTCTTCCTATACTGCCCCGTCCTTCAGACTTGATTTCGAAGATTTTCAGGGCCGGGGAATTTCGGTCCATTCGCTCTACATCTACAGCCATCTCAGTCGTTGGACTTAAATTCGTTTGAACTCGTCAGTTTCTTTGTACAGCCAGTAAAGTTCATGGTTATATCTTCTCGTCCACTCCCCATCTATTTAGAATTGTGCTCTCAAAAAAACCTAACCCATTCTCATCCACTTTCGACAAGGTCCATGTCTGTGCACCATACGTAAGGACCGGGATAATAACAGTTCTTTGAAGGGCACTTCAGTTGCTCGGAGATAGCTTTACTTTATTGCCTTCTAAGTCAAAAAAAGCAGCGACTGGAAATGGATATTCTCCGTTTGATTCCAGCGCTGGTATAATTGTCTGCCGTTTTGAACAGTTCGGCAGCGAGGCCTAAAGTAGGAATCAAGATTTGGTAAGCTATCTTCACTTCGTCCAGGTCTGCGTCACCTAAGTCTAATGGTATTATCGGAATTGTCTTCTTCATTGCCGTTATAAAGTCTTTTCATATTCTCAGAAGGCACTGCGGTTCTAATACGTTGTTCCCTTGATTCTCCGTGCAGGCTTCTGTTCGGGGATTTTAACCTTTTGGGAAAACTTCCGAAACTCACTCCTGCGGTCACCTTCAATATTTGGAACAAAAAAGATTCACTAAGGCACTGATGAAACCCATTTTTATTAAAAAATGCATCCAGTTTCTCGTTCCATACGTTGTAATGCTGACGAACTTGCCAAAAGTAGAACATTGCCTACATTACCTGATAAGGCGTATATAAACATATGCTCAAAGACGAATCTATAGAGATGAATAATTTTATCGCCTCTCTGATGAAGTGATGACAAAACAGATCTGAACAACGCTTGAACTAAACCACTCTAATTGTTTGATATCCTTAAGAAGACTGCACATAAGCTCGGTTATTGGTGTAATAACAGGACACTATCTTATAAGGAACCAAGCAACGAGGCTTGGGTTTTTTCCAAATGCTGTATGGACGAAAAAGAGGTAAACTCAATTCCCCATCTTCTATATGCATGCCCTGCTCTATAAATGCAGGCTCCATCTTAGAGAGGTTTTTTTGAGTTATCTAGTGATCTAGTTAATATAGTGATTAGCAGTCTCTTGGCTTCACAAGGAGCTCCAAATGGTTCAACGAGTAGGTAGAAAATCTCTAGGTTCATATGGTATCACAAATTCTTGGGTAAGCTGCGACACTGGAAGCTACTTTAACCTCGCCTATCCAATTGCTTTTACACCGATATTTAGTTAAATCAGCTTTTTAAGCAGAAACTTAAAGTTTTGCCAAGTTGATGTCGTCTTTGCAAAACAACTTTTCGAAAAAGGTAGAAACGTACATTTGACAAGTGTATAACAGTTGCTAATTAATTTCCAACTTATTACGCAAACAAACATTTCATTTCGCTTAAATAGCTTTCAGAGACGACACTTTTATCCAATTTATCTATTCCAATACATGCCTTGTTTGCCTCCGCTGTATCACGTTTGTTGCTTCTAGAGGATGATGACAACTTATCACAGGAATGATTGACACATGCTTCATTTAAGGACATAACTAAAGATCAGAACTTTATTTTCACTTTAGAGATTTTTCACGTTCACTTGTCAAAACCAAGCACTCATAAATGAATAAACAGAAAAAATGAATTCTTCTATTTCGGGAAGTCGAACATGAGCATACCCAAAGTTTTCAGTTTTCACTAACTTTTTTTCTAAACTTTGAAATATAAAGGTTAACTAGCTAGTTAACTTTGACAGATCTCATGATGACACTCAAAAACCCCCTAGCTACTTTCTTCCTCCGTGAATAAAATTAAATTTTTTAAAATCGATATTCTCTTGAACATTAAGCTCGCATTTACTCGTCAAAGTTTAATTGTATTTCTCATTAAAAACCTCAAATAGATGAATTCCTTGAAAATACCATCTTAACTGGTTTTTTTCTGCTCAACTTCTCAAATATTTTCCAAAATAGGTTTTTTTTTGTATGCCGGCAGAAGCGTCTTTGAAAGTTCTCTAGAGCCTCCATACTGATGGAACTACCTTTGCTTACCTACACGAACTTGCCTCTCATAAGATTTGCATAAGATTCCACACATTGTGCCTTCCATTTTGCCATCCCCTGCTATTCTGTATATAGAATATCTCACATTAGAACGACATACATTTGGCAACCACCATACAACCATGTTTGATGCGCAAATGCAAATACATATGTACATATTAAGCACAGCAAAGGTACAGTAGAAATAGATCCTTTGACAGCACAACCCGCCGCCGCCGTCGTCGTCGTCAGTGGTGACGTGATTTCATTATGCATATAATATACATATTTGCATGTTCAATGGCAGCAGCTAAGCAGCAGCAGAGGCAACACAAAAAGGACACTTATTCGAACATTGTACTGCTTCAATTATGCGGGTCCTTAGCCAGGCCATATACGCCACAGACCCGGAGAAATCCTTTCTCAGACACAAGTAAGACGATCTAATAGAGATGAATCCTGTTTGAAGGCTTTTTTGGGGTAATGATGCATTAATCAATTGAAGTGCAATTCAAGCGTTGCTTTCAGCTATATACACGAAGAAGTGACATTGCAGCAGAGGACTTTCGTCATTGAGTAAATGTCATCAGTCGCAATTAAGGAAAGCCCTTGAATGAAAAATATAAAAATGCACTTCCAAATGCTACATCTTAAAAAATCAACACAGAAGAACTGAAAATGTGAGCCTTTTATAAAAATACAATGCCAAGGTCGATTCAAATGTGTTAGTATATACTATAACAGTTGTTAGGTTTACTTTTTTAACTTGACGAAGATTTCTTTAAAATTTCCTTAAAATTCTTTCTTAACGAGAAATTTTCTGGGGGGAACGCAGGGCCACGATATGAATATGTATGTATACATACTTGGCAAGTTAATGTGGAAATGCTTTTGAAGATGTTATTTTCGCGAAGAGTGTTGGAGCATTACATTCACATGGGAGGTATGTGTACACATACATATAAAACACTTAGAACTGTGTCCTCAAATTTAAAGCCAACATGCGCAACTTAAGTGACACTTACGAGGATTATATCGCTTGTACAGCTGCAAGCCTTGTTACATTTTCAATTTCTTGTTTTTAATGAAACATAACATTTGTTTTGCTTTTGTAATGTCCTTGTGGGTTTGCATTTTTAAGGGTCAAACCATTTACTCCTTCTCTTATCATCAGACTTGAATACTTGTCTACTTTAACAAGGCTGTCAAATTATATACTGTATCTGCAGATTGGCCAAGTTTTAAAACTAGCTTAAAACGTTTTTTTTTTTCAAAAGAAATGTATTCATTCTAGAATTCGCATCCATCCCGTTCAGAAGTGGAATTGCAACGGTACCGTATGATAAGTTCATTAAGCTCCAATCTTTGCAGCATTGCTAACTGCCAATGTCGTTTGTAAAATTGGAAACGTATAGTTCGATTCTCAGCCGCTGCAAAAAAGTTTTCCTCTTGCGAGGAATTGGCAAATCCTCCAAGTGCTGCCGTTTACGTGGCGACCTGTGACCCGAAATATTAGCTTAAAAATGAATACAAATTTCAATATTTGTACAAAAAAAAAAAATAACTTTTACACCTCAAACTTAGATTTGCTGACATGCAATAAAAAATTAGTGCATTAACGAAAATACAGTCCTTTTTTTTTCGATAATGTCCAATGAAAAGCATGAAAGTCCCTTGCAAACACTTTACTACCGATCATCGGATTTGTTGTCAAGTGATTCCAAACGTTGAACTGAGGTTTAAATGACAGAATATAGTGTGGTTAAAGTTGAACTCTATATTGAACTCTGTTGAAGATTTAAGAGTGTTATATCGTAAAATAAAATGCACGACTGGGTGGCACGAACTTGCTCTTATGTAAAAGAATTTCAAAAATGAATGTCAGAGTAAAACTGTTCATAAGCATATAATTCTTTTTTACTTGCGACTTATAGGTACTATAAGGCAAGTTATGCATTCGTAAAAAAATCGAACTCGAGATTTCGATCAAAGTTGACATTACGATGATAGCGAAGACTAAAAAAGTGGGTCTCGCAATTCTGTCTGTCTGTCTGTCTGTTCGACTACAGGCTAAACGGCTGGGCCGATTTTCTTTAAACTTGGTAGATATCATTTTTAATTTTTTCCCCCCGCACGTTTTTTTCTTTTTTTTTTTTTTTAAGACCAAAAATAACGGTACCTGCCATACGAATTTTTTTCGAAATTTTATGATCATTTTTTTTTCTCAAAAACTGTTCGACATATTTGAAAAATAAAAATACAGAAAAATTTCATTTAATTAAAGCTAGGTAATGGTTGAAAAAAATTTTCCGAAAAATGGTTATTGAGGGTACCCCCCATGGAACCATTTTTTTTGTTTTTGATTTTCTGAAAAAGGGTACAACCGATTTTGATCATTTTTTTTTTTGCTAAAGCTCCCCAAAAATATAAATAGAATTGTGTACTCAAATTTAAAATTTTTTTTTTTGGATTTTTAAAAAAAAACTTCAAAATTTTTTTTTTCAAAACTAAATATTTCGAAAACCCCATGCTAGATTTTTTTTAAACTTGACAAATAAAAGTTTCTCAATATAATCTACAAAATGTGAGAAACAAATTTTTAATTTACCTGAAAATAAAGGTACCTACCATACAAATGCTAAAAAATTAAAAAAAATGGTTTTCAAAAATCGTGTTTTTCTCGAAAACGGCACCTAGAATTTTGATAAAACTTTTTTTCTTTCAATTAATTTTTACGATCTTTAATTTAATAAAAAAAATTTTGAAATTAAGATATTACAGCTTGTACCTACCATAGAACCATTTTTTCGAATTTTGAATTTCTCATTTTTTTTTTTTTATAATCAACTCACGCTCAAGGGAATATGATTACCCTTTAAATGTTTTTAACACAGCGCGGGCGTGAAGTTACGGAAGAGAAAGAAGGATAGGAAAGATGTGTGGCACGATGTTCTGAGACTGAAGGTGGTTGTCTCAGATTTTTTATCTGCAGGGATGGCGGCTGAACTAAAGCGGAGAATTGCTGTGTCTTTTTTCTATGTCCCTTATAATTCGCATTATTTTATTCGTTTTTCATCCTTGTTGGGCATACTAGTTTAACTCAATCACATGTTGTTAGTGTTATGCCTAAACAACATGTAATGAGTAAACCAGCAACCCATTGATGACAATTTTTAGAAGGTTTTATCCACATAACGGATCTTAATGAAAATTTTTATAGAGAAGCTTCTAAAAAGTCTAAAACACATTGCATTTCAAAACCTTAAAATAAATATTTTTTGAATTTTCGAAAAAAAAAATCTATTTTTTTATTTTTTTTGAAAATTCGATATCTCCGAAACGGGTCAATATTTCTTTTCGTAAATTTAATTTTTATTCGAACAATAATAAAAACTTTAAATTGGCGTACCAACATTTTTCTTAAAAAGCTTTTAAAAAGTTTGTATATAAAAGCTTCTTTTAAAGAAACCACTACAAGAACTTATAATTTTTGTTCTTGCATAAATTCATATTTGCATAGCATTCTGTTACTACTAGAAGAATTTAAAAATTAATTTTATCCTTATGAACAGTTTTCTCTAATAACATTCGTTTTTAAAATTCCTAGTCGATTACATAGGAGCAAGTTCGTGCGACCCAGTCGTGCATTTTATTTTAAATGACTTAAACAACTTCTTAAGTAGTTGGAGCTAAAAATAGGATGCTTTATGACTCAAGCAAATATTGGCTTATGCAAATAGTATGCCCAACAAGGATGAACACGAATAAAATAATGTGAATTATAAGCGACATAAAAAAAATAAGACACGGCATTTTCCGCTTTAGTTCAGCCGCCATCCCTGGAGATAAAATATCTGAGACAACAACCTTCAGTCTCAGAACATCGTGCCACACATCTTTCCTATCCTTCTTTCTCTTCCTTAACTGCACGCCCGCGCTGTGTTCAAACATTTAAAAGGGTAATCGCAATCTCTTGAGCGCGTGTAGATTATAAAAAAAAAAAAAAAATTTATTTATCAACTTTGAAAAAAAATCGAGCTTGGGGTTTTCGAAAATATTGAGTTTCCAAAAAAAAAAAATTGAAAATTTTTCAAAAATCCAAAAAAAAAAAATGAATTTGAATACGCAATAATATTCAAACTTTGGAGAAGCTTTGGCATTAAAATGTTTTAAATCGGTCGGTTGTACCATTTTTGAGAAAATCAAAAACAAAATAATGGTTCCAAGGGGGCTACCAAAAATAAGCATTTTTTGGAAAATTTTGTTGAACCATAAACTACGACCCAAACGCAAAATAGTTGGCCTACTCATCAATTAACAAATTAACATTTTTTATGTGTCTATATTTTCTGGTCCCCAAGCAGGTGTTTTCTAATTTTTTTTTGTCGATGTAATAAATTACATTTAATAAGTAAATTAGACCAAACAGAACTAAATTCGAGAAAGCACATATGGCTCCAGTTTGCATTCTCTCAAACAAAGATAGAGCATAATAGTTGGACTACTCTCTCTGGGATGCAAAATAGTTGGCCTATGAAGATTTAAATAGATTTTCAGTTAACCGTTATTAAAAAAATGACATGCACTTGTTTTGTTGTTTATTGATCTCTTGTTTTATACAAGCCAGCAACAGTTTAATGTCAACCATGGAGCGTGGCGTTGTATTATCAAGAGACCTTAGGGAATCCATAAATAAAGCCTTCGAAACGGGATTATCGAGCTATAAAATCGCAAAACAATTCAATTTACCGCGCTCATCAATTCGAAATATTATCTCAAAGTTCAAAAATAGTGGAAATCTGGAGATCGGTAAAAAAACGGGACGCCCACCAATTGCAAAACCTCGAGATTGCCGAGTTTTAAAAAAAATAATAAAAGAAAATCGACGTCAAACGGCCGCTGCAATAACTGTTCAGTGGAGGGAAAGAATAAAAAAAAGTGTTTCGGTCGACACTTGCAAACGGACTATGAAAATTGGATACAAATTTTATAAGGTTTGTTTTAGATTTATTTAAATTAGAGCAATTTTAATTCGTTAAAAACATAGGCCAAAGAAAAACCACTTTTAACACCTAAACAAAAGAAAAGGCGGCTAGAGTGGGCCAAACAACGTAAAAACTGGACTTTAAGTCAATGGCGGTCCGTTATTTGGAGTGATGAGTCCAGATTTGAAGTTTGCGTGGGCGACGAACGAAAACGAGTCATTAGAAATTCAAGAGGTTTTTCACAAAGATTGCCTTAAAAAAACGGTCAAGTTTCCAGCATCTCTAATGATATGGGGATGCATGTCGGGGCGGGGTTGGGCAATGTACATTTTGTAAATGGAATTGTCAATGCTGCCATGTACAGGATATTCTGGAAAATGAGCTTCTCCCATCAATACCACGACTTCAAACTAGTGATGGAGACTATATTTTCCAACAGCATGGAGCTTCTTGTCATACTGCAAGGTCTACAATGGCGTGGTTATCTGCTGAAGCTATTCCTTTACTGGAATGGCCTTCCAGCAGCTCTGATCTTTCACCAATTGAAACTGGCTGGCATAAAATGAATCAAAAACTGCGAAAAGAACCATGCCGGACTCTTCAAGACCTTAAAGCTAAAATCATAAATATTTGGGAGTCTTTTGGTACGAAGAATGTCAAAAATTAGTTGACACAATGCCACGACCCATAGAAGAAGTTATCAAGGCCAAAGGCGACGTAACACCATAGTAAAATAAAAATTAAGACCCATAGGCCAACTATTTTGCACTTAAAAAAATGTTTAAATCGTTATTTTATTTTGTAAGATTGCTCTATACCGTTATTTAATTGAAGTCATTTTGTTTTTGTAACTTATTCCTATTCAAAATAAATATATCTTAAGAAAAATACCAAAATATTGATTTTATTTCCGATAGAATTTAAGAATCAGAAGATTTTTGTTTTTTATCATAGGTAGTCCAACTATTTTGCGTTTGGGCTCGTAGCTTTAACTAAATGAAATTTTTTGAACTTTTTTTTAAAAAAATCTGTGGGACAGTTTTTAGGAAAAAAAATATTTATAAAAATTTCGAAAAAAAATCATATGGCAGGTACCGTTATTTTTGGTCTTAAAAAAACAAAAGCGTGTGAAGGGAAAATTAAAAATGATATCTACCAAGTTTAAAGAAAATCGGCCAAGCCGTTTAGGCTGTAGTCGAACAGACAGACAGACAGAATTGCGCGACCCACTTTTTTCGTCTTCGCTATTATCGTTATGTCAACTTTGATCAAAATCTCGACTTCGATTTTTTTTCCGAATGCATAACTCGCCTTATAGTACCTAGTAAAAAGTGTTATATCGGAGGAAAATGTTTGACGACTATCTATTTACTTGAACTTAAAACTAGCTTACTATCACCCATATTCCACAAGTCGTATTTTGTCCCGTACTCGTAGTCGAACTCGAACTCGTTTCGAATCAAAATCGTTATTCTTCAAGTCGTATACGTTGCGTACGTGAACCTTTAAAAAATCAACGTATATTGTCGCCCGTAGGTAATTGTCAAAATCAATAAATTTGAATTGAAACAGTCGTTTGTTGTTTTTTTTTTCAATTAAATTATTTTATTTATAATAAAATGCTGATGAGCTCCATTGATTTGAAGCAGCTCTTCTTTTATTTTATTTGTTTGTTGTTTTTGTTTTTTATTTGTACGAGTGGTGTTACTGGCTTGTGAATACTCGTTATATTCTTGGACTATGTCAATTTCATCTTCAGCATTTATCGTGTCGTCTACAGGAGGAGGCTAAAAAACTCCAATGTTTGATCCTTGGAGATTAACAATTTAAATTTAAAATGTTAGCAATGCACTCCTCAAATTTGCTCTAGCATATGGTTGTAATTTCAACACCCCTGTGCCATTAAATTGCTGCTTATTGTGATGCAGTTTCTGTTTTAACTAAATACTTTTGATCATTGCAGATATAAAGAGGCTACATGCAATTACAATTTGTTAAAAATTTCTTACTTTAAGACAAGCTGTACCATTTCGGATGGGTGGCCAAAGTTATTTAGTTTTATCGAAAGGTCCGCTCAAAACTGTTGAATATTTGCTTTGAGTTTTCCACTCTTCCTATGGCCCCTTGCTACCTCCAAATTATCTTCCAATGCACAAACCAATGCCTCAAATAGAGAATGATTTATTATTTTACTAAATATGAACGCGTTAATAACGTTGAGTCCAAATAAATAAACCAATAAAAAATGTACTTTAAAAAATTTGGGTGTGCAACAGCTCGAAGTGAACCAGGACCTATAGTGACTTACAATTCTCAACCATTCCTGTGTGCGTGATACCAGGAACGGAGGGGTCCTACAATTTTCTGCCGATTCCGAACGGCTAATGTGAAGCAATTTCCAAGACAAGAGATATACTCTTAGAGGATTTGTCAATTCCTTGCAAGAGGCAGTACACTCCTGAAAACGGTACCAATGTACTTACATTAACTTTTTGTCCATTTTTATCGAAAAAAATAAAACAAGTCTGCTTTAGAAAATTTAATACGAGTAATAAATTATTTTACCTTTTGTTTTTCTTCATTTTAATTCAATTAAAACGAGTAATAAAGTACACAAATACGACTTCAAGTAAATCGAATACGAGATTCGGAATAACGATAAAATATTAATAGTCGAATGCGATGTTTTGCGTTTCCCAATATTAGTACAAGTGAAGTCGAATGTACGACTCCTGGAATACCAAAATAAGACTATAGTCGAAAACGAGTCATAAATACGAGTTTCAGAATATGGGTGAATGTCTATAATAATAACTAATAATGTGTCCTTATAATAATTGATATAGCTTATTTTATTAATAAAAGAATGGTTTCGTAAAGAGGAAACATTTATAATAAGTAAGTATTTACTGTTTGCAGGAAATGTGTTAAGTTGAAATACCTACCAAATTAAACACAGTATGCAGCTAAACGAAACCTTCAAACTCGATTGTTGAACTGAAGCTTAAACAAAAAATTTAGTTTGAACTTCCACTATGAAACTAGGGGTTACACACTTTAAGATACGAATACAATAGAAACCTATATCTAACTTAAATGACAGCAGTACCATATCTTCAACAAGTCAAGTGAATCTAAGGCAATAATCCATTACAGTTATACCAAACTACGCAACACTTAAATAATACCATCATCATTCAACCATTAAATATCAATATAATAAAAAAACTTTATTAATGGCTTAACATAAAGTTTCATTTAGTTATCTGATTCATAAGAAGTATAAAATGTTCTCCACACTGCCTGCTTATGAAAGACCCCTTATATCTTGGAATAAACGTAGTAACACATTCAAAAATAGGGTAGATCATCATAAAAGTCATGACGTTATTATATTCGGGCTTATATTACCATGGGATAATTATGGCATAATATGTATCCTTATTGTTCACAACCCAAAACGCACCCTTGCATGATGGAAACAAAAAACCTTTAAGGCATCAAAGCACAAAGTTTAAGGACCGCAAACTAGAAGTTTATTTCAATCTTAACCACCAGCAGCAGAGGCATTAGAAAACGACAACTCTTTTTCACATAGGGGTTTTTTTGCTGTCACTGTACACTGGGAATTATTTTACGTACAAAGATGACATCAGTTTAAACCCTGGCATCCTTTTTTTAATGTAAACTTTTGTCATATCTGTGTCCCTTCCATATACGACAAAGGACATATTTTGCCATCGCAGTCTTGAGGGAAATAGGAGTATTTATTTAAATTAGTCCTTGAAATGTTATCTGATGGAAATAAATAGCGCACATTGATAGAGAGAAAGAGATAGATATGTATGCCATACTAACGGTTTAAGTGTGTTTACTCCGCATAAACAAAGAATGGAGTGAATTTGACAGGACGACTGAGGCCCCAGCTAAAGCTAGAGCAGGGCCTCTGTGTAGCTGTAGCTGAGGGATAAGTTTGGAGCGTGTGCTGCTGAATTGTATGAAATTGAGTTGAGAAAGTGTGTCGACCGGGGACAATAACAATAATAGCAGCGCGATATGCAAATATAGCGATAGAGGAGTATTCTCTTAAGTGATGATCGTGGGCTTGTGAAATTGTTTAATATTATTTGAGTAATATTCTAGTGTTCATGGAGGGCGGAGGCACAGTTATGGGATTAAGGTGTGAGGTGAATACCCTATCCTTCCAGGATTTGTGTAAGTCCTTTGTTTCTCGGTGGGACAATAAAGAACACTGCTAAAGCGGTTACATGCTGTGAATAGAAAATATTTTTGTGCTTGGTGTCATATTGTTTGCTGGAAAACGGCTTTGATAATGGTGGGCGGCTTTACTTATGGAGCTTAATATGTTTGAGGCTTCTTTAAAAGCCAAGTGTTTTTTTTATTTTTTGGCTTTATAGTGTTGAAGAAGTGTATCTTTCTAAGTTTTAAAGTTTTTTGAGTCTTATAAAGCTACCGTTTCTTGTTAGTTTTGCAAAATAACTTTTTCATTTCTTGATAGAAATAGAAAAAAATATATTTGCTCAAATCGCAAAAAATATTCTCGAAAAGACGAAAGACGTAAAACTTTAAGTGCTCAGTTATTGGAGCAATGTTGTTTATGGTAAATTCGGGATACAAACCCACATTTCTTTTTCCTTATGATAGGCAGGTTTCGGATAGTGTGTTTGCTCTTACGAGGGTAGGTCAAAAAGTCCCTGAAAATGAAAAAGGAGAAGTGTTGACACCTCAAATTCATAATAATAGTTTTGTTGTGGCAGCCATTTTATTAAGACGCCTGTGGGCATTTTTCCCAAAATGGAAAATATTGAATTTTGAGTGCTCATTAAATACTATTTTTAACGATTAACGCAAACCAAAAAATGGGGACTCCTTACCATCGATTGGAACCTACACCACTGGTTTACTCAATTTCAGTGCGGTGAATCCAGCACAAGTGATGCCGAACGTTCTCGTAGCCCAATTACCATTAATAATAATTAACGATCGGCGAGTGGAGGTGTACGAACTTGAAGAGGCCGCAGGCTTATCACGATTTCGATCTTTTTAGAGGTGACATGGGAGATCTGAAATTTCACGACGCCTATTATACATATGTACATACTTAATTTTATGCCTGAAAAATAAATTAAATTCTATAAATTTTGGCTTTTACTACGAGTAAGGGAGAAGGGGGTACATTTAACACTTAGTTTTTAAAAGTCTGTATTTCCGAAAACTGTTAATGTATTCCATTGTTTTGTTTTGTATTTGATTTATTGATTATTCAAGATTATGCTAACATATATTTTTTCGTTTTAAAACATTTCAACATTTTAAAGAAAAATATTTTCTAAAAAAAGTCATTTTGTCAAAAGTGCCCCGGTAGTTGGGCACCTTTGACTTTAAAAGGGGTACATTTGACAATGGTGGATTAAGCCCCACATCGTGTGCATTAACTTTCTAAAAGTATCAACGGATCCAGCACGTCTGTTTGAATAGTTAAAAAAGTAAAGTTTTGTTTTTGAACAATTTATTAAATAATATAACGAAAAAAATAAATCAATAAATTCACTTTCTAAAAAAAAACAACAAGAATAAAAAACATAAATTATTTCATTTATAAACATAAAAAAAAATCAGTCCATGTAAATCTTAATTCAAATTTATCGATATCGACATTTTTTAAACAATTTATTTAATATATAATTTCCCAAAATCAACGTCAAACAAATATTTTTTGCAAAAGTCAAAGGTGCCCCGATAACTAATAACTAATACTATCATAACATTGATTCACAATAGAAAAATTTATTTTATTAGATTCACAAATCGCTTACTTACCGGTGGTCAAAAATTAGATCAGAGACACAGAAAACACGAAAACACGTGGTACTCCACGAAGAGTTAAAGAAAGACTGCCAAATTTCATAATGTTTCTTTAAATAAAACTAAGCTTCTTCCTTCATCCAAACTTTTCTTTTTTAAGGGCACGATCAAACCGAAAAACGCAAAGTCAAATGTGCCCCGGTGTCAAATGTACCCCAGCTTACCCTACTTTAGCATTTACTTTTAATTTCTACTACTAACTAGCAAGCACCAACTTCCATTTTATGCATATGACCTAGTAACTTACCACTTAGTTCTCATTTCTGTCTTTTTATTTTTAGAAAGTCTTAAAATTTAAAAAAAAAAGGAATATATTATTTTGCAATTACCCATGTCTCAGACATTTTGAGTTTGGACTTAGTGGAAGGTAAGACAGGCGTGCCCATACTTAAAGAGTTGGCACATTTTATTTTTCTTTTTTTTTCCTATATGGTTTATTTTTACTTGCGACGTATAGGTACTATAAGGCAAGTCATGCATTCGTAAAAAAAATCGAACTCGAGATTTTGATCAAAGTTTACATTACGATGATAGCGAAGACGAAAAAAGTGGGTCTGACTGTCTGTTCGACTACAGTCTGAATGGCTCGGCCGATTTTCTTTAAACTTGATAAATATCATTTCTAATTTTTTTTTTTTGTTTTTTTTTTAGACCAAAAATTACGGTACCTGCCATACGAATTTTTTGTCGAAATTTTATAAAAAAATTTTGTTCTCAAAAATTGTCACAGAATTTAAAAAAATAAATAATAAAAATTAAATAATAAAATAAAAATAAAATGTTTATTCTTGCTAGTAATTTTTTTGATTTTCCTGAAAACGGTAAAACCGATTTTAATCATTTTTTTGCGCATTCAAATTTTCAATTTTGTTTTTTTTTGGATTTAAAAAAAATTTAAAAATTGCTTTTTGGAAACTCAATATTTCGAAAACCCCATGCTCGATTTTTTTCAAAGTTGATAAGTAAAATCTACAAGATTAAAAAAAATCGTTTTACCTAAAAATAACGGTATCCACCATGCAAATGCTAAAAAAATGGTTTTCGAAAATCGTAAATGGTTCCGAGAATTTTGATAAAACTTTTTTTCTCTCGTTTAATTCTTACGATATATAATTTAATAAAAAAAATTGAAATAAATATATTACTGACTTTACCTACCATAGAACCATTTTTTCGAATATTGAATTTCTCATTATCGGCATAACGGATTTTAATAAGATGCTTCTAAAAAATTAAAAAAAACATTGCATTTCAAGACTTTAAAAAGAATATACCTACATATTTTTAATTTAAAAAAATCTATTTTTTTTGGAAAATTCAATATCTCAAAAACGGCTTAGTATTTTTTTTTGGAAATTAATTTTTTTATTTCTATAATAATAAAAACTTTGAGTTGGCGTACCAAATTTTTTTCTTGAAAATGTTTTAAAAATTTTTTATATAAAAGCTTATTTTTTTAAGTAACCACTACAAACCAATGTTTGCTTGAATCACATGGCATCCTAGTCTTAGCTTCAACTACTAAAGAAGTTGTTTAGTCATTCAAAATATGAATTTTATTCTTATGAACAGTTTTCTCTAAAAACACTAATTTTTGAAGTTCTTACACCCATATTAATACCTAAGGATGATTTAGTTGAGGTTTATCGTTAAGTCCTAAACTAAGTGCGAAATTTCATTAATAAAACAAATTTTCTGTTTAGTGACGTTTACTAACTATGATTAAAAACAGGCAGGAGAAAGCGGTCAATAATATGTGAATAGGAGAGGGTATTACTCCAATAATGTGCAAGTAAGGATAGCTTACTAAAAATAATATAAATGTGGGATTTACACTGAGTTCACAATGCCCACTTTCACGTCTTTAATTAGTTAAATAAAAACATATTCACCCCTGTTCTGATTTTCGTTTACGAAAGTAATACTTTCGTTTTCATTTCGTTTCGATTTTGTCTGGAGAATTTGAATTCGTAAATCTAAAAATGTATGTAACTTTTTTTAAAATATATCTTTAAAAACTATTTTTTGTCTTTTATCAACGGGAAGACACATGTGTAACATAAAACCTGTCTGAATGTTGGTACCACTGCAAGGCAAATCCGCACGAAATTAAGAACGTCGTTTTCAAATCCGTACGAAAATCAATTTCGGTAACGAATTCAATTCGGAACGAAAATCAGAACAGGGGTGATTGGCTCAATTCAGTAACTTGTATTAATTCACAACAATTCGTAATAAAGAAGAGTAATTTACTTTAATTTTAAACTATAAAATGGGGTTGATGCCGGAAAATGGAAAATAGCGTTTAGGTTCACTCCATGAGATCAAATTACAAACTGAACTCGTTCTTCTGTTCGCTCAATGGCTTGTGCCTTGTGCGTCGCCGTACATGTCTCGTTGTTTATGTTTATCCTACATAAATATAAATCCAAACATTTTTTAATTTTGCTTCGTTACTTTTCTATTGTGACGTCAATTTAAAAAGAAGGCATAATTTCCGTATATATAAAAGACCGACAATAATGTCATTTTTATTGGGCAATCCGGAAGCCTTCTGTACTCTTCTGAAAGTGTTTACTTGGGAAAAAAAGACTGTTCTGATTCTGAAAAGAAGAGAGATTTCCCTCTGTATTTGAAATCAGAATCGAAACCAGAAACACTCATACATTCATATACTTAAACGTCAAACTCAACAGTTGTAGTTTTTTATATCCTAATTGTGCGGCGAAGTTTATCTTTCAACAAACGTTATTATTGAATTTCATTATTATTCATATTACAATCAAAAAATACTTCAGAATCATCAGAATAAAAAAAAATGTTCAGTTGGGATTCCAGATCGGAGAGAGATTCCAGATTGCCAAATAAAAACGACATAAGAATCAAGCAAATGACAATCAATTTAGGCAGACACAGAATATAAAAAAAAACAGATGGCTTACTTGTTGTAGTAGATTTTTTAAAGGATTTTTGATGAACGCCACTTAACTATTCCTCGAACATTTCGTTTTTATTAATGTAAAAATTTAAACCAAGACTTAACTCCTATTCCATTGTTTAGTAAAACCTTGGAATATAAGTGGAATAAGCGTTTTTTTTTATTAATATGACTGCTAGTCTTTTACATAGGCGCAAGTTCGTGCGACCCAGTCGTGCATTTTATTTCTGTACCTCAACCAACAGGTACAATATGTGCTAACCTGAACTTTTTCCATCTGTCGGACCTTTTTTAGCAAATAATATTGTGCCAGATCCACGAACGTAGCACGTTCTGTGCTGCATATACTTTTCATGAGAAACATGAATTACCATATTTGTGTTTCTGACTTACCTTGATTAGATTGAACTCTACATTCTTGTAATTAACACTGTTAAATATATGGTTTCATTGTACGCATGGCGTTCTAGGTTAGATATTACATGCAACATCCAAAGTTTATTACCCACCAATTAACTAAAAATCGGAATTTGCGCTTTCATGGTTCTAGCATGAGGGGGACGATATATAATACTTCCAAATCATATAGATTTTCATTTATTCTCTTTATTTATTAGGGCTATAGAAAGTAAGCATTGATATTTTTAAAGAAGCTTATGGCAGGCTCATCTCTTTGAACCCCTTCATAATCATGAATTTACAAATCATAAATTTAACGATTTCGGAGAATTTTCGTCAACAAACGAGACGAACCCCAGGCATAATGCTAAAAAATAAAATTCCCCCAACTCATAAATTTACATCAAAAAAGCCATTCGAAAATCGATTTTGTATTTTAAAACTCTCAATAGCCTAGAAATACGAGTACCTATGCATTACCTCAACCATAGGCATGTGCTGTGCATACATACATAGAGGTAACCTGAACAATAACATGAACTTCCCCCGTTTACAAAACCCGTAGTCTTGTCCACTTAATCCTTGAAATGTCCTCAGCTGTAAAAATCCCTGCCCAGGATACAGAGTAATTGGTTATGTGCGCATTTATGTTATTACCAAAAAAATCCCTATTGAAATGTTCAATATGTACATACATACTCGTACTTAAACAATTTATTAAAAAAAAAGTGGGTTTAAAAAATAATAAAATATATCCTAGCCGCATTGATTACTGCAACTCGGACTACTGCTTTGCATCAAAGGATCCGAGAGTTTTGAGTTTTTGTAACACTATCTATAAACCTGTTTAAAATTTTATTTGCGCGTTTTCTCCTCGCTCCGCACGCCGAGCGCAAATTCACTTCCACATGATTTATTTGTCTGTTGTGTAATAGAAATTTTGTTCGTGTGGTAATTTTAAACAAGCATCAAATAGTGATAAAGAGCATTTAATTAATTTTAATTTTAATTTTAATGTATGATGCCGAGGATTTAAGCGCCCCGAATACTTTCACAAGAATTGTGTAATGTTACAGCAGCTTACATTAATTTCCTAAAAGACCTGGACGGAACTGTGTGTGTGTGTATGTATAGGATTTATGTTGTATTGTGCAGGACGTGTGTATAGATACCTAAGCAAAGAACATACCGAGTGAGCATTATCCTCGGATTCATTAATCATTATCATTAAATGTTCCTTTGATAGTCGTTAGTATGAACAGGATGTGAACGTGCGACTTCAGTATGTGGATTAAGGCATTTATTTACATGTGCGCACCATTATTATCTCTGTAGGTATAATTTAACTATCTTTGTTTTAAGAAAAAAAAATAAATAGATATAATTCCAAATTGACTTCAGGATGTGTGTGGCAAGAAGGCCGCAGATAATTTTTAGCAGATTTTATCGTTCAATTTAAAAATAAAAACATGACAAGGCTTTCAATGGACCTCAGGCAATTTCCTTTTGACCTCACAACTGTCGCCCAAACCATCTTAAGGTTGAAGATTTAAAAATTCGAAACAACAAGGGTATTCTGTATAGAAAAAAAATTACAGCCCCTAGGTCCAGTTTCAAATTTGAGAGTAAGCTCTAAGTTAAGTGCATCCTTGCACCTTCGCTTTATCTCTTTTTGGTAAACTGGAGCAGAGTGTGTGACCGAGAACAAGGTACATATGTATATGTATATAAAAGGATACCCATATTTTTGACATAAGCCTCTGAAAAATGGCAAATATATTCCCACACAAAAAGAGCATAAAACCTGATGCTGTACACTACCCGATTCCGCCACTATATAAGCCCATGCACAGGCACACAAGGACCACAAAGCAGTGTTTGAAACTAAAGTAAATTCAAATACAGAATACAAAAAAAACCTTCATCCGAAAACAGTAAAGCACACTTTGTCGCTAGCATAAAGAAGGATGAGGGCAAGTAAAGAGAAAAAAAAAATAAGGATACAGGCCATGAGAAATAGTCTCACAGTGGGCAAAAGATTTACGAGTGAAATGCCAACTAAATGAACTTTTTGGTTGTGTATTGCTCCAAGGCTTAGAATATTTCAGTTCTCAGCCTAGCTGAATGTGGTTGTTTTTAGCATGAAAAGGATAAAGTAACCATCATCCTACAGGCCCATCCCTACACACATCATTGAATTAAGCCTCTTTTCGGCCTTTATTTGTTTTCTCCTTAACAGGTTACTTTGAAATTGGTGGCAGAAGATGTAGCTAAGGCGCTATGTAATTTTTTTTCCCAAAAAAGTCAAAGAACATGAAACATATATACATACATACATACATATGTACATGTACATGCCTTTCAGCTCAGGCCAAGTATTGATTTTTTTCCAAGGATTTTTGTATTGTTGTCACGCTTGTAGAAAGCGAGGAGTAATTGAATTTAATATGGGTTCAATTATCCGGGCTTACCGACATAGGTAAGTAAATTTAAGTAATTTTGTAAAAAATAAATGCGTTTTTCGACTACTGTCTTAGAAAGATATATCTTTCCTGAGATTCACGCATTTTTTAAATACAAGGTCGTTTGAAAGTTAGAAATAAATAAATTACTTTTCTTAGAGTTTCATGTGAACGAACTCACAGCAGCCTCAACAAATCTCTGGAAACTGCTGGTCCTCTTATACAAATAAGAGGTAAAAAGAAACCACACTAGTGGAACTCAGGGCTGGATCCGCTAAGAAAAGATTCCAGAAAACTCTTTAATATAGCGAAAACCTCCAGAGAAGCTTCTGATTGGGATTCCTATAAAGAGTCCCTCAAGATATATAAAAAAGAACTGAGGAAAACCAAGGGGGTGTCCTGGAGAACTTTCTGTAACAATATAAAAGGCAACTCAGAGGCATCAAGGTTAAGAAAAATCCTCTCCAAAAATCCAGTCATGCCAAGTTGCCTAAAAAACACTGACGGTTCCTGGACAAGCTCAAGCGAAGAATCGCTCAATCTGCTCCTGGATGTACATTTTCCAGATAGCTCTCCTTTCGTTAATAACACTGATCCTAGCCACATCGACAGTAGTATAACTCCTCCACAAGGTCTGTTTACAGAAGAAAAATTAAAAAGGGCAATCAACAGCTTCAATACATACAATGCTGGGTGGAATAATTCCAGCGGAATTACAGAAAAATTCCGATATCCTAATACCCATTCTGGTCAACATCCCAAATGGTTGTATCACTCTGGCTCACATTCCTTTGTCATGGAGAGAAGTCAATGTTATTTTCATTCCCAAAGCTGGCAAACCTAGCCATGTTAATCCTAAAGATCTAAGACCTATTAGCCTTGCATCATTCCTTCTTAAAACATTTGAACGTCTGATTGAAATCCATTTGAGGACAAACATTGATAAGTCTTTACTATCCAATGCTCCCTACATCTAAGGTATACCGCTTACATTTTCAGAGAAAGCAAAATATCTGGGTCATATTTTGACAAGAAATTAAGCTGGAAGCCCATTATCCAAGAGAGAACAAACAAAGCCAACATAGCTCTATTCTCTTGCAAAAAAGCCGTAGGTAACAAATGGGGTCTACAAACTCATATGACACACTGGCTATACATCTCAGTCATTAGACCGATACTTACATATAGAGTAACAGTATGGAGGACTGCGCTGGAAACAGCAACAAACCGCGATAAGCTCAGCAAAGTCTAACCAACAGCCTGCTTAATCATGGGTGGAGCTCTCCGCTCAACTCCCTCCGCTGCACTTGATGTTCTGTTTCATCTCATACCGCTAGATATCTTAAGCAAACAATCGGCCGCTAGCACAGCCATTCGGCTTAAAGCCTCCTCGCAGTGGATCAATAACGATATTGGCCACTCCACTATACTGAACTCGTTTTGATCTACCTAGTAACGACGATTACACCACCCCTCATCCAAAATTAAAAAAAAACTTTCAAGTGTCCATCCCTTTCAGGTCTACCTGGGAAAATGAGTCACTGTTGGTAGACGAAGAGATTCATTTCCACACAAATGGATCGATGACGGGCTCGGTGGAGGCGTATACTCCGAAAGATTAAATCTTTGTCTATCTTTTCGTCTTCCCAATCACTGTAGTGTGTTCCAGGCAGAGCTTCTAGCAATAAAAGAAGTCCTCTCTTGGCTCAAAGAAAACGTTATATTGACTACTGATATACGTATTTTCTCAGACAGTCAAGCTGCCATAAAGTCACTGGACTCTGCCTCCATTAACTCACTAACAGCCCAAAATTGTCGATCATCTCTGGTGGAGATGTCAAAACAGTTTATCATTCACCTTATATGAGTGCCGGGGCATAGAGACATTCCATTAAATTGTAAAGCCGACGAACTTGCAAAAAACGGAACAATCTTACCTTTGTTGAATAGCAAATCAAACATCGGTATACTCCTAGCTACTTGTAAACTTATGCTAAATCATGATACCATAAAGAAAGCTAATCATAGATGGATCAGCACCCCAACTTGCCGTCTATTAAACCAATTTGGCCATTGTTTGATGCTAAACGCTCAAAAACACTAATTTCTATGGTAGATTGAATAGTATCTCCATTATAGGTGTCCTTACTGGACACTGCCTAATAGGAAGATATGCTTTCCGTCTTGGAGAATATAGTACCCGTTAGCATGATTGACGGAAAATATAGCAAAGTGAGTTCTTTTTTGGATATCACAAGGCATTTGCATTTTCTTGGGTTAAGAGCCAAACCGTTATCAGCTGCCCAATTTGAAATCCGCTCGAAATCCTGGTTGATAGCAAAATCGCAGTTTTCGATAAGGCCCAGTGAACAACGTCTATAGATTTGTATATCGTCTGCATAAAAGTGCTTTGAGGCGTCAGGAATAAGAGAAGCAATTTCGTTTATACACAACGAGAATAGCAGGGGGGATAATATGGAACCTTGCGGAACACCTTTAAGTATAGGTAGATACTCGGACAGACTATTATTCATAAAAACGGCTTGTTTTCTGTTGGTAAGATAAGATAGAAGTAATTTTATTGCATCTGAAGAGACATTAAATTCCCAACGCAGCTTATTCATCAGCACCGTGTGGTTCAACATGTTACATAGCCATTCAGTGGTTTTTGCATAATGAGCTCACAAACTTTAGACAAAAATGGAAGAATTGAGATTAGTCTAAATTCTTCACAAAGTCAGTTTTTGGGAATAGGAATTATTTTACCCATCTTCCATTTCTGAAGAAAAATTCCTGTTGTGATAACTGTATTGATAATATGTGTAAATGAGGGTAAAAGTATTGGCAAAATTGATTTCACAAAATCAGGATTTACTTCATTTACTCCTTCAGCGGTGGATCTTATAGAAAGAAAACTTTCCACAACATCTAAATTGCTCACTCCTGAAAAACTAAATGCAGAGTCGGTTAAAGGTAATGTCGAATCAATTTTTTTTTTTTTTTTTTTGTATACTGCACACGCTCAAGGGAATATGATTGCCCTTCAAATGTTTGAACACAGCGTGGGTCTGAAGTTACGGAAGAGAAAGAAGGATAGGAAAGATTAAGTTCGTTTTTATCAATATTATTTTGCGAATTTTGTCGTTGTTTACCAATTCCAAGCTTTTGGAGATTTTCCCAGATTTTTCGACTATCACCATTAACGTTTAGTCGGCTAGAGAAAATTTGTTCTCTTGCAGTTCTTATTTCTAGAACAACTTTATTACTAAGGGACTTATAAGCTTTCTGAAGTTCTTCCACCCGAAAAACTATCCAGCTTCTATAAGTTCGATCTCTTTGGTTCATTAATTGTTTGATTCGTTCACTACACCAGGGCTTTGATACACATTTGTATTTTTTTGTTTTCAAAGGCACGTGACAGTTAAACAGCATTTTTAAGTTATCATTTAGAAAGTCCACTTGGTCATCTAGTGAAGGCAGCAGATAAATATTATCCCAAAAAATCGAACGAATATGTTCTTGAAGTGCTGACATGCGAATATTTATAATCCCTATATTTTATGTTATTATTGTCGGAACTAGTTTAAGGCCCTCATTATGAATAGCGAATCGAACGTTCGATAAGTTGCGAATAATTAAGCGAACTTCGATTATCACAGTATTATTAATAGCGAACTTCAACGCTCGCTTAAAAATAAATGCTGCCAATAAATCATCTCACTGAAATGACATGACTCAAATGTCAAATAAATATTTTATTGAAATAGATTTGATTTTCTTTCTTGTTTGTGAATTGTGATTGTGTAAAATATATAAATTGTTAAGCCAAATCGATTTGTTTTATGAAGAATATTCTAATGTAAGAGAAAGACAAGAAAATATTAGAATGATGAGGTTGAGACGAAAAATTAGGGACAGTTCCAACCCTTTGGAGATCCCAGATCATCTGTAAGTTATACTCGTATATCAAGTATTGTTGTATTCAAAAGTTTAATATTTTCTCTTCAAAGATTTGTTCTTTATTTTCGACTCAACAAGGATGCGTTTATGTATGTACTCGAAGAAATAAAAGATTCATTCAAATCAACTTCAAGCCGTGCGGTCTCACCTCTTATAAAATTGGCTTGTGCACTTCGATTCCTTGGATGTGGTAGTTACCAAAACTGTGTGGGAAACGATTTCGATTTGGGTATTTCCCAGCCAACGGTTTCAATCGTTTTGGATGAGGTTATTACATTGCTCGAAGCAAAACTTTGTCCGATTTGGATCAAGACCCAAATGTCAGAAGTAGAAAAACAAGAAGGAAGAAACTATTTCTATAGAAAATCCAGATTACCTGGCATAGTAGGATGTGTGGATGGAACCCATATTGGGATAATTGCTCAAAACGATCTTCAACACCAATATTTAAATCGGAAGGGCTTTTATAGCTTGAATGCAATGATTGTAAGATTTGTTGTTTTTATTTATTTCACGTTACAATGTTTCCTTCCTTTAAGGCTTGTGATCATAACATGAATATTCGGTATGTTGATGCCAGATATCCTGTTTCCACTCATGATTCCTTTGTGTGGAATTGCAGTGAACTAAAAGAAGTTTTAAAAAGTTGGTGGCAAAATGGGGAGAGATCAATGTATCTTGGTAAATTTTTTTAGAAGCGTTTTCCTAATCACACTCATAAATAAAAATCATTTTGTATAGGAGATTCCGGATATCCTCTGCAGCCATATTTGCTTACTCCATTTAGAAACGCAGACTCACTGTCCAGGAAATCATTGTTCAATAGTCAACATTCAAAGGCAAGAAATATTATAGAAAGAACTATAGGGATTCTTAAAAGCCGGTTCATATCAATTTTAAATAAAAGGAAGCTGCATTACACCCCAGTAAAAGCAACAAAAATTGTAAATGTTGCTTGTACATTGCACAACATAAGTCGCAGGTACAACTTAGTTGATCCCGAGGGAATAGAAGAAGAAATCATTGTCCCTCAGGATATACCAGATGAAGCATTACCTAACGAATCTCTCAACACAAGCCTTGAAGCAGAGCGTTTAAGGAATGAAATATTAGCTTCTTTATAATTTATTTACATATATTGTGTCTAGCTTCGAAGATCGAACTTATTTTAAATTTTTGTTTGTTAAATTTAATCTTGCATAAATATCGAAATCCAAAAAAAAAAATGTATTCATTATTAAAAATAACCGTATTTATTAAAAAAGAAGTGGCAAAATAAATTATCAAAAAAGCAAAACAAAACTAGAATTCATTTAGGAATAAAAACAAAAAATTATATGCGATGAAGTTCAAACTACGTTCCTCATCTTAACTTCAATTTTCTTTAATTTAACTTCTATATTTTCCTTGTGACGCCGATTCTTTTCGACATTTTCTTTTTCTTTTCGGAGTTCTTTCATTCTCATAATATTTACTTTTTCCTTTTCAATTTCATACTGTTTTTTAGTATATCTAGCAATTTCAGATATATGTTTTTCGATGGATTTGGCCACTTCAAACAAATTTGCCTGGGTCTCAGTCTGTTCCTTAAGCATCTTTAGGCGCTCACCTTCCCTTGCATCTAAATTCTTTTTTTTGTTCCTACTTTGAGAGAAATTTTGAGGAACAGTTGATCCGTGATCATGTTCACTCTCCATTGCATCAATGTTTTGATGAAAAGAATCGTGACCATCATTGTTTAAAATTTGTTCCTCCAAAATTTCAATAATATTGTCCTCAACTTCCGGTATGTTCCCCGATGACAAATTGGCTGTTTGAAGCGGAGCCGCAGTAATTAATTATACCGAAGCATTTGCCGGTGGGATTTATTGCCTGGCTCAGACTGAGAAGATTGTCTACAGCCTCCACCAGTTGCTGTGACATTTTTTTTGTTTTCTGCGATTTTGCTCTTCAGCTTCAATTTATAATCCAACCAAACCTATACATAAGACTTTTTTAAGAACATGAAAACAAAAATTATTAACCAACCTTGTGCCAATCTTTTCCTTCACGAGTTGGAGGGACAAGAGAGTTTAAGTCGACGGCGAGCTGCTGCTAACATTCCTTTTAGTTTCTTTTTGAGGAACCAAACTTTCCCAAGCCTTTGGCAATATCTGGATTTTTTTCCATTAGTTCTACGAGTTTAGCAAACTGATGCCTATTCGTCATTTGAAAATAGATCCATAAATTTAGTTTAAGCAAAAATTCGTAATAAATTATTACCTTTTTCTTTCGTCGGTCATTATAATAAGACAAAAATAAGCACAGAACAATAATACAATGAACCACAATAACAAACCACGACAATAATTTACTCGCTACCGCTATCACCAAATATTTTGAGTCCATAAATATGACAGCTTGAACGATTAAATTAGCGAATATTCGCAATTCGTAATTGAGTGATAATTGATAAGTTGAAAATTCGATAAAGTTTTGACATTTGAAGCGAAAGTAATTTAAGCGAATAGCTATTCATAATAAGAATTTATCGAATTCGCCAGGTTTTTAGTTCGATTCGGTATTCATAATGAGGGCCTAAGTCCAGAAATCATATATCAGAAAAATCAGGTTTGGAAAAAACTGGAGCAGAGAGTTAATTATATGATTATATCAAGATTATGATTTGAAGGAATATTTGTATATAGAACATAGAAAAGACAATGAACAACGTAGAAGTCACACCGGTCTACAAAATTTCATCGGAAGTCCTCCAAATAATTTATAATTTTTTTTTAGAAAGTGAGTGTATGCTACGCTCCCTGAATGTAAAATTTCAACTTTTCGATTTATTCCTCGGTTTGCACCACAAGACCTGATAAATAAAACGACCGATCAGTTTGACTTCTAGGATAAAAAGGAAGGAAGCTATGGTATTTATTATAGAGAAAGACTTCAGGCTAAAATACAATATAGTTATACAGCAGTTACAGTTCAATGAATTTAGTACTAGTGAATGTATTCAGAGAGTGTTCAGGTAAATAATGTAAATATATTCAACACTCCCCTTCATTATTTACAATTTTTAATTCAAAAAAGGATACTAAATAACGCTAATTTTTACTTTAAAATATTCAAATTTTTCTTTACATAAAGGTTTTGTAAATATATCTGCTAACTGATTATTAGTTGAAATATAGCAAATATCGAACAAATTCTCATAATATTTTTCTCTTATAAAATGCACACGAACATCAATGTGCTTGGTTCTCGAATGGTATTCAGGATTTTTGATGAGCTTCAAAGCTCCTTGGTTGTCTAGATGAAGCATTGCTCGCACATTGCCCTCTTGTAGAAGATCATTCAGGAGAACTTTTAGCCACATAAGTTCTTTTACGGCTTCTGAAGCTGCCACATATTCAGCTTCGGTTGAGGAAAGTGCTGTGCAACGTTGTCTTCGTGATCCCCAAGAAATAGGTGACTCTCCCAGTAAAAAAATGTAGCCACTAGTTGATCGTCGAGTGTCGATATCACCAGCGTAATCAGAGTCACTGTAACACAAAAGATTTAAATTACATTTGTTTTTGAAAAGATTACCTATATTTTGAGTAGCTTTCAAATAACGAAAGACTCGTTTCGCTGTTTTGATATGCTGTGGAGTTGGGCTATCCAAGTATCTACTCAGAACTCCAACAACATAAGAAATATCCGGCCTTGTAGCTATGGCCAGATACATCAGGCATCCAATCGCTTCTCGGAAAGGGAAACTTGATACATCTACTGAAGTTGCAGAGAGAAGTGATGATTTTGTTACGGCTTCACATGGTGTGTACACTCCTTTTGAATCTGTCATGTTAAAACGGCTCAAAAGACGCTCAATATATCCAGACTGGTAAACATGGACATCTCCCACAGAATTTCGCTTCAACTCCAAACCAATGTAGTAGTTCGCCTCGTGTATTGTAAGCTCAAGATGTTTCTTCAAGTAAGCTACTAGGTCAGTAATGTCCCTCATATCAGTTGCTGCCAACAGCCCATCATCTATATATAGCGCAATTATAACAATACTGACCTCCTTACGAAGCACAAACAGGCATGGATCAGCTGCGCACGATACAAAATTATAATTTGTAAGTATTTTGGATATTGTTAGGTTCCAATTTCTCGAAGCTTGCTTGAGACCGTATAAGGTTTTGTTCAGCTTGCAAACGTTTCCCGACTTGTCATCATATCCGATTGGCTGCTCCATATAAATCTCTTCTTCTAACATCCCGTTCAAGAACGCGGTTTTGACATCAAATTGGTAAAGCAAAAGTCGTTTATATGCAGCTATAGCAATAATAGTTCGTATAGAATTGAATTTAGCAACGGGGCTGAAGGTTTCATTAAAGTCAATTCCCTCTTGTTGGCTTTAACCTTTTATAACCAACCTAGCTTTATAGCGCTCAACCTTATTTTGTGCAGAAAGTTTTACCTTATATACCCACTTACATGCAATAACCTTTCTATGTTTTGGACACTTCACCAAATCCCATGTCTTGTTTAAACGATGAGCTCTCATTTCCTCGTCCATAGCTGTCTTCCACATTTTTGAATCCTGTGCATTCATGGCTTCATTGTAGTTCAATGGCTCCATAGTCCCAGCCATAAATGCATGACCTTCTAAAATTGCAGACACTAAACTTGGATATGGACCTGCGTCCCAATTTTCATTGCTACGAAGCTTAGATTTGAAATCACAAGCTGATTTTTCATCGTATTTCTTTACATTTCGACGACGTTTTGGTTTGGATTGTTAAGTTTTCTGCTCATTATTTCCTGTTGACGAAGTTCGCCCCTCATCTGTTTCTTCAAAAGGTCTTACTTCTATCTCCACTGGATGAAAAGAAACAGGTTCACCTTCTTCTGCTGAACTAAATTGATCATCTTCACTTCCTGTCAAGGTCTCCATCTTGTTCGTCTTGATCGCAGCATCTTTCATCTCATCAGGTGGTTTTATTTCCTCCTCTGCTTCCTTATTGTGAGTTCCAATCTTTAAAGTGACCTTTTCTTTGAACACAATGTCACGAGATAACTGTATTCTGTCTGATTCTGGTTCCCAAACACGATATCCTTTACTATTATCTGGATACCCAACAAAAACACCCGATAAAGCCTTTTTGTCCCACTTTTGCCTCTTCTCCTTTGGAATATGTATAAAAACTTCGCTGCCAAAAGTTCTCAAATTATTTAAACTGGGAGTTTCCTGGAACCACAATTCATAAGGGCTCTTGTCCTTCATAGGACATGGTCCATACCGATTTAGCAAATAAACAGCTGTATTTACCGCTTCGGTCCATAGTCTGAGAGGTAAGTCATTGGCATGTAGCATAGTTCTGGCAGTTTCTACAATAAACCGCATGTCCCTCTCAGCACGTCCATTTTGTTGAGGACTATAAGGAACAGACAACTGATGAATAATCCCACGTTTCATCAAAAGATCTTGGACATGTTTATTAGTGAATTCCAACCCATTGTCGGACCTTAGAGTTCTTATATCTTTACTAAAAAGAGAACGAATTTCATTAAGATATTTTTCGATTAAAGACGGAACTTCACTTTTTTCTTTAACAAAATAAACGTTCCTATAGCTTGAGTAATCATCTTTAAATAGTAAAAAATACCTTGAACCCCTTAATGACTTCGTTTGCATTGGTCCGCAAAGGTCAGTGTGCACGAGAACACCCCTTTCTGTTGCTCTCGACTGACTTTCACTAAATGGAGAACGGTGCATCTTACCCATAGCACATGCATCACAAAAAAAATTCGGGTTGTCAATAAAACTTATACCGCGTTGATTAAGTACCTTTTTTATTTGTCCAATGCTCATATGACCTAATCTGTTATGCCACATTTCAAGGGATTCATTTTTGGACACAAAATTAGCCATGGCACTTTCATTGCTTATTCTAAATAACATTTTATATAAGCGATGACATCTGATCCCTACCGCAACTGTTTGACCATCTTTAAGAATCTCACATTTTTGACTATCGGACACTAATGAGTAATTTTTATCAAGAGCACTTCCCGATGAAAACAAATTAACCTTGATGTCAGGGACAAAAAATACATTTGTAAGTCGTTTTCTAATCCACTTTTGATAGTTAAATGCTTCAATATTAATTTCGCCTCTGCCATGTGCTTGTATCTGCGTTCCATTACCAACTGTTATCATCACTGGTGCCTCCAATTTCTCATAAGAAGTGAACCATTCTCTGCGAAAAGACATATGTTCACTCGCTCCCGAATCTAAGACCCAATCATCTACTGTCACAGCATCTCCGATGTTGATTGTCTCGCAAATGAAAGCATCACATTCACTTTTATCATTTGTGGTCCTCTCACGATGAGCAAAATTAAGCTGCTTCGTGTTGCTTCTCTTTGGACAGTTGTTCTTCCAATGGCCAGACTGCTTACATAGAAAACATTTACCTCTGCGTCTCTGAGAGTTCTTGTTATAAAATTGGTTGTACTTTTTGTCATGTTTCACATATAAAGCTGCGTCCGAACTTAAACTTTGCACATCACAGGTCCCCATACGAGTCTCTTCCATGATAAGCCTCGATCTAAGATTATCTATGTTTTGCTGTTTTATGTCAGTCGACTCCCATGCGCTAAAAAAATGTGCAAATTTTTCGGGTAACGTCATCAGAATTTTAGTGATTAACATTGAATCAGAAACTAATTCACCAGCTTCTCTAAGTTGTTGAGTTAAGCTCTCCAGTTTGCTTATATGAGTAGCAATGCTATCATTTGTGTCTTTTTGAAAACCATGAAATCGTTGCTGCAGCATGCTTATACTAGTGTTCGATTTATGATCATATATTGAACACAGCTTAGACCACATTTGATTTGAAAACAAGCAATGCATAATATGAACTAGAATACCTTGTCCAATTGACGTCGCAATTATTTTTTGAGCTTTTCTGTCTTTTTGCTGCCAAGCTTTCAACTCTATTCTGGTCATCGGGTTTGTTTCGTCAACAACTGGCATGGTCTCTTCTCCTGTCACAACCTCGAATAGGTCACTTGCATTCAGTAGAATACGCACTTGGAATTTCCATGTGCACCATTGCTCTGCACACTGCAGTTTGTCTATTTTTATTGTTTCAATTTCCATAGTAGACAAACTGGTCAAAACTGATCTCTTTTAATCTTTGCAATCCGGCTATCTTTTACGAATCTGAAATTTTACTTTTATTTCTCGTAAAGCAACGAATTTTCCGCAATTTTAATTTTATGTTTTAAGATGAAAGGTTAAATTATAAGCGAAATTTTAAATAAAAAAAATTTATACTTAAGGGACTGGGCCCATAACCTGATAAATAAAACGACCGATCAGTTTGACTTCTAGGATAAAAAGGAAGGAAGCTATGGTATTTATTATAGAGAAAGACTTCAGGCTAAAATACAATATAGTTATACAGCAGTTACAGTTCAATGAATTTAGTACTAGTGAATGTATTCAGAGAGTATTCAGGTAAATAATGTAAATATATTCAACAAGACCTAAAAACTATACCGTGTGCGCAAATAACTACAAGGTTCTTTGGTGCTGGGAAATGCTCTATAATCAAAATTATATCTGTCATTGAGTTAGAAAGTTAAGGATTTATCGATTTTTGAAGTTCTATATCTCAGGAACCACTAATGCCAAAAAGTTGAAATTGGACGAGGAGCCTGTGTTTCATAAGTAAATAGTAAATACTGTGCATTTGAAATGTCGGACCCTTTTGGAACTGAATTTAAAAGGGGTCGAAAATCGCCAGATGTTTTTTCCTGTAAAAAGGGTGTTACGCGTCGAATTCGGCTAAGCACTATCGTGGCCTTGGATAATAACGAAAATAACAAAATAAAATGCACGACTGAAACGCGCCAACTGGCTCTTATGGTTCAAAACTATAACTTTGTTAAAATTGCAGATGTATGTATGTGCAATAGTTTTTTATACTTATGCTGACGTTTTTTGACGAAAATTTCTTGATCCTTTTTTTCTATTGAACACAACTTCGCCTAATCTGAACTCTTGAGTTCAAAGTTCAAAGTTCAAAAGGCAAATACTCTTACACATAACAGTCTGAAGAGTTCCTAATCATTGTTGCACTGAACATACCATTAAGGTAAAACTGTAGAAACACCAGTCTGCTAATAGGAAAAAACCACACTCTCAGCATTTCTTGCAATTTATCTTGTCCTTATAGAAAGTTTTAATTAAACCAATTTTATCTCAAGAGCCTTCCTTAGGATTATAATCTAAGTCCGAAGTTCGAAAAAATAACCTCAGAGATTCTAGATACGTCACACTTTTTCAACAATCTTTGAGAATCCGATAGAAAGATGAAAAAAGTGAACGACGACGACGAGAAGAACACGATATCCTTAAAGCTTCTAGTCATGTTTATCGGTAAAAACTAAATAATGAAAGTATTATTTCTGCATTGATAAAAGTAGCACATGCTACAACGATATCCTGTCTTGTTTATATGTAAAATAATAAAAGTTACTGGATGACATGTTTCTTGTTGTAGGACAGGGATGGAAGGATATTCACTTAATTTCTATGCAAATAAATATCAAAATAAATTGCAATCTACTGCAATGAGCTATAGAAGAGAACTCAGGACCGCCGCGTCGTTCGTCGGTCGTCGTCGTAGCTCGTAAAGTTGTATAGTTACATCTCCTGGTGGAACTACTTGAAGTGAAGTTGCTTCTACATGTAAAAACATCCTTTTGTTTGGGTGTATTGTTATTTGTTGCAATGGAGAGGCTCTTTCGCTTGACGGAAAGAGTTATGATGTGAAAGTAGGGTGTCAATAGAATCAAATGTATTTCATATGACATGCATGTTCACATAAACCCTCCATTTTGAGTAGCTGTTGTTGGTACATACATAATGTACATACATATGACTGTAAGAAAAGATGCAACGATCTGGTATTGTATCCTTGAAACATATTGTCTGTATGCACTCGTCGTATGAACATGGACTTACATATGTATGCACAAGGATATATACATTGATAACGGAAATAACACAAAGTGATGCTCAGTGAATTCAAAAGGCGGAAATAGAAGAACGAGTGCAGCTATATCATGTAGTTCGATGTGTTTTATTTTATTTTTTCTACATTTTATTTCCCATTGCAAAATAGTAGTATTGTCGGTTTTCAAAGCATGCGAAAACATTTTCTCAAAATGTAATTTTGAGGAATAACCAAGGACAAAGTAAAAGATAAATGGAACTAACTTTTTAAAGGAATTGGTTGAATCAGAAGCATGGTGGTGATTTGCTCATTCAATTCTTCCAAATTATTAAGAGATGCATTTGTAATAGAATTTCGGATTGATTTGTGTATAAACAAACCAAATTGAAGAAACCCGTTTTGAAGATACACCACGATGAAATTTTCGAAATTCATAAACTAGTGGTGGGATCGTGGTCTTAAAAAACATAATGGAAACTATTAGCTGGGCCAAATAAAACCTACCAATGTTAAGCACGTGTTACTCTTGCAATAATCATTTGTTTAAATTGATTTTGCTTTCATACGAAATACATGTGGATACGATGTGGACAAGGAAAGCTGAATTTTTTGACATAAAAAGTTTTCCTTACATTTCAAGTAGCAGGTCCAGTCTACTCATCTTGGTGAAACTACAAATAAGGGTACTGCTTTGATTTTTTTCGATCATTGTTCTGTTAGAAGCGTATCTGATGCTGGTGTGTTGCCCTTGTATTTTCGGAGCTCGACAATGTACAGTTTTCGACTGATCAAACTTCTTATGAAGCCTGTGAGAGCTGACCTTGACTTTATTACCTAAATTTTCGCCCCGTCAGAACAATTTTGACAAGAATAGAACAAATCGGTAATTTTGAAGCCTTGTTTTGTTGTGTATGTATTTATTGATACAAAATATTCAAGTACATAAGTACACCAGGGTAAGGCTATGTATGAAATAGCACAAATAAAAAATAGCCTCCACGGCTTTGCTGTGAGTGGTTGGGAGCTCTGCAGTTATTAGTTCATTGCGCAATCACACCAAATGTCTGAGATCGAAACTCAATTTCTTAAACCTTAAACCAAAGTATTCGGGTGAACTGCTTTTTCCAAGAAAGTGTTAAATCCCAGCCGCTCTACCTTAAAAAAATGTTTTCTCATGACTACTACTTTTTGCAAGGACGTGAAAAGTCCTGGAAGAATATATCTTGTCAAAAAAGCGCTACTCATATTAGCAGTTTGGAATCAGCAGTGCATTGTAGGTCCCCTCCTGTTGCGTCTCAATATTTTGTGATGATGGTATAAATTTCCCGTTACATCGATTAGTTTAAGTTAACAATGAAAACTTAAGCTTTGGATAGTATTTCAATGGCATTTTTTTTTCATTTCTGAGCTGAAACTGAAGATCAATTATGAGGAAGGATTTGCAAGAAATTTTCGACGAATAAAGCAGTGGCAGAGATTTTAACTTGCACGAGTAAGGGATTTCTAGCGATTGATCGTTCAAGCGAAATTACGCGAATAGGCTGGTTTCAATAGCTAGTTGTATCGATCGATCAACCTTTCGTTTCTTATATGTATGCTGTTCTAGGTTAAACTAGGTTAAAGTAGCTGTCAGCCTGTTATGAAGCGTGTAAGACTTTGTATTTCAGTATTTTCCAGATCACTTTTGATCATTGTTTGGAAGTCTCCTAAATGGAGACTATACGCCTATGGAACATGGCAGGACATGCATTTTTTTTAATTATTTTTAATTGGTTAAGCCTAATACAAGCCGCTTATTCTATATCAAAATAAAATATCTTAAGTTTAATATTAAATACCTAAGTCTAAAAATTAATAAATTAATTAATAGTAAAATAATTTAGATAAATACCTGGAGGGGTTGCATAGGAGGGCATGTCTAAGGAAGAGCTTACTAAGGTTTAAGTCAAACATGTTAGAATTATTTCCCTACTCAACATTCTTGATAGGGTTTCGTTTCGTACGAAGTCGTTACGTTGTATTGGAGTCGAAAAAGAGTCGTAGATCGAGAACGATCTGTTGTAGTAAACAGGGGCAGAAGAAAATATCAAAAGTGTTACGGCGCGCATGTAAAGATTGTAAACTTCGAAGCTTTAGACATTCCTCATATAAAAAGATCGTCCCAGCCAAGTCCACGCAAGGCAAAGCTTTAAAATCTTCTTTGGACGGTAATCTTCGTTAGACGGTTAGACTTGATAATATGGTAACCAGGTCTGAGATGAATATTCTAAAAGTTGTCTGACAAAATTCATGTAGAGGGATTTTGTGACATAGGGATCGGAGAATCCTTTTGACCAGCGTTTAATAAATCCAAGAGAAGAATTAGCTTTGTTATCAATGTTATCAATATGAGAGCGAAAGTTCAGTTGGGAGTCGCATAATAAACCTAAATCACTAATCGAAGTAACAATATGAATGGGTTCTTCATTTAAAAAATATTGTCTTTGAAATAATAGAGGACGCTTACGGGTATATGTTATGGCTTGAAATTTTTTAACGTTGAGTTCCAGGAGGTTTTTTTTTGGCACCAAATGTAGAATTTGTCCAAGTCAATTAGCAGAGATTTGGAATCTTCGGTACAAGAGATCTTTCTTCTTATTCTCATGTCAACTGCGTAGATTAACAGATCAGAGTTCGAAAATATTTGTTCAACGTCATTTGTGGTTAAAACGAAAATAAGTGGTCCTATGTGGCTACCTTGTGGAACTCCAGACGTTGCACAGATGGAGGTTGATATACACGATCTGAATAAAACGTTGCATTGTCGTTTCGATAAATATATTTGAATGAACATGTGTAGAAAGTGAAGAAGATTTTGCGTAGCAACAAAATACACTCAGGCTTACACTTTTCAGAATCACCAGTGTGTACGCGTAATTTTGCGACACATTGTAATTTTTTTCAGCTGTATGAATTTGTTTTCACAATAATTTATGACAATGATTGATTTTTAATCAATTTAGATTTTAGCTTTTAATATTTATCTCGCAGTTATCAACTGATAATTGACAATCCTAAAAGTGATTTCAACTGATAATTAACAAATGTAGTAGAATTTTATATTTCGCACCATTTTTTCTTTTTATTTTTTTCTCGTGCAACTTGGCAATAATATTTTATTTACCCTTAGTATGAAGATTCCATAAAATATATAATTTGAGAGGTATTTCTTTTCTAAATTACAAATCTGGGTTCTATAGTATTTCGTATAGTATGGAATACATATTTTATCCGAAACATTTTCATTAAAAATTATCGCTTTAGATAAGCACATCCATTTTATTGATTTTGTTTTTCTTCATTTCATTTAATAGAACAGTCATCACAGAAAAATACAGTTTTTCCAAAATAAACTCCGGTAATGGGTTGGCTCGTTCAAAATCTTCGCTTAGAATCATTTTTCTGCTGATCATTGCCGATATGGCGGTAAATAACTTAAATGTTGTTTTTATTACACCAGGAAAACACACGCCTTCTATCAAAGTGCAAATAGTTTTTGTTTTTTTAATTCATTACAGCGATTAGTTTTTGTGCTAACGACTGACATAAGGAGAAAAATGTAAAACGGAAATGCGCAGAGTTCGGTGTAGATGTGCTAGCGTATAACAACACTTCGACTGCATGTACAGATATTAAATGGCTGGCAAAGGATTGCAGAACCTTATGCTCGTTTCAGTTTCATAAAGATCCTTGTGATTTTATTTTTATAATGGCAATTTGCTTGACGTTTTCGTACTTTGTGAAAGCAATAAAACCGATAAAACATTTTATTGGCAATTTGTTACATATTATGCCATACCCTTGTGTATCCATCGACGACGACCGGCGGCGAGTAGAAGAACATTATACTCCATTTTGTGGAAGGTAAACATACAAATGTCCGCCACAGGAAGTGTGTTTGTGTAAATATTATGTAGGTATACATAATGCTCATTAAATTCGCAGTGAATTGCATGAATCAAAATCAAATAAAGCTTATTACTCTGTCAAATAGCCTTGAGTTCGTACATATACATATAATTTGTGTAGCCGAGAGGCAAAGACGAACTATGTTAATGGATTAATTAAAAGTAATTGATGATCTGTTGAGGCGAGAGAGATAGAGATAATGAAATATGACTTGATTTTAAGGTTTAAGCAAGCTTTTGTCTCACTCCCGTCCTCTTTTGAGTTGCGAAATTTTCGTGAAATCGTGAAAACATTGAATGTTAATGACTTCAATTTAATTAAAGAACTTTTACAAACATTCAATGGTATTTTATTAAACTGCATACAAACTTCTCTCCTTAAGGCGTTTGAGTTGATAACATTGCTAATGGTTATATTTGTAGCGGTTTTTTAGGGTTGTGAACGTATAACAGACTTAGTGAAAAACACGGGCGATATAAATCGCTTAAGATTTGTGTGGGTGTTCATAAGCGAATTTTTGTCTGTATTTTTGCACTGATACTTGTGAGAACGTACGAAAATGAGTGTCAGAGCTACAAATTCTGACATATATATATATATAAAAAAAACATAGGTTAAAATAGCGTGTCCGAGCTACAAACACTGACAAAGTAAAAAATAAAACAAGAAAGTGAATAAGCGTTGTCAGAGCTTAAATACTGACAAACTGAAAAAAAAGAAAAACTTAAACAACAAATTCTGCAAAAGCAACAAAAATGTTACAAGAAAAACACGAAATTTATATGCTGATGAAGACAACCATTGTAGAATTTTTCAGAAAATCCACAGACTTCTGCCCAGATAACAGGAGGACAAGAAAATGTCAAAAATATACAACATAATGGACAATTTGAAGAAAACAATAGAAAATGCATCATTAGATGTGACCGCCCATCCTGAGAATAAAAATATTTGGATTGGAAAATTTAAGCGATGGAATGAACGCTTAAAAATACAGCTGTCTAAGATGAATCCAATTGAAGAAGAGAAATTCCGAGAAGATAACTATGTGATCGAGTTGGAAGTTGATGTGGAATTGCTTCTAAAGAATTTGGAAGGCAAAAATAAAAGCACAAAGTATGTTACATATGCAAATATATTAACAAGAAGTCCTAATATTGAACTTCCTAAATTTGATGGAAAGATTGAAGAATGGAAAATATTCTCCAACCTGTTCATACAAGGACCTTCAACAAATTATAAAGAAGCCTGGAAGACTCATTAGAAGATTCGAAAATAAAAGAATTGATATCTCCACACAAGTGAATCACTTGCTGGACATGCCAATGATGAACGCTGTATCACCTACAAGTGTAAAAAAGCTACATGATACAGCAAATGAATGCATTAATATCATAAAAACAACAAAAGACAAGGAAAAAAATGAAAACGATGCAATATTTGCTCACCTTCTCCTGCGAAAATTTGACAAGGAGGGATTACAATTGAATTGGTCATTTCAAAAACCTCTTAAGTCACATTTTTTCCAAAATGCTTTTTTTTGCAGAAAATGGTTCCTTAGAGGAAGATGCGTATTCTGGGTAAGAACCACGTAAGTCTGTACATTCCTTCCTCTTCAAATAATACCGTAGGAAAGACGTTCATCGCATAAACAACATAAGTCAGTGACTTAAGAGGTTTTTGCATGCACTACTAAAATGGCGGGAGTAGTTTGATATTTTAAATTTGCTTTGCTCTGATTGGTTCAACAATATTCAAATCTTCAATTTGATAACAACCGTCATCAATGTCAAATTTGCGTTTTTCATACAACTAAAAAAGTAATTTTAGCTTGAAAAATGTCTTCAAGTGAAACAGAGAGTGATGGTGCGCCGAAAAAGAAGAGAACGTGTAATACTCGTACCTTAATGAAATGTTATAATAAATTATAAAATTGAAAGACAAGACATAAACTAATTTATCTAAGAGATTTGAAAAACCAAGGAACTGTTGATATCAAGTTGCAGAAGAGTAGAATCATATGTCGAAGTAAGATCATTGAGCTTGATATTTCTAAGACATTTGGTGGATTTTGGCATCAAGCTATTATATCGAAAATACGTGAGTTTGGTATCAATGAAGCCCTTATTCGTTGGATTAGAAAATTTCTACTGGATTGTTCAATACTTTTTTTTTTGAAGGTTTCAAACCGGATCTTCACAAAATAAATGCTGGGGACCCCAAGGTCTCCGTTTAGTCTCAGACTCTCTTTCTCATTTTTATGAATGATCTCTGAAACTGAATGATCTGATGATTTGCACTTCATTGTCTATCTTAGCTTTTCATATTCATAAGTCGCGTCCATCTCATTCGAAATTAAGAAAATATAGTCATAGAGCTAAAAACTGAAGATGTTTTGGAATTCATGAAATTGTGGCCAAATTTGTACAAAAAAACATGTTTGTCAACACTGAATCTTATAGAAATATGTATATGAGCTCTAAGGACGCTTCACATAGAAAAGGTACTATCAGAGGAATATATTGATGGATTGATTAAGCAGTCATTATTAGTAATAAATAAAGTTGCAACTTCGGTTTCACTTCTATCAGCAAAGGTTTATGTTTTAAAAGTGCCCATCAATAAGAAAATGTTGAAGATAATCAATCTATGTACCTTAAAGATATTAAAACATGACAAAAAGTTATGCTTAAGTGTAATTATAAATTATCAAGGGCCGAGGGAAATCAACACAAAAAATGGATTCTCTCAGACAACAACACTAAAAAAGATAAATCTTATTTATCATCCCTTATGGTAAAGGGGGATAACACTCCAATCTCCAATGGTGATATTAGCAACTGCACAGATATCAGCCATAACATCAAATGGTAAAACATTAGCGGTTACATCGTCGATGGAGATTGAAGATGTGAAAGATGATAATGAAATATCAGAAAACGACATCTGCATGCAAGCATATGCAGACACAACAACAAGAGACAAGAATGGCAGATATGTGGTTAAAATGCCACTAAGAACAGACATAGAGCTTGGAGGATCTAGGAAACAAGCATTAGCTACATTCTTACAGCTTGAGAAAAAAATGAGTCAGAAGACAAAAACCGACTACATACATACAATGTATGCAAGAATATGGTTAAGGTAAACAAACAACACGAAAGGATGCGTAAATACTACCTTTCGCTTTATGCAGGGGTGAAAGGTATAAGCCCAACAACAAAAACAAGACTTGTATTTGATACCTCTGCGAAGACCTCCAATGGATACAGCCTTAATGACGTAATTGGACCTAGACTACAAAACAATATTTTTGACATCATCATCAAATGGAGGCTATGGAAATATGTACTAACAGAAAACATCGAAAAAACGTACAGGCAGATCAACATAGCTGAAGAGAATCAAGATTATCTTCGAATATTCTGAAGAGAACAACCAGGAGACAAATTAAAAGAATATAAACTGACAACAGTGATGTATGAAACAGCAGCAGCCCCATTCCTAGCAGTTCAAACATTGCAAGAAGTCGCAAACCAATGCAAAACTATAAGTGAATATTTTCGAAATGCTGGGTTTCCCTTACGAATGTGGTCTTCAAATAGCCAACGTTTTCTGACCGCCATAAATCCAAATAATGAGCACAAAATATTTGAAACTAGCTGTTACCCGCGGTTTCAACCGCCTTTATATTACAAAAAGAAGTTTTCAAAGATGTCTTAGGCTGCACGTACAGTGACGCCACAAAGCGATGCGATGCGAGATATTTGAGTGTTACAGTTGCGTACATACAAAAGAATAAAATGGAAATGCTTTTCTCGTTGCATCGCCTTGTCGCACTACTGTATGCGCAGCCTTAGGCCTCGGCCACGCAGTAAGCGGCTGAGCGGCTAAGCGGCTGAGCGGCTAGCGGCTGAGTGGCAGCTCTAAGCGACGTATGGCCAGGCACTGAGCGACTGCTTTTGAGCGATTAGTAAATCTGGTCGAGATTGCACACACGAAATTAACAACTCAATGTTTACTTTGGCCATCTTTACTTCTTGCCGCTCAGAACATTAGTAAAAATTAAAACAGGTTTGGTTGCTGAGCGGCGCCGCTTAGCCGCTCAGAATTTTGTTTCGCCGCTCGCTCATAGCGTGGCCGCTTCTATGTGATTTCATATGTTTTATATTTTTTTTTCCGCTCAGCCGCTTACTGCGTGGCCGCGGCCTTATAGTTTATAGTTTTACGCCGCTGAAACTGTGGGACAAATTTAGTATTTTGATAATAGATTATCTTCATCGAAGTAAGTCATAATCAAAAGATCATAGATATATCTATGCCATCACTGAGTTTGAAATTGGAGCAATTCCATCATTCATTATTTTTTGGAATGTCAATTCGAACCAATAGTTCTTGAGATAAGCACGTTCAAGTCCATGCAGGAAAACTTTTTGTTTGGTATTGAACGGTTAGCGCCTGGATTAAATAATTGGATGTTAAAATGATAACCCTCCTGCCCTTTCCAATATATAAGCGGATATTCTAAAGCATCGTAGAACCTGTGCGTGTCGGCGATTCTGGAGAGAGTGCCATCGCGTGCTCTTAGAACAATGTCTCGAGAAGTGGTCTACTCATTGCCTGCTATTTCGACCGACTGACTCACGACTGCTATTTCGTTGCTCGTTGGAGCGTTGTATCTTCGCTTGTGTTGTCCGCGTTCTACACGGTCAGGGTGAACAACTACCTTACAACTTTCATCCGTCATGTTCTCAAGTGCGTTTTGAATTCCCTGACTAAGGTGTTATTGCCGTGCAGTACTCTTTGTATTTTGCGGACCGTCTCTCTATCGACCCCTTGAATAAGACTTGACCGTCTCTCAATTTCGGATTCCTCATCACCCATGAAATATATTTGTAAGAACTGTGGTTGCATGTTCGAGGAAGGAAGTAGAGAACCGATTCTATGATACACTTGACCTTGAATAGTAAAAGTCGTTGAAAATCCTGGCATTGCAATCACTCTATCAGCACCAAAAGATGTCATATGAAAGCATGAATTATATTTTCTAATATTATTCAAGAAGCGTCGTGATTCTTCTATGTGGTAAGAACACAACTGTTTTAAAGGTTCCACCGGCTCTTCTATTAATGGAAATGAAACTTTTCCTCCAGAACAACACATTCCTGCTGTTAAACTTAAGTGCCCGAGCCCTATTACTCCTCTCCGAAAGATTCGATTTGCGTTTTCGGGACATTTTGAGAAAACCAATTACATATAACTAAAATTTAATAACACTTATAATATTTATAACATACATAAACACAATTTATTTAACGTATGCATGCACCTGGATTAAAACAAAACATCAAACCAATAAATCCAATCAAGTCCTTTTCTTAAAGGTAATGGAGCCAAGCGAAGGATATTTTGAAAAATCTAACAATGAGCAAATCACATACGTATGTAACTATCCTATAACAATGTATGTAGTTAAACCTGTAGGCACGTAAAGTTTAACTTACCTTAAAATAGTTTAAATTCAAAGACACACAAATATTTGTAAAATTTTTGTTTGTTTTTAATTCGGAGAATTTTATTTTTGTTTTATTTTTTTTTTAACTTTTTTGAGTGTTTTTATCGTTACTGCTTAGGTAAATTAATCAAACAATGCCCCTCCTCTGGGCCCGCACCACCAAAGTATGGCATTTCAATGCAACTACTTATGTATATGTACTACATTTTAGTGCAATACGAAGATAGAAGTAGAGATAAATAATTTTGGGGTGTTTCGACCACCCAATGCCCCTCCCCTGATAATAAAAAAAAAAATAGCCTATACGGTAATCCAGACTATGACTTTTTTGTGTGTTAAATTTTATCAAGATCCATTCAGTTGTTCAAGCGTTATTGAGTAACAAACATCCATACATCGTAACATTCACATTTATAATATTAGTAGGATTAGTAGGATTAAAGAAGGCGATACCAGAAAATCATTGGGACTTCACTGGGATCCAGATTAATATGAATTCCGATTTGAAATAAATTCATCCAATATTAGCGTTTTAAATATATGAAAAGATGTGTGTTATCGAATATTGAAAAATTATTCGCTCCTATTGGATGGCTCGCTCCAGTCACGGTAAAAAAGAAAATCTTCATACAAACTTTATGGGATGATAAACTTGATCATATCAATGAAATGCACAATATGACTGTAAAGGGAACTATAATAAAACAGTTTAAGGAAGAAAACATTCACCTGAAAGGGTTGGACTTTCACAGCGGATTTATGTTAAGTAGCATCTTGCTTGTTATTGTAGTAATTTACTCGTATATTTATCTTACAGGGCATTATATTCAGAAAAAAAATTTTAGTACTTTCTGTTGGCCCGCACAATGTTCAAACATGAACATAGGGTACTTAAATATAGATAAACCGATGTGCATGTAAATAAATAAAGATAGCACGGATCAGCGTAAACATGCACTGACGGTTATATAAGATAAGCACATTAATAAAACCAAGATAAGCAACAATATTCATAAAGATAAGAATGATGTAAATTCGTATGTAAATTATAGTATTTAAGGAAGATTATGATTTAAAATAAAGTTAGTAGTGATTTGAAATTACACCCGGATTGTTACTCAAACAATGAGTGATTGACGAAAAAATGTTACGCTGATTATTTGATTAATTTTAATTACTCCTTTGACTGTGGTACTGCCTCTTGCGAAAAAGTGGCTATACTTCGAGAGTATTAGTATTAGAGCCGACAGCAAATTTTGGGAGTTTATATACTATAACCAAAATAAAGGTATAAAGTGTTAATAGGTGCATGCGTTTCGGTTTCCTCGCTTTTCGTGTAGATGGGGATAAAAGTGGTGGTTTTGAGTTAAGAGTATATCCGGTCTCATTGTTTTAATAATGCACTTTCATTTTACCTAAGCCTAAACACCTTAATCTTGATGATCTGATTAATAGAACTCAAGGTATAAGCTTTGTAATCGATTTTTGATGATTTTATTAAAAGCAAAAAATAACAAAAAAAAAGTCTCAAAAAGTTTATTTAAGATTAAAATGGTTTTACTATGAAAAATGTCAGAGCATCATTTCCTGTTTTTAATAAATTATATCCCTGACACAATAATAGGAAAAATCGCACTTTTTACCTCTTCACTATAATTTGTATTCGATAATTAATGTCGGCTCTTTTCATCTTAGCCTTTCAAACTCGCCAAAAAACTGTAGGTCCCCTCCATTCCTGCACACAGGAGTGATTGAGAGTTGTAAAGTCACTAAGTTCAGGTTCTCTACGAGCCGTTGTAATCTTACATATTTAATTTGAATTAATTTACACATTTAAGTAAAATTTTACACCTATTGAGGTAAGTTAGCTATTCCTTGTACATTCCTTGACTCCGTTGATTGCCTGAAACTAGTATGGGGCTAGTCTGAGTCACGGCTATGAGCTTCCTGAGTGCCGGGTGCACAGTAAGTTTGGGTTTATTAGCCTCAACTCCATTGGTTTGTGGATGTTTGGGTGCGAAGGGAACTGCTCGGGTCTCATCCGGACTCACTCATCATCAGTTATGGGCTCTCTCCAACGCACTTCTTAACAAAGCAACGGCTTTCGTTTTCCTGAGGCCTTGGTGCCATCCGGGTCTGCCCTGTGTCAAGATGCTGTGTGAAGCTCGAGGTGCCTGATATAAGTCTTTGGTTATCCCGATAATATGTCTGAACAAGGTACGTCCATCTGGGGGTGAATGGCGACTTGCGATTCGTGCGTGAATTTACCAGTTGCAATAGTGGTGGTTTTTGCCCTGGTAATCTTAACATGTTCGCAGAATTGTTATTGGGATAGTGTCATGATATTCCAGGGCCATGTTCAAAGCTTTATTTGACTCCGTTATTGTATATGCCCGTCCTGAAATTGACCCTTAATCAGCAGGTGTCCATGCTTAACGAGTTTTTGGTTCTGTAAATTCCTTAAAGACTATTGTAATACTGCACAACACTACGCAAATGACATGAGTCTTCGATATTAACAAATTTCTGTAATGGCATAATGGTGCGTTGGACTGTCATGCGGAAGGTCTCGAGTTCGATTCTAGAAAGTTCGCTGCTAGAAAGTTTTTTTCAGGGATGTACTGCCTCTTGCGAGGAATTGACAAATTCTCCAAGAGTATCTCTTGTCATGGAAAGTGCTGCTCATTAGCCGTTCGGAATCGGCAGAAAATTGTAGGTCCCCTCCATTTCTGGTACCAAGGAATGGTTGAGAGTTGTAAGTCACTAGGTCCTGGTTCACTCCGAGCTGTTGCACCACCAAAATATATACTCTGTCCAACGAAATCTGTTAGTAAAGGGAAGATAGGATGTTTGCATCTCAGTTTGATTGTAGCGCATAGCATTAGTAAATCGTATATAAACCTTTGTAAGCATAAAAGATCGTTTAAAATTTAATTGAAACAGTGCCAGCGTTACCACCTGGTAGGTAAACTTGCACGATTGTGACGGGTTATCTTTTTTCCCTAAGCATTGTGGCAGATAGGACATGGTGAATGTAAATGCATTGCTTAAAAGAGAAATTACAAAAAACAATATCGTGGGAATTTTGTGGCTTAAGTGTGCATTTAAGAGACATTTTTTCGCGTGCAGTGATTTCGGCAGCTTTCCCATAAAGCATATTCCAATAATCTTTCTTAGACAGAGTACGGAAATTACAGCTTAGCACATAGTAGGCGTGGTTACAAGGTCGAAATGCAAATATTAACCACTTTTACAGTGATGGATTTTGGTTATCTATGTTTTCATTCTTATTAGAGAAAAAATATCTGACGGTTTTTAATTAAAGAACAATCAAATATAACAAAAGGTTGAATATCGGGTGAAAAAATGTACCTATGTCTAGTGCTTAGATTAAGATAGCTTATCTACAATTTCATACTTTTTTGATTTTACTAAATACCCAAGTTAATTCGATCAAGCACTGAACATTTCTTACAAATCGGTCAAGGGGTTTCCAACGAAATATTCTTTATTCTGGTAAACATAATCTAGAATATAATTACAACAAATGTGCCAGATTTAAAGCCATAAACTAGCACACACAAATGAAGAAGCAACAAAACTTATGCAGAGATACATTGTTGGCCAAGTGAAAAAAAGCGTTCGCAAATCATACTAACCTTATAAATTTCATCTTTTATTTAAACTTTCAGATGCCCTATTCTTCTTCTGGCTTATTTCCGCCTTTGGAAAAACAACACAAATTAACTGCAAACAAATAGAACAAATTTAAAACAATAATATATAAAACAACAACAACAACAACAACAGAAAATAAACAAATGTTAACCTAAAATGAATAATAAACAAAATTGATATAGAAAAATATTTTTAAAAATACAACAACACATAATTATAATAAAATTAATAACTCTCGAAACGAAACAGAAAAATATATATATTTAAATAAATATATAGAGATAAATTTAACAAAGAAAAAACTCTTAAATAAAATATAATTAATTCCATTTTTGTTTGCTGTTATTGCTAGAATAGTCGTTATTGTTGTTGTAATATAACTGTTATTTTTTATAATCAAATCAGAGGTATATTTATATGTAAATAAAAAAAATAACAAGAGAAAGAAAAATATCTGCAAATGCAATAACACTTAGAAACTTAGATAAATAGTATTTTTTTTAGTTTAAAATTTTGGTGTTAAATTCTGTGATCAAAAAAGAACTCCAATTCAAAGATAAAATTTAAAATAAATTATCATCATTATCATCACCTTGCAACTACAGGAAAAGGGTTTTGGAAATAAAATAAATACAAAAAGATACAAATATCAAACAATGTGTATACTTGAAGTTAACAACGATCTATTCGCGTGGTATTGGAACTCAAATGAAAAAGCCTCGATGTAATAGAAGCCGGCACGACTTACCGCTGCCAAGCGATTAAGCGATTCCTAAAACAACTTCTTCAAATCAAAACTATAATTCAAAAGGTGCGGATTTAAGCGAACTCGAATAAGCGACTGCATATCATCACCATAGTTCCAGTGCAGAGATAACTAATTAGCTGAAACATTTATTCAAGACAATCATCTCCGCCACCACCTCATAGATTGCAATGCTCTGGTAGCCAAGACAGCTTTGCCGTGGACCATTACTGCGGCGGCGGGGGACAATTGAACAGCATCGGTGTCAGCGGGGGTCAATGGTCGGGCATTCCGAACTGCGGCGGACCTATGTGCCATCATGGGCCGGGGCCGGGTGGGCCACCAGCAGTGCCGCCACCACCCCCGCCACAATCTATGATGGGCGGTGGTGGCGGTCACTTAGGTTCACAAATTGGCATTGGTGGCGGTGGTATTGGGCATTGTGGCGTAGGCGGCGCCGGGCAGCAGTCGTCGGTGCCGCCGCCGCCGCCACCCCTCTGTAATCCTTGTAGTTCAAATAGTTTTAATTCTGTGCCAATGCCGGGGCCGTCGTCGTCGCGATGGGGCCCAAGGACATCGTGCCCTGTTCATAGCCCTTTTCGAGTTCGAGTGCCTAATGGTTCGATTTGTCCAGGACATCAGGTAAATAATTTTTCTGTACAAACAAATTTTAATATCAAAATCTTATTATTATGTTACATTCCCTGAAATTTCTATTTCTTAGAACTTCTTAGCGCTGGACAAAAATTCGCACTAGCCTACTTATTAATGTCTTACAGCTTAACAACTGGCCCATGTGTTATACTTCATTTACTAAATATAATTTATTTTAGCCTTATAAACTAATTTCAATATAAAAAGAACTAAAAGTACTTAAAAATAATCCTTAATATATCTGCTACTTAAATCTACCTTAAAAGTTGAACAGCCCCAGCAGCAATTTTTGTTTAATTTATATTTTATAGTGCCACCCCGACTGTTCTGCTTAAAGTTAGATACCCTAAGTTTATAGACCGGAAAAGACTTAAAACCAAATCCCAAGTTGACTACCACTTCTCAATTACTTTGTCACCGAAACTGGTTCTTGTTATTTCCCTATCTTTTCCGTCCCGTTCGAACACAATCTTACTAAACATAAAACACTCAATTCAGCCTTGTAAGAGGGTCGTATGGAACCGCCGCCGCCGATCATTCGCCCGAAGAGGAAGACAATTAGAACAGTTAAGCTATGCTGTACTAGCCCCTATTGTCGAAATAGATGAATACCTCGGGCGTGATAAAGCCCCTGGACGATTCAATCGTTAGGGTAATTAGTCCCAAAAATTAAGTGGTTTGTGCTGGCGTCGTTGTATAGAATGTGATTGGAATAATGAAGCCGTTTGTACTCCGACACGTGTGTTCTGTTTAAATCAAGACAACGTCTAATACACAGCCTCTCAAGCGCCCGAATCTTGTCCATTTGAAATGGGTCAACTTTGAACCATACCGACACCCATAGGCAACTATCGGCCTGATTAGTCCATATAGTAAATAAAGTTTACCCTGCTGCCAAGCTGTTTGCTATAAAACAACCGTTTATCAGAGCAGCATCTATGTTCTATTGAAATATAGATACTGATCCAGCCAAATGTCAAGGTACTTTATCACCCTTTAACTCGCCCATGTAGCTTAACGATCATCAATTCTTGTGCTTGTTCTTTCTCGTATCACTCGATGCCATAGGCGAAGGATTCGTTAACAGAATCGACCGTTTCAGATTTTTTATTTTTTATTTTCAATTTCCAGTTATCAGAATATCGCTGAATCGTATCCAAGTCACGCTGCTAAAGAATTCGGATGACCTCGACCTTCGGAGCCATTTTATACGCGATTTCGGAATTTCCTGACCTACCTATCAGACAGCAATGCTCACTAGAATCGGTAAGTTTACCTCTCCTTGCTAGAATTAGTTTTGCGGTAGACGTCACAAAACTAAATTTTCCCATTAGCATATCAGAAGTCATATAAAGTAAGGGTATACCTATGCCAAGTCTGGTTGTCCTTAAATAGAGACTATATCATACGATATCCAGCCCTTTCCAAATCAACCAGGCAGCCCCAAGTACACTGTTTTTTTTAGAGCTGTTCCATTTGATATCGGAAACGTGTTTAGACGAAGTGTTAATGGTGTCATGTCCCGATATTATGATATTATGTCCTCAGCCCACTTTGATAAAGCCGTTTTGATAACCCTTTCAAATACTTTGCTGATACTTGGAAGAAGACTTATCGACGAATGATTCTCCAAGATGGGACATTTACATTAAAGGTTGTAGATGTACAAATTTACAATTATCCTCTAGCATTCGCTTCTAGAGAGTCTCATCTGCAAAACATTAGTTTGATCATGCTACTTAGCTGTGGGAAGCAAACCATATCCCGAGTATGTGAATGGCATAGTATAGTTCACCTATCAGATTCATAGAACTCGTTGAGTCGCATGAGATTCCAAGATCATAAACAAAAGCTAAACTTTGCCTGTATCAAAAACAGACTCGCACTTCAAATTGACCCTTGGGGTTACCAAAATATTTCCTTTTTTGCTCTTTTGCTTATTCATTGAAAACCAAGCGAAGTCATAAAACCTTGCATCATAATACTATAGTTTACTAAAAATATTCAGCCCTATCACAAATTTCATCGTAACAAGTCTCTGAACGGATTGTTGCACTACGAATCACTACAAATTGTGTTCAAGAAATCCGAATGGAATCGAAAAGATCATTGCCTCTCAATTTTTTAACCACATATCTAACTTCAAATCATTTAGAGTTATAAAAAGAAAACAGTAATAATTTATATGAATCCGAAAAAAAAACCTGGCACATTTAAAAAATCCTTATTTTCCTTGACACCAACAAATGGTGAAGTGAACACGTTAAGAAAAACATGATACATATTAATATCGATCACGTATAGGACAGTTTTGCTCACAACTACCTGATTCTCTTATTCTTGACGCCTTATAAGAAACTAAATATTTAATATAAAGGGTTTTTTAACAGGGACGCTACAAAAGTTGAGCGACAGGGACAGCAAACGGTGCCATATTTCCATATTTGAATCCACAGGCACAGTGGCCGCCTCGATCGTGCGATTTGACGCCGTTAGACTATTTCCTGTTGGGCTACGTCAAGTCTATGGTCTATGCCAACAAGCCAGCGACGATTGATGAACTTCGTACGAATATCGAACGTGAAATTGCAGCAGTATCGGCCGATTTATGCTTGAAAACCGTCGAAAATTGGGTTCAGCGTCTGGACTTCTGCAAGCGTGCCCGTGTTGACCATGCAAAAGAAATCGAGCTCCATACATAATGGCATCGAACGTACTTTTACAGGAATAAAGAATTTCATTGATATCCAAAACCGTTTTTGTTTTATTTAAAAAAACTTTTGTAGCGCTCTTATTGAAAAACCCGATATAAGTCCACTGGTAAAAGGTGAAGAAAAACGCTTAAGGCATCTATTCGGAAGGATCGTAGAACCCCCGGAGTGTGAACGCTAGCTTTTCCTGATCCTTCGTGAGTTTATTGATGTTATGCGGTCTGTTAAGGCCACCACACAATCGAACCCTACATTAAGATCATCGAACGTACCGCGGCTGTGTACGTCTACAAAATCGTCCTCGATTGCAGGTCTTACTTTTTACCAAATGTGTTACTACAGGCTTAGAAAGATACGCAGGCCTTCTTAACCCATTCTTCTATGGAAGGCAAAGAAAGAGTTTGGTCGTTGAGTGTTTCAGAAGTAAATAGCATAGGTTCAGTTTTAGATTTGCCCTCAGCTTGTGGCGCAGTTGCTAACTTTCCTTCAAGCCATCTCCGTGATTTCACTAATCACTGAAATAAACTTCCCCGACACAATTAGTATCAGAGTTTTGTTCATGAATAAAACCACTGAAAAGGGGATAGAACACCACCTTGGAGTTGTTCTCTACCCACGTGTTTAGTGAAGTTTGTATTTCCAACTAAGCTGGGATCCTTCTATCGCTGATCATTGAAATTATCCCTTCTGTGATAAAGTCATCTACACCGAAGTCAACAAGTGATTCAAGAATGGATTCGATTAGGAGATTATTGAAGGTTCCTTCTATGTCTAGGAATTTTGAAATTCTGAGAAGTTTTTTCACCACGATTGTCATTTAAGAACCAGAAACCAGAAATCTATTTGGAAAAAAAAAGCTATTCGCAGTCATCGAACTTTCTATTATCACACCTTTAGATCCTAGGAAATACATACATGACTCGAGTTCCTAGTATCTAAAACCTAGTACTCACCTAGCGTAAAATCAAAAATAAATACGTTCCAAATTACACGCGGAGAATAAAAATGAAAATAGAATAAACTTTTCCACGTGAATTTTTTATACTCACCTGAAATACTGATACTGAATACTGATATTTTTTGCTTTCATTGAATAAACTCTCGAGAGCAGTATCAAAAAATTCGTTATCCATTCTTTATTTCTGTTTATAAATTTTCAATTTTTTATTTTGAAACAAAATACTTAAATTAACTGACAAATGTCACAGCTTTCCACGCCGCCTTAAACTTTTTCCTGATGGTTGTACATAGAGAAATGAAAATTTGGCGTGGAAAAAGTTGTGGAACATAATTGTTTTTGCAATCCACATTTTGGTACTCACCTCTCGTTGGGGATTTCATGCGAGTGAACCAGCCGCCACATTTATATGAAATTTTCCTTTTTTGACTTGAACTGAGTACTAGGCTTAAAGGTGAAAAAATCCGATGAGAAAAAAAAATAATGTTATAAATGCTTGCACTGAGTACTACTGATAGCCTCTAAAATTACTTCAAGCAGAATGCAACTATTACAAATTGACACAAATCATATACATGTCGATTACAGAATTTGCAGAATTTTACTCCTGGTGAGTTAACTCGATCCGTTGGCCTTTCGTATCCGCTGTAAAACTGAATTATGAAATTCACCGGACGAACTACATTGTTGATTCCGAAAATTTCTTTATCATTTATGAACTTTCCTATCGACACTGTCAGTTACAGACATTAAGTCAACGGCATAGGTTTTGATAATAGCATCGCTGCCCATCGATCAGCGAAATGAAGCATCATTGTGCGTCTTTAGTACTAGGATGGGGGACCGTTCAATACCAAGCGTGTGCTTTCTTTCTTTTTTGCTAGATTTCTGGCTATGTCCAGTTGCGTAGAGACACTTAAACATTCATTATGATAAGTTTTTGACTTACATTTTTGTATTTTCCATTGTTTATTTTTGTTTTTTTCGTTTAATTAAAAATTCACTTCAGATTCGTCTCGAAATTGGCTCGAATATAAAGTGATCGAAATTTTAAGGAGTGCGAATGGATTGCGGATTTAGTAATATGTATCAGATAAGTTGAACAGAATGTCGGTGCTGCAGGGCATGTTACCGACATTCGTTCAACTTTCTTTCGTCGGATTCAGTAATAGCAAGAGTTTTGAAATTAATTGAAACTGTCACTTTAGCTCATTTACCGAATTCTGTAATAGGGGTGATAATGTCTTGAACCACAAAAGCAGGTCCAGACAACCAGCACTTGCTTTTTTTATTGTGTTGTTTTTGTTTTAGAATTTTAAACAATGTGTAACAAATGGCTGCCTGAAAACTAACTGCAAAAAAATCCCTGTAAGCGAAAATTCAAAGTTTCATGCAATAAAGGCTTCGTTTATATGTGAATGCTTTCACTTTGACATGGTAAAACTTTAAATTCCATCAGTTTTATTTAAATATATCAGTATTAAATATAAAAAGCAAAAGAATAACATGATTCTGATTCCATTTTATGTAGAAATTACGTTTGACAAGTTATTCAGTGAAAAATAAATTCTGAGCGTCTTTTCACTAAAGAATATTTAATGAACAAAGAATTCACCCTAAAAGCGTCCTAACCTTCATAAAACTTTAATAAAGATGAATTTTTCGGGACATCATGAATTTTCCTTATGCTGGGGTGTCAGTTAAGTATTGTATTCGGAACATTTCCGTTGCCCTAATTTTGCAAGGTAATCCACTTAACCTTCTTTTTGTTTTCGTCCATCACCTATCTCCTACATAACTTCTTTTGAAATCGATATTTCCCGGCTATAATAAACAGATACTCGTACCTATTCCTTTCTTGTCTTAGAATATAACAGAATAATTTTATTACATCAAATATGTTTCGTTCCATAAATTCGGCCATTCTATTATGTAATGTATCTCATGAATATTAGAAAACAAAATAAAAATATGATATGTTTTTTCGCATCTTGTTTACGACTCAATTCATGAATAGGGGACTTACTAAGGGTTATATGAAATGTTTTGCAAGTGTAAAATACACGTATAACATGACGATATGTCTTAGCTTATGATGTCTTAAGATTAACGATTCGAACAAAAATGTTGCGTGCTTTTGGGTATTTATCACCCTTGGTCGTAAAAAGTGGTTAATATTATGGTCTAGCAGCATTAGGCTTTAATCTATGCAGTACAAAAATTCATAGTCCAAATCCGAGTGTTAGGAGATGGGAAGATACATTTTTGGGGCATTGGGAGTCTACATTTTGGAAATGTAATTTTATTTTTATAGTCCTTCAAATCCGGATTTGTAGATGTGCAAATTTTATGTTATTGAGCTCTACACCATAAAAATGTATATTTGTGCTTAGTTCGTCCAAGTTTTTGCAAGTATTAGTGCACATGTGAGAGTTTTGGTGAAGTGAGGTTTAATAGATTTTGTCGTAAAAATAAAATTGGTTTCTATAATCTCTTAGAAAATTTGACCACATTTAACGTTAGCCTAATATTTTAATACACTGTCGATTTTGATGATCCAATTTTCGTAAGTATTTTGTTTCCAAGGCAAATTAGAGAAAAATTTGCTAAAATGTCAAGTAATTCTATATATTCCTAAATGAGGATAGCGTTTTGGAAGTAGTACACTTGATTTACCAATAGAAAGTAAAAATACACCATAGAGTCCCGCGCATCCAAAAATCACTACACCTTCTGAATAGAATCCACAATAGAACTTTAATGCTGATGGGTGACAGATGCATTCGGAAAACATTGGCACATAGTAGTACTTCGTCAAACATTGTCCTAATGAAAAAGCCAGGTGTATTTCTTCTTTTAACCAATTTGAGCGTAAGTGCTTTTAGTCAGCAATGCCTATTAGTACACTTTTGAGCCTAAGTTCGAATGTGCTATTAAGTCCATCTTTAGCCGTTCTTCACGAATGTAGAATTATCTGCGCAACTCAGTTTTTCCTACCTATCTAAATATCTAGGCATTTAAAACAAATTTACAATGTTATTTCTTGCCTAATTTTTTCTCCTCTTCCAAAACGTTCGCACTGTCTTAAAACTAGTTGTGAAATATATTCTAAAACTAGGTTTATAATCCCTTGAGTGCGCGTTAATCATAATGTTAGTTTCTAGAAGCATCGGGAATCTATCCAGTGAACGAAACATGACCTTATACGCGGTAATGTTTAATAGCTCCCAAATTTCTCTAAATCACTTCTGTGTGTTTAAAAATTCAGGAAAAATATATCTCCAAATACTTTCAAAATGAAAAACATGAAGTCGATTGAATTCGACACGAAAACTGCTAAGCTTATAAAATTTTTGAGCCACTCTATTTGATCCCGTAGACGAGTTATACCCATAAACAAGAAACTAGAGTATGCAAGTAATCGTCCTGAACATAAATTTTGGCAAAGACGAAGAGAAATTGTCATTTATCAGCATTGTAAAACGTTTGAATCAGTCATCAATTTCAAGTAGTTTACTAATGTTTTGTTTGTTAATTTCTCAAACAGTCGCTAGAATTCTCCCGTATTTTTGCAGCTCGAGCAATGTTTCTAGAGTATGTTGTCTATGTCTTTATGTATGTCTTTTCCTCTTTAATACTTTTATAAACTATTTACTCATATCAGGAAAAATGTATGTGTAACAGTCTTCATCTGCAGACATCATTCATACAGTCATTGCGAAACATTTGTTCCAGATATTATCATTTTGCTATTTGTCGTACATCGCGCTGGTATAGCGTTTTTACTATTTTATCGATTTCCGGCAACTAGAACCGGAAATCGAAATTCTTCCTTGCAAAAGGAATTTCGTCCATCATACGAGTACTATTGAATTCTCATGACATTATTCAATAGTCGATTTCAGAGTTTCCTCGTGATCCTATGAATTTGAGGTCACTTACTGTATCTCTGTCCATTTTTTTTTTTTTTTTTTTTATAATTTACACGCGCTCAAGGGATTATGATTATCCTTTAAATGTTTCAACACAGCGTGGGCGTGAAGTTAAGGGAGAGAAAGAAGAATAGGAAAGATGTTTGGCACGATGTTCTGAGACTGAAGGTGGTTGTCGCATATTGTTTCATCTCCAGGGATGTCGGCTGAACTAATGCGGAGAAATGCCGTGTCTTATTTTTATGTCCCTTATAATTCGCATTATTTTATTGGTATTCATATTTGTTGGGCATACTAGTTTTAACTCAATTACATGTTGTTAGTGTTATGCCTGAACAACATGTAATGAGTAAACCAGCAACCCATTGATGACAATTTTTAGAAGGTTTTAATGGAATTAAGACGACATAGACGACAGCAGGGATCGAACCTGTGATCATGAGGTTGACAAGCGAGCACATAACCATCGCGCCACGGCCACCCTCCATTTGATAAAGACAGCCCGTTGAATTTTTTATGAGCCGGAAGATTTAAAATCGGCTTACATAAGATACTTCGAATTTTTAAAATTTACCGGAACCTGAAGTTACGTCGATCCTTTTTTATTAATATTTTCTGAGTTTAACAAAGTGAACACGACTTCTTTAATAGGCGGACAAACATTTTAGAAAATTAAAATGAAAACCTTGTTTTGAAAGCTTAAAAATTAACATACTATGATTAACTCTGTCAAAAGCAAAATCTGTAAAGATGACGTCAGTCTGGAATCTATTCTTAAAGCTATCAATTACAGAGTCCCATAACATTAAAATATGTATGGATTTGTAGCGGTAGATATACCACATAAATTACCGTTTTGGTATTCAGATATTATGTCATTAACAAAAAAATGGAAGCATTTAAAAAATTTTTGGAATCATAGTTAATTGTAGATGGGTCTTTAGTTGATCACATTTTTCATCCAACTACCGTTTTATCGCATTTTCCATGACTTTCCGCAGGATTTCCGGTGATAACGCATGTCGAATCAAAATGCTGGCAGCCAAATCGCCAAAACAGGAACTTACGTGACCAGGAAACGCTTCCTTCACAGTATCCATTGTGGCCCGTGCTGTGCGCGCATTTCCACCATCTCAAATCACATGTTAACCAAGTCCCGCTCATCCAGTTCTGGCAGTAAGAAGTCGTTTATCATGGCATGTAGCGTTCGACAGTAAGGCTAGCCGCGCACTGGCAACTGTGATCGAAATCAAATAGTTTAATCACCAGTTGATAGAGTACTGCGCACTGACAACTCTTTACTCACGCTTACACTCTTTTTCTCTCTTGCGCTTATACAAAACAGCTCAACTGTTGCGAATTAATTTTAGGCAATCGTTTAGTTTGTGTCAAAACACAAACCTTTTAGTTGCTCTAAGTGCGCGGTGTCCCATATAAGCCCATATGTTTCATTTTAGCAACTAAACAGTAGCGAAACTAAAAATTGGATGTGCGCGCCTGGCCTAAGAGTGACCGTGTTGCCGATGGCGTCCTGTGTGGGCTTTAAGTGGATGTAATGGCTCGTCGTGCATCAAGCGCGGGTTTTCAGTGCCCCAGAAACGAAGATTTTGCTTACTGCCGTAACCGCTTAAGTGGAAATGATGATTTTTCGTCCTCTTCGTTGTTGAGATAAGGGATGACTTGATACTAATTCACACGTGACCGACGGTCAGCATTCATTAACTGACGCACTGTTTTCACTTTGTAGGGGAACATGTGTAAGGCTGAAAACACCCGGATAAAGCAAAACGTTTTTTATTTGATAGTCAAAAAAGCATTTTTTATTTGAACACACACCAAGCGAAACAGAATAAAGCAAAACAAAACGTTTTGTTTTTTTGTTTCGTTTGGTATGCGTTGAAATGAAACAAAATAGGAACTATCGTAAAAGCTTAACTCCGGCTGAATGATTATAACTCTACGGCAAGTAAATACAAATAACAATTTTGTGTTTACAAAACAGACATTAAGTGTTTATTTCTAAGAAAAGAGAAAAGCTGTGAAAAAGCGCTAAATTGACTGGTATAACCAACAGCCACCTCGAGCTCTCGTTACAGAGGGCCTTCCCAGTGACAGTGATTCCATGGTCCTTACTCCATGGGGGCTATAATTAGCGAAAAATAAAAAGAACGGAATCAAAATTTTGTTTTGCAAAAAACAATAGGTCAGTTATCGGCAACGAAACATGTTTTTCTGTTTTGCTTTTATTTTTATGTTTCTTTTCATTTGGTGTGTTTTGCGCTACAAAAAAGTAGGCAAATATCGTCAACGACGGTGGTTCAAAACAGTTTTGTTGCATTCGATGTTTGTTGCTCGTATACTCGTACAATGGCATGTATTTTCGACAACCACCACCGAAACACTTCAAAACAAAAACGTGTGTTTTGTTTCGTTTTCTTTGGAGTCTGTAGTCTCATAAGAAACGAAACGAAAAAAACACGTTTTGCTTTATTCGGTGTGTTTTCAGCCTGAGTCTTTCGCTGGTGATGTCCAATTGCGTGGTCCGTCACATGGTTGATGTTACTCCTTTATCTGCTACATCGGAAGGCAAAGCCGCGATATTCTCAGCCGAATGGCTAGTCCGTTGGCGGCTACGCCCTGCATGGTCTCCTGTGGTTCCAGTCTGTTCGAGTCGAGCAGCTAAGCGCCAGAATGTTTGCCCAGTTGGCGCGACACAATAAGGAAACAGATGTCGAAATCCACGCTGCGCTAAAACACAATCGACACAGTTTTTACACATTGAAGCCTAGTATCCATTGCGTGTCTGTTTGTATTCTGCAGCTGTCTGGTTCACAAATGTCAAAAATGATTGACGTACGATGCCATTATAATATCTTCCGATAGGGTGATTAATTTTGCGCCACCTTGTGTATCAATGTCGTCAACATATTGGAAGACCTGTCACTTATTAAAATGAAGACTCAAAAAAAAAGAAAAAAAAAATACATCGAAGAATGAGTGATGTTTCTTACAAGGACATTCCAAAGAATTTCGACACATTATAAAACATTTCTCTTTTAAGGTTTAGCACTGTTAATATCATCGATTTCTTATTCATACCAACCTCAAATAAGCTTACGAGAAAGAATGAGTACGTGGATACTACGTGTGACTTATATCGTTTTTTATAACTTTGTTAAAATAACAACAACAATTTGTATTGCTTCCAAATCAACACTTTCTGATACAGTTATTACCATCGTTGTCAGTGTTGTCCCTAATAGCATTCTCACCAAGACAGCAGTCTCGTTTCTTACACACAATTAATTTCTCAAAAGCATTCTTTTCATCATGCCCAAATTCCGTCCTAATAATGTTCCATGTTCCCCCAATCTAAGCGACTACCAAAATGGCTTCTTAAAGAGGCGGGTTTAATGTATTTTTTCGTCGTTATCAAATCTCGGAGCAGCTTCATATTTCAAATCAATTGCAAAACTCGTAAGGCATAAAAGCAAGGACTACCCACAAACCCACTACCCTTCCCCTCATTGGTCTCCCATTGAAAAAGCTCTTCGTCGTCCTTTGAAAAGAAAAATTCTTCGTTTGCCATATCTGGGTTGATGATATCTTTCTGTTGGCTGCAAATATTTATCGCAATATCGCAGACAAAGCGGGAAAAAGGTTCCTTTTTATCTCGGAAAACTTGTTGGTTATCCTTTTTATAGCGACATTAAAATAACCATACAGTAGAAAAGCAGAGAATGCTGGGGGTGGGGGTTGCTTAGAAACCAAGTGACTTTTATTTGAAACGAGATCTCTGTAGTAAATACTAGCCTGAGGCTCGAATTAATTGAAATTACATATCGAATCATTTTTGAACAAATAAAAAAACTCCCAAATTTCGGAGTCATCACATCAATTATGCGGTGGTAAGGGCTTTGTGTGAAATTAGCTGTTTTAGTGCCTTGGATGTGGTTTATTCTGTCAGAAGGCACCCCGCAGCTTATCAAAGCTATTAACTAGCTACGCGGCGGGTGGGAAGCATTATTTTGATTATAGCCCTGCGGTTACGGATCCCCGTTGTCAGTTGAATGGAATCATATTTTAAAACTAATAAAAGTGCGGGAATGGTGCAAACGTAATATTTTCATAAAGTTTCGAATTACCAGAATGGAACCTATGCATGCATATTTGCAAATATCTAAGTATTTTTTAGCAAAAATGTCCGGCCGCAGCCCACTTCAATCTGTTGTAGGTTTACGAGTGCATTTTAACCGCAAGAGTATCATAAGAGTTCTATGGGAGTATTCGGTTTGGAATATCGGTTTCGTTTTTCTGTCTATGTTGTAATTCGGTTCTGGATTGCATTCCTGGCGAAATCAAGAATTCATATGTGAACATTTCGAAAAGTTGATTTTTTTAAAATTTAGTTGTATTGATTTATTTTTAATCTCAATAGATTTATTTTATTTTTAAAAAAGAAGCTTTTGAGAATTTCGTGTTTAGTGCCATCTATGGACTTTAAAAAGTTCTGATTTATGCGCACTTCTCACAAAACGAACAGAAAATTTATATATAAATGGTTTTCAAATAGATAGAAGTTGTGCTTTAGAAATCAACGAATTGTTTGGTTTATTAAAAAGTGTGGAATATTACATCGTTGACAAGGCCATCGCGGATTCGCTGGCTTACGCGACTTCAAGAGGCCAAATTTTCCATGGGTATACGTACATATGTATGTACATAAATAGGAGGTCATAACTGCTCGTAAAGAGGTTATACCTAGTGACTTACAAGTCTCAACCATTACTGTGTGCATGCTACCAGAAATGGAGGGGACCTACAATTTTCTGCAGATTCACATTGGTTTTGAATGTCTGCACATTGCAAGGAGTAGGAAATATTGAGCTGGGTAAAGCATTCCATATTCGTGTAGTGCGGCTACACTGAAAATAAAATCTAGGTAGGGGAAGGTGGCCTAAAATGGCACCTCTAAGGAAAATGTGTCATATCTTCGAAGAATGTGACATTTAAACGTAAATGTTATATTCTTTTCAAAGCTAAATCAATAACGCTTACATTTTTTTGCTTTACGAGATTAAAAAGTTTCAAAAAGTATTTAAAGTATTTAATTTTGGCATACTGGTATGCTATTTTACCCTTGCAAGTAAACTAAAAACCATTTTCAATTTAATTTAAACTTTATTTTAAACAAATCAAAGTTTAAAGTAAAATAAACATAAACAATACTCAACAAAAAAAGAAATTAAAACAACAATTAATTTAAAACAACTTCACTTAAAACAAATCAGGAAAAGAAGAAATTATAATAATCAAATATTGCAAATATCACAAATGTACTTTTTTTGGACGGCATTTAGGGCTTTTGTTAATGCATTATCAGTCCAGGACTGTCTCTCTGTACATAGTTTATATTTTCCAACCATTTTCACTATAAAGAAAATGAAAATGTAAGGGTAAGTATAAAATGGCACACACACCATTTTAGGCGAGTGCTTAGTAGGCCATTTTGCCCATTTAGGGTTCTTTTATTTAAGTTTTAATTCCGAACACACTGAAATAGTTAGTGGCCAACTTAATTCAGTAAATTAATAAGAAATACTTAATACTAACGTGCATTTACTGTTTTCTCCAAAATTTAATGTTTTTAATATTTTTTTTTTGTCAACAAACTTTGTACAGCATTTTTTTGGTTCTACGAGTACTTTTGTAGATGGCTGGAGACTGTTTGACCTGTAAAGTTTCAAGCAATAGCTTGAAGCTGGTAATATTTCGTTTATGTCAGTGATGGCAGATAAACTAAAGAATTGTGTTACCAAAACCTTCTAGTTCTGTTCGATTCTACAATTTCTAGCAAGGGTGCCATTTTACCTTGGTGGGCCATTTTAGGCCATCTTCGCCTATATATGACAAAAATGTAGGTTGATCTGATAAAAATTTCATCCAACAAAAGTTTTGTCAAATTTGTTAAATTACCAAAATATTTTGTCAATTCAACAAAATATTTTGTCAATTTTACAAATAGTTTTTTTTTTGTGATTTAAGTCCACAAAAATTAGCGTTTCGTCCCTACGATCTCACATGCAACCATCTGTGTGGGCGTATGGACAATACGCAATTTTTCAAGGTTTTTCAAGGTTTCAAGGTTTTTTATGGAACTTAATATATACAATTGTGAAACTTGAGGATAATATGTATAGGGTAGAAATTTGTTGGCACATAGGGGGCCTAACTTATAAAATGACTTAAACTCTAAAAATTATAATAATTGTAATGTACATGGTTCAAAATTAGCATTATGATAAATTGTCTTGGTTTTTGATTCGGGTTGTTCAGTCCCGGTTGTCCAGTTGGTGGGTTGTTGGGGGTTGTTTTTTTGATGTTTTCAGCCACGGTGATATGCTGACTCGGCGTCAGCGTAGAAACGAACTGCTGGTTCGTTGTCGGCTGGGATCCTTTCTATCATATCCAGAGCAGTGAGGTATCTAGGCTCTGGATGTCGTTCAATACGCAATTTTTGTTCAGTTCAATTAATCTTACATCGATTTTTTTACAAAAACCAAATGTGAACTAAATCATACACAAAAGAAATGTAATGATCAAAAAAATATACGCGCAGAATTTACAAAATAGATTTGTTTATCTGATAATATTATTTTATCAATATTACAAAATAATTCAAACCCAAAACAAAATATTTGTCATTTTAACAAAAATGTTTTCATTTTTTGTTAAATTGACAAAAAAAAATTAACAAAAACTTTGTGATATTGACAAACATTTACAAAACAGATTTTCTGTAGATGCAACAAACATTTTGTTAACATCACCAAAAAGTTTGTCGATGTGACAAAAATCTCTGTTTTATTTTGTTGTATTAACAAAACTTGGTTTGTTAAACTGACAATATTATTTGTAGTGCATATTTTGTTAAACTGACAAAAAATCATGCTGGATTATAAAAATTTTGTGAAATCAACAAAATCATTCTTTCGTATTGACAAAAATTTAATCAAAACGATAAAATTGTTTTGTTAAAGGTCAACAAAACGTTTTTGTCAATATCACCTAGGAACTTATTTTCAGTGTAAAAAAAGAATCTCTGTACTTGACAGTACGTCCGAAATTGGTCCGAAAAAGGGTAAATTGATGAGCATTCCTAAAAGTGCGTGTGTTACAGTTAAATTATTTAAGGGGAGGAATGCAACTGGCTATTTAATTAGAGCTCTGTTTATAAAAATAATGGTAAGATTATCATGACAAGAGATATTCTAAGAGCATTTGTCAATTCCTCGCAAGAGGCCGTAAACCCTTGCAACGGCTGAGAATCGAACTCAAGTCCATCGCAGTCAAGGGGTACTACATGTATTCATAAATAACACGGAACTAAAGGGATTGCACGTGTTATAGTATGGGAGGTAGCGCTGCATTTTTTTTAGGAATTTTATGCCGAATGAATTTTACTTCAAACAGTTGTTTAATGTTCGAAATTCAGTAAAGTGAGCGTCAGTTGTCGCACTTGTGGTGGAGCTAAAGGAGACAGCATGCAAAAGTCATTGGAAAAAAATTTGCTCCGATGAATTTTATACCAAGCGAAACTGTATTAAATTATTGTTTTAATCATATTTCTTCAAAAAATTATCGTCAGCTGTATTGCCGAGGGGGGGTTCAATGTCAGTCACGGGCATAAACCTCATTTAAAATTTGAAAAATAAATTTATTTTATACCTTATGAAATTTATATATCTCAATTTTTATACTTTTAAAATAATAAAGAAAATAGTCAGCTGCACTTTTGACGGGGGTAACACCGTCAGTCAGCGCGATAAACATGTCGCGCACTCAACGCATTCGAGCGTCGCATAGTATCTTTGGAACATAAACTGACGATCTTTACACCCACAAACAATCAGCTGACGACGATTTTTTGTTTCTTTAACATTTAAATTATGTTATACTTAAAATTCAATAAGTATAACATCAATTTCATATAAATAACATCACAGTTTATTTATTTATTCCGTGTAGGTTTCAAATTACATATACAGGGTGATTTGCATAAGGTGTGACAAAAAGCTAGGGCATGTAGGTTGGACTTAGACAAGAAAAAAATCGTATGGGAGGGGGGGAGTCTATTTCCCCCCGTTTAGGCGGGAGGGGCATTTTAAGAAAAAAATCACTTAAAACAGAACAAAAATTATTAAAAAATAACGGTGATACCCACAGAGTAATGCTATAGCATTTTGAAAAGCCAGAAATACATTCTTTAATTCTGTTTTTAAATAAAGTTGTTCGAGTGAATAGTTTTTGAAAAATTAATTTTCAAAATCGAAATTTTGAAAAAAAAATGAAAATTTTTTTTTAAACAATTTTTTTTCAAAATTTTACGTAATTAAGTATTATTTTTTTATTCAATATTCAATGCTCTTATTAGTTTTTGATCAAACACAAAAAACCGGATGTCAAAATGTTTTGCAGTTTTTGAGAAAATCAAAAATAACAAAAACTACTTTTGTTCTAAGAAAAGCCTTTTATTTTAGTTTTTTCGTTTTTGGATTCTTAGGTGAATTTACGATTGAAAGGATTAACTTTCTTTTTACTATTTTTTTTTATTATCGTCTTATAAGCATACAATAATGTGACAAAGTACTGGATTAACAATACTTCTCACATTTTTCCATTGAGAACACCTGCGTGAGAGCATTGGTTTAAAATTGACCTGCCACTTTTTTATTATGGTGGGGTCGGCTTGGCTTAGGTGCATTTACGAAAGAAAGGATTAACTTTTTTGTACAATTTTTTTATTATCAGTCTTATAAGCATACAATAAAGTAACCAAGTACTGGATTAACACATTTTTTCTTTGAGAACACCTGCGTGAGAGCATTGGATTAATATTGACCAGCGAATGTTTTTTAAATAATGCAACGTTACACGCCCTAACTAGTGACAGAAAAATGCAATTGCGAAATAAGAACAAAAATGTTCCTGAATCTTGAAATCAATTAAAATAAGAAATACATGCATTTTTAGATAAAATACATAATTACTGTTTATTATAATTTTTAACTATTTACCTAAAGCTTATTACAAAAAATTTTCCATGTGATCCCCATTTTGTAGAAGGCAAAGATTATTGTGCCTTCTTATTGCTGCACATAAATTTATACTTGATAAATTTTCCTGTAATTTGACTCCAGCCACTTCAATCCGTTATTTCAGTTGTTCCAAAGATTCTATTTCCACTTCGTACAAATAGTTCTTCATGAATCCCCAAGCATAAAAATCTAACGGAGTTGTACAAATTATTTCTAATTTGAATGTCAAGTCGTCAACATATCACGATGTCAAATTACTCTTGTACCGGATTAACGGATATGCATTACTGCTACGGTATGGCTCATGGTCGATGTCGTGAAGCGCAAAGACTCTACGCTGAAATGTATCCCAATAGGAGGTGTCCCAGTCATACGATATTTTCAAGAATCCATCAACGTCTTCGAGAATACGGAGTACTGGAGCACTGGTCAATTTTAAACCAATGCTCTCACGCAGGTGTTCTCAATGGAAAAATGTGAGAAGTATTGTTAATCCAGTACTTTGTCACATTATTGTATGCTTATAAGACGATAATAAAAAAAAATAGTAAAAAGAAAGTTAATCCTTTCAATCGTAAATTCACCTAAGAATCCAAAAACGAAAAAACTAAAATAAAAGGCTTTTCTTAGAACAAAAGTAGTTTTTGTTATTTTTGATTTTCTCAAAAACTGCAAAACATTTTGACATCCGGTTTTTTGTGTTTGATCAAAAACTAATAAGAGCATTGAATATTGAATAAAAAAATAATACTTAATTACGTAAAATTTTGAAAAAAAATTGTTTAAAAAAAAATTTTCATTTTTTTTCAAAATTTCGATTTTGAAAATTAATTTTTCAAAAACTATTCACTCGAACAACTTTATTTAAAAACAGAATTAAAGAATGTATTTCTGGCTTTTCAAAATGCTATAGCATTTTTCTGTAGGTATCACCGTTATTTTTTAATAATTTTTTTTCTGTTTTAAGTGATTTTTTTCTTAAATGCCCCTCCCGCCTAAACGGGGGGAAATAGACTCCCCCCCTCCCATACGATTTTTTTCTTGTCTAAGTCCAACCTACATGCCCTAGCTTTTTGTCACACCTTATGCAAATCACCCTGTATATGTAATTTGAAACCTACACGGAATAAATAAATAAACTGTGATGTTATTTATATGAAATTGATGTTATACTTATTGAATTTTAAGTATAACATAATTTAAATGTTAAAGAAACAAAAAATCGTCGTCAGCTGATTGTTTGTGGGTGTAAAGATCGTCAGTTTATGTTCCAAAGATACTATGCGACGCTCGAATGCGTTGAGTGCGCGACATGTTTATCGCGCTGACTGACGGTGTTACCCCCGTCAAAAGTGCAGCTGACTATTTTCTTTATTATTTTAAAAGTATAAAAATTGAGATATATAAATTTCATAAGGTATAAAATAAATTTATTTTTCAAATTTTAAATGAGGTTTATGCCCGTGACTGACATTGAACCCCCCCTCGGCAATACAGCTGACGATAATTTTTTGAAGAAATATGATTAAAACAATAATTTAATACAGTTTCGCTTGGTATAAAATTCATCGGAGCAAATTTTTTTCCAATGACTTTTGCATGCTGTCTCCTTTAGCTCCACCGCTTTCGGAGCAGCTGACGTTCAGATCTGTTATGTGTTAGGGGAAAACTATTATTGTTATGATTTTCAGCCGGGATGAAATGACTTCGTCAACTATAGCGCTACCTCCCGTACTATTATGTTGACACTGGTCATTTGCCGCTTATTGGCAAAGACCTACGACTTAAGAAAACCCCAATAGGAAAATCCTTTTCACGTCGCCTCTGCTCAGAAGAATGTTCATTTGGGTATCAGCTGTGTGGCGATGTCGACAATCAAACATGCATTGGCATTGAGGTTCCGGCAGTTTGCTCTAGATGTACCTATTCATTCAAAAATGGGCATCGTAGCTGAAGATGTTTTTTATTTTATTTTTATTGCAATCTGAAAACTCAATCCCACACAGTGGTGTTGTGAGATTTGTCTTCTAAGAAATTACAAGCCGAAGGCTCGTAAAGAACCTGAACCTAGTGACTTACAATTCTCAACCATTCCGAGTGTTGTGGGCGAGAAGGGGGAAATTACAATTTTCTGCCCTCCCCGATCTGCTAAAGCGAGAAGCACTTTTCGTGACACGAGATATTCTTATGGAATCTGTCACTTTCCTTTATGGAAGTGGCTGGGGAGCGAATCCAAACCTCCTACATGACATTTCCACGCACTAAGCATTATACCACCGGGTACTATATGTCAAAATTGGAAAACACTTTATATAGAGAGATAATAAAACAAGGATGGAAGAATACAGAAAAAGAAAACCCATTAACATGATGCCAATAGACTGATATCAAATCATTTTCAATGACAATAAAAAGAAGATTTTTGTCATTTCATGATGACTATTATATTTTTTTATGTATTATTTCAGAGAAGTTAAACCAGAGCAAGAAAATGAAAACAAAAAATCCCAATCATTGTCAAATAAATGAAGCAGATGAATCATCATTTTGCCCTTAAGAATAAACTCTCCAAACATTTAGAAACACCTTATTCATCTGGAAGATGACTCAATAAGACTTCATAGTCTTTATGGGATTAAGTTCCTGAAGGTTATACCAACATATGTATGTATGTATGCACAATTGCACATACAGTTCCATTACAATGGATAAAATAAATCACGGAGTTATCTCACAAAACTATTCTCCTCAGTCCTTGTTGTATTATATTTAACTTCATGCTAAGCATTTATTTCCCATTTTTACTTTCGGATTGAGGTATCCTTGAAGAAACACGACAAATGGAAATGAATATTTTTGGCAAATTTGTTTTCTCAATAGAGTATTCAAGAGGTTTTTAACGAGGAAAGGAACGAGTATACATGTGTACCTATATTTTGTTCTGAAACAACTACATTTCACATGGTTGCCAAGCAAATTGTTTAACATGAGTGCCTTAAACGACCACACAAAACATGTACTCTTAAAAATGGACATATTAAAACTTAATGTAAAGTGAGTGCATTGATGTTTTAATGGTAGACAAGGGATTACAACTTAGTTGTTAATTTGAGGGAGACTCTCTGAAAATGTTGCACCTTAGTTCTATTCAATATATCGGGCTTAATACGGACATACATATATAAATGTTTATATATAAATCGAATATAAATATATAGTAATGAAATTTTTTAACATCTTTCTAAATTTTTCACTAAAAATATGTTTTTTGTTTGATAATAATAAAAAATAAAATGCACGACTGGGTCGCATGAACTTGCTCCTATGTAATAGACTAGGAATTTAAAAAAAAAACGAATGTTATTAAAGAAAACTGTTCATAAGGATAAAATGAATTTTTTAAATTCTTTTAGTAGTAAAAGATAAAAACAGAATGCTATGCAAATATGAATTTATGCAAGAACAAAAATTATAAGTCGTTGTAGTGGTTCCTTAAAAAAATAAGCTTTTATGTACAAAATTTTTAAAACATTTTTAAGAAAAAAATTTGGTACGCCAACTTTAGGTTTTTATTATTGCACTAATAAGAGTTAAATTTCCAAGAAAAATACTAAGCCTTTCTTGAGGTATCGAATTTTCCAAAAAAACGACTTTTTTTCTAAAAATTGAAAAATTATATTTTTTTTTTAAGTTTTCAAATGCAATGTTTTTTAAACTTTTTAGAAGCTTCTCTATAAAAAATTTCATTAAAATCCATTATGTCGATAATGAGAAATTCAAAAAAATCGTTCTATGGTTGGTACAGTCAGTAATATCTAGATTTCAAACTTTTTCTTATTAAGTTATAGGTCGTTTAAATTAATAAAAAGAAAAAAAATTTTAGCAAAATTCTCGGAACCGTTTTCGAGAAAAATAAGATTTTCGAAAACCATGTTTTAACAATTGTATGGAAGGTACCGTTAGTCTTAGATAAAACAAATTTTTTTTCTCAAATCTTGTAGATTATGTTAAGAAACTTTTATTTATCAAGTTTAAAAAAAATTTATCATGGGGTTTTCGAAGTATTGAGTTTTGAAAAAAATTTTTGAAGTTTTTTCAAAAATCCAAAAAACTTTTTTTTTAAATTTGAGTAGGTACACAATTCTAATTATGTTTTTAGGGAGCTTTAGCAAAAAAAAAGATCAAAATCGGTTGTACCGTTTTTGAGAAAATCAAAAACAAAAAAAATGGTTCCATAGGGAGTACCCTCAATAACCATTTTTTTACCATTACCTAGCTTTAACTAAATGAAATTTTTTTATATTTTTATTTTTAAAAATCTGTCGAACAGTTTTTGAGAAAAAAAAAATATTTATGAAATTTCGAAGAATATCCGTATGGCAGGTACCGTTATTTTTGGCCTTAAAAAAAAAAAGAAAAAAATGCGTGGGGGCAAAAAATTAAAAATGAAATCTACCATTTTTAAAGAAAATCGGCCCAGCCGTATAGGCTGTAGTCGAACAGACAGACAGAATTGCGAGACCCACTTTTTTAGTCTTCGCTATCATTGTAATGTCAACTTTGATCAAAATCTCGAGTTCGATTTTTTTACGAATGCATAACTTGCCTTATCGTACCTATAAGTCGCAAGTAAAAAAAACTTTGAACTATGATAATTAGGACTTGTCAAATTTGAATGTACGCATATGTCAACTATGATAAAGTTCAACTGACTTCCTTAATACGAGTACTTCAGCACAACTAAAAATGAGTTGACCGATGTTTGACTTTTGGCAGGCCTCAAGTACTATAGGTTTGAGTAGAAGGAGCATTCGCTTTTCTCAACTAGATTTTCGAGAAAACAAATGCCGTCTTGAATCTTATGAATTTAAAGAGTGAAATGCTCAACAAAATATTTTCACTACAATATTTCCAATTTTTGTATGAAATAGGTAATTTTTTTTTAGAGTGGAGAACTTTAAAATAAAATAACTTAGCTTCTAAAAAAACACTTAAAATAGTTATAAACTTGAATAAGTAGTATCCCTTGTCAAAAATATTAGTGCGATGGACTGTCATACGGAAGGACTGGGTTCGATTCCTTGTCGCTGCAAAAACTTTGTTACCTCTTGCAAGGAAGTGATAAATCTCCAAAGAGTATCTCTTGTCATGAAAAGTGCCTCTCAGTGCGTCAGGAATCGACAGAAAATTGTAAGTCCCCTCCATTCCTGGTAGAATTTGGAAAATTGTTTTACGATAAAAAAAAAGACTTCATCCAATTAAACGAAAAAAACGAAGTTATGGCGATTTTCACCATTACAATTACACATTTTTCCCACTTCACTCCACAGGTTGTCGGTAGCGTTTTTATTTTTAAAATCTTTAAGCCTGTCCTGCCAGAATGCAGGACGGCTTTAAACAGCTGAAATAAAAAATTTACGTCTTGATTTTTGCCATGATTATGCCTTGTCGCTCAGGACTGCTCTAAAATAATAGAATAGATTTGAAAGCCGAGCGGCGCAGCTCTGCCCCTCAGAAATGACGCTTGCTACTCAACGGCTGCGTGGCCACCACCATATAACTTCATATGTTTTAATTTTGTTTTGCCGCTCAGCATTTTGCCGCTTTGCCGCTTTCCGCTCATTGCGTGGCCAGGCCCTTAAGGGCTCCATAAAAATATCGAAGTCGAGATTTTTATTTGACTTGACATCACTATGATATGGAAGACTAAAGAGTTTTTAAAGATGCCACGGTTGTCCACTGTCGTGCTGTGGAATACATACCAGATTGTGTCATCGATGGTCGCTCTCGGGATTGGTTATATCTCCCTTGGTAGATGCTCTTGGTTTGATTGGCCTCCTAGGATCATCGGAACAAATGCTGGTTAATTAGAATCACACCTACATTCTGGTTGATCATCCCTTTCGGCCAATACTTGCTTGTGAGAGGGTTAATATTTTAAACTAAGATTTTCCTCTCGAAAATCTGTATCTTCTTCATTGCCGAAGGAGGTATAGTGAACCAAATGGGACAGGCATACGTGAGAATGGGCCTGATCGGCTGCTTTTCGAGAAGCCCCGCCATCATGCTAAGCCTATTGCTATAGCATATTTGTTGAACTTCAACTTTTTGTTAAATCTACGCCATAATATTCGGTGTTGTCTTCTTGTGAAAAACGGTGGCGTCTGGTAGTCTTACCCCCTTATTACGGCTGGCGAGTCCAACAAATAAACATGTGAGTGTGAGAAGTTAGTATTACAGTTGGCGAATCGAGAACCTTTATTCGACTTAAATGTCATATATTTGATATTTTTAACAAACAATCAAACTTCGAACTCGAATAGTAAAGTTCGCCAACTGTAGTATGTCGAAATTGTAGTTCGCTAATGAAAAAACCTCACCTCGAACGTTCGATTCGCAAACCGTAATAGGGGGGTTGTACTAGTGTTTTGATTTCCAGCTGAAATCCTGCTTTTTGTTTTAGCTTTAGAAGCTCATAACATCCGATTTTCTTGCGTTGATATTCAACCCCCATTTCAAGTAAATGTTTTAAAGGTTGATGACGTGGTCTTGTAAATGGGATGGAGTCATTGAAATAAATTATAATTTTATCCATAACGTATTAGTTATAAAAACATGCAATTTACTGACAGTGACAGTGAATTATGAGAACTACGAAGCTTTAAATTATTTTGTATTTTTTGTTTCGCCATAAGAAAGTCTTGGCGTTGACCATCCCCGTGTGGCGGACTCGCTTTATTTTCCCGAATATTTTTGTTTCTTCTGAGAATGTATGTTCTACGAAGTTAGAGACTTTTGGTAACTATGTAGGATCATCTGGACTATGTTCTCTCCGGTGATGGCGCCAGTACTTCTTTGCAAGTTTTGGTGCAGACATTTTCATTTACTGCAAGCGAAGAATTCATGGTAAGTATCATCTTAGCAGATCTTCTAGAAAAGGCGTTGAAGTATCGGTGTTCGTTGATCAGCCTCGATGTCCATCGTCATCCACTTTCCGAGCTCCAACGCTCTTACCACTTCTGTTTCGCAAACTGCTTTGTCTCATCAGATGCCGATTCCACTCCAATTTCCGCCTCCCGTACTTCATTTGCGCCCATTTCTGTTAGGTTGTAGTGAAACTGGCACAAATTTGACTGTCATATGAAATTCCTTCGCACTTTAGTTTGGCGTTCGTTAATGCTTTGTTAAAAATAATTAAACATTTTTAGCAATAGTTACGATTCGGTCCTGAACTAATCCACATCTCCATGAATATTGATGTTTTGTCGAAGCAAAAGTTGTTGACTGTCGACTTCCATTTCATCATATCTCTTAAAGTTCCTTCTTTTATTGTAAATAGTTCCAACTTTCTAACTTGCTTTTTTACTCGGATTTTCTACAGTGCTGTAAAATAGTTTTAAACTAACTTCAAGGATTTCAACGACGTAATCTTGAAAGCAAATTAAATAAAATATTTAAGAAGTCATCTTACAGAATTCACAAACAGATATATTTTGTTTTGTTATTTGCAGAAAAAAATATTTTTAGGGGAAAATGTTCACCAATTATGAGTCTGGCAACCTTTTTTTCATACCGCCTATTTGTATATAGCGTATGCTTCTGTAGCCATATTTGTTCAAGGATACACTTAAAGTTGTCTCCGTTGCGTTCTGCTCTGAAGGACGGCACGTAGTAGTCCGTTGTTTTTCATTTCTAATTCTTTCGAGTGCGTATAAAGACAATAAGACAAAAACACTACACGCACAATATTCACTGGGGGTGATTCCGACACCAGCCTTACCATAACATCAACCTGTGACCTTCTTGTTTCAAAAAAGCCTTACAAACATCATGAGCAGCTGAGCACACATCTAACTAGGTCTAATTTATTTTTAATCCAGTTTGTCATCTTGATATGTGATTTAAAGCTGCAGATGGCGCTGCCTGTTTATAATTATGTTTGTGCACTTTTCGATGATATTCGCCGTCTTCGTTCCGAGCGCTGGAAAACATTACCTCATTAGGATGCTCGGCACGTTGTTCTTATGAAAAAAAAAACAAACTTGTGTCATTCTTTTATGCCTTTCCTACTAATTATCTGCTTGAAACTTTGACAACTTTCTATTCGCAAGGCGAATCTTAAAGACGTTTTGATAACTGAAACTGGGGACTTAAAAACATGTGTTCCCATTTACTACAACCTTTTTGTGTTCCTTCGCCCTCCCCAGCTCTCCAACAGTGACCTTAAAGTTTCTTGTTGAATAAGTTGAAAAATGTAGGTAAATAATGTACAGTCAGGCGTAGAATCAAGGATTTGTTTAATTCCCCTTTCTATACATATATTATGTGATTAGGTTAATGGATGTGAAAAATTAATGGGGTAGAGAAAAATGCCGGGAGGTGGTTGACGTATCTCTTCTTTTGTGTGACTTCGTATATTAAATGAAAGAAACCTTAAATCAACAGTTTTGGTAACTGGTGACAAGATCTCGATGAACACGGTACTAATTTTTATAAATGTACATACCTGGTACAGTGCTGTGTAAAATTCACTTAATGAATTCGATTATTTCTTTTATTTTTGTCGGTCGAAATCTACAGAAGACACTCGGTAATAGTCGGTACCAAGTAGTGTGTGACTATTACCGCACCGAAACCACCGGGATCAGACCCAGTCTATGAAAGCTCGACAAATGATGTTTCTTCCTTGTTTAAACATCACTTTGGGGGGAGTTTAAAGTTTTAATACTTTTCTACTAGACCATCAGCTCATAAACATGGTTCTTCTAAGTGTCTGAACATTGTCTAAACATTTAAGACGGTTTCCATCTCGGAGTTGGTATGACATGGCAGTTGCTGATTGTGTGATACATCAATATTTCTAACCAAGCGACATTTTTTATTACACGCAGGACTTTGTTTTGAAGTTTTTGGATGGCTTCAGCGTTTGTACCATACCATACCGATACCATACGTCCAAACGGTTTCACCACTTGGTTGAATTTTGTTCTAGATAGATAGGCCAGAGTTCCATTACATTTTTCTGTACTTTATGTTCAGTTCTTCTCTTTTCTTTTTGATGTGCTCTTTCCATTTTAGCTTTGTATCCAAAGTCATTCCAAGGTATTTGGTAGTATTGGCCATGAAAAGGCACAGTTTTACCGTTGATAAAAATTGGAACATTATTTAGTTTTTCTTTTGCTTATAAAATATATATGCGTTTCGTTTAATTTGATACGCCATCGTTGCGTCCAATCTCCAACTTTATCGCCTGCATTTTTCAGTTTTTCTGTAGCCTTTGTAACGTATTTATCAGGCACCTATATCGCATTATCGTCAGCAAAGGTGGCCATCATAGCGTTGATGTTCACTGGAATATCCCCAGAATATAACAAATACAGGGTTGGTCCTAGGACACTTCCTTGGGGTACACCAAGTAATTTTAGTCGCACTAAGATGAGCACCACTTTTCATGGCATTGAAATAATCTTAGAGGATTTGAGCTTTCCTCGCAAGAGGCAGTACTCTCTGTATACCAATATGCATGCCTTAAAGAGACTTGAAAAATAATTAAATTCTTATTGCGGTTTTTCTATCAGCACTGTTCAAGATATATGGCTCTACTTGTCGCTTGCGCATTTTAATGAATACCTTGAGGTTGATGCAAGAAAAAAAAATGTTAAAAAAGCAAAAACCTTTTAATTTGTCAATTTCATTCAAAAAACTCATCCTTTTGCCACAAGAGCCTCGAGTCATTATTATACGAAGTAGACTATGTGTCATTGTTAGGACTGTCAGCGAGTGCAGAGTGCGTGATTATTGCTCCTTCTTAGAAGATACGGAAAATTAATGACAAGTGAGAACTCTGTGAGGACAAATGTTTGTATGTATCATCCGTATATTGTACATACATATATATTTGTACCTTTTTCGATGCTTATCTATGTGAGTTGAGAAGTCTTAAGCTACCTTGAATTATTCTGTGAAAGGATCTACAGCAAGGGAGTTCTTTTTAAATTCTTTTTCTTTCTTTTAAATAAATTTCGTTTTAAAAAAAGGAAATTTTTTTTAATGACTTTAATGGAGTGACTCGTGAAAAATGTGTTACTTTATTTCACTTGAATTTCATGTTTAAGCCATAAGCCATTTTTATTAGGTTGGAGTGGCTCTTATCGAAAGTCGGCATGGATTCGAAGGTCTATCGGCTCTTTTTCGTAAGTCTGGTGGGGATTGACCATAAATCTCTTATCAAAATGAGAATCCTTTCGTTTTCAGTCCCTTAAATTAAAGACATGATCCTAGTAAGCTCAGCAAATTTGCTTATGAGGTTTGTGTTTCTGAATCAGCTTATACAAATGTTTGAGGAAAATCCTCCTTCTATCGAAATTAACGAAATTAAAAAAAGTTCAAATTTATTCAAACAGGAGAATGAACTCTTCAGAAGGTTCATACAAATATTAGACTGAAGCCTATTTAGTATCTTGCAGCACATTAAGACTAAACGATTCCAACTCTTGGTTGACATACCTTATGGTCACAGTAATGTTACTTAGTTGATTCCACTAGGAATGTTTTCGACTCCCACTGACTACTGCACTCGACCGCATCGACACAACAATCCTTACTGATGGTTCCAAGATGGCGTGTGATGTTGGTTCAGGAATTTCTCTGAGATTCTAAAATTGCACATTGTGTGAAAATGTCTCTCAGATTTGTTCGACTTGAGGTACAAAACTGAATTTGATTACACAAGTGAAGAGGTGTCTGCGTATGAATAATCTTAAACAAAGTTATTAAAGTCCTTATTTTCAGGAAGTTATTAAAACTAACACTAAATAAACTTTTCGAGTAAGAAGAGATATGGCTATATATTCCAAAGCCATAAACATAACGAGTAACGTTGTTAAACAATATGTTTAGCCGCCTATGGCTGACACCATCGGAGTTACAGAAGATTTTACCACCATATATGAAAATAGGAACTATAAGTGATTTCGCAAGCATTTTTCTCGTACCAAGCGGAGTAAATGTTTGGAACGTTGAAAGATTTCTTAAGGTACCATAGGCTTTCCCCACCAAAGCCTTAATGTGATCATTCCAAGTTAGGGTTCTGTTGAAGCAAACTCCCAGATTCTTAGATTTCTCGACATACTCTACAGAAGTTCCATTAAGCTCTACAGGAGGGAAGTAAGACAAATCAAGGGACTTTTTGGAAATGACGATGCACTTTATTTTAGTGGGATTCAAAACAAGACCAAATTTATTTGACCATTCGAAGATAGCATCCAGGTCTTCATTTATTATACTTACACAATCTTCAATAAGGCCAAGATTACAACTTTTAATAAGCTGAACATCGTATGCGTACATTCGTGTCTCGCAATATTTTATTAAGAGTGGCAATTCGTTTATATATGCTGAAAAAAGAAGAGGTCCCAATATAGATCCTTTCGGTACACAATAGCCCAGTGATAGTAAATCAGAGACCCGACTCCCTGAAACAACTGATTGACTTCTCCCGGAAAGGTAGGACAAAATTAGCTTTTCTGCACCGTTAGAAAAATTGAAGTTATGTGAGAGTTTTCAATTAGTACTAAGAAAAAACGAAATCTGTTTGTGCATAATTCTTTCAACCACTTTTTAAAGGAAGGGCAAAATGGTTATCGGCGGAAAATCTTTTTTGCTGCAGTTTTTTGGGACAGGAATCACTTTAGAAACCTTCCACTGTGAAGGAAAAATGTGTATTGTTAAAATTGTGTTAATAACATGGGTAGAATATGGAAGAATAAGATGAAGTATTGCGTTCACAAATGAAGGATGTAATCCATCAAAACCCATTGCGTTTGATTTAATAGAAATAAAGCTTTCCACTACATCTTCTGGAGTTACACATTCAAAATGAAAAGAAGCACTTAAGGTTGGTAAAAGAGATGAATCAAACTCCAGAGAATCAAGCGAACCCACCGATGTTGGTCGAGGAACTGACGATATGAATGCCCTATTTAGGTCATCACAGTCAACATCATTATCAGCATCAATATATCTCTCTTTACCAATACCTATTCCACACAGATTCCTCCACAACTTACTTCCATTTTGTGAAGACTAAGATGTTTCACATTCCATTTAGTTTTTGCAGCAGCAATGTTTCGCAACTGAAGGTATTGTTGGCGATCCTCGCTTTTCTGACGCGTTTCCATTTATCGTAGACAGAGTTTCGTCGGTTAACAACTTCTCGGATCTCATTATTGAACCAAGGATTATTCCTATGTACAATGGTTTAAGTTTAAAGTGGAACATGGAGATCAAAAATTTAAATCAAATTACGCTCTAGAAAATCAACTTGTTCATCAGGAGATATTATGAAGTATATCTCGTCCCATCGGATAGCTCGAATGTCTGACTAAAGAGCATCGACGTTTATGTTTTTTCTTTTTCTAAATAAATTATTTCTAAATAAAATAAACACAAATCTCAAAAGACAGTAGTTCCATGGATTGAAACCCATGACTTCTTGAATATTTTCATCGAGAGAAATAATGCAACCTTAATTGAAGATAGCTTCAGACCATGCAATATGCTGAAAATTCGGAGTTAAGCTTCTTCGATAATAGGTACCCTAAGGATCTAAAAAAAATATTAAAGTTACTTGATGTTCTAATTTTTAAAATAGGTCGCATTAATAAATCACACCAATACATATGTCCATTTAATCCATCTGGGTATTTAAGTTTTCGATATTGATAAGATACTGAGTGCAAGTAGAAGCTTTTCTTGTTATCTTAACATTATTCATGTATGTATCATAATCTCAAGCTTTTAAATTTGGTTAGTGAAAGGACCTAAACAATTTCTTTGTTAATCTAACAACTGCACATAGTAATGTATCTGTTAGATGTAACTATGAATATTGAAAATTTTGTTCATTATCTTAAACTTGTGGTAAGTGAAATATTAGATTTATTGAAATTCAATAGATATTCTTCCAATACCCGAAATATTGTTCATAATTAAGTCCTCCAGCTTGAGTACATAACTGATGTAACCGGAACTTTCACAAGAGATATCTATCTCTATTCATTGAATCAGGAGCAGTGGAGCATTAATTAACATAAATAGATAAATACGAATTCACATTTGGGTGGTTTGAATTTCTCAAGCTGAAATAATGAATTAGGAGTAACATTAATCCTTTATAAATTTAATTCTAATCTCTTAAAATAATATCAAATTGAAATGCCGAGTTCAAAATTGAATTAAACACTCTTTTTTCTTTTCAGAAAATTATCTGATTAGTTTTTATTTTAACATTTCTATTTATAATAAATTATGTACATATTATCTTACAGTAAGTTACCTTATCTATTGGAACAGAAACGTTATTGCTTCGTCTCAACATACTCGTATGGTCGGTGGTGTTATATTTTATGACTATTTTTTGTGTGGACTCTATTTTTATTTTATCCTGTTCATTTATGAACAAAAACATTATAGTAGGTTGAACGAGTAGATCAATAAAATAGTTCCTAATATTTTTCAAAATTTCAAAAACAAAATCACTTTTTGGGAAGATGTTAGTAAATATATTTTAACTTAAAGAAGTTAACGTGTGTTGAATGTCTTTTCAAAACATATGATTTTGTCGAAAGAAAAATTCAAAGTTGCGATTCATTGACAAACTTGTGGCACAAAATTTTGTTTTAAGCTCTTCTTTAACCTTGAAAATAATTAGCTTTAAAACCACACCACACTGCTGTGATCAAGAGCATAGTCTTGCACCAGAAAGTCATGTTTTACCTATGTACCGCTTGGATTTACTTTCCTTAATTTGTTGAGCCGATTTTGTATTTCTTAGAATCACGATCTCGTGTTCACAACTCAATATAATATATCTGTGGTGCTTGGTACAAACATAATAAGTACATAAAATAATTTGCGTCCACTTTACATGGAGCTCAAATGGGTAAACTGATTTTCTTCGAATTTGTATATGTAAATATTTATTGGTGTATACCCGTTAAGGTTCTAGCACGATGTAAAGTGAGCGTAAGGATGTTAATTACATAATTTATGTAGTCATCATGTTTATAGCAAACACCACAGATATATTTATTCATTTGGTTAGAGATAAACTAATTCCAATGACAACTATTTGCGAGGAACAATAAAGATGAATTCGTAATATCACGACTAGAATGCGAAAACATATTTCTCAAACATTCGATGTGCAATCTTACTCGTTGGGTATTAAGTAGAAATATACCTAATTCCAAGAGCAACAAAGTTTTTCTTTCAAAACCTCGTAAGGAAAATTTGTGCTTCCCAAAATAACTCAAAAAAGACTTCTTCAAAAAAGTTGTTTGCTGATTTTTTCCAAACATAAAAGGTTAAGAAGAAAGTATTTGACATAATATGAAAGATATTTTTGTTATCTTTCATTTGATATCAAAATATTTGTTCTACGTGCTATACTTTATGATTTATGAGTATTTGCTTGCAAAAAGGCCGTTTTTTACCATCTCCAATATTCAACTTTAAGCTCAATTATCTCGAAATCCCCAAAACCGAATTCGAATATATTTGGCAGATAGATTAAGCTTAACATAAGTTTTCATTTGGTACTAGTCTCGTTAGTGTACGCTCTGGGCCCAACCTCAATAGAAAAATGGGTCATCTCCTTTTATTACAAAAAGAAAATGAAATTGCACGGATAAAATTATTGTAAGAAAGAGAGCATATTTAAATGAATCGTTTGTAATCTCCAGAATTATTGCCTTTAACCAGGGCTGGAATCGCGTAGGGTAATAGTTGATTGTCAATTTGTTGATTGTCATTTTGACTATAGCTGTCTCTATCATATAAATAAAGAAATATAGAGAGAGTGATTGTCAAAATGACAATCAATTATTTGAGTGATCACTTTAATCTTAATCTTTTGGAATGCTTCTTTAGTGTCACCCAAATCGATTTCGGATCGGCTTACAATAGCATCTCTCCGCTCATTCGTCTTTGGTTCCAATTCTAATGTCGTGAATTGAAATAATAAAGTCGCTCAGCGAATTAATCTGCTTCAGCTTCAGTGTACAAACAGAGTTGAGCTGAGAGTGAGCAAAAGCAACGAGCAAAGAGCAAAGCGGAGAAATCAAACACATGTAGTGAAAAGTTAGCACACAGAGTACAGCGTCGTTCGAAGATGGAGCAAAGAGTCATTAAGAGAGCAAAGCGGCGATTTCAAACATGTTTGATTTGTCCGCTCTCATCGCTGCGATTTATAACTAGAAGTGGTGAAATTTCGAACTGTTTTTTGTCTTTAAAGTTACTGCAAGATGTTTTATTGACTAGAATCGGGTTTGCCACGAAATCTGTCCACTTCTTCGTAAGCTTGTTTTGAATTTTGTCAAGTAAATAACCGAATGTTTTCATGGTCATTCGGAAATATTCTTGAAACTTTTAACATGATTTTCTGTTTCCGCGTTTCAGAAAATATCATATGCTTAAAAATGGGTTTTCAATAAAGTACAGATTCAAATTTTTAGAATCCATTTTTATTTGAAAAATACAAATATTTAAATGAAAAAGAATAATCTCTTTCTTGTTTACTTCTACTTTGCTCTTGCTCCTTGCTCTTCAGTCTGGCTAGGCTTCATCCTTGCTTTCTTCTCGTAGTTTTTGCTCTTTTGTCTGATGAATTTCTTAGCTTTGCTCTCCGCTCCACACTGTTTGTACCCTTAGTCTTGCAGCACTTGATAAACAAGCTGTTGATGTGATCTTGTGATCAGGGTGGGATTGAAAACTGATCCATCAGTAACGCCAACATCCTGCACAAGCCTCGAGTAAGGCAGAGTCGCCAACAACAACAGCTTCCTCATAAACTCCCTAATTTGTATCGCCATTGGCCTGGACCAAGAGACGCACAATCGCTTAAAAGTGTTCACTTCTAAATTAACTATTTTTACTTGCGATATAGGTACTATGTATAGGGCAAGTTCTGCATTTGGAAAAGAAAATCGAACTCGAGATTTTGATCAAAGTTGACATTACGATGATAGCGAAGACGAAAAAAGTGGGTCCGACAATTCCGTCTGTCTGTCTGTATGTCTGTACCTCGAACTTCAGCCTAAACAACCGGAGGTATTTTCTTCAAACTCGGTAGTTAAGGGTCTTCGGTGATTCCCTAGAGGAAAAATTAAAATTTTTTTTTTAGCTCCAAAACTAACGGTACACCCGTAGTGTAAAATCTTATTTATCTCGAAAACGGCTCTAACGATTTTGATAAAAAAAATTAGGTGTGATATTATGGATATGGAATACGTTTTGGTAAAAAAAAATTTGGGGCAAAATGTTATTAACGGTACCTGTCATAGAACCGTTTTTTTGATTTTCGACTTTGTCATTAACGGCTCTAACGATTTTAACCAAAAATTTTCAGCAGGAGTCCCCCTTAGTTTAAAATAATATTGTATATAAAATTATTCGAAAAATTATTTGTTTGTTTTTTTTTGAAAAATCAATATCTTCAAAACCTATGAACGATTATTTTTTGAAATTATTTCCTAAAATCAATATTATTAAATACTTAAAATTCGCATCCCACATATTTTTTCTTCAAAAATTTTAAAGAAATTTCTTATATAAAAAATTTATTTATTTAATAATAAAACGATTTTTTAAAGTTTCTTTGCATAAATTCATACTTTGCTAGAAATCAGACGGCAATTTCATTTTAAATTCATGTTTTATATTTATAAAATGTATTTTAAATTCCAAAGTACTTTTACATAAGAGCAAGTTCGTGCGATCCAGTCGTGCATTTTATTTTTTTTGAGTTTGAAGCGTAGAAAATCATTTTTTATGTGAATCATATCAAAAATACCCTATTTTGTAGCATATGTACATAGCTTACTATTTTAACACATTAGGTACTTAGTTTTGAACAAAAAAAATAAAAGAAAAAAAAGATACATAACGACCCTGCTCAAAACAAATATCCCACTCTTAGTCTATCCTATAAACATCTGTTCGAATAAACAAAAAAAAAAAAAAAAAAAAAACAGACAAAAGGAACTTCATTACATAGATAATATTATTGGCCTCAAGTAAATAACATTATAAATGCCCCTAACATATTTTCTATTATTTTATGACAAATTTTGCAATTTATTTTAAGCCCTGGAGCCTATATCTATTTTTTTACTGCCCATATTCTAACGAGGGCACATTTATGATCCAAATAAAAACATATCTTCTTAATTTAACACAGAATTGAGCATTTTTAAAGGCATAATATGTGCTGGCCTTTTTCGTCATATGTCAGTTTGCTTGTATTATTTTCCACTCGAGACATGAATTGCCATCTAACTGCTATTTGTCCATGACCAAGTGCCTATTCGTCTTCGATACCTTTTTTTAAGAGTTTTATTTTAAGCATCACATACTCGTTAAGGAGACAGGTGGTGGCGGCGGCGGTGTAAGAACACAAACTCACATACACCCAACGAGGGGTAGTATATTCTAGTATATTGGTAATTTTTTAACTAAAGCTTGTAAAATGCGATCCATTAATCTTTGATGCTGGCGTATGCGCACGTCAGAGAACTTTCATTTATCATTCAACTTACCGCAAAAGATATGTGCTAGGTATATCTACTTGTGTTCTTTTTTTAAGGATATACGAGTGCGTGCGAGTGGTTTGGTTCCGTTTCCTTCCGAATAGAGACAGGGTGTTCTATAAAAGGTAGAAGTTGTTGTTACCACGAGCTTCAATTCAACTTGGTTGGTTACTAGTAGGTAAAGTTATGGATTCGTAAGACCAATCGATTATATAGACGAAGGGACGAAAATTGACTAAAAATTAAACAAAATTTATTTATTTACAAAATTTTTTATTTATAAAAAACTGAATTTTGAGAAGGCATTTAATAAATTGTCCGAATTGAGTTTGTTGAATAAAAAAGGAATACAACAATAGTTTTGGGCCAGCTTTGTATCATTGTTGACACGAAGCATCTCGTCAAAAAAGCGTACAATATTCGTCATGCAGTGACAACTCTTCTAAAAAGAGTCATAAAAAAACTTTGACTTTAGTTATGTTCGATTTTTCTTGAGGTTCTGTTGAATTTTTATACAATTATGAATTGTAAATTGAATAGAATACTTCTGTTTTATCGCTTCTTTCACAAGCAATGCTCACTCGAAGTAGCCAGTTGATACCCGCTTCGCTAGGAATGCTCATCAGTTCACCCTTGAGCCTAACTTTGGTCGTACCGTCAAATATAAAGATTCGTTTTTTAGTCGCACAACACGATTATGGAATAACTTACCCGGCACACTTTTCCCTTGCCATTTCAATTTGCAAACATTCAAAGCCAATGCTCATCGACACCTCCTTTCTCTCCCCTCCTAATTTCTCCCTCGCCCGTGCTATGTTTAAAACATTATAAGGATCTCGTAACGTACCCTTGAGCGCGAGTGAATTATAAAAAAAAAAAAAAGAGTACGCTTCTATCACGAGAAATTCCGGGTTTAGTAGGTCTGAGAAGACGTTACGAATTTTTGGTGTCTCTCCTGGGCGCCATTTGCATTCTTTTGAATAAAAAAAATAAAATGTTCGTCAAGTTTTTCACCATGCCCATTTTCTGTTATCAAAGGTTTCAAAAGACAATCGTCATTGTCTATAATAATAATAGTGCCTGCGCCATGCTCCTTAGCGAAACCTTCTAACATTTTAAAGGGCACACGGAATAATATTTTCCAAAACGATATGAATTTGTCGAGCAATACATTTGTCAATGATTATCAACACAAATAAAGTTTACAGCAGGAACGCAAAGTACATTATATTTATCTGGGGGAATTCGGTACAAGATTCGATAAAATCAGGAATTGCATCTTGAACATTACGAGCTCTCGACTCCATTGCCAACAAAGGGTTCATAAATGCAAACACAATTATGCGATAGTCAAAGAAACAAAATTATGGAAATTAAAAATATTCCATCACGTTACGCGGTTTGGCGTTTTGCTTAGCATACAATTTTCTGGCAACATCTTCTCTTCCAGTAGGATGAAAGATATTTGATATCCATAAAAACCCTTCCCCAAAAAGAGCTTTCTTCTTCCGACTCGGACTCTTTCCTAGAAACTAATTGAAATCAGGAGCTTTTATCACTTTCATTTCAAATTGGGATTTCCCAACTTTGTAGCCATATTATTTAGGGCTATGTATATTTACGATCGCCATAATCTAACTTCCGAATGGACCATTCCCAACGTAGATAAATTCGAATCGATCGATTAAGTGAAGAATCCGCCAATACCCGTACGACAACGAAACCCAAGATCTCCTGAAAATATCGTCACTATTCGTGAGAGTATACAGAAGAAACTAATGCAGTCAATTTCGCGCATAAGAACTCGGCCTTCAACTTGGCGATCATAGTAAGGACGTGGCACCCGAACAGTAACAAGATGATCCCTATTTCAGTCGGAAAAACCGTTCGGCTACGAGGCATATTTCTGTTATTTATGTGAAAATGGAATCCTCAAGAATGAAAATTATCGAATTTGGGAAGATCACAATCCACCAAGTTGCAATACATCCAAAGAAAGTCCCCGTATGTCGTGGATTGGGCTAGCGGCACCATCGTTCTATACGCTAGCAGTGTCGGCCGATGGAAACCAATTTATTTTTGCGCGAATCAGATGATATGGTTTCATGTGGTTTCAAGAGGACGGACAGCCTGTGCCACAATGAACATTTTGCACCAGTGATTTCCGAACATGGCTATCTCACGCGGATGCCAGATGCCCCCATCCAGCAAAGCTACTGCATTTTTACATTTGTGAACTTTACGTTTACGAGTATCTCAGAGCGCCACAAATTCTTAGAAGAAACTTTCAAGCTACGCAGCACAAACCCTTAGTTTATATTTACTTTGTTGCATTTAAGAGCAAGTACGTGCGACCCAACTGTGAACCTAGTGTTGTTAGTTTTTTGGACACAGTGGTGATTCAGTTCGAAAAAACATCGATTATCCTGCATAATAGCTGATATATGTATGTTTTATGCGGGCGCCTCAGTCCCGCCTTGCCAAGCGATTTATACAAAAATGTTTGAGGCACCCATTGTGGTAGTCTTGCTATGTTGACGTGAGGTTGATGGATCCCTCATATTACACTGATTGCTATGTTGTGTTTAGTTTGATGCGGTAAGGAAGGATTTTGGGACAAGTTGATGGACTTTTTTCCGTTGTTGTTACGATGGAGCAGCATTAACGGGAGCTGGAGATTTATGAAGGTATTGCCATTGCCATCGGTTGTTCGTTGTTATTATAATGTATAAGGGTGATTACATTTAAGGGGCTTATTTTTTTTTTTTTTTCTAATGAGAAACAGGTTTTCAAGAACATATTTGAATCGATCTGGCTTATGTTCTTCTACATCTAATCAATTCTTATAAGGATCTAAATGATTTGACAAAATAGATACATTTTGTGTCATAAGAAAATGGAAATTCGACTTTCGCTTTTGGCTAAATGGCGTCTTTCACAAGTCATTCCGAAATCTTTCCTTGCAAATAATATAAAATAATATAATAAATGATATGGAGCAGAGGAATGCATTCCCAAAACTTCTCGAATCAAATTATATACTTGAAGCTTGTTTTCCTGCTAGCTCTACGTGACTGATAGCAACATTGCTCCACCTGTACTCGAGAACGTAAATCATACAATGGGATAGGTATGTTTCCTCACTCATATAGTTGTAAGAGCCCTACGAGATTTTGACATAAAGAAATTTGCTGGTCCTGATGGCATACCCTCCCTTCTTGCATTCTTCATTAAGAGGTCTTCTTCATCGCTAGCGTAAGCTTCCATCGCTCTTACTGTGTAAGTTAAATCTTTTCTATAAGATGGAAAACCGCATATGTCCAGCCTGTTCCTAAAAAAGGCGAAACATCCTCCCCCTCCTCCTATCGACCAATTGCACTTACTCCCTTCTTTCCAAGGTTATGGAACTGCTCTGCTGATAAATCATCAGCTGAAGAAATATCTTAAAGATCGAAAGTTTCTAAATGACCGGCAATACGGATTTCGCCTGAAGAATGGAACAGATCTTAACATTGTTTTAGAGAAAGTAAGATTTTTGCGCTTTGCTCTTTTTTCGAAAATGCGTTTAGTATCAACGAACCCCTTATTCTTTGGATTAAAAATTACCTTCTTGATCGTTCAATACATGTTGTATTGGATGGTTTAAATTCTGATTTTTACAAAATAAATGCTGGTGTTCCCGAAGGCTCTGTTTTGTCGCCGACTCTCTTCTTATTTTTATTAATGATCTCTTGGCTGAAACTTCTAATCCATTCCTTGAGTTCCTCCCCTCAATCAGTTCACACGTGATACCCGTTTCTTTGGGAATGTTCATCATTTCACCCTCCATCCTAATTTTAGCAGCACCGTCAAACACAGATTCGTTTTTTAGTCGCACAACACGATTATGGAATAATTTACTTTGCACGGTTTTCCCTTGCCATTTCAATTTGCAAACATTCAAGATCAATGTTCATCGACACCTCCTTTCTCTCTGCCTAATTTCCTCATCGCCGAACTCTCCAAGGGATTTCAACCTTACTACGTCCTCCCGGCTAAACCTCGACGACGATCACCCTCTCGGAACCACTTTCGTATTACTTCAAGGGAGGGGTCCTGTCTTAGTACCCATTGTGGGCTCACGCTGTCTCACGGAACAACTCTTCCTATCTTTTCTTCCTTCTGAGAAGGTGGTTGGCGTAGGTGCAGATCTTGTTCCAGTTCTCTTCGCTGGCCAGCATCTTTTCGACAATGTTGTCTGGAGTGATGATGCCGATGTTTCTCTCCAGTTCTTTTCTTTCGGGTTCCCATCTGCTGCAGGCAAAGACGGTATGTTGCGCGTCATCTTCTTGAGAGTCCCCCTACAGGCATGCTGGGCTGCTCGTCTTGCCGATCCTGTGGAGAAAGGCCTTGAAGTATCCGTGTCCGGTGAGTAACTGGGTGACTTAATAGTTAACCTCACCGTGTTTCCGGTCCTTCCATTTAGCCACGTTCCTGATCAGCCTCGCCGTCCATCGTCCTCTGCTTTCCGAGTTCCAACGCTCTTGCCACTTCTGTTTCGTCAGCTGCTTAGCTTCCTCGAATGCCAATTCCACTCCCATTTCCGCCTTTTTGTCGTAGACGTACGGCCAGTTGGTTTTCCGCCAGATCAAAAACGATATACTGCTGGTCGCTACATGTGTAGTCCTCGATTATTCTCCAATTCTTGATTTTTGCGAATGTGGTGCCTGTAGCAAAGGTAATATATGGGATAGTGCCTCTGTGTCCTGGTCTCCTACGTTAACTACGTTTAGTCCACATCTCGTGGCCATCTCGAGTAATTGCCTTCTTCGAGAGTCTGTAGTTGGCTACCGTCCTCTAGCGTTGAAGTATCCGGCGACTATTACGAGTAATATCTACTACTGATGATCATTCCCAGAGGTACGGGTATTACGGTTGAATTGTTATACTTATACTTATGTATAACTCAAGTAGCTCGAACTTTTTTGAGAAATCCACATGTTCGAGAGGAAATCAAAACCAAGTGTGTATTTGAAATTCGAATTTTTGAAGGGAATTCTCATTTGAAGGTACAATGTTTGCTCAAGAACATTTTTCTTTATTCATTACATGTTGCGTTGCTATGTTTATTGGATCGTATACAAGTTTCTTTTTAAAAATGCAATAAAATGAACAAAATTAAATTTTTTCCATGTATTATGGCTTTTATTAGTAAGAGCAAACATTCCCATTTATTATGGAACACGACGTGCGTCGTTCAAGTGGCTGTCTCGGCTGGCTTTGCAGCAGCGCATTCTGTCACTCAAATCGAATAATCGGAGTTATGCAGAATTCTCCTCAGGCTAGTGCGTGAAATGTTAACCTGTTGAGCTCAATGGCAAGTTGGTGTTCGTGAAGAAAAGTTCCTTGGGTTGAAATAAAATCAGCAGCAGAAGCTTAGTAACTAATAATAATGATGTTTATTGAACAGACTATTAGAAAGGAATGATATAATATTCGAGAATGAAAAATTTACATATGACAAGTTAAAATTCTAAGTTACTATACTATATACTATGTATAAGCTATTATAAACATGTAGGTATCACTTTTTTTAACTCAACAGGTCCTTTTCTTAATTTAAAATTCTGAAATCATTTGCAGTTCAACTACTTACTGTCAAGGCTATGTTCAACAGAAGAAACTTTAAATCTCATTTTGTTGCGCTTTTTGTCGAATCTCCTTTGCAAATTGGATTTTGACAAAGTTCCATTAGTAAAAAAAAAACACTTACCACGATTATTGCCATTACCAATAAAACTTAGACAACAGACCCCACTGTTTTATATACTGTGACAAGATTGCACTGAATCCAAGTTACAAATCCCATTAATATTGCGCCATATCCTTTTAACGACATTATTTTTTATTTATACATATACCTCGTCTCACTAGCACCCAAATCGTATTGATCACATCCTTTTTCTTCATCCGGATGGAAAACGCAAAACAGAGGAATTAAATAAGTTCCTTACTTCTGTCGAAGTCCATTTGCAATACACTATAGCCGGGTAGTGTTTATTGTGTTGAGTTTGATAGTCTTTGAACGTAATCCTGTTTCATTAATGTCTGCCAAAAGGATACTTAAATGTTATGCCCACACCCAACAGCACACACAACCAGAAAAAATCAACAGTATTAGGTTGATATTTCATCCGAATAAATGTCGTGACTGGCAAGCTAAACATCATTCTGGTGTTCAATGTGTGGGTAGTTGTTTGGTAACCTTTTTTTTGGTTTAAAATATTCAAGGCTTTCGTTGGAAACATTAATTTTTTATTTGAACTTCCAAAGGACCTAGGTTTCTTCTCTTTGTATGTATTTTTAAATTTGTCTGTTACTATTGGTGACATTTTTTTTATTTTTTGATTAACGTGTTGATTCAATCGAATTGTATTGGTAAGTTATACATACAGAGTGTGTTTTATGTTCCAGCTTGATGTTGTCTTTAAATACGAAATAGAATTATCAATTTCTATTAAATTGATTGGTAATATGGTCTTTAACATTACGTATGGAAAATGATGTGGGTCAAGTAGGCACCTGTGGCCGTGGCGCAAAGGCGAGCTCTTGCATAGAAATTTCGCAGACTTCTGTTGTAATTTCAGCAATTTCGTTTCTAATGATGTACACCTTTTTACCCATGAGAAGAAATCGAGGATCGTGGTATATCCGGGAAAAAAATTTCTCGTATAAATTGCATCGTATGACACAGGCTTCCAACATGTCTCGGTAACGGTCACCAGTAACAGTATTACCTATGGCATCCTCAAAGAAAAATGTAATAATGAAGTCACCGGTCAGTTCAAATGGCGAACCATACAGTTACTCAACGAGGCTATAGTGGTGGGAGCGTTACGAAATCCCGCATAACATAATCCCGTGTAACGAAATCCCGCAAAGTTACATTCTGTAAAAAACCTGTTATCTTAACAGAAAAATATTATAATCACGAAATCACGTAAAACGAAAACCCGAACATTTGCTAATATTTAGCAGAATTTTTAATACTTTTCTATATAATATTTCGTACTTTTGGAAAAATGTATTGAACAACAAAAAAGAGTATTTTGGTGGACGGGCTGGTTGGATGACTGTCTTGTTGGACGACGGGCTGGTTTATTGGACGGCTGGCTGGTGATATTTTGATGATTTTGATTGAATTGTTATGGAAATCATTTTAAGTCGAAATAACGCTAACATTGAATGTTAAGTTTGAATCTAATTTTAAAATTTGCTCCAGGAAGAAAAATATAATCTCAAGATATTCCTTGCCAAATAGCTTAAAAAGCTGTTGACTTTTACATACAGAAAGTTCTTTTAAGAGCTTAAAAAAAAGATTGTAAAAAGAAACGAAACAAAAACAGGTATTTTGATTGAGAAAATCTTTTTCCTCTAAGAAATTATCACAACGCTTATTCCATAATCACTCCTTGTTTTATACTTTTCATTGTGCAAATTATTAGGGTATAGGTTCGTCCACGTTGATTCTCACTATTTCGTGTCAGTTTAATTCTTTGCTTGCCTCTCATATCATTAGTTAATCTCACTCAGCATAGAACAGTGCGGTCTTCTTTGATTCTCGTTGGTTAATTTTAATTCACATAAAGTATTGAAATGTTAAATACAATGAGGTCTTCCGTATTATTAACATAGCCTTCCGTAATTCTCATCGGTTAATCTAAAGTTAAATGAAGCAGTGCCGTTTCCAAAATAGTAGCAACCACGTTGATTCTCATTGATTAGTGTCTCAAAACACTACGGAAATGAAAATAATTATACTGCGCTGTCGCTTTATATTAAAGAAAATAGTATTTTACGGTATTTCGTTACACGGGATTTTGTTATGCGGGCTTCTGATATGCGGGATTTTGTTTTGCGTGATTTCGTTGCGCGGTATTTCGTTACGCGGGATTTCGTACCCAACCCATATTGGTCGTTGGTATATTAATCGCGGGTTCTCAGGTGCCGAATAGCGGTTATCCTGTTTAATAGATAAAAGCCAGCCAAATAGAGATGTACTTTGGCACTCATAATGATTTCTTGTCAAAATAGCGGTCGTCCATATCGAGTTTTAGTTGAGCCCTACAATCTCAACACTTTGTTTCTACGTTAGATGCTTTATAAAAAATTGTCATCGATCACTCTCTACGACTGTCAAATGCCAACTGACAAATGTCATTCCCGCAAATATGGCGAAATGAAATCGACCTAGAACATACAACGCACCCTGCGTACTTTCTACTCTTAAACAATTCCACTTTGAGATTTTCGATATACCTACATACAAGCGTTTGGAACATATTGAGGTCTCTGATTGCTAAGAATTTACTTTTGTTACAATGCGGCGTATTCATAGATGTTTACTAAACTCCTGCTAAGTTGTTGCTTAGGGCTAAACCTGGGGCCTAACTTTAAACATAGGAACTGCTGTGCTTAAGTAGTTATTAGGCAATGTCGAAAGCTATTGAGTAGACGTGTTAGTTTTGGAGGCAGTTTCAATTAAGTTTTACGTAGCACACAGGATTCAAAAACATAAATTATTGGTGTTAAAAAATCTCTTGTTTAACTTAGTTAATAAATTAAAGAAAAAAAGTGAAAGTTTTTCACACAAATATAAAAAAAAAGGAAAAAGAAAATTACATAAAATTTCATCCTCAAGTGACATTTAAATTTTTCCCCTGTTTAAAACAAAATACGCTCTTCTCTAAACTGTGATTTGTGTTCCGAAAAACGTTACATACTCAAATTATAGTAATTATGACCGGTAGGAGTAATTTAAGCAAGTTCAACACATCAACTGATGTTGCAAAAAACTCACCTCAAATGTCATCAAAATCTGCAAATCGAAGCACTGCCTCTGCAGTCAATGCTTTAAATGACAACACTATGTGGGATAAAATGGACGAACGACTGACGAAACAGAGTGAGTTTATTATCTCATTATTATCAACACAAATTCAAAATTCCGAGCAAAAAATAACAAAAAACATCGAAGCACAAATAAATGAAATTAAAACTAGCATGACAAATATAAGTCAACGAGTCGACGAGATCGCAAAGATAAACCAAACAAATATGGAAGACGTTAACAAACTCAGATCTGATTTCAATTGTTTAACAACAACAATTTCCGAAATGAAGACTGAACTAATAACAACAAAAACCGAATTGCTTAGTACCAGCGCGCAACTACATGATGTCACAGAAAAACTACATGAAATAGAACTAGCCCAAGAATCACAAAACAATAAAAACATAGCCTCAGATGTTGTTCTCTACGGTATTCCGCCAACAAAAGATGAAAACTTAAAAGCTCTCTTTAATCACCTGTGCCACACACTTGAAATAAAACCACCATCTATCAATGGCATCTTTCGTTCGCGCCCGGCTAACAAATCCTCACAGAGGTCTGCAATTTTAATAAAGTTCCAGTCACCGTATGATAAAAACTTCGTTTTAAAATCGATTGCTAAACGTAGCAGCGGTCCTACTAAAAAACATCTTTGCTTACGCGACGTAGGTTTGATGCAAAATAAGGAAACCCCCATCTTTCTTCGGGAGTGTTTAACAAAAAAAAACTACCAGCTATTGAAGATGGCACTACGTCAAAAAAAAATTAAAACAATTGTCATCAGTTTTTACCATGCGTGGGTTTGTTTACATCAAACGTCATGTGGAAGCTGAGGCCCAGCTGATTAATAACATCAAAGACTTAGAAGGAGCTGCCATGCCAGCAAACACTTCCAAAGAATAATAAAGCGCTTCTCAAACTATTTTATTGCTAATTAATTCTAATTTTTTTATTTTTCTTTTTTAATATACATTATTTTTATTTTTTACTTATTTTTATTTTCAATACATTCATTATTTAATTCTTAATAATATTGCTAGATTTCTAATATTGCTAGATTTTTCAAAAGCATTTGATACCGTTGATCATTTGAATCTCTGTAAAAAGCTATCACAATTGTACAACTTTTCAAATTCTGCGGTTATGTTGATCCGTTCCTATCTAACTGGTAGAAAACAAGCGGTAATGGTGAATGGCAGATTATCAAACTTTCTTTCAATTTATAGAGGTGTTCCCCAGGGATCGATTCTTGGTCCTATTCTGTTCTCCATATACATAAATGAACTTCCACAAATCATTTCACAAAGTACAATACAAATGTATGCTGATGATGTTCAATTATATAAAAGTTGCCCTCTCGGAATGATTGAAGATTGCGTCTCAGTTTTAAATGAAGATCTAAAAATAATTTCGTCATTCAGTAAGAACAATGGCTTGTTTTTAAATCCAAGCAAATCTAAATGCATCATTATTTCTAAAAAACCGGTAGACTCATCATACTTTCCACAAATCTTCCTTGATGGTCTTGCTATTGAGTATGTAGAAAAGGTGAAAAATCTAGGAGTAGTATTTAATCGGAAGCTAACTTGGGACACACATATCAACATAGCTGTCGGTAAGGTTTATGGAGTGCTCCGTTCGTTGTGGACAACCCAATTGTATACTCCATTAAAAACTAGAATTATGCTCTCCAAAACATTAATTATTCCTATATTAATTTATGGATGTGAAATATATGGAAACTGTGACTCCATCAGTAGAAGAAAGTTAAACGTTGCATATAATAACATTGCCAGATATATCTTCGGTTTAAAAAGATATGACAGAATATCGTCATTTTCAAAAGCTATATATAATCTCACATTTGATAATCTCGTTCGATACAGGACATTAATTTTGCTATTTAGGATAATGCAATCTCATCAACCTTGTCATCTCTATAGCAGATTACATATGTCGTCATCATCTAGATCGCAGCAAATTTTACAATGTCGATTTACTTGCTTAACCTCTGAACGTCAGTTCTTTATTTTTGCGACTCGGTTATGGAACGGACTGCCTCGAAATTTAAAAAGAATTAGTAACTTTAATATTTTTAAGAAAGAGTTATGTGTACATTTATCTCAAAATTAATTAATTATTTTTTTTATACAATTAAGGAAATTAAATGGATTAGTATAAGTAATTTGTAAAGTCTTTTATAACATTTTTGTGAATTTAAGATTAGCTTAGAATAAAAATTCATTATAAAACTTGTATTAGCTTATAAGATAATGTATCTTAAAATGCAAGTTTGCAAATAAATAAATAAATAAAAAATAAATTATCAGAGCCAAATGCCAATTTTATTTTGTTTAAGAATTAAAAAGTTGACAAAGTAGTTTATTCCAAATAAATTTGTCGTCCAGAAAAATGTTGATTGATACCGCAATTGAAGAAGATATGGACACGTTAAAGGAGTTTGAGTTATTAAGTGAAGTGCAAAATGTGCCACCACGAAAAAGGAACATATAGGTACAAAATACTATTCAATCCATTTGACTTCTACGAAATATATCATTTACATAAAGAAACAATCACATTTATCATGAATTTACTTATATAATTGAAGAACTACTCAGTAAAAGAGGATTGCCTGTATCTTTCTGGCAACCTCAAAGTTTTAACAGCACTTAGATTTTTTGGTATTAATGTCCACCAGAGTGATATAAATACGGACAAATCTAGGCCAGATTTATGACTATAAAACCCCTTATTTTTATTTAAGCTGATCTTCATGGTATATCGCAACCAACGGTTAGCAGAATAGTCGTCAATATTGAAGGCAACTTTCATCCGATGTCACTGTTCCTTTAATTTTGGCATTGGTTTATTATTATCAGCGGCCTTCATGCTAATGGTCTTTATGGTTTTTATATCATCTTGAATTATGTAGTTCTCATAGAAGTTCCTTCTCTATTTTCTATCAGTATCCCTGACGTTCGCATTTAATATTTTCTAAAAATTATTATAGAATAGTTTTTTGAGCATCATTTTTGGCTTTTTTATTTAATAAATGCGTTTTGCTTACTTTTTTTTCGACGTGCAATATCAAGAAGGACCACACAAAATGTACACCTTGGAAATATAAGATATTTATCATTATTTGACCAGTCATTATTTGAAGTATAATTATTGTGGTAGAATACCACCTTAACCTAGTGTTCTACTAAAAACAGCTCGAAAACTGACTATGAATAGTGGCTGTGTTTACTTAACCGACAATCCTTAAACTATGGATCAAGAAATTACAACTTTAGTTATTCCCTATGAATATGCCCCAATTTGTTTAACTAATTTCAATATTTCCAGTTTTATGTATATCAAAACTTTTGTGAATAATATCGAATTGTTCAAAACCTGGAACCCGAAGTTTCTATTTAACCAAATAGTTTGTGTAAACCCAGTTTTTGATCGGTTCTAATTGATATTCCATTGCTTTCATTAAAATGAATGCCCTTCCGAGAATGTTACGAGTATAGCTTATAAAAAGGTTTGAGTTTTATTAATTTTAATAATGCAAAAATTATACATCTGAAAAATAATTTTTTTTATATTAATATAAGCCATACACAAATGTATGTACATATGTACTTACGTATTATGTGAAGAGAAATATGTAGTGTTTAAAATTTAATATTTCATGGCATTTTTTCTGTCAACCCAATGATTTGCCAGAGAATTTATTCGGGAAAATATAATTAAGAGGGAACAATGCCTTGCAGCATCCCCGTCCGGCGCAATTTGCCACCTGTACTACACCTTCATAATCCTCGTATACTACACACAAATGCAAAAACAGAGCTCAATAATGACAGTGAAATCAATAGTTTAGTATGGATGTAAAATAAATCCACCATTATTTTTACCGTCATGTACTTTTTTATATGCGCACACAATGCAAAAGAGCTGAGTCCTGCGAAACAAGCTGCAAATACCGCAGCCACGGGATATACATAAAATAATATTTCGCACAGCATGCCACAGGTCAATATACTTCCCGGTGGACTTTTATGTAAAAGACCCACCCTCGTCAACTGAGAATATCGAAAATTTCGACAAAAATGCATTTGAGATTGGCCTCTCCATGTGCGTGGTTTGTCAATAATTCCCAAGCCTGCTGTGTTCGTATTTCATAATGGCGTATTATTGTAGCAGAAACACCCACACACACTTCCAGACCTAGCCGTGCAGTTTTCCCCAAGATCTACATACATTTTGAGATGCATTAAGTTTCCATTAGGTTGTGTTGTTGCCATGGTACTTTCAATTCTAAGCAAAACTTTGAATGCTTCACTTTCTTCCATTATGTGTGCGAGCGATCCATGGTCTATAAATAAGAGGAACATATGGAAGCCATTTTGGGCAGAACGGGAAATAGCTGGGGCAAGCAATGGCGTCCTATGCATACATATATGCATACTCGTAATCCTGAAGAGAATACGATTGTTGCTTGGTTTCGTCGAAGGGTAAATTACAACTTCTGCAAAATAAGGATAGGATAGGGTTGCCTTGACTTGCACTGCTTTCCCAAGTTATGGCTTCGTATTGTTGTTTCGGGACTATGTGTGTTCTACTCTGATGATGTGCATATTATGAATTGTAGCAGCTGTGGGTTTTTTTTTATTTCTCAAAAATAAAACAGTGAAAACAAAGAAAAGGAATAGTTTTTGGTTTTCGTTTTTAATAACCTGAAAAGTTTCCTCGGCAAAGGTATTACCTGTTTGACGTTGCAAAAGTCTCCATTCTGCTTTTGTGTAATAATTTTTGATAAACCCCCCCAGATGCCTCTTATGGTAAGAGCTTTGTTAATTAGGCAGCTTAAAATGTGAGTGGAGTTTTGTTTTAAAGTAAAAATGCTCTCAGACTTTCAGCGAAACATAATCTTTTACCTTTTGAGAAGTTCTTGCTTATTAAATTGATAGCAGGGCAGCAAAAATTCTCAGATTTCACATTTTAGCTTATATGTATGTATGAGAGTTTTTAAAGAAAAGGAAATAATTTTCACCAATGGTTTTCTTCTTGGATTGTAGGTAGAAAAAGTTGCCCTTAGAAAACAAAACAGTGGGAATGGGAACACTAATTGAGGATTGGCTCTTTTTGTAAACTCTGACAAAATCAAAGTCCATTTTTAGGTTGTTTGTGCTTATACTCCACCAAAGGGTTTTAATTGGTCATCACAGCATCCCGAAAAAACTGTATACTTATGTAATTTAAAAAGATAAGATAAAAAAATATTAACCCTGAATTGTTTTTGGTAAACAGTATTGAAGATTTTTTTATTATGAAAATTCCAGAACACATTCGTGTAAAAAATAGTATTTAAAGACAATGGCAACGGTATCGGCTACCGATACATCGTCACCAGTAAAAATATTTTATTGACCTTATTTTTACGGAATTTTGCTGCAGAATTTATGTAAAACCATGAAGTATCTCGACAGCTAAGTGATTCACACACTATTCATCTAGTGGATACTTCTTCTCAAAGAATTTGTACCGTAGCTCAGGGAAACAATTATAAATGAAAATAGAAATAACACAACAATTATAGTGGAAAAATATTATAAAAAACACTTTTTATTAAATATACACGCTGCTCTGTTACCTGCTGAAAGACGACTGACTCTCGTTAATAAAATTCTTAAAACATTCTCATTCCTTTCGTTAGGTTTTACAAAGGTGTTTATATAAGTGTATATATTTGCTAAAAACATCGAATGCAGAGTTACCATCCTCATGCAGTTCGATACAGAATTGTTTCTTCCCTAACCGAAACATCCCAGGATACTCGTATATACATTTCTGTAAATGATATTACCGCTATAATTAGGGAGTTACGAGTGAAGAAAACTGCTGGGCTTGGGATGAAGAATTTATATATCAATCATTTTCCGAAATCATTAAAAATTTTTTTCCGAGAGATGTTTCAAAGTGTACGTTAACAAAATTAAATCGGTCTCAGTAAATGTCCAATATGGTGTCCCTCAAGGTTCAGTCCTTGGCCCTGTCTTGTATAATGTCCATACTTCTGATTTCCACAGTGAAACAGGAATCTATGCAGATGTGGAATGAAGGGACGTCTTATTCTCAGAGGAAAGCAGAATAGGTCTACGAGATCCAAATAGACGTCAGCGAATAGACAGGCGAAAAATTGAAAGGTTTTCTACATACACGATAACCGAAACAGTAGATTACCAAGGAGGGTCTATAATGTTTTGGGCAGGCATCAGTTGTGAAGCTCGCACGGACCTTGTTGTGTTCGATAGTGTAATGAGCCACGGAATTAGATTTAAGTATTCCTTGGGTAAGCAGCGTCTGGCACTTAATCCCACTGCTAGCTCAGCGAAAGGTGTAGGTATTGCTGCTATCGTAATCTTCTCGTAGCTCTCACAAATAAGATTGTGCCAGATAAAGAACAAAAAAAAAAAATAACTTATAAACAGTTTTTATCAATTGCAATAGTCTGCACAGCATTGTCTGGTGTTATGACGATAGCTTATGATACTCGTAAGCTACTTGGTTGTCCCTTATCCTATAGTGGCATAGCCACCTCCATAGATTACTAGATAATACGAGTATGTCTTTGAGACACATTTTTTTTAATAAAATTGACAGACTTAAAATTATAGAAGGCTTTCAGTAGTCCTTAGTTTCAGCCAATCGGAGAGCTTTGCCCCAGCTCTCCGTTCAGAGCGATCAATGTTGTATTTGCACGATCAAGATCCACTTAAAACCTGACTTGTGGGCACGTTATTGGTCAAGCTGGGTAGTGGTGCAGTATAAAGATAGGAAGAGCCATGAATCGAACGATTCTTTAAGGAACAGATGCAGAGAATGTTCTGGTGATGCTGTTCACTCGATCAATTTGGCAGACTTCCGTGGACTTGATTGCCCTAAAATAAAGCCACGTACCACAAATTGGATCGAGGGCAGACAAAAAAATGCGCTAAGATTTGTTGGTGCTGATTTAAAGGAAAGAGAATTGGTTTCGGTAGGCAAAATATATGAAGAAAAATCAGACTTACACGTGGCCAGCTGAATTTAAGATTAAATCTTTTTCTCACATTAAGTTCTGGCTCAAATTATTTTTGTATGTTGATACTGATGAGGAATTAAGTAAACCAATTTACAAAATTAAAAAAATTAATACACTATACCTAAGTGAATTCAATTTTTATCAAAAAAAAAAGAACTTTCAAGGTTTCAACAAGAGAACAACTTTTCTCGAGGGCTACAGCAGTAAAAAGAAAGTACATAGGTAATCTAAGAATAAGAGAAGGCGGATATCGGACTATTTTTTTTTTTTTTTTTTTTTTGGTTTAAAATGGTTTAGTTTATTTTCATCAAGCAGAGTTTTACAATCTCTTATAGATTACAACTTATATAATAAATGTAATAATAATAAAAGTAAAAGTAGTATAGTAAAATATGTACAGTAAATTTCATTTTATAAATATAAATAAATATTAATTTAAATAAACTATGTGTCGATATATAACAAAACAAGCATGACATTTTTTTTAAAGTTATCTCTTGAACAGAGTTGAAAAATATCTAGTGTGAAAAGCAGCTGTCTGGGATGAATCAACGTTTTGGGAATTGTTTGAAACGGACTGCCTTTTAAGTGCGCTTTTATTTTCGCTTTTTTATTAATGATATCGAATAAAACCTTAGGCGCAAAATTTTAAACAGCCTAGTATATAGGTATTTGTATGATACTACTTAAAAATTTGCTAACTTTAAAGTAGTTTACTTACTCATTCTTAATTTTAAACATTTTCTAACTAGTGTTGTACTAAAGCAATTCTTTTAATAAATTGCTTCTAAACACACCTAAAACAATGAAAGTTTGTGCAATAAACTAAGAAAACAGACCTTTTGTGGCGTTTGTAAATAGTACGATACTAAAAAAATAAAAAAAAGTATAACTTTAATAATAGGGTAGAGAAAGTATGATGCTATGTTCGAAAAAAAATTTGAAAAATCCTTTTAACCAAGTTTCATACTAAACCAGCTTTAACATCGTACTAATTTAACTAAAATTTTCCGCCATAGGTTTTAACGAGCACGTTACTATTAAAGCTAAAACTTCCCAAAGTCTGTTAAATCTGTCATGGAGAAACACGTTTTCAAACCAGCGAATAGTACGAGTAATATCAGCGAAATACAATATACGAGGTGTTTGATGCTTTGATTTAGGCTTACCTCTAAAAACTGCGAACTATACCTTGTATCTAGAAACAGATCTCCGTCAATGTTTACTAGAACGCTAAAATTACAAGCAGACTATATTGTCAAGGTTTTATCTTATCATCACTGACTGACAAGATAAATGACACTCTATGAGCTAAGAAACAAAGACTGGTTGGTGTCGAAATGGAAAACCCTGGGAAATGTGTGTGGAAAAATTGTATCGCTGATTCCATTAAATTTGAGTCATCTTAAAGATCAACTCTACAAAATAATACTAACTCATGAAAATTTTGAACTGCGATGCACTTATAGAAGAAGCTCGAAGATCACAAACTAGACTACTTTACCCTCAACTGAAACTTAATCTTAGGGACGATTCAGTAAGTTAAGGAGAGATATTCAAAACAAGATGTGAAGTCCTCAGCCTAAACGGGCATAATAAAACGGCAGTTTTAACAAGTTTTGCTCCTTATGTAATTTGCGAGCAAAAGAACAATGCTCCTGCTTCATGATTTATATGTCATGTTCATAAAAATTATAAACAAAAATGTATAGAAACGGAACTACACTGCCCGACAACCGATTAGCGCCCCTTCTAATCTTTATGTTTAAATGCATATAACTCGGAACTCTGAATATGTATTGTGTTCAATCTTTTTATTTGTCATGCTCCTTTATTTGCCCTCGCTCTAAAAAATAACTTGAGTTCTGGAAATTAACCGTTGATTTGTTTTGCTTTGTTCTGTCAAATAAGACAAAAATTAATGTATTTTTTTTTTGCGACAGCCGATTAGCGCCTCTACGCTTAACTATAAATTTTGCGTGTAAGTTGTGGTATTTTTCTTGTTTAAGTTAACAGTGGTTTATTTTAATAATTTTCAATTAAATTTAGTAAATATGGGAAAAGCAAAAGCATTAAATGAGTCCGAAAAGGCCAAAATAAAGGCTTATAGTGAGTGTGGCCAATCAATCCATCAAATTTCAACAAAAATTAACCGCAGCCGTAAAGTTATTTCCTCATTCTTACACAATGAGCATAACTATGGAAAGAACATGAAAGGCCGGCCATCTTCTGTGATTTCAGCAGCTGACAAGCGCATTATTTTGAGGCAAGCGTCCAATTCGCACGACTCTGCAGCCAAAATTAAAGAAAAGACCGGTGTAAAAGCATGCGTGCGGACTGTGCAAAGAATTATTTCTAATGCTGAACATTTAAAACGTCTTAAAATAAAAAAAAACCGCCTCTTAACCAACTTCGAAAGACTCAACGCCTCGATTTCTACAGGGCTCATATGACCTGGGCGAAGGAGTGGAGATTTGTAGTCTTTTCAGACGAAAAAAAAATTTAATTTAGAGGGTCCAGATGGCTATGCTTTCTACTTTCATGACCTTCGAAAGGAAGAGCATACCTTAGGTCGACTGCATAGCCGTGCTGGTGCTGTCATGGTATGGGGAGCCATTACTTACTATGGCACAATTGAATTGCAATTTCTCACTCCTCGTATGAATGCCACAGCATATAATGGTGTATTAAAAAAAGCTTTCCCTGCAATCAAGGATATTTTCGGACCCTTGGAATGGAAGTTCCAACAGGATAACGCCCCTATCCACACCTCCAAGCTCGTAAAGTCTTGGATTGAGCTTCAAAAAGTGCCCTTGCTAACCTGGGCCCCATATTCGCCCGACCTTAACATTATAGAAAATGTTTGGGGATGGTTAGCACGCAAAGTATACGAGTCTGGACGGCAATATCCAACTGAATCGGAACTCATCGAAGGAATAAAAAGTGCATGGGAGACTATTTCACTGGATTATATAAAGAAATTATATGACTCCTTACCCAACAGGATGTACGAGGTCATAGTCAACCGTGGTGGCACAACTCATTATTAATTCTTTTACAAATAAGTTGTATATTTATCAAATTAAAATAAAAAAAATATTTGTGGATAGTTTCTGCCCATTTTCTGATGTTATTCGGCATTTTCAAGTGGGGGTTCTAATCAAATGTCCGAAAAAAAAATTGGATTTTTCATATTATATTCTTTAAAATTCTGTTAAAATGTTATTAATTCAGTTACCACCTTAACTTTAATTTCTTTTCGACTATAATGTTATAAGCTTTCCAACGTTTTATTTTATTGGCTGATATTAAGCTCCAAAGACAAAAAGCATAGGGGGCGCTAATCGGTTGTCGGGCAGTGTATAAGTACAAATTTTATTTCAAAGAAAATAAAGTTATAACTTCAACAAAAGCGAGAAAGATCTGAAATAAATGTACTCAAATAAGATTGAGATCTTGGCCAACCTTTTTAAACATTCTGTGTTACTTGTTTTTCTGTTTTTCAGCTTTGTTTATTTTAAGATATCGATTTTCGACTTTAAATTAGAAGTTTCCTATTCTGAACTCTATTTGGCTCAACTTTATTTTAGGTGCTTGGTTAGGTTTCCGTTCTTCTTGTAAATTCTGTAAACGATAAAGATATTTGTTAGGTAGTGAAAAAAATTATCAAAACAATTTTGCTTTTATCATTTTTGAAATAGTGAATAATATTGAATTTTCAGAACTCCCCAAGAATTTGTTATATTAAAAAGTACAAATACATACTTGTACTTAGAGAAAAAATACTTTACTTCAATGTGATAGCTATTTCAAAGAAAAACAAAACAAAAAAATTATTAAATCTTCTAAACACGATGAAGAATTTTTATTCTAACAAATGACCATTTTATAAAAATTGGCGAACTTGTTGAAAAAGATAAAACCTTCATCAATGTAGTTCCCTTAGTTCCTCTATTTCTAAAAATAGAATGTTTGATGAGTTTCTCGACGACGTCTACACAGTACACACCTGTTCGGAGACATAGTAGAAACGTCTTAACTTACTTGCCCAATAGTGCAAATTATTGATCTCAGGAATTGATGAAGCAGTTCAAAATTGAAGCTTGAACCCCTTGCTGGAAAGTACCGTCTACCATACGATCATTTTTAAATTTCCTTGTCGTACGGTTTTTTTGTACAGCTGAACTCGATTCGAAACATGAACTAACTTAAACGAATTTATTTCCCGAATCAATTGAATTCAAAATATATGTATCTCAAAAGAACAAGAGCACATACAAATACACTTTGCACATACAACGGCGGAATAGTATCTTATCTCTTTGAGTTTGAATGAAAACGTATATTTAATTTCGAAAAAATATCCTCTCTGAAAAAGTATTTTACGTTAAGCCTTATTTTTTGCCTCAAAACGTAATGCACCGTTAATGCGCCATTAAGGTATACCTACGAGAGTAAAAGCCTTGCCTTTTTAATTACAAAGCGGATAGTGTCGTTAAAAGAATCATTTAATAATTTCCATCCTCTTGAAACAATCCTATAGCCCCATCGCCATACAACAACTACATGTGTATTATATACATTTCGCACACTGATGCAATCATTTATGGGGGAGTTAATTCTAAAAGTAAAGGCTGCATGCACACTGGCGAGGAAATTAATTCTGCTTTTTAATTACATAATGGAGGCGACATGAATATTTTACGCAAAATTTTGTAGTTATTTTACAGCAGGTATCTTTAAGGGATAAACGTAGACGAGGGCAGACAGTTATGATTAGGGGAAGTAATGTAGGAAATTAAACTTCAGCAACAGTGATTTGGACCATAAAAATGTGTGGACTTTGTGGTTGGTTTTTTTTTTTTTTTGTCTAAGTAAATTAAACAAGTTTTAGTTAAACAAAAATGATATCTCAGGAAAAGGAAATAAGAAGTTCCACAATTTTAAATTGGATAAAGCCACACCTAACTAGCCACCGGAAATAGTAAGAGCACATTGCGAAGTGGCTGACTGAATTCATCAGCATCAGGAATAAACACACAGTCGTTCTTTTATCGAATTTGTCGTTTTTTGCGGAACTTGGGTTTCAAATGTGGTGTAGAAGAATATTTAAAAAATAAATAACCGGGTGTGTCCTTAAAAGTACAGTAGAGTACCAAAGGAACATTCTTAGCACTTTAGCGATAAACGGTTAAAGTAAGGAAAACAAGTAAAATTAAACTAGTGAGACAACTAATGTACAACCTGCAAACTTACCCGGTTAAAATTTGTACACACTCAATGGGTTATGACTACCCTTATAACGATATGGTGTAACATAGAACGAGCGTTTAGGAAAATTGGGGAAGATTTAATAGGAGATGCCGTACATATCGGTTTTGAAAGCTGAGAGGAAATAATATAAAAGGGCAAAGTTTTCCATGCTCTTGTAGTTCGGCTAAGGAAAGACCACTATTAATTGACAGTACATCTGAAGGTAGGCTGGAGGTTAAACTGATATGTATTCATAGCTAGAAGAGTATTACAGATAGAACAGGAAGACATAAGAGTTCAATTCAATTTCAATTTAAAATTTTCCTTATTCTTATTTACAAAAACTACATGGTAATCCTTAATAGCTTAAATATAAAATTAAGAATTGTTAGTGCCATAATTTATTTAAGAAACAAAACAGCGTTAATGGCACATCTAATTAATTTTTTTTTTTTGTGTGGGGTGTACAATTAAAGGTTTGTATTCATACAATTAAACAAGAAGTTCAACATTATTATTTACTATCGTAATTCAATACAAAAAAAAAAAAGAATTTAAGAAAAATTTGAGAAAAAAAGTTAGTTTATTATAAAGCAAATTGAATTAACATTTCGATAGCACGATGATCCAAATCAAGAAGCCACACTTTTAATTCTTTCAAAAAGACATTCCGATTTTTTACGAATATTAACCGGTAGTTACACGAAATAATTGGGTAAGAGTTTCTGTAACTAGTGGTGCGAAAAAAGGGAATATTGATCAAATAAGCAGAGTTGCTACGAAGATTTCTTAAGTCCGAAGTTGGACTTTGCAATTAACCTGATCTTTTAAAAAACACTTTAAGAACTTTAAAACAAAATAAATGACGAACAGGTCCTACCTGCAGGTATCTAAATAATTGCATTGATTTAGCTAGTCAATGAGTCATTTCGAATGGCTGATTTTTGTAAAACAGTAAACTGTTTAAGATGACCCCAGCAGCAAATAACATATTCCAATTTTGAATGGAAAATTCCTTAGTAGATCATTTTCAACATTTTCAAGGAGCAATGATTCGTCAAATGACAAAAATTGCGAACAAATAGTTCTTTAAAGCGATATTATGTTTGGTCCAGCTTAAGTTTTGGTCAAAAGTAATACCAAGATATTTAAAGTCTTCTACACTTTCGATTGTAAAGCAGTTTTTACTGCAAACTTGATAATTAGTACATTCATGTGAACGGAAAACTATGGGAATGTCAGGCGATATTTTACGAGTAAGACTAAAGAACATGAGTTTAGTTTTATAATCTCATGTTTCGCAAACAAACATCTAAGCAGATGAACATCATGATTTATTTCACATATTTGATTTAAAGGACTAGATGGACAATAGGTAATGCCAAGGTCATCTGCAAAGGCTTTGATTCTTTGATTTTGATTGGAAGTGAGAAAAGAGAATTTATGTATATTAGAAATAAAACTGGACCAAGTACAGAACCTTGTGGGACTCTTAAGTGACTAATTTTAGGGTAACTCAAGCTGTTTTGAACTTTCACAAACTGCATTCTATTTTTAAGATAAGACTCAAACCATTTTAAAGTGCACCCACGATAACCAGCTATATCAAGCTTGGACTAAAAAAAATTTATTCTATTCAAATAAGCCAGCATTCTAGTTTTAATACGTTTTTCGAATACTTTTGAATCTGAAGACAGCAAGGATATTGGTCTATAGTTAGATTTATCTTCTTTGCTTCATTTCTTGAAAAGGGGAATAACTATATCAACCATCCATCTGGAAATATCCCTGTACCAATACTCGTACTTAAATTGAAAATATGTTATAGTATGTCAATTAGGTTCAATCCGATTCGTTGTTAAAGTATATTTGAAATATTTTCTCTGCCATGCGAAAATGAGTTATTTAAAGAATTAATAGTTTTTAAAACATCAAATCCAGTTATTGGATCAAAAAAGAAACTATTGCTTAGCGACATTTGATTTTCAGAAAAGCTACTCGAGATCGAGACGTTAGAACGTTGAAAGACAGAATACTCAAGTTTGGGGCGGGTGTTTACCTTTTAGATGGTAGCCACAGAGGGGGACAAACATTTCTTGCATCTTTAAAAAAACCTAAGCATTTCGCTGCGTTTTTGGCTGCGTCGAATATATTCCGTAAGAGATGGTCAGTAACATACCGAAAGTAGAAAGCTTTTCAGTTTCTGTAATACAAATGACATTAATAGATAATGGCAAAAGTGGTATTTTTCACTTGACCGACAGAATACAGCTTTGTGTTTTTCGAAGCATTAAATTCCACACGGTTTTTAATTCCCGATTCTATAATCCTGTTAAGATCAGAATCTAATGGGCTAAGCATACGCTGCCGTTTAAGTTCCACAACCGAAGAGCAGGGCTGTGAATCTGCAAACGAACATGAAAAGCTGTCGTCAGCGAAACAATAAAATAGATTAATTTCAGAAAATAAATGAAAATAAGGACTATTTTCTCAACCAGTTTCTCAGGTCTTTATATTCATGAACATATTTTTAGGGATTTTTGTGTGAAATAGGAATGCTTTCCTTGACTTTTGACTCAAAGTGGACATGGAGCAGAAATTGCCTTGCCGTCCAGGTAGTCTTAATGACAATTTAAAGTCGAAAAAGTTGTGCAAGAAGTGGTGTTTCTAAAAAAAACTATAGTCTTCACAAAATTTAATTTTTTTCTTTTTATTTATGATTTTTGTTATATCAACATAACATAAGAAAGAGACGAAAGACAAATACTTTCTTTCTCATCATAAAAACTTATACTTGCTCTAATTTAAATGAAATAATAGCAGTGTTTTATTGGTTAGTGTATACGCTACATCGCAAAATTTAACATGGAAAACAACAACAAACGATTAGTGAATAAAAACAAGCTAGTAATTGAGAAGAATATTTTAGTGAAGATGGAGTTTCGGATGTTGAAATGTAGGCGGTGTTTAGGTGGTGTCCAAAAAGATATATGTTGTGTGTTCGTTGGTATTTATTTTATTATACTTTGCCTCTACTATAGTCCAAAGTGTTATCGCTCCGCAATTCACGGAACAAATATTTTTTCAAATGCAAAATTTTAATTCATACCATAATTCCGCTTTTACACTACTGCCATTTATTTTGTCACAAAATATTGAATCAATTTACACGAAGGCGAATAGTTTCGATTGGTATGTTTTATCAGTACACTGGCATTTGTTAAGAAATGTCGTGTATATGACAAGTGACAAAATTTGCACAAAAATTTAGTTGAACTAATACGATGTTAAAGCTATTTTTGTATAAAAGTATCGAATACCTATTTTATTTTTTTTTAGTATAGTGCTAACTTCATAAGACTCTTTGACATTTACAAACGTCAAAATAGATCTGTTTACTTAGTTTTTTGCACGAACTGTCATTGCTTTAGGTGTAATCAGAAGAAATTTATTAAAATAAACTGTCTTAGTACTATATTAGTTATAGAGAATGTTTAAAGTTAAGAATAAGTTAGAAAACTACTTTAAAGTTAGGAATTATATAAAAAATATTATACTATTACCTGAATATAATAGGCTATTTAAAATGTCCAATACTCAAAAGAAGTCAGTATAAAGCAAATTAAATAGTTTTTTTTTTTTACAAATGTAAAAATTAAGAAATACAATACATAAGATATACGAGAACATTTTGAGTAGATTGTAGAAAAAAGATATATTTTAGCACTTTTGTAAGTGTTAATGCAAAATTTATTAGTGAGAAAAGCTCTAAATGAACTCTATCTGCATTTTCATGAATATTTCAAACATTTGTTAATTTAGTTAAAATTTTGCATTATAGAACGAAAAATAAATTTCGCCAGCACTCTCTCTAAACGAGTCACAGTACAGGGTGCATAGGAATTTTTTGGGTGAGGACATTTTAGCAGCTATTATACCATAAATATAAATTTTCTTTTTTTGAATTACAAGCTGAGCTAAAGTCCTGTTGTCTCCCTACAAGGTTCAAATTTCATTTCTTCGTGTATCCCAGAATACGTAGGTTTCACATAGGCAAACTGTTAGCAATAGGCAAATTGTTAGCAATCCCTGAGTTTTTTTGAAAAGTATTTCTGCAATTTCTCCAACTCATCGTATTTAAAGTATCCTCATATTATAGCTCCAAATCCATAAATCTATGTAAATTTTAAGCCTTTTAGCTTGCTTCGATCGTTCTTGGAATAAAGCCAAAACCAAAATCTATATATTTCGTTACAGCTTCTTTGTCTTCTCCATTTTGAGTTTCCTATTTTCGTGTGAACTAAATCTATCACCTCTTCTTCTAAACGTCACTATCTAGGACTTTTGTATTAATCCTTTCCTGAAGCACGTTTTGGTTCTCAAAACCCAGCACAATATCGTCTCTTACATTAGTAATCGTATCGGCATATCATTCAGCCAAATGCCACTTCCGATTAAACCATGGATGTCATCAATGTAGAGCGCAAAGAACAGTGGACTGAGTTAACAGCCTTGTCTTACTCCAATCTTTATACTGAACTAACCTTTCAAATGTTCTCCATCCCTCCGGCTTCCGCTTTTTCATTTGGATCTCCTATAACCCGGATTAGTTTTTCCGATATACTTAAACTTGGCAAATGGAAAAGAAGAGCCCTCTGGTGTATATATAGTCAGCTGCCTAAAAGTCGCTGAAAAATAGTACAGTTTTTAATTTTCGTTCAATTTGAGTTTAATCATATTATGAAGATTGAACAGGTTGTTCACTGCAACTTTCTCAGAATCCAGTTTGAAACTCATTTGAGGTCCTTATAAATTAAATCTCTTTAGTTTGAATCCACCACTGTATTCTTTTTGTTTTACAATATTTTACCTTGTCTTAATGCTTGAGGAGGTGAGTTATCGTGTATTCCCATTGTCCCGCGAACAACCTCTGTCAAACAATATCACAACATCAACAATAGGAGCATTGTGTGTGTATTGTATACAGACTTACACTTAACGCAATGAAAAAACCACATAGGACAAACAAAAAACCTACCATTAGACAGATAAGGTCTTATTCAAGGAGAACGTTCTCCATCAAAAGACAAAGATTTGTATCATGCATAGGATTCAGAAATTCATTATAATCTACGAATCCTTCCTAATCCCTCTCCAGATAAAGTGAACGTTTTTCATCAATCTGAGTAGGTGATTTAACACAGCATTACAAATTATTTAAATTCTAATCAAGACTTAATCAAGAAATTCGGCACTGAAAATCGCGCGTTTGTACAAGATTTGCTCACATGTGGTGGTTTCGCCTTTCTACAGACTGCTCCCTCATCAATCAAACTCTGCAGGCCCTTTTATTTTCTTCTCCTCACAACTGGTTGCGCTCAAAGATCATTATTATCTCTGTTTTATCTCGAGTGTATTATAAGAAAACATGGCCATTACAGCGATTTTCATCCCCTGGGCGCTCCAAGCTCAGAATTGAGAAAAAGTTCTTCTAGAGAAACTAACCTTTAACATACAACCGACAACCCACAACCGACACCCTCTTGATGTGATCAACTGTGTTTTGCCATTCCCTTCTTGATATTGGCAGTCATTTATCAAATGAGAATTAAGGGTGGGCTGTAGCAGATACCAGCATCCAATCTTGAATATATTATGTATTGGGTGGGACTGAAAAAGTACATAGGTAACTCTTTGTTTAAAATTTTTGTTCGACAAGGCTTAACTTTAAAACTTGTTCCTTTTGTAATTTAATAAAACTCCATAAAGTCTAATTTTGATGACACTCACTCTTGGCTGTGTAGAGATTTTGCGAAGTACGAGTAATTAATTAAGCTTAGGAATCGATTAAGGCCTTGTTGTACATCAGCTCCACTATGTTTCATTATAATGACCACTTTCGATGAGAAACACCTGCGGCTGTTGATTGGATTGATGTTAGGCTTTCGCTTTGGTCTGCTGGCGATTCAAGATGAATTTGAAGGAGCTGTATACGAGTGATTGGTCTTTCCTAATGAATAATTATCAGCATCCTTGATTGCTGAGAATAGTGGTTACTTGAGAATCTCTCGTGTCAGCAGCTTTCAAGAGGTGTGGGTGAATTCGATAAAGTGTTGTTGTGTGTACAATGAAATCGGAAAACGAAATTAATTCCAGTTTTATTTATGTAATTCTTGACGATTTAATTCTTTCTAAGAAGATATATGTATACTAGATGGTTAATGGTTTTTGTCTTCTGTTATGTTATATGTGTAGGGAAGCTTTAATATTGAGCTTAATGTTCTTCTTATATACAAATTTAAAGGTAAAATGCTTGCTCTGATTTTTCTCCCTTTAAAAAATTTAACTTAAGTTCCGAAAATTTCTAATACCGTTTCTGAAATTATAATCGTTCATTTCAGTTAAGCCCAAAAATACTTCAAGCCAGGACGAGTTTGTGTTTGTGGTATGTCTAAAATGTAAATCTTCTTCCGAACAAATAAGGTCTATAATGATTACCTGCCTATACTATTGCAAGTAATTCTTTCGCAATAGTGCTATAGCAAGTTTCTCGCTGATCTTAAGTTCGCAGTATAATGGTAAGTAAAGGGGTTAGTACTTAGTAGTATGTAGTACCCCTTGGCATAATGGTTAGTGCGTTGGACTGTCATGAGGAAGGTATGAGTTCGTTTCTCAGCCGCTGCAAAAAAAGTTTCTCTCAGGGGTGTACTGCCTCTTGCGAGGAATTGACAAATCCTCCAAGAGTATCTCTTGTCATGGAAAGTGCTGCACATTAGCCGTTCGGAATCGGCAGAAAATTGTAGTTCCCCTCCGTTCCTGGCAACACGCACGTTGAGAGTTGTAAGTCACTAGGTCCTGGTTCACTTCGACCTGTTGCACCACCAAATTTATAAAGGAGTAAGGTGACGTTTTGTTAGAAGGGGTTATGATACAGCAAAGCCGTAGCGTCTTACTCGGAGAAGGAAGATGTGTAGAAGAGGAGGGAGTGGATTGAAGGGAGCTTAGGTATTTGATGCCTCCCTGAACTATCGTGAATTCTGAATGAATTTTAGGATGTTCTATATTTGTGGGGTAAAGATTTCACCCAAATCGAAGAAAAATACACTCCGATAGCTGCTTTTCTGATTCTGGCTAGGCTGGAACATTCACAAAAGAAGTGAGATGAGTAGATGAGTACTCCTCCGCCTTTCCATTTTAAGATCAACGAGCTCATTAGGTCTGAAATTAGGATGTTTTTTTTTTTTTTTTTCGTTACCTTTTCGATAGGCAGAGATGCAGGCAGCTCTTTATGTTAAGAAGTCAAGATGGAAGATTAAGCCAGTGACCAATAAGGTGGCTCCAGCCACTCTAGACGTCAAGAAATCTGTCCACCAGCTTTTCGAGGAAAGGCTAAAAAACTTTTGCACTGGACAATGCATCCAACACAAACGTGCTTTGCCTCGATTGTTCAGAAGGTCCAAGAATATTTGGGTCCAGGGTCAAATGTACCTCAAACAATCCATAAGTCCTAACCGATTTTGAACAACACCACCGCTGTCAAGATGTTCAAGTTATTGGAGAAATACAGGCCCCAGTCCTCTTTGGCCAAGAAGCAGTGCTTGAAGAAATTCGCCGAGTCCAAGACCAAGGGCAACGAAGTCCAACCCAAGAAGAAGTCAGGATCCAACACTGTCTCCAAATTAGTTAAACAGAAAATAATGAATATGTTTATCCTGACGTCACTATAGACATCGTTCTTGAGAATTTACTGGGTGAGATCTTTAAACACATTGGCAGAGGTTTTAACTTGTAGAACGATCTGATTAATCCGATAGTGGCATATAACTCCATTTGGTAGTTGGCTTGGCTTAAATATCGTCATGTTGCCCTTCGGTGTAAGCCCGAACGCATAGTTGTTCTTTCGAACGCCAGTTATCAGATTTTTAAAAGAAATCAAGTATCTCAAGTGGGTTGCTATAGAAAAATAAGTGACCCTTCTACTTGTTGATCAAAAGGGATCTGTATTGAAATTGTTTCCACTATTTTTACTTTGTATAAATGATATCGAAAAGTAACAATACTTGGGTTCTTGACCTCTTTACAATCGATAGTAGACATTTTCAAGTCACCATAATTCTATGATGGGTTTGACTAAATATATCAAGCGACTTGATTTCGTCCAAAAAAATGACCGCTGATCGTACAGCGTACGATTAATATTAATTTCTTACAGTGTATTTGATAGACGAGTACTTTTGCCGTTCATACAATAAGTGTGCAATCTGGGCAATATGCTACTGTTTAGTTATTCGTCAACTTAAGGTGGAAATGCTTGTGTATATTTTGTATATTTTACCACGCTGACGTAGAAAGCAAAACTTTCTTTTATTTCAAAGTTTTTCCTGCAAAGGAGCCCATTATCAGATCTTTCTTTCTCCTTATCGTTGAACGTTCGGTGCCGCCGTAAAGTGGATCTGATACTATAAAGGTTTTCTAGAGCATGAACTTCTTCTTACAAGTGAGGAGATTTGGACCTATCTACTTCGCGAAACTGAGCTCTGGATGCATTGCAAGTTAGTGGATCTCGTGTGGATTGTGATCGTCCCAAAACTGACAATTTGGCTTGTTGACGAATTTATTCATCCAAAAATGGCCATGTCGCTGAGTATTTAATTTCGACCGAAATCGGGGTCAACTTCCAACTGCCCGAGAGCTCAGCTAGAGATAGCACTTTGTTGTCGATAGTCGTTAAATCTGAGCTTTAGCGTCAGTTGAAATTCGTTCGGGCGCAGGCCCAGGTCATGGCGCAAAATTCGCCAAATTGTGGTCTGCGGAAAGCCGAGTTCTAATGTACGGCATGGAATTGACAGCCTCCGCAATTAACATCAATAGAAGCCAACAATCCACTCAATAAGAAGCAAAATATTTAAATCTCAGCACCACTTTAGATGTGTATTTCGCTGGGTATTGCTTAACAAAAAGTAATCGATTTTTGAATTCCGATATAAATGGAGATTTGCTGGACAACGTTCCCTGGACATATTAGATAAGCAATTTAATCTGAAAAGAAAATAGAGTTTCGGTGCACTAAAGCTTGGCTCTAACAATCTAGCTGGATGATAATTTTGTGACCGTTGGGTCAGAAGAAGAAGACCCACGAAATAGCCATCGGGTATCTAGTTCACCAGATTTGTGTGCATATGGATACATGAAGAATTATGTTTACAAAGCGGAAAGAGGATCTTTGGAACGATTGTATGTCCACCAATTGAAAAGATATACAATCTTCACCTTATACAAAACTAGCGGCCACGTACGTGCTTCGCTACGTATAAAGTGAAATAATAAAAAAAAAATTAATTGCAACATCAAATTCATTTATTCGAACAAAAAAAAATTTTAAAACTTAATGCAAAACATTTGGATAAACAATATTCTTTGTTTTTCCATTTTGGGCATGAATAAACAAACGGCTGGGGGTACCGACTCTGGAACAGGCAACATAAAGTTGACCATGTGAAAAACATGATTCCTCAAAATTCACACCACAAACGTGGAGTGTTTGCCCTTGATCCTTGTTGATGGACATCGCAAATGATAAACGCACAGGATATTGTAATCGTTTGAACTCAAATGGCATATCAGTTGGAATCATAGGGATACGTGGTATCAAACAAACTTCTCCTTTTGATTTAGCAGCTTAGATCGTAGCTTTAATCAAATTTGTCAATAACTTTTTCACTGCCAATCTGGTGCCATTACACAGTAATAGGTATATAATATAATATTTCGCAATTGAATTTAAAAATTCAATTGGATAATTCATTGCCTCATATTGATTCATAACACTGGGGATTACTACGTAAATCTTGCATTGTTCGATTAAACGCTTCTAGTGATTTTTTATTCGCTGTTGTACACTCATCCCATAAAATAATTGGCGTTAATCGCAGAACTTTTGCCATAGCAGAATTTCTCGAAATATTGCAAGTTGGAGTTTCAATCACCTGTACATTCAATGGCAATTTTAGTGCAGAGTATGCAGTCCGACCACCTTCTAATAATGCAGCAGCAATTCCCGAAGATGCAAGTGCCAATACAATTTTCTGTTCCGATCGAATAGTTAGAATAGCTAAAATCAATGACATCACGAACGTTTTGCCTGTACCACCAGGCGCATCCAAGAAATATAATCCACCTGCATTATTGGAAACGGCTTGCATGATTGTGTCCTATACGATGAAGTTCCGAAACATGTTGCAATTGCTCATTTCTGCGATGAAGTACAATAGCACGGGATTGAAACTGATCACCAAGAATTACAATTGCAACCTCATCAATTGTGGGTGCATTGAATCGCCTTGTATGCTCTCCAAAAGGTGTTCTATCAGCCCTTATTACGATTTTGTGATTATCAGATGGCATACGATCGAGAGCAATTTTGAACAATTGAACTAATGCGTTATGCTGATGGAAAAACCTTTGTAGCTCACGAATAATTTCACGTCTTGTATTCGAAACAGTTGCGCAACGTTGATCCAATTCACGATTTTCATCACCAACAAAATAAATTTGCAAAAATTGATGATCAGCGTCGAAGTATGGCAATAACGAACCAGCTTGATGATAAATCTGGCCCTGAATCTGTAACATGTATGCACTTTCAGGTACGAGTAGATGTTGGATCAGAATTTTTAAAACTATCGAATACTTTATGATTCAGATTGATATAAACATGGGACAATCATGTTGAAGTATTTTCCTTAAACGTCGGCATAATTATATCTAATAATTTTAGTAGCACTAAAAGAAGTCATTTGAAATGCCGAATTGTGTTGTTGAATATGGATCAAAAAGTGATTCGACGTTTGAGATGTCCCAAAAATAAATGAATACAATGGTTTGGGTGGAGTTTCTAATGCTGGAAATCTCACTTGGCCATTAGCACAACACATGCCGGGCGTTTCACGTGGAAAGTTATCTGCATCACAATGTGGACTGTTGTAAGTTGTTGCAGCACGCATCATTTTAGCCAAAAGAGCAGCGCGACGTATTCGTGATCGGCGTGCAAGGTTCAGTACAGATACAGGGTCAACAGATCTATTTCGTGCTTAACTGCGATGCATTAGCTTGTGCGCGTTCATCTGCAGTCTGTGATCGACTTAGTAATGCCACATCATTTGCATTACGCGTTCGCCGACCTATATTTGGTCGCCCGGCTTTTGGCATTATTCCTTCATATAAAAAAGAATAAATCAAATTAAAAATATAAGTTTCAATTTGACAGCAAAATCCCCACCAACAAAATGATCCGACATTTATTGAATTCATTTGTTACAAAAAATGTGATAAATGGAGAACCACTCGACCGATTTTGTGCAAACTTCACATAAACCATCTACTAAATAGTCCAAACAAAGCCTTAACATTTGGTTTGGATAGGTAAGCCCGTTCTTGAGTTATAGAATTACAACGAAAAGTGGCATTGATTTTTATATGACGATCAAATCGAAGAATTTCTATAATTATTTTTAATAAAAAATAGGTTAAGAAATAATTTGAATAAAATGAATAATAATTCTAAAATTTTAATAATTTATTCTTGTAATTATTAGGACAGTCACTCTAAATGGCTAAATGGGGAGAAAAGTTCCCCTCGCATATAATTTTTTTCTTGTCTAAACCAAAACTGCACTCTCTAAGTTTTTGTCAAACCTTATGCAATTAGCCTGTTTATGTTCAAACATACAAGAAAAAAATATGTAGATATTTTAATCAAATTAAGTTAAATTGCAATTTTTTAATTAACCTTTTTTTTTATCTAATTTCAGGTAAGCAACAAATATCTAGCATTTTGTGAGTATGAAATCGACATTCTTTAAACTTTGTTGAATATTTGATTACTTATTTTTCGAAGGTAAACACCTGTTATAAAAATTAATTCTTAGAACTGCATTCAACTACATAAAACTTTAAAATAGTGCTCACAACGTTGCTTTGATTTATCTACATTTCGGGTTTCCATTAGATACACAAAAAAAAAAAAGACTTCCAAAAACAAACGAAGCTCTCTACAGCGAAGCAACCTTTTAAAATCGCACAAATCCATTCGACAACTATGGCTGGGAAATTTTGCACCTGTGTTTTCTTTGCCTTCTAAAAAAAAAAAGAATATTCTTTCAGGTTGGTCAATCTAAAATAAAAGTGATGTTGCTTGTAGATTAGTTGGTTGCAAGAGTGCTTGAGGCGCAGTTTTTCTATTTACGGGATTAGTCAATTTAAAAAATTTTTATATTTTTTCCTTGACATTTAATCTCTTTAATGTAATGATAGTTTTAATATTTGTTAAGATAGTTAATGATGATCATGACTCACTATCAAAATGGATTGTTTAAAAAACAAGTTCGAAAATTACGACCACGACCGCTATAAATGAACATACGGAATTGTATATAATGTTTATTTAATGAATTTTCGACCGAATGTTCAATAACAAACTTGTGTGACTAGCAAAAATGTTAGTCTCAATGTAATAATTGCTAAACGATAAAAGCTGCAGCTAATTTTGGTAGTGCGATATAGGGTTCTGAAGACGCTAGGTTTGTTTTCAAATCCTAGTCGAAGCCAAAATGTTTTTTGATTAAACATTAAAATCTAAAAACGACTTAAAGGAGTCTGATGATCTGTACTTGCTAGTTCATTCAAGTTGTTGTTACATTCAAACCTTCAATTAAAGACAATGTTCATATTTCCAACTATTAAAATCAGTTAAGTAAGGATAAATTAACTAAAGGTTCGTCAAATGAAGTATTATTATCTGCAATTCTTTTGGGTAGACAACAGGTTTGTGTATCGGACAACAAAACTCGCGCAATGATACTAACAGCATTGATTAACACTGTTAAGATGGACTGCAACAATTGCTTTCCGCAGTTCATTTCTTCGCCTGACCTAGAGAATATGAAGATATCGGAATTTAGCATATTGTCTGGGAGGATTTGTGTTTTTTATTTATCTTCAGAAGTCTAGATTATACATTTTCGATGTTTGCTTAGATGTGGCAATATTCAGCATTTTTTTGAAATTTTATTTTGGCTTATTTGAAGCTTTTTAAAATGGGTTTTCGCACATTCACCAGTCTACATAAGACTTTAGTTTGGGAGCATCTCTGCTTTTATTAATAGGGGTTCATAATGGACCAATGGGCCCCGGGTACGCAACAGCCTCGTGCTGTGATCGCCCCCTCTAACCTAACCTAACCTAATCTAACCTTATGTTGAACAATATCACCAACTGATTGGCGACAAAACAGATTTCGTCAATGCTGGATCTGAAGCGCCCCAAAGGTTTAATACCTATCTTTAAGCAGTTCACACATAGGTGTCATAAAAGGACACTGTTTGATAGGCAAGCACGCAACGCGGCTTGGGATTTATTCTAATGATTTCTGCGGAATCTGCATGGACGAAGAAGAGTAGGTATCGATCTGTCACCTTCTTTGTACATGCCCTGCCTTATCCTAAGTATGTAGAGATGTAGACCCTATCTGGAATATTTCTACAACAGTGATTTTAGTGTGCTGTCGAATATAGGAAATCTTGCCCGCTTCATAAGGATCCCCAATTAGTACCATTAGGGTGAAAGTCTGAGTGTGTTAGCTATCGTGCTCATAACTCTTCTTGAGTTAAGAAATGGCTTAATATTTTCTTTTGTTAAATACATTGGAAAATTTAAGATTAATGTAGAAGATAATTTTTACGTTCCTGCTAATTGTTTGTACTTGATGTTCAGTACTATGGTAAGCTCTGAAACGAAATTTTTACTAAAATGTTTACTAATTTTTGTTCGCCTAATTGTTGAGCTTGGCAACATATTTCATAACGGATGTAGATACTGACAGACAGGAATTTAGGAAATTTCTTCGTGTTCTCTGTTATCGTTGAGTCTGGAGTTCGATATTTTTCAAAATGCAACCATTGCCCTATCGCAAGTAAAAGTACTGTCTACTATGTTTCAAAGACAGTCAAATTTGTTGGCACTCGTAATTTTTAAAATACATAGGTACAAAATATCACTTAGGGTCCCACTCTCGTCAAGGTAGATTAAGTTAATTTGTTTTCCAACGCATTTTGCTATTCATTCGACACTCCCAAAAAATGACTTGACTTTTCCTGTTCTTGAAATCGCAAACGATTTAATGGAACAACTGCTCTTACAGTTTAAAGAGGTGGCCGTGGCGCGATGGATGTGTGCTCGTCTGTGAACCTCATGATCACAGGTTCGATCCCTGCCGTCGTCTATGTCGTTTTAATTCCATTAAAGAAAAACCTTACACACTTGTCATCAATGGGTTGCTGGTTTACTCATCACAAATGTTGTTCAGGCATAACACTAACAACATGTAATTGAGTTAAACTAGTATGCCCAACAAGGATGAACACGAATAAAATAATGTGAATTATAAGTGACATAGAAATAAGACACGGCATTCTCCGCTTTAGTTCAGCCACCATCCCTGGAGATAAAATATCTGAGACAACAACCTTCAGTCTCAGAACATCGTGCCACACATCTTTCCTATCCTTCTTTCTCTTCCTTAACTTCACGCCCGCGCTGTGTTGAAACATTTAAAGGGTAATCATAATCCCTTGAGCGCGTGTAGATTATAAAAAAAAAAAAAAAAAAAAAAGAGTACTTAAGAATCTTTATATACGCAAATCCGCTGCTATTGTATCCCTGTATTCCTGCTATTGTTCTGAGGAGGTGTTTTCCAACGTTGGCAAATCCACTGCGTACGCTTTTCATCTGTCTCAATTGCTTAGCCTGTTCCCAGAAAATGCGAATCTTTTTTCCCCGTTTAACAATAATTCATTTACACTTACGATCCTTTCATACAAAGTCAAGAAAATACTGATAAATTATCACCTCTGTAAGTGATCAATCATGATTGCATTCCTATTTTTATAAATAGTGTCCTAGTGAAACCGTCATTTGCATACTTTCCCTAAAACAATTCATCACTTTAACCGTGGGTCCAACTTAGCACGTCCTGTTATGTTCAGAGATTCTTTCTTTATCCGTACTACACGAATGTGGAATGCTTTACTCGGTTCAATCCAATATTCATATATTCAAAACTAATGTATGTACATCAGTATCTCCTTTTAAATCATCTCCAAATTTCAAAAACGCTCGCACAGTGATCCAACATTTTAAGGGAAACCAGGCATCAAAATTAAAATTGAAAATAAAATTGTTTTAATAATTTTGATTTATTTCGTCACACTTTCGACTAAAAATACTATACGTATGTGGAATGCCTTCAAAGCTTGGATACATGAAGGCATTTACTCATAAAACAAATTTGATTGCACACGGGCGTTTTGTTTTCAAAATTTTAATAGGTACGAGTATATTAGATACGTTGAAAAATTCTGGAAACGCAGTAACAGCCTTGCCCCATCCAATGACCTCAATATAGCTTAACACGATTCTGACTGTAATGTCTCTGAATATCTTGCTTTGGAAATTGGGTTTTTTTTCGCAACAAAGTAGGTACTTCTTCTGTATCTAGCCATTTATCTTAAATACACAATTTCAACAAAAGATCCTCCCGATGTGTCGTCTCCCACAAAATACGGTGCATATCTTGGGAGTGTTTTTTTTGCTTGATTCCTTGCGAAATTATTTTATGCCGACACCTACCTGTTTTGAGGGTGCAGGTATCGCAGACACACACACACAGACCTAAACTAAGATCTTTTTCTTTTTTACAGAAAAGTGCTTATATTAGTTCAAATACACTTTACCGAGAGTGGTTCCTTGCCAAATCGACAAAAACGGTCCCAAGTTGGAAATGTTTTTGTTTTCCTTTTTTTGAAAGTACACAAGAAGGACGAAATGCAATATATAGAGATAAGTAGATATGTGTTGGATGAAGCATATGTACGAGTAGGTATAAGGAGAATCTATTAGTGCGTAGACTGTGTGGAATTAAAGACCTTTCATCATATTTCCTCGTCTTAATAATGTTTGTTGATTTCAATATAATGTCTGAAAGGATATTGGAGCTCTTCTTTGAACATTAACAAGAACAGGAACGGAAACAAAATACATCATTATGTCCCTTGGCCAAAGTCTAAGACATTGAGTGTTATGCGTGCGCTGTTAGCAGTGGGAGCTTCCTAACGCAAATGTCTTGTCGTCCCTATCGACATGAAAGATAGATGAGAACCAAGAAATATATAAAATATCTTAAAAAAAAAGGAAAACTAAAAAAGATGATATCGCATAAACGAGGGATTTTCTTAGTTGATTAAATCTCTCCGTAAGAACAAAATACTCTCTTTCTTTCTTAAGTCGAACCAAAAAAAAAAAAATTAACAGAGTGTTCTTGATTAAACCTTGATTCAGAAATTGTTTCTGAGAAAAAGTTAACTTGTAAGCCTCTTAAATTTGGTTGAGTAGACTTTGAAGTGTAGATATATTTTAATCACAAATTATGAAATATCAGTGACTAATTAATAATTACCCGCGGTTTTTCTTTTATTATGTGCGTGCACTCAAGAGGTTTTGACTACCCCCAAACTGAAAGGTTAACCTATGCAATGGAAGTGTCCGATGCACATTGGTTTTGAAGTTCGGAAATGAAAATGGGAGGAACAAGCAATTCCACATTCGTGTTGTACGGCTAAAAAAAAATCTCTTCACTTAACATTACGTCCGCTCAAGGGAAAACTGGTGTTCATTTGAAGTGTGCATCACCGGCCAAAATATGTGAATTGTAATCAAGCTTTGGACGATTATAGTCACGGATATAGGATTGGTTCCGCTTCGACGAAAGATGACTGCATTGAGTTTTTTAAGCATTAGATACTACGCGGCTGATTTCCCGAGCTTACGAGCTTACTTTATATTTCTGTTCTCATCCGAAGAACAAAGATAAGAGTTTAGAATCGAATATGAAAAGCTGAGCGTACTGTCAATTGAATGAATTAGATATTTCAGACAGAGTATCATTGATTAATGTAAGAAAGAGAGTCAGAGACAAAACGGAGCCCTGTGGCGCACCAGCATTATTTTATGAATAACAGACTTGAAACCATCCGATACAACTTATATAGAGCGGTTCTTATACAACGAAGAAGAAATTCATCGATGCCAATTGCACGCATATTCGGTAAGAGTGCTCGATGCCGAACTCTATAAAATTCTTTTGAAATAGCAAGTCCGAAAATCTTACTTTCACTAAAACGATGTAAAGGTTTGTGCCACTTTTTGGTGAGATATACCATCAGATCACCGTTGAACCTATTGCTACGAAAGTTATACTGCCGGTCATTGAGAAGCTTTCATTTTTGAAGATATTTCTTGAGCTCTTAGAAAGAAGGAACGTAAACGCAATTGGACGATAGTTAAAACGGAAAGACGATTTGATTTTTTAGAGATAGGCCGGGCAAATGCCGTTTTACATCCACTCGGTAATATACTAGTAAATTAGGATAGAACTATAGTAGGTTTTATAGTGAGCATCTGTCAGTTAAGACTCAATCTCATTACTTGGCCTACCAAGCACTGCAGTTCGATTACCAGCTATTGAACAAAGCTCCCAGGACATAGTCCTAGTTGCTTTTTATGTGCGAGATCTTGATTCCTTGAAATTCACGAGTGTGAAAGAATATTCGTCCCATGAAATTGTTAGCTCTCTCAATTACGATTAGTAATAACACTTTCCAGTAACATTGAATTAATAGCAAACTATGCTACAAGGAAAATTGTTTTTTTATTAAAATCTGACGTAAGGTGCCATTGAACACTTCCGTTGAAACCGATGACAAAGCAGAATTCTATTATGTTTTTAGTTCCTTTGGGACATACATATTTTTGGCCTTATTTTTTGTGATAGAAAAATGTTCTTTCTTTCAAGCTTCCTCTGTAAGGTTGGCCCTATAACATACCTTATTACCTCCTTACAGCTCGAATAAAACTAAAAGTTTTAAATAGGTTTATTAGATTTTGTCCTATTCGGGATAAAATTTCTCATTCGGTAAAGAATAAAATTTGACATCGAACCAGCGATGGAGTGCACGTCGCCTTCGAAGAAGCGAAGTGGACAGTTAAAGTATGCAAACACTGGCTTAATTCAGAATCGGCTCAGTACTGAAACATTTGGTTTTATGTCCATATATGCCTTCATTAAATTTAAACAACCGTCCATATATGAACATATGTATCTAATAAATATTAATTCTTCACCGGTAGTTGTCGAACTAAGCTACTGCAATCGGTTGTCTTAACTATTTAGTCCGTCATTTGAATTTCAAGCCCGCTCTAAGCTTGGTTTAAATCACCTTGGAAAAATCCAATTAAGAAATTGAAAGCTCTAAAGAGGCCCTTCTTTCATACATACATAAGTTTACAATAAAGGTAACTTTTTGTCAGGTTAATATCAGAACACCCTATATTTGCTCAAGTACCTAGTATAGCTTTTATAGCTTTTCCATCCTCATATTTGTTGAAAACATTGAACGAAGACTACTTAAAGGTTTTGGCTTGATGGTGGTGGAGATGTTCTTCTGCTCCTGTCCATCTCATTATAATCCTACGTCCAATGAAACTCACAAAGGACATATTATATAATGGGAAATCAATCCATATTGTGATTCAGTCGAGCGCAAAAAATCTGTCATTCGTGATGATTTGGGAAAACATGTATTTTAACAAGCTTTATATTGCATGCTTCTTCTACACATATAAGCTCAGATACCTCGTTAAGGAAACATATAGGTACTGCCTAAACAATCTTGTCAGTTAAAACAACGTTTGGCTTAACCCTTCTTGTCTATTCAGTTTTATTACAATATCGAATATGTAGTAGGTATAGTTATTTGAAATTGCATTTCGAAAATGTTTCGCTTGGATAGGTTTTTGGGGAACTACTTTATGAGTGAACGAGTACAACTGATTGCAAACACACAATTTGAGTTCGAAATTAAGGAAGTCGCAAGCCCTTGTTACGGGCATTATTGTTTTGCAATGAGACCGCATTAATTGAAATGATTTATTTGTGTGAACCATTGCAATGTGTGCTTGGTGCATTCGATTTTGTTCAAATATTACGATATGTTGGTTTTGAAAATGCTTGCTCGTTTTATTTCTGACGTGGAAACGTATGTTAAATTCAGAAAAAATAAATCATACAGGTACAGAATAAAATATGGATACAATTGGAGATGATATATTTTCCCTAGAAATCGTACACATTTATATATAAAATTCTAAAATTGCAACGAATCAAAATAAGTGAATATAAACGTTTGAAAATTGAAATAAAAAAATTGATATTTGATTTAAAAAAAAAAAAAAAAATTGATATGAATTCTATGTTTTTGGAAAATATATGAGAACGAATATACTCTTTGTTCAGGGATTTTTTTAGTTAGCAGTAGTAGTAGATTTAAAATAAAATGTGTGGGCGATTTTCTATTATTATCTTCGGTCGAATAGCCGTCGCAGAGCTCAGACTCTGCTTAAAAGGTATCTCGTCATAATCTTGACGAGCCAGTAGTACTACCCTTTAATATTCATCTAAGAAGCAGTGTTAATTTTTGGAGACTGTGAAAATTAAAATGGGATTAAAGAACTACGATCCTCAAAAAGACAAGGACTTAGGCACTGTAAAATTGAAGCACTTTCCCGCCCAAAGAACAAGTTGTGTGTTTTTGGTGATTTAGGCGGAATTGACTGCCTCTGATTTTTCTGTTAACTCTCAAGGACGTATGTTATATCTTCGGCAGATATTTTCGTTGAGGTACGGGTGTTGGCGGATTGTCCACTAAATCGATCAACTCGAACTTATACACAGTACTCTCGGAAGGACGATTATGGTGCCCATAAAATGGGGGGCAGCAGGCCAAATGTTGATCTGACTGAAGACCCACTTTCATAAAACAATTAAATCATTTGCATATGTAATTGAACACTATTAATATCCAAGTTAATTTGCAAAACAGACATTATAAAAGACAGCCAATTTGACGGATCACAATTACCATTCAAAGTTCGGAAATACCTTTTGGAAACCGTTTACATAGGCACTTATCTTCAAAAATCATAAAAAATAGGCCAATACACAATCTTAAGTGGAGAGGAATTTCGCTGAACTGAAGGTTATTCTGTCGTCGATGTTGGTAAATTTTTGGAAACTGTGGAACTTCAAATTGGTTTAAAGAACTACGATCCCCAAAAGGACCAAGACTGGCACCATTCCCTGCCCAACGGTTTTGTGACTTGCGTTGCTTGCATGAAGACACATGCTTGTATTAAGGAAGAAGGAAAGCGTAAAGTAGCTGCCCTGATCAATTTGGTTTTAGAGATGGTCTCTCAACTGTAGAGGGCTAATGGTTTTTCGCATATTAATCAAGAAAGGCTTAGATGATAAAAAGTCATGCAGTGGCCACTTTGTAGACATTACGAAAGCTTTTGGAATTGTAAACCACAGTATTCTTTTAGGACAAATTGTCCTGTGCGAGATGCAGAAGCCTCTCATAAACTCATGTTCCTAATTGTGAACGACAACACAATTGTGAACCCTACAAGCTCGAAATATTGGTTTAATTTTGACAACTTGCAATGCATCTTGCTTAAAGATTGAACTGGTTAATCAGTTAAGATACGTTGGTATCATTTTTGATCAAGATATGAGTTGGTCTTATCACATTTCCAAATTTAAACAGTATCTTACTCTTCGGTCCATGTATCACCTCAAAAGATAGTAAAACGTTGCCAATAATATACGAGTACTTTAGAATTTTACACTATAAATTATAGAATGGGTTAAGTTGTTGGGTATTCGAAAATTCAGCCTCTTTCAGTTTTGCACTTTTGCATTGTAAGGAAATGTTTAGGAGGAACCGCATTGCACATACATTTGAATTGTTCAAAAAATTATAAATTCTACCAATAGAACACCTTTTCTATTTTATAGTTTTGAATTTTTTCTTTTTAGAATTGGCTATTTGCAAAACCCTATTTATGACTTTCAGAATCAACATAGTTTCTTTAATTCTGCTGTTTGTATCCCCTCTTTCCGACAATCGATAATGAACAACGACGACGACGCAAGTCTACGGATTTTTAAAAGCAATCCAGTTCAATGTCAAGTGACCTTAACTCCATATTGCGGTTTGCGTTCCGCGCTTGTTTGTATTTTGTCCGGTTTTCCTCAGTTGGATTGGTTTTGTAACAACGGAAGCTATACTCTCTGAACCTTATAACCTCTTTACAGCTACTATAGTACCATGAATTTTCCTTGGTTTTTATGCTTTTAGTCCTATTAGGGATAAAAGATTTCATTCCATTGAGAATAATACCTGTTAACATATCAGTGTTAAGATCTACGTCACTATCGAGGAAACATATTGACCAGTTAAAGTTTCGAAAGAAATTGTTGAGACCGTTCCAGTTGGCTTTCTCATATTTCCAGACAGTTCTTTTTGGTATTTTTTTCTTTAACTGGATTGATGGAACATGAGAAATTAGCTGATATGACACAGTGGTCCGACTTACTTAGAGCTGCTAGAACATTAATAGTGTATTTATCAGGGTCGGAGGTAAGGAACAAATCAAGCGTGTTCGCGGATTGCCCGTCAATGTCGGGAAACCGAGTTGGCTCACCTTCCTTTGGGTGTTATCTGCCCAGAATGTCGAAGCCAAGAAGAATTATGTACATTGAAGTCGCCCGTACTAACGATTTCAGTGCGAGGAAAATGGGTAATAATTCTAAGTATAGAGTTCGACAGCGCATCAACTTCGTTAATTATTGAATTGCTGTCAAGATTAGGGCTTCTGTAAACAAAACAATAATGAATTATAATTATGTGCTTACGGACAGTACACTTGATCCACAAAAAGTTGAAGTTCGTATTAGAACAGTGGCCGTACTGAGGCTGAAGCTGGTAAGCGACATCATTCTTTATGTATACGGCGAGACCATGATAGAGAAAGAAAAGTGGCACCAAGTTGCTCACCTACTTAGGTTTCGCTTAATGCCAAAATAGCTGGCCTGTACTTTACAGTATGAGCGTAAGCAGACAGAAAATTACTCCCTAAACCACGAATATTACTAAAATCCACACGAAATTTACCCATCACGATGAAACACAAACACCAAAAAACACAATTTTAACGATAACGGGTTTCTGAGCTTAGCAATAAATGTAAAACTATAGTTGACCAGCACATACAAACTAACGAAAGTGTTATGCCTATTCGTTACTTTGCATGAACGAATCAGGCAAGTAAACCCCCATCACTAAGCTATACGCCAAATGGTACAAGATACACGAATCCAGTCATAGACAGCTCTCGCAGTGTGCAAAAAAAAGAGAAAATTAATCCACTCTACCGTTACGATCGTCGACTATACTCTGTCCAACAAAAATGTGCAGTGTGGGCAAGATAGGACGTTTGCCTCACATTCTGGCTACAATGGATTGCATTAATCTGTCCTTCATTAAAGCTCTCACAGAGTTGTCGTAGTGTTGATTTTAAATGGACCCTCTTTTTAAAGCTCTTAAATCAAAAGCACCTCAACAGAAACCCAAGGAAAAAAAACTGAACAAGTTAGCAAATGAACAAGGGTAACTCTGAATTATAATAGGGGTTGAAATTGAATACGAGTATCACCAAGAGCCAAAGGCCACAGCAATTGAGTGCACACTCAGATGTGCGGTCATAGGACGTCGGGTCTGCGTCAGATGCAATTTACGGGCGCACAAACACTTTTTTATGGAGGAGTTCTTTCAATTTAGTATATTGCAAGAATATAGCACGCTACTGATTTTGAAAAAGCTCTCCCATAAGACGTGTACTGCATATTTTTGTTGGATGAAGTATAGACCTATGCAACAGTGCAGAGAAAGGGAAGGAAAAGCGCAGAGAAACAACCGCTCGTAACTTAATGCACGATTTGGCTATCATGTTTTGGTAATTTTTTTTGTTTTGTAAGTATGTACAATTGTACATATATGCATATGAATTTTGCACTGGATTTTTATTATTGATTTATTGGGTGTACAGATTTATAATTTTTTTTAAACACTTGGCACTTAATATATGTATATATTTTTTTTAATTTATACGTATTAATTATTTTGCTTTTATTTATATCAAGGGACATTAAGAAGAGCAGTCGGCGAGCTCTCTGAGTAGGCGTGCGGTCGATATCGGTTGCAGATCGGCACTTAACTCCAAATTGCGGTTGGCTTTAGCATTATGCTCTTTCTTTGGACCTTGATAATGGCTCCATTATGTGTACATAAGCCAATTTAAGTTTTAAATATTAGCGTTCAATTAAACAAAATTAAAAACTGACTTCCGGATTCGCATTAGGCCGTACCAACAATCAAATTAAGAGACGACTTTAATATTTTAGCGAAATGGACCATTATTTAAAGAGCTCTATAAACGTAACCATACATGTTATGAACATAATATCAATGTGAACTCTAAATTATGAACCATTTATTGTAAGGAACCTAAAAAAGAAAATGCAGCATATACGGTCAGATATATAGGGTCCATTAAATAATGCTTCATTTCACTCAAATATTAGAGTCGTCTCTTAATTTGATTGTTGGTAAGGCCCATTGTCTTTAAAAACCAAGATACCATATGAGAGAATAATGAAAATACAAAAATTGGTTTTGGTCTCCTGGGGTTCTTACCAACTTTGTGTTAAGACATAAGAAATTACATTAAACCTTACTGACGTCTTTACTTTAGAGGTCTAACAACTCAGTCGTATATTCTAAGAGCCTCTTTGTGCTGGTGCACCTCCAAAATCTTCTATAAAAACTAAATAAAACTCAATGATTCTGACAGTTAGATAAATATCTTTGAAAATTCAATCATTCAGCTTCGATTAATTAATTTTCTTCTATCTCATCGATATTGTATTTCTTCTTCCAAAGTTAGCATTTAACTTCCAGAGGACAAGAAAGAAACCTTCACTGAATTTGACATTTCAATTAAGATAGAAGTAAATTACAAACCACCCGCAATCTTACGAGCAAGTGAAGCCTCATCAAATCTTCCATAAGATACTTTTTGTTAAGAAAGAAGTCTCTCTGTCTGACGTGCGTATAAGTACGAAGAGAAAAGAATCTTTCTGCTACAGATCCTAATGGATTACTTTCCATTGAAATTATGTGCAAATCATGCACATTTCTATACCCCTTTTATGTACTACGAGTAACTTATATATGTATCTATGTATCGCAACAAAGAAACCAAATCTAACAAGCCTATACGCATTATGTTGTCTTGACAGCCATTGCGTGCCTGTATCTTTTGTGTGATTTATGCGGCACACGCACTTTCAGTACCTCTCTGAACACATGAAAAACATCCATTAATAAAAAAAAACGTTTTCATAAAAAAATATTAGTTTCTATTGCACAAAAATATAGAACACAAAATGTATATACGTATTCCTATTCACTTAAAAAGAAAAACATCTTGCCAACAGTATTACACTGTAAACGTCCTTAAAGCAATCCGAACTACAACAGAAACGTATCAAATAACCACACAATTATCGCATCTTGTCCGGGCTATGTAACGACTCTGTCAACTTCGATAGCACGGAGTAACATATGAGGCGAAATTAATCTGTCCGCCCGCACTTACTCTGCCACACTTCCCGGTCTTAATGGTTTCTTTATGCCATTTTAAGGGGATATCCTTTCTCTTCGTGGTTGGTCGTGTATTGAAGTTCCTGTTGATTTATTTTTCTTTGTGGGGTCTTACATCAAATGCGACACAGGTTTACTTTCATCGGAATGAGTCGTATTTTTATATTGTATTTACTGGGGAAACAAACAAATGAAAAGGGAACATTCTTTATAAAAGGAGTTAGCTTCAGCTAACGAATGAAAACCGCACAGGACTTCAGTCGTAAGTTTTGACATTGAATGCCTGGTAGATTTAACTAACCCGGTTGCCTCGGATTGCGTCCTACATTTTCGGACACACATTCTGTGTGTGACGGGCTTTCCAGGACTCTCATTCGCATTCATGTCCAGTCCAGTGAAATAGAGGAAATTTGAAGAAATGGAAGAAGAGAGAAAACCTGTCATTTTTCTTAAAACTCATAAATTATTGTAAAACACTTCCCGTTTCGAGATATTTCTGGAGCATGTAATATTCAGTTGGGAAAGGGATCAACTGCTACATTCGTTCCTCTTGTATCCTTTTCGTCGTTACTCAAAGTTGATCGTAAAATGGGATGAAATCCATTTTAGCTGGTTGGAATTATTATATTTTTTCCTCCATACGTACATACGAGTATGTAGGTACAAACAGGACTATTATTCATGCACTACGAAAGTTTATTTGCAAACATATCATGAATATCGACGCAAAAAATCTTACCCTACTTATGAGAGGGAGCTAAGCAGTCATGAAAGGAAAATAAATTGCTGAAGTCAATTCCCAAAGGGACGCAGGTTTGTTTAAGCTATGAAAAAAAGTACAGGATTATTGGTATTGCCAATACAGACATACCTATACTTGCAAGGATATAATAAAGTAAAGATGCTCAGGTTTATTTGACAACATACTCTGTGCTTCAGTAGGTATCACTCAAATCCATGACTATTCCAGAAAATTGATTTCCTTATCCTAGGCAGAAGCAAGGCACTCGCAATCTTCCTTGTTGCGTGACTATCATTTATTTTTTTTATGTTTTTTTTACCTTAAAGGATTACTTTGAATTAGTGTATAGTATAGGTATACAGCTATAAAGCAGCGATGAATGAAATAAAAATATTTTATCTACCAAGAGCCATACATTCCACAGACAGAGAAACGGATGCTTGTTTCCATTCGCCTACGCAGGGAATTTGAGTAGCTAGCTCAAGATTTATAAAATTGAAAAAGACGGAAATCATTTAAGAATAAATGATTTTAATACGAAATAATAATTTGTGTCGTTTTGAAACCATTCAAAGATAAACAAAAAATTATTTAAAAAAAAAAAACCTTTTAGGCCTTTCAAAAGTCCTCTCTTCAAAATACGCTCCCAACATAATCCTTCCTCTCTCCTTTTTACTTTGCTGATTTAGTCTTCAGAATTGTATTGATTTGTTTAAGCTTGGTTGGCTTCGACTAAGCTTGCAATGAATTTAAAATTAAATCTTGCTCTATTGCCGTTTCATATTTCATCTCTTTAAAACAAAATGGATGAACAATATTTATTAACTTGAACTATAATACGAGTAGCATTTCATAAATCATAAATTTTCCATAACTCTTGAGCATAAATCAGGCTGAATTTGACCAATAGCCTTCAAGGCATTGGTAGTTTGTGATTTATTGTAAAAGAGCTTTGACTTAATAAAACCCAACCAGTCAAATCGCAGGATCTCGGTGTCCAATTCACATCGCATCCGCTTAGCCCCATCCATTTGGACAGATAAAAGAACTAATGTTTTGGATTGGTCCGCCCTAATTCTGGACCTGAATACAATCGAAAACTTGTGGGCAGACGTTGAGAGAGTAAATCAAAGAATCCAAGAAATTCGAACCAACCTCTTAAGAATGTAAAGGAGTTCTGGAAATATTTTTAATGATATACATATGTATACTGTTTACATTTCTTTTTCTAATTATATGACCAGGCACAAATGAGGTTCGATAAATTGTATTTTTTGTTTCTAATGTTAATGGTCCGCTTATATGTATTTTGCTTAATTTATTCATGGGCTATTAAAAAAAAATAAACCTCAACAGATTTCTGAAAAAAAGCTGTTCAGTGTAATATTGTTATAAAATTATCATTTATAATTCGGTGGCTACCTCTGTGTAAGTGTTTCACTTTAGGCAAGCCACCAATATTTGTCTCTATTCATCCACCTAGACTTATTTGTGTCTCAGGTTTGCTAATACAGTATCTTAGATTAGACCTTTTACCCTTCTGCTGAAAGGATAATGTTTTCTGTTTGTCTCCTTGCAGCATTGTATTTAAATATGTGCATATATTCGTATGTAGGAGAAATAAGATTCATAGTGCGATCAGACCACGAAAATACAATATCTGGATTTAAGGAATTGTTCATATGTATGTATGTGCATCCCAAGACATGTTCATGGTATTGTGGAAGATGGTCAAATCTTCTCAAACCAAACGTTGTGATTTAATTGAATCCAGCTTGGAGTAAACTACTCATAGTCAATAACTAGTAAAAGAAGCGAAGCCGATAATATCTGTCAAACGAGCATTACTTCGTGCGACATCTTGAGTGAACCCAGTTTGCACAAGGGGTTCAGCCAAACGCTTAATTTTTCGGGCTCATGCTGCATGAGGACGAAGAAAGCGACGACAAAAATCACGCTGCTTTGAAACACCGAAAGTTCGTCAAATAAGATTTTACGTTCCTTAGAGTGTATCGCTCAATTGGTTGTTGACAACATAATCTCTTTCTGTCTACAATATTATGTAGATGTCTAAGCAAAATGACAGTTGACGCCATTTGCAAAAATTTAGAAACGATTCATAGAGCACGATTCAAAATTTAAATAAAACTGGCTATGGTTACTGTTATTTCCTTTAATCTTCACAATTTGCTGTCAAATCCCATTTTTTCATTCTGAAGAGAATGCAGAGCAGATTCTGACAGAACTCATATTTCTGCCCGAAGAATTTCTCTGGACTCACGCAAACGGCAAATAATTTATGCTCTCGCGCACTCTTCTGTGAAAAACAACACATTTTCTACATTCGCAAAAAACAACTTGCTTTTAAATCGTAGAATTTCGCAAAAATTCGTAGTCTTGGAGATTGTGCGAACGAACCTGCTATGACATTACTTTTACTGCAATTGTAAAACCTATAACATATCTAAAAAGAGTTGGTTTTCCAACCTTAGATTCGAATATCTAAAAGTCCCAACGTGATGGAGTAGTTCTGAGGTCGGATTAAATTCATTCCATCAAAAGACTTCGGAAAAATAAATTTCGGTTTGAAGGACGGAAAATAAAATTTTGTACTCATTAAAATTTGTATATGGTTTATTTTTGAGATACACAAAACAGGTGATAGGGGCTGAACGCCATTATTATTTGCATTATTTAGCAAGATGTTATTCATGTAAAATTAATATTTATATTTTATTCAATGCTCAACAAAGTGCGAAATGATGAGAACGGAAGACAATTCCATAAAACCCCGGAATCTTATCATCCCCCAGAGAAACAAATTGCTTTTGATTTTGTTGTCAATAGAATTTTCGAAACATGTACTTCCTAACTGAACACAAGGAATTTGACTCTATTGGTTCTCTATATAGCTCAAGAACAAAAGACAATTATTTTGTTCTCTTGACAATAAAATTCAGTTCAAAAATATAAAACTTTTGCTTTGATGAACCTCCTGTTTCCATCCACGAAGTAATTGAAGTTGAAATTCAGTTTTAAATAAATAATATGTAATGACAGTTCGTTCTCTTCTTTAAAATACGAAGTTCAATAATTTTATTGTTGACAAGATATCAACTTTAGTTATAATTTGGACTTTTTCCTTTATATCCTTAACTGACAAGATTATTCCATCAGGGACATTTTGAAATCAACGAGAAATGTCGAGATCAGAATCACAGCCTCATTTCATATTTATTGAAAATCCATGTTCAATTCGAAAACAATTTTAAAGATGCCTCTTAGATCTAATGATACTTCTTCTTGCGTATGCTACAAAAGCTACTGTTCTTCTGTTTCTTGCTACTGCGAAAGAAATTATAGCACTTCGCAGCGTTTTTGGCGACGAGGAATATGTGGTCATTCCACACCACACAAGTTCTTTAAGAGATTTTTTCTTTTACTGGTTTTTCTTGGCGCGAAAAATTATGACAAATTATGACACCATTGTATGATGTGCCTAGAGGCGGTAATTTAATATAGTGTATTTATCAAAGTCAGAGGTAAGAAACACGTCTAGTGTATAGATGGATTGACCTGCAATGTCAGGCATCCGAGTTAGCTCGTCGGCGAGTTGATTCAGGCTTAACTGAGAAAATATCTGGGCATACATTGGGTGTTGTCTGACCTGAAGAGCTACGAAGAATTATGTACATTGAAATCGCCCGTAACAATGATTTCACTGTGCGGACAATGGGAAGTTACTATCCAAACTTGGACTGCGATAAATAAATCCAGTATGAGGTGCTTATGTCCGGTGAATTTAAAGCACATGAAATTACAGTTTGTATATAAACAAGAGACGTATTGTTAAATCTGATCAGACCAAAAATATAAATGTTAAAAAAAGAGCCAAGTTCTTCTATACAAAAACCTTTGTGTAACAAGTCACCCGCGAAAAGTACTGAGATCTAAAAGTACGCCAAGTTCTTACTTCATGAAGGTTTAATAGCGAATATTTAAAGTAGAATAATATTGAAACAGCTACAATGTAATAGAGAAATTTTATTATTTAATGATTACTGACTTTCCGGCTCGAAGGACCAAATGTTGAGTAAACTCGGTTGTAAGTCGAAATGAATACTAATTTTATTTCACTATGTTACTTCTATATATACAATTTTCTTGTCTTATCTTTCTATTCTTAATGTCTATGTTTCTTATCTTTCTATTCTTAATGTCTAAGTTTCTTATCTTTCTATTCTTAATGTCTATGTTGTTTACTTAAATGTTATTTATTTGCTTATTACCGTCAGTGTATGCTTAGGATGATCTGTCTTATCTTTATTTCACATACACATTGGGTTATCTATAGATTGGGTATGTTTATGTTTGAACAATAGAAGGGTGGACTCTACCTACTAAAATCATCTTAGTTTATAGCTTCCTATTTCTTTTTGTTATTGGTTGTTTGGATTTGCGCTTCACTAACATAGCTACCTTAATTATAAATACTAGTACATACTATTGTTGAGGATGCGATGATGTTCTTGTGTCAATTTTAACTCTCTTTAAATGAAGGTAGCCCACCAATTAATAGCCTAATTAGTAGTTTTATTGTAGTTCACATCATAGTTAAGAGTTTTTTTTATGTAAACTCATAATATTTTCACGTATTCAAATGTTTTTCTTTTTCATCCATGTTAACATAACATAGAGTACCAAATCGAGTACTCTAGTCCTAAGAAAAGTCATGAATTTTCAAGATACATGTATAGTTTCAAAATGACAATAAAAAGAGACTTCGAATGAAAAATCTTAAATTTTCTTTTTTTCGCTTTGAATGTACATTAAGCTCTACTGCTTCACCAAATTTCATTATTCTACAGCAATCGGAAGTGCTTCATATAAATTAAACATTTTCTCAGAAAGTGGGCGGATACCACGCCCCCTGAATGGAAAACCTCAAATTTTATATTTTTTTCTTTGTATGCAATTTAAGTCCTAGCGTTTTACCAAATTTCATCGTTCTACAGCAGTCGGAAGTGCTCCATTCTTCCACCAACACCAATTCGGAGAAAGTGGGCGGATACCACAGCCCCTAAATGGAAAACCTCAATTTTTATTTTTGGTCCTTTATATGCAATTTAAGCCCTACCGTGCTAGTGCTCTATAATTTTGATGATCTGTCAGTCAGTTACGTTTTTGTAATTTTTGAGGCCTTATGTCTCAGGAACCGCTTATGCTAGAAAGTTGGAATTTGGTGAGGCGCCTGTTCCTAACCAGCTTAGCAAATATTCGTAATTTTAAGTTTCTGACTTCATTGGTACTGAAGATAGGGAGGGGTCAAAAATCGCCAGAGTTTGTTCCTGTAAAAAGGGTGTAGTGCCAGAACTTGGCTGGGCACTACCGTGCCCTTTGATAGGCAACATAAGAAGTCGTAAGAAGTCGTACCCTGCTTAGGTGGAGGGTAGTGTCCCTCCAGATTACACCATGTTCAACGGAAGGCACATGACCAAAATCGTATTCAAACTTTAAAGACACAAAATTATCAAGAATATTAAAGAAACATTTCATTGTGTTTTATTTCAAATTCAAGTTCTTCCGCTTAAAAAAAAACACTTTGCTGTGGACTATAAAATGGTCCATATTTCCCGTAATTTTTCTTATTTCGCATTTTTTGGTTGATTTACGAAAAATGTTTATTTGTTAAAAATAAATGTTCAGTTTTCAAATTAAATTAAAACCTTAATTTTTTTTGCATTTTGTTTGCAATAAAAAGATGCAGGTTTATATGCCACCTTCACCCTACATGAAAGAAGTTCAATCAAAATGCTTACACCTTAACAGCCTTATTTATTATTTTTCACTAATACTGGGTTCAACCTCGGAATAGTTAAACCGAGCCGAAGCACTTACTTCGAGTTTACGCCACGTCAAACAAATCCTTATTTAAAATTATTTTCTTAGCCGTTTTAGCTACGCCTTCCTTATGTCAAATATACTGGGAATATACCGGGAAAAAAGTGACAAATCTAAAGCTCTGGTTATAATACACCTAAATCAAACCGCAGCTGATTTCCATTACTTTTCATTTTATTATCATTGTATGCATATTGGAAATTGGATACATTTAAAATTGGATCGTATAAAGTTAAAATCCATTAAATGATGTACCAATTACATTGCGTTCCCAATACCGTACAACTGTTAGAGCGTTTGGAAAATATATCTAAATGATTTATTATTGCAAAATACCTATCCTTTTTGTCTTAGTAAGAAACGAAAAAAAATTGCTTACACTCCTTTTTGTAAATTTTACAAGATGTCATCTCAAAATGACATTTAGATACTAAAACGGCCTTAAACCTCCTATGAACCAGTTTTAGCTTATTCCACCGCTATTCCTCGAGCAATGGATTCTTCTTACCCAAGCTGCCAGCAACTGCACTTCTGCTGAGTCGTTAAAATATCAAAATAATCAAACCACGCAATTGCAGGTGTATAAAGTATGAAGTATTTCCAAACCACAAATTTCACTGATACAGGAGAATCCGTTGGTGATGAAGCATTTGAGAATATCCCTGGTTTGTTTCTCAAAGTACTTGCGGACTTCTTCTGGTTCTTCGATAAAAGGTGCAAAAAAAGGAGAAAAGATGGATAGCAAACCGAAAATTTATTACTTGTTTTGTAGTGTTTGAGAATTTTCGAATTAATTAACTACAGTATGCTTTGCATAGAGAAAATAATTAAAGTTTAGATAGAATTCCCTGTGAAAGTCACATCCATAGCCTTGGAAGATTTTTAATAACTATCAGTGAAATAAACAATTGGTTTTTCATGTATTGAATAGGGTGATTTTTGTTTAAAATTCAAACAGAAGTCCGATAAAACTATCGTGTGTTAAAGCATCTTCCATAAAAAGGAGATTTATTTCAAACCTACTCGTAGATACAGAGTCGACTCAAAGAATCTTTCGCTGTGCCTGCATATTAATATCGACAAAAAACTAGAGATTTTATTTTTATTTTGAACTCGAATTCAACATGCATTAATTTTGCATTAATCTTGAAAGCTATCAGTCTTACTTCTTTCAAAGGACTTAAAGGACTCATCAATCACTTGGTAAACTTTCGACAGTAATCCATTACTTACAAATGGCAGTTTAATGCATTCTGTGGCAATAGTTTTCTTTTTTTTTTAAGAAAAGTATTAAAAAAGCTTTTAATCATATCTGAATGGGGCGCATTAAGAATCTTTTTTTTTTATAAAAAATCGAGTGAGTTGACACAATCCGTTTATTTTTAAATCACATAACGATATACATATTAGAAAGTGATTTAAAAATATAACCAACCTCTTGCAGTAATTTGGTGATGTGAGGAAATGGGGAGCTGCCAATGACAATAACTTGAATCAAGAATTTTCGAATAGGTGTTTTTATCCAATTAAAATAAAAGTAAAAACTTCAGTTATAAATAACAGAAGAAGATTTTACTTTTGGGCCTTAATATAAGCTGCGACAAACTATATAAATAGGTATGACTAATCCTGACACGGCTGATGAAGGGTTGTTTCTTATGATATTATGCCAGTAGATCTTACAAAAAAACTAGTATATTGGCAATGTGCCAGAAAAGAATGTTTGTTTCATTTTTTTGTATTTTCTTATTTGAAAAATACTATTTTAATAATAAACGTACAACGAATTGTACAAAACATGAATTTAGTGACACTCAACCATTGTTGTCGGCAGGAATGAAAAGGACCTCAAATTGTTTGCCGATTCCGAAGGGCTAAAATGAGAAACACATGAGCACTTTGCACGATACTCTTGAAGAGTTTTGATACCTCCTCAGGAGAGAACTTAGGTGGCAGCTGCTGGGAATCGATCGATGCAAGGCCTTCTGCAACGTGTGTCAGTCCACGGCACTAATTATTACGCCATAAGTTACTGCTTCAAAAATAGTGCTATAGACGTTTTTAAACAATAGAAAATATTCAATTGAAATTTCAAAAGACTTAAACTTCAAAATGTAATCTGTAATTCTGTTAGATGCTGTCGTACTATTCTAAGACAAAAATATTGGTCGAAAACGCCGCGGTTTCGCTGGGTAGCGCTCAGCCGAAACGTCCAATTTTCCATAACTCTGACGCATAAATCAGGCTGGATTTGCACAATGGCTTAGATAATGTTAGGTTTCAGTGGGAAGTGGTGGTTTGTAGTTTAATGAAAAGACCCTTGACGTGAGAAAACCCTAGAAGCAGAAGTCTAACAAGATCAAATCGCCCAATCTCGGCGGCCATTTCCCATCGCCTCCACGTAAAATATATGTACATGTTTGGAAATTGCCTGTTTAAAATTTCCATTATGGTAATGGGCGTGTAGCACCGTGCACCACATATCGTCGATTTCCTTGCCATGCAATTGATGCTAAAACAAATTCTCTTATTGAAAATGCGTATCTTTGGTATTGATGAGTCTCTTCTTTAGATTGGTTTCGATATTACCTTTTCAACCTCTCGATGCAAGTTTTGTTGGATGGTTTGAAGTGTGTTATTCGTATCGTAAAAAGAAATGCTAGTGTGCCACAGGGGTCGGTCTTGTCTCCGGCTCTCTTTCTCATATTCACCAATGATCTTTTGTCTGCAACTTCTAATCCATTAAGTTGTTTTACTGACCACAGTACTCTCATCTTGTCATATTCATTTTCATATGCACATCCTTGTTTTTCGGATGTGGATTTCAAACGGCAGCGTATGATAAGCTTATTAAATTCTGATATCGATAGCATTATCAAATGGGGAACGAAAAACCGCGTAGAATCTATTAGTTCAAATACACAATACTGTCTCCGCCGCAATATTTCTTGGCTTTCATTATTTTGCTGTTATTTTTAAAAACATTGTTTTAAACAATTCAACCGTAATACTCGAGCTTCAGGGAATGCCTATCAGAATACCATTGACCTCAACTTTGGACGTTAAATTAAGAGATTTTTTCCTTAGCCGAACTACACGAATGTGGAATGCCTTATCCAACTCATTACGATATTCAGACATTCAAATCCAATGTGCATCGGTATCTCTTTGTAAATCCTCTCCAAATTTCTTAGACGCTCGCACTGTGCTTAAACATTTTAAAGGAAGTAGATATACCTTAAGTGTGCTCAAAACTTAAAAAAGGGGTAAAATAAAATTTAATACATCTTTTTTACTTGCGGCTTATAGTTACTATAAGGCAGGATGCATTCGTACAAAAATCGAACTGGAGATTTTGATCAAAGTTGACACATACAATGATCGCGAAGACGAAAAAGTGGGTCTCGCAATTCTGTCCGTCTATCTGTCCATTCGACTACAGCCTAAACGACTCGGCCGATTTTCGTTAAAATTGGTAGATACCGTTTATAATTCCCCCCCCCCCCCACAGGTTTTTTCTTTTTTTTTAAGATCAAAAATAACGGTACCAGCCATACGATTTTTTTTCGAAATTTTAAAAATATTTTTTTTTCTCAAAAACTGTCCCACAGATTTTTTTAAAAAAATTCATTAATTTCATTTAATTAAAGCTAGGTAATGGTTGAAAAAAATTTCCGAAAAATGGTTATTTTTGGTAGCCCCCTTGGAATCAGTTTTTTTGTTTTTGATTTTCTCAAAAACGGTAGAACCGATTTTGATCATTTTTTTTATACTAAAGCTCTGCAACAGTTTGAATATTATTGTGTTTTCAAATTTCTCATTATCGGCATAGCTGATTTTAATGAAATTTTTTATAGAGAAGCTTCTAAAAAGTTTAAAAAACATTGCATTTCAAAACTTTAAAAGAAAATATTTTTTGGAATTTTGAAAAACAAAATCTATTTTTTCAAAATAGATTTTTTGGCCTTAAGTCCACAAAAATCGGCGTTTCGTCCGGGTGATCTCACATGGACTCAAAAAAGCTATTTTGAATCAATAATTCAACAAGTCCAATAATAGTGCTAAGTCTTCTACTTGGCTGATTTATTTCAGTAGTATATAGAATTCATATAAAATCTATTTTTGTTTTTGGAAAATTCAATATCTCAAAAACGGATCAATATTTTTTTTTTAGTCTCTTACATAGGAGCAAGTTCGTGCGACCCACTCGTGCATTTTATTTCTTTTGGTTTTTGGCTCTTCTTCTATCTGGAGCCGATTCTATTCTGGTGTAGTAATGAAATTCAATTCAATAGGAAAGTTTTAAATATATTAAAAACAGCCTTTTACACTGCTTTGGTTTTGTTACAAAACAGCATTCATATGTTTTTGACAAAAAATTTACTGAAAGGGACCATTTTTCATCCACAAAATATGTTGAAATGATTAACATCACCTCTTAGCAATGACACTCATTGCAAAATTGGATCTAGTAACATGGGAACCTCTTTCATTTTTTTTATGAAAATGAGGACATTCCTCTGTACCTACTCATATCATTCTCATATAAGGAGTTTGCTAAATATACGTATGGTGAAGTATAAACCATAAAAGTTGCCATCGCGCGTATCCATTGATTCAAAACGTTTCTCTCGATTTCATGCCACAGTTGCTAGCTTAAAATCACTTCAGAATATAGCGTTAAGGAATATAACACATTATCTTCTACCTTTACCAGGTAAAACTGTACAATCAACACACAGAAATGCAACTATGTATCCCCATCCCCGTAATTGCCTATTTCCTACACACATATTGTGCAGGGCAAGGATACTACCTCCACACATTTCCCTTTTCCCATAAAATCAGTTTAAGCAAACAGACTGTGCTAAAGGATGGCTACGATGCATGTGATGGCTAATGCATGCAAAATGGAAAACTAGCAGTTCGGTTGTTTAGATTGTGTAGCACCCTATGTTTATTTTTGCAAATATGTTTGTACATAAATTGTGATCTACAACAAACTAGTTAAGTAATATCTGAGCAAAGACTTCAAGTTGGAATTTATTATTCAAGAGAAAGGACACTTTATAAATAGCAAACAATCTCGCTTATAATAATAATGTGGTGGTTTACACGGGTTTTTGAGGAGCTCGAGTGTATTTTGTGATATCCTATTGAAACAGGAGCCCACAAGATGGCTAAGAATCTTTCATCATTCTTCAATCGAAAGTCTATTAGTTAAATAATTATCCGCTAACTATTTTTGCAATTATAAATAAGTAATTCGAGTTTTTATATAACTTGGTTTTTGCTGCTTAGTTAGAGCTTCAGAAGGTAAAGGCCGACAATTTTTCCAAGTATCAGTTTCTTCATGTTTTCACCTTACGGTGTTTCGATTGTTACGGGTGTGACAGTGATTCTTGATTTTATAATAAATATTCTTACTTGATAAATTGAAACTTGAGTTATCTATGATGGGCTATAAACTATAACTCAACCAAACTTATCCGCTTTTCCATCTATCTTATCTTCAAACTTATCCACCGCCGTCGTCATCGCCACATTACGAACCCTTTTTGTAATCGGTCAACAAAGGAATCGAAAGCGCTCGTAATAACTTCTTTGGTGATATGTTTGCTAGAACCGTATGTTATATAAGCCAAGACTGGCGAGAAGTTGATAATATTTAATGAAATATTCAAATTGAAACTACTATTGATGTTGAGGGAGTAATGAAGTCCAATTTGGGCACGATTTAAAATATATTTATGCCAAAAACCTTGTACAAATTGCAATTGTTTTCCTTCTTTAAGTATTCTTGTTTAATCTTATAGATTTGTGTGATGCGATTACATCAAAAGAAGCTTACAAAGTTATTTTTTCCCTAAAACATAAAACTTCTTGCAATTGTGATGGTGTTTCAAGCTATTTATTTAAATATGGAGGCTAGTATGTCGTTGATAAAGTGGTTTTCTTTTTTAATAAAAGTGTTGACATGCTATGGCGGATGCTCTAGTTTTGACGCACGAATCTGGAATAATTTGCGAAAGTAGTTTGATGGTAAAGGAAGATCTGAAAATCTTATGGCTCTAGTTTACTTATCATAATCAGCGAGAAAATTGAATTAATATTATTATTTCATAAATAAGCTGTGGAAGTTCGTTAACTTAGCAAGCTAAGCTATTAAACCGAAAATATTTTATCCACCTAAAATTTCAACTAAAACTGTGATGTTTACTTAAACCGGACTTTTGCAGAACTAGGTTGGGTAAGGTTTATATGGCTGCTAGTGTCGCAACTGACACACTTAGATCAGGGTTGTACGATTATGACACCACATGAATCTAGAAATTTTTCTTCTTACTCATTGAACCATTGGGAGCTCGTTATGAATAAAAGGAGAAGACAAATGCCTTTTTCAATTAGATAACTAGGTTCCTCGAAGGATAACTCACCCAGGCCTATGGAGTTCAGCAGGGAATGCATATAGAAGATGGGCGACTGTTTCTAATTCTCCCTCGTCGATATAAGCTTCTGCGAAAATCGTTTGAATAAACCCCATGCCTTGTTGCGTAGTTCCATTTAAAACAGTGTCCGGTTATGGCACCAATTAGTAGCCAATGTGCAATCCACTCAAGAATATAAACATTTAGAGCATTTCAGATCAAGAATTGGCCAGATCTGTTTTGTCTTCAGACAGGTGGTCAAATTATTCCAGCTTAGGTTTGTCTTCTCTTTAGCATCTTGTTATATAGCGATGGGTGTAATTATATTAGCCTTATATGGTAATATAAGTAATGTTCCATTTTTGGCGAGTTCGTCAGCCTTTCGGTACTCTGGAATGTCCTTATTCCCTGCCAATAAATAAGAGAGGAGCGGCTGTTAAAGGCTGTTATAAAGTTATTAGAGATGAACTTCAAAGATTTTATAGCTGCTTGACTATCTGATAAGATGCGGACATCAGTAGTTGATTTGGAGAACTACCGACCTTTAGAAATTAAGTTTAATGTAAAAGTTCTATTAGATCTAACATTAAATGGAATCCTTAAAATGTATAATAAGTTAGTTAATTTGGCTTTATTCGTATTTCTAGTCTAAATTTTACCGATTCGTGCAAAATTTTCTTTTATTCGCAAGCTTACTCTAATAACTTTGGTTATAGTTTAAATGGATTTGATTTAAGTTTAAATTGATATGCGTTTGGGTTAAATCTAAATGCTTTTGGATTAAACCTGTTTACGATTGGTACAAACTTATTTTCGTCGAGATTTAACTTTTTTCCTATTTGTTGAATCAAATTTGCACATGGAACCTATAGAAGATTGTATGCCAAAAAATGAAAAATGTATACTTAAGAGTCCATAATAGTAAAAATTGTTAAAGTTTCACTAAAAAGTACAAGGTACTATTGCATCCATTTGCAAGTTTTCTTGAGTGAAGGAGATTTGAAATTGGAATTAAATTCTGTTTCTAAGTTTGCACGAATCACAATTAAAAGTTTTGACATAAAATCAGAAAAAAAATCTTGAAAGCAATAACTTTTAAGAAATTATAAAATTTCATATCGAATTTCTTTCTACAACTTTATCGTAACTTAAATCTATTTAAAAAAAATATTTCAGTTTTTCTTATGTTTCAAAGAATCCAACAAACTTAACATACCCTCTAAGCAATACAAAATACGAGGTAGGGAAAAACTATTTATGGATGTAACTAAGGAAAGAGTTTCGAGTTGAAATGGAATAAATAAACATTTAGCCCGACAAAAGAGGGCTTCGCTGGGGGCTGTCAAAATGCAGCAAAAGTGTGTTCCTGACATGGTTTATGTGTGTGTATGTGATAGACACGAAAGAAAATTGCAATTTCCCACCTTTCTTTGTGTTGTGTGCTGGGATGAGAGAAAATTGTGTTGCAATAACTTCGATAATAGTAATTGATATTATTTTGATTTGTCCTGTCAAAAATTGAATTTTTATCAGGAATTCAATAAAAAAAAATCTGCGTTTGAAGAACGAAAATTTTAATAAAATACTTTCCAGTTCGTTCTACATATTGAAAAATGAGAGCATTCTCAAAGGATCATTTAATGCAATAGCATACATGTCTACGCATGTACATATTGTAGATGAGACATGTGCTTCAAAAAAAATCCACCCGAGGAAACATAATCTTTTCAATCATGAAATCAGATTTTGTGTAAATTGAAAACAATTATCCAGAGTAGAAAAGGCTTGAAAAATATTGATTAATATTTGTGATTGCTTAAACACATACACATCCAAACAGAATTAATTTTTCCTAGAAACAAAAAACAAACAAAATACTGTCAATCGAATGCAAACAAAAAGCAATAATATTTTGATTAAAATGAGATTTAATTTGCTTTGATCAAAAACGAGTATCGTTCAAATTAATGTGGCTAAACTTTAAATGTTAATTAGCAATCAACACTTACACAAGCACAATTTTTGACATTTATTTTTAATTTAGGAAAAATTAGCATTCTGTTTCGGTAGTATGAACTTAAATAACTTCACTGGTTCACTGTGGCGTATACGTACTTTTTCTTATTCTTTTATTAATAATGAGATGACCATGAATGGTGGAATATTTTTTTCAGAAGTAAAGTAGAGTTATACTAAATCTCTGTAAATTGTGCAATATAGTTTTAAGTAAGAAAAAATTTATAAATTTGTGCTACAATAAATATACAATGCAGATATTATATCGGTAGTGACGGGGTATCTATTCCCAGTTGTTCAATTTTATCTAGGGTTTCTTTTTTTTAATTTTGAAAATCTGTTTATGTTTTAGTTGAATCAACTAAGAATGGGTATAGTATTTTATATGTATGTCCTCAGGGAATATTCAAGTAACCCAAGTAACATCGTTGGAGCTAAATCTTATTTAAATGTTCTTAAATAGCTCTGAGAGAGCTATTGCATTTTTTTTTGCAGCTTTTGGTAAAGGAATTTAAAAATCTATCTCTAAAATGGCGTTTCTTTCTCTTACTTTCAAAAGCTTTCTGCTCGATAAGTATGATCCATAATAATGTTTTTATCAGCTGTCGGAAAGCAGATAAGCATTTTGATACCGCACCCTTTAAAATAGCTGTTTAACAGCAAAATATTTTTGTAAAGTGTTATTTAAGAGCAGGAAGCTCTATCTTCATGCATGTTTAAGAAAATGGTGACTATTTACGAATTTTTATAAAACAAAAAAAAGCTATTTACAGTGCTGTAAGTACCCGACCTGACGTATATATGGCGGTTGTTGTTTAAAAGAATGACTATGGTAGAGAGTACCAACTTTATAAAGCTTAAGTTTGACGCTCTCAGTGAATTTGTAAACATGGAAAAAATTGGTCATCGTTATGTGATACAATACTTCCATTTGAAAGGCCTCAGTCCAACCAATATCAAAGTGGAACTAGATTCTACTCTGGGGGAGTCTGCTCCTTCGTTTACAACAGTAAAATATTGGGTGGCAGAGTTTAAACAAGGTCGTACGAGCTGCCAAGATGAACATCGCAGTGGTCGACCAAATGAGGTGACCACGCCAGAAATGGTGAAGAAAATCCACAAAATGGTATTGGGTGACCGTCGACTGAAAGTGCGCGATCTAGCAGACATGATAGGCATTTTAAAAAGTGCTGTACACGCAGAAAAATGATCGGTTAAAAACAACGTAAAACTCGTGTAAAATTAACATAGTGAGACTGCTAATATACAACCTGCAAACTAACCCGGTTAAAATTACACGAGTAAACTAGGTTAAAAAAAATGGTTTAATTTAACACCCTAATTCGGTAAAAGTGTACTAAATTTTATTAAACTTCTTGTGGGTTAGTTTTGTCCAATTTTAAGCACTTGCAATACCCTAAGAAGATAGCTAAACGAACCTTTTACATCATTTATAGTAACCAATTTACTCGGCTGTCTTAACAAACTTTTTTAGTTGAGTTAGCCGGCCTTCTCGGTTGTCGTATTGAGTACTAAACCGGAATAACTAACCTACTCGGCAGTTCTAACCTAGCAAAGCGGTTAAAATAAGAAACATACTCATTTGATTTAAGCAATTCACTGGGTTAAAATGACCAATTTACACGGTTAAGGGCAGATTATATGCTACGTTATTTACTTATATACCAGTTCAATTAGCCAATCTACTCGGTTGGAGTAGCCAATCTAATCGCTTGGAGTAGCCAATTAAATCGGTTAGAATAACCTATCTACTCAGTTGAAGTAGTCAATCTACTCGGATGAACTAGCTTACCCACTCGGTTGGAGTAGCCAATCCAGTGGGTTAGAATAACCAATTTACTGGGTTATAGTAACCAATCTACTGGTTTGGAATAGCTGATCTACTCTGTTGCAGTAGCCAATCTACCCGATTGAACTAGCTACTCCACTCGGTTGAAGTAGCCAATCTACTGGGTTAGATTAACCAATTTACTTGGTAGGAGTAACTTATCTACTCGGTTATAATAGTCAATTTACACGGTTGAACTAGCTAATCCACTCGGTTTAAGTAGACAATCTATTGGGTCAGAATAACCAATCTCCTGGGTTGGAGTAGCTAATCTACTCAGTTGCATTGACCAACCTATTCGGTTAGACTAGCTTATCCACTCCGTTGAAGTAGCCAATGTTGTGGTTTAGAGTAAACAATTTACTGGGTTATAGTAACCAATCTACTAGCTTGGAATAGCTGATCTACTCTGTTGCAGTAGCCAATCTACCCGATTGAACTAGCAAATCCACTCGGTTGAAGTAGCCAATCTACTGGGTTAGATTAATCAATATACTCTGCTGAAGTAGCTAATCTACTCGGTTCTAATAGTCATTCTACTCGGTTGAACTAGCTAATCCACTTGGTTGAAGTAACCAATCTATTGGGTTAGAACAACCAATTTACTTGGTTGGATTAACTAATCTACTCGGTTGCATTTACCAACCTACTCGGTTGAACTAGCTTATCCACTTGGTTGAAGTAGCCAATCTACTGGGTTACAGTAACCAATCTACTCTGTCGAAGTAGCTAATCTACTTGGTTGAAGTAACCAATCTATTGGGTCAGAATAACCAATTTACTTGGTTGGATTAGCTAATCTACTCGGTTGCATTTAGCAACCTACTCGGTTGAACTAGCTTATCCACTCGGTTGAAGTAGCCAATCTACTGGGTTAGAGTGACCAATATACTCTGTCGAAGTAGCTAATCTACTCGGTTCTAATAGTCATTCTACTCGGTTGAAGTAGCTAATCCACTTGGTTGAAGTAACCAATCTATTGGGTTAGAATAACCAATTTACTTGGTTGGATTAGCTAATCTACTCGGTTGCATTTAGCAACATACTCGGTTGAACTAGCTTATCCACTCGGTTGAAGTAGCCAATCTACTGGGTTAGAGTAACCAATCTACTCTGTTGGAGTAGGTACTCTACTCGGTTAAAGTAGCCAATTTACTCATTTACAGTAACATACTTACTTTGTTAGAATAGCCAGTCTACTCGGTTGTAGTAGCCATTTTTATTGGTTGGAGTAGCTTAACTACTCTGTTGGAGTAGCTTATCTACTCTGTAGGAATAGCTTATCTATTCAGTTCCCTTAAATACTTACTAAGTTGGAGTAGCCAATCTACTCGTTCCAATTTACATAGTTGCTCGGTTTGAAGCATCTTTCTATTCTGTTGAAGCAGCCTTTCTAATTGGTTAGAATAGCCAATCTAATCGGTTGAAGTAGAAAATCTGCTCGCTTCCAGTAGCCAACCTACTCGTTTACATTTCCATACATACTCGGTTCCTCGATAAAGTGAACCAAGCAGATTGGGTGATTTAACACGGCTTGAGAAGCTACTTCCTTGATTACAGTAGGGTCAATTTAATTATTTGTATAGTAGATAACGCTTATAAAAAGACCAAAGTCAATAATTTATAAGAAGCAAATGATAAGATAAAACATGTTCCCTAACACTAATCCATGTTAATTTGAATTGATGCGAGAAAAAACGCTTATAGGCAACAAAAATTACGATTTTTTATCTTTTTAAAGACATTATCTACTATTATAATACCGTCGTTTGAAAAGTAAAATCATTCAAAGAATATTGTACACTTAATTAAGTTGAAACAAAAAATATATTTTTTCAATGATTTATTTTAATGAAAATGTTTATTTACTGATAACAATAATAGTTAAAGAATAAAGTACAAGAAAATAAAACTAGTGATTTAAAAAAAAAAAGATAAGTTAGGTTAAACAACTTTTCCAAAAGTTATAGTTATAATATTTTTTTATACATTTGAAATTTTTTTTATGTTTTTTGTTCTTTTAAGTTGCGGTTAATTTACAAATTTGATGTACCTATTAAAGTAAAGCTTATAATTTAAGTTTTAAAATTAATGACTTCGTTAAAATGATTGGCTCTAAGGCCTTTTAAGTTTATCTTACAAAAATTAGATGAATTAATTTATACATTTTCAGTTATATAATTTTGACTAAATTAATGTTTAAGGAAGTGCGACAATTACATTATTGAATTAAATATTTCGCTCAAACTATTATGCTTCACAAAGGGCTTCTTAAAACAATATATTGTTTTCCATTCGAAAGGATAATCTTTGTATTAGGAATAGGATTGGGAAATGACTCAAAAAGCATTATGACTTTCTCCTCCTTTTGTGGATTTTCCACTTCGAAAGCAAAGTAATGTTCATCAAAGCCTAAAGTTTTCAGCAAAGTACAGTTGAAGATAAGTTGATGAAAGTCGTACAAGTATACTTTTTTTAAAATGCAAAAATCGTAATTATAGCTATCTATGCCTAGACTCTTCACTAAAATTGATCCCTTTTCGTAGCGAACTGAAGACATCATTGCCCAATTTACTTTAGTTAATGTCTTTTCAGGGTCCAAATTTAATTGAGAGTAAATGAGTTCTCTTTCCGATGGTAATATATCCCTTTTAGGACCAACGGAAAGTTCATTGCATAGTTTACCTCTTATAAATATTTCATTTAGCTGAAGCTGGTGTTTCATTGCTAAAGTAAGAGTTATATTCATTCGGTTACATGATGCTCTAGCAGACATTTTAGACTGTCGATGCTTAGCTTCGAATCTCATTGACCAAAACGAAGAAAGTGGACCATATTTCATAAGAGCAGAGTGATAATGAACTAGGTTGTGAAACTTAGGCTTCAGAGGTTCTTTGGTTAGCTCAATATATAACTCATTGAGTTCCGCCACTAATACCTGTAATAAGGATTCTGTCCCATCTGAAATATTTACGCTGAAAATGATATCTAAGATTTTTCTGAGTGTAATAAACAATGTCCACATCTTATTTTCTCTCGGGATGTATTCACCTACAAGCAGTCCAAAATATCTTATTAATGTTATCATTTCTCCAGAAGAGAGTCGAATACTTCCTCGTTTAAGATGTTCTTTTTCTATACAACATGGTTTATTTTTACCATCGGGACCATAATCAAATGCCAAAAGCTTTTGATTAAAAAGAATTAAGGAAAAAAATTTGAAAGCTTCTGTATATTTTAATAGAATAAAACTTAAAATATATTTTGCAACACCTTCAAGCACATCGTGCATGATATCAACACCTACCTGCTGAAATAAGTCAAAATTTTTTACTCGAAGAAAAACACATTTTTCTTTTATACCTGTTAAAGATAAATTATTGAGAGCCAGATCTTCTTTATAGCTTGACATATATCTAAGAAGTGTGGTGTCCTCATATAACTGTACTTTTAAAATTTCTTTTGAGACTTTACATACTCTACATGAAAAATTAGCTGAAAAACTCTCAGAAAACCCTATCAACGAATGTAAACCTAAGTTGTCACCAAGGATTAAAGCGAGTTCGAAATATATTTTTCCGTTGAAATCTGGAATGTTGATGTGTATACCTTCTTCAGAAAGAAAATTGAATTCATCAATTAAAGGTTGGAATATAACATTATTACCAAATTCTGTTCTGTCCGAGGAATGAAAAAGAAGAACTAAAAATATGTTTGTCAGGATCGAAGAGCGCCAAGGTGGTAGACATGCAATTGAGACATAAACTGCACCTAGCTTGTGGATACCAGCATGACTTCCGAGAACATTTCCTATTTCATAGTCGTCAAAATACATAAATAAAGGTAAAACTAATTTATCAGAATGAAAGGTCATTCTCGTTTTCCAGAATGAACCCTGAATAAAGTTTTCAACCACATTTTTATTTTTAAGACTATCCATATATTGAAAGGTTTCAGACAGTATGGAATCAAGAGAAAAAAATTGTTTCAAGACTTGTCTTAAAGAAATAAAATGCTCTTGGCAAGTGACTGGCTCCATACGTGATATGCTTTGCGTTTTGACTCTATCCATTCGCTGACCTATAACAATACCTTCAGGTTTAATGTAAGTCTTTTGTCTAATAAAATAATTAATTCTTTTATGCTCTGTTCTGAATAAATCTAAAGGCGAAACTATATAAGGTCCGATAGACTCTACTAAAGAATTTGAAACATCAACAGGAAGTGAATGCTCCAAGCTAACTTTCTCAACACAAGCTTCAACCGTCGATTTTAAGGAAATTAGAAAATCTTCAAAGCCACCAATTACTTTTTGTACAATATTTCTCGGTAAAAGTGTATTTCCATACAAAGAAGCAATAAAAATTGACATAGCTTTATCAACTGTTAGAGTCGAATCTTTAATTACAGTTTTCGGTAGACTTTTATCTATACTAAAAGTTAACCGGTTGCAGGGCGTAAGGTGAACACTTGAAGTAGGGAGAGGACAAGATGAACCAAGTTCATTATGTTCTTGAAAAACCTCAATACAATTAAATTGCATAAAATCATGGTCGTTATGAATAAAAGAAAAATGTTGTCTAAGACATTTTAGATTTTTGACCCTAATACCACATAAAAAGCAAGAAGCCATACTGATTTAATTACTCTTACATTTAAATTAAAAGCAGAAGTATAATCATTTACTAAAACAAAGAGTACCAGATTGCAGTATTCAGATTGCAAAGCAAATCGGGATAATAAATTTCAAAAATTACTCAAATCGCAATTCAGAAAGTATGAAATAATTCAGATTACCGCGAAATAGGAAAAGAAAAGCAAATAGGAACCATTTGGTAAATTATTTTAAGGATAAAGTGAATAACGAAAGCTAAAATAATTAAGATTTTCGCGAAAGTAAGAGTGTAAGTGAATAACGAAAGCTAAAATAATTTAGATTATCGCGAAAGTAAGAGTGTATTCTGGCTTAATCTCATTCGCCCAAGTGTTATTTCGAAATATAAAATAAATCGAAAGCTATTACTTAAGCAATATTGAAAATGTAATCTAAGGATCCAAAAACATATCTATTTTATTGTAATAATACATACGAACTCTCTTAAAGATATGTAGCGTTTAACGTAAAAATATTTTTAATACAATAGGAATCAACTGCTGTCGGAACAAAGTATAATTTACAAATACTTACAGGATTTCACTTCATTAAGTGACTCACCGACTGCAATAATGAAGGGTATTTAGGATTTTGTAATTTAATTCGGAGTAGGTATATCATACAATAATCGACAAAGATTCAGATTATAAGGATTCGGTACAAGTTTGGATTCTAAAGTGCAAGAAAAGAAACCATTAAATTAAAAATAATGAGACAATTTCATTTGTCGAAAACTTATAAATATCAACTGTTATGTTGCATTCGGAATAATTTTGTAAAATGTACATTCCGATTTAATTTACAAAACGTAATAGAGAAATATTGTAAAGTATGAGGGTAAATTATTTTCCTTCCAAGATACAAGTAGTTAAAATGTTATTGATGAAAAATATAGATGAGAAAAAATAAATCATAAGATTGGTTATTAAACTTAATCCAACAGGTGAAAACCGAACACAAAATAAACGTAATAAATAATATTACTAAAGTGATTGCGAACAAAAAAGAGTGAAAACATAAAAGTGATGTTTGTAGAGTACAATTATCGAAAAAAGTTAGGTTGTAAAGTGTGTATATACATAACGCAGGCTTAGAATTATAAGAATAATCCTTAAATTAAGGTATAAGCCTAGAAAAGAAGAAAACAGATATGATATATTGGACAAGGTCTTATTTCACTCAGGGAAATAATAAATTTAACTCTTTTAATTATTTCCAATTATCGCTTAATTCGATTGGAAAAAAGATAGATAAAAGATTCAGATTGCAAAGCAAACATGAAACATAGTAATAATGGAGAAAATAAATTACAAAAATCAACCAAATTTGGTATCGTAAAGTTATTTCAGAATAAAAATGATTGGGATTATTGCGAAATAGAAAAAAAACGCAAATAGGAAAACAAACTATTTGGTTAATTAGTTAAATGCGGAATCGCTAAAACTCGGATTGTGAAAGTCATAATGAAAGTTTTCCTAAAATAATTCCAATTGTCACGATCAAATAAACCAAACGGAATGTTGTTTTATATAAAATAAATGTCGGTAGAGATTAAATTTTCAAATACGGATTATCATGATATTAAGAGTGTATTAAAACTCGGATTAAAAGTGATTCGCCAAAGTTTAAGTGGTATTTCTGATTACAAAACAAATCAGAAATTATTACTTTAGGAATACAATATAGTTTAAGAAGCCAGAAGCATTTTTATATAATAACGGAATATATACAAGAAAATAAACAGTTAGGTTTGTATGTTAGTTTAAATAATTATGGTTTAATCGCAAATACCAAGTTCTACCAAAAGAGTGCTAGTGGCAGTGGATAGTTTGTCAAAACTAGTTTTAATTTTGTAAAAACCGTGTTGAATAAAAACCCATGCACACGAACTCTCCTCAGGATATTTAGCGTTTAACGTAAAGATAATTTTTAAACAAACATCAACTGCTTCAAGTATTGTTGAAACGTAATATTTGTTATCATTTACTACTACTATATAAGATTTCACTTCATTAAGTGACTCACCGACTGCAATGATGAAGGGTTGCAAGCTTAAACTCAATTCTTTAAGCTTGTTCTGACGTAACGTAATAGTTTCGTCTATCCCTGCATCGCTTCTAACGTGGGCAATAAATGCTTCTCTCACTTCACTTTTTGAAGGCCTCCAAACCCTTTTATTAATTCCTTTCAGTTTTAAAGTTGCAACTGACAGAAGAGAAGGAATTAACAGAAATGCTGCCAAGTTGCTTATCTCCTCAGAAGCTGAAAAGAAATTTGTAAAATTTATTTTAAAATCTTTTTGATCTTATCCTAATAAAAATGTGCGTAGAATTTAAAGATTTTTAAAAGAAGTTGTACAATATCAAATGATATAATAATGAGCAATGTACATATGTAATTGATATTATATTTATATACCTATTATTCTTTCTATGATGCCAGCATATTTACAAACCTAATGACACTTTTTGAACTTTTCTTTTAGTTTTAAAAATTACTGATTAGCAATATGCTTTTGAAATCTAAAGTATATTTTCAAAAAAAATACCTAATTCAAGAGTAATTTGTTTAATTTTCCTCTTTTAAATAAGAATTGAGTACTTCAGGCAGGATTAAGGAAAAATGATATTAAGATTTCTGCCTGGCATTTCAGGAACACACCGTTTTTAGTAAATTAAAAAACAAGAATATTATCTAAACTCAAGATTTCATGAAATTTCCCCTCTTCGGAAAGTTAAACAGTCTCAATACTAAACCGTAAAACGAGTGTCCGAGAAAAAATAATATACATATTTATACAAAAAAAACAAACTATCAATTCGCAAGTATGAATCAAGTAATAAGAAAAGTTTTTGTTGAATATATCGTTCAAAATCAATACATATATCCTTCCACATAAGCACATTTTATATCATTTTTTTGAATTTGTGGAAATACTGACATAATTAAACTTAAGTGATTTCACTTACTATCTTCAAGGGACAGCAAATTTTGGATATATTTATCCCTTCCTGATCGCTTTGCAGCTATTTCAAAAAGCCTTTTTTTGTAAGTTGGAAAGTTTTCAATCAGTCCATTGGAATTTAAGGGATAAAGTGTTTCAAAGTCCTTTTGCAACTGAAAATAAGAAAAAGAACAAACAAAATATGAAGCTATGTTAAATAAAATAAAAATACATATGTACATATGTATGTATAATAATTTGTATGTAGTTCGATACAATTTGGGGTGTAGAAAATAAGGCACTCATTTCGTAATCAAAACTATGCTAAACTATTTGATTTGAAAGGAAAGTTTTGATAAATTTATGTGTATTATCTTAAAATCTTAATATCTACTGTTCAAAATATTATAATCTAAAAATGGAAACACTATTTTTTTCATATTTGAATTCATGTTACTTTTTCCCGTTCTTAGATTGGAGTATGATAAAGAAATTTTGAGAATGGATATGAATTGAAGGCATCAAAAATCTTAGAACAAACGTATTATGATGTCTATACCGGAATAAATTTTAATTTTTTCAGTGCGTTATTTGAATTTAAGATCACCAAATTTACTTACCAAAACATAACCGGTTGGTTTCTGTAAGGCTGGATATTCCTTAAAATATTCATCGATGGTCATGTCCTTTAGCTGAAGCATTCGAGCACGCGATGTTTCTTTCCATTTTTCCTCAACGGTTACCCAGGGATGACTAGAATTCTTTAGCCACAGAAGGCTATCCTCACAATCGGTGTCACCTTCGAAATTAAAATTAAGTTCCGGAAAGCTTAATCGTGATGATGGTGATGCACAAGGAGATGTAGTTTTTGGAGTACTTGGAGAACTAATTCGTGGTCGCTTGGCTATTAATCCTGACTGTCTGTATTTCCTTTTCAGGTTGTGTATTTGGTCGGGTAGTTTTCCTACTAAACGATTAGCAATACCACGACCAGATTCTACTAACTTGGTGTGCAAATACACTGCCTTTTTCTCCTTGGTAAATAATTGGACAATTTCATTTGTCCAATAAGTATAAATCTCAGCAGTAATATTTCTTTCCGGATGATTTTGCAAAATGTACATACCAATCAAACGAACAAGACGTAATCGAGAGGAATTATCAAGAGGAGCAGTTTTTGGAACTGAGAGCAAACCTTTTCCTTCCAAAGAGCTTTCAAGCAGTTGTGTTAAGTTCTAAAAAGTAATTTTTTATTAACATTTAAAGATTACATTTTTGCATAATGTTAATTTTGTATCAAAGTTCAAAACTACAAAAATATACCTATGTATTATATATTTTATGAGTTGTTGGGCTATTAAACAAAGTCTAAGGATGTCAATCACAGCAGGGTTGCAAATTTTTGAATTAAAAAGACATAAAGTCATAAGTCTGTAGATGAATTAAAAAAAATTTAATTCCTAAGTTAGTTAGTGACTTATGATTTAAAAACAATTAATTCACAACCTACTAAGTGGCTTATGAATTAAAAAAAATTTTATTCATAAGCTAGTTGGTAAATTTCAGAATTCATCCATTAGCTTATGAATTAATTTTTTTAAATTCAAAAGTCACTAACTTGATCAGGACTTATATTTTTTTTAATTCATAAGTCAGTAACTAGCTTTTGAATTAAAGCCGAGCTTAAGCTTTTGCAACCCTGAATCACAGTATCTACACATTATTGTACTTTGCAAATATAAGGAATAATAAAGAAATCAATCAATCAATTAATTTAGTGATCATTTTGCTCTTACGCGATACGGGCCCTGGACTTTGATAAACCACAACTACAATATCTGCAATCCGATTTTAGGCCATAAAACAAATAATAAACTAAATTTCAAATATATAGACCGAGAGCCCACAGCAATTTTTGTGTGTGATTGATAACAAAAAATAATTAGCATAATTAGATAGGCCTTTAGTAGTTACTTACAAATGTGAACGTCTTGCATGCTCTAGTGGGAGCAATAGTGCATCAAGTATGAGGTTCTTTCCAAGTCCAAATAATTGTGTAACAACTTTGCCAAAAAATTGCTGTGGTCTCTTAGTCTAATAGTTGTAAAAAAAATTATACAAACGTACGAGTGTCGCATTTGATTCTTTAAGAGATTTATTGGAGATTTGCTTTTCAGCACTTCCGCTTGCTTCATTGGGGTATAAAAGAAGTTCATTGAAAGGAAAATCTTGAATGGTTGATGATGAATCTATTGTTATATCTGACAATTGTGTTTCAAAAATCTGTAATATATCATTAAAACTATTTAATGAGTATATTTTAGCATAAAATGAGAGATTCAAAACTGACGGAGTTGTTTTCAGCGTCCGGATACATTAGTTTTTTATATTCCTCCAAGTTTTTTGTAAAAACAACTCGGTGTCCAATACTAGGAAATAATTCTTTTATTTCTTGATGTCCAAGGAGAACCATTGCCATTGATGTTATATTGTTTTCTGAGCGAAGAGATTGAAATGTGCAAATTTGGATCTGTTATTTTTCACAAAATAATAGAAGTCACTTTTGAAATCAAAAGATTCAAAAAAAAATTTCCTAATCACCCGTTATGGATTTTTTTTTCTCAAAAAAAGTTTTTGACATCTTTGGTCTAATTAAAGAGAGTAGGTTCCTCTTGAGAAGAAGGTATAATAATTAGTATTAACGAAATAATATTTCAAATCAGCACTTTCTTAAGTTAATTTTTTTGTATGAAGATATGTACTTTAAAAAGTCTTTAAAAATTTTTTCAAACGATTAGTAGTAAATAATTAAATTTGTATCCCAAATCTATATTTTATATATAGGCACAAGCAAAATAAAACGTTCTTTATGTTGAATGCCATATCAATATATTCCATAAGAGAATAATGCATACAATTGGTTCTTTAAATTTAAAAAAAAATCTCAGAAAATATTATGAAATGAATTTATAAATCATGAATGAATCTTCAAGTTATTACAGCATATTTGTGCCCAAACCGCAGCTGCAAAATGAATTAATGCATGATACAAATTTACATATTTACTTGTAAATTTTACTTTTTTGAGTTGTTACTTTTGTAGGTATGTTCAATATTTAATTATTAATCAATCAGTTAAGCAAAAACAAAATAAAATTCAAGTTGAAGAAAGAAAAATGAAGTCTTTTGCTGTACAGTTCATGTCTCTAGCTCTAGCTGGACTAACGACAATATTTTTCGGTTAAACTACACAAATCACTCGATTAAAGTAGCACACCGAGTCGATTGGAGTTGCAACATTAATTGATTAAAATTGCAGATTTTCTTAATAAAAACAAACATGTCACTCGGTTAAAGTAGCTAACACAGCAATATACAAATGGGTTGAGGCAACACATTAATTCGGTTAAATTAAAGGAGTCACTCGATTGAAACACACTATAATTATTTTTTTTTTTCTAATAACTTATGAGCTGGAGAACAAATGCCAATTGTGCACATTAAGATTACTGTACTTGAAAATTGAACTCTAAATTGAATTGAAAAAATTTCGATTAAAACCAGTTCTAAGCTACACAAAATAAAAACAAAAAAATACATTGCAAGCAAAACTAAACCTTTATCTTTAGTTTTGTACTTCTCCTAATAAGAAAAGTTTATTGCAAAAGTCAATTTTTGTTCCCCAGTTCCCCAAATGATTTTTATTAAATTAACTAAACACAATATTTTTAGTATATAAATATTATATTATTACGTATATAGATACTATGACATACCTTCAAATTTTTTTACATAGGTTTCCAAGCCCCATTGGCGTAATAGGCAGGCGACATCCTCGTCCATTTTGGGCACTTTACATTAATATGTTTGTTAATTAAAAAAGTTCTCTATATTCACTGTTTAAAATAATTTACTTCGCAGTTTTTAAAAAAATTAAAAGTGAATATTATTTAATATTGAATAAACTTAAATTATTTTTGGAACAACAACTTTTTTCTTCCACGAAAGACCAACCGAACCAAACACTTTGAAAACCAAATACAGACTGAGAAGACAATGAGAAGAATATTCGAATTCAATTTGATGACGCGACACTCGGCTTGTCAGAGAGCAGTTTTACTTATTTATAGTAACCCAATACTCTATTCACTTACACCCCGACTCCACAAGATATCTGTCTCTCCAACTCAATGTCTGATATCTCTATCTCTACATTTTCTTATTGCTTCGCTGGGCAAATTATGTCATGATTTTTCATTTACATCCCTACTGCACGGGATGTGTTTTGTGCGGACAACAGAAATTAGCAAAACGTAAAACTAACAAAAATTATATATATTTGCAAAGAAAAGAATGCGCATCTACCTAAAGTATAAATAAATAACACCAAACATAACTTAACGCACGAACAAATGAATAACATGACACATTAATGTATTTACTTACAAAATAAAAAAAAAATATTTGCCGACGGAGTACTTGACAAGAACCAACCAAATGAGAAGACACGAAATAATGAGACAAAAGTACGAAAAAAAAACATCTGTCAAATTTCATATCAGACATCTATATCAAGACAAAACCGCTGATATAGATCGCTGACATCCCATCATAAGAGGAAATATCGCGTCTCCATTGGAGATTTCATATCATGATGAGCATCCTGAGAAAATTTATCTCCTGTGGAGTCGGGTTGTTAACCCACTTACACGATTAAATATAGAGAGGGACTCCAAGTGATGTTAGTATTAGTGTCTTCAAATAGCGAGACAGCAATTTGACTCATTTACTTTAACCCTCTACTCGTATCATGTAACCCACTCAAACGATTAAAGAAGGAAGTAAATCTAAATTAGTGCTACGTGATGATAGAAAAAATCCCTTTCCTTGCGAATATTGACGATTTTAATGCTTTGAAAAAAAAAGAGAATTTCAAAAATTCTAATAGCTTCATTTATGTATTATGCATAAGGCAGGTATTTTTTTATTTTTAAAGCAGATATATGGACTTACAAAAAGAGGTTTCTCACTTTTGGGTAAAATTTTCGGAATTATCTTCTATATACGAGTAAATACAAATGTAAATATTCATTTGTTCCTAATCGCTGGTCTCTGAAAGTTGATACATCTTTAAATTCAAATACGCGAGTGAAAAACAATCAGAAGTTCCAGCCTTTGAAAATGAAGTACAAATTTATGTATAAAAAAATATGGGAGAAAAAGGCAATTTTCGAATTGCTTGAAGGAATTTCTCTGTACAAAAAACCCCACTACTGATGATCCAAATATAACTTGTTTTTAGAGAGTAACGGCATTGATGCTGGTATAGGTGGCTTGATAAAGACAGACAACAGTTTTTCTTATTTAAATTAACCCATTACTCGATTTATTTAGCTCACTAAGTCCATTAACTGGAGAAAGAGACGCCATTAGATATTAGGATCAGCGTCTGGTGATAGACAGGCAGCTGTTCCACTCATTTAAATTAACACACTACTCGATTCAAGTAACCTACTCACATTATTAAGGAAAGTAAATCTGAATAAGTGCTCGGAGATGATTGAAAAAATCATTTTCATCCCGAATTTCGAAAGTTACGCCGAAAAATAAAAAAGAGATTACTATACAAATGTTTAAGAATCGCTGCTTTCAATATAACAACGTGTAAATATTGAAAAAATGTTCAGCCTTGAAATAAAAATCAACCTGAAATTTTAGTCACAAGTAACAATATTGGCGCAAAATTTTAAAGAGTTCTCGTTTAGGCAATAAAACCGGCTCTACTTAACGCAGTCGTTTAGCTTATAGACTTTGTCTAACTTTTTCATAATTTTAATCACGTTAGACAACTCTTCTACCTAATGTGCGTTTTACAAGAGAACCTAAGCAAATTTGCGTTGAACAACCCTTAACTTAATTTGACAGATACATAACTCACACAACTATAAAAACACAAAAAATAGTAAAAAGAACAGACAACTTCAAACCAAATAAATTTTCGACAAAAAAGTACATTTTATATAGGTACTACCTCGGTACAGATTTTGATTGTTTATGTATAAGTTATTTACATTACTTTAGATGCAAATAAAGTATAAATCACATATTCACAGCATAAAAACTCAATTTGTTGTTGCAAAGTGCAGATTCATTTAGCTATTCTCGTTTCGGCATGGATACATAAGATGTGTACATTCGTATGTACAGATTTGTTAATCGTAGAGCACTACAATTGTTTCGAATTTATAATATTCAGTGATCAGTCTATTTACAAAGAACATCTATAAAAAATCGAATAAAACATCAGTAGATAAACATTTTTTCTTCGATTTGCTTCAGTATGAAACGACCTTTGTCAATATGGATAAAGTACACTTTTAAAAGATAAACTAGCTATTTGCTGCTGTTAAAGTAAGACGAGCTCTTTAACGTTAAAGTATAGTTTATGTCCTTTAAAATTGACAAAAAGTCGGTTCTCGTTTTATACTCAATAGGTATATAGAGTCGACTCCCATTCTAAAATTGATTTAGAGTAGGTTTTAAATGTTTAAAATTTTGCGCCATCAAAATGAACAACGACTATGAACCTGACCGTCGCGTACGTCACAATAAACGTACCGAGACATGTACATATACATACATTAATGTACATAGGATCAACGATCGCGCAATTTTCAGTCCCAAGTAACGGTACCTGCAGACCGAGATTTACAAACCAGCTGCAGCTGCGACTGAAAAATAAAACAACGGCATCAACCAACATTTGAGGACCCAGAGCTAGCCATCGTGCGTACAAGAGCAACAACAACCACATTACCGGACCCAGAACAAGTCCTTCATAAGCAGAAGGATCGACAAAGACGAATATCATCATGGGTTGAGCAACGGTTGTTGCGACCGAAAAATATAAACAAGTCCTTCATGAAAAGAAGGAACGACAAAGACGAATATCATCATCGGTTGAGTAACGGTTGTTGCGACCGAAAAATATAAACTTCTCGTTTGCGAACACTTGAAAAACGGTGGTTATATTATGGTCTCTTATATGGAGGGCTCACAGCTGTACCGAACTAAGTCATAAAAAAATCCAAAACTAACGCCAAAATTTCCGCAAAATTGACCTCTATTTAGAGCTGTAATGAACTATGTAGCTCTAAATGAACTATGCAGTTCATTACAACTCTAAATAGAGGTCAATTTTGCGGAAATTTTGGCGTTAGTTTTGGATTTTTTGTATGACTTAGTTGACGTTAGTTTTGGATTTTTTTTTACTTGGTTTGGTACAGCTGTGAGCCCTCCATATAGAGTCCATTATATAATGCTTCATTTCGCTCAATGGAAATGAGAATAGTATATAAACTAAATGCTAAAAAGAATAAGAAATTTTTGGACTAGTTGAAGGGATTCCAATGTGTTGGTCCTTAGTGCATGGAGAAATGGAAACTTTATTTCGCTTTGTTTTCTGAGTTTCAGCTTAAAACTTTGTTAAATTTTCGAAATTTTGACCTATGTATTTATTAGGCAAAATTAAATAAATCAGAGAGGTTGTTTTAACCACATTGGTGTGCAAATTTAACAATCCTCTGTCGGTTAAAATAAGGATTAGGATGTGTTATTTTGACCATCAATACTCGGTTAAATCGCGATTATTAACTATTTAATTTTCGAACTTTTAACCCATTTATTATGCAAAATTAAATAAATCTCAGTGGTTGTTTTAACCAAGTAGGTGTGCAATGTCAACAAACTTAGGTCTGTTAAAATCAAACAAGAATATTATTATTAAATTTTCGAAATTTTGACCCATTTACTAGGCAAAATTAAATAAATCAAGGTGGTTGTTTTAACCACAATGGTGTGCAAATTTAACAATCCTCTGTCGGTTAAAATAATTATTAGGATGTGTTATTTTGACTATCAATACTCGGTTAAATCGAACGAGAAGATTATTTAATTTTCGAACTTTTAGCCCATTTATTAGGCAAAATTAAATAAATCAGGGTGGTTGTTTTAACCACATTGGTGTGCAAATTTAACAATCCTCTGGCGGTTAAAATAAGGATTAGGATGTGTTATTTTGACCATCAATACTCGGTTAAATCGAACGAGACGATTATTTAATTTTCTAACTTTTAACCCATTTATTAGGCAAAATTAAACAAATCTCAGTGGCTGTTTTAACCAAATAGGTGTGCAATGTTAACACATTTCAGTCTGTTAAAATCAAACGAGAAGATTATTTAATTTTCGATATGTTGACCCATTTATTAGGCAAAATTAAATAAATAGAGTTGGTTATTTTAACTACATTGGTGTGCAGTTGTAGCAATCTTCAGTCAGTTAAAATACAAAATATGATGTGTTATTTTGACTATCTCTATTCAGTTAAATCAAACGAGAAGATTATTTAATTTTCGATATGTTGACCCATTTATTAGGCAAAATTAAATAAATAGAGTTGGTTATTTTAACTACATTGGTGTGCAGTTGTAGCAATCTTCAGTCAGTTAAAATACAAAATATGATGTGTTATTTTGACTATATCTATTCAGTTAAATCAAACGAGAAGATTATTTAATTTTCAAAATTTTAACCCATTGATTAGGCAAAATTAAATAAATTAGGTTATTTGTTTCAACTTAGATTCTCGTTTAATTTAAACAACTGTGATGAACTAGCATAAAACTACTTTGCACAGAATTATCAAAAAAACACTCTGCATAAGAATAAAAAAAAAAAATCTAGTCGTCAATGAGTTTTGCTCAGTTAGAGACAAATAAATATTTTGACATTCGAATCATATTAGCCAAGTAAAAAACATCTTCCGGACAAAAATATAATAAAAAGAAAAAAATTTCAATTTTTTTAATGAATTATAAATTCAATTCTTTGCGAAAAAAAAGAACATTCTTCCCTGAATATTAAAAAGCGGCGAATACACATTGGTTCAAACCAATTGGACTCAGCGGCACAATAAATGGTAGATATTTTTACACATCAGATTGAATTACTTTTCAGATAAATGATTTTTTTTTGGTAATTTTTAGAAGCTGATATACATATGTATCTGTCGCAACAGTTTTTCCAATCAGGGAAAGATATGATTCATCTTTTTTTAACATCCATGAGCATATTCGCACTTTGAATGTTATCAACTCAACAATATTAAAGTTTGATCCTTCGGCAAAAGAAAAAGAAGATTATTTTTTTGTGGTAAAGGATTCCTCAATTCTTGAAACTTTTCAAGATTGTATTCAAGAATCAAGACAGTCATCATTTTAAATGCGTCACATCTCAAGACAATTAACTTTTTTTTAAGAATTAATTTTAAATTGTGTTTTTCGACTTTTAACAAAAAAATAATAATAATTAGTTAATTAATTGTAAATTGTAAGATTTTGAAAATGTGAAAGTGAGTGCAAAGGAGGACATTTGAAATCAGTATACTAAATGAAATCAAGTCGTCGAGACCTTCAATGTGCGCACATCGTTGGATTATCGAACAAATGGTATCAAAAAGTAAATGTGAGTAATTATATCCTTGATATTTTTCTTTCATAAATTCTTGATAAGATTCCTCTTGTGCATTTATACTCTTGTTTTAAAATCATAGTTTTTTTTTTGTGTCAGTCATAGTTTTTAACGTAGTTATTATTTTCAATCCAATACTTTTCTTTAGTTTAATTTTTGTCTTTAATTCTTTTTGTCTCGTATTAATAATATTTGTTTGTCTGTTTCTTCAATTTATTTAAATTTCATTTTTGATCAAATTATTAACAATTCAAGTAATAATATTCTTTAATAAATATTTAAAATTGTTGTACCATTAATAATATGTTTTATTAGAATGGTGAACTAAATTGGTAAAATGGGAAAGTGGTAACAAAAGTTAAGAAGGTAAGAGTCATGGGGCAGATCGTTATTTTGGGGCTATGCTCTAAATAAGGCCAGAGCATAGCGAGGAGGTGGGGCAGCAATGTCTCACTATAGGATAAGGGTTGCCACGTAGTTATTTTACTAAACTACTTAAGACGATGTAACATCTGTCGTATTTTATGGAAATATGTTTGGAATTGATTTTTTTTTGTTTTTCTCTGCGGTATCTTCTCAATTTTCTGGCACGAAATATTTGAGTGAACAGAAATTAGTTGCAGCAACTACCCCACCCAAATGAGCTACGCTGAGGGTAAAAGAATGTGCCAGAGCTGCGAACTATGGGAATTACCACCTCATCCCACTGTTCATTACAAATAATGGCGCCCAACGTGGGGCATACCCGAGATCAAGATTATTTAATTTTGATTTCGCTGCTAATTTTTGTTTGTTATGTCAAAGCCGATTAGAGTGTTTTAATATAAAATTTACCAATCAGTGCTAGACCAACATTTTTATTTGTTTTTATTTTTCTTCAAGCTGATGATGAGAGTAAACAGTGCAGTCAAAATAAGTTTACCAATCTGAGCTTAACAAAATTAACATTTTTACGTTTTCTGTAACCTTTTTTTTTTTTGAATTTGTAGAGAATCAAGTGTATGAAGTTCATAATATGTTTCCACAGATTTATAAAAGTGAAATCTATTCAATTTCATCAAGTTAGTAGAGGAGGAAGGAGTATGCATACTTTTGTATCCCTTGTTCCCACAGCTTTCAAATTTTAACATGGAGATGTAGAGAGAAGCGATGATTTATTTTTCCAAACTTAATTTCCTTATTTTCGTTTGTCCCTGACTCACTTTTCTAACCGGAGTTGCCATTTTCCCTACCATTTCAATATTTAATTTTTATCAATTATCTACCTACGTTTTCTATTGTCTTGTTCAGTTTCTGTTTTAAGTTTTTTGTTTGAGTCTTATTTCTTGAATGTTGTTTTTTGTTTGAATACATTTATTTAAAAAAAAAAAAAAAATTTTAAGTATCAAAATGTCTAAAGGAGCGATACCTAGATATACAGGAACTCGTTCTAGATCAAAGAGTAATCTTGAGACTAATATGAAATTAAATGAAGTAGTACCTCTTTCAACTAAAAATCCGAAAGTGATTCAAGTTGAGAATTCTAGTCAATTGTTGATGAATCCTTTACCAACTAATTTTAAAAGAGAAAATGACCCTATTGCTGCTATTAAAAATTATAATATAATAACTTCATCAAATAATGCTGAAAAGATTGATCAATCTGTTAATTTAATTGATGTTGATGACAATTCAAATCCTAAAACTTTAAGCAATCAAACCGATATTGACAACCGACACAGTCGTTTAGCTAACTCACAGCAAACTGCTGGAGATTGTTTAACCTTTTCCGTAGAAAAATCTCGTGATTTAACTATGACCACAAACCCTGATAATTCCTTGAAAAATATAGTTGATGTTTTGGTAAAGCAAAATTTAAATAATTTTCAATCAAACTTACTAGTGTCTTTAAATGAAAGTATAAGAGAAAATATTGAAAAGTCTGTTACAAATTCTTTCAAAAATTCACCAGGTAGAAATATTTCTGGAAACAATAACGCGAAACCAGTTAATAATCCTCCACGTTTTGATAAGAGAAATTCTATTAAAAACCAACAATCAGTTCAGAATAAAAATATTTCCTTTGAGACAAATATTGTTAATTCTCAAAGTTCACGAGAACATGAACGAAACACAAGAGATAACAATAGCTATGAGATCCGAACAGGTACAAACCTTATCCCACCAAATAATTTTTATGAACCAGGTCCGTATATTATGAATAATTATGACAACTATTCACAATCCACGAGACCTTCAAATAACCAAGTTCGAAAAGTTGATCTTGATCGCTGGGGAGTTCAATTCGATGGAACTTCGAAATCCTTCTCCGTTGAGGATTTCATTTTCCGTGTGGAAACTCTCAAGGAGAATTACTGTATGCAGTGGCATGACGTCATACGAAATTTTCACTTGCTATTATCTGGAACTGCTCAAAATTGGTTCTGGAGGTTTCTACGTAGTAATCCTCATTCAGAGTGGAAAGTTCTCAGATGTGCATTACTTCAACAATTTCGAAGACATGATTCGGACTTTGAAATAATTAAACAAATTATGGAACGTCGTCAACTTTCTAATGAACCATTTGACGATTTCTATAATTCTATTTTAGATTTACGAAATCAACTGAGAGAGCCAATACGAGACCACGATTTAATAAAAACTATTAAAGAAAACATTCATTTTCGACTTTTGCCGTATATATATCCAATGTCTTTGTTTTCAATGGACCACTTTCGTGAAGAGTGTCAAAAAGCGGAAAAGATGTTGAAAGCTCGAGATTCTTCTCGCATTCGGCCTAGTCATTTCGGTTCAAGAAATATCCAGGAGCTAAACTACGAAGACAATAGTTCCATCTGTAGTATTGATGAAGAGATAAACGCCATTGAAACAAAGAATTCTCAATCTTTCAATAGGAAATGTTTTAACTGTAAGAAGGAAGGACATTCTTTCATGACCTGTCCGTCTGCAGTTAGAAGATTATTTTGTTATCGCTGTGGTTTAGATAATGTTACAACCCCACAGTGTTCAAAATGTAATCCAACCTCGGAAAACTGGAAACGGAGCGTGAAATCCACCGGGGAGTCTCGCTCAACCCAAACAAACCCGGTATAAATTTTATTGATGCCAGTACAAATACTGAAAACCAAATTCATGTTCTGTCAAAACATGATTTTGCCAATCCAATAGATATAACTAACTCATCTGATTTTATAAATTCGACAATCAAAAAAAGACAGTTTTTGACCTATGAGGAAAGACTCAAACGGTACAACGAACTCCGTGATAAATTGTTCTCCATTGAAGAATTACATTCGAACACTCCTTTAAAATGTTCGAATGCATCCTTCAAACGAAAACAAAAGAGAAAAATCTATCACGACTTCATAAATTCATCTTATGTATCCGATAATGCTGACTCTAGACCATATGCACTTGTCCAGATAGGAACAGAAACCATTAGTGGCCTTCTTGACAGTGGTGCATCCGTTTCGTGTCTAGGAAAAGATTGCGTAGAATTCGTTAAACGTAACAAGTTTTCGATTGTTAGGTTTGCTTCGGATTTGAAAACTGCTGATGGCAGGAATCAAAAAATTGTTGGTAGGATTAAGGTTCCTGTCACTTACAATAACATTACCAACAATGTTGACTTTTATCTAGTTCCTTCACTGTCACAATCCCTATATTTAGGAATAGATTTTTGGCATTTGTTTCAAGTGGCCCCTCACTTAATTTCAGAGATAGTATACAACGACCCAACATTGTCATCCCCCAAACACGACTTGAGCGAAAAGCAACAACGAGCTCTTGAAGATGCTATTGAGAAATTTCCATCTTTCTCTAAGTTAGGATTGGGAAGAACGACAGTAGGAGTGCACGTGATTGATACGGGTGATACAGAGCCGATCAAACAAAGGCACTACCCGGTGTCTCCAATTATTCAGAAACTAATATATGAGGAAATTGATCGAATGCTGGAGTTGGGTGTGATAGAAGAAAGCCAAAGTGCGTGGAGTTCACCAGTAGTTCTGGTAAAGAAACCTGGAAAAAACCGTCTTTGTATTGACTTCCGAAAAGTAAACGCACATACCAAAAAAAATGCTAGTCCGTTTCCTCATATAGAGGGAATGTTAAGCCGCCTGGGAGATACACACTTCATCTCGAGTGTGGATCTCAAGGATGCTTTTTGGCAAATTCCCCTCGACAAGGAATCGCGAGAGAAAACTGCTTTTGCTGTACCTGGAAAACCACTTTTCCAGTTTACGGTGATGCCTTTCGGTACATGCAATGCCACACAAACAATGGAAAAAATAATGAGCAACGTGATCCCTCAGTCATTGCGAGAATTTGTCTTCATATATGTTGATGATCTTCTCATGGTTTCTCCTGATTTCGAAACTCACATCCGTTTATTAGAAACTGTTGCTCAATGTTTGAAGAGTGCTAACTTAACTGTGAATATAGAAAAATCTAAGTTTTGCTATAGAGAACTTAAATTTTTAGGTCATATAGTTGGACATGGACACATAATGCCAGATCCAGACAAAATCAAAGCAGTCAGTGATTTTCCTCAGCCAAAAACAGTCAAACAAACGCGGAGTTTCTTGGGTTTATGCGGATGGTACCGGAGATTCATCAAGAATTTCGCTGATCTAGCTGCCCCATTAACGGACTTGCTGAAAAAAAGCAAAGGTAAGTTTGAAATGACATCAGATGCCTTATCGGCGTTTGAAAAGCTGAAATCTGTACTTTGTTCGGCACCCATGTTGAACAACCCCGATTTTTCTAGAGCATTCACTATTCAATGTGATGCTTCAAATCAAGGTGTAGGCGCTGTTTTATTTCAAGTCGATGACGAAGGACAAGAAAAACCTATAGCCTTTTACTCTCAAAAGCTGAATTCCTGCGAGATGAACTACAGCGTGACGGAAAAAGAATGCTTAGCGGCGGTCTTAGCTGTTAAGAAATTCCGACCGTACGTTGAAGGTTTTCATTTCACAATCATAACTGACCATTCAAGTTTAAAATGGTTAATGAGTGTGAAAGACTTGAGTGGTAGATTGGCTAGATGGTCGTTCAAACTCCAAGCCTTTGACTTCGATATTGTGCACCAAAAAGGTTCAGCCAATGTTGTACCTGACGCATTGTCACGGGCATTTGTCGAAACTCTTGACATTATTAAAGGTTTGAACATAGCGGTTAATTTTAATTCCGAACATTTTAAAAGTGATGAGTACACTTCTATTTTAAAAACGATAAGAGATGAACCCGAAAAATATCCCGATCTGAAAGAATGTGATGGTTTGGTTTTCAAACGATTCTTTACTTCTGATTTGGACATTGATAAAACTGATTTCCAGTGGCGTCTGTGGATTCCATCCGGATTGGCAAAAGAAGTTGTGTCTGTTGCACACACGGCTCCAAATTGTGCTCATGGTGGAATTGCGAAAACCATTGACAGGCTTAGACAGTTCTACTTCTGGCCGAAATTAGCTAGAGATGTTAAAAGTTTTATAAGTCAATGCCAAGTTTGTAAAGAAAGTAAACGAATGACCAAAACATTGAAGCCTCCGATGATCAGCCTTGCGACTTTTGAAAGACCCTTTCAAAAAGTTTATATTGATTTTATGGGTCCTTACATCCGTTCCAAAAAAGGTAATTTATATCTCTTTGTTTTGGTTGACCATTTGACTAAGTTCGTTTTGTTAAAACCGATGCCTAAGGCGAACTCCCAAAATGTGATTAAATTTTTGGAGGATAGCGTTTTTAATATATTTGGCGTTCCTGAGTACATACACTCAGATAACGGTAAACAGTTCGTGTCAAGTCAATTTAATCAATTCATGAAAAATTTAGGCATTCACCATTTTAGAACAGCGTTATATTCACCTCAATCGAACGCATCTGAACGGGTGAATCAATCCATTTTGTCAGGCATAAGGTCATATCTGAAAGGTGACCATCGTGATTGGGACAAGTATATCCCAGAAATACAGCAGTCTTTGTGCACTTCTGTACATCAATCCAGTGCAGCAACACCATACTTTTCTCTATTTGGAACACAGATGATCACCCACGCAGATATGTACCCACTAATGAGAAAGTTGGAATCACTTAACGACGAAGATTTTAAATGCGTCAGAAAATCTGATCAAATGAATATGATTCGTGCTAAACTTCAAGAACATTTAAAGGAAGCTTTTGAAAAACATTCAAAAGTTTATAATCTGAAGTCATCTCAGAAGAAATTTGTGCCCGGTCAGGAAATATTTAGAAGAAACTTTGTTCAGAGCGATAAAACGAAAGAGTTGAGTGCAAAACTTTGTCCAAAATTTCTTAAATGCCGCATCATCAGAGCAAAAGGTAATGCCTTATATGAAGTTGAAGATTTGAAGGGAAAATTTATTGGTGTCTTCCATGCAAAGGATTTAAAGAGCTAGTAGAGCATGAAACTCTTAATCCCAGGGTCGCAGGTCGAAGCCACACGTTGAGCATTCAATACTTTCAATACAATACTTTCCGTGTCTTTTTCATACTTTCATATTTCAAAACCCACGGCTTTGTGATGAACTAGCATAAAACTACTTTGCACAGAATTATCAAAAAAACACTCTGCATAAGAATAAAAAAAAAAAATCTAGTCGTCAATGAGTTTTGCTCAGTTAGAGACAAATAAATATTTTGACATTCGAATCATATTAGCCAAGTAAAAAACATCTTCCGGACAAAAATATAATAAAAAGAAAAAAATTTCAATTTTTTTAATGAATTATAAATTCAATTCTTTGCGAAAAAAAAGAACATTCTTCCCTGAATATTAAAAAGCGGCGAATACACATTGGTTCAAACCAATTGGACTCAGCGGCACAATAAATGGTAGATATTTTTACACATCAGATTGAATTACTTTTCAGATAAATGATTTTTTTTTGGTAATTTTTAGAAGCTGATATACATATGTATCTGTCGCAACAGTTTTTCCAATCAGGGAAAGATATGATTCATCTTTTTTTAACATCCATGAGCATATTCGCACTTTGAATGTTATCAACTCAACAATATTAAAGTTTGATCCTTCGGCAAAAGAAAAAGAAGATTATTTTTTTGTGGTAAAGGATTCCTCAATTCTTGAAACTTTTCAAGATTGTATTCAAGAATCAAGACAGTCATCATTTTAAATGCGTCACATCTCAAGACAATTAACTTTTTTTTAAGAATTAATTTTAAATTGTGTTTTTCGACTTTTAACAAAAAAATAATAATAATTAGTTAATTAATTGTAAATTGTAAGATTTTGAAAATGTGAAAGTGAGTGCAAAGGAGGACATTTGAAATCAGTATACTAAATGAAATCAAGTCGTCGAGACCTTCAATGTGCGCACATCGTTGGATTATCGAACAAATGGTATCAAAAAGTAAATGTGAGTAATTATATCCTTGATATTTTTCTTTCATAAATTCTTGATAAGATTCCTCTTGTGCATTTATACTCTTGTTTTAAAATCATAGTTTTTTTTTTGTGTCAGTCATAGTTTTTAACGTAGTTATTATTTTCAATCCAATACTTTTCTTTAGTTTAATTTTTGTCTTTAATTCTTTTTGTCTCGTATTAATAATATTTGTTTGTCTGTTTCTTCAATTTATTTAAATTTCATTTTTGATCAAATTATTAACAATTCAAGTAATAATATTCTTTAATAAATATTTAAAATTGTTGTACCATTAATAATATGTTTTATTAGAATGGTGAACTAAATTGGTAAAATGGGAAAGTGGTAACAAAAGTTAAGAAGGTAAGAGTCATGGGGCAGATCGTTATTTTGGGGCTATGCTCTAAATAAGGCCAGAGCATAGCGAGGAGGTGGGGCAGCAATGTCTCACTATAGGATAAGGGTTGCCACGTAGTTATTTTACTAAACTACTTAAGACGATGTAACATCTGTCGTATTTTATGGAAATATGTTTGGAATTGATTTTTTTTTGTTTTTCTCTGCGGTATCTTCTCAATTTTCTGGCACGAAATATTTGAGTGAACAGAAATTAGTTGCAGCAACTACCCCACCCAAATGAGCTACGCTGAGGGTAAAAGAATGTGCCAGAGCTGCGAACTATGGGAATTACCACCTCATCCCACTGTTCATTACACAACATTGCGATTAGTTTAACTTAACCAACAAGATGGTTTAATATTGAATAAGAAATGTGTTAAATTAATTGAGTGTAGTTATTTGATTTAAACATATTACTCATTTAAAGTAAACAATCTTGGAAATTGCGAATTATAGCCTACTTTCTAGATTAACTTAGCCAAGTTTTTCGATTAAAATAACATTCTTTTGTGTTTATTTTAAACAATTTCATTTAATCGAGTTAACTACGTTACTTTCAACAACATACACTACGTAGTTTTTACCCGAGACTACGTTGTTTTTAACACTTTTTTTTTTAACCCACCGAAAAACGCTCTCGGTTAGAAATTATTTTTCTGCGTGTAGATCGCATATTGACTGAAAATTTGGACATGAGAAAGCTGTGCGCAAGATGGGTGCCGCGGTGGTAACTCACATTGGAACAAAAACAGCGTCGTGAGGATGTTTCAATCGAGTGTTGGGCGAAGTTTCACAATCAATAAAGCAGAGTTTTTGCGTCGATTCATAATTATGGAGTAAACATGGGTCCGTCACTTCACACCAGAGACGAAGGAACAGTCAAAACAATGGACTAAAAGGGGAGAATCGGCTCCAAAGAAAGCGAAGACAGTTCCATCTGCAGGCAAGGTCATGGCGTCAGTTTTTTGGGATGCGCGTGGGATAATTTTCATTGATTATCTTCACAAATGAAAAATAATCAACGGCGAGTATTATGCGAACTTATTGCAGCATTTGAGTGACGAAATCAATAAAAAACGGCCGCATTTGGCGAAAAAGAAAATTTTGTTTCATCAAGACAATGCACCAGTTCACACATCTGTTATCGCGAGGGCTTCCTCACGCACCCTATTCGCCTGATTTAGCCCCCTCGGATTATTTTCTGTTTCCAAACTTGAAAAAATGGCTCGGTGGTAAAAGATTTGCCAACAATGAAGAGGTGAAGTCTGCGGTTGATGGCTATTTTGAGAAGCTCGACGGTTCTCACTATAAACAGGGTATCGAAGCTATTGAACATCGCTGGGAAAAGTGTATCGAGCTAAAAGGAGACTATGTAGATATTTTTCCCCAAATTTGTGTGTTTTCTTTGTTAGGTCGGATACTTCTGGGACTCCCAACTGGAAACCAGCTTGGCATTAACTAAGTATACGAGGTTGGCCCGGAAATTATCCGGCCTTTGTTTTTTATTCGGCGCTGGAACTCGTTGACGCGATCGGGTGTGCATCACTCGCTCGACTTCAGACGTAGCTTCTGCCGTAAGTGATTAAAAGAGTTCTGCGGCGGAGCTCAACGGCGGGTCGCTGACTTCGCTATGTCAATTTGTTTCTGAGTTATGAGAGAAAGCCGTATACTTTCCGGGCAAACCTCGTATGTTGGTCCTCCACGCTTGTACAACAGTAAGCAGTGAAATCCCTCTATAATTTTTAAACAACTTTTAATTTCCTTTTTTAAAACTGCCAAGATTACAGATGATTCGAAACAAGGTGGGACATAATCGTTTCCATACAATCCGCACAATATTTATAGAATTCGTGTGGTATAAGATCTTCTCCAGGCGTTTTGGCATTTATCATCTCGTTTTCGTTTAAAACTGAGCTAATTTCCATCATTGAAGAATGCTGATCCATCTGTTGATCTTCAATATAGTAAACGCAATACTGAAAAGAAAATGGTTGTCCTTTGTATTTTCAACAGTGATTGAAAATGTGTTTTTAAATCTGATGCAGGAATGATTCTAAATTTTTCTCCATTTATAAATCGCATTGCTTTCCAAAGCTCTTTAATATTTCTAGTCGCAATGATGATCTGAGCTTTATCTTCAGAGTATTTGGATTTCATAAATAATTAGATTTCTTTTTTATAAAAATGCCTTTCCTTCAACATACTCATGTCTCATATAAGTGGTATGTACTTTCTGAATAGATTCAAAATGGAAAGAATTTTTCACTCGATCGGTGACACTCGGTATCAAACCATTGGTGTTTCACTTATAGTGCATGAGTTCTTTGAGGCACATTTCGACTTGCTTTGCGAATTTAATCTTGATTTTTTTCTATTGAGATAGTTTCTTCTTTTTATTTCAACGAATTGCGTTGCGCATTCAAGGCTACTTGGTACGCACTTTTACTATTATTTCGCCATATTAGTCTGAGACATATAAGTTCATTACACTTTAACTACTGATTTTCATTACACATCCTTACATTTACAGAAACTGGCATACGAGTATATCACCTTTAGCTAATAATATATGTAGCTTACTTCAGGCATAAATGAAATACTCGTTAATATTAATTGTACAACTATCTAAAACATTTTCTCTGTTGCTTTGAATTCATCCTAAATTTGTGGTAAAAATGTTATTTATTAAGAATTGATTTGCAAAATAAAGAAAAATCATCATCTTTAAAAGTTCATAATCATAAAACCCATGTTCCTACGACTTTGACAGTCATATGATTAGGTTAACAACACTACTTGTGTTTTTATTTTGCTTCCTTCTTTTGGTTGTCTTTTTCCAACTGAAATACTTTTATTGATACAGATTGAAAGATATAGTTAAAAAGGTCAGAATGCTTATGTTGCTTTGATATAAAGAGGGAAACAGACTTTATATATCGACGCTTAACTATGAATACCTCCTATGTCGCATTTAGAAAACTTCAAAGGGGACACAAAAAAACTGATTATAGTCTCAAAATTAAAACGCATAATAATAAAATTTTATACATAATTATCAGTTTTGAATATCTATGATGTGAAATAGTTTAAATTTTAAAAATCCAGCGAAGCAGATGGAAATTATTAACGAAAATGCATCAAAAAGTGAGTTTCACAAAAAATGTATGTTAGGAGATATTCATAGTTAACCGTCGATATGTATGTTTGTAGATACTTTGAGGCAACTTCCGGGTCAAAGTTTTGTTATTTCTATATCAGTGTGAGCAATGAAAAAATTTAAAATCAATCAGAATTGTTTTTAATTTATACTTCAACTTCAAAGAAATCCGATTCTTAATTCTCGAATGTCAAGAATCTGTCAAGATTAATACTTTGAAGCAATATCTTGTAATAAAAAAGAGTATTTCTCCACTGATGAGAAAGTTTTTTCTTTGGTCATTTGCTAGTGTAGAACTTTTACTTTTGATTGCACAACAAAATAACACAGTGCTTAAATAAAGGAATATTAAAACTGAAATGAAGCAATTAAAAAATACATATACATTTTACTCTTCATTTGAACAAACAAAAATTAAAAATATGGATTCGATCTATTTGTCTAGTGGCATTCCTTGAATCCGCAACTCCACAGCGTTACTGTTTTGAAGGAGTATATAGTCGTAAGAGTTAAAAAGGTCAATGGTATTGTAAGCTGTGAACATGTAAATTGTACGTTGCGATTGTTTGAAAAAGCGTAAGAAAGTGTTGTTAATGAAAAGCCTACTGTTAATAATTTGCTAGTTGAGAAACAATAGAGTTATCGAAGTGATCATTGGACATGAATTGAAGAAAAACACGTATAAAAGCAAAGAAAGCATAGCTTTGTTTCGCGACTTTAATCGAGCTATGAACTATTGATCGCCACATACTCTTATTAAAGTTAGAATCATATGAAATAAAGGGACAGAATTGAAGTGTTTTCATTACTATTTAAGTGGTAAGACTCAAAAAACAAATTTCGGTGACACGATTTCAGATCTGAGTGTAGAATTGGGATTTCCAGAAGGTTCTCTCTTGGATGTTGTATTGTTCCGATTATATAATATTTATGTGAAAAGTGCTTTGAAGTTTGATAATACTTTGATATATGTACGGTACTGGTGTGCGGTTAACAGCAAACAAAGTGAGTGTTAATGTAAATAAAAAAATGGTATTACTCGTAAATTAAAATTTGTGAACGTGCTGAAAACATCGCAGACAGCTGAGACGCTAGTGGGACTGTCTGAACAATATACTATGTGTTCAGGTGTACCTTAGGACTTTGTATTGAGGCCACTTTTGTTCTCCATATTTAGGGAATCTATTGATTTAAAGGGAGTTCACGGTTCGTGTTCGGGTTATTTTTATAGATTGAATTGAATTGAATAAATTGGGGTATAAATACACTGCGACCTAAAGATCTATTGTACCCCCCCCCCCCCCCCCATCTAGAACTGGATGGTTAGCTAATTATTACAGTTCTTCCTCCAAGTTTGTTCCTTTGAGGAATCGAAGTATTTGGAGTATTTTAAGTGAGGATAATTCACTCTCTTTTATGTGGTGCTTGCCCAGACACCTATGCCTTTGATGCACGAGTGCATCACATTTCCACAGTATGTGGTCTCTTCGTAAGTGTGTCGCAGAATCTGCAAGACGCGTTGTTCACTAGGCCAAGGATGTTGAGGGTGGCTTCTCAACTTGCAATGGCCTGTGAAAAGTCCTGTGATTTTCCTGAGGTTGTTCCTACTTAAGCGGATGCCTAACGCTCTCGGCTGTTGTCCCGAGTAGAAGTTTTGCCTGCCTCAGCTTAGGGAGTTCTTTCAAGATTTTTAATCTTCTTGCCTCCTCTTCTGTTTTGATTTTATTTTTAATCATGTTTTCTCCTATTCCGCAGTAGGGCTCTGGCCCTGTAAGGGGTGTCGTTGCACCTATTTTCGCTAAGGAATCTGCCTCTTCGTTGCCCTGGACACCAACGTGGCTTGGTACCCAATGAAGTGTGACAGTGTTATTCTTGCCCAGTTCATTAAGATTTATCACGCACTCCCATACAAGTTTGGAACTAATGGTGTAGGAGCTTAGAGCTTTTAGTGCAGCCTAGCTGTCTGACATGATGGCAATGTTTTGGTTTTTATATTTTCTATCGAGGGTTCTTCCAGCACATATATATCTATGGCATTACTTCTGCCTGGAATATGCTCATACCATTTCTTGAGATGTCAAGAAGGTTTGTTACTGCGGACCCGAGTATCGAGTCTTTTTCCCTGTTTCCAATAATTTTAAAAAGAGTTTCTTCGAACTTCCCCAGTGCCGTTATAACGATATCATCCATCTGACTATAGTGATGGGAACGCTCTTCCTTTCTAGAGCCGAACGAACTGCTTCGTGAGAGGTGTTTCTTTAGCATATAAAGCTCTCTGTACTGTATTAGTACAGAGCTGTTACTGTTCGTACAGAGCGGTTTCTTTGGATCTACCCGTCCTGTAAACATGCTGACGGTGATTAAGGGGCATGTTTACTAATACTTCCGATGTATTGAAGTTATCAATTACCTTTTCCAAAGTTTGCAGTAAAAAGGATGTTAACTTATTGGCCTGAATGACTTAGGATGTGTGGTATCTTTTTTCCCCACTTTGGGGATAAAGATTAGCTTTTCTCTTCTCCATAGACTTGGTATGTATCCAAGTGCAATACTACTTCGAAGTAATCTAATTAGATAGGGCATTAGTTCTCTTAACCTTTCTGCAAAAGTGCAGATGTGATGAATATTGCTAGACATAATGCAGTTAGTTAAACTGCTCCACCTAAGATTTGATTCGTTAAGAAAAATTCAGAGAATTTTGCCGTTAATAACTCTGAGCCAAATGTTGATACTCTTTCAGCAAGTGAGTCATGAAGTTCTGATTTTTGACTGACCACCTCGTCTGCTCGTTCATTCCCATCAATGACTCTCAGGTTTATATTCAGGTTCAGTTCATTCCGGTCTTGCTCGAAAAATTTGGAGGATGATGTAATAGAATCATAGCTTTAAAAGCCGCCTGACTTTTTGTGATAAGAGTCGTAATCCGGTTTTGGTTTAGATCTTGTTTGAGTACCTTTCCAGTTTCCAGCTTGAAAAACACTAGCAAATTGGATAGAAAATGAAAATTGCTTAATTAAACGCAAATATTTACTTTATGACTCTCGTTATACCTTTTTCGTTTTGTGACTAAAAGTATACTGATAAAATATACTGATAAAACTCAGCTCCAAAGTACAAATGACAAAACTTTCATTTCTATAGTAATAAAATATATTGTTTTTATTTTTTGTTGACCAGCATTAATTGGTCTAAATATTCAAAAGGATTTATTTTCTCCTCCAAATTTGTATTATTTATGGCAGAAATGAATAAGTATTAAATGCGAAACAGCAATTAAGATCTCACTGGAAAATATTGTTACATTAATCGTTATCGCCCAATCCATGTTCTAATTTATATATCAAATAATAAAAATGAGACCCTAAGGATCAAAGGACACACCACTCCAAGCAAATATCGCACCCAGACGAATACAAATGAGACCATGCTTCATTTTTATATACGGTTCTACGCCTGGCTCCAATAAAAGTCAATGTGGCTAGAATTGAATGAATCCAAATTGGCAGTCATAAACTTGTTTAGTAATTGGTGGGCAAGTTCTTAAAAAAAGGCAACAGAATCGCAAAACTTTATTGATTCAATTATTGCTTTTCCCGGACATAAACAAAACCAATTCCACACATCATATTCCCTCGCGTCGTCGACTATTCGCTAGGAGAAAAAAAACCCAATAAAACAAACTAACAAAGAAATACACTTTAGCTGGTCCTTCATAACACGGTGTTTTTTTTTTTTTTTCTTTTTTTCTGAGCAATGTTGCGAAAACAATATTAGATCAATTATTGTTCTTTTCTCTTTTGAAGGGAGAATTCCTTAAAAGTTCACCGTCAGGCTTCCGGTTCCGGATTAATGAGCCGCACAACAGAATGTAGCGCGTGTTCGTGCCGTAATTTGATGCGTACAGTGAACACGGTACTGAAAGTGTGAAGGCGGGCGGGAAAATGGTTTCTAATTAAATCGAGTCGTCTGGGTTGATCCTTAAACAAAACCTCCCCCCATTCTTTCGCTTTTCTATTGGGTTTCTCGTCGGTAGGAGAGCTCCTTCCCGCATACAAAACCCCAACAAGGAAGCGATGAACTTATTCAATGTGTGTTCGTTCTGTTTGCCCCCGTTCTAGTCCGCACCCCGCTACCCCACGGCAGATGTGTGAAATCGCTTAGGGTTGAGAACTTTGCGGTTGTGTGCTGCTGTTGCGGCTAAGAAAAGGAAACGAATAAAATGGAACTGACATGTTTTCGAAAATTGTGTGTTCCGGAAGTAATAAAAATGCAAAACATGCATTGGAAAAACGTTTGTCAATTTAAAATTACAATGTTAATTTTTGGTTGTGAAGTTTTTGCTCCTAATGAAAGAGCGAAGTCATAACAAAAACGTCAACTTCAACTTGGTGTGCGGCTTTGTTGATGACACAGCATCAACTCAAAAATGACGTATTCATTTTTTGTTTAAGTTTTTGGCAAGTCAGGAAGTATTAAGTCGATTTATTGCTAATTTAGTTTTGAGAAAGCGTTTCATTTTATGTTTTGAGTTGGAAATTGAGTGTGAATTTGGTTGATTTTTTCAACAGTTAATTGAATGACGACAATTGTAAGCGAAGCGTTAACAAAATACCTAGAATTTTTGTAGATCTTTATAAATTTCCCTAAAGGGATATTAAAAATCTTAGATGAGATGCCGCCTGTAGATCTGCACCAAATATCACATAAGCTTATTCTATTCGATTTGTCCACCCTTAAGTCAGAACTTAAAAGAAAAAAAGATGGATTTCTTCTTACCTTCTAAACTGTTACTACCAAAGTTCCATTCAAATCTAATTTCTCATAAGATTTCTAAGCTAATTTCAGGGTGCCACAAGACAGATATACACGTCTCCTTTTTGTTCTTCCTATTAACGATATTGAAACGTTCATCAATTATTCCCATATCTCACTCTGCGACTACGATTCCAAGTCGTTCAAGACCGTGTGTTCGACATATGATTTTACTCTTATTCAACTTGACCTCGAACTGTCTTGTGTATTTAAATTTGATTAGATCTAAATATTGCTAAATTCAAATCACCTTTTTTCATGGAAACGTATCCAATCTTCTCCCCGTCTCTACCTTCGCCATTGCCAATCCAATTAGGCTTTGGGAAATAATAGTCCAAACAGTTTTCTGAGCCCTACGTGACCCGACTCCTTTACCATAACCTTTGTTCGCCCCCTTCTGGAATACGCCTTTCAAATGTGATCGCCCTATTAACAAATTCATATATCCATAATCGAGAGCATTCAACGTCGTTTCCTAAGTTTCGTACTTCGTGGTCTGTCTTGGAATAACCCTTTGATTCTTCCTCCGATTTGAGACCGACTTCTTTTAATTAACTTTAATGTGCTGGAAGAATGAAGTGCAATAAGCAACATTCTCTCTAGTACTTTCACGATCTGTTGACTCTCTAAAATACTCTTCAATTCTATCTCTTTCAACCTCCCGTAATCTTCTCTCTGCCCACCCACCGCACTTCTTATGGCTCCAACGAACCCTTTACTCGCATGCTTCGGAGAATTAATTGTAACAATAACTGTTTTGACTTCAACCTCAGCTCACCCTATCTACAACTCCATCTTCTTAATCATCCTTCAAATTCAGTCCAATCTCAGATTAATACAATATATTTAAGAAAGATTTAAGAAAGATTAAGAATAAGCTTTTATTAAGTCTGTTTTCGTAATTCGTTTACACTAAACGAAAATACGCTACCCGCAAGATGTCGTATAGTGCGCACAAAATTGGGGATTGCTGATGTGAAGCGTAGTGTTGATGATGATCGAAATGTGTCAACAATTAAACTTGTGCCCGTACAAATCAAATCAAATCGACACCAATCAAATTTTTTTCGAATTCAAAGTCGCTGATGATAGCATCCTTAAGGACGAACTGCATAGAGCAATGCCTAGTTTTGGCATCCTTGAGAAACTTTTCCATTTGAGCAGGATGACGATGGAGAACGCAACGCTGCTCCATCACGCAAACGATCTCACCGATTCATTTGATGCGATGCTCTGTCATGCGACTTCTTTAACATCGTTCTGGAAAGAATAGTGCAAAACTCCTGCGTCAATACTAGGGGAATAATGTTTCAAAAGGCCATCCAAATACTCAGATAGTCCGACGATATTGACAGAACAAAACGTAATGTTAATGGCCCGTTTGTGAGCATTGAGTCGAAATCGAAGGTGGGTTAATCGGTCAAGGTGGGCAAGATCTTGGATAGAACTTCTCCATAGATAGAATACAAATTTAATTCTCATCGGAATGAGAGATTATATCCCGCATAGGGAAAAATCTATCAAACCGAAAAAGAACTCATGGTTTGATTTGAGCTGTAAAGAGGTTATCAGGGTCAGAGAAGTAAGTTTCCGATGTTATAAAGCCAACCCTACTGAGGAAAACCGGAATAAGTTCAAACAAGCTAGAAAGACTTGCAATGATCATATTCGAAAGACCAAGTTCTTACATGACCAACAAATTAGGCAAAAAATACTACAATGTCCCAAGGGTAGTAAAAATTTCTGGTCATTTGTAAAAAATATTCGAAATACTACTTCGTCCTCGGTCCCAACGCTCGTTATCAATGACACTCCCTACGTCAGCTCTATTGATAAAGCCAATTTGCTTGCAGCACACTTTGCTGCTAATTCGACGCTGCCAGAGAGTGTTATGACTCCTCCTGTACTTGAGAACACAAATTTTTCCATGGGACGAATCTTCCTTCGTACTCGTACAGTTGCAAGAGTCCTGAAAGATCTTGACATACACAAATCCGCTGGCCCGGATAGTATCCCTCCCATTGTTCTGAAGAGGTGTTCTTCAACGCTGGCAAAACCACTGCGTAAGCTTTTCTATCTATCCTATTCCTCTGGACTCTTTCCGAGTAGATGGAAAACAGCATTTGTCCAGCCTGTCCCTAAAAAAGGTGAATCTTCTTCCCCCTCAAATTATCGTCCAATTGCACTTACGTCCCTTCTTTCCAAGGTCATGGAAACACTGATAAATAATCAGCTCAAGAAATATCTCGAAGAACGAAAGCTTCTTAATGACCGGCAGTATGGCTTTCGTAGCAATAGGTCCACTGGTGATCTGATGGTATATCTCACCGAACAGTGGCACAAATCTTTACATCGTTTTGGAGAAAGTAAGATTATTGCACTTGATATTTCAAAAGCATTTGATAGAGTTTGGCATCAAGCTCTCTTATCGAAAATGCGTGCATTTGGTATTGATGAATCTCTTCTTCGTTGGATTAGTAATTACCTTTCAGGCCGCTCAATACAAGTCGTATTGGATGGTCTCAAGTCTGAAACTCATAAAATAAATGCTGGTGTACCCCAGGGCTCCGTTTTGTCTCCGACTCTCTTCCTCATGTTTATCAACGATCTCTTATCTGAAACTTCTAATCCACTAAATTGTTTTGCTGATGATAGTACCCTCAGCTTTTCATATTCGTTCAAAGATTCACTTCCTTGATCTTCGGAAGTGGAACTTGAACGGCAGCGTATGATAAGCTCATTAAATTCTGATCTTGACAGCATTGTCCATTGGGGAATAAAAAACCGTGTAGAATTTAATGCTTCAAAAACTCAGTGCTGTCTCCTGTCGTTAAAGCAGAACCCACCCCCTATGCCGCTTTCCATGAGTGGCACTTGCATTGAGGAAACTGAACAACTCTCTGTGCTCGGTATGTGCATCACAGACCACCTTGTGTGGAATGACCACATATTCGACGTTGCCAAAAACGCTGCCAAGTGTTTAGGTTTCCTTCGACGTTGCAAGAAATTTTTTACCCCTTCTGATCTGGCTGTAATCTATAAGGCTTATATTCGTCCAAAGCTCGAGTACAATTCCCATATTTGGGCAGGTGCTCCAATAACACACTTGAGTCTCTTGGATAGAATCCAAAAAAGAGCTTTAAAAATGATAGGTGATAGAAGTATAACAGAAACATTTGAATCGCTCGAGCACCGTCGCAATGTTTCTTGTCTTTCATTATTTTACCGTTACTCCCCTAAACAATTTAACCGTAATACTCGTGCTTTTAGGAATGCTCATCAGTTTACCCTTGAGCCCAATTTCGGACGTACTGTGTAATACAGAGATTCTTTCTTTAGCCGGACTACACGAATGTGGAATGCTCTACCCGGCTCTATTTTTCCTTCCCATTGTAATATTCAAAAATTTAAAACTAATGTGCATCGGTATCTCCTTTTAAACCCTTCCTTGTTTTCCTAACGCTCGTACTGTGTTAATCATTTTAAGGGTAGTAATAACCCCTTGAGTGCGCGCTAATTATAACAAAAAAAAAAAAAAAAAAAAAGCTGCTACATTGAGGTTTCCAAGGTCTTAGTCTAGCTAAGTACCGCTTTTAACTCAGACAATGACACTAGCGCTGCAATCAAACGCAGACTAACTCGACCTTATTAAATGAACTAAAGTCCAACGACAAATAACAGCGAATGCACGTTAATGCACCAAGTCATCAAGTCTTTAAATACAAGCCTGAGAGACGGTGCAGTAGAGGAAGACTAAGACTCAGGTGGCAGCCTCAACCAACCTGGCAGCGAAACTGTATATAGCTAGCTAGGGACAGAGTTAGCTGGAAAAGCTTGTTCGCTTAGGCCCTGGTCCACTCCGCTCTGAAAATAACTTGTTAGATCTCAAAATAAAAGTGGAGTGAAAATCGTAAGCCATCTCTTAGAAGCACATTAGATGTGCTTCTTGAAAGACTGATATCTTTATTGCACACTAAACAATAAAAAAAAACAAAGAATTAAACAATTTGTTAAGCACCTAGTTCGAAAATTCCACACTTTTTCAAACCTCATTGCAAAATGTCACCAACTGCATACTAGTCAGTGATTTCAGTTTCTAAGACAGTTTCTTTAGACTTGATTTATGGATAGAAGTGTAAGACCCTTATGCCCGATTTCACGAAGAACTTTTAAACATTTAACAGGCTTCTAAACCTTAAAATGAGATATTTTGGTTTCACCAAGCGCTTTTAAATTAAACAAACTTTTAAACACCCTTATAAACTAAATGCCCATTTTTCGCTCATTAAATTTTAAAAGTGTCATTGAAATGTCATCATATGTAGATAACAACAATTGGTTATAGGTATAGCAGCTGAAATTATCGTTCTGTAAGGATTTAGTGTTCAATTTTTGAAGATACAAAATAAATAAATTAATACTAAATATTTAAATGATTTGTTTCTTTATTTCGAAAAAAAATATTGATCGTCTTCATCCAATAATAAAGTGCAACACAAAGTTATTCGCTGAGAAAGAATATTCCCGGTTCACAGAAATACTTTATAAATGACTTCAAAATGTGGTTCCGACTTTCCAACGCATCTGTGGATGAGTTTGTTGAATATGTTTGGTCTTCATGGAACCAAAACAAACCCAACAATGCAATAAAAATAAATTAAGTGGTTATTACTTAACCATTTTATGCCACAGAATGTCAGAATCAGAATCTTTCCAAATATTTTGTGTGCATTTCTTTTTTTTTTATTTCTTGGCATTTGTTTGAACACATAACGCTTTCTCATTTCTTCTCATACATTTCGCTTGTTAGAAAGAAAAAAGCAATTTATTTTTCCCAGGGATGTGAAGAGAACTCAATTTTAACAAAAATTTCCCCAAAATGTCCCTTTTATAGATTGGTGAAACTAAAAATTTTTAAGATAAAATTTAAGAGGATTTTTGATAAAAGTGCTTTAAGTGTTTGTTTATGAAATCGGCCATTAGCATAGGGAAATGATTCTACGGTAAATTTAAGAACAAATTTACAACGGAAGAACGAAATGACTGAGTGGACAGAATGAAGACGCCTTCGTATGTTTATGACTTCTTTGCAACTTGATGGATGGAGCATCTATAAACATTCACATAGATGAATCGAAGCAAAGAAGATAATCCGCACCTGATTTGTAGCTTCTTGATAAAATTCAAGAAAAAGGAAGATTAATTTCCTACCGAAATGCTCCCATAAGCAAAAACTTTAACATCATAAAAGGACGACGACATAAACATGAAAACATAAATTTGTATTCCAAATCAATAAAGTTTCACATTCAAACTTGATTAATGAGTTTTGCATATTCTTCCTCAAATTCAAACTTAGTTTAATTTGCCGTAATAAAATTGCTCATGTCCGGTTTTTCTACAAAATTAAGGACTTGCTTTTCCGTATCATTGAGACATCCCACACAAAAAGACATGCGGGCCACAGAAAAAAGATTAAAAAAAAAACAAACACTTCAGATCCTCATCACCCTTGCCAAGCGTTAACTTTACCGTTGATAAAGATAGGATCTTTTTAAATACAAACAAAAGGGTCCTTGAGGGATATTTTGAAGTTTTGAACAGATGCCAATGTCAACGGTCGGTTAATTTCTCAAAAAGATTCGGACATCCTTGGGTGTTTCATTAAATTCTTGGCATTTTGTGGTAACATGAATGAAACGCCTTTATCCCCTTTCATTTTCATTTGATGTTGACGGAGGTTAGTTGTTAACAAATGTGTTCCACAGACTCAAGCGAACGGGTCCTTTTATTAATTAATTTAATCTTTTCTATATGGACATAGCTGTTTAAATAATCTTAAAATTTGTGAGCACATCTGAAAATCAGGTTGTGAATTCCACAAGTTGTGGACCTTTTCTCAATGAAAAAAAGAAGTTTTAAAATACTTAGTAAACGTTAACGCACGGCTAGTTTTGTAGGTGTAGCCCAAAAACAGATTTTTAAGAAATATTTGCACTTCTATTGTTTTAAGAATATAGTTAAAACTCTTGTACAATAACGTGTCATTTTGTCTCCAAGATTTTGCGACATCAAAGGGAAATTTACTTCTGATAAAAATTTGAGAAGATTTGAAAAATCGTCAAAAAAATATGGATTCATCTCCATTTGCTTGATGAAACTATTTGGGAACCTTTACCTCTAGCTCTGTATATCAAACCATGACGCTGATTAAAAGCCCAGAATGTCTACCCCTTCTTACACCGAAAACCAAAACCGCCCCGACATGCTCTTATTGTAATTCTATTTTGATTTTCCTACAGCCAAAATGTGCTCTTTAATCGATGAAGTTTAGTTTTTCAGCTAAAACCCTTTTTGAAAATTTTAATCGATTCAAAAGCATCTTGAACGTGTGGATTAAAAGTATATGTGCAACTAGCAGTGGGTGTCTGTTCATTATGTTAACAAAATATTTATTCTGTCGTAAGCTAACAAATAGCTTATACAGAAAAGCTGGCAGCAAAAGTCAACTTGGAGTCTCTGACATTTTAAAGAGGCTTTAATACCTTTGTGAAGGGACAACGACGATGACGACAACGATGACATAGGCTGCTATGGTAGTGGCGCGGTGGTTGGAGTTGCGGGCGCGGCGGCGTTTCTTAAGCTCAAAGGATGAAAATTTACAGCACTTATACATACATATGTATGTATGTGTATGAATTTGTATATAAACGCTATGCCCTCTGCCTCGGCACAAAGGAATGACGGCGGAACATCAAGAAATTGTTTGGCTTGATGAAGAAGAAATTAAAAAAAAAATGAGAAATGGAATACTGCGAACTTATGACGTTTTCATTAGGACACCCTTAACATTTTTGAACTTTGTTCATTTTTAGCTAGTTTTAATTTGTTCTTAACATTTTGAATATTTGCTTGAGAATGTAGTAGGTCCTCAGCTTTGATTAGAGGAATGTTTTGATTAATTTTAACTATCTTTCCAGACCTTTGTTTTTTGTTCCTCCCATTTATGATGTGTTGGTTATTTTACTTGCGATTTAAGTTACATAATGATAAAAGAGAACGATACGAAGATACAGCTCAAGGACAGGAAGATTTAATCCAACATATTGCTACCCTTAATTAGGGACAGCAAATTTAGAGAACTCAAGTCTCTTTTCCAAAACATCGGCAAGCAGTTCTTGAACAGGGTTATGTTGGTTGGGTAAAATTGTTTCTCTTGTAATACTTGTGGTGCAATACATGTTTTTCTGAATAAAATTGTATTGCAAATCCAAGTGTCTGATGCCGATTGATAGATCAGTTGTGAGTGAATATTATTTCGTCAGTCGAAATTTTTCTTACTGGCGGAGGTCGGTTTCTCTAAGTCTTCAGTACGTATTTCCAAATACTCCTTCAGTCAGTCTGTTGCAAAGCCCTCAAACGTAAAAATTGTTTGCATATTCCTGATTTATAAAAACAGGTATTTCAAAAAGCTATTCTAAGGAACTGCAACCTCTGCATAAAACATTAAATTGATGAATTCATTTTTATTTCTAATCTTATATACTATTGTTTTGTCTTGAAAATATTCTAAATTACCCTTCAAAGCCCAAACCTAACTTTTTCTGGCATTAAAGAAATAGGGTAAGGAAATTACAGTCTTGAGAGGTAGTCACATAAATGAACGAAATGAGGGGCTTAAATGGTAGTCAAATAAACGACCACACTCTTAAACTTTTTTGTTAAAGATTTTAAATTTTTTAAATTAATACTCCAAAAACCACTTATAATGTTAGAAGCGTAGGCTAAAATAAATTATTCCCTTTTTTACCTACTGCAGGCTTTCCAAAGTATCATAAAATCTGTGGTTTCCTGCAAACTCTATGTTTATTTCCATTATTGTTACCTTCATTAAAAAAAACAGCAAAACGTTATGTTCATTACCGACTTTTAGAGTAAATCGAGTCCAAAGTCAAAACTTACCGTGGGGAAGAATAAATTAACAGGCTTTGAAATGATATTTCGGAAGACTCCAACAAGAGGTTAGTATTTATTCTAAAGGGTTGTTCAGTAAGGACGGGTGGATGTTGAAACGGAATATAGAAAGCTGTGGGTGAGGTATTAGAAAAATTCATTTTTTATTTGAAAGGCCCATTTAATTATGTATGGAATATGACATTGCACAAATGCCCCTAGGCTTCTCACGATGGAACGGTTCTGATTGGTCTCATTTTCAATGACTCTTCCGCATAGATCCGGCCGAATTTGAGCGATGACATGTGATATGTTCGCCTCAAGTGCATCGGTCGGTTGCGGTTTAGACCAGTGACATCAGGAAACCCCACAAGAAAAAGTATATCGACCAAATCGCATGGCTTTGATGGTCAATTCTCGTCAACTCTGCGAGAGAATGTTATTCGTGGCCTCCGCTGCATGAAACTTAGCCCCCCTACTGGAACCATATGTCGTCTAGGCCCATATAGTTCAATTTGGGCCATAAGAAATTGGTTATCATCGTTCTGTAGCGCCCAATATTGACGGGTGACCAGCTCCCCAAAGTCATTTTCGAAAAAGTGCATAACAACGAACGCCTACGGAAGATTTGTTGGCCAAAATTGGGTCCTCTTCCAAACGCCCTGAAGCCCATCCAGCGAATAAAACGGTCATGAACTTTGAGCTGCTGGGTCATTTGGATCTTGTACTTGTGTTGGCCACAGCACCGATACAAAATTCGACAAATTAAAGTCTGCGAAAAGTCGAGTTTTTATGAACGATAGGGATTCTGCCATGTCTCGGGTTCTGCAATGCACATTCACGGACTGCAGCAATGTTCTCGGTCGATCTTGCGACGAACGAACTTTGCTTGATTGATTACCGAATAGGTCATCTCAAATTTGGTCTCCAAACGTTGAAGAGTCGACTGTTCCAGGACCCCATGTTTAGAGTAAAATGGGCGCAACGCTCACCGTTTGGACTAACGAACGCTCATTTGGATAATAAAGTTTTATCATTTGGATAAGCTGTTAAATAGTTAAATAATGTTAAACACAGCACAGCGATTAGTTAATTTGGGGGGAGAGAAAGAAGATGCCAATGAACATTGGTTTTGAATGTTTGCAAATTGAAATGGCAAGGGAAAACCGTGCCGGGAAATTATTCCATAATTGTGTTGTGCGACAAAAAAAACGAATCTCTATATTTCACGGCACGGCACGACCAAAATTAGGCTCCAGGTTGAACTGATGAGTATTCCTAGTAAGCGGGTATCACATGTGAACTAATAAAGAGGAGGAATACAACAGGCTACTTCGACGGAGCATTGCTTGTGGAAGAAGCGATAAAACAGGGAAATAAATTTCCGACTTTGTATCAAGAGCTGGGAATGAATCTATGATATTTCTGTTTTCTATCAGTTTTAACGCTCTGTTCTTAATTCTATCCAATAAGTGGAGAGAAGTTTTTGATGCTCCTGCCCAAAGATATGAGTTATACTTGAGTTTTGGATTTATAAACGCCTTATAAATGGTAGCCAAATCAGAAGAGGTGAAAAATGTCTTCCATCGATATAGAAATCAGTGTCAGTTACTGAATAATATACAACAGATTTGATAGTTATCACCAAAAGATCATCGCAGCCACAGACTGACAAGATCTACTCGCGCCAATTGAAAATCAAATAAATTTTTCTAATTATGAAAATTCTATCGTTGAAGTTATTCTTGAACTGGACGAATGTTTTATGGCATTCCGTGCTTTTGAAAAATGGTTTTTTAACACCGGTTGACAAATCAAAACAAAGAACGATATAATAAACTTTCAGTTTTTGCAAAACTGTTGTCATTTATTTGTAACGTATTATCTTTTAAATGCAACCCTATCACATGGGTCAGTATGCACGGTTTCTTCGAAAATTAACCGTTGAAAATGTATTTCATTTAACTTCCTTCTGCGTGATTTTGAAAAAAAAAAAATGAGAAGTTAAGAAGAAGTTGTGTTCAAAGATTTTAACAGACATTTTATTTCACAGAAAATTAGTTAAAGATGAAAGGAGTTAATGATTGTTTTCTATTTTGGATATCGTTCTATCTAGCAATAATAAGTTATTGTGGTACTTTTCATAAATAGTGAGCAAATTTGCACTAATTCTGGTGTTCCATAGGGCAGTCACTTAGGCCCCTTATTGTTTTATTTTATGAATCAATGATATTAATGACTTTACTTCGATCTTAGAAAACTCCTCCCATCGTATCCACGATGAAGATGTTAAACTCTTCGGGTTAAGAAAATGTTGTCTTATATAAAACATCTTTTGACAAATGGTAAACTATATATTTTACACGAGTGCAAACTTGTTTATTATATTTTAGATGCTTCCCCTCCTTGTAGTTTGTCGGATTTCTCCGATCTGGGAATAATTCTCGACATTAAACTGACATTTACCGATCAATTACCAACAACAATTAGATCATAATTTGTATGGTAAATTTCAGAAGGTCTTGGGTTCAATTTTCAGCCGCTGCCAAAAAAGTTTTTTTCAGGGGTGTACTGCTTCTTGCGAGGAATTGACAAATCCTCCAAGAGTATTTCTTGTCATGAAAAGTGCTGCTCATTAGCCGTTCCGAATCGGCAGAAAATTGTAGGTCCCCTCCATTTCCGGTAACACGCACATAGGAATGGTTGATTTGTAAGTCAAATTGTGCCTCTCAAAGGTGAAAGTGTAGAGCAAATGTGTGTTGACGTAATCTGTTTTTCGTCATTCAATGTATTTATTATTACTTCCTATATTCCAGCTAAAAGTAGTTTATCTATTTATAGGAATGCTTAATAGGAGTATTCTTAATATTACTGATTTAGTTGAAGAAAATACTTAAGATGAAAGCTCTTATGTAATTTAGGTGATATAAATTTGTTATATTCTTATGTAGATATTTGCTTAACTCCATTTAATGTTACTGGAGATTGTAAAATTGTTACAATTGATTCTGCATTGTCTTTAAATTTAAAACATTTAAATTTTTTAAAGAATTCAAATAAACGAATTTTAGAACTTACATTTGCCGATAATGATATTGGCGTTAAGGTTGATATTTCGAATTCACTTTTCGTTGAAAATTCTGTGCAACAATTAGCTTTTGAAACTGAATTTAAATTTTAAGATTTTAAAACATTGAAGTTTAATGACTCTCCTTCAATTGAATACAATTTTGAAAAAGCTAATTACGATGCTTTAAATGTTTTTTTCGAAACACTGAATTGGGATGAGATATTTGTATCTAACTGTTTAAAAACTTGTCAGGATTTGCTTAAGTACATATTGGAAGAACCATATAGAATGTTTGTTCCATTTAAAAAGAAAGTAATTTGTCACAAGGCGGTTTAGAAAATTTTTAAAAGAAAAAAATTTAAATGATCTTAGATTGGAGGAATAAGAAACTTTTAAAAAGTTTTCATATCAACAATTTTTATGGAGCATTGAAAGCATAAACATAAAGAATAATTCCAAAGCCTTTTGATCTTTCTAAAACAGCAAAATAACGTATTTTGGTTTACCGGTTAATGTGATATTTAATGATAAGGTAGCAGTTAATGAACAAGATGTTTTTTATATGTTTGCTTAGTTTTTTCTATAAAATTTTGTTCAGAAAATTGTTCATCACAATTCGTTGGAGATGAAAGTATTAATTCGTTTGCAGAAATTGGCGACTTGGTGGTTTTTGAGGAAGAAGTTGTTGAACAACTTTCTACTCTATACTCATCAGATAAGAAAGGTTCCGAAAATATTTCGCCCACATTTTTGAAAATGTGTATTGAAAATTTGGCAAAACATCTAAGAAAACTTTTTAACTTAACTTATCTCTTCGTAATGGAGAGTTCTTGGATAGTTGGAAAAAATCATATATTACACCGATACATAAGTCGGGTTCAAAATAATTGGTTACTAATTATAGACCCATTTCGAAACTACAATTGGTACCCAAAGTTTTTGATGTACTGTATTCTTATTTTCGTCCCGTTTACTCTACGCCCATGATTTGAAATTGTTTCGAGTAGTTAAATCCTGTTCTAATTGTGAATTTTTACAATCCGACCTAAATTTAATATCTCTGTGGTGCAAGAAGAACCAAATCTTAACATAAACAAATGCCTTTTCATTTCATTTACAAGATCTCACAATCCAATTGGATTAACTTATAGAATAGGAGATACTGGGCTGAAACGAGTAAACGTTAAAAAGGATTTGGGTGTATTCTGAGATAGCAAATTAAATTTCAATAGTCACTATGATTATATTATTTCTAAGGCTAACCGTTTATTGGGTTTCCTGAAAAGGAATTCGAAAGAATTTACAGATCTCTACACCTTGAAGTCGATCTATGGGTCTTGTGAATAAAAAAAAAGTTAAAGCTTTTTTTGGAGGAAGCTAAAGCCAACTAGTCATAGCTCTAAAGCTAGACAGTACTAGCTTAAGCTTTGTTTTATGTGAATAAAAAAATAATAACGCTAAATAGCTTATGCTGGTAAATTCTAGCTTAAGCTTCGTAATTTAAGGTGTTCGTTTTTTTATTCACATGTTTCGGCTAGTTAGCTTTAGCTAAAACTGGTACATGTATGACCGAAAGGAAGTTTTTTTTGCCTCAATTTGTTATCTGTTCTACAGGGCAACTATTGGTTTCGGCTAAAAAATGTTTTTAACATTTCATATGTCAGTTTCTGGGTCTATACGTTCACAGTCCTATTTTTTGAGACATTCCCTTATGTTTAATTAACAACTCGCACAAGTTAATACTAAAAATAAGACCTAGTCAAAGCTTTATAGACAGGTCGAAAAAATCTTGAAATTTTTGTAGCTTTAACTATAATATTCTAGTTTAAGCTATTTTTATTCACACAAATTGAAGCTTAAGCTAGGAAAACAAGCTAAAACTAAATGAATTTAGCTTTGGCTATTTTTAAATAGCAATTACTAGAAAATATCTTTAACTAGCTAGCTTAAGCTTATTTTTATTCACTAAAAATCAAGCTTTTACTTAAAAATCCAAGTTTCAGCTTTAGCTTTTTTTTTATTCACAAGGCCCATGTTTCGTTGGTAAGATCTATACTTGAATACGCCTATTGTGTTTGGTGAAATTAGGTCTCGTTTGATTGGTTTGAGCTCGCTTCATGCGAGACGTAAGTATTACTTAGTTATAGCAGCACCATATTTAGTTATTTATTTATTTAAATTTGTAGAATATTCCTTTTTATGAATGCCAAGTGTGGAGAAAATGTGCAAAAAGTAGTGTTTATAAATTGCAACTTAATTAAACCTAATTAATTTCTTGTAAATTAAATATGCACAACTAATTTTTTATTTAACAACTAGCTTCCCCGGCAGACGTTGTTCTGCCCTTTTTTTTTCTAAGACAACAGCAATAAAACATATTTCAGAGTGATCGCTTTTCATATTTATAAATGTATGAATGGTTATGGTTACTTCGATCACATTGTTCAGAAAATATTTCACTGCTAGCCGTGTGCCGTTACAAAGTCGCGGTGGGTTGATATTTCGTAATATTATGACCACCGATCCTACTTTTAATTTTTAATCCAGTGAGTTCAAAAATTCTGGTGGATAATTGACGACATCATTTTGGTTAGTTGCGCAATCAACTGATTTGTATGTGCTTAATTCACCGGCAATTTCATTTTGAATTTTGAAATTTATTTCATTTACATCCGTGCTGATATAGCTCGTTCACTCAACTAACAATTATCTCTGTAACTTTGAGCTTCGCGACGGTTGGGAACACCTTTTCTATAAGCTCAGTTTTTTAATCTGTAAACTGACAAAAATTGACAGGAAATGTAATGCAGCCTGTCATAACATCTACAGGGATTTTACCATTACCAATGTCAATTAGTTGTTTTGAAAATATTTCTCCAGATCGATCATTTTGCAATTCGACACGCATATTCTTGCTCAAATTAAGTTACTAAACTTTTGTCCACAAAATGGAGGACTTCAAACATGCATTCAGTTCATCCGCTGGTGTAGATCGTGGAATAACTGGTAATGTTTGACGAAAAGCTCCACCGATTTGGTTTTGATTGCTTCGCAGATCTTTGAGACTTTTTATGTACCATCGTGCATTCATCCCATACTATCAACTTACATTGCTGCAAAACATTTGCCATTGCAGAGTTCTTCGAAATGATGCAAGTCGGAGTTTCCTTGCTTTGAATATTCAATGGTAATTTTAGCTCTGAATGGGCTGTTCGACCGCCTTCCAACAATGTAGCTGCAATACCAGAGGAAGGAAGTGAGTGTGCAATTCCATTCTGTAAGCGAATTGTTGCTAAAAGCAAGGAAATTAAAAATGTCTTTTCTGTACCACCAGGAGCATCCAAAAAATAAAACCATCCAGTACCATCATTTACAACTTTCATAAGGGTATCAAAGACATACATACTTCTGTTGTTGGTTCAACAGCGGAACATATATTCGAACCGATTCCCTTAAAGCATCGGGATTGAATAATTTTTTACGTTGGAACTCTTGATTAAAAGTGTCGTGCATTAGGCGATTTGGCACGGCCATGCCTAATTGAGATAATACTTTGTTCGACATCATCAAGCACGTGTCTTCAATTGACATCAACGTAAATTTCTTCTGTGAATTGTAAATGTTGATTTCGTCACACATATCATCTTTGTATTTGATCCATAAATCAATTGGGTTTGATGGAAAGAATGTTGATATAATTATAGAAAACAATCTTCATGTTTGTTGAGCTTTTGAAGAAATTACAGCATCATTTAAAGTTTGATCCCAATGAGCATCATTTTCTAACAGTTGCAAACGCTGACAGGCTTCTCTGTAAGAGCCACATAATTCACCATTAATAGTTCGTAAATGTTTTAATGATGTTTGGCCTTGAACATTGACTAAGAGTAATCTATATAAACAGATATAGGTACTACTATTTGTTGGCAGACGTAGGTACTACTAAAGTGTTGTTTTTATTATTTTCCTTGTAATTTATACGTTTTTTCTCTCCATAAGAACCTTCCTTGAACCTTAAGAAAAACTTAAAAAAAAAATTAGACGAATTGGTCAAGTCGTTCTCGAGTTTTACGCTTAGCAACACATTTTGCGATTCATTTTTATTTATATAGATAAACTAACCTGTACCAATAACCTTCATAAGTAAATTTCTTTTCTGTTATAATTCAATCCAACTTTACTGCTGCCTTAAAACGTATACTTTGAAGTACTCGTACAATTTATAATTCTAGTCACAATGTACCTGCCTTTTCATCTTCTAATGAAGGTTTTTCTTTTGAACTTTTTCTCAAAAAAAAATTAAAAAATGGTTTAATGGTTTAATGTAATATAAAATCTCTGTACATTAACTGTGTGGTGGCTTATCAAATATAAGTCCAGTACAGAATCTAATCAAGAGATATACGTATATTGAACAAACGTCATCAATTTCACTTAAACGTAACCGAAATTCGATAAGGTACTTATATATACATATAGGTACGAACATGACTAAATATTTAATCCAAAACTTAACTTTGTCAATTAAAAATGAAAAAATCTGATTGAGAGTCTCTAGTAAAGTTCAAGTTAGGAAAAGACAAATAGTAAAATACAATTTGAACCCTCTCCTCCGAAACAAATAAACAAATACCTGCTGTCCGATTCAATTGGTTTCGGATTCAATTCGAATTTACCAAGAGATAGATGTAAGAAATTTTCAAACGAATACTCTGATAGCACAAAATGTACATACATTACGAGTATGTATTGTGTTTCAAAGGAAGTCTTGCTTCAAAATTGAAGAAATCTTTTGTTAATTGCTTTTTTAATTCTAAAAGTGAATTGTAATAGCCGGATTAGATTTGTCAGCAACAAATAAACTGGAAATGCACAGATAACTTCTTGTTTGTGTTATTATTTAATTTTAAATTCACTGCGGGCTATGTTCATTCAGTTTAGAACGAACATTCGGTTGCGCCATCAGTTGATGGAATTTCTTCTAAGAACTATACGAGACAAAAATCATAACAGTCAGCTTTGAATATCAAAGCTTAACCACCAGAATTGGTTATCCTTCCTTACCCTGTCTCTGTGGTCTTTTACGTTTTGCGGGGACGTCTCAAACATCGAAAAGCCTCCTATCCACAGCTCTACGGCTGAAGTGGTAGATTAGCGAAACCGTCATTATATTTTGTAACGGCCCTCGACTGTCAAGAGGAATGCATCGGGCCGGATAGAGCTGCTTTAACGTAGTATTCTTAGTTATTGAAGTAAGCCCTACATTTTAAGCTGTTTGTCGAGAACATCGCTCTTACAATGTGATACTAAATCAGCTTTGTCAAAAAATTATCTATTCTGTTCATGTTGACTCCGTTGCATAGAACCGTGTTTGAAATAATAATGTTTGAACTCCGACTCTGGTGTCCTGTGTAATCCAAGGCAGCTCCTTAAAAAACGCAGCTCAAAAACTCGAGACTTTCCCAATGAAGATGGGGCAACGTTCATAGTCAATTAGTAGATTGCCGTGTTTATTTAGTCCTTGCACGTATCTTCCTACCTCTACGTTTAAACCTAAGCATATGGTTCTTTCGCCACTTAGCTCTCATTTTCCTATTGTAGTTAGGAAAGAATTGCGAGCACCTGCTTACTGCTCTAGTGATTGAGATCGAAAGAACGTAGAACCACATCGGGCAACCATAGGCGATCGACAACCGGATGAGGCCCATTTATAACATATCACGTTCACCCTGCTGTCAAACTGGTTGCTATAAAACAACGGTTTCGTCAGGTAAAAACTGCAGTAGCACTGGCAAAAGGGGTGCATTTATATGTCTGTGGAAAGTCTGTCCAAGTTGCTTTGTTACACCTTTAATCGCCAGTGGCTGTCCATGTGGCCTTACAATCACTAGCTTGCGCCAGTTCTTTCTGGTATCCCTTTTGGAGCTGTTATTGAATCTTCGACATACGCTATTGCCTGAGTTAGACTAACTACCAGATCATAGGTGTAAATACTTAATAAAATCGGCGAGATGACTGCTTTCTGCTGAAGATATCTGATATCGAAAAGCAAATTTTCCGACTAAAAACTTTCTACCATTGGGCGTACAAGATCCAACTGAACAACTCCGTTTGTTCGCCGACTAGGCTACTGAGCTATTAGAAGACACTCAGCGGACACCACGATTGACATTCTACTTAGGCTAAGGGTATCCCACGCAGTGTTGCCGTGAATTGGCCCTCAAGGTCATGCGATTTGAGCTTGCTATACTTTTCATTGTGAGATTTCCTGAAGTCGCAGGTCTACGAGTATACGAATAAACCACAATCGATCGAAGCCCTGAAGGTGAATATTACACAAGTCATCGCTAGAATTCAGCTAGATCAATGCCGAAGAGTCACTGAAAATTTAATAGCCTTTGTAAATATTTTGAATGAAGTTCAAATGTTTAAAAATTCCTTAATTTCAGAAGAATTCAAAATTAAAAAATGATTTTTTTTCGGAATCAATTATAGAGCCGAATGTTTTTTTTTTTTTGCGACAGTGAAACTCAAAAATTGTGTTTAATTGTTTATTTTTACTATGTACAAGTCGAACAAATCAATCAAATGTTATGTATATTAAATTAGAACTACTCGACCATGATAAAAGCATAACTTTGCAATTGTATACATTTGAATCAATATTCAAGGAAAAAAAATTGGTTTGCAAAACTCAGCACAAATTTTCGCTCTACTGTTTATGTAGTTCTGGAAGTCCCACATAAGAACGGCATATTTCAAATAAAAATATATTTAAATTGATTTTGTTTTATACTTTCTCCATTTTCATTATATGAAGTTGTTTTATTTATTAAATAAAAAAAAGGAAATGAAAAGTTTGCTTATCAAATAGAAAAAAAAAACTCTATAAATGGGTGATTATGATTATATACCCAAAGAGCCATTGAGATTGATTTAAATTGAAATTTAAGACATATACGGATGATGCACGGACACGTTCTTCTGATCCAAAGTAATTTCTTACAATATATAACAATATCTTCGATCACTTGAATATGTCCACTGTTTTTTAAAGATTCAAGTTTAGGTTTCTTCGGACACATTGCTGAAACCTGTTTCAAATTTCTTACATTTTTAAGACCACTTTAAAAATACTAAATACTAAATACTGAATACAAAATGAAAACTGCTATACTGATGGTTTGGTAAAAAAAAATAACAATTTGTATGGCTCATCCGAATTAAAGTTCTTCTGAAACGGGATTGTATTTGAAAACGTGTTGTAATATGATTTAAAAAAAAAAAAGTCTTAAACGTAACGATTCAAAAACGGATCCTAAAAAAGCTTAGAAGAAAGAAAAAGTTCATGCTTTAAGAAAGCAGCGGGATTATCAAAATTGCAGAGCAACTTGGATGCATACAATGCGACTACATTAACAATTTTTTGTAAGCACGTTTACGGCTACGGGAAAAACGGAACTTTCCAAACTTCAGCCGCCGATAAAACAGCAATCTTTAGAGCTGCTTCGAATAATGAACGAAAGTACAATTTAGAATTTATTTTTTTTTTTTCAGAAAATGTTCATATTATTCCCGTATATTTCCTTTATAGCTGTACCAATTAAGTCATCATTTTTGAGGATGTTATTTCTTAATAAACAACATATACATTGTAGGTACTATATTGCAAGTAGTTATGTATTCGTAAAAAAAAACGAACACGAGATTTTGAAGAAGACTAAAAATGGCGTTGTCTTTAAAATAGGTGGATGGCATTTTAAATTTTCCCCAACATTTGTTTTTTCCAAACAACAAAAATACAAAACCTGTTCCCCAGAATTAAAAAAAAATTACAAACATTTAATAAGAATAAGAATAACTTAAAATACCACGCAGAAATTTCGGATTTTCCACTTCTCAACAATTCTATTCATAAAAAAAAATTTCTTAGATGTGTTCGCCTATTCTATTAAAAACAGACCAGCTGTTCTAGAACTAGGTGAAACACAGGTTGGTGCGAATGCTGATCTTTCATAATTTCGGCTGGATGCAGTGGCGTAGCGTACCATCTCGGCGCCCGGGCGGGAGACCCATTTTGCCGCCCCCATTCAATACTAAATTAAAATTAAATTTCGGGACACCATTTCACAGGCAATGAAGTATCTTTTATTGAAAGTAAAATAGATTCAGTGGTTCCATAAACGGATTCTACGGGCCTTACGAATGAGGCTCGTGAGACAAATCTGCATCTGCGGATTCATCGCCATGCATGCGTTTTTTCCTGCGAATTCTTCTCGTTTTAAGTTCGATTCCGAGTTTTTTCCAAAGAGTCTTAGAAAAGTCGATTGCGGCTTGGACGAAACGGTCTCTTCTCTCCACTAGGAGAGCTTTTAAAACGCAGAGTTTCTGAGCACACTTATCCACACTCTGTCAACGTTGCTGCAGGTAAATCTGTGCGTCATCTTCTTCATTTAGCTCTGCAGCTTAAAAGCCAAGAAAAGTGAGGAAGTTTAATGACTGCATGACTGTCAGAAGAAGGCTGACTACTGATCCGTCAATTCTTCCAGTACATCAAGAACTTCCACAAACTTAGTTTTAAGCGTCTTTACAGCTTCACGAGGTTCACTTCTTCTGCAGGCTTGTGACTAGATGCTTGAGGTACTTCTGGTGAGTCGACTTCGTCTTCGTCTTCGTCTGCACGTCTTCTTCTTCTGCCTGTAAAATAAGTTATGCATTCCCATGAATATTGGCCGCAGGACAATTCTAGGCCACTCACGATTGTAGATGGAGGAATCTTACTTACATTGGAATCACTTCCGCTGCTGCTGGACGCCGCCGAAGACGTTAACGTAGCTTTTGAACCAGAACTAGAACTGAAATATTTTGCGTCTTCGCGTATGCTTCTTTCTTAGCCTTTTTCTTGCGGTATTCCGCGCCGCTTCCCTTAAATCTTTTCATTTTCAAAAACTAGTTCAAAGGTTGAGTGAAGTACTAAGAGTTTAGTTTTAGAAGATTCAACAGTGTTTAAACTATAAACAGCACAATCGAACAACTTTCTGTGATGCGGGATTGAGCAAAAACATTGAGCTGGCTGAGACTAGAATAACGTTTCCGTCGAATCCTAATTATCTTATCATATCTCGCATATGCATATCATATGTTTCGGAACACTCCCTTTCAGTTTCGCGAGAGTTTCGGAACATTTTGTCTGACGATACGGAATGCACTCTTACGGCCCTACTCCGTCTACGAATTCACGAAAATCAGCCGAGAGCGGTCAACGACGAACCACAGATAGGGTGGCAAATTTCAAATTTACATCATTGTTGTTTGTTGACTTGTCAAACGATCTTTCATGAAACATATGATTTCTACTCTACCCGCATCACCGGCGACATTTTGCCGCCCCCCTTGGCCTGCCGCCCGGGGCGGACCGCCCCCACCGCCCCCCCCCCCCCCCCCTACGCTACGCCACTGGCTGGATGGCCATAACCTGATGCCATTACTCTTTCGCCACCACGACCTCTTATAATTTATGTTACATATGATGTTGCTTGCCAAAGCCTTCAATACGGACATTGTTCTAATACGAACTTTAACTTCATGTGGCTCAAATTTACTGTCCGCAAGCACATCAAGATTTTTGAAATCAATTCATGAAATAAATAAATTCATTTTTGCATAGAGCATTCTGTTCTTCGGTCCAACAATTAAAAAAGTAGTTTAAGCCTTTTAAAAACTAATTTTGTCTTTCTGTACATTTTTCACTAATAACACCTATTTTTAAGGTTCTCAGTCTCTTTAACATTCGATCAAGTTAAAGCTTAAAGCTTTATCAGATTACTATGTTCGCTGTGTTATTTCAACATAAAATGAGACAATTTTGAGAGTATTTTGACCGCATTGTAAATTTTAATACATATCCTGTTGACTTAAAGTTTCATGTAGTCATTTTTATTTGGAACTTATAGGTATTATAAGGCAAGTTATGCATTCGTAAAAAAAATCGAACTCGAGATTTTGATCAAAGTTGACAAGACCAAAAAAGTGGGTCTCGCAATTCTGTCTGTCAGTAGATATGGGTTTTGATTTTTCCCCCCTCACGTTTTTTTCTTTTTTTTAAGACCAAAAATAACGGTACTTGCCATACGTTTTTTTTTTCGAAATTTTATAAATATTTCTTTTTTCTCAAAAACTGTCCCACAGATTTTTTTGAAAAAAATTTCATTTAGTTAAAGCTAGGTAATGGTTGAAAAAAAATTCCAAAAAATGGTTATTTTTGGTACCCGCCTTGGAACCATTTCGTTTGTTTTGATTTTCTCAAAAACGGTACGACCGGTTTTGATAATTTTTAAAAAAAACTAAATACATACTTCGAAAACCCCATGCTCGATTTTTTTTAAAACTTGATAAATAAAAGTTTTTTAATATAAATTATAAGATGTAAGAAAAAAACACTTATTTTACCTAAAAATAACGGTACTCTCCGTAGAAATGTTAAAAAAATGGTTTTCGAAAATCGTATTTTTCTCGAAAACCCTTCCGAGAATTTTACTGAAATTGTTTTTCTTTCGATTAATTTTTACGAGCTATAATCAAATAAAAAAAAATTGAAATCAAGATATTATTGACTGTACCTACCATAGAACCATTTTATTAAAATTTTGAATTTCTCACTATCGACAAAACGGATTTTAATGAAAAATAGATAATCTTCAAAAAAGTTTGAAAAACATTGCATTTCAAAATTTAAAAAAAAAATAATTTTTGAGTTTTTGAAAACAAATCTATTTATTTTTTGGAAATAAACGTTTATAAACGTTTTAAAAATTTTGTATATTAAAGCTTATTTTTTTAAGAAACCAGTACAAACTTACAATTTTTGTTCTTGCATAAGCTAAGATTTGCTGGAATCACATGGCATCCTGTTTTTAGCTTGAACTACTAAAGGAGTTGTTCAATTTTATGCTTATGAACAGTGTTTTTTCTAACAACATTCATTTTTGAAATTCCTAGCCGTTTACATAAGAGCAAGTTCGTGCGACCCAGTCGTGCATTTTATTTCAACTGCTTACCTGATTAGCTAAATCTGGTCTTTAATTTCCTTGTGCTATATCACATCAATCAAACAACACATCATTTCTTTTATCTTAAGCAATGTTTTCCTTGACAAATTAATTAATCAATTGAAATGTTTTCTTCTGCTTTCAGGTAAACCAATCAACAGATCACCATAACTTTCAACAGCACGTAAGCTTCATCTTTATAATTACTTTCCCTAAAATAAATATCATACATTAATATTAACTGAAAAAGTTATCCCTTAAGTTATAAGGAAATATCAAAATATTTCATTTATGGGCATAAGGAAAGGCGAAAGTACAATAATTTCCTTATGTTCTGCAATGAAATTTCCAAGAAATTTACCAAGCGATGAAAAAAGTTTCGGAACTCACAGCAAACTTTCAGCTAACGAATTTATCTAGACAACATTTTATCAACGTGAATTAATTTTTACTTTCTTTCTGTCTTACAAGGAAACTTAACAGATTCCATGCAATTTCAGTATTCGTCTTTGTTATGGTTTGTCGTGGCTTCTTCGTTCTGGTATTAGCTTACGGCTTTTGGTTTGCTTGCTATAGAAATATAAATCAAATCAAATAAGTCCTTGCCGAACTGCTCGTCTGTACTCAAAAAAAAGTCGTCTTGCCAATGAGGCGAACAAATTAATGAAAACAGCCACATTCTGCTCGTCCTGTGGTGCCGCAATGCCAATGCCTATCTGTGTACATGTTCCGAGACTTTGACTTGAAAAGCGAGATTAATTACCACCAACACAAAGATGAAATATCACCAGGAAGAAGTTACTCAGAGCTTATGGCATCAGTTTTGAAGAAGATGCTGTGTTGAACTAATTCCCTCAAGGGTGGTGGGAAAGGTGAGCGAATGTTTTAGCTTATGGCATTCGCTGTTTCCAAATAAATAAGATGATAGATCATTTTCAAAAAGACGAAATCTCGCCCTCCTTAAAAAATCATTAATTCTCTTACATTAAAACTGTCATAAATCACCAGAGTACATATTTCTCCATTTACTTCAGCTCCGACAGCTTACTGAGAGTTGCGATGTGGAATATTGTTTAGAGTTCCTCGGGTCTAAGGCGCTAAGGGTTGCAAATTAATATAGATGGCCAAACAAAAACACAATACATAATGAAATTAATTGCCCAGTTTCCAGATTTTTGTATTTTTGTTTGATAAATAAAAAGCAACTGTCCGCTGTTGCGATTGCTTACATGTAAATTTTTAATTTAGCTGTGTTTACATCGTAGAATTAATTAAAATTCCTAAAAATTATGTGTTGTGTAAATATAAAGATGATTATTGGATTTTAAATGTAAAAATAAAAAAATGAAAACATTTAAAAGTCATAATTCAACTGTTATTACTTTATTTGTGATGAATGAGTGTGGGTCACGCATTCCTGAAAAATTAATTTAATTTTAAAATGAATGTTGGGCGAGAAAATATGCCTGCTCGAAAAATGTTACATTAATTAAGTCCTGACAATTCTGTTTTTAAATTCATCATCTGCGTATATTCATTCATTATGTTTTACAAAAAATGAAGAATTGACGCCATACAACAAAGCAATATATTATAAACTCGGAAGGAGCAGATTTAATGTCTTCTTAGGTCGACTGAATGCTTTTCTTTATTTTGGCAACTTGGATCCACCACCAAATTTATTTTCTTTGATGCTGTAATTAATCAAATAGTAGGCAAGCAGCTTGATCTTCCTACTTACTCCATTTCACCTCTTGAGTAGCCAGTGGATCAACTTTGGAAAAAAAGTTGGATCTCTTCAACATGAAGTCTGCATGACTCTGGAGTTTCAGCTTGTTGAGGAAGTTTTCAGCAAGCTTGACTTAATTGTCATCACAGCGTGTTAAAAACACTCATCTTCGAATGGCAGTAACTCTTATTCGGAAGCAGATGAGTTTAATCTTTTCGCTGTATTTCTTCAGCCCCCATTTGAGATAGTATTCCTACAGGTTTTGAATGTACTCCTGGATTACCTTGGCAGCTTTTTCTGGTGAAAAAAGGTGGTATATGGGACGGAGTCGTCTGCATAAAGCTTCGTCTTTATTTCCTGATGTGTTGACTGATTGATCGACAGTATAAACGTCAAAGAGCGGAGCTCCAAGTTTTGGTCCTTGAAAAACTCCACCACTGATTCGGTGATTCGTGTTTTGCTTTCTGCTTTTGATTATTTCACCAAGTGATTAAAAAGTCGAAATTCCGAAAGTTTGAAAAGGAATTTTAAATCCAAACACTGTCGAAAGTTTTTTGGATGTCCAGCAAGCTTGTTATGGTTTTTTCTTGTCTGCTGAGTACAAGTGTAACATCAGTATGAAGAGCCATCTGGGTTTGTATAGTTTCTCTGCAGGAACATTGAGTTTCTAAAATATTAATGCCTACGGTATCTTGCTCCTGCAGAAAAACAGCGAAACTAATCGATATACTTGCACATTTGCGCAGGTTGTCTCCTTCAAGATGGGTTCAATGCAAGGAAATAGTGGTTGTTAATGACGGTTGTTGAAGATTATGGTCAGCAGGAGAATACCAAGATTTTGAAATTTTTTAAGTAAGTACTCTGTTAGTAATCTTGTCGCTTGTTGCTGATTTTGTCCATACCCACATGTACGTCTAAACGTCCAATCTTGCTCTGATCTGACAGATTACCTTCTTACTCAATTCTCGGGAGTTCCACTGCAAAATCTCCTTTCAAATTTCAGCCTTAAATCTCGATGTCATTTTTTTCTTCGTCAAGGACTGTTCTATTTTGATTTTTCCTACTAACTAAAGAATGTTTTTGTTTTAGAGGTATAGAACTTTGAAACGGAATAAAACAGAGATGATTTTCTTAAATTGACATGAAATTTACTTAATTCGAAAGATTATCCTTCTGGCATTATAATTTAGATATGATTTCTGGCATATGACCGCCACGGCTGGCTCGGGCGTAGTTTAATCTAGAGGTCCAACTTTCGATGACTCTTTCCAACATTTGTGGCCGTATATCGGCAATAACGCGGCGATTGTTGTCCTCCAAGTGGTCAATCGTTTTGTGCTTATCGGCGTTGACTAGTGACTTCACATATCTCCACAGAAAATAGTAAAGCAGCTTTAAATCGCACGATCCTGGGGGCCGATTCTGGTTCTGTGAAAAAGTGAATCGAATAAATTGTTTTCACATTCGCTGTCATGCATTGCTTTCACTTTTTCGATTCACTTGGTGCAAATAAGCGATTCTGGTTCCGTGAATGAAAATGGTGTGGTGAATTCAATATCATTTGCCGTGGTGGATGATTTTTTGTTGTCTCTTATGAATTTATCTACTATTGTGAATGCTTAATGCCAAAACGAAATTATTATTTTTCATTGTTGTTTCAATCTTGCCAAACGTTTGTACATTTGTGAATTTGTTTATAATATATTAATATATTAAATTGTTTGTATACGTTTTTATAATGCCTTCAATATACATAATAAGAATTCTTATGGAAACAAATCGGAGAAATGCTCATAGGTTTGATAATTATTTCTGCTTTATATAGATGTATTTTTGTATTGTATTACTATAGATTTTTGTTTTGTAGGAGAAATGTGAGGATTATCAGGCAAAATTTGAGAGACAACGAAAATCCTTTCGAAATGAATACGGAGGAGCATTTCATACAATTGTATCAACTGAAACGTCGACAGCTGAAACAAATCTACAAAAAAAAAATTAAGACGCGATGAAATAAATTTTCAAAACTTGTTTTCGTACCTATCATGAGCAATCTCCAAATTTATTTCCAAAAAAACTATTCAAAAAATCTGTTTGTGCCTGTGTCACACTTTCCTTTATTTTTTTTTTCAAAAAAATCTCCATATTTTCCGCTTTCACATATTCACTTTGAATATTCACCATCGAATAAGAGCGTGAAAGCCCCGTTCCAACATTCAAGTCGGCAGCAAACAAGCTTACTGTTATACTCTGTCCAACAAAAATTGTCAGTACAGGGAAGATAGGACGTTTGTCTCTCATTCTGGGGGCCGATTCTGGTTCTGTGAAAAAGTGAATCGAATAAATTGTTTTCACATTCTATTATGAGCAATCTCCAAATTTATTTCTAAAAAAACTAATCAAAAATTCTTTTTGTGCCTGTGTCACACTCTTTCCTTTATTTTTTTTTTTCAAAAAAAATCTCCATATTTTCCGCTTTCACCTATTCACTTTGAACATTCACCATCGAATAAGAGCGTGAAAGCAAATTATTCATATGAATGTTTTTGACGTTTGGTTTCACTTTTTCATAGAACGAGAATCGCATTTATGCGTGAAAGAGTGAAAAGCTTTTCGATTCACTTTTTCACAGAACCAGAATCGGCCCCCTGGAGGCTAATTCATGGGTCCGTAACGTGAAACTCCAAGCTTTATTTACTCTTTAAAGAGTAAATAAAGCTTGGAATAATAATAATAATAATAATAATAACGTGAAACTATGCGGTTACCAAACGTTTCCTTCAATAAATCGATTGTGGCACGAGCTGTGTGACATGTTGCGCCTTCTTGTTGATGAATGATAAAGTCAGTAATCATGGCTTTATAGCGTGACTGTAACGTTCTGGCCAGCATCGTTTTTAAAGAAGTACGGACCAATTATTCCACCAACCCATAAAGCACACCAAACAGTCAGTTTTTGTGGATGTAACGGTTTCTCAACATACACTTGAGGATTATCATCACTCCAAATACGGCAGTTTTGTTTATTGACGTATCCATTCAATCAAAAGTGAGCTTCATCGCTTGGGATCAACGGCAATCTTGTTTTGGACCCATTCGGGTCTTCTTCTACGCTACGCTCTACAGCAGCAATGACTTTCTTCTGTACGCATTGTACGACGTCTCTGTGGATGCGAAAACGTTCCATAGTTCATCGAATTAATTGCTCTGATTGACGATTTTGTTGACAGTAAAATGGACGTAGTGCATTTGCACAATTTGGAAGCGTTGTTCAGGCGTCAGTCTATTTATGTTGAAATGCCAAACCTAACTAAAAATAAATCACTTGACAGCTGACAAAATGGCCGCCAGTTAAAATAGTGTTGCCAACTTAAAGTTCTATACCTCTAAAAAAACACCCGTTACTAAGTTTTCAAGAGTTTGGTGAAATTAAGACTGTGAAAAATCATTGCAAGACTTTTCCAGAAGTCTTTCTAAATATTTGTAATTACTTAAGGTATATCAATAGCTTAGTAAAAATACCAACTCCTATTGGATTTAAAAACGCACGACAGCCTTTAGTATAAACTACAGTATAATTTAAACGTAATTGAAAATGTTCAATATCTCAACAGAAGATGTCTACCAAACCTCTGGCAAGCTTTTTGAAAGGATCCTTTCACAATTTTTAATTGAAAATACAATTTTATTATTTCAATTAAAACAAAACTCTAATTTTAGTTTCACTTTAACACATATTTAGTAATCAAGCTTTAACTTTTGAAAATTGGATTTTTTCCTGACCATGTCCACTAGTTTCACGAACTGTTTCAAAACATTAATTCCAAGGGAACCAGTTGGAATAATTATTTTTTATTTAAATAGGTAAGTCTTATCTAATCTAAAAAAAATACACAAAAATATGTTAAAAGTTTTAAAACCCGACAGATTTCGGATTTGTCAAAATAAAAATGTCATTTTTAATTGTTTCATACTAACAGGATCTGTCACATAAAATTGAAATCACGAGGACGTTCTGCTTGCAAAAATTTTTCCTACGTTTCCATACATTTATGAAATTATAAATTATGCATTAAAAAGTTGCCAAAAATGTCCTCTCACTCAAAATATAAAACAAAGCTATTAAGTGTAGTTTCGAAAACTTTTGATGACGAACTGTATACATATGCATGCATCATACACGTTATGATATTTATTTGAACTTTTAAATGACATCGTGCCAAACTCAGGACTAAATATTTGTTATTCTTTTGACATTTGCAATGAAAACCAAACAAAGGAGTGGTCGTTGGGGGGAGGTGTCGTGTCGGTAGTTGTTCAAAAGTTTCTTTTTTAATGTTACTTCGGACATACATAGGTCAGGTGCATCCGCTCCAAATATAAATTATATTGTACCGAAAAAAAAAAACATTTCCATCTCTAGTTTCATGGCGGAAAAAGTTTTCGTTCAGTTTAGGGGAAACAAATCGAATAAAGTTTCATGACATGTGCTCCTGGCAACAGCGCATGGGAGTTTGAGGTGGGAGGGTAACTCAGATGGAGTTCAGTGCCATAGGTGAATGCGAATGTTTAATTCGGGAGTCAATTAGGGCACGAAAAACCTGTCACTATTAATTATACGACTGTGTGTGCTTGCGGCTCCGAAATGGATGAGTTTCTAATAAAAGAGAAAAAGTTTACTATAAATTAGCTATAAGACTGGTAATTACAGTCATATTCTCCTTGTGCGGTTCGAAGTATTGCTACAGGTATACACTTTGTCTTAATCTTCCATTATTAAGGGGAAAAAAAGGAAATAATTAACGTTATTGGAGACGTAGTGTTGTTAGGAATGTGTCTTCATGGAAAAAAGTCAATGCAGCTTTTATTCTATACGTATATTTTATTTTACAAAGTCCGTGCACTAAAGCGGTTTTGACTACCCTTTAAATGTTAAACACAGTGCGAGCGTGTACATTAGTTTTCAAGTTTTGGGTATAGAAATAGGATTGAGCTAGGTTAAGGATTCCATTCCACATTCGAGTTGTGCGGCTGGAGAATGAATCTCTGGATTTAACTTTTTTTTTTAATGTTTGTGCACGAGAAACTTTTTAACTACAGTTTTAAAACTTCATAAATGTTAATTCATTTTATTCAAATTTAATATGGTTTTCGGGTTAGACTTTATTGACGTGACTACAGGTGTAAAGCCAATCTGATGACCATTTGGGACCAAAACATTCGCTGGAGTTGTAAGAATTGACGTTGGAGAGAGCGTTCAGAAGCAGCTGGTTCCGCTGGTGCTAGGAGTGAATCGCCAATAAGTAAATAGCCTGGAATGAGCACAGTCAAGTCACTGGGATCTGAGGTGAGCGGACACAATGGCCAAGAATTGAGGCAGGACTCTATTCTTAACAAAAAGGCTGGACAAGTCTTCATAGGTGAGATTAAGGTGGTATTTCACCGATTTTACATTAGCCTTCTATATACCGCCAATATTGGAGAATGAGGTGGATTGAAATGCCACTGAATGCCCTTTTCTGCCAGTTGAGGAGCAGTTTCTCGATCGATCGATGCAACAAACTTCTTCGTATTTGATTTGAGAACCTTGTTTGCTCCAATAAAATTCGTGCCGCAGTCACTGTACATATCATGGCATAGTCCCCGTCCTCCAATAAAACGGTATAGCGCACACAAAAAGTGATCTGTGGTCGTTCCTGTAACGGCTTCTAAATGTATTGCTTTGGTAATAAGGCAAATGAAGATTGCTATACAACTCTTGTATGTTTTTTTGCCTCGGTAAGTATTTAGAAGCTTTGAGCTCTATAGCACCTGTATAATCAACACCTGTTACTAGGAATGGCCGGGAAGATGGATTACCCCTGGCTGCGGGTAAGTTGCCTATCAGTTGTTGGGTTACTCGTAGGTTTTCCTTGAAGCATGTAGCAGATGCCTTTATCTCAGCCTGAATTCCCGTTCGAACGCTGAGAATCCAGAATTTCTTTCGAATAAAAGAAGCTGTAAGTCGAACTCCATCATGAATGGTGTTTATATGATCGTGGTTGACAACAAGCCTTGTAAAATGATGATCTTTTGATAAATCATCGGATGCTCCTCGTTATATGATAGTGAAGAGCTTTGTAAGCATCCTCCGACTCTCAGTAATTTTTTGTTGTACAGAAAAGAGGCTAGTTGGGTTAGCCTCTTTTCTGTACATTCGACTTTTGTTTAAAACGGCTCCTTTCTCTGATAATGCATGAATAACGGATAAAAGACATTCAGTTCGAACAAGATGTACTAATCTTGTGAGACTAAGCTCTAGCTAATTAACCCCTAGAGTTCCAATTTGGTGTTTAAGAGCTTCGTTTCGCCTTTTTTTGCACCGACAATTGTACACAAAACGAAGGATCCAAGCCACGATTCGTCGCACGTGTGAAAAGATGAGTAGTCTTGAAGAAATGATGGTTCTGATCGTGAATCAAGATTTTATTAATTGTATTACTGTTGCAGCAGGAGAACAGAGATCAGCTAGGTTTTCATTAGTTGCGACGTGTTGCCATTGATTGACATTTGATGCTGTGTGGATAATTCCAACTCGATTTGCTACGAATACACGCCATCTATTAGCATCCCTTCGAATCCAATATAGGATAATGGTTGCATCCAATAAAAAATTGAAATATCAGCAGTGGGCAATCGGATATGCTTAGTTTCCCATTGGACAAGTTATACCTATAAAACTGCAGCACAAAATTCAATATTTGGAAGGCGTATTTGTGGTTTGGGGGTGACTTTACTCTTTGTTGTAATTAGATTGGTGTGAAATGTATTGTTCTCATCTTGAATACGTAAATAGACGACAGAGACATAAGCTGGGGAAAATCCATAACAAAAGGCATGTACTTCGATTTTTCTCATTGACTTAGGTGTAAAGTTGGGCCGGGGCGGAGTTTGAATATTATTGATTTTAGGTAAATAATTCAGAATTTGGTTCCAGTTATTCAAAAGTTCACCAAAAAGTGGCTCATCCCAGCTGAGATTCATTGACCACAGTCGCTTCAAAAATATCTTTGCCGAAAAAATATGAGATTGATAAATCCTAAAGGATCAAACAGTTTGGCTATAGATAATGGGACATTTGTTTTGGTTGATTTTGTATCGAAAGTGATCGAGATAAGGTTGCCAACTCATACCTAATATTTTGATGACTTCGTCACTGTTCAGTTCCAATGCAGCAGCACTACTTTGTTGTTCAAGTGGAATTGAGTTAAGGAGTTCCGTTGTATTTAAAGCCCACTTATGCAATTCGAAACCACCTGATTGCAGAGCGGACATAGTTTGATTTCGAAGTTCCTTCACTTCACCCATGGTATTTTGTCGAGTGAAGATGTCATCGACATATGTCTGTTTCTTAAGGAGTTGGTCGGCCAGAGAAAATCGTTGGCGTTCATCGTAAGCCAATTGCCGCATGACTGGAATTGCTGTGTACGGAGCTGAAGCAGTTCCAAAGGTCACAGTAGTTAAACGGAATTCTTGAATTTGATGGTCTTTATTGCGCCAAAGTAAACGTTGATACTGGGAATCTTCTTCATGTATATCGATGCATAGATACATCTTTTGCACGTCTGCAGTTATGACAAATTTGTGCAAGCGCCAGTTTAGCAGCACTGCTGGCAAATCATTTTGAAGAGGCGGTCCATTGCACAATATATCAAAAAGAGATGTTCCATTCGAAGTTTTGGCCGAAGCATCAAAAACGACACGACATTGGTTTGTGAGGCTGAGGACCTATTCCATTTATATACGAAATAGCGATTTCATATTAAGAACTCAAAATACTTATAAGTATTCTTCCTTTTAGTTTCCGCGCTCAAGGGATTATGATTACCCTTTAAATTTTTCAACACAGCGCGGGCGTGAAGTTAATGAAGAGAAAGAAGGATAGGAAAAATAGTTATTTTGAAATCAATTAAAAACTAATTTCAACTTTAAAATATTATAAAATTATTTGCGTAGTGACTTACACATTGTACAATTGTACCTATGTATATTGCCAATCAATTGGTAAAAGCAAAGTTTATAAACAAATAAATATATCTTTCTATCTATTTACCGGAAACTAAAATCGAAAGACGATCGATAGTTTTGTGGTCAACAATTTGTTCGGACCCAATGTTGGAGATTTCTGACCAACCAACAACACTTCAGTCATTTTTCTTGTATAGACAACTAAACTGCCAGTACTTGCCGATACTATGACTAAGCTAAAATTTCTAAGCTGTGTCTTCTGCTTCCTTGTTTTTTTTTCAGCAGGATATAGAGTTGGTATTATATAAAAACCTTATATAAATAAATATCTTCATTTTTACATATTGTTGGATAAGATGGTTTTTTAAATTTATTTTCCAAAAAATCGTAAAATTTGCTTTTAATTTTGGTTATATTTCATAAAAGACACAGGAAAATTATTAAGGTATAATGTATGTAGCATATTTAATGAGAAGAACGACTAACGCATTATGATCCTTACTATAAAACATTGAACACAATAGGACTAGATGTGTTCATACACAGACGGTGTTCCTTTTTTGAAGGGAATACCTTCAAGGTGCAGGGTTCCTAACAAAGCGCGAGTTATTGCAGTGTAGTTAGGAAGTTTAAAATGCCCGGCTACACCGACCTTCTGCCAGAGGACTTTTACGCATGATTTATTAATTTTTTCAATATAAATTTAAAATCAAATTTTAAACGAAATGTTTTCAGACAATTTTTATTGATTGCGTTCTTTCTTCTCTTCAAAGAAAAAATGGTTTCCCTGCACAGGAGAAAGGACAGCCATAAAAATATCGTCGTCCAATTGATTAAATTAAAATTTGATAATCCTTGAGGAGTTATAACAACACTGCCTGCAAAAGCACTGGACCAAATCTCAACAGATGACGGCGGCCTGGCTTGGGTTAGCGTTAGTTCTAAGTGATGGAATTCGCTTAAGAATCGGCTATTCCTCCCAAACCTTCTGGCTTCCGTGCTCCACTTAATGGAGGGTTGTAAGTACCAAATAAATTGCTCCTCAACATGTCCTTTCCGGTTGTGTGCGGCGTGGCAGCAGCGATGACGTTTTAAAGGAGGGTGTGTGTATAAGTCGGTTAGCAAACATGTTCTGAGAAACAGCCTTATGTTTGCAGGTGACTCCTGAAATAAGATTTTTTTTTTTAAGTTTATTTCCCATTCTGCTAGGTTTTTTTTTTCCTATTTGCAACACAAAGAAAATTTACGGCCGGGTGCGTTATAATGCCATCGTTAAACATCAGATATACCCTCTCAACGAAATGGGACTTGAAATATATTTTTATGTGCTATGACGGCCCTTGTCGAAGAATGGCGCACAAATGGGAATTGTTTTCACCTTTTTTTATCTAATGTCATTTCGTTCATGAATTTAAATTGAATATTAAAATTTAAAAAATTAGAATTTTTTGTTCGTACAGGGACATATATGTTTATGTATGTATGTAGGTAGGACGAGCTTTGTAATTTGATTTATTCTCATTATTATTTTTGTTTTGTTAAATTTTAGAAATCAGATTGCTCTTGGAGTGGATGAGTCGTAAATATATTCGCTTTTAATTTTGTCTTACATTAAGGACCATTCAAAATATATTATGTGGATTTCTTGTACTCCTCAGTGTTATGTTACACCCAAACAATTTTTATAGATTTCCAGATTCTTATACGGGTACTTCTAAAGTAAAGGCAATTGTGAAAGTAAAATACAGATGTTCCGTTTAATTTTATATTATACTATTTATACCTTATAATATTTCCTATATAAAAGATTTTCTTTTTAAATACAATTGAAATATATCATCTTAAATTGATTAAACAATTTAATGATACTCCTAAATTATGCAAAAAAGAATTGTGAACGATATTTTGCAATTCAGTAGCTGAGCATATTCATATCTTAAATCATAACTATTTTCAAACTTTTTGTTGTATATCATTTCCATTGGGCTAAGAACACAACCTTGTTGTTAAGTTGCCTTTGTGACGCAGATCAAGAATAAGTCTATATAGAATAAAAGAAGTTTTAGTACAGTGGCCGAAATAAGTATAAAGACAGCCATTCTGAAACTCTTCAATATTACGTAAGAGTTTAGTTCCTAATGTAATACAATGTTTTTGTTCGCCAAACCTTTAATAAATAAATTTTCTTTTAAATACAAAAAAAATTATACCGTTACCCCAATTCCTCTTGAAAGAGAGGTTGATTTGTCATTAATTGTAGGAAAAGAAGGGTACAAAATGCGAAATAAGTATAAAGACAGTCAATATTTTATTCATTTTAACACCGAGTCACCTTTACCAATTTGAAAGTCAGTACCTTGAACAACCTCCTTGATTTCCATTAACTTTAAAAATCCTGTTCGGCATCGAATTTATCAAGTTTTGGAGGACTTGTTCGTTGATTTCCAACCATGCTTCGGTACTGCTTTCCATTTTAATTAATCTTTCTGGCCATTATTTCCCACAAATTTTCGATAGGACTAAGGTCAGGACTACACGAAAGCCATGCCAAACACTGGATTCCACTGACTTCAAACCATTCACGAACACAACTGGCATTTCAACGGGAGCATTATCTTGCTGGAAAATTAAATTTTTACCGTCAGAAACGTCTCCAAATTTATCGAAGGCATATTCCTGCATCTCTCTGTGTTTTTGGGCATTCATTTTGGGTTGTACAAAAATCAAGGGAATTTTACCAAGAAAACCAGAAGCACCCCAAACCATAACACTGCCACCTCCAGAGTGCCGACTCATTTTAATTGCTTTTTCGTCCCTCAAATCACGCCAATAATAGCTAAAACCTTCGAGGCCATCCAAATTAATTTTTTTTACATCACTAAAAATAACGGATTCCCACTCCTTGGTCCACGACATGTGATCTCTTGCAAACCTGAATCTTGCTTCTTTATGATGTTGCTGTAGCTGCGGTTTTTTCATCATTTTTGTGAACGAAGTTATGATTTGCCTTCAACACTTGCTACACTCTTCTAACAGTAGCGGGGAGGTCTAACTTACGTTTAATCTGCCTAACATTTAGCTTTTTCCGCCTTGCTTTATGACAAATAATATTCTTTTTCCGAGAGATCAGAAGACTTGGTCCACCAGATCGGCAACAGTATTATAATTTTCCCCCAAATTAAGGAAATTACGCACGACGGAAACAGATCTTTCAATTTTTTGGCAATCAATCAATTAGATTAGCCATATTCCTTGTGTGTTGTATTAATTGCCCTTTCCTCCGCCGTCAAATGAGGTCTGCGAGGTTATATATAAGAATTCTTAAAAACCACTTTGCAACCCAAGTAGTGAAATTTACCTTTAAAATAACTTAAAAATATCTGTACAACTTTTTAATTTAGAAAAAATTGCAGAAAAATCGAAATATTGAGAAACAGAGGCCGTGTCTTTATACTTATTTCGCAATTTGTGCACTTGTTTTCTTGTAATAAGGACTAAATCACCTTCTCTTTCAAAGGAAATTGGGGATAACGGTATAATGCTTTTGAATTTTTGAATTTATTTATTTAGCGTTTGCCGAATATAAACATTGCATAACTTTTGGAACTTAACTCTTACGTCATATTGAACAGTTTCAGAATGGCTGTCTTAATACTTATTTCGGCCACTGTATTCGAAAACGAATTGACATTAAAAATTTCAATAGATTTCTTCCAGGGTTAACGGGTAAAGATTTACAAAATTTCAGATTTAGTCCCCAATGCAAGGAAACAAAATGATCGTGAGGTACAAACGAACCTTTTTTACCCTTTTCTAAGACATTTAAGTAATGAACTTTTAATGGTTTAAATAATTTCAAAGCCCGTTCCCTCAATTTTTACCAAAAAAGGAACTCGTACATACATTTAATCCAAACAGAAATAAATTTATCCAAACATAAATGGATTTAACACAAACGCGAATCAATTTAAATAATATCATCATCAATTTAAAGATTAAAATTGACACTCGCGATAGTTTAAATTAATTTCCTTATAGTTTAAATCCATTTGCGTTTGGGTTAAATCCATCGTGTTGGCGTCTAGGTCGAACTGATTTGATATTTGGTTTAATAAAAAACACCAAATCAAACAACTAGCGTACTCTCATTCCCAATATCGGTCAAATCCAAATCATCCATAAAAAAGTTTAGTCTAAGTTTCTTTTGCTTTATGGTCGCAATTCCAAAACCAGCTTTAATTGTTTTCTGGGTCTTTGATTTTGAAATATTTGTTCTTCTTTCTCTCTTTAACTTAAACAATAGTAATTCGTTTTGCTTATATTTTTTCTTTGGAGTGAAGCCTTTTTCCAACCTATACGCACTCAGAAATGGGGATGGATTTTTTTTCACAATCATTCACTGTCATGAGCATACATTTCACATACGAACTTTCAGTTTTCAGCCTCCTGGGACACAAAACAAAAGAACCAACAACTTTATCCCGAACAACAACAACAATAACCAAAAAGAAATATTTCATTCAACAATTTAACAAGGTAGAACTCGTGCCTGTGCATTTCAATTGTTCCTCCAGGAACATGTATCCGAAAATGTGAAGTGAATGGTCAATGAAATTTGTAAGAAGCAGTACATTTATTTCGTTTAGCTTGGCTTATAGTGATAGATAGTTGAGGATTCATGCATCAATCATTAAGCTTTGTTCGAACTTTGGTCCTGATGAGGGTATAGAATTGACTTTCTTAACAAATGGATGTTGGCTAAAAAAAAGTTTCCTGCTTTTGTAAATCAAACCAGAAAAAAAAACAATATTTCTAGAAAATGTTGACAAAAAGATGTTGGTGAAAGGAGGAGGGTAATTAATTTTAAACTTTTTTTTTCATAGTTGAACTTTTGGCTTTGAAAAGTGTTGGAAGGGGAGAAATAAATAGAATACAACTGGAGAAAAGATCTTTTTGCCAAGGTTTGACGTTTACTATCCATTTGTTTAAAAGTTTTATATTAAAAAAATTAATGATGGAGATAGGTTCCGCGTATTTTAATACAAAGGTTTTTATTCTTACTTGTGGGACAAAATCACCAATGAACATTCTTATTATTTTAAAAAGTAAAAAACGTAAATACATTCTTCGGTAAACCATGTTTTCAAGAATAATATTGAAACAAATGATTAAAATAGAACAAACCGCAACATTCAAAAAAGAAATAGAAAATAAAATGTCTACAAAAACAGCTATAGAAATTAAAATATAAACTTAACGGTAGATTTGACGTCTGCTTTATGTTTTATTAAAAACGGCTGGTTGGCATTACCAGAATTCTTTCAATAAATCAGAGATTCTGTATATTACATAGTTCATTCTGTTATTATGTTCATCCAGCATACAGTTTATCAAAATGCTGTAAAATCAATGGCGGAAAATTTTAACCGTTGCTCGTTCAAGGAATAAAACCGGCTCTACTTAACGCAGTAGTTTAGCTTGGAAACTTTGTCTAACTTTTTCATAATTTTAAACACGTTAGACAACTCTTCTAACTAATGTGGGTTTTACAACAGAACCTAAGCGCATTAACGTTGAACATAACAGATACATATGTACATAACTCAAACACAACTACTCGTACACAAACAAAAAAAGAACAGACAACTTTAAACCAAATAATTTTTCGCCGAAAAAAGTACATTTTACTACCTCGGTACAGATTTTGATTGCTTATAAGTAATTTACATTCACCCATATTCTGAAACTCGTATTTATGACTCGTATTCGACTATAGTCGAATGTTGGTATTCCAGGAGTCGTACATTCGACTTCACTTGTACTAATATTGGGAAACGCAAAACATCGCATACGACTATTCATATTGTTGCGAACAGAGCTTTATACTCCTACAGCGCCATCTGTTGGGAATTACATATCTGCTTTGTGAGGGAACAAAACAAAAAGCTCTTTTCCATCGCATCTAAATTTCCCCTAATTCCAAAGTACTAGAACATTCTACCCCCATAAGAATTTCCCCTTCTGGACAAGAACCTTCTAGAACAACTGGTTTGAGTATAAAAGGGAGTGTTCACGGTGAGCGGAACACAGTTTATTTTCGATTATGAAAGTGTGTAAAGCTGAACTATTGGATTGTGGAAAGTGTAATTAAAGAAGTGGATTTAAGTTGGAATAAAAGTATTAGAGTTGATTATAAATTGAGATTTATTGTTTTGATTTGAAAAGTGTAAATAAAGAAGAAATATTAGAAACAGTAATAAGTTTTATTTAACGAACCTAGTAAAAATATTACATTGGTGTCAGAAAAGTGGAATAAAACTTATTGTGCAGTGAAGTGTGGAAAAAACAAAAAAAAAAAAAAATAATAATAATAAAAATGAGCAAGTTACTAAAAGAGCTCAACTGTAATGAGCTGAAAAGTGAATTAGGCAAGCGAGAACTTTCTAGAGCAGGATCGGAAAATGAGCTTGTTCTGCGTTTGGCCGAATATTTGAAACAACAAAATGAAGACCCGGACTTTTTCGTCTTTGAAGCTGTCGCTGAGGAAGTGGACGTAAGTAAAAATGTAAATGTTTCAAATATGTTTAGTCTTCTGCTTGAGCGTCTCGAAGAGCAACGAAATGAACAAAAGAAAGAACAGGAGAATGTACAAAAGAATGTTCTCGAACGTCTCGAAGAGCAACGAAATGAACAGAAAAATGAACAGAAGAATATTCTCGAACGCCTTGACAAACAGCATAGCGAACAAAAAGACCTTCTCGAAGAGCAGAGAAACATGCTAGAAGGCAAACTTGTTAACATCGAGAATAATGTGTCTGCACTTGATGAACGTGTTTCATTGCTAGAGAATCAAGTCGACAACAAAATGGAGACGTTTTCAAAAGAGCTAGATCGCATTCGGAATATAAAGATTCGGGAAAGTTCTGGAGAAACATTGAGGAAAAAGGAGATGCAACCTCCAACCTTTGATGGACAAACTTCTTGGTCTATATACAAGAAGCAATTCGAGGCAGCTTCGACAACAAATGGCTGGGATGAGGCTGACAAGTATATAGCCTTAACTCTTGCACTTAGAGGAGCAGCTGCTGAGTTGTTGCAAACCATACCAGCAGATAAGAGCGGCGACTTCAATTCCTTGGTTTTGGCTATAGACAAACGCTTTGGTAACAGTCACATGAAAGAAGTCTTCAAAGTGCAACTCAATTCCAGAGTTCAGAAGAGGGGCGAAACTCTACAACAACTGCAAGCGGACATTGAAAGGCTTGTTTATCTTGCATATCCAGATGTTGGAGAGGAAATCTGTAACCAGTTTGCAGTTGAGGCATTTGTTCGCGCCATTTCCGACATACATCTTCAAAGGGCCGTGCGAACTGCTGGAAAACGAACGCTTTCTGAAACATTAGCATTTGCCTTGACAATGGAAGCAGCTGAGCAAGCTTCTCACGGAGTACATCGACTTAGAGAAGCCATCGTCGAAGAATGCTCATGCCAAAGAACTGATGTCCAAAGGGACCAACGAAACGGACTTGCAAAGTGCTGGAATTGCAATAAGACTGGACATTTACAGCGTCAATGTCGATTACCACCAAGAAGAGCTTGTCAACATTGTGGACACGGAGTTTCAAACCCAGAACAAGGTAACAATAACACCAGTGTTACTTCCCGAACAGTTTCCCAACAAGTAAGAACTAACTTCGAGGGGCAGAAGCTGATTTCTGGTATCGATGGCCACAGAAACACCATCCAGGTCTCCCAGACTAAACGAGACAATAAAAGTCTGACTGTCGAGGCAACTTTAAATGGCAACAAACGTGTGGTCACCATCGACACCGGTGCCACCGCCTCCATTGTGCGTCAAGACCTAGTGCACCTGAATTGGCTACACAACACCAATAGCTACCGTCTGAGAACTGCCACAGGAGAAGCAGCTAGGGTTTATGGTGAAGTCCGACTTAGAATTCGAATTGCAGATCTAGAATTCTCACACAAATTTTTGGTGGCAGATATATGTGACGAATGCATCATAGGCATGGACTTCATGAAAGAACATCGAGTAATTTTGGATATTGGCAACCAGGTACTCAAATACCAGAATACAGAGATTCCAATGATCTATGGGCACGAAGGAACAACAACTCTAAGGACTGTCATCAAAGAAGACGTGATTATTCCTACTTCTTCTGAGGTATTCGTTTGGACAAAAGTAGAAGGTGAGTGTGGACGCCATCGATACCTAATGGTGGAACCAGGCCCAGATTGTTCTTCCCAAAACGTCATCATTGGGAAGACACTTGTGGCTCCGAAGAACAATATGGTCCCCGTACGGATACTCAACACCAAACCGTACGATGTGAAGTTAGTGAAAGGAGAAGTTATCGGTAAGTGCGAATCTGTCGCAGCCATAACACGAATTGACGCTGAAACACCGAGAAAGACATTAAACCCTGAGGAGCTCAATAGCATCAAGGCAAAGATACTTAATTCATCTAACCTAGACCAACGTCAGGTTAAAACGGCAGAAAGCCTTCTGAACGAGTATGCTGACATTTTCGCTTCACCAAACGGAAAATATGGAAGGACACAAATGGTGCAGCATCGAATAAACACAGGAGATGCAAGGCCCATTCGTCAGCCCGCAAGACGTCTGCCACTGGCCAAACAAGGTGAAGCTGAGGAAATGATTACCACCATGAAGAAGGATGGTTTGATTGAGAACTCCAAAAGTCCTTGGGCGTCACCAGTGGTCCTAGTCAAAAAGAAGGACGGAAGTACACGGTTTTGTGTTGACTACCGAAGGTTGAATGACGTAACCAAGAAAGACAGCTACCCCCTGCCAAGAATTAGTGACACCTTAGATGCGATGGAAGGAGCACACTGGTTTTCAACACTGGACTTGAAAAGTGGATATTGGCAAGTTGAAATTCACCCTGAAGATCGAGAAAAGACAGCGTTCTCCACAGGTAATGGGCTGTGGCAGTTCAACGTGATGCCATTTGGTCTTTGCAACGCTCCGGCAACATTCGAGCGTTTGATGGAGTGTGTCCTTCAAGGTCTGACGTGGAAAACTTGTCTTGTCTACTTGGATGATGTTATCGTTTATGGAAAGACATACGACCAACACTGTAAGAACCTAAAGGGTGTGTTCCAGAGACTTCGAGAGGCTAACCTTAAACTGAACCCAGGAAAATGTGCACTGTTCCAGACTGAAGTAAAGTATTTGGGACATATCATCTCGTCCCAAGGAGTCAAGACTGATCCTGAAAAAGTTGACACCGTCAAAAATTGGCCAACACCACAGGACAAACATCAACTACGAAGTTTTCTTGGTCTTGCTACTTATTACAGACGTTTTGTTAAGAACTTTGCCGGAATTGCGAAGAGTTTGCATCAGCTTACGGAAAAGAACAAGCAGTTTAAATGGTCAGGTGAGTGTGAAAAAGCCTTCCAAGAACTGAAATACCGTCTATGCAATGCTCCGGTGCTGATCTATCCGACTCCAGGCAAGCCTTTTATCATTGATGCTGATGCAAGCAACGTAGGAGTCGGCGCTGTTCTGTCACAAGTGCACAATGGTGAAGAAAAGGTTGTCGCCTATTTCAGCAAAGTACTGTCAAAGACCGAAAGAAACTACTGTGTGACCAGAAGAGAACTCTTGGCACTCATCTTGGCAACGAAACACTTCCATAAATACATCTATGGACAGAAGTTTCTTCTACGAACCGATCATGGTGCTCTTAACTGGTTGTTGAACTTCAAGAACCCAGAAGGACAAGTCGCAAGGTGGATAGAAAGACTGCAGACTTACGATTATGAAATCCAACACCGAAGGGGAAAGCTGCACTCAAATGCCGACGCGCTATCCCGAAGGCCTTGTAAAATAGACTGCAAGCATTGTAGGCGACAAGAAGAAAAGGAATCCATCAACATTCTGCGAATAAGGGCTGACCCCATTTGTGGATGGAGCAATGAGGAAATAAGATCTGCTCAACAAGAAGACCCCGACATTGAACCTCTTCTCGCATGGAAAGAACATGAAGAAAAACCCGCATGGAATGACATTTCCGATAGGAGTCCAGTTTTAAAGGCTTATTGGGCACAGTGGGACTCACTTCATGTGCGAGAAGGTGTTCTTCGGCGTAAATGGGAGTCCGCTGATGGTAAATCCTATGTGATGCAGCTTGTGTTACCTCAATCAAAAATTAAAGAGGTTCTTCGAGAAATGCATGATGGACCTTCAGGAGGCCATTTGGGAGTCAACAAGACGTTAGAAAAAGTGAGACAACGATTCTACTGGTTGCATGCAAGAGACGACGTTGAAAAGTGGTGCCAAAATTGTGACGCTTGTGCTGCAACCAAAGGCCCTGGTAGAAAACTGCAAGGAAAAATGATGCAATATAATGTTGGCTCACCGTTTGAAAGGATTGCTGTTGATGTAGCTGGCCCATTTCCGGAAACGAATGATGGAAACAAATACATTCTGGTGCTAATGGATTACTTCAGCAAATGGCCTGAGGCATACGCTATCCCGAACCAAGAAGCCAAGACCGTGGCCGACCAGATTGTGTCTAACTGGGTAAGCAGGTTCGGTGTGCCTATGGAGCTCCATTCTGACCAAGGAAGGAACTTTGAGTCGAACATATTCCAAGAGGTGTGCGCGTTCCTTGGCATTAAGAAAACGAGAACCACACCACTTCACCCGCAATCTGATGGAATGGTCGAGAGATTCAACAGGACGTTAAAAGAGCACCTCACTAAGGTCGTAGGCGACAACCAAAGAAACTGGGATAGGCACATACCACTATTTTTGATGGCCTATCGAAGTGCAGTACATAGCTCAACAGGACAAACACCATCTGAAATCCTGTTCGGAAAAAGCATACGCCTGCCTAGTGAGATAAGGTTTTGACACCCACCACAAGAGTCTCAGGAAACAGGGGATTACGTGAGTGACCTAAAAGAGAGGCTAATCGGCATCCACGAAAGGACCAGGACTAGAATGAGCACTTACAGCGATCGAATGAAGACAAGGTACGACACAAGAGCAAACACGACAGGATTCCAAGTAGGAGATCGTGTATGGCTGTATAATCCACATCGTCAAAAGGGATTGTCGCCGAAGCTTCAACAAAACTGGGAAGGCCCTTATACTGTCGTCACGAGAATCAATGATGTCGTTTACCGAATTCAAAGAGGGTTAAGAGGAAAGCTAAAAGTTGTGCATAGCGATCGACTGCACCGATACAGTGCCGAAGCTGGTGATAGAGTTGTTCGGGACGAACAATCTTAAGAAGGGGGCAATGTTGCGAACAGAGCTTTATACTCCTACAGCGCCATCTGTTGGGAATTACATATCTGCTTTGTGAGGGAACAAAACAAAAAGCTCTTTTCCATCGCATCTAAATTTCCCCTAATTCCAAAGTACTAGAACATTCTACCCCCATAAGAATTTCCCCTTCTGGACAAGAACCTTCTAGAACAACTGGTTTGAGTATAAAAGGGAGTGTTCACGGTGAGCGGAACACAGTTTATTTTCGATTATGAAAGTGTGTAAAGCTGAACTATTGGATTGTGGAAAGTGTAATTAAAGAAGTGGATTTAAGTTGGAATAAAAGTATTAGAGTTGATTATAAATTGAGATTTATTGTTTTGATTTGAAAAGTGTAAATAAAGAAGAAATATTAGAAACAGTAATAAGTTTTATTTAACGAACCTTGGAAAGATATTACAATATTTTATCGATATTCCGAATCTCGTATTCGATTTTCTTGAAGTCGTATTTGTGTACTTTATTACTCGTGTTAGATTTTCTAAACGAGACTTTGATAAAAATGGACAAAAAGTTAATGTATGAACTTTAGTACCACTTGGCACGATGGTTAGTGCGTTAAACTACGAGTATCATGCGGAAGGCCTGGAGTTCGATTCTCAGCCGCAGAAAAAAGTTTTTCAGGAGTGTACTGCCTCTTGCAAGGAATTGACAAATTCTCTAAGAGTATATCTCTACTCTTGAAAATTGCTGCATATTAGCCCTTCGGAATCAGCAGAAAATTGTAGGACCCCCCCCCCCCGTTCCTGGTAACACGCGCACAGGAATGGTTGAGAATTGTAAGTCACTATAGGTCCTGGTTAACTTCGAGATGTTGCACCATCAAATTTTTTAAAGTACATTTTTTATTGGTTTATTTATTTGGACTCAACGTTATTAACGCGTTCATATTTAGTAAAATAATAAATCGTTCTCAATTTGAGGCATTGGTTTGTGCATTGGAAGATAATTTGGAGGTAGCAAGGGGCCATAGGAAGAGTGGAAAACTCAAAGCAAATATTTAACAGTTTTGAGCGGACCTTTCGATAAAACTAAATAGCTTTGGCCACCCATCCGAAATGGTCCAGCTTGTCTTAAAGTAAGAAATATTTAACAAATTGTAATACATGCCTCTTTAGGTCTGCAATGATCAAAAGTATTTAGCTAAAACAGAAACTGCATCACAATAAGCAGCAATTTAAAGGCACAAGGGCGGTGAAATTACAACCATATACTAGAGCAAATTTAAGGAGTGCATTGCTAACATTTTAAATTTAAATTGTTAATCCCCAAGGATCAAACATTGGAGTTTTTCAGCCTCCTCCTGTAGTCGACACGATAAATACTGAAGATGAAACTGACATAGTCTAAGAATATAACGAGTATTCACAAGCCAGTAACACCACTCGTACAAACAAAAAACAAAAAGAACAAACAAATAATATAAAAGAAGAGCTGCTTCAAATCAATGGAGCTCAGAATATAAATATAATATAATAATTTAATTGAAAAAACAACGAATGACTTTTTCAATTCAAATTTATTGATTTTGACAATTACCTACGGGCGACAATATACGTTGTTTTTTAAGCTTCTCGTACGACTTGAAAATAACGATTTTGATACGAAACGAGTTCGAGTTCGACTACGAGTACGAGACAAAATACAACTTGTGGAATATGGGTGATTATTTTAGATGAAAACGAAGTATAAATCGCTAATTCACAGCATAAAAACTCAATTTTGATGTTGCAAGGTGCAAATTCATTTGGTTATACTCGTCTCGCCATTCATACATAACATATTTACATTTGGATGTATAGATTTGTTTGCCCATCGCCCGCCGCAATATTACAAAACTAAAGATCTCAGAGCACTTTTTACGATTCTTTCGAATTTTTAATATTCAGTGATTCAGTCTATTTACAAAGCACATCAGTAAACATTTTTACTTCGATTTGCTTTAATATGAAATGACCATGGTCAGTATGGGTAAAGTATACTTTTAAAAGATAAACTAGCTATTTGCTGCCGTTAAAGTTAGACGAGCTCTTTAACGTTAAAGTATGGTTTATGTCCTTTGAAATTAACAAAAAGTCGGTTCTCGTTTTATTCGTAATGCTTACAGTCGACTCCCGTTTTAAAATTGATTTAGAGCAGGTTTTAAATGTTTACAATTTTACGCCAATGGGGCAAAATTTTAAACAACCTATAACTAACTCTTCCAAAATTTTAAACCTTTTCTTTCGTTTTACTAACTAGTAAATTACTAAATGCCTTTTATTAAAAATGGTGCATCTGAACACGTCCAAACAATGACAGTTCGTGAAAAAATACAAAGCAAACAAAACTAAATCTGAGGAACGGAGTTAATAATTGATTTGTCAGGCTTCAAAGTGACAACCACAATTCATTTCTCCCAAAGAAGTTTAATGTAACTAGTACTAACAATTCTGGGGCAATTAGAATCCCACGGTCTTGGATTTTCAGATTTTCAAACAAAAACCGAACTGTTGGGTCTTGTGAATAAAAAAAAAGTTAAAGCTTTTTTTGGAGGAAGCTAAAGCCAACTAGTCATAGAGCACTAGTACTAGATTAAGCTTTGTTTTATGTGAATAAAAAAATGATAACGCTAAATAGCTTATGCTGGAAAATTCTAGCTTAAGCTTCGTAATTTAAGGTGTTCGTTTTTTTATTCACATGTTTCGGCTAGTTAGCTTTAGCTAAAACTGGTACATGTATGACCGAAAGGAAGTTTTTTTTGCCTCAATTTGTTATCTGTTCTACAGGGCAACTATTGGTTTCGGCTAAAAAATGTTTTTAACATTTCGTATGTCAGTTTCTGGGTCTATACGTTCACAGTCCTATTTTTTGAGATATTCCCTTATGTTTAATTAACAACTCGCACAAGTTAATACTGAAAATAAGACCTAGCCAAAGCTTTCTAGACAGGTCGAAAAAATCTTGAAATTTTTGTAGCTTTAACTATAATGTTCTAGTTTAAGCTATTTTTATTCACACAAATTGAAGCTTAAGCTAGGAAAACAAGTTAAAACTAAATGAGTTTAGCTTTGGCTATTTTAAAATAGCTATTACTAGAAAACATCTTTAACTAGCTAGCTTAAGCTTATTTTTATTCACTAAAAATCAAGGTTTTACTTAAAAATCCAAGTTTCAGCTTTAGCTTTTTTTTTATTCACGTCCAGCTCTTCAAAAGGATTTGCTCGGGACTTAAAATACGCACTTTTCTGTACAAAGCTGAGTCTTCAAACATATAGAAATCTTCGTCTTCCGAAAACATTTTATATTATTTTATTTACTTTTAAAAATCATTAGCTCACGAATCAAAAAAAAAAAAAAACGCACAATTTAACTATTTCAAATAAAATTGCCAATAAATGACAAAAGTCATATGGATTTAGCAAATTACTAAAAGATAAGGTAGCCAATTTGTGATTTTAACTTTAGTAAAATGTTAACCCCCAGTTGCACAGTGAGAGTTTAAACTTAAGTTCTGCTGAACCTGAACTGGAGTTTAAATTTGAAGTTCAACTCGTCCGGTTTCACAGTCTTATCTGAACTTCAGTTCATTAAACGTAGTTTAAGTAAATTGTTTTCTCTTTCTATCTAAATCAAAGAAAAAACAATCAAGGAAAGTTTGTTGTGACCTGTGACAGGAAACAAAAATTAAAAATGAAAATAAATTATATTTTCAAATGTTTGAAGGGGTTGTCGAACTGAGATTTAAACGGCAGAATAGTGTCGTTTAACTTAAACTACAGAATGAACTCCGTTCAAGGACTGTGAAACCAAATTTATTGTTGAACTGAAGTTTAAAACAAAAGTGGGGTTTAAACTTCCACTGTGAAACTGGGGGTAAGAGATAGTAATATGTTAAAATCGTTTAAAATAAGCAAAATCCTTAGTAATTTACTAAAATGGTTTTAACATATTGCTAAATCGTTTAAAATTTTGTGCCAATATCTTTAATTCAGATTTCTGAAAATTGTTATTGTGTTCAATTTTTAAGGAACAAAACACCACAAACGCTTGAAAAAGGTACATATATCAAGTGGATATCTTATAACAATTTATTCGTTAAATCTCTTGAAAAACTAGGAGTCCATTCAAATATGCTAAATTGGTTCCTTTGCCGGGTCGTATTGAATATGTTCGGATTGATTTCACTATTTCTGATCCCATTTTTGTTTCTTTTGGTGTTCCACAAAATAGTCGTCTTGGACCACTTTTTTTTCGTATATTAATGCATGAATTACCCGATGTTCTTTTGAACACTATGTTTGGTGCAAAAATAACTAACTATACTCTGTCCAACAAAAATTGTCAGTACAGGCCTTATGGGAGAGCTTTTTCTTAAGCAGTGCCGCCTGATGCACCCTCACTACAATGTGTTATGAAAAATGCCACTAAAAAAAAAGAGCAAGCCACTAACTTTTCTTAAGGAATTGTTGTTGTAATTCTTTGCAAAAAGTTGTACACCCCAACACGACCGTCGTATCCCACTGCTGATGAGATACTGTCAAGAGTGTCAAGCAGTGTTGTCGTTTCAAAAATTCCTAGAGTAGCACTTTTCATAAAATTAGGGGAGCATTGAGGAGCCTCGTTAAAATTCGGGATATTTCATCAAATTAATAATAGATGCGGTCACAAATGAAAAGAAACAAAAATATTTTTTTTCTATTGATATTTTTATTCATACCTACACACAAAAATGTCTAAGGGTGTGTTCACAACGGAACTGCGATAAACGATTCAAGCTGCGATTTGATCAGAGCTGAGAAATCTTTACATTGATTTTCCTATGTGTGTTCACAACGGAGCAGCGCTTCGAACAACAACAATCAATGTAAAAATCTCAAAGCTTTAGTCACATTGCTTCTCGAAACGTTTATCGCAGCTCCGTTGTGAACACACCCTAAGAAGGACACATGCACGTAACGTTCTATTGGACTAAACAAAACAAAAAGCAATTCATATCTGAAGTTGTATATCTATATAAATATAGCCTCAAAAGAAGCCTTATTTTAAATAGGAAAAGAGGCTGGGTGCGACCCACACTGATAACTTCCCATTTGTGGTCTTGAAAACTTTATATTTAGTTTTTTTTTCAAATAACCAAATTTTCAGCGAAACAAACTTTAGCTGTAAAATTCAAACAAACATTATTTTAAGATTGAAAAGCATTTTAATTATTTAAAGAGATTTGAAATTGAGATTGTTGATGTTGATTGTGAGCAACAAAAAAGTTTGTTAGATGTCACTTAGTTTAACTAAAATTGTCTCTTAGCACACTATGATTCAACTAGAACTTTCTTCGTTTTTTTCGTTTCCTGAACAATTTTAGAAATGTCGCTTAGTATACATTCTTAGGGGAAGGTATCGATGTATATAACAACATACTTTAGAAGGAACTATCGGTGTTCATTCCCAAGAAATTCGACTTGAAATACAATTTTAACTAGTTTTCAATAGTAGAATTTTTAATAGTTTTTTTATTTAAAAAAAAAACTATTATCTAATTCAATATTTGTCAACATTCTACCAATTGTACAAAATTATACTATGTATAAAATAAACTAAATTAGAAGTCAATATCGCTACTAGTTCTCGAGAACTTTGAGTCGAAAAACAATTTTTACCAATTTTCAATAGAATTTTATATAGTTTTTTATTTTTTGTAAAAAAACTGTAAGCTAGATTTTTTTGAAATTTTCACCAGTTGTCAAACACATTATTTTTCGTAAAATAAAATTATTTTGAGTTTCAAATTGTTTTCCGTTCTTATAATATTTGGGTTATGAAATTTTTTTTTTCAGTTTTTTTTATTTAAAAAAATAACGGTATGTTCATTTTTTTCCAAATTCATACCAAATCTGTATGACCTTATAATGAGTACATTAAATTTTATTCTAAATCAATAGCATTTTTTTTTCGTGAGATATTTGAAACTAACCAAAATTTTTACTTTTTTTTTAAACCGTTATAGTGAAAAAACTACTCACTGAATTTTAATAAACGCCCTTTCAGCCTCTTTTGAAGTTATTACCTATTAAACAAAATTTATTTGAAGTCGATATCTTTACGCGTTCTTGAGATATCGACGACGAAAAATGGTACAAGAACGTACGGACGTACGAACGTACGAACGTACGAACGTACGAACGTACGAACGTACGTACACACACACACACAGACATCTCTCTAAAAATGATTGATATAGCCTCTAGGGACCTTGAAACGTCGAGAAATGTCAAAAATTCCAATTTGACAAATCGGACCGATTACAATAACTCCCTATGGGAAGTTAAAAATAAATAACTGAAAATTGATCATTATTAAGAAATTAATTAAAAATATTAAAAGTAGGTTTTTTAAAAATACAACTTATATAATATAAAAATAAATATACATACATTATTATTTCTTTGAGTCCAGATCTCTTTTTTTTTACTTCTCAATCAAACTTTTAGACGGTTCCCACTTTTCGCATGAGTTATTATTCAAAAGTTCTTTTGCCGTTAAAATAGCATTCACTGTTTCAACGTGAAGGCGGTTTCGCTTTTTGTCTTTTAATAGACTAACATCTGAAAACTTTCTTTCCGCAGTCGCACTACTGTATGGAAAAACAATTATTGTTTTTAGTTTTGAACATACTTCGGTAAAAATCTTCAAAGTCTAAGTCCTTTGACATAGAAGTTTGATTAAGAAATAGCCGCCATTCCTCATCTAGATTTTCAGACTCTGACTCATCCGCTTAATTTAGAAATAACATCATCAAAGGGACTTAACTTGATGCTGGGTTCTTGGGGTCAATACCTTTTATTCCCACTAAAACTTTATCATCAAATTAAACGTAATTAAGATTTTAAAAAATATTATCGTTGGAGAAATCGATTTTATGTAGCTGTAAATCATCTATGTATATATTCTGGCTTGACAAAATTTTGAAGAAGGGTTTTGAAATACATTCTTACAGTTTGGAGCAAGGTATGCATTTTTGGGGCTTCCGCTTGAAATTCTATGTTTATTTTTTTTGTTATATTCAAAACGTAACCCAAGAAACTTAAATATGTTTTATTTATTTCCGTAAACTCTGAGAAGATATTATGGGCCAAATTCATATTTCTTTCTAACTCGTAAGCAATGAAAAAATGTTGCGAGGAACCCATTGTTCAAGAATTCTTGAGATAACGCTCTCCAACGAAAGCCACTTAGTTGACGACATTTTAAGAATTTTATGCACCCCAACTGAAAAATATTTTTGAAACTCTTCAAGTTCCAGTGTTCGTTTAGGACTATGTGCAAAAAAACTAATATATATTACTAGTCAGAGCCTCAAGATGGGAGGGAGGAGCCTTTTTGAGGCATGGGGAGCACAGTAGCCCTTCCCGCAGTAAAGGAGCCAAATGTTACTATAGTAGCCATTCCGACAACACTGGTGTCAAGTTTCACTCAATACGATCGTGCGCTCTTTATCTACATCAAAACAGAGTTACCATTATCATTCTCAATTGCAAGCAAGGAGCTTTTTCAGTGGTTTTTATTAAGGAGCTTTTGGGATTTGAAGCTTTTGAGAGAACATTTTAAGAAGATGAGTATGTTGAGTGTTGTCGTATTGCTTTTCAACTTGAAAAAAAAAACGCGCCTATTATCTTACCGCTTGCTGTTGTGGGAAATGGTAAATTGAATATTGTTATCAGTCGTTTTGAATCGGCAGACGGTAGCCCTATGCGTTTTTTACTTTCATTTGCGGCGATTTATAATTTAAACTACGGAATCCCTGTGAGAGCTTTAAAAGGCGACAAACTTATGCATGGCAATGCAACCAGAATGAGAGACAAACGTCCTATCTTCCCTGTACTGACAATTTTTGTTGGACAGAGTATATACATTTTGCTATTTCCCCAGTCTTTTTTCCTTTTCAATAATTTACTGTACTTTTGAAAGGAAACATTGTCGGTAAGTCAATTTGCCATTTTCATAAACGAACAAATCGATCAGCTGCTTACCAAAATGTGAATATTAATCCGCAAATAATTTGTTGCTTTTGTGGAATTGAAAAAAACATTATTCACAAAAATGAAAACACAGATGTAAATATTTTTGATTTAGTTTTTATAAATTATCTTGTTTTTGGGAACAAGATTACTAGTAGGTGGCGAATTTTCTACTTTTGTAACGCCGCACCTCCATTAGCAATATTTATTTCTGACATTATGTCGGACACTATATCTGAAGTTTATATTTCTTTAACACCGTGGACAAATTATGTCGTGATTATTCATTCTTCGCCATGATCTCACCAAGTAAATCACGTCGCTTGATTTTAGCGATAAACGCATTGGAAAAGCTGGAAGAGGCAAAACGGGAAGAATACAAAAGGAAGCACAGGTTTTGTGTCAATCCATTTTTGAGGAAAAGAGATCTGCACGACCTTGAAGAACATTTACACCAAGTCATAATTGAGTAGTCCCACAAGCATGGAAGGTCTCTGAATGCCCTAATTAATTTAAAAATATTAATCAAAATACTTACTATCTTCAATGTTTAATTCTTTTAACCCTTAGCTGCCACACTTCTGTAGAATAACATAGCTGCCACACTGGGGTACGAAATGCCCCAACAACAAAATATCGTATTGCGAGTCAGCTATTGAATTTTTTTGCTTGAAAAAATTCTGTGTTGATCATTAATATGTATTTTATAAGATGAAGTAGGTTTAAAGAAAAATATTCATATTTATTATTAATAAAAAAAATGTTAATTGAAAAAAGTGGTGAAAATGATCATTTTCACCAAAAAAATCTTATTTTTTTTCATTTTTTAATATTTTGAGCTAAAAATTTAATGAGATACTCTCAAGATATATACCTTCAAGAAAGAAAAAATACTTCATATTTGTCTTAGAAAAAAAGTATATTTATTTTGTACTATGAAGAGCTTCGACGTAGGTCGACCGCGTGCTCGAGACTGTAAAAGACGTGGATCGAAAGTTGCGTCTTCCATCTCTACATCTAACTCCAATGAAGATGAACTATCAGATACGTTGAATTCAGACTCAGAACCATCATCCACTTCAGCATTCGAAATATTCTCAGCAACGCCATTGTTACAATCATCCTCGATCATTTCTTGTCGCAATGTCCTATTGCGCAAATTGTATGCCATCTAATGGTAATGAATAAATATACTACTATAAATATTATAAACGTTGTAAAAAAAAATTCTGAGCAGTCAAAATATTATACTTACGATTATTTAAGAGCAATAGAGCCAAAACAGAGTTAAAAAAAAAAATACTTAAATAATCATAACTGCCACACTGGGGTCTTAAACGGCACCACACTACTTCCAACGACTGCCAGAACGATACTAGCGCACATATCATCGTACTATGGGTTTCAGGGGAAAGAGGTATTCTTCAACTAATAACAGATGGAGCCACAATTCCAATTTTTTGAAAATTGTATATTTTATTGTAAATTAAACAGCGCTGGGGTCACCTGGACCCCACAAGTGCAGCTAAGGGTTAATGTTAATTTTGGCCTGCAAACAACCAAACAACATTGTATGTACTTCAACAGACAGTAAAAGACTATTCACATGAGAGCGACCAACGACCGACGAATGAACGAAAATTTGCCAATTTTGACATTTCATTCACATATGCATTTTTCTTTATTCGTCGCGACTGGCGTTTACTTGCTTTACAATCACCAAAAAAATTCTTTTAGTATGATTTTGAGGTTAGCCGCACGCGAACAATTTATTCGTTGCAGTGTGAATGGTAATTGAAACGCGAATAGTGTTTGATAGTTCATAGCATTCATATTGCAATTCGCGACGACCAATTTATTTTCTCTAATTTCTCTTATTTTAGCAATAACAACGCAAATTTTAATATATTAACATTATTATTTAAACTAGATTTCTACCCTTTTGTAAAGTTTCTGTGAAGAATTTAGGCTTATATATATGTTTTAAATCCCATTTGTTTTTTTATTCGTTGGTCGTTGGTTGCTCAAGTGTCAAATTACATCTTGGCTTAATTTCTATACGAAGTGAAAACGTAACATGAGTTTGTCCATGAAATGAAGGAATGTTACGTGAAAATGTGGGAATTTGTGTCAAGACTCGACGGCTTGTAGGAAATTTGTGTCTAGTGAAGTTGGAGTGTCACGAAACGTCAAAATTTAAATGTGCATTTATTTCTTCTACGAAGACAAGAAATAAATAGAAAAAATTATGTATAAAAATAACAAAATTCGAGACATAAGGGGAGTCCACAAGAAATATTGGCTACATGACACATTTCTTGCAATCACTTATTTCAAGTGGAGGCTCAGTGTAACTATTATGAAAGAAAATTCTGACATGATCATTTACATACTCGTATGTATCCATTTTATAATTAGGTGCTGCTTTTTAGATGGGATGTTGAAAGACACGAGAATTCCGTTCCAACACTTCCGAACAGAGTATTCGCTCCTTTATTTGTATGGATTTCCATGTTTAAAAAAACAAAAAAAAACAATTTTTCTAAGCTGTCCAAAACCTTTTGAGAATTTTGCTGAAAATTGATTGTGCAATTCAGGCGTTTAAGCAATTATCAACATCGTGCTGAAACATCTAGGGCACGAAATTGAGGCTCCTTTAAAACAGGATGTTGGACCAGATTCATACTGCCAACCCTGTTTATTTAGCCGCAAGTTTTAGCAAATTCAAAAAAAAGATTAATTTTCTATAAGTGCACAATTTGTTTTGAGATTTCTTCAATATTAACGTTTCGTCAGGGATGTCCATTAACGTCCTGGTCATTTGCGCGTATCATTTCGTTCGTACCTTTTGGTTACCACACTGCCCAACTTGATAAGGGATCTCAAAAAACATCACAATATATACATTTTCTTATGTTTACGAACAATCTTTCCTCCGTTTTATAGAATAGGGCTGGAGGATCTTTCCATATCTTCTGTGTGGCTCAAGTCCATTTAAAATTAGAAAAGAATTACCAAACTCGATAAATTCCGACAAACAGGACCTACCGTTGTGCGAGATTACAAGTGTCGGGAAGTAGTACATAATTTTGATAATAACTATATGTCTCAGTGAGACAGTCAGTTACGTCTTAAGTGATTTTTGAAGTCCTATACCTCAGGAACCACTAATGCTCAAGAGCTGAATTTGTGTAACGCGCTTATGTTTGATCAGCGCAGCAAATGTTGTGAATTTGAAGTTTCTGACATTATTGGTACTGGTTTAAGAAGTTAGTCGAAAATTGCCTTAGTTTTTTTTTCCTGTAAAAAGGGTGTAGTGCCGCAAACTTGTCTAGGCACTACCTTCTAGCCAGAATTCAGGCGAAAAAAAAAACTTAAAAATGATATGTTATAATCATATCCTAACATTTCTCCATTATCGTCTCGCAATGTTTCTTGTATCGCCTTGATTTATTGCTACTGGCATTCCCTCCCTTAATCAATTCTACAGCTGAAAGTGCCCATCAGAATTTATGGTATGTTCTTTCAGCACATTTCTGAAATACTAAATGAAGTATTTAATAAAGAATATAAAATCAGTGTTCAATGTCGTTGGTCCCTCAGTTTAATTAATTTCACTCCCAACAAATGACTTTTATCATTAATACACAAACATAATTAAAACTTTAAAACTGTATCCTATTTTAAGATTAAAAAGAAACTCAAACATTCTTAAATCAAAAGAATCCTAACCGCCCTCTTTGAAATTTTAAGAAAAACAATAAAACAAAATTCGATTGAACCAAAAACCGAAGCCTACATTGAATCTATTACACCCGAAGGTCTCTTTGAACCCACAGTAAATTCATCTAATTAATTGCGTCTTCATTCCAACAAAATGCCAAATTAATTCGGCTGAATATTTTATAAGCTTCTGCCTAATTACCGTACATTGTTTACTACGTTATATATATGCTGTAAAGATACTCGTAGATAGCGTCAAATTTCGATCCGCCATTTCTGAATGCATAAGGAAAAGTTTTATACCCACCAGAAGAATCTCCATCTTTTAAGAATGTTTGGATTTTTTTGTTGAAGCTAACCAATCCCCCGAACGCAGTAAAATTGTTTTGCCAATTAGTATCAACATCTAGGCCATTAGTCAAGCTATTTCTGTGGGCCCTCTTTAGAGTGGGGTGGGCGTAGAACCCTCCATCACATTACATTTCGCAAATCTGTCTAAACGAGTAGTGTACCCCCTCGAATCGCAAGGCCACCACAGCAACCGCAGCATCCCACTTTCACCCCATTATGCTATATGGCTATGAATGGATTAGTTTTTTGGGCATATGCCAGCCAGAGAAGAAGCCTTGAAACCACGGCCGGGAAGATAACAGTTTTTATTGCAATTCATGCTGTCATTTAAGTTGGCTTATATTTATCTGTTTTGGCTAACAGGATCGTAATGTGTGTCACTTCTAATAGCATTCACTTTATTCAAGCGTTGTTATGTGTGAGTTTGTCCTTTGCTGGATTTGTGTGTGTGTGAATTTTACCGAGAAACAAAAGAAGTCATTCATATTTAATGCTCATACTCGTGAATTATTAAACTTTTTTATGATTGTTTTCGAATACACCGGGAAGAAAAGCGATTTAATTACGCGAAAAAGCACAGGATTTCTATCCACCGTGCAGCCTGAACAGATAGCTTTAATATTTCAAAGTCCTCCCAAGGGTATACGAAAAAGAAAGAAAAAGGCAGAAAGGAATAACAACACAAACTTTTAAGTGGAAATGAAACGAAATGAAAAAAAAAAAACCAGTTGCCGTAAAATTTCATTGAATATTCACTCAGAAATAAAATATTATACCTACCTGCCTACCTCCATACATAATACAAACACCTACACACATAGCAATGTGCTGACAAGAATGGTAAAATTATATTTTCACCCAGGATATCCGAATCCGTATGTATATGCCTGCTGAATATGGAATTCCTGGCCCTGGAATTCCATTCCATAACCAATTCGATATAAGAGTTGAATGTTGGGATATTGTGTATGTGTGTGAGTGATGATGATTTCTTCGCTTATAACCTTTAAGGACACGCCATTCTCAATCGGATAATCAACACTGCAAGTTTATGCAATTAACTTCCAAATGAAATTTTAATAAGTAATAAGCAGATATCAGTTAAATTTCCTGAAATACTTGACAAGTGATGACACAACCGCTCAAAACTATGAATACTTGTATTTCCCGGAGGCAGAGATCAGCTTCTTACGTGGACCACTTGCTCTGAGCAGGTGTCATCCATTTTCATGACTAGTTGAACATTTTTCAACAACTGTCTTAAGTTTCGCAGTGAAGTGTCGAACATAAACCATGCTCTGGTTGAAGAGAGCTTCATTCTGGAATTGCAATTTTCAAGTCGTTTAAATTATTATAAAACTTGAAACTAAAAAAAAATTGGCACCAAACACAAAAACTTACTTTATATTTGTTTGAATATGGTATTGGGAAATATGCCAAAAGAGAGAGAGTTATAATAAACTTTGTTCGTTTTTGTATCTAATTTCATCTACAAAAAATTGAAAGATCACCATAAAGTGATGGTATAACAACTTGTATAACTCAAGGGTTAGTAAAAGGTTGTTTTTCACAATCTCTTAAATGCGCTGAGGGTATTCCCATATTTAAATAAAATGCACAAATAGATCGCACGTACTTACCCCTACGTAAAAGTACTCTGTTATTTAAATATTTTTATATAAAAATATAAATCATGCATCTACTCGTAATTAGAATAAAACTTCAAATACTTAAAATTGCCGTCTGATTTCCAGAAAAGTATGAATTTATGCAGAGTTTAAAAATTTGTTTTTATTATTAACTAGCCGACCCGTACTCGCGTTGCTTCGCAAATTGTAATTACGAATATTTTCTTAATATATTAATATTAGCATATGAAAACATTTCTCAATGGGACTGAGCATATTTGCTACAATAATATTAATTTTAGTTTATATGTATAACATACCGTATCGAATTAGATTCTCTTTCACACTTGAAAAAAAGAGCTTATTCATGTTTGTGCATATTATAAATATAACAATATAGAAAATAATAAAATTTATTTCAAATAAACGGGTTGACTACTTTCTGAGATCATTCAACCCAAACTTTAAAATGGTTTCGCTTTTAAAGAATAATTCATGTGCACGGCACTGTAGTCAATTGAATGTCCGTTTTTGTCACCCAAAATGCTATTGAGTGTATTAAGTAACTTAAAAAATAAAATGCACGACTGGATCGCACAAACTTGCTCTTATGTAAAAGTGGATGGATTTAATGAGATAAAAATGTTCAAATGTAGGGAATTGTCGTCTGATTAATCTTTTTAATATTTAAGTAATTTTGTATATGATAAATTTCCTTAAAATTTTTCGAGAACAAAATTTGGGATGCCAAATTTTAAGTATTAGGTAGTATAGATTTTAGAAATATGTATGTAGTTTTTTTTTCGAATATTTTTATATAGGTATCTACAATATAATTTTAAACTTAAGGGGGCTCCTGTTGAAAATTTTTGGTTAAAATCGTTAGAGCTCTTGATGAAAAAGTCAAAAAATCAAAAAAACGGTTCTATGACAGGTACCGTTAATAACATTTTGCCCCAAATTTGTTTTGACAAAAATGTAAGTCCATGTCCAATGTCCATAATATCACACCGTTTCGAGATAAATAAGATTATGCATTACGGGTGTATGGGGGGTACCGTTAGTTTTGGAGCTAAGAAAAAATTTAAATTTCTCCTCTAGGGAATCACCGAAGACCCTTAACTACCGAGATTGAAGAACATAGGGCTAGTGGGTAAGGCTTCTAGAGAGAGGTACAGACATACACCCGCACTGAAAATGTTTTTTGTGTACTAAATTGTCCTTAAAAGTTTTATAAACAAAATTGATATGCAACAAATTAGTATTCAATAAAAAACATTTTGTAATTTAAAAATTTATTCGTGTATCCGTTTTCTAGATATTTAATTTTCAAAAAAGAAATTATATTAGTTTTTTAAAGATCAAAAAACTATTTTTTCGAAAAAATTTTTAGATTATATTTTTTTGAGTGTATAGAAGCTCACGCAAGCAAATTTTGGTTAAAATCGTTAGAGCTGTTGATGAGAAATTCGTAACTCAAAAAAACCCTTCTATGACAGGTACCGTTAATAACATTTCCCCCAAACATTTTTTTTACCAAAATGTATTCCGTGTCCATAATATCGCACCTATTTTTTTTTTTATCAAAATCGTTAGAGATAAATAAGATTATATGCATTCCGGGTTTTAGAGCTAAAAAAAATTCAATTTCTCCTCTAGGGAATCACCGAAGACCCTTAAGTACCGAGTTTGAAGAAAATAGCTCCAGTGGCTTAGGCTCTAGATCGAGGTACAGACATACAGACACACGGACATACAGGCATACAGACAAACAGACGGAATCGTCGGACCCACTTTATTCGTCTTCCTCTTCGCTATCATCGTAATGTCAACTTTGATCAAAATCTCGAGTTCGATTTTTTTTTTAAATGCAGAACTTGCCCTATAGTTAGTACCTATTACCTATATCGCAAGTAAAAAGAGCCCACCCCCACATTGCTCAGCGATGTGACGATAGAATTAGAGAAACAAAAAAAATGTGTGTGTGTCGGTTAGTTTGATAAACTATACAAAATACAATACAGAAAAATTGAATATGTAGCATGTAGGTAGGTAGGTAAGAGAAAAACCGTACCTTACTATTGAATGGAACAGATATTAAGAGAGAGAGCATGGGAATGGGAAGAAAAGAAAATTTAAAATGTTGGAATGATAATGACATGGAACAAAGCAGCTACCTCACGATTGTGATGAAATCTAATTCCTGGATAAAATAAATTCAAAAAGTTTATAATTTTATAATTTGTTTTTATTTATTTCTCAGGTTGTATGTGTAACTAAGAAGTGATTTTGGGCTTAAAATTTGCGCAACAATATTGACTTAATGAAGCAATGCTAATCTTTGTCGATTATTGTATAGGTTTTAAGATATGAGTGGTTGTATAAGTCAACTAATGAAAAGAAATGGACAAAAAATGTAAAATTCATAATATTTAAGTTTGACAAATTATTAATGAAAAAAAATAATAGCCATAAACACTCTTATAACAATATAAAAAATAATAAAATTTATTTCAAATGAATCGGTTGACTACTTTCTGAGATCGTGCGTATCAAACTTTAAAATGGTTTCGCTTTTATATAATAGTATAGATTTAATTTTTTATATAAGAAATTTCTTTAAAATTTTTCTTAGTAGAAGTATTTAATAATATAAAATCTTGGAAATAATTTCAAAAATTAATCGTTCACTCGTTTTCAAGATATTGATTTTTCCAAAATACAATTTCAAATTTTCATAAACCCAACAAATATTTTTTCGAAAAATTTCATATACTCGTACAATACTAGATGCCCCGGTGAACTTCGTATCACCTACATATATTATTGAAAAATATGGTCAAAACTTAATACAAATTTTGTTTCTACATTAAATGTTATAAATTTAACCAATTTAAGGCTTTTTGATGGACTTAATTTTGTGTCTTTTTTTTTTTGCGGTGCGTAAATATATATAAAGATGAGGGTTTGCCGACTCGGGAACACCCGACGTATAATTGCCCATGCACGAAACAGGGAAACTTCGAGTTGATTCCACAAACTTTTAACAACTGGCTTGCGAATTATTTTTTTACATCGGAAAGGCCAGACGCACCGGAAATTGTAGACGCTTAAAATCGAATGGCAAATCCGTTGGAATCATCGGTATACGCGGGATCAAGACATCCTCTCCTTTATATTTTCCCTTGATAATTTTGGCCTCGATGACATTATTCATTTGCTTTTTTACAGCCATCAGTCTCGTCCTATTGCACAATCGAGGTTGATTAATGTTACGCAGCATAATCACAACTGATCCTATTTTTAATTGTAAATTGTGAGGTAGTACACCAGACAAATCCAGGGATTTTAAGAACTCTGTGGGATAGTTTACTACGTCATTCTGGTTTTTAACTGTGTCAACTGATTTAAAAGAAAAAAAGAGGCTGGGTGCGACCCGCACTGATAACTTCCCATTTGTGGTCTTGAAAACTTTATATTTAGTTTTTTTCAAATAACCAAATTTTCAGTGAAACAAACTTTAGCTGTAAAATTCAAACAAACATTATTATAAGATTGAAAAGCATTTTAATTATTTAAAGAGATTAGAAATTGAGATTGTTGATGTATAAGTTGTTTCCACGTGACCCAGGAGGTAAACTTCCACGCGTTTAAAAAAAAAAAAAAAACTATTAATTCAATATTTGTCAACATTTTACCAATTGTCCAAAATTATACTATGTATAAAATAAACTAAATTAGAAGTCAATATCACTACTAGTTCTCGAGAAATTTGAGTCGAAAAACAATTTTTACCAATTTTCAATAGAATTTTATATATGTTCAAACATTGAACACTAGAGTAAGAAGAAGTGATAAGATAAGTGATAGACATTATGTTTGCTTAGGATATCTTATCTAGCAAACATGAGCACACATACAAATTGAGATAACAAGCAACTGATTGCTTGCGCTTGGGTTCAGAGTTTGTGTGTGTGTTTCTGTTATCACTTATCGGTATCACGAACAAAATAGTATATATAAGCGTAGGTTAAGATTTTATAGTTCAGTTCGAATAAACAGTACACCCGACTTTACAACTCGGTGTTTTATTTTTAACTCGCGGTTCATAAATTTCCCCCCACCAGAGGTAAGGGATTTTGAACATTTGGTCCTTCGAAACGGATCCTTATTTTATATTTTCTCAATCGTCATTGAGGCGAAGGAAATTTAAGTAAGAAGTTATAATACATTTTGATTGGTGAAATTTTCTCAATTGCTAAAAAGCAAAGAAAATATAGTTAATTACCTTTCAAAATTATTATTTTCAATAGCGTACTTTACGGCTGACAGTAAAGTAAGTGTAATCGGGACTTAGACACCGAATTAAAAGTGCAGTGTTAAAAAAAAAAAGTCCAAAAATCAAGTAAAATGGACAAAAAGGATAAACTGTACAAATCCCAAAAACAAATAGGGGATGAAGTTGTGCTTATTCATAACAAACTCAAAAATAAAACAAATCGAACATCTGAGTTTGAAATAAGGAATAGACTAAGTTCTATATGGAGCGAATTCCAGCTAAGCCACTCAAAAATTTTGGAAGTTGGAATCAGCACAGACAAATATTTCGAAATGAATTATTTCCAGTGCATTGAAAGTGAAGTTAGCAAAATAAATGCTTTGCTTGATGCAGCAAAAACACCGATTCGGCCAGGAGAGGATGATGATTCAGTTCCAAAGCCTTCAACTAATAATCAAGAAGATGACGCAACAACAACAGTAAGTGCTAGAACACTGCCGACATTTGCACCAACATTGGGAACATTAGAAACAAACCTCATTAAGATGTTTTACCGACGGCATGAAAACTTCAAACGTCAAATGGATAAGACGGTCGGAGCAGAAAAAATCTCATCCCGAGAAGAAAAAGACGTGGTGGAAAAATTCAATGATCTGAAATTGATTTATAATAAGATCACGGTAGACCTCGGATATTATGACAATAATATTGAGGACATCTACGAAGATTCGGCAAAGAGCGCTTCTAATGTCCAAAAAATGTTTGAAGAGGGAGCAACAAAACCCGAGATCCAGGAGAAGTCCTCCAACCTGAAGCTGGAAGAAGTTAAAATTCCAGTCTTTTATGGCAATTTAAACGAATGGATGTCCTTCCGTGATTTATTCGTGAAATTAGTTCATGAAGTAAAGCATATATCGAACGTAGAAAAGATGTTCAGACTTAAGTCTGTAGTCAAAGGTGAAGCAGGAAAGCTCATCATGCATCTCAACGTTACTGAGACGAATTATGAAGCGGCATGGAGTATGCTCGAACAGAGATTTGAGAATCGAAGATTGCTGTTTACAACTCTGGTTGACAGATTACTTGATCAGCCAACAATTAATGGCGAGTCAGCAAGTTCTGTTAAAAAGTTATTAGACACCACAAATGAGTGCATATTCGCACTAAAAAATCTTAAGATACCACTAAATGATGCATGTCCATTTATAGCTAGAGTGGTTATAAGGAAACTGGACAAAGATACCCTAAGGCAGTACGAGCAAGGGGTGAAAAAAACGAAAGAAATCCAGAGCTTGGATGACGTTTTACAATTCCTGGAGCAGCAGTATCAAACACTTGAGGCAATAAAAGGAAAAGCGAGTGGAAGCAACAATGCTCAAAAGAATATCCAAAAACAACACACGTTTTTTACAGACCAGATAAAATGTTTTTATTGCCAAATGTCTGGCCACCAAACAAAAAATTGTAGAAAATTTTTACAACTTAAAGTGGCGGAACGAAGAAGTTGGACTCGGAAATCAAAAGTATGCTATGGGTGTTTAGACCACACAATAAACACAAAATGCACAAACAAAACAGAAAAATGCCAAATTTGTAATCGTAACCACAATACGATTCTTCACGATAAAGACTTTGCTGCAGAGAAAAAAGGAGAACAACTAACAGCAACAGTGACGAAGGAAGGCGCTTCATCAGCCATTTTGCTGGCAACAGCACAAATACAAGTGAAATCAAAAACCGGTGAATTCGTGCTAATGCGAGCATTAATAGACCAAGGATCCCAAAAAACGATGATATCCGAAGAGGCCGCACAAATATTAGCCATTCACCGGACTAAAGATAGAACCGAACTTCAAAGAATCGGAAATACAACAGTGGGAATATCTAAGAGCAAAGTTTTGTTAGAACTTAAGCCACGTTTTTTGAGTACACATGTAATCAAAGTTGAGGCATTGGTGTTACCAACATTGGCTAAAGCTCAGCCAAGCAGAAGCTTTGAATTTGATTTTAACCACTGGAGTAATTGTGTGCTCGCAGATCCATTATTCAACAAATCGGATAGAATAGACGTGGTAATAGGAGGTGATTTATACGGCAAGATTCTGGAAGATAAAATAATAAAAATTGATGGAGTACTGGGACAATCCACGAAATTGGGCTGGATATTGTCTGGAATAATTAAAAATGATAAACCAATTAATAAAAAACTAACAACTGCCATTACAAATCTGGAGCAATTTTGGGAAATTGAAGAAGTATCGCAGAATGACTCACATTCAAAAACTGAAGACCAATTATGCCTGGAAGCTTAGGTAAAATAACGGAAGTGCACACTGGAAATGATGGAAAAGTACGAGTAGTGACTTTAAAAGTTAAAAACGGCACGTTGAAGCGGCCTATACACAAAATTCTTATATGTCCTCAAGAGTCGACAGAGTCAAAACATACTGACATAAGTAACTCTAATCTAACAATGAAATTAGTAACAATGATTCCAAAAATGAGTAATATGACCATTATGTTAATGCTACTACTAATGATGACCGCTGTTCTTGACGGAGCACCGCTGGCAATAGGCACTAAAGGGACTTATCTTACACGGCTTCAGCAAAATTCCGCAATATATTTAGACAATATCGGAAAAATGGATGTTGTAAGATCAAATTGGAAATTAATCGTTTTTTACGATCTGGATCCATTCTTCAAAGAGATGCAGGGAATCAATAATCTGACAACACAGTTAGAGAGACAGTGCCACAAATTGACTTACTTCAAAGAATCCTGTGAATCCATGGTTCAATCAATGAGAAGGAAGTTTCGTATATTGGCATCAAACAATGAGCTGTTTATGATGAAGAATAGAAAAAGAAGAGCACCATTGGAATTTGTCGGATCAATCTTACATATACTCTTTGGTACCATGGACGCAGACGATAGAGAGGAAATAACGGAAAATATGAAAGCCCTGTTGGATAATCAACAAAAATTAAAACAGCTAAGTGAAAAACAGACATCTTTAATTGATTCCACAACTAACATATTAAAGAAAACAACTGAGGATGTGAATCACAACCTGGAAAGGCTAACGCAACAGCTAAACACATTCTACACGCACTCAGTCCAATTCCAGAATGCTAAAAAATTGACATTACAATTTCAGTCACTGGCAATACAAGTTAATACTATGATTGAAGAATGTGATAGCATCCAATCAGATATCATCACGTTGCTTGTTGACATGAATCATGGTCATGTAAATCCACACTTACTCAAACCATCACAACTCATGAAAGAGATAGACTTCATTGAAAGTAATCTACCAAGTGATCTCACAATGTTGGGAAAACAGGAAAGGAACATTGTTAAAGACACTTACAACTCCATGGTGGCTAAGGGTACTATTATCGGTACTCGATTAGTAATTAGAGCTGATATACCACTTATTAATTACGTACCATCAGAGGTTTACAATTTGATTCCGTTGCCAATGGAATTTAGAGGAAAGATGATAATAGCACAACCAACTGCAGAATACATGGCGTACAACCCAGTAGAATTGGTGTATACACTGATTTCGGAAACACAACTAAATACCTGCAAAAGGAGCCTGGAAGGAAGATTCTTATGTCAAATGAATTGGGTATGGAATGCAGCTACCGACAGATCCTGTGAAATGTCAGCCTTAAAGAATTCAAAACATGCTGAATGCCAATTCAAGGAAATTCCTTATCATTCATTTTGGAAAGAGTTGTCTGGAAACAACCGTTGGCTGTTCAAAACATACAACCAATCAACCTTGGACCTAAACTGTAGCGATTATGAACAAGGATTAGTGGAACTACCTTCTCAAGGTATATTGACTTTGGCACCAGGATGTAAGGCACAATTTGAAGGAATCAAAATAACATCTGGGTATCAATTAGGATCAAATGTGAAGGCTGATCCTCTTGCGATGACATGGACAACGAATATAGATCTGATAACTGAGAACCAACTAACTCTAACGAACTCATCGCTGGTAGAGACTAGGAACAGCATCCGACAATTGATATCACAAGTTCGTGACATGCGGGAATATGAGTCAAACATTAAATTAGTTAAATTTCATCAGATAAGCGGCCATGTATCCTTATTGATTACTATTGTAATAATTATTATTTTAATTATTTTGTATTTAAAAAGAAAGAATAAAAACTCTGAAATTGACTTCTCCCTGCCTGCTCTATGAGGCGGGGCAGAATGTTCAAACATTGAACACTAGAGTAAGAAGAAGTGATAAGATAAGTGATAGACATTATGTTTGCTTAGGATATCTTATCTAGCAAACATGAGCACACATACAAATTGAGATAACAAGCAACTGATTGCTTGCGCTTGGGTTCAGAGTTTGTGTGTGTGTTTCTGTTATCACTTATCGGTATCACGAACAAAATAGTATATATAAGCGTAGGTTAAGATTTTATAGTTCAGTTCGAATAAACAGTACACCCGACTTTACAACTCGGTGTTTTATTTTTAACTCGCGGTTCATAAATTTCCCCCCACCAGAGGTAAGGGATTTTGAACAATATAGTTTTTTATTTTTTGTAAAAAAACTGTAAACTGATTTTTTTTTGAAATTTTCACCAGTTGTCAAACACACTATTTTTCGTAAAATAAAATTATTTTGAGTTTCAAATTGTTTTCCGTTTCGTAGAATATCTGGGTTATGAAATTTTTTTTCAGTTTTTTTTATTTAAAAAAATAACGGTATGTTCATTTTTTTTTCAAATTCATACCAAATCTGTATGACCTTATAATGAGTACATTAAATTTTATTTGAAATCAATAGCCTTATTTTTTCGTGAGATATTTGAAACTAACCAAAATTTTTACATTTTTTTTAAATCGTTATAGTGAAAAAACTACTCACTGAATTTTAATAAACGCCCTTTCAGCCTCTTTCGAAGTTATTATCTATTAAAAAAAATTTATTTGAAGTCGATATCTTTACTCGTTCTTGAGATATCGACGACGAAAAATGGTACCAGAACGTACGGACGTACGGACGTACGAACGTACGCACGTACGAACGTACGCACGTACGAACGTACGTATACACACACACAGACATCTCTCTAAAAATGATTGATATAGCCTCTAGGGACCTTGAAACGTCCAGAAATGTCAAAAATTCCAATTTGACAAATCGGACCGATTACAATAACTCCCTATGGGAAGTTAACAACTCTCCGTGAAGAAAATTCTGTTTGGTTGCAATGAGATCATCGACATCTTTGTTTTCGTCCGCCAATATTGCTCGTTCACTCAGCCAATTATAGTTTCTGAACTCTTGTTCTATGTCCGTAAAAACACGCTGAATAAGTTCCTCTTTTGAGTCGATGAAGTTACAAAAATCCGTGAGTAGTGTAATTAATCCGGTCTAGGTGTCAATTGTGATATGACCTTACCATTTCCAATATCTAATAACTGTTTCGAAAACATAATCGCAGTTTGATCTTGCTCCAAAAACACTCGCATTTTAGTTGTTAATTGGAGTGTCTTTAAATGCCGCCACAAATACGATGATCTTAAGCATGCGTTCAGTTCGTCGAAATCTGACAACAGAATTATGAATCTTCGCCATTGCGCCGTTTTTTGGTGATGTTGCAAACTGGTGCTTCGTGGATTTCTTTAGTGGTGATTTCAATGCAGAATGTGCATGTTGTCCACCTTCTAATAATGTTGCAGCTATTCGATCCAGATGGAGCCAATGCTGGGGCTACTTCATTTTACGACCTGAACTTTACCAACAGCAATGAAATTAGGACCGTTTTTCCATTGCCCCCGACAGCATAAAGGAAGTAAATTCTACCGGATGCACTGTTCACCGCTTCGATCAAAGTATCGTATGCAATTCTTTCTTGTTCACTCAATTGCGGAACATTTGAACGAACTGTTTCGGCTAATACTTCAGTATCGTATTGTTGTTCTCTTAGCAACTCGTGGTTAAATGCATCGCTCATAGGAAGATTGGGTGCTGTCATGCCCAAACATGACAAAAATTTATTAACCATCAATAAAGACATATCTTCTATCATGATCAATGTCTCATTGTAAATTTCTGCAGCAATTTTTAGTGTAAAGACATCAAATGTTTCACAGCTAAGAACATTTGGTATTGGAAAATTAAACTGTCGTTTTTGCTATTTTCCGGTACTTATTATTTATTATTCTCACCGTTTAAACCTTCCCTGAACTTCCACAAATATTTCTACATCGAAATTAGCAAAATCGGTCTAGCCATTCTCGAGTTTTAGCAAGATAGACGAACAGCAATTGATTTTTATATATATAGATTGTTTTTAAACCAAAAGAGTTCACCTATGAACATTTTGGTCAGCCGTTAACGAAAAAGTAAAAAATCATAATCAAATCAAATAAAAGCAGAACTTAGTTTTTTTTCACAATGGTTAGAGCCGTTTTTGAGATAAATAAGATTTTGCATATTGGCTGTATGGCAGTTTCCGTTAGTTTTGGAGCAAAAATGCTTCTCCTAGGGAATGACCGAAGAACCTTAAGTACCGAGTTTGAAGAAAAAAGCCCCAGTACCTTAGGCTGCAAGTTGAGGTACATACTTACAGACATACAGACATTCAGTCAAAAGGAAAGAAAAGATAGCTAAATGTTCTTTTGTGATAATCATTTTGTCTTTAGATCTGGTTTGGCAACAGAGGATGCTATTTTGCAGTCATCAATATCAGTAAACAGTAGTCTATCGACAAGGGCCTTTGGTGCTCTTAGCCATCAGATTTTGCATAATAAATTGTGTAATTCTGGGTTCAGAGGAACAATGCGGAGGTGACAAAAACGTAGAACACGAAAGGTGAGAGCAAATGGGGCTTTAAGTAATACAAGTATTTTAAAAAGTCGTTCCTTAAGGATTGGCACTTGGCCCAGTCTTATTTTGTATTTAACTTGATTCTTAGGCCACAATTTAACGGCTTAGCAAATGCGTTTGTTCCGTAGCCCAACTTACCATTTTTGAGAAAAAGAAACCTTCCGTATTATAAATAAAAACACAGCGCTTTTTTAGAGTGGAAAAAATATATAAAAAAACCACTATCCATATTTATTCAACAATCTGAACCGTCCTGCCTGCTACTTATGAAAAGACTGACTATTCCTTCTCTTTATTCACAATAGCTTTCGTTCACAGAACGATGCTTTACCTTCGTTAAGTCATTCACAATATTTATAAGTTTTTCAACCTTCTATTTATATTTTAGAATCATCGACTGCTTGAGGTTGTAAATCTCACGCAGTTCGATACAGCGTTTTCTGGCTACATAGTAAACCGTGAGTGAGTTAATAATAACTTCAAATATCTAGATGTCCTAAAAGATCATTTTCCCTTGTTGCTCTTAAAATGCACATGATTAAACTATAGATTTAGATTTATTTATTTATTTGTATACTTGCATTGTAAGATTCATTATCTCATAAACAAATACAAGTTTTAATATGATATATTAGTAAACTATAAGCTAACTTTATAAAATATTTTTATTTAAAGAAAATTCTAGAAAAATATAAATAAGTTTTCAAATTTTGAATGTTTAATTTGAACTATTAAATTTTAAAAATATTAAAATGTAACATTTCTATTCTTATTTGTCACTTTAATTTCACTTTGTGTTTTATTTCTGTTGTTGTTAGGTACCATGTTTAAAAAGAATAATTGAATTTTCAATTACGGTTAAGTGTGCTCGTATTGAAAGTCCGAAGTTGTCCAATACCTTTAATACTTTGAGGTAGGCTATTTCATAAACGATGAAGAATGGACGTTCAGAGGTTAAACATTTCCAGTCTATCATAGAGATAAAGTGGTTGATGAGACTACATTATCTCAAACGGTTAAATCAAGGTTCTAAACCGAACTAGAATATTAAATGAATAATCATACATATATTTTGAGTAGGTCGATATCCTATCCTATCTTTTAAGACCGTATATATGTATATCTAGCAATACTATTATATGTAACATTAATCTTTCTGAACTGCAATAAATCTCACAACCATAAATCAATATTGGTATAACAAAGGTCTTAGCCATAAGCACGACCCATAACGTGCGAAGCACTCCGTACACTTTCCCTACGACTATATTGAAGTGTGTGTCCCAAGTTAGTTTCCCGTTAAATATCATTCCGAGATTTTTCGCCGTCTCCACATATTCAACTACAGCTCCATTAAGACTAATTTTTGAAGAGTACGACAGATCGACAGGTTTTTTGGAATTGATGAGGCATTTGTACTTGCTTGAATGAAGAAAGAGACCATTCTTGTGTCCAAAAATAAAAATCTTTTCTTACTCCTCTTTAATAACTGAGACCGAATAGTCGATTCAACCAAGGGGACAGCCTTTGTATAACTAAATGTAATGTGAAAACATTTGAGGATGCTCATTAATGTAAAGGAAATAACAGAGGACCAAGAATCGATCCCTGAGGAACCCCCTCTAGATACACATTTATCAACAGAACTTGAAAAATTATTCATACGATGTAGATTTTTGCAAAGGTTAACATGATCAACCGTGCCAAATGCTTTTAAAAAGTCGAGCAATATTAGAAAAGATATATTCCCATCATCTAAAGCCCTTCGTACATCTTCGATAACATTTAACAATGAAAGGAGTACAAAGCAATTAAAATAATTTTTAAAAAAACTCACAACGTTATTATATGTTTAAGGCTCACAAATTGAAAGACACGGAAAATTCTCAAAACGAAGTTAAATGATCATTAAGAATAAGAGGTAAACACTTTCAAGACAATTTGAATATACCTACATAATCTTCTCATACATTGCAAGAGAGTCTCACGCAGAAATTATTATTCTTTTCATATCAAATAAGGTTTTTCATACAAAAAATATCTCCATTATGGTTAACATTGAATTGTGTACCCAAATGAATGATGAGCATTTGAAAAGTTACTCAAAAGCAAATCTATCACCAGAAAACATGAAGAACATCACCAAAAACATAAAACATCACCCCCACCACCTCCTTTCAGAACACACATCTTGTTTTCCTGGCACGAAGTGTATAAAGTCATTAATTCAGCTTCTCCAAAACGTGTAACTTGAATAAACACGTCATATGTACTCGTATACGCTCCGTCTTCCATCATTGCTCGTCAGTTTATTAAGAACAACAGTTCTTGGGAAATCGAATATTCGACATTCCAATTCAAGTTCTAACGCTGCCAAAACAATATATTGCCTCCTAACCCCAAAAACAACCAACGCTTTCTCACTTGTTTCTAGCATCCTTCATCCGTTTTCGGAATTGTAATCTCCTTTTGCATTTTGCCTACGATGAACGACGTCTTTAGTACACCCAACACCCCATTTGGTCCCCTGCCTAAAGCCCTAAAGTGAACTTCTCTGGAATACTTAAAATTTTACCTGGCATTCTTAAGAGGGATTTGCGGGTGAATCAAAGTGAAGCACTAAATTACTTAAAATAACTTTTGCTGATGTACGACGAGGGTACGTGTGCCTTATTCCACCTCAAAATAAAACTCTTGTTCTCCAAAATGGATGAAGAAAATAGCTTTCTAAGTCAATTGCAGGTTCCCAAGACTTTTCCATCTCGATGATAATAAGACTGAATTGTCCAGATTCGACTTTGCCGATAAAAAAATTTAAATTTAAATTAAAATGACTTTATTACTGGCTTATAGTCTTAGGTGTAATTCGTACATCCCAAACGGCCACGGCCACGAGTACTTGTGCTTGAAGACATTCTCGTGCTCTGCATTAGGGTGTGAGGATTCCAGAATGGCAGTGACAATGAGCTATCAGCCGTAAACCGGAGATAAATTTAGTATATAGTACTTCTTAATTCCTTAAGATTTTTCGTTTAAGGATGAGCCCGGCAATTATACATTAAGACACCTTAATAAATGATTTAACATAAGTATTGTTTTGTACCTGTTTTTCTTTTGGGCACACAACAACTCTCTCTTGTCTCAAGTCCGTACAAATGTTCGATATATTTCCTTAAAGCTCTTAAAACTGTTTTTATCATTAAATTGTATATTCCTGCGAAACTATGCAAAGACCTCAGACCTTTCATTATTTTTTTAAAGCTTGAAACCTGATTTATAACTAAAAAAAAACTATAAGGTATATCTACCTGTTTTTATATTTAATTTCGTTACAAAATGAACCTCAAATCGCTCCAAAGACTTCTCGTTTTCTGCTGTCGCAGAGTGATTGCTCAACATCATTCGTGCTCTCGCTGTGAAATCAAGATTTCGCAAAAATAGCACAATCAGCTTGAAAACACCCCCCATAATGTGCTTATTCACAATTGCAACTGAATGTGTGTCACACGACCACACTTAAATCAAATCAACGCCCACAACTTAATCCTACCCCACGTCATCCCGCCCAACCTATTATTTCGAATTATATTTTCCTGCGTTGTCATCATGAAATTATATCACAATTCAACTTGTAGATACTGCCTCAGCTTTTCTTAATCATTTTAAGCCCCGACATCAACATAGATGAAGCAACTCATAACTTTTAATTTGTGGCTGCCTCGCAATTCGTCTAAAAGTCCAAAATAGATGACGGCAAAAGTATACACATAGAAACGGAAGCGGAAGCGGAAGCAGGCCTGCACGAAACTGATAGCGATCACTCATAACATCGTAAGCTTTGGAGGCTATAATAGTACATCAGAGTAGATATACAAACTCTATATACACATAACTCTTGTTTACACTGTTTTGACTTGGCAGTCAACAAGGACCTAGGTCGACGAAAATGCAAATCACTGTTTGTCTTTAATTTATATTTTGATGACGGAAGTGCATTTTGAGGTTAGGTTTCAAAATAACACCACGACCTCACACAAAGTTACATAGTGGGTCGCATAGTCCCTGACAATGAGGCTTTGTTTAGAATGGCTCTTAGTGCAAACAGGATAATTAATAAAATCAATCTTCAATCACGTTGCCGCTCTCAAAGTCGTGTGTCTTCAGAAAGAAGCAGGGAAGTGAAAGAATGGAGGAAACTCAGCCACTTCCGTTTTCAAGTAGAGCAGTTATTAATGGTTGGACCTACTGTTGCCACCTAGGGTCTATTAGATAAATAAAAGATTTTTAAATTCTGAGAGTTGAAAGGTTTCTTGTTCGAATAGAAATCAGTCGTTGCAGAGATACAGTTACAACAGTTAAATGAAAGAAGACCTAAAATAATACGAACCATTAGAATCCGAGAATACACTAGTTTTGTAGAATCAAGCATTTCATTTTTTGGTTTCTGAAAGAGGGATACAACAAAAGCTTAGGTCCAGTTTTTCGGGGCTCAATGGCTTGGGAAGTGAAATATACTGGTTTAAACGGAACGAAATCTATAGACAATAAAGAAATTTATGATTTATGCATACCTGATTGTCTGCCCGGTCTTTATTTTAAGAATTTGTCTTAAATTTAGTCCGCTCCTGCCGATACTGATACAATGGGCTTGGAGACTAACCTTGGGATGACATAACCATCTTTACTGATGGCTCAAAAATGAAGTATGGTGTCATTTCGAGAATTGTCTCTCGTTCTTTAAATGTATCTACATAGGTCTTTTCAGGTTCCTGATTTTTCCAGAGTCCTTCAAGCGGAGTTGTTGGCTCTAAGGAAAGCATATATAATATTTGCACTAAATAGATTTAAATCAAAATTCTGTATGTCAAATCGACATACGTGAATTTTCACAGATAGCCAGGGGACAGTTAAAGCCATAGATGCGTCTTCTTCATCCTCTAAATTTTGTCGCAGTGGAATTGAAAAAAAGAATAACAGGCTGAAGAGCTTGTCAGGCTAGGATCAGCCCTTCACTCACTTGCGAAAAGGGATAAGATTCCTCTTGGTCTTGTATTTTGTCAATTTCCTCACAGAATCCAATGGTAAGTGGAGCAGCTTAACCAACTGTATTATATCTATAAAGATGTGGTCCAATTAGAATAAGCCCCGAACAAATGACTCAATATGGAGACCCAGACAAGAGATACCCAGGGTGATTGCCACCTCCACTAGAAATTCGCCAACTGGAGAACATTCAGTTTAAGATGAGAATTCCTTACAATACTCATTGTCCTAATTGTCAGTCAATTGCTTGTTCTGAATACAATAAGGGCCCAATTATTCGGAAAGTAATACCTTGAGGACCTTAACGAACTATCAGAACTCGAGATCAAAAACTTGGTATCTTTTCTCAGAACTACGAATTCGATCTAAGACCAACCTCGACGACTTCTTAAACGGATTATTTCCGTTTTTTAAAACCGCGAGCGAGCGCACTTTGGGTAAAAGGAAGGTTATAAATTCCTCATCATATCACATTAAATCCACAGGTTTAGATTATCGTATTGTGATGTGCTTTTTGCTTTCCAGCCGAGGTTTTGCTCGCCGGATTTCCAGGGTCGTTCTGAAGAAAAACACGAAACTTCAGTAGGAAGGTCTTTAGAACCTTATACAAAATCTTTATTGAAAAACAAATCTTAAATTCATATAACAACTTAAATATTCTTGACTTCAATTAATTACACCCTGCCTGGTGTATCTGGTAAACATCGGTTATTCTCCTTGTATCGGGGTCCTGCTGGTTTCCTCTAGAAAGCTTTATTCTGGCATCTGGTTCCTTCGTTAACTGGCATTCGGTATCGGTTTATTCGCTTATAAATACAGACTACGCTCTTGGCGCTTACAAGATCAGCAGGTTCAGGGCCCCTGGTAGGCACTGGATCGGCAGGTTTTAGGCCCCTGGTAGGCACTAGATCGGCAGGTTTTAGGCCCCTGGTAGGCACTAGATCGGCAGGTTTTAGACCCCTGGTAGGCACTAGATCGGCAGGTTTTATGCCCCTGGTAGGCACTAGATCAGCAGGTTTTAGGCCCCTGGTAGGCACTAGATCGGCAGGTTTTAGGCCCCTGGTAGGCACTAGATCGGCAGGTTTTAGGGCCCTGGTAGGCACTAGATCGGCAGGTTTTAGGCCCCTGGTAGGCACTGGATCGGCAGGTTTTAGGCCCCTGGTAGACACTAGATCGGCAGGTTTTAGGCCCCTGGTAAGCACTAGATCGGCAGGTTTTAGGCCCCTGGTAGGCACTAGATCGGCAGGTTTTAGGCCCCTGGTAGGCACTAGATCGGCAGGTTTTAGGCCCCTGGTAGGCACTAGATCGGCAGGTTTTAGGCCCCTGGTAGGCACTAGATCGGCAGGTTTTAGGCCCCTGGTAGGCACTAGATCGGCAGGTTTTAGGCCCCTGGTAGGCACTAGATCAGCAGGTTTTAGGCCCCTGGTAGGCACTAGATCGGCAGGTTTTAGGCCTCTAGTGGGCACAAGATCAGCTGGTTTTAGGCCTCTGGTAGGCACGGCCAGTGTATAAACACCGACAGATCAGCAGGTACCAAAGCTCCTGGTGGCAATTAGGACGTTTTATTCTTCGAACCAAACTGGAACGAAATAGCCGGACAATTTCAGATGACTTGTAAACTAAAATCTAGCTCGTCAGCTTCGACCGTAGCAAACAAGTGACTTTCCTTCCCAAAAGGAGGTCCTCTTGTTATATTTTTCGTATAAACTGTGTGTGAACTATATACTGGTCGAATGCAAATCACCCAATGTATTTAACCAACTGTGACGTTATGATTTTATAGTGACTGCATATTGTATTAAGACAAGGTATAAAATCCCTTTATCTTGGCGAGGTAACTGGTGTCGTTGGTAGATGCGGCGTCGTATGGTGTCGTCGGTCGGTGCTGCGGCGGCGGCTGCTTAGTCATGGTGAATTAAATCACCCAGTGTGTTCAATATTGGTAGAAGCATGGAACGCTTCGTTACAGTATCTATCAAAATGGCACACTCCAGCTGCAAATCCACAACAAATAGTGCAATTTTTGTTCGACTTCGTGTTGATCGTCCTAATTTGGAAAATTTTGCTAGTTGACAAACCTATTCATTTAGAAATGGGACTCGACGCTGAATATGATTTTTCGACCGAACGTATGGTCAAAGATCAACAGCTTGAGAGATCAGTTAAGGAAATCACGTCGTTGTCTTTGTTCGTTAACTCGTAGCCCCTGGGTCATTTTTGATGTTTGTAGGAATGAAGATCCGGTTATATTTTCAGCAGATCTTGCGTTGCGTTGACGAACGAGTGTTAGCCGATTGTTCATTTAAATGGTCGTCCTCTCAGAACGACGATTATAACAACCGTAAAGTAGACAATGCGCGGTAAATGTTGCTGGAAGAGAATACCAGCTTCTGTGAAATAATTTAATCATATTTATTGACTTGACAAATAAATTAAATTAAATTTGGTGGTGTTGCTTGGAGTGAACCAGGACCTAGTGACTTACAACTCTCAACCATTCCTGGGTGCGCGTTACCAGAAACGGAGGGGACCTACAATTTTCTGCCGATTCCGAACGGCTAATGAGCAGCACTTTCCATGACAAGAGATACTCTTGGAGAATTTGTCAATTCCTCGCAAGAGGCAGTAAACCCCTGAAAAAAACTTTCTTGCAGCGGCTGAGAATCGAACTCGAGACCTTCCGCATGACAGTCCAACGCACTCATCATTATGCGAAGGGGTACTTGACAAGACAACTTAATATAATGGAGCCAATTTAACAAAAAATGTTTCCGCCACAATCACATGACAAAGTTAAGAAATCCTTATTGGAAAGCTCTTTAAAATCACTCTATATTTTGTACCTGGTTCACTCGACAATAGTCGAGTTGATTTACTTTGTTGTTCCTGTATAATCGTTTGTCACCTCATAGAGCACCTTCTTTCTAAAGTAAACTAGTTTCAGATAAAACAATGAAACTAAATTCATTTCATTCCAATGAACTACTCGTAAGAATACGATCACAATACATTTTTTCATTATTTAAGTTTTTCAAATTTGTTTATGTCAGTTTTCGATGGCATTAGTTGACAAGACTGTACTTGCCCAACAAAACCCATCCAAATGTGTTTCCCCATTAGTTTCGGAGGTTTTTAAAATTGCTATTTGCTAATCACTCCCAAGGACTTTAATCCTATTTTTTTATGAGGTGATGCGTTGTCTGAACTTACATTCCATCGTGTGTTTCTTGTTCTTTTTCATTTTTCTGCAATTTGTGTGAATTTTTCGATCTCCTTCAACAGATTTGTGGCTTTTAAAAAAACGCAAGGACGGTAGAAATTTAATTATAAAGGTACCACAGCGTCCAAACCTGGAAGCAGTAATTTTTATCCACTTCATCGTTTTCCTCTATAGTCGTTTTTATCCTTTTGCAATTTTTTTCCGCTCGTGTGCCTTTCAACTTGTGCTGAGGAATACCTACACAAAAACCTGAAACAATATGGAAGGAAAAGAAAAGTACGAACGAACGAAATCACACAATAACCACGAAAGTTGTTGGGTGTGTGAAAATCAATAATGAATTGGTCTACTCTTGTTTTTTTTTTCTGTCGATAAAAAAATTCGCTTTTGCTGAGAGTCAAAGATTCAAACGGATGTAACCGTGGCCATTGTTGTTGTGTTTCTTTTTGTTTTTGCTCCATGTTAGTCAAAGTCCTCAAAAATACATTTTCAAACTATCTCCGTTCATATTGCTATATGAAGCTATTTCACTCACCTTTTTGAGGAACAGCAGGAAAAACTGAAGAATGTTAGTGTGTTGATGACCATATGAAAAAGTTTCCGACTTCTATTTGAAAGCTTGATTTTCAAGGGAAATGTCCAGTGATGAAAAAGGTTTACTTCGTGTTTGTAAATCAGAGAAGTAAGTTTTTTTTTGTGTATTTTGTTCTCCCTTAGCATAAGGAAAAAAGGAAAAGCCCTACAAGCACAATTTTAGCTATTGGAAGATTGAAAACAATAACTTAGGGGCCAAATAAATAAGGTTTAAGCTATAGCTATTTTGTCGAAGTCAAGCTTTGCAAACGAAAATCGTTTTCGGAATGGGACAAACCCAGAGTAGAATTCGTCATGAAGTCCCATTGCACGCTCAGAATAATACTGCCTTTGTGCTCCTCATTACTTTTTTTGAGAATTTCTTTTTTTTTTACTGTAATCACTACGTAAATTCACTTTTTTATATAACTTTAGATCAAAGGGCACAGTAGTGCCCAGCCAAGTTCTGTCACTACACCCTTTTTACAGGAACAAACTCAGGCGATTTTTGACCCCTTCCTATCTTCAGTATCAATGAAGTCATAAACTTAACATTCCGAATATTTACTAAGCCAGCCAGGCACAGACGCCTCACCAAATTTCAATTTTCTGGCATAAGCAGTTCCTGAGATATAACGCCTCAAAAATCACAACAACCGTAACTGACTGACTCACTGACTGACTGACTGACATCATCAAAATTATGGAGCACTTCCCGAAATTGTAGAATCTTGTAATTTTGCACAACGGTAGGTCTTGTCATGCAAGCAGAGGAACAAATCGAAAATTTCAAATTTTGCATTCAGGGGGTGTGGTATCCGCCCACTTTTTCCGAATTGGTGTTGGTTGAATGGAGCAATTCCAACTGCTGTAAAACGATGAAATTTGGTAAAGTGGTAGAGCTTAAATTGCATTCAAAGAAAAAAATATAAAATTAACGGTTTTCAATTCAGGGGCGTGGTATCCGCCCACTTTCTGAGAAAATTTTTAATTTATATGGAGCACTTCCGATGGCTGTTATTAAGGTAGGTATGTTAGTGTTAGGTATCTTGCCAGGATAAGAAGAAATAATTGAAGCGCAAATCAAAACAACCAATAACAAAAAGAAAATATACCAATAAAAATCGAAAGCTATAAACTAAGTTGATTTTCGTAGGTAGAGTCCACCCTTTTATCTTTCCGTATCTCTCGAGATTTTGACATGGCAAAATATTAAAGTCTTTGCAAAAAGTAGTGAGATCAGACCAAAAACATAAATGTTAAAAAAGAGCCAAGTTCTTCTATGCAAAAACTTTTGTGTAACAAGTCAGCCGGGAAAAGTACTGAGATCTAAAAGTACGCCAAGTTCTTACTTCATGAAGGTTTAATACAGAATATTTAAAGTAGAATAATATTGAAACAGCTACAATGTAATAGAGAAATTTTATTATTTAATGATTACTGACTAAAATTTGATGGGCTTACTTGGCAAGTTTTTTTGTATGCCCAATTCGAAAGGTTTTAAAAACTTGACCAGTGAACCCATCAAATTTTAGTCATAATCATTAAATGATAAACTGTCGCTATTACATTGTAGCAAAGGTTTTTGTATAGAAGAACTCGGCTCTTTTTTTAACATTTATGTTTTTTGGTCTGATAGCTTTTACATGTGATGATATACCACGAACTTAACGAACAGGCATCTCGAAGCGGACTGAGTTCTGACTAGCTGTGGTTGAGTGGATTCTCCACTTGTACGCACAATCGTTCAAATGTAGATTCGAAAAAAGTGACACTGGTGCTTCGCTGATTATGCGACTTACGTGTCCCAGTCATCTCAATCTTTTTGTTTTCAGTTTTTTGGTACAGGGAGACCCCATTGAATCTTCTTCTTCTTTGAACTACATTTTGCTGAAGCACAACCACGGCTCTTCCTCACAGGCCAACCAAGAAAACTTCTTACCGCTTTTGATGAGATTAGTACTTCTTCTCTATACAGCAGGACTGAGATGGATGATAAAGGTCATATAGAGATAGACTTCTCGGCTGCTGTGCTTGGAGCTACATATATGGTACGGGACGACATCACTATACAACCCGTAGAACTCGTTGACAAAGGGCCATGTTGCTGCTCTATGAAACAGAACTGGGATGATGAAGGTCTGCTATAGAGTCTTCTAAATTCTTCGAGACAGTGTTCTTTTATTGAAATGTCTTCTTTGCCAGAAAAACAGCGGTTGACAAGACTGATTCTTCGTTTGAATTGCACACATCGAAGAATACATTTACTCTTGTTCTCGTTTACATCCAAAATGCAAACCAATTTGGTCGGCTCTAGTTCATTATTTATAAATTCTCAATTAAAGTAATTGAACGGAATTTTGAAAAATTGTTCCTCTTTTGTTGACATGCGATTTGTCCATAATTGCTCGAAGAACGATGTTTGAAAGGTTTCATGGTAACGAATACTCTTCCCATTGACCTTTATCATTTTCAGAAGTTTCCGTTTAGTTCTTGCCGACTTTTGAAAAGAAGTGAGTTGTCTCAATCTTCTTAACCTTCAGACATTTTATTTCTTCTTAAGTAAAGAAGAAGGAGTTTCATTTCATAAAACACAGGGTCATGTTATTTAAATCTTACGCCATTTTTGAACACTTAGCAAGTAAAGGATTTTCCAATAAAGACTTGACAACTTTTTGTTTAAATAAAAAGTAAACCATTTGAGATATTTCAAAAATTTTATTATCGGCTTGAAATACAATCAAAAAATTTATGAATGGAACTCAACTTCGTTCATATGGCCACCGCGGGCACGTTTGCAGCGGTCGATTCGTTGGACCCAATTTTCGATGACTCGGCCACACATTTCGGCTGAAACGGCCGCTATTGCGCGTTCAATGTTTGCTTTGAGCTCTTCCAACGTCGTCGGCTTGTTGGCATAAACCAATAACTTAACGTAGCCCCAAAGAAAATAGTCTAGAGGCGTTAAATCACACAAACGAGGCGGCCAATCGACTGGCCCATTTCTTGAGATAACACGCTCATCAAACTTACTCTTCAATAAATCGATTGTAAGGTGTGCTGTGTGGCTTGTGGCACCATCCTGTTGAAACCACATGTCGTCCAAGCCCGTATCTTTCCATTCGGGCCAAAAATAATCGGCAATTATGGCGCGATAACGCTGGCCATACACAGTAACGTGACGATCGTTATCGTCGACGAAAAAATATGGCACCAAACAGTTGTTTTTTGTGGATGAAGTGGTGACTCATGGAGCAAATGTGGAAGATGACAGAAGATGATTTTGCGATGAAATTGGCTCTTAAAGTTGCCGTCACCGACTCCGAATTTTGGTAGAAAATTTTTATAATTAGCAGACGTTGCTCGTTCATGTACTTTACCATGGTAAAAATGTTGAGTTTACTGACAATGACAGTTCGATGATTGCTGAAAGAGTGCGTTCACAAATTAAATTCAAAATTGTCAAGTCCCTTTTGGAAAACCTGATACAAATGGGGACGTTATTGACTATGGGCCTTACCAATAATCAAATTAAGAGACGACTTTAATATTTGAGTGAAATGAACAATTATGTAAAAAGCTCTATAAAGCTTGCCATACATGTTATGAACTTAATATTTATGTTAACTCTAAATTATGAACCATTTATTGTACAGAACCTAAAAAATAAAATGTACCATATATGATCAGTTATATAGAGTCCATTTAATCATATAAAAAAACGGCGAACATGTTTTTTGTGGTACACTTTTCGCGGCCCACAAAAACCGAAGGGGTATAAATTACATATTAAACGAAAGCATTTTTTGCATAGATGTGCCGAATGCCAAAATTATTTAAATATACTACACAAAAATTGTTTAAAACAATAATAAAACAAAAACAATTAGAAATGTCAAATCGACTGACTCATAAAATATCAAATCCAGAATATGAAAAATGAAAGCATTCAGCGAAAACCCAAAGCCAGAATTCGAAACATTAAGGTGGATGATTCACATTACACAAATCCGCCAAAACGATAAAAGTTGATAAACATGTTGTCAAACCCCCTTAAGTGTTTTTCACTTATAAATATAAATATTAGGCATGTGTTTTTTTAGTAGTTGAGCTCTTACTTATTTTGAAACATTAAGCGTTAACTACAATCGGCACTTTTTGCAAAAAGTGAAAAAGAAAACACACATACACTAGCGACATTAAGCGTTAACTACAATCGGCACTTTTTGCAAAAAGTGAAAAAGAATACACACATACACTAGCGACATCTGTTGCTTTCAGTTTGGCGACATCTATTGCTAATTTTCTGAAGCAATTTATTCAATGTATTAGTGTTTTCAAAAAGTGAAACATTTACTTTTTGGTTTTTGAGATGGGAGATAAAATTTTAAATTGAGTTGGAAAAGGAGAGCAGATTTTTTTTTAACATTTTCATTGCAGTTACATTAATAGGGGTATTCATGCAAAAGTGTAAGCTCTGCGTATTTGTATAAGTCAATTATTTTCAAAACTTATTTACATTTGCCTGCATTCGAATTTTAAATATTTCCAAAAAAAGAGAATACAAAATACTCGAAATGTATTTGTTAGGGAAAGAGAGAAGAAAGAAAATGCAGACGTGAGACGTCGCATCGTCAAAAATGCGGACGAACATGACTTACGATACAAAATTAAATCTCCATGGCTGAATGCGTTCCATGGGCTCAAAACTACCTCATTTTCGGAACACTTCCATTTATGTCATTTTTTTTTTGACAATAAACAGCTGGCCGATCGATGTGCAAACAAAAACAGTTTTACAAAAGTAAATTGAATTTATGTTTTCGAAGTTAGCTATATTTCTTTAGGCGCGTTATGAAAAAATGATGAGAGTGAAAGTTTTAGATGTAACACAAAATTCACAGGTTGACGTAACTCCGGCGATGTGGGTTCGATTCCAATATTATGGCCATAACAACAGCTGAACGACAATGACATGAAAGAATCGAAACAAAAATTGTTAATGTGTCAAAAATGTGTATAGGTTTCAAAGTTTGTTTACCATTAACTGTTTTCCTTTGGACTTCAGGATTGAGTGCTTAGTAGGTACTTCTCATTGCATTCAACAATTTAAAAAAATCACGAATTCTCTGTCTTTTATTGAATGATAATGAATTAAATAAATAAACTGGCACTCGAATTTTGAGAGCTGGGTCGGCTTGTAATGCTTAATTTCGCTCAAATATTAAAGTCGTCTCTTAATTTGATTGTTGGTAAGGCCCGGGGTATCGATTCTCACTCGCACATCACGTTAAAATAGTTAAAATTCACTACAACAACTGTGTAAATTTACACAAAGTTAGTCTGAGTGATCAAGAGCCAACGCTGTCGCATCTGAAGCTTTGAAAATCCAAAATTAATCGTGTATAAACCCCTCCATTCACAGTAAGTGACACTTTTGTTCGATTTTTGAGTTGGCAGTGTCATTAGGCCTATTTTTTCGAAACTGATGACGCCTTGACCGTTTAAGTCAGTAAATTGAGCTCGCGAACGAAGATGAATGGCTTTGTTTTGTCTGAAAGTGATGCTTCATGCCTGCACTAACAGATCAGAACTGTAATTTTCGACATATGGCCGCAATAATGTGCTAACTTGGTGACAAATTTCAGCAAACGTATGCCTACTACCCGGCAGAGCCGAGGACAACATTAAAAAAGTGTTGCATTCCATTATTAATCTCAAAGATAACAAAAAATATCAAGTTTGGCGTGGTTCCATCGATATTAAATTGATACCTCTCATTGAATGGGCCTGTATCAACACACCGAAGTGTATTGACCAATCTTAACAAAAAGAAATTATTAAAAGGAAGATCGATCGAAAACTTTTTAGTTAAAAAAAAAAACATTATATACGAGTAAGAGTAGAAAATGAAAATTGTTCAATTTATTTCAAAAAAATAAAAAACCTGCTGGAAATTTTCTCAATTATCATAAAATCTGTGGATTTTGCGGCAAACTTGTCGTTGATTTATATTTTCGTTATGTTCATAAGAAAAAAAATAGTAAAACGATTTGTTTATAATTGAACTCAAAGATAAAAGTTAGCGAAGGCATGAAATAAAGAACAGCTGAAGATATCAACTTTGTTTGAATGTAGCTCAATGGCTACTAGTAATATTGTCATAACCAAAGAACCATTAGCAGTGACAGAGTAATTACTGTTAACATGACTCAGGGTAGACCAAAGTAACAGATTACGTTATAATAGATTACTGTACGCACATATTCGTACACATGGTGCGTTCTACCCTCCAGGTCGATTATATTTAGTTGCTTTTTTGTGTAAATGAATTTTGTCAGTTTGAATTTGACAACCAAAGAGAGAGTAAATTTATTAAGATGTAGGGTTATGCCCATAAACGTCCGGGCAAGATTGAGTGATGAAGTTTTACAGTTCGATATACATAGACTAGCAAGATTTTTGGCAAAAAATCATTACAAGCAACGAACCACATTTGGACCTTGCTTGCTTTGCTAATAAACAGAATAAGCGGTATTGTGGCACTGGAAACATTCGATTGACACACCAAAGATTATTACACTCTCCTCGATTAACTGTATGGTGCGCCATTTCACCCGATGGCTTCATTGGGCCATATTCATTTGAAAATGCCATAGGGAATGCTGTAGCCGAATTTACAAAAAGTTGTAATATCGATCCCCTGATATGACGGCTCCCAATTTCTTCTTATAGGTTTACTTGAAGGAAAAGTTGTATATCAACAAATGAACCACATTAAAAACAAAGTTAGTGAAATTATAACAGGAGTTTGTAAAATTAGTATGAAAAATGTGCTTAAGAGAGCTCGCCTTTGCACTAACAGAGGCCAAAGGCGCCCACTTGACCGAGATGATATTCCATACATAATGTTATAGACCAATTAAGCCAATCAATAAAATATAAACTTTAAAATTGTATCTCATTTAAAAATTATTGAAAAAAAAATACGACCTAGAACATAAAACGCACCCTGTACATATATTTCAATAAACTGAAACATTAATCATACATTCTACAGTTTCAACGATTTCAAGTGGCATCCCTCAGGTTTTTTTAAACTTTTATTTAAAGAATGAACTTCTCTTCTTAGAGTACAACATAAATCCACAAAAAATTGAGTTTTCGAAATGTTTGGCATCTCTCCCGCCATTACTCCTCATCCTACACCATTTAAAATCAAATTATTTATTAATTAATACATTTTTTATTCAACTTCGTAACTAGCTATTGTAAAATTAGATTTGTGATCCTTAAGTTTATCGTTCAAAAGGAAGCACGTACCGTCGAGTTGGGTATGTTTTGTATCTAATTTTTGAAAGCTTCATATGTTGTAACTTTGTTTCAATCTATTCTTTTATCTTCCCTTGTATCCATTAGATTTCATTTTAACACAATCAAAGGCATACATGGAACGCTTATCTTACCCTCCCCCAACCAAAAGTTACCAAACAACCCCACCTGTGTTGTACACGGTTCTCGAGGAAATTTATTATTACTACCTAACGTGTAGTTACAAAACAGTGGGATTTGTCGAATACTCCTGACGGGCGCCGAGCGACGGTCGTCCTTGGGGAGATTGAGAGACACAGTTATACGAATAGAGTAGGGTCGCACTGATTGCTCGAGTTTAACTCGTTTTTATCTCATTACACGAAGGATTCTTAATTAAAGTTTCTCCTATTTTCACAGTCACTGGATTAGTTGTAAGTTGTTGTTGTTCGGTGTCCTGTGGCTCAACGGGGCTTAGGTCGACGAATTCAATACGGAAAAAGCGGTGTGTAAATCTCAAGTTGACTATGTACAAATATATTTTTTTCTTGAGTGGAGCTAGTTGTTGCTTTCCGAGAAGGAATGCGCCGTATTTAAGGTAACTTTATCTTTTTTATTTATTCAACTTTTTTGTTGTTGCAAGATTAAGGTTGATGGAAGAGTGTTCGCCTGGTTGGGGTTTGGGTTCATACAAATTCTATTTGGAAATGACTCCACTTAACAATGGGGGTTTTATGGTGGGGTTTTAATTAAATTATACAATAACTTTTGTATGCAGATCTTGGCTTAAATAAACACAAAAGGTGAAGGAGTACAAAATACTGTAATGGTACTCGTAGCTAGATATAGTTTTTTATGGTTTTTCGCAAGAGATTTAAAGAGATTGGATTTTTTCGACCTTGTGCAAAAACTTAGAAAGGTGAAGTTGGTAGGGACCTACTCTCCGCCACTTATCATCGCAGACGATGTACTGAGAAACCACTTTGGGGCTTCATTACATCAACCATGGGATTACATTTTGTGTATTACCATCCAAAAGAGGACGTCATATTTAAACAGCGGTGGTTTGATGTTTATTCTAGTACGAAAGAGAGTTCTAATAGTTTCTCGTAAATTTAATCTTAATATATATAAATCTCGTATCACGATGTTTGTCCTCAATGGACTCCTAAACCACTTAACCGATTATAATAAAATTCGCACACCATGTGCAGTTCGATCCAACTTGAGAGATAGGATAGTTTAAATCTCAAATTATAGTCGCAATTTATTGCATTCATATTATAATGAAGAAAATACAGTGAAATTAAACCTGTTTTTTACTTATTTGTGCTTCATTGATCAAAACTTTATAATTTAATTTGAAAATATGTATGTAAGTATTATCACATAATTATAAAAAACGAACGTCTTCAAGAGAATATCATAAGAACAAGAGCAGCAGGAGAACGAGACATAGCCACAGTAGGAGCACAGGAACAATAATTTCAATTTATACATGTAAGTAATATCACATAGTTTTATAAAAGTTAATTAATATATCAATGAGAAAATGGCACAAGAGTATTTTCCCGGATATACAGAATAGTTATTTGAATCATGAACGGCTTAGTCAACGGGCGATTTTGGCAGCCAAAAACGTTGATGTTGACGAAATTAACTTCCAGATACAACAGTTGTTACCAGGCGATCTGATGTCTTTTAAATCAATCGATACTGTTGTTGATGAAAATGAAAGTGTAAATTTTCCGATTGAATTTTTAAATTCATTAGATATCCCTGGAATGCCACCACATAATCTTCGATTAAAGATTGGTTCCCCTATTATTCTCCTCCGTAATTTGAATCCACCTCAATTATGTAACGGTACGCGTTTGGTCATCAAAAAGATCACCGGAAACATTCTTGAAGCAACCATTTTGGCTGGGAAGTTTAAAGGAAAAGTGGTCCTGCTGCCACGTATTGCGATGATAACATCAGATTCTACCATACCCTTCAAAAGGCTACAGTTTCCAATTCGTTTAGCTTTCGCCATGTCTATAAATAAATCTAAAGGTCAAACAATGTCCATTTGTGGTTTAGATTTGGAAAATCCATGTTTTTCTCATGGGCAACTATATGTTGCGTGTTCACGTGTTGGGAAACCGTCGAATCTATTTGTGTTAGCTAAAGACAGGTTAACCAAAAACATTGTGCACCGATTGGTGTTAAATTAAATTGAAATTGAAAGTATTTATAATTCAAAAAAATAGATATTAATGTTTAAAAGTTTAAGACTGTCTGCCTTGCCTACGTCATTCATGAGTTTAAGCGTCACATGTTATTTACTGTATTATACTGTAATATACTTATATTTGTTATAAAATTAAATGGAAATAATAAATCTGATAAATTTTTATTTTGTACCTACTGATTTATGCTTAATATCAAGTGTAAGAACATTTTAATTAATTGTGTTCAACGTACTTCCCCTTCAAATCTCAAACCAGTGAATTTGTATACCAACATCAACATTTTCGTCTTTGTTCGTAAATAATTTCATTGTACTAAAGGGTTATAGTAGTAGAAAGTCAAATAAGGAGATCACCATATTTTTTTACAAATACCATCTGTGTGAAAAAGCATAGTGGACTCCGTAACTGATGTTCTCTTATTGTTCCTCTTAGATTGTTTACTATAATGTAATATAACAAAAACTTTAGCCACAGTAACGCGTGGCCGGGTCAGCTAGTTATTAATTATAAAAAGAAACTGAAATTTTAAAATTGAAAAAGTCCCTAAAAATGTTCATAATAATTCTTTCCTAGATAGATTGGTCGTCGGGAAAATGATGTCCAAATAAAAAAAAAGCGATAAAATATCTGGAAAGATAAAATAGCGGACATAAAGTTTTAATTGATTCTATCTTTGCCAATAATAAAGAATTCTTGCGATTAGTTAGTGGAATTGGGACCTTCTGCTCATATGACGTTTGGAAAAAGTTTATTGTTTAAGGCAAGAAAACGGTCAGAAAAAAAGAATTCCTCGTATCAAATGCTCGCAAAACGTCTGCGAAGTGTTCTCTTAATTTGAACTTAAACTTGAAAGGACAACCGTTAACAGCGTATAATATAAAAAATGTTAAGAACTTGTCTGATTTGGAAAGATGTGGCTTGATGGCGGGTACGAATCCAGATGATTTGGGACTATAGGTCTCTCAGAACTTCACTCGTGTACTGGGTGAGATCCCGGTAACTGCAAATTGTGGACTAGGGGTTAACTAAAGCTAGCTACTTCGAAAACTAAGATACAGCCCTTCACACATCTCTGACTCAATTGCCAAATACTTTGCTTCTCCTTCTGTGCAAATTAAACGCAGTAAAGGTGACCAGACAAAACTCGGATGATGACGAAAAACTTCGAAGAAACTCTTTACAGATGGTTAAAAGATGAAGTTTGGTGTATGTTCAGTGGTCTTTTCTGAGTCTCTAAATATATCAAAATCCTTTCGGCTTTCCGAATTTTCTAGTGTCATCAGGGAAGCTTGCAAGTTACTCAAGCAAGATCCAAACCAGAACTGTAATACGGCTATTATCACAGACAGTCAAACAGTCGTTAAAGAAATTTATTCTATTACATACTCCTCCAAATGGATCGAGCAATGCCGAAATGAACTTGCGACGTTAAACATTAACCTGGTTGTCATTCTTTTCCGGGTTCCAAGTCATAATTGGCGTTGATAACGTTCTGCTTCATTCTCGCATATCAACTTTTAATATTTATAAACTATCAACTCACGATAGGAGCGGAAGTGATTTTTAACTTCCCATAGGGAGTTATTGTAATCGGTCCGATTTGTCAAATTGGAATTTTTGACATTTCCCGACGTTTCAAGGTCCCTAGAGGCTATTTCAATCATTTTTAGAGAGATGTCTGTGTGTGTGTGTGTACGTACGTTCGTACGTGCGTACGTTCGTACGTCCGTACGTTCTCGTACCATTTTTCGTCGTCGATATCTCAAGAACGAGTAAAGATATCGACTTCAAATAAATTTTGTTTAATAGATAATAACTTCGAAAGAGGCGAAAAGGGCGTTTATTAAAATTCAGTCAGTAGTTTAAAAAAGTAAAAATTTTGGTTAGTTTCAAATATCTCACGAAAAAATAATGCTATTGATTTCAAATAAAATTTAATGTACTCATTATAAGGTCATACAGATTTGGTATGAATTTGGAAAAAAGTGAACATACCGTTATTTTTTTAAATAAAAAAAACTGAAAAAAAAAATTTCATAACCCTGATATTCTAAGAACGGAAAACAATTTGGAACTCAAAATAATTTTATTTTACGAAAAATAATGTGTTTGACAACTGGTGAAAATTTCAAAAAAATCAGTTTATAGTTTTTTTACAAAAAATAAAAAACTACATATATAAAATTCTATTGAAAATTTCTAAAAATTGTTTTTCGACTCAAATTTCTCGAGAACTAGTAGTGATATTGACTTCTAATTTAGTTTATTTTATACATAGTATAATTTTGTACAATTGGTAAAATTTTGACAAATATTGAATTAATAGTTTTTTTTGTTTTAAATAAAAAAACTATTAAAAATTCTAGTGAAAACTAGTTAAAATTGTATTTCAAGTCGAATTTCTTGGGAATAAACTCCGACAGTGCCTTCTTAAGTATGTTGTTTTATACATCGATACCTTCCCGTAAGAATGTATACTAAGCGACATTTCTAAAATTTTTCAGGAAACGAAAAAAACGAAGAAAGTTCGTTGGCGAAACCCAGGCCAAAACGTGGCCCTTAACATATATTATATTTCCTCATCAAAAAGTCATTTTCGGAAAAAGTTTCGCTTAGTACATTCTTACGGGAAGGTATCGATATAATACAATTATTAACATATGGTTAAATTTTGACAAGTATCGAATTGACAGTTTTAACAAAAATATAAAAAAAATCTACTAAAAAGTGGTAATATTTGTTTTTCGACTAGAATATCTTGAGAACGAGCAACGATATTGACTTTGCATTTATTTAATTTTATACATAATACAATTTCTAACAAATTGTTTATATTTGACATAAATCTAGTTTTAGAGCGGATATATTTGGAAGTACACTTCCATCAATAACTAAACCATATCATTTATATTTGAATATTTCTTTTTAAATTTTTTTTGAATTAAAATGTTTGGAACCGAAATAATAAAGTAATTTCTATAATATAATATTAAAAAACACGGAAATCTATAATTCAGTATATAATATGTACCTACCAACCTTCTTAGTTATTACAAGTTTTCAAGACCACAAATGGGAAGTTATCAGTGTGGGTCGCACCCAGCCTCTTTTTCAGCATGATTTTCGCAATACCAATGAGCCAAGCAGTGAGAGTCGCGATAAAGTACGAGCAACCGTTGGCAGTAGAATGATATGTGTTCGAACATAATGTTATCTTTTAAAGCCACTAGAACTTGTGCGGAAGGTGTTCTTGATCTAATCCATTCTGCTGTCTAAGACCCGGCGAAAACAAATTATCTATTCGGAACAAGTTGTGGTGGTTAAAGTTCTTCTTTCCATCTTTGGTGCAAACTGTTTGTGATGCTTACTAAGCACAAGTCTGATGTGTTCGAAGAGTTTGTTAAGGTCAACAACCTTTTTGAAAACTAGCGCTCCAGAAACTCCTTACAATTATGAAAGTAAGGGGCTTCCAATAGGTAAATGTTAAAATTCAATGAAAACATCTTGTATTGGAAATATCAACTAAATATTTGAAAAGCCTGTTAATGACAATATGTGTGAAATAGGAAATCGGTCAAAAGACCGCTGCGACTTCGGTCAAGGGCGCATATACGAGGGGTATATTTTTTGAAGACTCTGGCGCGCATAACACACGCTGAATTCGATCGAGTGATGGTGACTTTGAAGAAACCAGTTCTTTATTGACATTGTATAACAAAAAATCTATCAGATGCCTTCAAATCGCTCGTGCGGAATGTATAAATTAGTAGCAGCTGTGTGACATAAAGTGTCGTCCTGTTAAACCCTTATCTTATCCATATCATGCAAGTTAGGGTAAAAAATTGGATATCTTCGATCCATTAATGTTGATACCTTTCTCACTTTTGAAAAATTATTGACCGCTTCCAACTGCTCCAAATAATACAAAATTATCATTTTCGCATGTTGCTCGAAGCTTACCAACTACGTCATTTTGGTCTTTACTTACTGCAAAATAAATAAAATGCACGACTGGATCGCACGAACTTGCTCTTATGTAAAAGTACTTTGGAATTTAAGATACATTTTATAAATATAAAACATGGATTTAATGAGATAATAATGTTCAAATGCATGCAAATTGCCGTCTGGTTTCCGGAAAAGTATGAATTTATGCAAATAAACTTTAAAAAATCGTTTTATTATTAAATAAAATTTTTATATAAGAAATTTCTCTAAAATTTTTCAAAAAAAAATGTGGGATGCGAATTTTAAGTATTTAATAATATTGGTTTTAGGAAATAATTTCAAAAAATAATCGTTCATAGGTTTTGAAGATATTGATTAAAATTTTTTTTTTTTTTTAAACCAATAAATATTTTTTCGAATATTTTTATATACAATATTATTTTAAACTTAAGGGGACTCCTGCTAAAAATTTTGGTTTAAAATCCTTAGAGCCGTTAATGAGAAAGTCGAAGATCAAAAAAACGGGTCTATGGCAGGTACCCCTAATAACATTTTGCCCCAAAATTTTTTTTGACCAAAATGTAGTCCATGTCCATAATATCACAATTAATTTTTTTTATCAAAATCGTTAGAGCCGTTTTCGAGATAAATAAGATTTTGCATTAGGGGTGTATGGGGGGTACCCTTAGTTTTGGATCTAAAAAAAAATTGCAATTTCTCCTCTAGGGAATCACCGAAGATTCTTAACTACCGAGATTGAAAGAAATAGGTCTAGTGGTTTAGGCTGTAGTGAGAGGTACAGACATACAGACACACTGAAACATGTTTTTTGTGTACTAAATTTTCCTTAAAATTTTTATAAAAAAAATGATATGCAAATTGTTATTATTTAATAAAATACATTTTTAAACGTAATCTAAAAATTTAATCGTGTATCGGTTTTCAAGATATTGAATTTTCAAAAAAAAAATTGTATTATTTTTTTAAAAATCCAAAAACTATTTTTTCGAAAAAATTTTTAGTTTATATTTTTTCAAATGCAAAGCAGCTCCTGCATAAAAATTTTGGTTAAAATCGTTAGAGCCGTTGGTGAGAAATTCGAAAATCGAAAAAACCGTTCTATGACAGGTACCCCTAATAACATTTCCCCCCAAATTTTTTTTTTTCACCAAAAAATAGTCCATGTCCATAATATCACACTTAATTTTTTTATCAAAATCGTTAAAGCCGTTTTCGAGATAAATAAGATTTTGCATTACGGGTGTATGGGGGGTACCCTTAGTTTTGGAGCTAAAAAAAAATTTCAATTTCTCCTCTAGAGAATCACCGAAGACCCTTAACTACCGAGTTTGAAGAAAATACCTCCGGTAGTTTAGGCTTTAGTTCGAGGTACAGACATACAGACATACAGACAGACAGACGGAATTGCCGGACCCACTTTTTTCGTCTTCGCTATTATCGTAATGTCAACTTTGATCAAAATCTCGAATTCGATTTTTTTTCCAAATGCAGAACTTGCCCTATAGTACCTATATCGCAAGTAAAAAGACTGTAATGATGCTGTTGACGCAACATGTCTATCAGCGAGGGTATTTTTTTTTTTATTTATTTATTTGAATCAAGCTAATTAATATCTAGCGTACAAAAAATATTACTTAGAATTAAGAATTTATGAATTATACAATATTATAGAATATTTTTTTAAAACTATTATTTGAGACATCACAAAAATTTATTAATAAATTATGATTGACGTTATACAAATTAAACATGTTATTCAATGGTGAATTCTGCTCATAGTTGGTACGATAGTGTTTTATGTAAATTGGGTCACGAAAACCTCTTAGATTTCGATTTGGAACATTAAAATTAACACGACACAAAAGGTTTAAAGCATCGATATTACCATGAATAAGATTAACAATAAAAACAAAACATAAATAAGAACGTCTGCGCTCCAGACTGGGTAAATCTATGAGTTTTAAACGGCTGCTATATGAAGGAAGATTCAATGGATTCTGCCAGCCTAAGCCTCTAAAAGCAAATTTTAAGAATCTTTTTTGAATTTGTTCAATTCTTATTTTGTGACAACTGTAGTAGGGGGTCCATACCTGGCAAGCATACTCTATAATGGTACTGACAAATGTGGTAAATAGTTGTTTGATAACATAACAAGGAGCAGAAAACTGACGTGATTCCCTTTTAATCCAACCTAATATTGAATTGGCTTTATTGTCATGTCATATTGATATGCTGTGTGAATTCGAGTTTCTTATCGAACAATACACCAAGGATAGATACATCATTTACATTTAATAGATTTACGCCATTGAAACTATAGTCAAAAGATAAAACAGACAATTTTCTTGTAAAATTTATAATCTTACACTTATCGATATTTAACAACAAAAATAATTACGTGCACACCAATTATAGAAAGCATTTAGATCAATTTGAAGCTTCTCACAGTCAAGATTGCTAGAAATAGTTTTAAATATGTTAACATCGTCTGCATACATAAGACAATTAGAGTACTTTAAAACTGAAGGAAGATCATTTACAAACAATATAAAAAGAACTGGACCCAAATGGCTACCCTGGAGAACACCAGAATTTACGACAAAACTATTTGAATGGTAGCCGTTAAAATTCACTGAATAGGATCTGTCAAGTAAATAAGATTTTAGCCAAGCAATGAATTTTACGCCTTACTAAAATCTGTAAGAAAACAATCCGTCTGTTTTTTGTTTTTAAAGGAATCGACACAAAACTCCGTTAACTCCATAGGTAGGGTGACAGTCGAACGGCCCTTTGAGAAACCATGTTGGTTATGAACAATAAATGATTTTGTGTAAAAGCTTAATGTTTTGCAAACAATTGCTTCAAAAAGTTTGGGAATGGCCGACAGTTTAGCTATTTGACGGTAATTAATAATTTGATCCTTTTTACCTTTTTTATGTAAAGGAATTATAAAAGATTGTTTCCATACATGAGGAAACTTACAAGTAGACAATGAACAGTTAAAAAGAACAGAAAGTGGCATCGACAAGTTATTGACACATTTTTTCAGAACTGAAGCTGGTACCCCATCAGGACCAGACGCGTCATTATCTTCTAAATTAGCTATAAATTTCATAATATCGTCAATTGTTATATGAAAATTTATATCAGTCAAGTGAGAATATGATTTCAAATGACCAAATAGTTGATCATTTTCGTCAAGATTATCACAGTTTAGGTTATCACAGTTCGAAAAGTTATCACAGTTAGAAGAATCACAGATGTATGCACTTTGAAAAAAGTCTGAGAATAGTTGTGTTATGATACGTGGGTCATGGTCTGAGATATTGTTATGCATAAGAACGGACGGATATGGACTAGATTTTCGTTTGCTGTTAATAAAGTTCCAAAAGGATTTAGGATCCATTTTTAAATTACTTTGAACCTTTTGTATGTAAAAAAGATACTTAATACTTGATTCTCTGTTGAAAATATTTCTGGCCTCACAATAAATATTAAAATCGGTAACTAGTCCAGTTTGTTTGCATTTAAGCCATAGTTTATTTCTACGGTTTTTTAATGTTCGCAGTTCACTATCATACCAGCTAGGAGCAAGCGATTTTGATTTAATAGATATTAGAGGAACAGATGCTAAAAAACAATCAAATATTTTGTCATAAAATTTCAAAACCATTGAATTAATATCTATTATTACTGTCTTAAAAGATGGAAATGTAAGGCATATTGTCCTTCATAACTTCTTAACAATACCTACCTTACAATATAATTTACTATATACCTAGCTCTAAGTATACTTTTTAAAGCTTGTTATTTTATTATTCTAAATATAATATTGTTTGATAAAGAACACAAAATATATATATAGAGATTGATTTAAACCTTTATTTCAATATAAGAAGACCTGTTATAGAAAGTTGGTTTTGAGCGAATTATGACCCTGCAAACGTCGAACTACAATCTCGTTGCAACAGTTCAAATTTTAAGTGATCCTAAAAGTTATACAGAAGATCTTTCGAGTTCTTATTCCGGTTTCTACAGAAAGAGTGGAGAAATAGCTAGTCTCATTGCTTTCAAATGAAATCTGGAGTCTAACTAAGCTACCGGCAGGTAAGAATGCCATTTGTTCTAAAATTTAAAACTAAGTTTTATACCGACGGAAAACGGGATTTTGTCACCACAAAGTGATCAACTAAATAGAAACTGTACTAGTAGTTATGTAGGTAGCCATCAGTCCGTTTATTCTGGCTCTATATTCTAGCCAAATTCTTTTTGTGCATCAGATGAATTTGCAGTATTTTTTAACGCTGATTTAAAAAAAATGCATCTATATATATTTTATACCTCGAAGACCTTTTAAAGAAGACTCGGAACGCAAGTAATTCAGTAGTAGTAGAATCGAAAATCAATAATATCTGTATATGAATTGGTTAAAGGTGCAGAGACGGTTGGTAATGTTGCAGGCTTGTGTGGCGATATCGAAGTTTTACTACGCATTTACAAGCAAACCTAGTGCTGTTTTGTGAATCGCAAAACGTCAAAAACCTCTTTCTTCAACATAAATGAAAGCCCCTTGGTTGAAGCCCAACCATTTAAGTCAAAGCTTACGTTTCAGTAAACGGGTGTCGGTGTAAGCCTTGTTCATATTTTCAACTAAGTGCAAATAATTGCATGAAAACAGACTTGTTCTTTAATTTCCAAGCAATACTTGTGTATCTACTTAGTAAAAGTTGTAGAATTTGGGAATTAATTCATACCTTTTTTTAATATGAGCGTATTGTTAATTTCTTTAGAAATATTTTGGAAAATCGGATATCTATAACAATTCCACTCTGTTGTAAGATTAGACTTAAATATTTAAGCTCCGTATATAACGGGTGATTTTTTTGAGGTTAGGATTTTCATGCATTAGTATTTGACAGATCACGCGGGATTTCAGACATGGTGTCAAAGAGAAAGATGCTCAGTATGCTTTGACATTTCATCATGAATAGACTTACTAACGAGCAACGCTTGCAAATCATTGAATTTTATTACCAAAATCAGTGTTCGGTTCGAAATGTGTTTCGCGCTTTACGTCCGATTTATGGTCTACATAATCGACCAAGTGAGCAAACAATTAATGCGATTGTGACCAAGTTTCGCACTCAGTTTACTTTATTGGACATTAAACCAACCACACGAATGCGTACAGTGCGTACAGTGCGTACAGAAGAGAATATTGCGTCTGTTTCTGAGAGTGTTGCTGAAGACCGTGAAATGTCGATTCGTCGCCGTTCGCAGCAATTGGGTTTGTGTTATTCGACCACATGGAAGATTTTACGCAAAGATCTTGGTGTAAAACCGTATAAAATACAGCTCGTGCAAGAACTGAAGCCGAACGATCTGCCACAACGTCGAATTTTCAGTGAATGGGCCCTAGAAAAGTTGGCAGAAAATCCGCTTTTTTATCGACAAATTTTGTTCAGCGATGAGGCTCATTTCTGGTTGAATGGCTACGTAAATAAGCAAAATTGCCGCATTTGGAGTGAAGAGCAACCAGAAGCCGTTCAAGAACTGCCCATGCATCCCGAAAAATGCACTGTTTGGTGTGGTTTGTACGCTGGTGGAATCATTGGACCGTATTTTTTCAAAGATGCTGTTGGACGCAACGTTACGGTGAATGGCGATCGCTATCGTTCAATGCTAACAAACTTTTTGTTGCCAAAAATGGAAGAACTGAACTTGGTTGACATGTGGTTTCAACAAGATGGCGCTACATGCCACACAGCTCGCGATTCTATGGCCATTTTGAGGGAAAACTTCGGAGAACAATTCATCTCAAGGAATGGACCGGTAAGTTGGCCACCAAGATCATGCGATTTGACGCCTTTAGACTATTTTTTGTGGGGCTACGTCAAGTCTAAAGTCTACACAAATAAGCCAGCAACTATTCCAGCTTTGGAAGACAACATTTCCGAAGAAATTCGGGCTATTCCGGCCGAAATGCTCGAAAAAGTTACCCAAAATTGGACTTTCCGAATGGACCACCTAAGACGCAGCCGCGGTCAACATTTAAATGAAATTATCTTCAAAAAGTAAATGTCATGGACCAGTCTAACGTTTCAAATAAAGAATCGATGAGATTTTGCAAATTTTATGCGTTTTTTTTTTAAAAAAAGTTCTCAAGCTCTTAAAAAATCACCCGTTATATAAAGTACTGTAAAGATTCCTTTGCTTTAGTGTAGAAGTCTGTTCCTAAACGCGAAATTCGGAGATTAATTTCAAAGTAAGCAAAATAATTTTGTAATATAAATTCAAATAAAATTTTAAAAATTCCCTGAAACAAACTTCCGCTTACTCTTCGTCCGGTAAAAAATATTCCTGAAAGTCATTAATTTTAATTTCAAATTAATTAACTCATTTATATTCATGAACAGCCTAAATATCGGTCAATTAAATATATTCCAATATCGAACGCACTCATCGCTTTTCAGAATTGAAAATGTTCCCCAAGCTCGATGATGAAAATAAAATTAACATATTTCTGATTTCCCTGCGATAACAACGGATAGAGATCAACTTAAAATGTATGTACTTCCGTTATCTTAAGCAGAACAGTAAAACATCTTCCATTAAGCTAATTACAACAATTAATTCCTGACTGGAGAACTACCCAGGGCTGTGTACAACGATGACAATGACGATGACGAAATTGTCGTCCTTATCCAAACGTCTATTATCGTTATTATGAACACAATTTAGTATATAAAATGTGGCTCAAGTATTATTGTCCTTCTGCAATTGCCCCCAAAACTTGAATATGCTAGCAAAATGAAGCAAAAAATCTGTTCCCTAATCTGAGGTTATAACGAAAACAAATTACACTCGAGTGTGTTTGTCTGTCTGTATGTGATTTCTAATTAGGATAATTGCTTCTTTGATTCGCCTGAATCCTTAATCATCTTTGTCCGTACACCAGGCCATCTCCTCCTCGCTACCTTCTCCAGCTTCGGTTCCGCACTGGAAAGACACAATTGCTTACCTTTGTAGAAAGGATATGCATTTAAGATGTGAAGTCCTGACAAGGGATATGGACGGACAGGGATACCACCGGAAGACAAACATGTGAGTGGGTCTCCTCCCTATGCTGGGTAAAGAAATCGGTTGCTTTTGAAAACTCCCCAACGACCCAACCGTATTTGCATCAACACTCTCTTGAACCTGAAGGTCCCTACCAGGAAGCTGATATTTTGCATGGGGCTTGGGGCTTGTTTGCTGCGGTACCGATCGCATACAAATGAGAAGCATCCTACGTATATTTGCTATGTGTCGAACCGACATCGGCCCATTGGGCTACCCATTTGGCAAAGAACTCTGGGAAGGACCTTAATAATGTATTATCATTGTTTACTTGGGATCCTTCATCTCAACTGGAATATTTATTCTTCGGTATCTTCCAGACTCCTGAACACGTAATGATTGAGGAGCTGTTTTATCTCTTGAACTCGTTTACCAACCTGTTTTTCTTATCGGCCTTATGGTGCTTTTCAAATTGAAGTGCGTTATACCTTTGGAAACAAATCATTTCCACTTATTGACTTATTTCTACGCGTGTGTACGAGTGTGTGTCTACGTGGGTAGGGATGAAACTGCAAACGATATTGAAGGATGTTTTATGTAATCAATAATTGTGCCAGTTACTGTAATTGCTTATATTATGTCTATTGTGAGGAGAGTTTGCAGAGCTTCATTAGGTCAAACGAAGTAAGTTATGGGCGTATATCAATGCGGGAGGAATTTGATTTGCATGCAAATACGAATACATTAATATTTTATTGCTTATTTAAATGTGCTTAGACGAAAGATATTCCACTACAACCAAAAAACAAGCTGAATAAATAATATCTAAACGAGAAACTCATTACCGAGACATAGTCGTACAGAAAATGTTGTGTTTTGAATCAATGTTAACTGTAAGACTGTGTCTTGGTTTTAAGTTAAATTCAACACAATTATTGGAGGTTAAGACGGAACAGCATTGGTAAGCAAATAGTTTATTTTCCTATGAACTTAATTTATAAACCTCATTGGTCCAATTAATCTTGAATATTTAAATTATTTATTGTTTTTTTTTTTTTTTTAATTTTGGGAGTGATTTTTTAATTTAAAAAAAAATAAGAGAAAATATTTTAACATTCATTTGTGTAGTTAATTTCCAGGAATTGTTTTTCTAAACAACGTCTAACATCTGTTAGATATTTTGTATTTCTTGTTTTAAGTAGATTGAAGCCATACAAACATAACATGGAGACAGGAGAACATTTTATTTGACTTCGCCTTTCAGATATATTCGGGCCAAAAATTCAAGAGCTGATATGTGTCGAAAATTTCGAGGAATTTATCCATTTGTTATTATATTCGTCCCGGAAATATTTCCCAGAATGTATTTCTGTTTTGCATCATTAAGTGAAGTTAAGCATCATTGTTAGTAATTTGTTCTCAAACCTTATATCCATACAAAAGGATTGCTTGAAATACATTTTCTGGATTGGAAATTTATTAACGTTTATCGTTGCTAAGACATGACTTCGTGTTCATAAAAGGGGCAAGGTTTATTTAAAGTATTACTTACTTATTGAAGGTCTTTAGCAATAGCAATATGCTCCTTAAAAGTCACCTTATGGTCTAAATAAACGCCTTAGTATTTCACAAACAAGTTCTTATTTACACTAAGCTTATTGCAGGGAAGGGAGCAATATTGGCTTTCTATCAGCATTCAGCTTAATTTTCCATTGGGAATAATACTGCGTCATGACTTCATTGCATGTTTTAAATTTGTCTCAATATTGAGACTAAATTCATGTGATGAAAATATGCCAGTATTATCCGCGAAAATGGCTATTTGACATTCCTGTAACCTTTGAATATCAGCTGTCTAGATATTATACACAATCGGTCCCAGTACTGATCCTTGTGGCACACCTTCTTCCACATAAGCTCGATTTGACGTAATTTGGTTAAGAAACACTAAAGTAAGCGTTTGGCAAAACAGTTCGAGTTATTTTTTCAGATATATGGAAAATAATTTATTAAAATAATAATTTACTGTCCGCTTACACATCTTAAGAGAAAAAGGAAGCCACACGCAGGAAGGAACGCAGGCTAAAACCGATTAGAAAAAACTGTAGAAAGCTGTTAAATCGAGCAAAAAGTACTAGAATGCGATATTAACCACATACAATTACGTCTTTCTCGGTTCTAATGTTTATATATTAATTGCACCTAGCATGACTTTGAAATGGTGCAGCCGTTTGTTGTCATTAGCTCTTTCTTTGGACTTAACGGTAAAAAAATGAGCTAAGTGATAATTTCGCCTGGAAAAAATAATGGAAACAAGGTACTTTGACTTTCAATTTGTCTTAAATTTCGTTTTCTATTTTTATTGAAATAGACGTTTTATAGTTTGTATATTAGTTTTGCACGTGTTTCAGTCGTTTTAATAAAAAAAATATAACAGCTATTTTAAAATTTTATAAAAAATGGGTCGTGGAGTGAATTGTACTATTACTGAGCGCAGTTTAATAAAAAAAACTTCAGAAAAGTGGGAAAACTATGGAAGAAATAGCACAAGCATTAAATTGTTCAAAAAAGAAGATATTTACAGCTCCCCATTCAAGTCCAAAGCCAGAAACAAGAGGCAGAAAACGAAAGACCTCAACGCGGTTTGATAAGATATTGGTACGACTGTGTAAAAAAAGCCTTTTTCTTCTTCAAACGACTGGAAAATTGAATTAAATGCGCCTGTTTCAAGTCGTACAATAACACACTAATAGAAGCAAGGCTTCCTGGAAGGAGTCCCAGAAAAGTACCATTCTTGAGCAAGAAAAATATTCTGCAGAGAATGAATTTTGCAAATAAACACGCGCAACGAGCAAATTGGAACAACGTTTTATGGTCTAATGAAACAAAGATAAATTTATCTGAACGCAGAATTCGATCCAAGATACACAAAAAAGACTGTTAAACATGGTGGAGGAAATATCATGATTTTGGGGTGCTTCTCAACATCTGGGGTTGGTCCAATTTTTTGAATAAAAGACAAAATGTGTGCTATTGACTACGTCCGAATCATAAATGAAGTTATGCTGCCATTTGCCGAAGAGAACATGCCAATTAAATGGGAATTCATGCAGGGTAACGACCCCAAGCACTCCTCAAATTGGCTAAGGAATACTTTAACAAAAATAAAATAAATGTTATGGAGTGGCCATCGCAGTCCCCGGATCTTAATCCCATAGAATACCTGTGGGGCATACTTAAGAGGAAAATTGGAGGCTTCAGAGCCAAGAATAAGGAAGAACTGTGGTCTATAATACAAAATGTATGGTATTCCATACCTTCCGAAACACGCGCCAAGTTGGTTAATTCCATGGGTCGGAGATGCGAAGCCGTCATTAAAAATAAAGGTGCAACGATCAAGTACTAAACGAATATGAACGAATTTAACTGTTAAGTTATTCTTTACCAAAAAGAAAAACACAATTATAATATTGTTTCTATTGTTTTCTCCAGGGTAAAATGGCTGTTAATATTAATTTGAATTTTTTTCATTACTACTTTTTCTTTTTATTAATAAATTTAATATTGTGTATATTTTAAACTTTATAGTGACTTATTGCATGTATTTTTAATTTTCAATTTCTTTCCAATAAATTTTTGTTTTAAAAAAACGGCACAGAAGAAGCTTGTTTCTTTTATTTTTTTCCATCACTGTAAATTAAGAAGTCCAGTGATGCCTAGCTGCTTGAAAAATACGGATAGCTCATGAAGCAACTCCTGAGAAGAATTGCTCAACCTGCTTCTAGATACGCATTTTTCAGGAAGCTCCCAAACTGTCAATAACACTAACAATACTAGTATATTCTTATAAATTTATCTACAACTTCAAACCATACAAGACCAGAAGGTATAATACCAGTCTACCCCAAAGATTAGTGATATTATTCTGCAAATCCTAGAGATACTCCTTAATACGAGTAGCTATCTAGATTTGGTCCATATTCCTTTGCTATGAAGAGAAGTTATATAGCGGGAAAATTTTCCCATGCTGAACTGAAAGTTTCATAGCTATTATTCTATCATCATTCCTTCTTAAAACTTTTGAGTGACTGAACAATGATTTCTATCTACAGCCCAACACGTACTGTAAAGGAAAAAAATCGGTGGAAACAGCTCCTCATACACTGACAAGAACCATCGAATACTCCCCCTATTATAAAGAGTTGCCTTCCTTGATCTACAGATCGCTTTGAACAATGTCGAAACATCTGCAATCACGTCTGCACTGTCATTTCTAAATGTAGAAGGTTCGGTAATTAGTCTTCGGTAACGGTCAGCTGACAAGGCGTTGTCCTTTAATTCCTTCTTTGAAACTTTGTAGCGGCTGAGTTGGTAATATATCTGGAAGCGGTCAAGCGGATTACGGAGTGATTGTCTATGCGAATGACTTTTGCCGTATGCCGGAAATCATTCTAATACTCTTAAATATCTCTTACAAAATAGCTTTAACAAGCTAGCAAATTGGGCAGAACGTTGTTTACAGGGTGTTCACCCGCAAGAAACAGATTTTGTCCTTTTCTCAAGGAAATATAAAATTCCCCATATAGACCTCCCTTCCACTAAGGGTATACCACTAATATTCTAAGTTGGAAACCTTATATTCTCACGCAAAAAAGCCATTGGGAATAAATGGGGGCGCGTATTACTCACTGGCTATGTACCTCGGTAAACAGACCGATTCTAACATACGGCGCGCATGGCAGTACGGTGGAGAGCTCTATACCAAAACACTAATTTTTTAATACTAAGTAAGCCCCAACGGTCGGCTTGTCTGTACATAGGCACTTCGTACGATCCCATCCGCTGCACCGGACCAAGGTTGCAAAAGCTTAAATCACTTGTTAGATTAAGCTTGGCTTTAATTCACAAGCTAGTGAGTGACTTATGAATTAAAAAAAATATAATTCAGAACCTACTAAATGACTTATGAATTAAAAAAATTTAAGTCATGGGCAAGTGACTTATGAATTAAAAAAATTTAATTCAAAACCAACTTAGTGACTTATGAATTAATGGATAAATACTGATCAGAAAAATTATGAAATGGATAATTTATAAGCTAGCGTGATAATCTTATGATTTAAAAACTAGATTTGAAAGATAAAAAGATATTCAAAATTAAAAATTTATTAAAATAAAATAAAAATTAAAATTAAATGTTACACTTACTGACTAGGTACCAAAAGATTCGAAGTGCTTAATTAAGAAAACGGAATGTTTTTTTTTTTTTTTTAATTTTATTGAAAATACAAATTGAATTAGTTTCAGGTACTTGAAACAATTTTACAAAAAAATATCAAATAATCAACTCATGTAAAATATGAAAACCAAAAAATTTAAAGGCATATGCATAAAAATATGCACTCACGAAATTTATATAATGATAATCCATCATTTACTCAACACAAAAATTTTATCAATATTGCTTTTTATTTAATTGGATTATAGGGACTGCATAACCGGCAACTCCCAAAAAATTATCCAAAAGCTTTCGTTATAATTAAATAATTATGTAGTCAAAACAAGCTTAAAAATTTCCAATCTACCAACTAACTTATGAATTAAATTTTTTTTAATTCATAAGTCACTTAGTAGCTTAGGATTAAATTTTTTTTAATTCATAAGTCACTTTGGGGATTGTGAATTAAATTTTTTTTAATTCATAAGTCACCAAATATCTTATGAATTAAATTTTTTTAATTCACAAGTCATCTATAGACTTATGACTTAAGGATTTTTTAATTCAAAAATTCGCAACCCTGCACCGGACATTCTGTTCTCTAAAACCCATCGATATATTCAGCAAACAAATGGTTGCAAACACAGCTATTCATCTCAAAGACTCCTGGCAGTAGATCATTATTGAAATTGGCCACTCGATCGTTCTGAACTAATTTGGTTCACCTTCAAGTATCATCTGCTGGGGGCTAAGCCACAGGGAAATTCCAGGAAATTGTTTAGCTAACGAACTCTGCCAAAAAGAAAACAATGATACCTTTATTACCGCACATCGTCTCCGTAATATGTTTTATAACGGGAAGCTGTTCGATAAGCAAGCACACGACGCGGATTGGAGTTTATTCTAACGATTTCTGCTGCATAAACGAATAATAGGAGCAATCGATTCCTGACCTTCATCTGCGAGAACCTCTAGAACCAGAACCAATTTTACTAAAGTAAAAAAACAAGTTTAGAGTGTTGACGGAATGACAGCTTTCTGTGATATATTTCATACTCAAGTTGTCCGTTTCTAAAAAAAAACACCCCTTTACCAGTGTAGCGCATTTTATAGATTTTTATAAATAAAAACAAAACCTCATCCTATTTCAAAATGGTTATTTTCACCTGGTCCCTGCCACCCCTACAATACATTTCGAACTTTCCTTGAAATAAAATTTCACGAAAGCTATTCAAAATTTAATCACAGAAATTTTTCATTATTCTGCAACTTAAGCTGCTTTAGGCTGTGTATTGTTTTTTTTTTTATGTTTAGAAAACCCCCACGCCATAAATACTCGTACATAAATCAGGCACTAAATCTCAAATTGATTACTCCAAATAAGTCTCTTAAGCTTCTTTCCAATTGAAACACAGCTTCCTTTAAAACTCAAACTAGACATTACTTGATCATAAAATAATAATACAAACAACATTAAGAAAGGTTTAACTACCAGTTGTTGCTCGATATTAAAGTGCCCACACCTACACCTTCACGACATTTTATGGACCCATAGAGTATAGGACGATAATAAATCTAAATGTTTACTCATATTTTACGTGTAATTAACTTCAAAATCCCCTGCAAAAAGAAATAAAATCAAAATTACCTGAAAACCCATTTACATAGTAAATCTAAGTAACTGGAGAAGGGAAAGAAACGACATTGTTTTGGCACCCTGTTCTGTCCCATCGTCCCCTAACAGGGGACTTACATTCTTATACTTTACAAACAGTGCGACTCAGTTAGTTAGTTTCTGTTAAAAAATAAGCAGGATTGGACTGGCCTTAGCCGAAACTTAGTTCCCGTGTCTCTGAGGAAATCGTAGTCTGTAAAGTCTCATCAATATCGGTTGAGTAGTTTCGAATAAAATCTGATGGAAACAGACAGAAATGCTTCAAAAAACTTTGAAATTCGAGCTGTCTCAGAGTTTCACAAACGTCTAGAGCATCTAAAAGTCATTTTAGGCGAAGTTCAACGGTGTTGACTAACAGAACCACGCCGCTTGGGTCCTAGATATAACACAGGTATACACACATTTTGGTGCCGATACTTTTTGAACTGTTCTTTAGTAAATTTGACCTCCTGAAAACGAATCTGCAATCGGTTTTTGCCTAGCAGCTCCCGTTTTCATGTTATGGGGTAGGGTGTTGCAAACCTGACACCACTTAGAAATACCCAAAATAATTGGGAAAAGAAGAAAGTAAAACATTTTTTCTTTGAAAATCCAAGCTCATTTAGTGATATTTACATATAAATATAAAAAAATAATAAAATAATAATTTTATTAACAAGATACTAGCGAGTACATTTCATATACAATATATTTTTCACTGCTGATTTGATGTACTGGAACCCAAGAAACTTCGTTTTTTGCTTGATCTGCAATGTGGTTTTTTCGGACAATCTCTTAGCAGATTCCAGCAGTAATCTGCCATCATATGCGTATCCCACTTGCCCTGGTATCGATCTTCCATTGTCCTTATATCCTGGTGAAATCGTTCACCTTGCTCTTCACTCAAGTCTCCCAAGTTTTCAGGAAACCGGTCCAAATGGTTTTGCAAGTAATGCACATTGATGCTCATGTTGCATCCAAGCTCACGAAAAGCAGTCAGCATGTTCTGAACTAAATCCTTACAATTTAAAGCCTTCTTGTTTTCGACAACTGACACAAATGATGTCCACGCTTTTCGCTCTTTTTCATTCATAGATTCAACAAAATTGGTGTCCTTTATTAACCGTCTGGTTTGAGGTCCATCGAATATGCCAGCTTTTATTTTTTCAATGCTTAATCCTTGCATCTTTGTAGATATGAATTTAAAACTTGATGAATCCTTATCTAGAGCCTTAACAAATTACTTCATTAAGCCAAGTTTTATATGAAGTGGAGGCAGGATTATTTTATTCCGATCAACCAAAGGCTCATTAATAACATTTTTTCCTCCAACAACCATGTTCTCTCTTTCAGGCCAGTCTTTTTTTACCTAGTGATCTTGGTTAGCTCTGCTATCCGAAAGGCACAAGAAGCAGGGATATTTTGTGTATCCACTTTGCTGTCCAAGGAGAAAGTTAACCATTTTCAAGTCAACACAAATGACCCACCCATGTTCGTGATACTTAATCTTTTCCAAGACTATAGCTATATTCTTGTACTCTTCTTTCATTTGTATTGTAATGTATGTATTGTATTTGTATTGTAATGTTTTACCAAGGGTTCGTAATAAATAAAACTTATTCACTGTTTAAAACTTCCACTTATTTATTTCGTAAATAAAACACTTCACTTTTTTACAACCAAACCATTTATTGTTCAACATTCAAATATACCGAAACTAATTTTCGAAAACGAAAACAATTTACTTATATCTTTACAACCAACTTTACCCTTTCACTATTAAAAACAAACTGTGTCCAGTCGGCAACACAGTTGTCTTATATAGCAAAATTTAGGTTCTATTATTTTAATTATATAATTATAATTATAATTTATAATAAGATAATTATATAATAATTATATAATAATAATTATATAATAAGATAATTATCTTTCTATGGCAGGTAAAGGGGGTAATAATTACCCTTCTATGACAGGTAGAGGGGCTAATAATTCCCCTTCGAACATTCTTTAATATGAATTTCTTGCATATAAATTTTTTAAATTAGCGTAAATTGAATATTTCTGTAACTCAAAAACTAGAGCTGCTAGCGAAAAATGGTTTTCAGTTTTGAAATCAGCGTTAGAAGTATAAATAAAATCAGCAAGGCACCAAAAAAAATTTTTTTTTTGTAGACCTGTGTTATTTAAACAAATCGATTAAGATTTTTAGACCGAAGTTAGAGGGAATGAGTAAATTAAAGGAAACAGCTTGATCTGATACAAATTTCTATATAAAATTTTAATCGTCCTTTATTGTACGAAAACGAGTGAAGCAATTTTTTTTAATCTAATTTTGATTATGCTAGTTTAAAACAAACATGTTCTATGGGGCCTTATATCTAATCAAGCGAACCCCACTGTATAGAGTATATGTTGTAACATTCAACAGTATAGACTTTAAATGCATAGACAGAGCCTATGAGTAAATATGTTTATATTTAGAACTCCATTTTTGTTTACTCATTTAATTATACAAGCTGATGTGGGTTAAAATGGTGCGATATTTTCTAAAGCAATTAAACGCAAAGAAACGCGATATCCTTGAGAGTCACATTCTTTTTTATTTCCGTGTGTTTGGTTAATGATCCCATGAAATTCCTGGATGGGTGTGATGCGCAACGCGAATCGACATTGATTTTTTTGTGTTCGTTGTCTTTTAGCTTAGAGACTCTGAAGCCTTTTATCTATCCCCGAGGAAGTAGAAGCATCACAAAAAAGGGGGAGTGTGACACAGGACGACATCTGAGAGTGAATTTTATTAAGAAGGATCCTTGCGCGCTGCCATTTAATGAATTTTCTTTTGTACTCCCATTTGAATACTCGTACTACATTCGGCGTATATTCCTCTAGGAGATGTTTGACAGTCTGTTTGCGCGCATTATTTTCGCAATTGTAAGGACTTTGTAAAACCCGCCTTGGTGGAGGCGCCAAGAACCTATTATAAAGCACAAACAAAGATGTCAAAAGGATCTGAACACGCCATGTGGCTGTAATGTTCGGATTTGGGTGGTGATGGCAGAATTACAAAGCTGTGTATCGAAGTTTTTATTGATGCATTGACAGAGCAGTGTTCAACAAAGACCTTATTGGCGAAATGATATCCAAGGATTATCCTCTTTAGGATATCGGGGTGTCTCAAGGGCCCATTGGCATTGAAATATCTGCGTTAACACAAAAGATCATATCATTTGGAAAGAATAAATTGGGTACAGAACCTACTTGAACATTTTTGTAATTGGCTGGCTTGGGGCAATTTTAAAATAGTTTTGTGAATTGAGATGCTTAGAACACAACATCAAGAGAGTATTGCTTTTGGAAAACATCCCATTTCTGATCCGCATCCCATCAGAAACACCATTTAAGATAGGACAACGACCAGTTTGTAGGTTTGGGAAAGCTTGTCCTTATTATTGTTCTCACTGCTTTGTTTTGAAGAATATGCAGGCTATTAGTTTCAACATTGATTCCTAACAACGAGCTGGTTGAGCAAAAATCAAAATGAGGTTTAATGTTTGCTTATTTTTTCTCATTCCCTATTTTTCGAAATTTGTCAAAAGACTTTTAAAATTTAACTTATTGTTGAATCATTCACTTGTTTTTATTTCTAGGTCAAGGCGCTAATAACTGTATGTTTTATAATATAAATAAATTGTCTTAACAATGATACAAATTTTAAAAATTACAGTTTCAGTTTTCAGGGTACTCGTATTAATCCCTTTCGTTTCCACTGTCGGCTTGTTAATAGAATGGTTTTCCTTCGTTGTGGATCACGTTCGGGAATCTTATCGATGATAGATGTGGGACTAAGTTATGGCTGGCTAGGGAAAACTTCCTCTGAGCTTGTACGTTCCTCGAGGCTCTTCAAAATTTTGATGGCTAGTTCGAAAATATACTGGTAAATGGGTCTTACGTCTGCATTCTCGCAGAGCATTTTGTTTGCCCAATCATTCATCGCTCTATCCAAATTGTAGAAGATTTTTTATATTTGATTGAAAAAATACATGGATGCCAAGACATACTATTGTCAACAAGATGGTTGCACACCGAATACAATGCGACCCGCTTTTACCTTTGACTATATTTCGAATTTTTGAGATGTGAACTGGGTGTCAAGATCCTGGGATTTGTCACCGTTGAATATTTAACTTCCCATAGGGAGTTATTTTTTTTTGGAGTTATGCAAACAATCCGAACACTCTAGCAGCTTTGAATACGAATATTCAACCGAAGTTATTAGCCTACATATTTATGTATCATCGAAAATCAAGTTGTCAGAATCAAGACCTGCAAGAAGTCCTGAGAATGACATTTACATAATTTGTATTCCAGTCATACTGGCCGGATCCCAACGATGTACATAAATTTACTTTCCGAAGAGCAATTTCAAATCACTGATGTGATGGTTGAATTGTGGAGACAGAATCCATTGTTCAAATAAAAATATCAGAAATAAATAATAGTACTGAGCGACCGTTGTTGTTTACCAAAGGGAAATTTTACTGCACTATTATTCTTTATTCTCAATTAAAGAAACCTTGTGAATTAATTCAAGTAGTTATTTATTTATTTATTTTATTTACGATTTGCTTACACTGTAAGATATAATATCTTATTTATATATAGTGAAGAATTTTAAATGTACAGAAGCTACAATGAAGTTTAATTTTCAAATTCAATAAATAATTATTTAAAGAGATTATAGAATTCATTAAAACAATATAAAGATACAAAATATTCAATTATTTCTTACATTCATATTTGCAAAATTAATTTTGAGTGCTTTCTTAAATGGAATAGTGCTGTTAATGATTCTAATTTGTCGCAGTAATGAATTCCACAGGCGTGTTGCGTTGACAAAAAACTGGCGTTCAGATGTAAAACGCGGGATAACTAAGAGTCCCAATCTATTTGAATTAAAAAAAGATATTTTTCCAAAGAGATCTACCGGTTGGTGGGTTAGAAGTATATCTGAAAACGAAATCAACGCTCTAAAATTGAGAAGATTTTCAAATGACATTCCAAGAAGCCGGGATGTCTGTAGTGAAATACTTTCGAAGCGTGGTAATCCATGAACATATCGTATTGCACTATTGAAAGCGACAGTTAGTTTTCTTTTACTTTCGTAATCAAGTTTGCAGAATATTTCACAGCCATAAGTAACCAAAGGCAATATACATATGTAAGTGTTTTGACAAGAAATGTTCGGATATTCAAGGGGGTATAATACTGTGTTGACCAACAATATAGGAAATATGATTTTTCCAGGTCAGACTGCAATTATTAAATACGACACCTAAATTTTTCGCTGACTCAACACATTCAATAGGGGAACCATTTAACAATAATAAGGGAAAATAAGAAACATCTAACTTACTCTTTGAAATCACTAACCATTTCGATTTCTTCGGGTTTAGCATTAAATTATTTTGGTGTAACCAACGTTCAATTTCCAACAAATCGTCGTTTATGCAAGTGGCATAGTGTTCGATTAGCCCCAACGGATAACTAAAGTATAACTGAGCATCATCAGCGAATAGTCGTATTGAGCAATATTTAATGGTTGTTGGAAGTTCGTTTACATAGAGGGAAAAAAACAAAGGGCCAAGTATAGATCCCTGTGGGACACTATTATTGTTGGGTAGGAAATTGGAGAGAACTTTGTTAAATTCAACGGCTTGTGTTGTGTTTGACTGCATCAGGAGAAAAGTTATAAGAATGGGAAAGTTTTTTGCAAAGGGTAGAATGATTTACCATATCAAATGCCTTAGGGAAGTCAAGGAGTATCAAGAACGCAACGTAATGATTATCGATGTTAAATTTGTTAAAAATAAAATTCTGGAATTGACAGGACATGGTTCAACCTTTTTTATAAAAAGATATCCGTCTGTAAGTTATTGAATTTTTACTAACAGAAATTTGAATATGAAAATTAATGTCTCTCGAAAAGGAGGCGGTTGGTAACACACATATCAAAGTCTGTTTGTCTGTTTATTCTCTTTCTGAAGACGAGGTCCTTTCTGAATTGGGTAGTTTGAAAAATAGTTTGGGCCTTCCTCCTGATAACATTCCGTCATTATTTTTAAAAAATTGTAGATTAAACTTGTCGAAACCTTTGTTTACTTTCAATATATCTTTGAAAAACGGTGTGTTTCTTGACTGCTGGAAGAGTTCGTACATAACTCCGATTCATAAATCGGGATCAAACAATGTGTTGAAAATTATAGGGCTATTGCAAAATAACAGTTAATCCCAAAAGCGTTTGAATCTCTTGTAAAGAAAAGGATATATGAAGCTGTAAAAAAATATATGTCACCTTCTCAACACGGGTTTGTCAGTGGTTAGTCAACAGCAACTTATCTTGCATTTACAAAGTTCTGTGTTAATGCTATTGAAAAACGAAACCAGGTAGATGTAATTTTCTTAGACTTTTCGAAGACATTCGATAGAGTCAATCAAAAAATACTACTTAAGAAGCTTGAGTCTTTTGGATTTTATGGTCAATTACTAAACTGGTTGAAGAGCTATCTGATTAACCGTGTCCAGTATGTAAAAATCGGCCCTGAAAAATCGGTGACAATTTTAAACCACTCAGGTGTTCAAGAAGATTTAGATAAATTGCTTGAATGGTGTTATTTGAATGACATATCTTTAAATATAAGCAAATGTAAGATTATGTCATTTTCACGATTATCCTTTCCTTTTGCTTATACTTACAAAATTTCAAGCAATGAGCTTGTGAGAGTTTATAACCACAAAGATTTAGGATTTATATTTGATGTAAAATAAGATTTTAGAATGCACGTAGATTACGTTATATCTAAAGGCAACTCTATGCTCGGATTTTTAATGAGAAAGTCTCAGGATTTTAAATGTCCTTTCACGTTGAAGTGTCTTTTCGTTAGTTTCGTTCGACCAGTTTTAGAATACTGTTGAGTTGTCTCGGCTCCATACTAAAAAAATGTTTCAAGTAGAATAGAAAGGATTCAAAAACGATTCACGATGTTTTCGCCTCGAAATCTAAATTGGACCGCTCCTATGCCTGCAAATAAACCTCGATGTGTTTTGATTGACTTAAAAAGTCTTGAATCTAGGAGAGTTTACTTTTCGATCTTCCTTGCGGGTGATGTTATAACTGGTCACATTAATTGTGCTCCTTTAAAACTGCTGTTTAAACTATACACTCCGGGGCTTTGTTTAAGGCCAAGGGTTAACCACTGTTTCTCTATTCCACATCATTCAACTAATTACGGTATTAATGAACCAACCAATGAACGAGCTTGTAAACTGTTTAATAAATATGCAAATGAAATAGATTTCGAATGATCTAAAAATGTTTTTAAGAATAAAATATTGAATGTGATTTTATTTGAATAACAATAATTTATATTATCTTGTATTATTAAAAAGTTTTGATGTACATTTTTAGTTAAGCTGTTAACATATTTTTACTTGCGACTTATAGGTACTATAAGGCAAGTTATGCATTCGTAAAAAAATTCGAAATCGAGATTTTGATCAAAGTTGACATTACGATGATAGCGAAGACCAAAAAAGGGGGTCTCGCAATTCTGTCTGTCTGTCTGTCGGTTCGACTACAGCCTAAACGGCTCAGCCGATTTTCTTCAAACTTGGTAGATATGGGTTTTAATTTTTCCCCCCCGGACGTTTTTTTCTGTTTTTTTTTAAGACCAAAAATAACGGTACCTGCCATACGATTTTTTTCGAAATTTTATAAATATTTTTTTTCTCAAAAACTGTCCACAGAATTTAAAAAAAAAAAATTGAACAATTTCATTTGGTTAAAACTAGCTAATGGTTGAAAAAAATTTTACAAAAAATTGTTATTTTTGGTAGCCCCCCTGGGTCCATTTTTTTGTTTTTGATTTTCTTGAAAACGGTACAGCCGATTTAAATCATTTTTTTTATGCCAAAGCTCCTCCAAAGTTTGAATATTATTACATACTCAAATTTTCATTTTTTTATTTTTTGGATTTAAAAAAAAAAAAATCAAAATTTTTTTTTTGGAAACTCAATATTTCGAAAACCCCATGCTCGATTTTTTTCAAACTTGACAAATAAAAGTTTCTTAACATAATCTACAAGATTTGAGAAAAAAATTTTGTTTTATCTAAAACTAACGGTACCTTCTATACAAATTTTAAAAAATGCTTTTCGAAAATCGTATTTTTCTCGAAAACGGTTCCAAGAATTTTGCTAAAATTATTTTTCTTTTGATCAATCTTTACGATCTATAATTTAATAAAAAAAAATTGAAATCTAGATATTACTGACTGTACCTACCATAGAACGATTTTTTTTCGAATTTTGAATTACTAGTCATTATGGGCTTAACGGATTTTAACGAAATTTTTTATAAAGAAGCTCCTAAAAAGTTTAAAAAACATTGCATTTAAAAACTTAAAAAAAAAAATCCATTTAAACAAAAAAAAAAGTAATTTTTTTTTGAAAAATTCTATATCAAGAACGGCTTAGTATTTTTTTGGAAATTAGACTTATATTCGTACAATAATAAAAACTTAAGGTTGGCGTACCAAAATTTTTTCTTAAAAATGTTTTAAAAATTTTGTACATAAAAGCTTATTTTTTTAAGGAACCACTACAACGACTTATAATTTTTTAATTTTTGTTCCTGCATAAATTCATATTTGCATAGCATTCTGTTTTTATCTCTTACTACTAAAAGAATTTAAAAAAAAATTCATTTTATCCTTATGAACAGTTTTCTTTAATAACATCCGTTTTTAAAATTCCTTGTCTATTACATAGGAGCAAGCTCGTGCGACCCAGTCTTGCATTTTATTTTTGTAAGTCTAAGAAAGTTTTGTACTTAAATAAATAAATAAATATTTTGAGTAGAGAGCACTTATATTGCAAATTTTTGCAACAACAACAAAAGTTGCAAGTTCATGTAGACCTGACCCATAATCCTTGTTTAAATGCAGTTTGAAATTCGAAAAACTAATTGTGGATTTATGAACCATTTCCTTTCTATAGTAAGATCCATTTAATTGTGGATTTTGAGTCCTCTAGTGGGATATAAGTTCATAGCTCTGAATTTTCTTATAAAATTGGTACAACAATGTTTCCAGATTAAAAGCTTCAATAATTTTTGATTCCACATCAGATTTTGGCATACGAAAGCCGTAGACATATATGGCTAAAGTATTTCCTAGTATGGGACCCAAAAAGTGGCTAAAACTAATAATAAAAGTCACTTGCCTGAAGCTCTTATGATTTCATAGAATTCTTCCTCTTCGATATTGAAAATACGCACAAGTCCTTGTCCTTATTGTTCCCAACTTATAAGAGCCTCCATCCCTTCCAAATCAAATTAGAATTAAATATTTCCGATTCATAGACGAAGACAAGAAAACTTTGTTTGCTAAAAAAAAACCAAAAGTTTCGAATTTAATAAGGAAACAATTTAATATTGAATTCTTTATTTCTTTATGACAAATTAAAATTCTTCTCCAATGTACAGGCTGGTTAAATTGCTATTCGAAACTCGCCCTTCGGCATCAGAATATGCAAATGATGATAATCTTCTCAATATGCAGACTTTTTAAACTCAGTATTAAATACTGAAATCCTTGAGGGTTCCACAAATATGTACGAGCAAAGCCCATAAAATGAAAAAAAAAAAATGTATTAAAATTAATTTAAGCAAAAAGTGCGGTATTACTAGAGCTTAAAGTTATTTCTCTATCAGGGTTACAGGCAACATTTCGAAACAAACCCTTTTCGGGGAACAAAAAAATGGAAGAAGTTTTTGCCTTATCGGGCCCGAAATTGTAAATTACGAAATGGAAATATCTTTTCATGGTCGTTGTTCATGCAGAAATTGAGAAAAAAAAATCTAACTAAATGAAATGAAATCATCTATTTTTTTTGCGTCCTAGAATTTTTTGTTTTAATTCTACTTAGTTTTTTTCTATGTGAAGTTTTTCCTGTTTTGATTGATGAAAAACATCAGTGTGGAAATTCGTATTATGAATTTAAAATAGAGGATCCCACACGGATACATATGTACATAACTGATTTGTTTCTAAAAAGTTTAACATAACATGAGGGCTAACTTTTTTGGTAACTGAGTAAAATAGTCAAAAGAACTCAAAACCCAAATAAATTAAAACAATAGAAATGCAAATCAAAATTAACAAAATGTCAATGAATTATTGGAGTTAGCAAAAAGTCTGTTCCAGGTGATATGTTGTCAATGTAGTGTACTTATTTTGGTTTATTTTGTTTGAAAGAACTTTGCAGCAGAACAAGTTAGAAGGCACATATTTATTCATTGGCATGTCTGCAGTATTGGCGAGATACAATGTTTTTTGGTTGAGAGGAATGCGATTAAAAACTTTTTTATTAAATCAAAACTTTTAAGTTTTTCATCGTGGAAAAAATTAATTCATCTAGAATTGTACAATCAAGAGAAGCTATCTATTGCAATGCTTATTGGAAAGAAATGGGGATTATTATTCAAGTTTCGATATTGAATTCCAGATTTTTCCGCAATATGGTGTCAAAGGGGTTTGAACCTACCGCAAGGATGGTTTCGACGAATTTCAAAATCTTATTGATGGTTAACATAAGTGTAAGTACTAGAAATATAAAGGATATCGTATGTTCGGAAGTTGGATGTATGAGAGCTTGAAGTCAATTATTCTTTTGTTTAATCAACTAAAATAAAAAGTACTCATACGTCAAAGTGTATCATTGGTTCATCGTAGTGGTTTACTGTTGGCCTGATTCACACTCCATGCAGAAATTGGTTGTTGCTTTTAATGACATGGTCAGGTACGTTTATGGTTTGCGAAGATTTGACCACTTTTCCCAATATCATCAACTTGTCCTAGGATGCACGTTCAAGCAATTTCTTGATTCAAGATGCTTGTTTTAACATAAGATTATTCATAGTAAGACACCACCTTATCTGTTTGATAAACTCCGCTTTGCGCGTTCTGCCCGAACCTTGAACCTCATAACTCACTCCTCAAATTATTTGAATTCGTCTAGACTTTTCTTTGTTTATGCCATCAGACTATGGAACTCCCGTCCTATAATGGTAAGGAACAATAAAGTTTAAAAAAGCAATATTTTTGAATTTTCGATAAGAATCATACTCAAACACAGGGTTGCGAATTTATGAATTAAAAAATCCTTAAGTCATAAGTCTATAGATGACTTGTGAATTAAAAAAATTTAATTCATAAGATATTTGGTGACTTATGAATTAAAAAAAAATTAATTCATAACCCCCAAAGTGACTTATGAATTAAAAAAAATTTAAATCCTAAGCTACTAAGTGACTTATGAATTAAAAAAAAATTATTCACCACCTACCAAGTGACTTATGAATTAAAAAAAATTAAGTCATCAGGGAGTAAGTGACTTATGAATTAAAAAAATTTAAGTCATGTGCAACAAAGTGACTTATGAATTAAAAAAAAATTAATTCACCACCTACTAAGTGACTTGTGAATTAAAAAAAATCAAGTCATCAGGGAGTAAGTGACTTATGAATTAAAAAAAAATTAATTCACAAGTCAGTTGGTGACTTGTGAATTAAAAAAAATTTAATTCATAAGTTAGTTGGTAGATTGGAAATTTTTAAGCTTGTTTTGACTACATAATTATTTAATTATTAAGGAAAGCTTTCAAATCTAGTTTTTAAAACATAAGATTATCACGCTAGCTTATAAATTATCCATTTCATAATTTTTCTAATCAGCATTTATCCATTAACTTATGAATTAAATTTTTTTTAATTCATAAGTCACTAAGTTGGTTTTGAATTAAATTTTTTTAATTCATAAGTCACTTACTTGCTGATGATTTAAATTTTTTTAATTCATAAGTCACTTACTTGCTCATGACTTGAATTTTTTTAATTCCTAAGTCACTTAGTAGCTTGGGAATTAAAATTTTTTAATTCATAAGTCACTTACTTGCCCATGACTTAAATTTTTTTAATTCATAAGTCACTTAGTAGGTTCTGAATTAATTTTTTTTAATTCATAAGTCACTAAGAAGCTTATGATTTAATTTTTTTTAATTCACAAGTCAGTTTAATTCATAAGTCAGTTCCTAGCTGCTGAATTATATTTTTTTTAATTCATAAGTCACTCACTAGCTTGTGAATTAAAGCCAAGCTTAAGCTAACAAGTGACTTAAGCTTTTGCAACCCTGCTCAAACAGCAATTTTTTTTTTTTTTTTTTTTTTTTTATAATCTACACGCGCTCAAGGGATTATGATTACCCTTTAAATGTTTGAACACAGCGCGGGCGTGAAGTTAAGGAAGAGAAAGAAGGATAGGAAAGATGTGTGGCGCGATGTTCTGAGACTGAAGGTTGTTGTCTCAGATATTTTTACCTCCAGGGATAGCGGCTGAACTAAAGCGGAGAATGCCGTGTCTTATTTTTATGTCGCTTATAATTCACATTATTTTATTCGTGTTCATCCTTGTTAGGCATACTAGTTTAACTCAATAACATGTTGTTAGTGTTATGCCTGAACAACATGTAAAGAGTAAACCAGCACAACCCATTGATGACAATTTTAGAAAGTTTTTAATGGAATTAAAACGGCATAGACGACGGCAGGGATCGAACCTGTGATCATGAGGTTCACAGGCGAGCACACATCCATCGCGCCACGGCCACCCCCATTTGAAATAATAATTATCTGAATATAAAAAAAAAAATCTTACTCTAATTTTTTTTAAATTAATTACTTGAAGTTATTTTTAATTTGCTTATATTTTTATAATTTTCCTTTATCCGCACTATTTTTGTATTAACTCAGGTACTATAGAAGACAATGTCTTATTTGTACACCACTTTTTATAAAATTGAAACTGTCAAGTACAGAAATTCTTTCCTTAGCCGAACTACACGAATGTGTAGTTATGTAATTATGATAATTAAAGACCAATGCAAGTCCTTTGAAGAAATCGGCCAAATTCAAAGAAGTGATATCCTCCTCCTTCCACTTTGCCAACTTTACTCTTATCCCTAGAATTTTAATAAGTCAATTCCTTTCACTCCGAAATTTCCGTCCGAAGTCTCCTTCACTACATTCATGACAGCACTATAAATATGGAATTATGTTTCATACTGACTCATCGATTTAATCAAAGCTCGAGCTTGTCCCGAACTAATTTATAAGTAAACGGATGCTAAAACAAAATGAAAGCGAAGATACACTCTTGACCAAGAAATCGTCGTTCTTGAACCAGAAAACGATAAAAACAAAATCCCAACAGATAAAATTAATTTTCCATATCTGAGGGGAAGCTGGGTGGTTTCGGTTCCTCCTTTATCTCTAATTGGAATGTGAACAGAGGGGGCAGGTGACATTGTTGGGGAAGCTTTGTAATAAATTAGCAGTCTACGTGGGTGCAAAAACTCGCAAGGATATAAACGGGAAGAACGCTCCTTCGTCCTTTTATTTGTATTTACTTATTTATTTTCCTTTATTTTTGCTTAAAGTTTAATGGATGTACGTATGTATTTAATTTTCTTGTGCGTTGGGTGTATCTTTGTTTGGTTTATGAGGATTTCGTCTGGTTTTTCTTTTTTTCTGGTGGACTTTTGAGTTCCGAGTCCTTTTATTATTTATTTGAAGTATTTTTTTTTTAATTTTTTTTTATTTTATCTGCCTCTTGGGTTATCCCGTGTTTTAAAAACGTTATCAGATTTCGTTTAATCTCTGGCCCCCATTGCGTCAGAGATGATTTTTTTAATGAAATATTATTTTTTCTCTGTAAAATTCTTCCCTTTGAGTTCATGTTTTTTCTTTCTCTGTGTTAACTTTCAAAAAGAAAATCTTTAAATGTAACTTAAAAATTATTCTGCTTGTAGAGTACAAAAAAAACAAGCTTTATTGTTAACGCATTTGCGTGTATTCAATTTTAAGGGTTTGTGTATAGATTTTGTATTTTTTGGAACGTAAATGCTAAGAAGGGAGGATTGCGGTTATTTTCCGAGGATTTATTTTTAATGAGACTTTAATCTATCTTTTGTGAGTGCAAGAGGCTGCTATTTGATTTTATCATTATTATTATGAAAATCTACGATGAGAATATTGCGTTGGTTGGCGTCTTTGGTGTCCATCAAACTTGGGCTAGATGGTTGTTTCGGTTTTATAATTTTAAGGGTATTACAATTTATAGAAAAGACCCCAATTTGTATGTGCCTCAATTCAAGAGGATGTGAAATAATTTTCAAAAAAATGTTCATTTCTTTCTTGCTCTTCTTTAAAGGGATTGAAGAATTATCATAAAAGTTAAGTGTTTAAGGCTAGGACCGCACTTGCGATTTCAATCGCACGATTTCTTAGTCGCAAAAATAGAACGCATGCATTTAAATGAGAATGAACGCACTTGCTACCAACAAATCATGACGATTTAAAAGTCGCAATTTGTTTCATTTTTCTTGCGATGCGATTGTCGTAAACTTAAATGAAACACATGTACTCAAATGGATATGCCCACACTTGCGATTTAAATTACTACGACTTAAAAATCGTAGTCGCAAAGAGAAATTAGCATGCACGCACTTGCGATTTTTAATCCACGATTTTTTAGTCGCAAAAAGTAAGACACATGGCCTTAAATCTGAATGCACGCACATGCGACTTAAAAATCGTAGCGATTATAAAAATGAAACAAGTTCTATTTTTTCAAGCGATTTTTCTGTCGCTACTTATTTGTAGCAAATGCGTGCACTTACATAAGAAGTAGTGTGTTTTATTTTTCGCGATTAAATAATCGCGCGGCAAAAAAATCGCAAGTGCGTGCATGACAATAATTTGTAGCGACTACGACTTTTTAATCGCCTCGACGAAAAATCGCAAGTGCAGTCCTAGCCTTAATCTTGAACTTAATGGTTTGAGGAAGATTCGTAATTCAAAATAAAGAACATAAAAAAATTCAACATAAAACAAACGACGCGCTCAAAAAAGTTTGATAGGCTCAAAGACGGCACAAAAGTAACCGAAGTTCGTCCTACAGTCATTTATTCGCGTTGAGAATACTTGATCCCTTCATTTCCTAAAGCTCGTCAATGTCGTCCAAAAATGCACTTGTGTTCTTATTTTGGCCAGAGCTGGAGAACTGGACATTTTTAAAGTAAACGAATGACTGTTTCCTTTTCTTGCTGGGCTCCACATCTACCGCAGTGAGTGTTTAGAGGAACGTCATGCCCGGTAGAGATATCAATAATTCTGACTATGTCTTGCCTGAGTCTGCATATCAGATCAAGTGTTAATATTTTGTGATGCTTTTTTATTCAAAGGCTGAGGTAGCGTCAGCTTGTCCAGGGTCAGTCCGAAGAAAGCACAAAACTCGGTTTTGAAAGTTCAGAAATCCAAATAATGTCCGACTTTATTCAGTTTTATCTTAATTCTAACTAACAATTTATTTCATATACTTGTACAATTGTATCAAATCCTTAAATAACTAACACGGTATTTCATATAGTTCACAAATTTTCATATACCTAAATAATTAACACGGTATTTCATATACAAGGGTGAGACGGTGGGATTAGATCCCTAGCCTTGACTGAAGCTACAAGCAGAACGCAGTGGGATTAGATCCCTAGCCTAAGGCAGCGACAAGACACGGTCAGACGGTAGGCTTAAATCCTTAGCTTTGATTTAAACGCCTGGCAAAATCGGTAGTGAGATTAATCTCTAGCCTCGGCTCAAACCGCAGCGGGGTACAAACGGGGTAGGATTAAATCTTTAGCCTCAAACAAACGTTCGTGGCAAAACAAGGGGCAACGGTGACAGAAGGCGGAATAACTTCCCTAGCCTTGACTGAAGCTATAGGCAAAACGCAGCAGGATTAGATCCCTAGCCTAAAGCAGCGACAAGACACGGTCAGACAATAGGATTAAATCCTTAGCTTTGATTGAAACGCCTGGCAAAATCGGTAGTGAGATTATTCTCTAGCCTCGGCTCAAATCGCAGCGGGGTACAAACGGGGTAGGATTAAATCCTTAGCCTCAAGCAAACGGTCGTGGCAAAACAAGGGGCGGCGGTGACAGAAGGTGGGATAACTTCCCTAGCCTTCACTGAAGCTATAGGCAAAACCCAGCAGGATTAAATCCCTAGCCTAAAGCAGCGACAAGACACGGTCAGACAGTAGGATTAAATCCTTAGCTTTGATTGAAACGCCTGGCAAAATCGGTAGTGAGATTAATCTCTAGCCTCGGCTCAAATCGCAGCGGGGTACAAACGGGGTAGGATTAAATCCTTAGCCTCAAACAAAGTTTAAGACAAAATAAAGGGGAGGTACCGAGAAGGCAGAACAACACACACACAATTTACGGCCAGAGCTTTGAAACGTCTGGATGGTACACTACGTACCCTATCAGCGTGTTTCGGGGATAATCTGCAACCTTAGTACTCTATATTGGTACCACAACAACAATAGGCGAGAGAGAATCCGATTTTGTCTCGATTTTCCACCTCCCTATATCATATCCACCGTCATCAGCAAATGTGAATATATAAAATTAAACACAATGTACTCCTCATATTTTCTTGTTGTACCACCGACGACTAAACTTCATTGTATGTTGTATGTACATCTCCGTGTGCACCTAAAGGTATGCAATTGTTTTGATATGTTAGGTGGTTCGGCAGAAAAGGCTGCTTTAGGTGAGTAGCTGAGTAGTTGCGTCGGCGCGGCGGCGTGCCGCGGTGGCTGAAGTATGTGACTTCGATACAGTTTTATTATAAATAGTCCAAATCTTCCTATAATGCAGTTAGTTAAACTTTTCAACCAGCGATATTTTTTTTTGTTAATTGAGAGAAATCGTCGTAAAATCCAGCGGAATATTGACTCTTTCCGCAAGTGAATCATAATGGGCCAGCTTCCATCAATGCTACTATGATCCGAAACCAAGAATAGAGTGACACTGAGGTGAATATTGAGACTAACAAGTTCATTCCAGGATTTCTGGACCAATTTCCAAATTGGCTGATGTATTAGAATTGATGACTTTATCAGGCGCCTGTCCGTGATAGAAGCGGTATTCCGGCTCTGATTTGGATCTTGTTTGAGTCCCGTGCATACTTCCCTGATGGCCAGTAATTCAGATTGAAAAACACAAGCAAAGTCGGGTAGCCGAAAAAACCTAGATAGCGCTATTGACTAACGTCAAAATCATTCCCGCTTTTTATAAGTAATTGGTCATCAAATGCTTTATGAAATGGGAGAATGTTTATCAGTCGTTGGTCGCTCTCATACGAAAAGGCATTGAGTCGAGGTCATTGTTCGATTCTCAGCCCTGCCACTTCAAAACAAAAAATGCGTTTCATCTTGCAACAAAGTGACTAGTCCTCCAAGAGCATCTCTTTTTATCAATTATATTGGTCCAATCCATTTCTGTTTCTAACACGAGAGTTGTAAGTCACTAGGCCTTGGTTATACTACTCGTACGATGATATGAAACAAAAAGAGTTGGTCCCGCAGTTTTACAATGTATGTTTGTATCTCTGAGGGCCTTATTCACCTGTATTATCAACCGATTAAGCTGACTTATCAAATTTTTTGTTGCCGCCAATGTCCACTTATCAGAGAGTGCGTTATAATGTCTTTGCTTCTAGTTGTTATTTTTTTCTTATAAGAAAACCATAACCATCATTTTTGTATCTTTTATACAACTACAAAAAACACCATAATTATATTTGTAAATCATCATTCAAAATGTATGTATCTTATTCAGCCTTAGGTAAAGAATATTGCCAACATTCCCACCAAAACCACTTTCATCATCGGTTAATAAAGTATGACTTAAGCAAACAATCAAGGAGCCGCGCAAAGTAAGAAACAAACTTTTGAAGGACACTCTCTTGTGCAAAGGAGGCTAATCTAATAAAATTTTATATTAACTATGCACAGCTCGAATAACTGTCACTTGCAATGCCAAAAAGCCTGGGCTAATAATATTAAACTAGAAAACTTTGAAACTTTGCCCTGTAAGTCTCTTGGCTGGCGATATAGAAACGAGACTAATCGGTGATATCCTTCACGAGAAAGGGAATGTAATGCTGATTTAATTAGGTCCTTCAGTCTATTTTGTCTACATCAATGAGATGAAATGAGATGAGTGCTTTGGTGAAATGTTAATTTATGTTCTTGATGTAGAACTATCTGGCGAGTAAGTTGTTTCCAAACATGAACTTTCTTTTTTCTTCTTTGTTGATCTTTAAAGTATTTTTATTTAGATAACTTTTGTTTTAAACTAATTTGAGAGTTTAGTTTGAGATTTTGGGAATCTGAACAAATAATTAAAATTAACTTTAAGATACAATTATTATTTAATATTTAATTTGGTATAAAAAATTGTGTAATTGTTTTCGAAAAAAAATTAAGCTATCTACTACATTCGTGGTCTGAGCCTAAGACCACTTAGGCGTGCGTCATGACGAAAGAATTCGGCTAGATTATTCTTTTGGAAGTTTTAGTTTTTACCATAGCTGAAAGAATTGCTTATTATATTATTATAACCAAGCAGAAACCAGAGAGGTTGCTTGAGAAGCTAGATGATGCAAATATATACATTTTAGTAAAAGTTTAAACTATTTAACATTAAATAAGAACTATAGTATAGTTTATTTGAATTTAGGTCAGGTTCTTAATTTTTTATGGTAAACCAAATATCCTAATAAAATTCTAGAGACATGCTTTGATATTATGACAAAGTAAATATTTAAACAAGTTTCAAGTTTTTTCAGCATCCCCGCTGATGTAACCATGGGCTTCTATCACTGAGAAACTTTTCTTCGAAATGTTGACTGTTAATAAAATTAAACTTCTATCTGACTTTAAATCTGACAAAAACGTGTCTGAAGCCATAATGTTGATATTAACAAAACCGTTCGCAAATGACTTAAAAGGTAAATGCTAAATATCAATAACGTGGAAGCCAGCTCCTAAGCTTATTCTGTCCTTCGGTTCGAAATAGACTTGGTGTAGTATCTAAGTGAAATAAAAAACATTCTTCCAAAACCAATCAAATGCAAGGATTATATTCCAAAATATTAAAAAAATCTGCGCCAAAAAGCAGAAAAGTGGGAGCATTTGTTAAACACATTAGTCTTAAAGAAATTAAGACACAGGGAGTAAAATGAAATAGAAGAGAAGTAATTTTCCGATGTTAAAAGCCAACCCAACTGAAGGAACCCCCGATAAATTCAAGCAAGCTAGACAGATCTGTCATTCACATTCGACGAACAAAATTTTTACATGACCTACAATCAAGGCAAAAACTATTTCAGTACCCTAAAGTTAGTAAAAATTTGTTATTATTTAGAAAAAAAAAATTATGGAATACTACTTCGTCTTCGGTTTTATCGCTAGTCTATAATTACAGTTCCTATGTCAGCTAACAAGAAGTAGCGTATTCGATTACAGTACAGTTTGCTTTAAATTCGACGCTGACAGAAAGTGTTTTATGATTCCTCCAGTACTAGCAACTGTGATACAAATCAAATAGTTTAATCACCAGTTGAAAGAGAACCGCGCACTGGCAACTCTTTACTCACTCTCACACTCTTTTCTCTCTTGCGCTTATAGAAAACAGCTCAACTGTTGCGAATTAATTTTAGACAATCGTTTAGTTTGTGTCAAAACACAAACTTTTTAGTTGCTCGAATCGAGTTGCTCTAAGTGCGCGGTGTCTCATATAAGCCCATATGTTTCATTTCAGCAACTAAACAGTTGCGAAACTAAAAACTGAATGTGCGCACCTGGCCGTACAGTTTCAACAGTACTGAAATATCTCGATATATACAAATCCTCTGGTCCGGATAGCATTCCCCTATTGTTCTGAATAGGTGGTCTTCAATCTTTTGGTGCTTTTCAATCTGCCTTACTCTACTGGTCTTTTTCTGAGTTTAAACTAGTATTTGTCCAGCCTCTCCCTAAAAAAGGCGACACAAGTTGTGGTGGATAAAAATAAATGCTGGTGTGCCACAGGGCTTCATTTTGTCTCCGATTCTCTTTTTCATATAAATCAGTGATCTTTTGTCTGAAACTTCCTGTTAAGTTATTTTTTGACAAAAGGACTCTCAGCTTTTCATATTTGTTTTCAGATTTAGGTCCTTGTCGTTTGGATGTGGATTTATGACGGCAGCGTATGATGAGCTCATTAAATTCTGATACCACTAGCATTGTAAAATGGGAATCCATAAACCGCATTGAAGTTACTAATCGCTTATCGTATCTTTGCTCTCTCTTGCAAACAGCATTTGATGTTCAAAAAAATAGTGTTGCTGATATGCACGGTGTCTGAAATCCAACCGTGTGTCGTATTCTAAAAAGGGTCGTGTGTGCGATAAATCAATAGAGTGTTGCCGGCAAAGATAGTTTTTTCGAAATTTTTTATTGAATTATCAATATGCCGTTGTCGGTGATGTATTAATTGGACTCTAATGAAAACATACTTGAACATACACTATAAGGTAGTCAACAAAATTTCACGATCCAACAAGAAATATTGGTTATCTTCGACTGATAGCGCTCGCAGTAGACGGTGATGGCTTGGCCAACGTCGTTTTCAAAAAGCTAAGACCGATGTTGCCACCAACCCAAAATCCACACTAAACAGTGACTTTCTCTGGATGCATTGCAATTTGTATGTCTTGCAATCATTTCAAATTTGACAATTTGGTTTTTCGACACATTATACAAGTTAGTCATTTGACCACGTTGTTAAACGTTTATCTAGAAAACAGACTCAATAAATGTCAGCCAATTTGACAGATATAGTTTCAACAATATGGCCGCAATCAACTGTCAAAGTTGCTGAAATGCGTCCGACAGCTCGAGTTCTAAGGAATTTGAGACACGGTACAGAAGTAACCAAATTCCGTCCCAGAGCCATTTCGTGGAGTGACGAAAAAACATCAAGTTCTTGATATTCGTTTCCGAAAGTTCGTCAATGTCTATCAACAAAATATTTCGCCTTTTTTATGTTACTACACTACCCTCTTTATTTTATTTTCTACACCACATGATAGATAATAGAATTAAAAGAGGGTGAAATTCAATTCTAAACAAATAAATTATTGATTTTCCTGATTAAAGTGTCAGAGCTGCCATCAAGTTATAGCGTATATCTTTTGAGTTTAGAAGGAGAAATTCGTTTGACACGGGTTCCAGATTCAGTGATGATAAAAATCAATACATGGCTCCGTTGTGGTTAAGGCATTGTTTCATATTCAATTTTCCTGCCATTGTAAACAGAATATACTATATATGCGCGAAGTCGAAAAAAAAACAAACAAAGGCTGTTATTTATGGGGGTTCATTAAAGCGGTTGGTTTTTGTTATTGAAAAAGTTTAAAATGCTTATGGCTGAGATAGAATATAGATTATGCTTATGCCGCCTGGGTATTTTGAATTGGAAAAATACAGAAAAAATGTGTTGTTTTTTTTCAATTTTGATTTGTAAGGTACTAAATTATTTCTTTACAATCCATTTGTATTTTTGATAAATGTTTGACACACAAAAGCCTTGACAAATTAAATTCTAATCGAAGTGAATAAAGTATTGACATTTCAATTTATTCTTCTGTATCAACTTGATCTTGTAAAATGGGCAAGGGCTTCCTTGGCGGATTGTGAAAGAGTCCAGCACAATTCTCGTTTCTTAATATGTACACTCTGTCATGTGATTGTTATGAGTATATTATGTTATATATGGTTTTCTGTACACTGATTATTGGTTGATATTGAACTCGAAAATTTACTTTTACCCTATTTCACTTCTCACGTGATTCGAATATAGGATTCCTGTTCACTCTACTTTTGCATTTTGCTATCTATCGCGTTAACTTCACTTTCCCAACATCAACGTTTAAAGCTGTGTATCGAACTGCATGACTATTTGTATGGAAGATGAAACAAAGCTTCTGTTGCGATAAAGAACTCACGAAAGAAATTTGAAGTGTGTTTCCTGGGAAAAATTAAGACCGATGTCATAATAAAGAACAGTTGGTTTTAATAGATGTTTCCATTAAAAAATTGGTATTTTTTGTAAGGGTGTTTTTTAGATGCGGAGAGCTTTAAATCGGCAGCACGGTCTTCTGTGGCAGCAGATTTGAGAGTTCTGGGTTGTCTTGTGGTTAGCTTGGTTTGGCAATTCACCATGATCTTTTATCTGAAACCATCCATTCAACTGTTTTGCTGACGGTAGTACTCTCAGCATCTCATATCCCTTTTCGAATTCGCGTCCTTTCTTTCGGATGTGGATTTAAAACGGCAGCGTGTAGAATTTGATGCTTCAAAAATTCAATGCTGTCTTTTGTCGGTTAAGCGGAATCTACCCGCCACCCCCCATGTCGCTATACTTGAGCGGCAGTTGCATTTTCGAACAGCTCTCAGTACTCGGGATGTGCATCACAGTTCACATTATGTCGATAGATCACATATTCGAGGTCTCCAAAAAAGTTGCAAAATGTTTATGTTTCCTTCGACGATGCAAGACATTGTTCAGGCCTTTTAATCTGTCTGTAATCTATATATCCTTTATTTGTCCAAAGTTTGTGTACAATTCTCATCGGCATTTGCAGCTCTCGAGCACCTCTACAAACAATGTCCTATTTCACTAGGACGAGTTGAATCCCAACTTGGGACGTACTTTTAAATGTAGAGATTCTTTCTTTAGCGACACTACATGAATGTTGTGCTTTAACCAGCTCAATATTTCCTTTACACAGATATTCAAAACATATGTGTATCGGTATCTCCTTTTAAATCCTATTCAACTTTCCTAAACGCTCGTGCAACTAACACTTGATTGCACCGTATGTCGGGCTATTTGGATTTCGGCGATTTGAAATAAATCTTATAAATCTTATTCTTTCAAAATAGTAGCTCGTTTGATCTTAAATCCTCTTAAATTGGCATTTCGTCCCTGCGATCTCACTTGAATTGAAGACTTAACACTTTAATTGAACTTTTTGAACTCCCTAACAGAAACACCTAACCAATAACATTTGTTGCTTTTTTGATTAAAAAAACTGATGATTCTGAATTGGTGTGGTAGAAAGAAGGAAATAATTAAGGAAATTTGTTGTCCAGGTATCCGAATAATATTTAGATTTTATTTGATAGATTGAACTTTCAGCTGCCTTGAATTCTAAAAATGATTCTTCCAAACCATTGAGAGGTGAATTCAACAATTTTAAATAAAAGGAATAATAATGTAGTATCAATAATACTATGACATTGTTCAGGGAAAAGTGTGAAAAAGTTTTTAAAAAAATTAAAAAAATATTGAATTAAAAATATTACTTACAAATACTTAAAATTAAATATAACGAAATAAACTTCAGGTCAATATACTGCAAACTTATGACAAAATCAGACTAGCCATTAAAAAGACATCGTTTTTTCTTTCCTCTTCTAGGAATCACATAAAATGCATATACTGTAACGAAGCGTTACAACACCTACATATATTTAATCACATTAGCGAGCGAAACGCTATAATATCTAGTTTATACCCCTAATCATATACCGAGCAAAATGCTGCGACACCTAAATACCGTCTTATTAAACAATCATATTGCACATTTAGTGTGCATCTGAAGTCATGTTGTCATTACTAACTTGGAATTCGATGCAATATCGTCTGTTATCTTCTCAATTCACACTGACTGATAGCCGCATATTTGATACGTGGAAGTTAAGCAATGTGCCAACAATTTTTTATATTCATTCATTTAATCCTTAAGTTTAAGTTTTCTAATATTGTTTACATATATTTAAAGTTCAACACAAAACTTTGAAACCTTAAAACCTTGTGGAAGTTAAGCAAGTTGTCTTTTATTCTCGTCCAAGTGTGAAGAATAATCTAGTGTATAGAGAATTTAAGATCGGGCCGTAAGCTAAAACCTTTTATATGGTGTTTCGGTGACAGAGAAGCATTACTCTAGTTGTGAAGCCGATCTAAATGTTTATTATAAATTGTAAGCTATTAGCTAGAATAGGGCAAGTCTTTTTATTATTAGGAGTATTATATATTACTTAGTAATTTACAAATCCAACCGTATTGTTCCTTTGAGCTCCTATTCAAGTAGCTCACTGGACAGGTTCTTCTCCGAGAGTTCCACCCGTTTATTTCCCTAAATTGCGTGCTATTGACATAGGGTTGCCGATAAGGATCCCGGCTGTTTAGTTATTTCGTATTCCTCTTCAAAGATAGTGCTGGACAAGGTTCATTTCAAAGAGTTTCCGATCGTTTTGTTTCCCAGGTTTCGTGCTAGGCACATATTATATCGTCGTCGTTCTATGAAAACTCCCTAAGTCCATTTAAAAAAAAATGTGATGCAATTCTTATTTAATTTATTTCGGATAAACCATTTGCAAAAAATTTTATTGCACAATGCCTACGCCAAACAAATTCTACAATTGAAGCCTGAGATCATGCTATTCTGATAATTTTTGGATTTTTTTATATTAATTTCCAAGTTCAAATGCAAATATCTCAAAAAACAAAAAATGGACTTAGGGAGTTTTCATAGAACGACGACGATATGAAGTACCGTGTTAGTTATTTTAAGCTTTAGAATATTGTATTATACGCAATAATATGTTATTTATCTTTAAAAAAAAAAGAAATAACTACATTATATGAAAAATCGTGCTAGAAATGGAAACTAAGAAATAAATTTATTAAGAGATTAGTAGTAGTAATAAAATCTATTTTATTCGAAGCTTAGACCCTCCAAGCCCAAGTTTTGTTGCTTCCTTGGGAAGCATCCTGCCCACCGACGAGCTGACCTCAGTCACAAAAAAAGAGCAGCACAATATGTTTCTTCCTCTGTTTAGGCTATAGCCTGATATACACTTGGACGCACAGGCAAACGGACTTTCGATATAAAGAAAGTAATAGATCCCCTTGGCGTAGTTGTTAGTGTGTTGATTTCCAATCCCCTTTTTTCACTTTAATGTCACCGGAATACCGGGTTTCCACGCGACGGAAGAAGAGCAGTGCTATCAACTTACTATTGCAATTAAAATGACTTTCAGTGTCTGCACTTGGTATTGTTATTGTGCTTTTCCTATTGGAGGTTAAAGAATACACGTTTTCTTTCTAATGACATTTTGTTGGAAATAAAAGGTCAAACCATAAGTATCAATTTGGCAAATAATCATAATGACAATATAACTCTTAACGAAATCCCTTTCCCATTCAATAACTATACCACAGCCTAATGCAACCTAAGCCTTCGAATTCCAATCGAAGTCATCCTAAGTGAAGTCGAAGCCAACATTAAGTTCCGAACACTACTCATTCCCATAAATATTATATTTCTATTTGTGTGTAATCCCTAAATGAGTACTGTCCCGAAATAACTTCACAACCTCTTGGCTCTTGCAGGCCGAATTGAATGGCCTGCAATTTATTTTCCTGGTCTTATTACAAATAGCTTTAATATCGAAAAAGAAATATCGAGAAAATCCTAAGGAGCATTCTTTTCAATTCTCAAGCCTCAAGTTATATAGTTATCTAGGATCGACCGACCGACAGTTGATATCTATTATTTTCTCTTCTTCTTCGCCGCCGCCGTCTACTTCGTTTATCCGATTGCTTATTGCAAATCAAAGAGAGATATTCATCGGAATTATGACATAAATGATTGCCAAGTTATTGGGTGAAGTTCTTCTTTTTTTATCCTGAAAAAGTTAGGTTTATCTTTGTTTGCGTTGAGGAAATAAGTAACTAGGGATGTTTTCGGTATATCCTGGCTGTCCCTGGAGGGTGATGAAAAACATTTTTTTACTCGAGTTTTGAATTCATAAATATTTGTATGAACATAGAATTAGAGTGATACACATTTTTTGGTTTTATTTTGTTGGGGCTTAGATAGAAATATTTTAGAAGTTACAACTTAGCCTGAGGATTCACAAAATTATCAATGTTTAAAAACTTTTAATACCTTTAAATGGAAAAATGAAAAAAAAAACAGCACCTAATATCTTATAAGTTTCAAGGAATTTATTGAGTGAATTGAAGTATGAATAAGTTGAATTGTCCCTTTTTAACTGCTGGCACTTAAAAAAGGACTTATTAAACGAAGTGGTGTTGGGGTATTAAACAAACGGGGGAAACTTGACTGAATTAGCACGTGCCAAAGGGTCCGAAATGGAAAAGAACGAATGCAAAGTTTGGAATGTAAATTATATCATTAAGCACGTTTGCATGTTCAAAAATAGATTTTATCGATTCAAAAGCACTTCCAGAAGGATTCTCAATTCAAATACAAAACAAAGATTTATGTTTAATCCAACTGAGGGAATTAGGAAAATATTGAACGAACGCATAAAACTTTTTATTTTATTTTTATTAAGGCTAAAATATGAGCTACTTTCTGCAATTCATGGACCTGTTAAATGTAAAAGTCCTTCGAGGGTATGGAATTTTATTCAATCGGGTTTTCAATCTGTAATTTTTGACTTCCTTCAGTTTTTCAGTTATTTGAAAGCCTTTGTTACTTCTAAGATTTCGCTTCCAATCAAAGAGTCGATCAAATGCTGTCAATTAATTATAAGTCTTTCGACTACATTTAAGGTAAATACTAGTATGGTCTAGAACGCCAAAAAAAAGTACGATTTTCTGGAATTTTTTTCTCGGAAACTTTATTAGGTAATAACATAATTTTTTTTTTGAATAATGAATACATGCGTCAAGAGTACAAAAAAAATTTGTTTGAAGAATTATAGAGGGAGCCAACTTCGACTCATCAAAAAACACATTTTCCCATTTGCAGACAGTTAATCTCCGGATCTACTGAACCGATTTTCAAAAAACATGTTGCAACTTGATTGTTTTTATGTTTTATAAGACAATTTACCACAATTTGACCAAAAAGTTATGAAAAAAAATGGCGATCCAAAAATGGCCAAAAAAAATTGCAAAAAAAAAAAAATCAAAGCTCGAGATTTTTTTTGTTTTGACTGTTTAAACAAATTGTGGTAAACTGTCTTGTAAGAAGCCTTCCTTTAAATAACCCACCTTTTTTTTTGTTTCAGTCCAACCAATTCCGAGATTAACTGTCCGCAATGGGACAATGTATTTTTTGAGGAGTCGACGTTGGCGCCCTTTATAATTCGGCCAAAATTCGAAAATTAAAAAATAAGTTTTTTTTTAAATTTAGTACTAAAGCGATTATGACTACCCTTAAAATGTTTGAACACAGTGCGAGGAAATTTGGAGAAGATTTAAAAGAAGATACTGATGAACGTCGGTTTTGAATGTCCGAATATTATATTGGGAGGGAAATATAGAGTCGGGTAAAGCATTCCCCATTCGTATAGTGCGGCTACAGAAAGTTTTCCTGAATTTAACCGTACGTCCGAAATTGGGCGCAAGGATGAACTGATGGGCATTTCCTGAAGTATTACGGTTAAATTGTTTATGGAAGGAATGCAACTGGCTATTTCACTAGAATTCGTCGAGAGATTCAAATTTTTCTATCATACTTCTATCACCTATCATTTTTAAAGCTGTTTTTGGGATTCTATCCAAGAGACTCAGCTGCGTTATTGGAGCAGCTGCCCACATATCTTTTTCGAGCTTTGGACGAATATAGGCCTCATATATTACAGCCAGGTCAGAAGGGCTAAAAAGCTTTTTGCAAAGTCGAAGGAAACCTAAATACTTTTGCAGCGTTTTTGGCGTGGAATATGTGGTCATTCCACACATGGTTGGGTTGCGCTTTTCGCATCATTATGTTCTTGAAGCATTTAATTCTACGCTTCATCAATACTAAATACACCAAATTTCGATAGAGTTCGGTACCATTCGCAACTGGTCTTTCCAGCACAGGTGACGCTGAACCTTCTGGTGCCCAATTGAAGACATCATGCATAGATCAATCAGTATTTGCACATGAAAAAGTTTTCTGCAAGATGTGTGACAGTTTCAAGAGGGTGTTTGGCGATGTTTAAGAAAATTCGACCGAGTTTTTGCGCCATTTTGGTAATCGTGGATGAAACATGGATTCACCATAGTACACCAAAGACATTGAACAGCAACAATGGACTTTTCTTGGTCAATCGAAGGTGAAAAAGGCCATGATACTCGTAGGTTCGCAGCAAACAAGGTCATGGCGACCGTTTTTCAGAAGGTGCGCGTTGTTGTTAACATCAATTACCTTGAAAAAGGTAAAACGATTTTCTATATTTCGCGGAGCTGCTGTAACACTTCCAATCCGATTTGAAACAAAAAAACGGACTCATTTTCTAGCGCCGCTGATCAATTTCTTCTTGTTTTCAAACAGAAAGAAATGTCTCGGAGGTAATTAAAATATTGGAGAAATATTGGCTTCGGCGAGCGCACGAGGACTGCTAATATAACTTGTATGAGTTACAAGCAAGTATCCCTGACGCGTGAGACAAAAGATATTTCATTGAAATGTATCGAGAAATAACCCTGCTCTCGTGCAGCGCACGAGAACCGAAGATTAACTAGAGTAACCGATGTTTGACTAGAATGCGCTGCGCCTGCGAATATGTAATGTTGTTTCGCTCTATCCGTGACTGGTTAAATAGTGTAGGTTTGTAGGGGTTAGGTTAGTAATTGTTTTTTATTTTGGTTTTGGTTCGATTCTGTACTATGTACAGTGAATGGTGTGGGATAAAATTAACAGTGATTAGGTATATTAAAGACAGTAATAAATCTTTTTAAAATAAAGTTACCTGAATCCACGATATGACGCATTTAAGTGAAAAAATAAAAAACATGATTCCTTGCTAAATGTAATAAGTGTGTCAGTTCGAACAAAATAATAACAAATCGACATATACATGTAAATTGTTGTTTTTTTGCGATTTCTAATCTTAATACCTACTTAGTGAGTAAGTAAAGTGCACCACCTGTTCAACAACCCACCAGCCGCCACTGGTCAGTAATACAATGTTTTTATGTAGAAAATAGTGTTCCTTATTTAATTTTTCTGGGACTTATTGACCCATCCTTTATATTCATTTTATTTTTTCTCCGCGGTTCCTTCCGTTGTTGCTATTCATTTGATAATTTGGTAAAATAAATTTATATTTTTCGAATCCAGCTAAATCGTCCGCACAGACTTTCTTCTCAAAATAAGTTTGATTGTGAGTAGAAGACCAAATTCGTGCTTACTTCTGCAATAAACAAGGATTTTTCATCTTTTCAAAAAAAGGTTATACTCGTAGATAAACCTTTAGATATTCATGTGCCGATTATGTTTTATTGTTTAAATATTTTTAATCCTTAATATAATATTAACCATTAACAATAAATTAGAAAAATATTATTATTCTTACTATGAACGAATTAATAGTTCTTAAAGTTAAAAGTACATTTTCTACGTTTCAAAAATATAAAACACAGCTTTTTTCCTTTCATCAATACCACCATCTGTTGGCTGCTTAGGCAATTACAATCGCCATTTTCTTGTATATTTTTCGTGCTTTATATTGAAAGCTTCTAATTTATCCTATATTTCTTTTCATTACAGGTATGTGACGAAACTTACCCAGCGTTTCATATGCAAGTAAGTTTATCAAAATCGAAATTTTTCGAAGATTAGATATGAGCTTTTTATTATTGATATGATAAGCTTTTTCGACTTTACCAAATAAACTTTTACTAGGTACTGATGCTTCTGTGGATGCTTTAAGCTTGCTATCATATGTTTCTAAATAACTTTAAAGTGATTCCACTCTTTCCAATTCTATGACTTTTTCTTGTCTTTGATTTGTTCGAAGAAAAAGTAAAAAGCTAAAAATTTGTATTTATGTATATTGTGAAATTCGTATAAAAGCACGGAAAAATAAGCTTTCGGCTTTCATTCGTAAATGGAGAACAGACTTAAGTTTACAAATAAAAGTGTGCCCAGTATTATTGCAGTTTAATACGTGTCTGATTTTTTGCCAAACTGCAGCCGTTTGAAGGTTTGTATTTTGGAACGTTCATAACATACAAAAGCTTTATTTATATTTACAATTGCGGACTTCCGGTTCACTTTCACAATCCTTCGAATCGGTTATTTAACGGTTCAAGTGAAGACTCAAACCCAAATTTAGAACAATAACAAAAATTATCCGTTCCTTTTGCGCAGGAGTCACCCGGAACTGAAAACATATTGACAAAACTACTTGTTTTGCTTTGAAAGGATATCATTTAAACTGGCGCCCTCAGTTCTTGTCGAATCGCGTAACATACACAAAGTGTAGGTATCGCTGCCGGAAGAAAAGAATTCCCGTTCGTTCGTTCATTGAATTCTGGCGGGAAATGCAAATATTTCGTTTGGCTTCGTGGACCTTATACTGTCCTTCTTATAAATTTGAAATTCAAAGTAGTTATCTTTTGTGATTCGATTAAGGGCTCAGATGATGTCAGTGCAGATTGTGACTTATTGTTTGGAATATTGTCCTACCGAAAGGAAGTGCACATTATTTGAATATCATGCCAAAAGGATACCCAAATGCATGCGATAAAAGGGATAAGGATAACGCCTGTCGCAAAAACATGCTAAAGCGAAAAAAAAGTAAATACTGCAAATCCGAAAATCGGATTGACAACAACAACAACAACTACGACGACGGCGGCGTACCGAATTTATAAATCCCATTTGCGGCACATCTTTCTGTTAAAAATTGAAAGGTGAAAAGTGAAATTTGTTTTTTGAATAATATCCCAGTAGCTTTATGTGTTGGTGCAAATAAAAGTTGTTCAAGGCAAGCTCTTGTGGCTTTAAGTCGGACACATTAATCTTAAATGAGAATCGGAGTGTTTGTTTCGCTATATGCTTATAAGGCTCATATGCCTTTCAAATCTCAAGGATGGGAGTGTGTTTGGCTTCTGTTCATCATTGACACTGTGTGTCAACATAACACAAGTTGACCATGCGACTTATCGGTGGCGCTTTTGTGCGTTGCCACGGGGCTTACGAGATAGACGCCCGTCGTGTCGTCGTCGTCGTCTTCTTAACTTTTATCTGCCTTGTGATCAAATTATGGATAATCCTGCCCGGTTTTGTCTTAAGACTCAATTAGGGCACTCGATTTCCTTTTGTGTATGTCTCTATATCTTTGCAGTGTTTTGTTTTGTTTTGTTTTGTTTTGTTTTGTTTTGAATTAAATCTCCAAGGGTTTTGAAAGGACTACATTTTAGTTGTTTTCAATTTTTTTTCGGGTATAATGAATTCGTATCCTTAATGAACAATTTATAGGCACATAAATTAAAATCAATGTAATAAATAGACTGTCATTGTCAATAAATTCTAAGTTAAAATATTTAAATGACGGTTTGCGGGGAAAATTTATGAAAATGTAATGGAGCAAAGGAAACTCTCCATTTTTCATTTGAAGCTTTGCCAATACAATGTGAAAATAAAACCCTGCTAGGCAAATCGGAAGGTACAAAATAAATTTTAAACAAAAATTAAAAAGTGTTTTTGTGAATCGCTATGGAAAGAAGCTAAATTAAACTTTTCAGGATTTTAGACCGTTTCTTTTGGGCGCCATCTTTAATTTTTGCAAAATTCTTTCTTTTTCTCATTTATTTTGAACGTAACCCTTACCCCTTGGCATAATGGTTAGTGTTGGACTGTCATGCGGAAGGTCTCGAGTTCGATTCCAGCCACTGCAAGAAAGTTTGTTTCAGGGGTGTACTGCCTCTTGCGAGGAATTGACAAATCTTCCAAGAGTATCTCTTGTCATGGAAAGTGCTGCTCATTAGCCGTTCGGAATCGGCAAAAATTGTAGGTCCCCTCCGTTCCTGGTAAGACGCATACAGGAATGGTTGAGAGTTGTAAGTCACTAGGTCCTGGTTCACTTCGAGCTGTTGCACCACCAAATTTATTTATTTATTTAACGCTTAACATGGATCTTTTAGTTTCAAAAGCTACTGTCTCAACAAATTTCAACATCAGATTAATAATAATAATTAATAATAATGCTGGTGCATTAACTCATTGATTTGGAAGTTAAGGTCATACTAAAACTACGGAACCGATTTTGCTGAAATTTCACAGTTTGTTTGGGTTACGATTTCATTTCTAAAATAAAATGGTAAAACCACGTTTGCGATGTAGTATAATATCAGGCTCCAGGTAGGCCATGTTTTTAGCATTACACCCTTTTAGATGTAGCACAGTTCGAGACAAGTTGAAGAGGGGTACTCTGGTGGTTCAATTTTCACACACTCTTCGCAGTAAGTCATGCTGAATTTCCAGGTGCTCAATTTTGTCTGGTTTATCAGCGTAGACATCTGACTTTACGTATCAACAATGAAAGTCATTTAATGGCGTCAAAACCGCATGAATTCGTTGGCCAGTTAAACGGGTCATTTCATGGATTAATCATTCGTCAAAATTGTCTTGTATCGTGCGATGTGTTGCATGTGGCGCCTTCCTACTGAATCCACATGTCCGCAACATTAATGCCTTCCAATTGAGACACGAGTTAATTGTCATGTCTCTGTACTCTCATCATAATCATTTTTGAAGGCATGTGGACTAATGATTCCTCCGGTGCGTAAGACAAACCAAAGGGTGACTTTTCTATGGATTTAATGGTCTTTCGACAATGAGTTGTGAATCATCATTGCTCCAAATTCTGCAATTCTGTTTATTGACATACCTATTTGACCAAAAGTGTGCTTCATCACTCAAGACCATTATGCCCGAGGAGATTCTCGAATTGTGCCGTGTTTTGTTTTTTTTTTTCTAATAAATTTGAACAATTTGCTAACATTTTTCCGGAGTGAGACTGTTCATGATGAATTGCCAAACCGAACTAACTTCAACATAACCCGGAACTTTCAAATCGGGTGTCACAGAAAACAGTGTTGTTAATTTAAAGTTCTTTGTCTTAAAAAAAACACCCTTTATATACGAGTAGTATATACAAAAAAATACTTTTCAATCAAAATGTATGTACAAAAAAGTTGTGTTCATCATAGCATCCGTTCGTCTGTACCATTGCGCATCCCCTGTTCTTCGAGGTTCAAGCTGGAGCTAAACCGAGCATTATACGAGTATGTACGATTCCCTTAAGTAGAGATTCAAACTTAACTTTAAAACGGGTAGATCCCATTTAACGAATTTGTTTGTTTTTCTTCAGATTTTCTGTAAAACCATTCTTCCGAATCTGAAAAAAAATTTGCACCACCAGTTTTCAAAGTGATGATACCATGATACTCGTACCAAATGAGCATCAAATATTTCGCTAAAATAAAAATTCGCATACAAAAATATAAGTGTTCCACATTTTTTGAAAAAATTGCCTTATTTTTGAATTATTTCCTTATGTCTCGAAAGTGCCTCGCCACATTTTGTTCGACATACAAGTAATACTGCATTCCAAAATTTTAGAAACAAATCAAAGTATAAATTGAATTTTTGATATTTTCTCAACAATTTTTTTTGTAAATTTCGCACACACTCAGGGGTTATGTCTACCCTTGAATTGATATTTTGTAATACAACACGAGCACTTAAGTTAAGTGGAGAGGATTTAAAAGTAGAAGTCGATGCTCATCGGTCTTGAAACAATGAGGGGCAAAAACCGCGAAATGCAAACTATTTTAGAAGTGATGCGGTTAACGAAAGAATCTCTATGTTTGACAGTACGCCCAAAATTAGGCTCAAAGATAAACCGATAAGCATTCGCAGCCAGTATTACGGCGGAATCGTAAGTATTGGAGGAGTGCAGTTGTATATTTCATTTGAGCATTATTGATAGAAAAAGCGATAAAGCAATGAAAGTTAGGAAACGTTATGGCGATGTTCAAGAAAAACAAAAGTTTCCATAATGTGTCTCTTTTTAGTTGTATGGCCCTGTTCCGGATTCTGTGCAAAAGGTTCAAATGAGTAATAGGGTAATCAGCGGAGATATTAAAGCTATATCTAAGTTTTGATCTCAGTTCACAATGTAAATGTATTGATAAACTTATACGTGATACCCTCAAAGGTTAGCCAGGTTATGGTCTTGACAAGCAAATTAATTACGTGAGAACCAGTCGTGCGTTTTTCTTGTCTTATTTATCATTTTGATTTCTTTCAGTATTTCCGCAAAAGACTGACCCTAATTTTTATTCTGAACCTAGTCCCACTTAAGAAGATGTTTCAGATAGGAAAAAAGGGGGGAGCATTCTGCATGAACAATTTCAGACGAATTGATTGGTTTAATGTATCATTTTGTTGTACCTTTTAGTTCTGTGTTATACTGTTAAACTTCCTACTGTAAGTGGCCTTGTTGCGGCACAAGATTTATTTATTATAATATTTATTAGCAGCTAATGTTAAAACGTTTACTTGATAAGTCAAAATATATTAATACAAATTAAAAAAAAAAAACTGAAATCAAATGAAAATCTCTTGAAATACCGCAGTGGCCTTGAAGCGTTTGCCCCATATAAGGCTGAAGTTAAAAATTCAATAATCAAAAGAGAATGCATCAACGTGAAAGTGTACACGAAAGAAAAATGAAGTGAAATTCATAAACTTAATTTTCCTCAATTAAAATCAAAGCTTAACCACGCATAGAAGCAAACTATGCGTCCCAAAGGGCACTTACCCGGAAATAAAACTCATCGAACTATCGTAATACCCTTTGTTCAAGTTTCACGGCATATCCTTGTGGCAAGAAGCCTCAACTCAAACACGTGAGCAAAATAATGAAAATTTTCAAACCATCATCACCACTACAGCTGGATTATCCTCCCAACTCAACAGGGCGCAACGTATTTGTTGTTCATAGCTGCAGAAAGTTGTCGACGGAATGATATATGTAAGTAAAAGTAGAAGCTTGCCAAAACTAATTTGTTTCCCTTTTTTCATTCTCAAAAAAAAAAAAAAAATAATAATAAAAAAAATAAATACCGTGTTAGATTATGTACCAAGTCGATGCCATTTGAACTGGAAGGACGTAGTTTAATGGTAGAAAGTTGCCCAACTTAAATGCGGAAACGGAAAAAGTTTTATTTTGATTTTCATTTAAGAGTTCAGTTCCAATTTGTGTTTTTATTTTTTTTTTTGGGTTTTGTTGCACTTAAGTAATACACGGTGTTGGAGTTGAATGAGTTTTGCAAAAAGTTTGGAAGCATTTCATAAATTTGATTTTAAATTTTGAGTGATTTATTTTTTTTTTTCCGAACTCTTGTTTACTGTAAAACTGAAGTTATAAGGTCTGCGGTCAGCTTTCTGGATATAGGTTATCCATTCAAATGAAACAAAAAGCCGCAGCTATGTCACTGCAGTGCTTTCGACAAAGTTAATTTATTCTTTCCCAGTCTGCGGTTTCAGTTCGTTGTCGGAATTTTGTTGGGGAAATCTAAAATACAACGTTAATAGGTATGACTTTTGGAATAGTCAACATAATTCCTCAAAATTGGATTAAATGGATGTGTAATTATCTCCGTAAGGCATCATACTGCTTTTTGTTGTGTTTTATTGAGTATTGTAAGGTTTTTCCATAAAGGTCAATCTAGGATCGTCAGTTAAATTCAGATATGCACTTATAAAGTTTTTGCCATTAGTTGAAGTTGCTTAGAAAATGTTAGCCTAAACTGGTATCTACATACCAATTAAAGAACATTACACATGCTAGTACAGTTGAGATAGACGAAATATAGGACGGCTGATTTGTTAATACCTCAACGAGTGTTCAGGTTTTGGGGACACCATGTCCTGGATGAAAGACGCCAGACTGAGTAACGCTAACTAATTTATCACTCTAAAGCTATTGGCTTGAGCGGGGAAGTTGTAAATAAAAAGTAACAGGTTGAGATTTGAAAATTAATTGTACCTAAACACAAAATATTTCAATTGTGAACGAAACTATGATTGAATGTTTTAATAAAGACTTACTTTAGTATACATAATAACCACGTACAATTTGGAATAAACTTTAAAAGCTACATTATCTAGATAGGCAATCGAATGCCTATACGAGCGAACAACCAAGATTCAAAATTTGTAATATACTGCATGGAGAAAATCGCAAGGGCTGCTTAGAATGATTTTTAAATTTTATTACTTTCGATTGTGCACAATTAGTATTTCGGTTGTGCATTGTGCGGTATTATTCACTTAACATTTTTCTCACCAATCAGTCCCTAACTTATTGGCTACAACTTATAATCCATAGAAAAATTAGACATTCACGAAAACATTCGGACAAATATGAATATTGGTTTTTTGTGTGTCTTAAGTACAGGGTGCGTTTTATGTTCCAAGTCGATTTTATTTGGTTGTCATTTTCTTGTGAATGAAATTTGTCAGTTGGCATTTGACAGTCGAAGATAGCGGTCGATACGAGTAGGTGGGCAGAAATGGCGACCAATGGCAGTCTAGCCATGTGGCCAAATTTGCGCTAAAGAGCGCCATTTTAATACAATAACTTGTGTGAACCTGTCAAGGAAATTGATATGGGTAATTTTAGGATTGAGTTCAAACAGAAGACACGATCTAGTATGTTTCGATGTCGATAACAATTTATTATAGAGCATCTAACGCAGCAACAACGTTTTGAAATTATTAAAACATTGTATTTCAAGAATTGCTCTGTTGTAAATATGCCGAGAAAATTACGTGACTCAAGTGCCGTCAAGTTGGAGTAACCATTCAGCGTATAGTATTTAGTAGTAAAAACTGGGTGACAAGTCAGTCAACGTAAGCCAGAATACAGTGATACAGTGAGACAGAGTGATGCTAAGTGTCCGGGTAGAAGCCTTTCACAAGAAATGAGAAAGTCTTTGTCATGTTTGCCAAAAGTGTTTTAAAGAGCTAGCTTTTAAGCCTTTGTATTTTGTACTAGCGATATGTATATACATACATACTCGTACGTTAAAAATATCAAGATCGAAATTTTGACCAGACTGGATATTATTGTGATCATAATTCTGTCAGTCTGTCTGTTTGTTCGACTACAGCATAAACGGCTCGGCCGTTCTTCGAAATTTTATAAATATTTTTGTTCTCATAAACTGCTCGACAGATTTAAAAAAAACTCAAAAAATTTCATTTAGTTCAAGCTAGGCAATGGTTGAAAAAATGGTTATTAATGAAGCCCCCCTAGAACCACTTTTGTTTTGTTTTTTATTTTCTAAAAAAACGGTTCAACGGATTTTGATTATTTTTGTTTTCATGCTTATGCTCCCCAAAAGTTTGGATAGTTTTGTGTATTCGAAATTTCCAAACACATTTTTTTTTTTTTTTTAAGAAATATTTCAATTTTTTTAACTTGGCAGTTGAAAGTTTTTTAATACAATCTACAAGATTTGAGAAACAAAATTTTATTTATCTAAAAATAACGGTGCCCGCCATATAAATGTTAAAAGAAAGTTTTTGAAAATCGTGTTTTTCTTAAAAATGGCTCCAAGAATTTTGATAATTTCTTTTTTTTTTCAATTAATTTTTACGATTTACAATTCAATGAAAAAATCTTGAAACTAATATATTACTGACTGTACCTACCATAGAACCTTTTTTTTCGAAATTTGAGTTTCTCACTATTGGCATAACGGATTTTTGTGAAATTTTTTATGAAGAAGCTTCTAAAAATTTTTAAAAAAATATTGCGTTTCAAAAATTAGAAAAATATATTTTTTTGAATTTTTGGAAAAAATAAATTTTTTTTTTTTGAAAATTCTATATCTCTTGAGGCCAGCCATCTGACACGCCTTACTATAGGATGTGGACTTTAGCAGGTTTTCCACATCGGAAGACTATCTTCTGTCATTTACCATTCACTCTCAGCAGCGATCGAATCATTCTCCAGCCATTGCTGCACCTGTTGATAGGTTATATGGTAAATATGGTGCTATGCTGCTTCGTTATTGGGAACGACAAGTTGAACTATATTTTTGTAGCTTCTGAATTCATCGAGAACATTTTTTTCTTGCAACAGCACATTATTCCCCAATTTCAAGTTGTCAAGAAGCTGTTGTGGCTCCTTTAAAAAATGTTGAGCATTTTAGATGTTTCTGCATATTCCATATTTAGCCAGCATTAAATATGACATATGTAACATGTCACAAATAGCAACAGTGTGCAGGAAACAAGATGTATCCTATATATATTTAAATCATATTAATACGAAGTTATTTAATGACCTCTGTGAACATCCCTGATTATCTTTGGTAATCTATGGTTTCGAATAATTTCCTTTGTTTTACTAACTATACCCCCACCTCCCGACTCAGAATTATGAAACTCGCAAATCGCTGCCTACCGCTAAGACGGTAAAATTATATTGCTTTGAAAAAGAGAGTAATTTAATTCCAAGAAGTATAAGTCGGTTCGGCTCTCGGTGTTTATGTTATCTTGTGGGTCAGGAAGCATTGATGGTATGTAGGTATATGTTATTTGAGCTTCCACAAAAAAAAAAAAAAAAAAAAAAAAAAAAAAAAAACATTTCACCTACACTTTGCTACTTTATATCTCAGTGCTCTAGCTTCCTATAGTAAATATTCAGGATTACTAAAATTTACGCACGAAGAATTCTCCAAGGATTTTTTGTTCTCAATGACACTCTTACAGGAAGTTCTGCCAATAATTAACAAGCTTTCTTTAGTCATCCAATTATAGTTCTATGTATATCCTAATCTTATAACGGTATCAAAGTATCTATTTTATTTGTTTATTTATGTTGCCGCTATTAAGTGAAGGCATTCCTATTAAAAAAAAGTTGCCCAACTCGTTGTTGTCTTTATTAAGAAGATTTATTTACTAGTAATTTGTTTCTTAAGGAGATTAACTTGAGGAAATGTTTTCATAGCTCCACAAATTATTTTCTTTTGAATCTTTTTGTGGTTTAAATTCCTACACAAACAAATACATAATGCAATATTGCTCCAGCAACAGTGAAAAAAACGAGAATTTTCAGTTGAACAACGAAGTTCAAATTGTCATTTAAAAAAAAAAAAAACCGTAGTCTACGTGCAGTCAAATAAAGCAATTAAAACGAAAATGACAGCAGGAAATTACAGTCACCACGTCTTCAATTAAAAATTAAAAATTGAACAATTTTTTGTTTCAAACTGAAAATATCACAAACTGTCATTGTTCCTTCTGTGAAAAGAGATGTTTCAAAGTGACAAAGCAGTTAAAAGTAAAAACGGGTAGGATAAGACTCTTTATCAATTGTATCTTCATATCAAGATCCAACAAATGAGACGCAGACATTAAAAAACGAAGACCAGTTACCTTAGTTACTTTTTTGACGTTTACTATTATTTCCCACTTAAAAGAAATTATGAGAAATTAGAAAGATCAACATGACTTCGAGAACAGACCACACTTAAAGTTTTCGATGGATTAACTTTAAATTTATTAAAGTCACCCTATTTTTGCATGCTGAGAAGATCATCACTAATTCTGACAACGCAATCTTCCATGCCATGTATGAGACATTTATATATAAACTCCCAAAAATTCAATAACCTATAACCTGCTAAAAGAAAAACCAATTGTATTTGAAAACAAAAAGGGTGTTCGTGCTCAACATTGATAGGCTTATTTGGCCCAGCTTAGATATAATTAATCAACAAATTCGGTCCATTTAAATAGGTTAGACAAAATTGAAGCTCCTGGAGCCATTTTCGATTGTATTTTAACATTCAGCGATCATATTAATCATATAACGTTCAGTTCAAGTGGAATAAATCCTTGAGCACTGCGATATTGCTTGGTGCAACGCTTCTCAATCTTATCGTATTGAAAAATTCCAAAAAGATTACGAAATTCACCTTTGCTTAACTGAGATGGGGATTCTCATAAGGTTATGAAGCAGGATCCTTATTTTTTGAAAATGACGAAAACCAGACCAGACCAGACTGGCAAGTTTGGAGAAAGACCTTTTAGCCAGGGTACGCTGGCAACATTTAGAAGCATTATGCCGGTCGTCCAATATGTGCGCGATAAGTTCAACCAACTTCATTCAACTTTTTATTCAACTCTTTCGTTGGGTAAACGAATTTACAACCTCTTACACTAGTGCAGCAACTTCTGTAATTCACGTTGAGCAACTAAAAATGAACAAAATGCGTTTGGAGCCCCGTACACATAATTGACAAAATTTCCCATATGTTGATTAACCTCGCACACCTAGTTGATCAACTCTTAAAACTTATTCCAGTGTTGAATAGCTCCGTACACCTAGTTGACCAACTTACTCAAATGTTAAATAACCTCGTACACTAGTTGATAAACTTGTTCGATTTTGACAGAGAAAAAAGTTTTTCGAGTTGATCAACTGCGTTTTCAATATGGTTGCTCAACCAGTTGATGAACGAGATGATACCTTCGTACACTTAACCAAAGATCATTCGTTGGGGAACGCGTTAAACGCATCACGATAAACAAAAAACTCAAACGTCAAACCTGAAATAATTTTGACTTCAGTTCAGTACATACATTTATTGTCGACGCACGCTTTAAAATATTTTCAAATTTGTTCCGTATAAGTATGATTTCCTCTAAGAAAAAAAAAAAGTGGCTGCCGCATTAATAATATTAGAAAATGAATTGTTACCTCAAAGGTCTCCATTTGTTATTTACTTCCGATTTAGGCAATTGCATTTTCGAGGAAATTTGAGACCAAGCCAATTCCCTGGCATCTCGATTTTTATAAAAACCCAAATAAACTACAGTTTGCAAGTTGCAACAACTGCAAGTTCATGGCAACGCAATAGTTCAATCACATAGACAAGAAATCCCAAAGAAAATTAAAAAGTTGATCAACGCGTTGAACAAATAATGTGCAACACATTATCTTGAAAATGTTGCTCAACGTGTTGATCGAACATTTTCAAGGAGCAACACGAGCTCGTACACTACCCGTACACTTGTTGCGCAATTCGTTGAGCAACGGCCAACAACTAGATCCAACCCTTTGGTTGAACAGAATTGAAGGCCACCGTACATTAGAGTTGAATGCGTTGAATTCGAAATTTGTGCGTTGATCGTAGACGACCGGCATTAGAATCTAAAGAAACCTGCACCCACGAATCAAAAATATTTTATTCTACTTTACTTTTTGGCATGTCTTAGGGATTATTCCATCAACATTAAGTTATCGGTGATTGAACGCTCTATTATTAGGAGCAACTTTGAAGCTTCCTCTGGTTCTTTTTAAAAACCTCATTGAACTGCTCCGAAAAAACGCTCTGGATTTCCTTTAAACAAACAGGTGGTCACCATGGCCATAGCAAGGAGTTGCTTCAAATCTGAACTTTTGTTAATTTAACAAAAAAAATTAGTTCGTAATTCTAATTAACGCAATTTTCTGTAGCTTTTGAAGTTTTGTTGAGTTTGAGTCCCTGTCCCCAAAAACCATATCATTCCTAAGTTTATCTTTCCGAACCCGTGCATTCATCAAAATCCTTTCCGGCCTTATCTCTAAATCATTGCGTTTGTGGACAGAATCTTGAATCATTAATAAAAGTTGTTCGAAAGATGAAACTGTAGGAGGATGCTCGTAAAGTTGCCGAATTGCTTAAATTCTACTGCAAAAAAAAAGACCTAAGACCACAAGTTGAATAAATTTGTTCACAAAAAGAAATGAAACAACCACCAGTCTTACAATTGATGCCTTTTTTTTTTGTTGAAAAAAATGTATCTACAAGCTTTGGCAAAACAATGACTTAGCCATTGGGAAGAGGAGTTAATCTTTGTGATAGAGAAAATAGCTTTCTTGTTTGGGGTTTTCTTTTTTTCTCGTATGCCTCACCGACATAATTCATTGGACCGAAAAGGAACGCCATTTAACGCTCCTGGGCAAATCTTGTCGGTACTTAAAACCGCCCGTCCTCTTTCACATATATCTGTCAAAGCTTATGGCGAATCCATGGTAGGTAGGAATTTTCAAGAATTTCATTTGGAATTCCTTTGGAGACCATCGACAACGATCAGATAAAACCACTTTTTTCGGGACAGATACTCGTATTTGGAGTGGGAAACTATACCTGTGAGCCATTTCCATTGACAGGGCTTGAGAATCCTTCTGGCAACAAATCATCAATTCCGGTGGTATAATTAGAGTTTTTTTTTTCACTTCCGTTTCAGTGATTTTTTGTCATGGCCTATGTCAGTGTTTTTTTTTTTTTTTTGTATTACATCTGGGTTTCCGGGAAGAAAACGTGACTTGCGTTTGTGAGAATATTTTTTTCTTTGCCGCAATTTGTCACAGAGGCAAATATAATCAAACAATTACCAAGTGAATAATTTAATTCCAATGTGTTGCACACTATTTTTAACAGTTGGTGTGAATTTATAATATCCCCCTTGGGGGATTCTCACCTCATTAGCTCACACAGTGGGTTGTTTATCTCCTCGTAGTGTAATTAGATTGCAGTTATGTACTGATGTTGCTGTTTTATTTTTTAATTGATGTAAGGAGAGAAGAGTTATAATTGAAAAGCATAAACTTATTCTGTTTCATAAAAAAGTAACAAAGGAAATATTAACTTTTAATTAGGGTCGACATCAGGTTCACAAGAACCTGGAATTTTTTCCTGTATGTGTTAATGATAAAAGCAAATGCTGAAACAATTCGAATGTGCAATTTACACAGATAATATGTAGTAACTACGGATTCCATTAGATTTTACATATAATAAGAGAAAATAAACTATTTCCTCCAAGGACTTAGGTGACTCCCTTGAGGAACACCCGAGCTAGCATAAATAGGATCGGAGGTTGTAGACCTAAAACCAGCTCTTTATCCGTGGCTTTCTAGGTATGATATGAGCCATAATATGTAAAAGGGTGGAAAACCGACGGCTTTAAGTTTAAGGTTAAAAATTCCATGACATATGAGCTTCATTAGATTCTGTGGTGCTTTCGTCCGCTTCATTTCCTCTCTCTAATGTATTTGGAACCTTAGAAATGATTTCCGTAAGAATTTTTGGTGGCAGATCTGCCTTTTAACTATATGCTGTTGTGGAGAGAAGACAGATTTTTAGTGGAAGTAAAGAGAGTCGTACATAATGATTTCGAATAGCTTAGGAATAAAAGAAAGCTTTGCTTAGACCGCTAGTTACGGCGATTATTGTACGTCTGGGTGAAGAAGGAGCTTTCTGATTTTTTAAGCGTCTGCGTATGTCTTGTCCAAGAATTTAAGTATTGAGGGGAAACCATTTGAATTACGTTTGAGGTTAGTAAACGTAACGTAGAATCGGCGAGGATTAGATATCTGACAATCTTTCAAACTGTCTGTCAATGTATCTAAGGGTAGAGAAATTCACAGAAGGCGGAGGAAAGTCATTGAGCTTGCTAATAGATCAGTCAAAAAGTAGACCTTGATTTAAAAAAAGTTTTCCATAACTTTTTTTGACGAAGGGTTCGCAGTTCTGTAGAGGCATTTCACTTTCAGCATATGGCAACTTAACTTCCCGCATGATCTTCACATAGACATTGACATAGACTTTCTATTCAATGCATTATATATTATTATAGAATAAGAAACATGCCCAAACTATTGTGCCGTTCACAGTCTCTGTGGTAAATTGTGAAACATATTCGGTGTTTGGATACCATCCCACATACTGACGAAATATAAAATTTTTCGGACTCTTCTGACCACAGAATATTTCTCCACCATGAACAAGGTCAGTTAAGATATTTTTGTAAACATTTTTTTTTGTCATGACATTAACTGTAAAAATTGTGGACAGTGACAGTTTTGTCGTAAACATCTACGAACTGTTTTAGCATTAGCCTTAATGCACAGTATTCATAATTTCAGAAGCTCGAGTTAATGGTTTGATTGTGGAATGCCTGGCTTCCACCCGCGATTTTCTATCTTTGGCAAGTAAATTATGGTATTTATTACCGTAAGCATCTAATTTTACATTTTACGTTTTAATACCTTGAATGCCAATGATGCCGACCGACGCGATGTGCCATTTGACTTTATACGCCTCCAATTTCTCTTCTGGCTACCAAGGTCGTTCATTGAATGATTTCGGTTTTAACCTCAAAAATCCAATCATTTCGCATAGTAAACTGTATGTTGTAATGTAATGTTGTAATAAATAAAGTCACACCAGCCACTGTCAGGCAATATTTTATATTTATTAATTTTTGTTTGTGAAAATTCTTCATAAGCACTCTCAGCATGTTGCAGTGCTCCTTTGTGAGAAAATCTGTGGAACATCTTTATTATGATTTGATTTCAATAGACATTTTATTTTCTCGACACGAAAAGTTTTCTATTGTTTACTATTTTTTGATTTTATAGATATACTCATTGAAGCAGTGTTATCAGCAACGCACATAAATCTCTACGTGTACTTCACTATTACTTGTATATTATTGCCAATTGTTCTAAGGAATTTATCCTTTAATAATGTAAATTATATATCCAACGTACATTCATTAAGTTTTGAGCACTTCTGTGTAAATAAGTAGTTTGCCGTAGAACTTAACTTAGAGTATCTTCTAAGTAACCAATTTAATTGTCATTCATATCTTGCAGGCCGTCTCGTTTTTATTAAAGGTGAGTCTTTCATTATAGCTTTCTCTTGTGGTATTCTCATAATTTTCGTACATGTGGTTGAACCAAGCTTAAAATTTTAAGAACAATTTCATCTTTCAAACCATGCCATTCACAAATTATTTTAATAATTGGCGCAATCTATCAAACGTACATTGATTTTAAGGGACATCAATCTCATGAGTTTAAGAAATTTAGAAGTTCCGGACCAAGAGCAGTACCTTGTGGTAGACCACTCATTTATTACTTTTTATCGTAGTGAAATCCTATTTGGCTTACAGTCAAAGTTTTGGTCACGGGCTTCGTCGCCAAAATTATCCTGGTAAGTTTCCATGTTCAAGAAGTTGAAAAAGGTTTTCGACACAAAATCATCATTTAAATCAACTGTTAATAATATAGAAAAATAATATTTGATTCTGGCAAAGCTTTAATTTCTGTTTTGTGGTTCAGGACAGGTGGCAGCTGTCAGCAGATTGCACGTCAGATCAGCAGATGCAAGGTCCATTGTGACTTTAGATTAGAGGTACAACGTATGCGCATTTGTTGGGTGAATTCACAATCATCTGTTTATGGTTAAAAAAAAAATAAGTTTTAATTGTTTGTATTACTTTTTCTTTCATTTAAAAATAATTTGTTAATATTCCATAATAGCCTTCCCTTAAAAATAAAAACAATATTTCAAGACGACTGCTTCGTCACAGAAATATCAAGATGGCGGCCATTTGCGTTTTGTTTCGTTGACTTAAAGTTGTTGGCAGATTGTTGACTCAACGGGTTGAATTCAATTTATGAACCACATTTCAAATAGTCCTCTCGAAAGGACGATTCAGAAAAATGGTCGAAGCGCGCAAATTTTTCTCGAACAGAAGACCTCTCCACTTTTATAAAACAACTAAATCATTTGCACATGTTGTTGAACGCTATTGCACTCCAAGTTGATTTGGTAAGACAGACTTACTAAGTGACACCCAATTTAACAGATGTAGCTTGAATAATATTGTCGCAATCACTTGTCAGAGCTCAAAAATCTCTATTGGAAAACCCTTTATTAAAGACTAAAATTTGCCACTTCAAACTAATGCCTTGTTTTTAAAACAACCTTCTAAGACAGTTTCCTCACAAACTGTGAAAAGCTGAAATCAGATTCTGCCTTTTAGGCAGACCAGGTCCAGGCCTTAGTTTTTAATGCTTTGTTGCCATAGACTTTTTATTTGAATTAAACGTGTGGCGAATCATTAATTTACAATTTACTTAAAATATTATATTCCACTTAGTTTTAAAAATATTAATATTTTACCTAGTTTAAGAACAATTTATCAATCAGTCATAGAATAATTTATTAAGTTTTTGTGTCGAATGTAAACAAACTTTTAGAATAAATAGTGTTTTTTAAATAAATGAATATCAGTTCTAATTTGGAATTCGAAGAGTCAACTTCTCATCATTAAGAAGTAACTACAAACGCATATTAAATCACGTTGAGTTCAAAACCATCCTCTTGTTCTGAATAAAATAGTTCCAAAGAAACGTTAATGAATTCTTTATCGTCATTTAAACAAAGCCATCACAAAAAATCTCTGAAAGACCCAAAAAGTATCTCAGCACGGTATTTTGCACGAAGTATATAAATCATAGACTCTATCTGCGTCTGGATCTCTGAGCACGCCCTATCTTACAAAGTCACATAAGATAAATTGCCTCAGATTATGTTGAATAACAGAAATTCATTGGCCAAATTGTGTTAAGCCTCCTCCGACACCTTTAATTACATTAACAATTCTAGGGACAAAATATATCAATTGTTGAAGGGATTCATGGGTGTCAAATTGTCCGTCAATTAGGCCAATGACACCGTCTTCAATAGAAACCAAAATCACGGTCATTAATTATTTGTGTTTCTTTCGAAAGGTAATATTTCTATTCAGGTATTTCCAAACTAACTGTTTCCACACATACTCGTACTGAAATTGTTATGCTTTGTTTTCACAAACTAAATTCAATTCGAAATCATGTTAAGCATGAATAAATTGTTGCAATGCGACTTATTCGTGAGGTTCTATCGAATATAGGTTTATTTTCCCTTAATTTAATTTTTGTACCTGGAGGCTTTGAAATAATTGAATTTGAGGCTAATACAACAAGCTTTCTATCGATATTTTTATGTTTTCCTTAGTTTTCTATGGCAGTATTGCATATTTATTTAGTCACAGGAAGCATATGAGTTTGTTAAGACCTGCAAGTCTATTTAATTTGCCTTTAGGGGAGTATTAAATTCAAGTACCCAAACTAAAACGTGTAGGTTTCAGGCGAAACATTTGAAATATATTATGTTTGGTATCATAGATTCCTTATAATACCGAAATTGATGTCCTTAATAAAAGCACTGTTGTTTTGCTTGGAGCGATATGATATTGTGGGAGAGTTTTTGCTTCGGGCAGTTTCGATGTATATGTATCGGGAAAAAGGTCCGAAGAATTGTGTTGATGCTATTTTAAGATATCCAAACAACTCTTTCGACGTAATCTTAGAGTGTTATTCTCTGATCTGGAACAAGAAGTACAAAGACTGTGTGCTAGCCTAACAAAAGAAACAAGGAAATATATTAAGTAGAATAAAGTCATAATTTTGTAATCAGTTCATTATCTAAATTAATAATGGTGTAGTCTTAAAGTAGACACATATATAGTCGACTGTCATCATCATTTTTAATAGCGCTTATAATAGATTGCGTTGCAGGCAAAATACCTGGATTCCGACGCACTTTACATTTGCTTAGCAATAGTTGCAGTAGTTTTTTAGGTTCCCCGGTATCTCTTGGAAAAAAGTTATCAATTAGACTGCCAAATATAACCATGTTCTATGTTCTTTTAAATTTGTTTTTGTCCATCATTTTATCACCTCTTGTCTCAAAATAATGTTCATTTTATACCCTAGATTTTTTGTATTTTATTATGTGAATGAACCACACTATAAACCATATCAGGTGATTAAATATTCCTCACACCATATTCCAAAACCATCAAATTTCATTTCCATGGAATCATCTTGGCAACTTAAGCTGATTGAAGGCTTACCAACCAGCTTACCAACTTGTCAATACTTGATTTCAATTGATTATTATTATTATTATCTAAAGACCGTTTGTCTCTATTAGCGCACAGTTTTGTTTTCAAAATAAACTTTGCGGATTATATTCGAGCAATCTAAACAAAAACTTTTAAGAAATTACAGAGATTTATTGAACAGCAAAACTTCGTTAATCACGTTTACGACATGATTCTACGAAAATCGGTAGGTGCTTAGAGAGTGACAGATACACAAGATACCTAGCGAATAATGATATCTTCATGTGAACTGAAACAACAAAGGGGAAAACTTTATACTCTTAAGTGCGGAAAAGGCTAAAGTGAAAACTGAAAACTTAGCTGGCTCAATTAGGATAGCACTTAGAAACGAGACAATGTTGTAATAAAGAACAACTTTGTCTAATCAAAAACTTTACTTTATCTTTAAAGGACCTGTATTGAATTTATCAGAAAGTTTTCACCTTGAATAATTGATTTGCTTAAACAGAGATACATGTGTGCGTCAGATTGTATTTAAATTTGCAAGAAACCAAAGAAGGTTCAAATTTTTTTGCATGCGAAAAATTTAGAGCTGGGACAAGGCTTGTAACGATATAAATGTATGAGGATTTTAATTGAAAACGGGAGTTATGCAGTGAATTTTTTTAAAAGACCGTGGAGTATTTCCTTAAAGAAAGCAATCAGTTCATGATAAACAAATATTTCGGGCGAAAATATAGACAAAAATTCTGTGAGGGTCTTAGCCAAATTTAAAAGGCTCTCTTCTTCTGCTTGAAAGTGCTAGTCCAGCTCAGACTAAACATTCTTTCAATAGTACTTTTTTGACAAACTTGGCGATCTCTAAAGAACATTTGTTTTTGCTTAATATCTAGCTGAAACATACTCCAAAAAATAGACGTCTGTAACTTTGTAGCTTTGTGCTAGAAGCACGAGTAAGTGACCGCTCTAGGTTAGCCTAAGTGTTTATTCAGATTATGTTCATAATACATTATGTGCATACGAGAACTATGAACACAAACAGTAACAGCCCTATTATGGCTATTAAATATAAACACGATATTTCTTATAATTGTGATTAGTTCTATTTATAATCTCGGGGTAATGTATCAAATATTGCTTAAAAATATTAACATTATACTCTTAGATAAGGAAAATATTGTAAAAAAATCGCATTTTGTTTAATAAAATAATTTACTAAACGTTAATCGTTAAAATTAAAAAATTAGAACAGAAGAAAAAAAACAAATGCAAAATAGAAACGTCAAAAGCTAAAACCGAACCTATTTACTATTTCATTTTGATCAATATTCATAAAGGTGGTAAAAATTATCAATTGATACTCATAATACCAAATTATGAATGAATTGATAGAAGTTATCTGCTATAATTGACATTCAAGAGTCATAATTAGGCTTAAAGTTGTGTTTGAATTTAATAATTTTTAAGGGAATAGCATTAGTATAGAACTTAATCAGCCTTATTGTGAGTTTCACCCAAACAACATTCCATCCGGAAAATTTGACATTTCACTTTTCGCCTATTGCGAGTTTCACCCGAAAAATTATTCATGTTCGAAAAATTCCCCTTATTGTGAGCAATCATTTCGGGCGGAATGATATGCCATTGACAGCCATAATTTTCACTTATTTTTATTAGGCGAACGAGAGCACAATAAGGCGGAAAATGTAAGTTGTTTGTTTATTTTTTTAAGATAAGAAAATTTAAAATTCATGTTTTTTGTTAAAATGCAGGAGCAAAACAATAAAAAAAAAGGCCAAAGCGATATGCTGCTTAATAAAATGCAGAAGAATCCTGAAATTGCCAAGGGCTTCACTTAAAGTAATTCGGAAGAAAGTGGCCGAATTTTGGAAGAAGTGAAGAGTGAGTTTGAGTGGAACAAAGTAAGAATAAGGCTAAAAGAGGATTGTGCCAAACCAACATCGTGGTCTTTGCCAACTCCTTTTTGGTACCCACCCTCTCTCTGCAAAGAAACCCTCTGCCTGTAGTACTGATGAAATTTGGAAAAATAATTAGGATTAATTCCTTTTCACATTCACGCATCTCCAAAGGATTAATATTGCTTAGGTCATGTTTATTAACAAAGTTTCTATTTTGGACTTCCCTACATATCACTTTTTCCTTTTAAGCTCTTTCTTTACGTCTCTTATCTCTTGCTTCAGATTGTTATTGAACGCCCTAACAAACTCCTTATAATTCTCCGGAGTCATATTAGTCAAACCACGCCGATCAGCTATGCTCTTCGTCTTGTACATCATTGCAACAACCAGCTAGGCAGCCCTTCTCATTGGATAGCTTTCGGACATTTTCTGAATGAGCTGCTCATTGTTGGCCAGATATCGAAAGAGGATTCGGAGAACCATTTTCTAAAATTGTATATTAATATATTTTCTAATCAACTGCTGTATCAGTTGGAGTTGACTCTTGAGATCCTTTTCCACACAACGAATGATGTCGTAGATAACAGGTAAAAGTTCGATATCGAGCTGGTCGACTGTTGTTTGGATTAATTTTTTGGATTTTATCAATAGATTCTGAAGGCAAGAGGTCCATTATTGATTAAATTAATACATTGTTTATTTGATTGTTCATAAGACAACGAAAATATTAAACAAATCTTAGTTATTTAGATAAAACTGAAAAGAGAGAATATTGTAATTGTGTTTTTTTGTTGTGTTGCTTCTATTGATTCAGAATGAGTAATCCGTCAAATTCCTTCAAGTGCTCGCTCCTCAAACTCAAACTCAAGTGAGAATTTATTGCGGGCCTCATTTTTCTGAACGTCACTCCTGATTCGAAGTGAAATTTTTATTCGGGCGAAACTCGTAATAGCTTTTAAAATTTCGGGGGAACAAACATTTTTCGGGGGAAATGTTTTCCGGGCGAAACTCACAATAAGGCTGAATGGGTTAATTTGGGAGACTTAAGTTATTGTACACTGTTGCACTGGCTCTATAAGTAACATTCGGTGTCCCTCAAGGCAGACATTTTTGACCTCTATTAGTCTTATTACTTGTTGTTGATAATCCAAATGGTTTTGTTCATTCTCAATGTTTTCGTTTATGTAAGCTAACGATTTAAAATTCTGTTTAACCATTAGATATATCTCATAAATTGCACCAATTGGTGATATAAAGTTAGTTACAATTGAATTTATTAAATTCTAACAGTAAAGGCGATACGCCAGTTATAAAAATATATGAAAAATTACTTCTTAGTGTATTTTCATCATATAACTTGCTCAGTTTTGGCATATACAACTCTTTGATGGGATAACTCGAAGATTTTTAAGACGCATTCGCACTTAAATTTTTATATACTTCCATTCTACTAAAATTTGGGTCTTAGAAAGCCTTGAAACGCGTATTACCTCTTTCCTCTATATTATATTTGTTAGGAATACAAGAAATTATAAAATTATCTGCTTGGAAAGGTAAAATTTGACTGTTCTTCATATTTCCTTAGATCTACTAGTATAATGCATTTCGGGTTCCTATTGGATTAATGATTAAATCTCGCAATCCTTAAGACAGAAAACTTTAACCAATTTTGTATTAAATACTTATTCAAGGCCAAGAAAACCTTTACAAAGCAAAGCAGCAAACACAAATTTAAATTAAACATTGCTCTCAACTCAATAAAGAACTTTTCAAAAATCAGTACACAAATTAGTTGTGGAATTATTGTTCCCATTTCTGAGATTTAAGTTGTATTTTTGACAAATGATTGGGTACTAAAATAAACATTCGATTTCGCTCCTAACATTAGGTGATATTTCTGTGTACCACTCGAATTGTATGGATCCTTCTGTGTTGAATTTTCATATTCAATCAGAATTACAGATAGAATTGATTTTTTCGACACACGAGTTTATAACTATCGATTTGTTTAGCAATAAATATTTCTTATGAATAAAACAACTGCGGAAACTTCGTATCATCTCATTTCATTTTCATTATGGACCGGCGAAATTTACCTAATCCAAAATTAATGTTGAATTGCTTTCTCGACCTAAACAATCGTACCCATCACATTCCAAATATTGAGAAAAGAAAAACAACTATTCATTTAAATATGAATATTAACTATGTTTATATTTGATAAGCATTTTTGAGCACTCAAAAATACGCCCACCTAGATTCGCTACCCTTGTTATTTTCACTTTTCAGTTAATAAAGCTCCCTCAAACATGACATGATAAAATAATAACTGTCAAGTGAACATTTTTTTTTGAACAATAGATGTTGTTTATTCTAGTTATGTATATTTATCTTATAGTTTCTGTTTTTGAATGAGAAAAGAATTCATATTTCAGTTGATGGTTCTACTTCATATTCTATTTTAAGAACTAACAATGCAATACACGTAATTGTGTTATAAAACGGAAGATATCCAATTAGAGAAAGGTGCCTTTTTTAGATATCCAGGAGCTGTGCAAAAAATAAAAGAACAAAGGAACTTTTCACTAAGTTGAGGGATGTGTTAAATGCGAAAACAGTGCATCTAGAAATAGAATGTCTGATTCTTTTCTAGTTCCTATAGAGAGAGTATCACGTAAAAGAATATAAAATAAAAAGTTATTTTAATAAAAACTAAATGGAACGCGTTATAGCATACATATGTACATCAGACCTGGCTTCAGATCCAATAATTATTATTTTTATATGAAGGTATCTAGTATTTATTTCTCTTTCTCTTGTATGACCTAATTAAAACAAGTTTAACTAAACTAGCAAAACGATTTAAAAAAAAAATGTAAAATTACAATTAGCAACTTAAAATCAAAACAAAATAAAATCAAAATTCAAACATTGAAGTTCAAGTTGCAACTCAGTCTTCAAATTGCAACTCATTCATTGTACATAAACTATATATTATAAGCCATTATAAATGTTTTTTAAAATACAAACTCTATATACTACTGAAATAAATCACGTGAATTTAATAGAAAGTTTGAAAGAACATAGAAATGGCAGCTGCAGCAATTAATTTTTTTACTTAAATTTAAAGTTATTACGAAATCGGAACCACGACAAAAAAAAATTGCTTTTTGTTTTTGAATTCAAAAAATATTTTTTTAAGTTTTGAAATCCGATGTTATTAAAATTTTTAGAAGCTCCCCCATGAAAAATTTCGTCAAAACCCGTTATGCCGATATTGAGAAATTCGAAAAGTGGTTCTATGGGAGGTACAGTCAGTAGGTAATATCTTAATTTCATTTTTTATTATTTTTTTAAGCATTAGCTAGATTTAACTAAATGAAATTTTGTGAATTAAAAACAAAAACTTTTTTTTGAGAAAAAAAATTATTTTATAAAATTACGAACAGAATTCGAATGGTAGGTATTTTTTAGTCTTGAAAAAAATCGGCCGAACGTTTAGGCTGCAGTCGAACAGAATCGTTGGTCTTATTCATCATCGTAATGTTAAATCAGGTCAAAATGTCCAGTTCATTTTTTCTTTGTCAACGGCCGTGGCTTTGATGAAAGCATCGCTTCCCATCGATCAGCGAAATCAAGCATCATTGCGCGCGGTTAGTACTTGGATGGAGGACCGTTCAAATACCAACCGTGTGCTGTTGACATGTGTTTCTTCTGTTGTTCTTTCTTTGTGTGTCTCTCTCTGTCGTATTGTCTAAAGCCGATGGCCTCAGTTGCCAGTGCTTTTCTGTGTCTCTACTCCGTAGATTTATCTACGGTGTAGTGTAAAATGTAATGTAATGTAATGTAATTTTTTCTTACGAATACATAACTTGCCATATAATACCTACATATGTCTGTCGCAAGCAAAAAACTGCTTAGAAAGTACTGGCGAAATACTTAAGTCACTTCATAAATATTTAAGTACTTTATACTTGGTATTTATACCCAACTTGAAAAAATACTGGTGCTTACATTGAGTGGAACGGAGTCCTGAAATTCTTAAGTACTTATCACATCAGTACATTACAGCTATCTGTCGGGATCTTACAGCTATCAAAATGCCAGTTTCGATATACGGATCAGATTAAATGTGCTGTAAGAAATTTCGCAGTTATTGATACCACCATTAATCCAAGTTTCTATGAGGTATATAATATCATACAAGCAAACGGAGTACTATACATAGTATACATTGCTAATCTTACTACGAAGTCTCCTCATATACTAATAGAATGGGTTGGGTACGATATCCCGCATTTATAATCCCGTTTTTTATAATCCTGTTTCTTATAATCCCGCTTTTTTAAAATCCCGCTTTTTATAATCCCTCTTTTTAAAATCCCGTCCCTTATAATCCCGTTTTTTATAATCCCCTTTCTTATAACGACGTGTAAGCAGTGAGGTATGTAAGGGCAACCCCCCTGCTTGGGTACACTATAGGATTTGGGGTATAGTAGTATGGTATAGGATTTGAGGTTGGGTAGCATTTAAAGAATCTGGAAAAAAATCAACATAAAATCAATAAGTTTTAGCTACGTATTCTAAAAAACGAGATTAGTGCGATTTGACGGGATTTTAAAAAGGGGGATTATAATAGATCGGGATTTTGAACAAGCGGGATTTTAGAAGACGGGTTTTAAAAAAAGCAGTATTTTAGCAGACGGGATTTTAGAACTTTTTTTTCGGGATTTTTGAAAAGCGGGATTCCGATACGCTCCCTAATAGAATATATCAATTATTCAATTATTTTTAAGCTGGTAAAAACTTTGTTGTTTATTTTTGATTTGTTTAAACTATCCTTTAAAAATGTGATTGAAATATTAAGCTTATACCATTTGCCTCTAATGCTTGACTAAAATATAACCTTGAACCAAAAGAATAGATTCGTGCCATCCAGCCGTGGATATTTTTAATACTTGTTTAAATGTCCGCCACCGCTTTTTACGGAGGCACGGATCCCAATGGCCCAATTTTCAATGACTCTTACGCAGAGAGCCGGCTGAATTTGAGCGATGGCCTGTGTTATGTTCATCTTTAGGGCATCGGTTGATTTTGGTTTATTCGTATCGTCGGCGTCGTGCAAACTCAGGAAATCCCACAAGGAAAATTCTAAATGGTTCAAATCGCATGACCCTGATGGCCAACTCCTCTCACCTCTGCGAGAGATAATATTACCCCCAAATGTCTTGCACTGAGTGGCACGCAGTACCGTCTTGCTGGAACTAAATGTGGTCTAGGTCGATATGGTTCAATTTGGAACATAAGATATTGTCGAAAAAGGATCGACTAATGACGACGCAGGCCCAAAATCCACACCAAACGGTAACTTTTTGTGGAAACACTGTTACCCGCTGAACCTCGTAATTTACTTGTTAAGTAATAAGGCTCGTAAAGGTGATCTTCCAAACACTCCGAATCCCAGTCAGCGAACAAACGGCGTTGTCTAACTTGATGGAATTTGAGGTCCTTGATCAGTTGGTACTTGCACGTGTGTATGACTAAGTTCCGATGCTAAATTCGCCAAGTCGGCAAAAAGTCGAGTCTTTTTGAATGCCCAGAAATCGACTGCCTCGGGTTCTGCTGTATTTCCCGGACTTTGGCGATATTCTTGGCCGATCTTGCGCTCCTTACTTATGAATTTTGGCTGATTGATCTCCGAACTGGTAAAATTTGGCCACCACACTTTGAAGAGTCGACTGTAAACAGCCACCACGTCTACTGGCAAATGAGCGCTATGCGTGCAACGTTTGCACTAACGAACACTCATTTTGATAATAAAATTGTGTAACTGGCCATGGTCATTTTGCATTAGTAACAGATTCGACAGATGTCACAAAAACAGCATGGCCTCCAAAATCTACGGAGTTTGTCTTGAATTTCTAAAATATTAAAATATATAATAAATTATTTGTAGGTTTAAATGATTTGTAAAAGTTATCATTCTCACTTGAAATTTTAAATGTTACGAGAATTTTAGTTTTATCCCTCCCACTTGTCTTTATTTAAATGGACAACTTTGTGTTCTCAAGAATAATTCATTATCACAAATCAGAAAATCGATTTCTGGTTAGCTTTAAAACTATATCTACTCTAAAATCCATTTAACCTATCCTAGTTATCCTAAGATGTAAAGAGAATATGTCACTTGCTCTTGATCCAACTGCCGATATGACTTGACAAGTCAAAATGTCAGTTCATTAGTTGCCTACCAATTGATAAATGATTACAGCCTAGGAGTTAGAAACTACCACGAAGGTGGCAATATGAAGCATGTTACTGATGCATCCATAACATGGAACACTTTGAATCAAGAAGCAATTCGAAGGTTTCAGTGCCAGGTATAACAAATGTTCGCCACGTTGTCGGTGAGAATATTCAATAAATATCAATATTCCCTCAGAAAATGTTAAATAAACCTCAAATATACACATCGTGTCGGCAGCAGAATTGCCTTTGGTTATATGTATCTGAGGATAACAGTTTCCAATCAGTGTGTATGGGATGTAAGTTTATCTCAAAGCTAAATGCGAATGCCACTTCCTTAATTAAGTGCTTAGACCTATAAATATATGCTTCGGAGCGCAATTATACATAGCCCTATGCTATTTAAACCCCTTTCAATAGCTTGCATTAATTTAAGTTTGATAGATGTTCAAACACATATAGACGAATAGATTGCACATATTTCGAATATAATAACGTACCGTAGCAAGGTAGGAATTAAAACTATCATCACAGTTATCACGGTGTGTCGGTGCATTATAGGAGCTGCTTTAGCTATCCTTGAGACTCACTCTCACACACGATGAACACGACCCAAATTCTAATCTGAACGAATTGGTATTCCGTAGATCGTTATAGTGCCACATCGGCCCCCGTCCTCCCTCCATCAGTAGTATCTATTATAAATTGCACAGATATGTATAATGATGTGTGCACTCTTCGAGATAAAATCCCAGGCTCCAGCAACCAGAAGAACGTGCCACGTAATGATGAATGTTTAGCAGAATATGAATATGCATAATATGAGGACATAGAGCAGAACTGCATTTCATTTTTCGAGTCTGGGTCAACAAAAATGTTTCCGCTGCAAATCGTGTTGCCTTAAAACCAACATGACACCTACAACTTGTGCCTGGTGATCATTTTGTCATAAAACGCACGACAAGACAAATTCTTGATAAATTTTGTGCACCCAAACGAACAGGACCGAAACGGGACGCGATGAAAATACTGACTGACTGAATGCAGTTGCAAGAATTCCAGCAGGAAGCCACTTCGATTTTTCTTTATGACAGTGATTTACTCCCATCTTTCATCAGCACGATTATACACTGAAAAAAAATCTAACCAAATTTCTCCGTCAGAAGCCATTTTGCGAAGGTTTTTTGTGTCGTGAATTCCAAACCTTCTTTAGAATTGGATGTCTCCAGCTTACGAGATACACATGCTTAAGAATTAAAAAAAAGTTATTAAGCTAAGTGTACACGATTGGTAGGTCTTACAATATTGTCAGACTTGGCAATGTCTGACATTAATCTACCAATGCGCTGTGTATGTACACGGTTGGTAGCAAATCTAACAATCTCTTACAATTTACTGTCAGAAGTTGGCTGACAATTTATTTTTAGATAGCTGGCTAAATATTTACCTATTAATTGTAAGAGACTGGTAGATTTTCTACCAACCGTGTACACACACAACTAATTGTCCGTTTTACTTGGTTATGGAAACTGCTTCATTTGAATCTTGGCTTTAAATTGTCTGACAATGAAAAAATTTTATGATGCGAAAATACGTACATCTTACGATTTCTTTATTGTCAGAAATATCAGACAACGATAAAATTAGGCAGGCCTAAAAATAAATTGTGTGTGTACACGATTATGAAATATCTTACAATTTACCGTCTTACAATTAATTGTCAGATACATTTTCTGACACTTAATTGTAAGACTACACTCGTTAGCATGTTTTTCACTGACAGATCTGACAATATTGTAAGATCTACCAATTGTGTACACTTAGCTTTAGGAGTTCCTATTAATAAGAAACGCACAATTTGGTCTGACGTTCTTTGGTTTCAAATCTTAAAGTTTCTAAACGAGTGCATTAAAACTTGGATCTTGTAAGGGAAAAATCTGCCTAAAATATATAGTTGCTAAAGAAAGCTCTTAGACCCCAGTTTAAGATTTCAATGAAATGTATCACTGAAACAAATGTCGATTTTATGTTTTTGACAAGTACCTAAGTTATAGCAATCATTGAAAAATTGCTGTCAATAAGAGATCTTGTCAGTAAATGATAACACACTACTGTTAGATATTTGAGGCTACAGTTGAACATTGAAACGAAAACTGACATTTGAGACAATATAAAGAGAATGGAACAAATTCAATGGAACGAACACAAAAAATTAAAGAAATAGTTTTCTATTAGTGAAATGATAAAAGCGTATTTGAAAGAAATTTTAAATCAGAATTTGGTACTTTTTAGAGTAAGGGGCCAGTTATCGCTATCATTGAAAAGCATCATTTAAAATTTTATATTTCCATTTTTAAGACGATTAAACAAACTGCAATTGCTTTAATTGGTACTAAAATGAAGCTAATGAGTAGTAGAATTTTTTTTTTAAATACGAAATTTTGATTTACGCTTTCCTGTTTTATTATTTCACTGATAGAAATCAATTTCAATTAACACCTTATTTTCGTTTCTTTAACTTGGAACACATCTTTCCACTGAATGTGTTCGATTTTCTCTCTATTCTCAAATGTCAGTTTTGCTTCACTGATCAACTCTAACCTCAAATACCTAGAATTGGTTGTTATCAGTCACTGACAGGATCTTTTTCTGAAACCAATTTGTCAATGATTGCTATTAACGGCTTGTCAAAAAAATAAAGTCAGCATACCACTGGTTTGGTCCAATGATGCATTTCAATGAAAGCAAAAACTAGGGCCTTAATCAAAGTTAACTGTTTTTCGGAGTAACAAAATTATATAGCATTATAACATAATTAATAAAAGCTATAACTGCATTCTTGCTAAAAAAAAAATAATAATAACGGTTAATAGAAACACTAAAATAGTAACCAATGAAAATAACCCAATATGAATAAGCCGAATGTAATTTTGTTCGCTAATGTCTTTTAAGTCGTTGTTGATATTTGATTCCCTAGTTTCAGATCTGTCATCAAGAATCTAATATCTAATATCTAATATCTGCATTGTCATTTCTAGCGGTGATGGTTTGCCTGGTGAATAATTGACCTGGTAATTTGCAATCGCAATAGTGGTTCAAGGCACAGCCTATAAGATTAAGATTTTTGTAACCATGGAGATATTTAAGAAAACAAATTCAAAGATTTTCAAATCTGCCGATGGACGCTAAGGTTTAAAGCAAAGGACAGTTAAGTCTGAAAGATAGTTAAGTCTATTTACCTTCAATGATTTTCCAAGATATATAGCCTTAAACCACAAGAGCAAGTTCTTGCAATCCAGAAGAAATTTAAGAAAATTATGCTTCATTCATCGAGCCATATAACAAAGTATAAAAGTTTTCCTATTTTTCTGAGTGTACTCACTACTTGCTTATCCACAACTTCAGGCAGAAGCATGCATTTATGTATATGTTCATCTTGATGTGGGATCTGTATAAGTATGAAAAGCAACATCCTGAAAGTAATTGCCATTAAAAGAAAATTTATTGCGAATTCAATTGGCAAGTGGAGTTAAAGTAGTATTATCGTTATGGACAAAAGAAAGGGCATTGCACATATGACGTTAAGAGATTATTTATGTTTCGTTAACAAAAGAAACTGTAATCGAGCGTAATTACATGAACTTTCAAGCGGGCCCGGAAAAGTTCGGAGCGATTTTTCAGTCTCAAGTTTTAATCCGCGATGAATGGGTATGTGTGGGTGGTTGTATTTTCTTCCATTATTGCATGGCGTCATTGGAGAGGAATGTGTTGGAGTATTTTTCATTTGAACTGACAGCGATATTTGTATAGCCGTAATGCAGCAGCTTTCATTATTGATTGAGAATGCTAGTTTATTTTGGTAATTGACACTAAGTGACACTTCATTCATATTTTGTATACACCCCACATATTGTTTGTGGGTGACTTTTAGCTTTGGGTGAAATATGTTACGCTCTTTGAACTTGTGCCAAACTATTGCTGGACACATCATTTGAAGTTCATATTATTTGTTTGCCATGTTTTTAAGTATCCAATACTTGATATGCAAGCAAACATACATACGTATGTATGTACAAGCATAAATACAGATACAGTTCCAGATTACAATATTACAATGCCTAAATTACTATGTGATATTGTATATTGCTTACAATGAAAATAGAAACAAAACTACTTTATGATACGGTCAAAAAAATAATGGATATCTAGATTTAAAAGAAAAAATATGACTTCGCCTAGCTTTCTATAATTTTTTCCGATTTTATCGAAAATTTCCCTACACCGCACCGTCTTTCTAAAAGCGGGAAGTAGAACCTTCCATATCAGTAGCTCTATGCCTGGATTGCTATTTGTCCTCTTGGTGTTGTGTTTATTGAAAATATGCACACGAAATTCGAGTTACCATTAGAGCTGTCGTTTAATTTTTTTTTTAAAACCACCACTCTAAGAAAAAAAACATTACACAGCAATACGAAGGTAAAACTAATATTTTCATATTTATGTAAATACTATAAATTATTTAAACAAAAATATAATATATATATATATAGCTTAAATTAGATATCTAAGGTACAAAAATTGGCTTTTAGTAAAGACGCCACGGACTAACTTGAACCCATCAGTTTGTCTGGTTAATACACAGTTTTTGTTAAGTCGAGTTCAAATAAGACGCATTTTTTGACCAAAAATACAAGTTGAACTCCCTATGTTTCAACAAGATTAAAATCATAATTTTTAGAGTTTTGTGATTGGTTTAAAAATACACCAGAATATTCAGCTGTCAAATGATGTCCGCCATTTTTATTTGTTTTCAAGCATTTCCCTTTATTTCGCCTGACGAAGTGACAACTGAACACCAGTGGAGCGATGGCGGCGTTGCATGAGGTGCGACCCAAAAAGCAGTTAAAGTCAGAATACGCATCCAATAAGTTGCAATAGTGCAAGAAATGTTTTGGGCAGATGAGTTGACCACATCGCGATTGAAATGTTATCTGAAAAAGTGAGACGTATTTTAAACCTCTGTCTGTATTTGTTTACACTTCAAAAATTCTACAAGCAAAATCTTTTAAGCATTTTGTAAATTTAAACCTATTAAAAATTTCGAATCAAAAAGTTTCATACCTACAACTACAAATACAAATATTACTTACAAATTCACATTTTATTACGAGGTAATTTCAACTTCAAGAAGTTCGGTATCAGCGGTAATCATGTGCAATGTTTATGAACACACCTTAGTGAATCCATTCCTTGCGTTGAAGTACCTATCCAAGAGCGTGTCAACCGATTCCTAAATTTTCAGGTGCTTTAAGTTGTTGTTGCATCTGATGTTTTTTTTTAAAGCTCAAAGTTCAAATTCAAAATCAAATGAACTGTCAAAAAAAAATTAGAAAATATGATACGAAAACACTTTTGTAATTTGCGAAATTACTTCATTTTGGCTGTGATGGATGAGAAAACACTTCACTTTTTCACAAAAAATCATTTAATAAAACGGCAAACATGTTTTTTGTGGTACACTTTTCTCCAAAAGTATTTAACCGATTTCGATAAATTTTATATGGTTGGAAAGCCACAGTTACGGAGATGTGCAGAATATACTTGAGACACGCATTTACAAACTGTGGGTCATTTTTGTTTTTGCACTGTCGAACACTTTGCATATTACATAAAATAAAATTTAATTTAATAAATTTGCTTGAAAACACTGCCAATAATATAAATAATAAATAATAAATAAATTGGCACTCGAATTTCGAGAGCTGGGTCGGCTAGTATAATGAATTCCCTATCTCGGTTGGGGAATCAACCCCTCATGAAAAAGTGAAACAGATTCTAAATTTCTTGCCATTACGATGGTTGCAAAAACAAAAAAGTAGGTCCGGCAATTCCGTTTATTATATCAGCCGTGTTTTATTGGTTAGTAAATACGCTACATCGCAAAATTTAACATGGAAAACAACAACAAACGATTAGTGAATAAAAAAAAGCTAGTAATTGAAAAGAATATTTTAGTGAAGATGGCGTTTCGGATGTTGAAATGTAGGAGGTGTTTAGGTGGTGTCCGAAAAAATATATGTTGGCATGCTTGGGGGTGTGTTCGTTGGTATTTATTTTGTTATACTTTGCTAGTCCAAAGTGTAATCGCTCCGCAATTTACAGAGCAAATATTTTTTCAAATGCAAAATTTTAATTCATGACATAATTCCGGTTTTACACTACTACTATTAATTTTGTCACAAAATATTGAATCAATTTACACGAAGGCGAATAGTTTTGATTGGTATGTATTATCAGTACGCTGGCATTTGTTCAGAAATGTCCTGTTATTACGGCATTACGCTGAATTTAGATGACAACTGACAAAATCTGTACAAACATTTAGTTGAATTAATACTATGTTGAAGCTGTTTTAGTATAAAACTAGGTTAAGACAATTTCGCAAAATTTAAGCGAATATATCATCAATTTAATAGTGAAAAAACTCTAAATCAAGTCGATCTGCATTTTCATGAATATTTCAACTCCAACTTAAAAACGAGATACAAATCTTTTGAACACATCCATGTAAGTTAATTCAATAAGTAGGAAGGTTTTGGCACATAATACACTGATACCAACTTTGGGAGATTATTAAGAGTGTGTTAAAGAGTGAATAAAGCGTTTTTTGGTGCTTGTATTACTGCGCTAGATATAGATTACCAATAAAACACGCCTATTAGTTAGAATGAATTTTTTTGAGTGAATTTTGATTCGATAACAAAAGACTTCAAAAGAAATTGCTCCAATTTTAACTTTAGTCCGGGAAAATGAAATTGATCCAGGTAAGTTCGAACAGCTATGTTTCACAGGGCATGCTTTGGGCTGTACTTAACTTATATCTTCAAAAAGTTCGAATGAAAATGGAGTGCATTCAAAATCACGGAGTGAATTTAAGGAATTAACGTTGAATACTTCTATTTTCGTTCTTCTTTACGTATGAACGTGCGACCCAGTCATTCATTTAATCCTCAGACTTCACCCTTTTTTAAAGTAAAAATTAAAATATCACTTGCACAAATTTTTAATATATTTAAAAGTCTGGCGTTGTCAACGTTACCAGATATTAAAGTTCTCGCATATAGGTTTCGAACTTTGGAGGTGTCAATGCACATACGTTATTCTAGCTAGCTAAAACTTAGGAAGATTAAGTGAAAAAAAACTACATTTTAGTCATTAACCTTAAACATTTAAAAAATAAAATTCTAACCTCATTTGTTGGTCAATTAAACTTTCAAGGAGGATGTTAGAATCCACAACACACATGTTAAGAATTCAAAAAGTATACTCAAATGTAGCGCCAAAAAAAAATTTTATGCTGTCTATGCTTTTTATTAAGTATTCTAAATGAAAAACACACCGAAGAGTGTTTAGGATGACTTAAAATGTAAAAAAAAAAATAAAGAACTGGATACAGTATTCGTTCCCTTTTTGAGGACAATAACTCCATGTCACGGAAAAAAAAAAGAAAAACATTAAGCTTGAGGGAAGAAGTTGGAAAACAACCACTTAAAAGCAGACAAAATCCCCGGGACTTTTAAACAGAATATTCATTTCATACATGGTCCCTTATGATGTCGAAATGATTATTTATTTAGAAAAAATGTTGTGCTGATAGAAGGTTCAAGTAGATACTTGTCAGAACTTTTTTTGTGAATATCCCCATATGCCTAGTTAAGGGTTTTCAAATGATATCCAAACAATCTCAATTAACAAAACCTGAAATATTCCTTAATGTACAGAAAGTTTAAATCAGAATTTTGTATTTTATGGAGTAAAAAAATTCTAATACTGATTACCTTCATTTTGGTACCAATTAAAGCCATTGCAGTTTGTTTATTCGTCTTAAAAATGGGAATGAAAATTTTCAATGATGCATTTCAAACTGGCCCCATAGTTTAGATAATACAATGAAACCATGGTTTTATAAAACATGTCAGCAAGTTCAATCAGCTAATATGTTTTCTAATGAAAATAAAGCTTCTGAAATTGATAGTAGCTGTGCCTAAGTGAATGACAGAACTACACCTGATATTTAACGAAAATTCAATAATTTACTATATTTTGTAAGGGAGATAGGAACGATGTTGCCAATTACTGTGGTTTGTCATTCATGGGCAACCTCTACAAGCTATACTTGTAAAGCAACAACTGTAGCACTGGATTGAAGAACATCAAATATTGAGTTTTCACCGCAGTTAAATCTATTTAAAGGCATTTGACAAAAAAAAACAGAAATGCCTTATTTCATAATCTAATACTTTGGGTAATATCCACGAAAATGGTCTAAAAATAGCTCTACACCACAACAATACTGTTACTATATGAAACGCAACAGGTAGCCATCAAGGTCTAAAGTGGGATATAGATTCAGTTTTCTGCTATTTGTTCAACCCAACTCTGCAATACTCGGTAGAATAACTATTGAAAAAATGTTAATTGGCAAATCGAACGATTTCGTTGGCGAATTCAAATCGCGTGAGATAACCATGTTTGGAAATCGCTCGCGCAAAATGTCCATTTTGGCGGTGTTGGCCACCTTACTGTTGAAACCACATGTCGTCGCTTTATATGACATACAACTCGGGGCAAGAGAAATTGGTAACCACCGACAGATAGTGCTCGCCGTTGCCAGTGATGGCCTGGCCGAAGTCATTCTGAAAGAAGTTGGACTAATGATGCCGCCCAGCACAGTGACTTTTTCTAGATGCATTAGAATTTGGTGTATCTCGTGTACACTCGGTGTTGATTTGGCAAGACACTCTAAATGACAGCGAAATTGACAGATGTAGCTTCAACAATATCGCCGCAATCACCTATCAAAGTTCAGAAAACCCAAAATAATTACAAGTCAAATACTACTTGCTATAAAAAATATAAATTATTAGGAATTACCTAAACAACTTTTTCTTACAAGAACTTATAACGCGCGAGCTTTGAATACTTAATGAGAAAGCCCATACAACCTGTGCTTAAGTGTAAGCTTTGAGTAACTCAAATCGAAAACATCATGGTTTACATTAGCCTCATGTTTCATACGTGTCAAAGGTTCATTGAGACCATAATTGGTAGGGTGGAAGTCTATATGAAAAATTTCAGAGTTCCGAGAACTGTGGCTTCTAGCCTTAAAACGAATTTGTTCTAGAAGAACTGGTGAATCTATGGAACCAACCAAGAGCTGGGGCCTGTAACACAAAGCTACAAGTCTACAAGTCAACAGCCACTTGTAGGATTATATTAATCTTACAATTGTAGATTATTTCTGTAACACAAAAAAAAACTTTACACTTGTAGAAAACAAAAATTTCCCTACACTTGTAGACATTCTGATTACAAGTGCTCATTGAAAGAAAGATAAGCAACGTGATAGCATCTTAATAAAAATAAAATGCATGACTGGATCGCATAAACTTGCTCTTATGTAAATGTACTTTGGAATTTAAAAATTATGCATGTGTAAATATAAAACATCGACTTAATGAGATAATAATGTTTAAATGCATGGAATTGCCGTCTGATTTCCGCAAAAGTATGTTGATGCAAACAAAGTTTAAAAATGTTTTATTATTAAAGTAATTTTCTTAAAACCCAATATATGTATATATTTTTTTTTCGAATATTTGCATATACAATATTATTTTAAACTTAAGGGGGCTCCTGCTGAAAATTTTTGGTTAAGATTGTTAGAGCCGTTAATGCGAAAGTCGAAAATCAAAAAGCCGTTCTATGACAGATGCCGTTAATAACATTTTGCCTCGAATTTTTTTTTGAGCAAAATGTAGCCCTTGTGTGTAATATCACACCTATTTTTTTTTATTAAAATCGTTTGAGACGTTTTTAAGATAAATAAGATTTTGCACTACGCTTGTATGATGGCGTGTACCGTTAGTTTGAGAGCTAACAAAAATTTCAATTTCTCCTCTAGATATTCAATGAAGAACTTTAAGAAAATAGAGGTACATACAGACAGACAGACGGAATTGTCGGATCCACTTTATTCGTCTTCGCTATCATCTTAATTCAACTTTGATCAAAATCTCTAGTTCCATTTTTTTCCAAATGCAGAACTTGCCCTATAGTACCCATATCGCAAGTAAAAAGGATAAAGAATCCGTTCGAAAATATGTAATTACCGTCTTGGTAAGAATTCATGAAAAAAAACATTCTTTTTGGTGCCTTTTTGGATTGGGATTGTATTTTTAATACAAATAAGCATGTTCTGTTCCTGGATCATTTCGCTTAGATTTTATATGTTTTCCATTAGTACTAATTTTTTTTAAATACATACATATATCATTAAATAAAAATTTAATTATTTCTAAGTAAATCTAAGAAAAGTAATAGAATGTATTATTTTGTGTTATGTTTAATTTTTAGTTTACTGAGATTTAAAAATGTTTAACTTTTCAAAACCCTATAAAGTATAGGTATATTAAATTACCTATAACACTTTTCTCTAAATTTGCATATATACATATTGTATAACAATTATTACCGAAATAATTTACTATTGAAAAAAGATCACAAATATACACTTTACACAAAAATATATTCACAATTTGATATTGTTTTTTTGGTTAAAAATATCTTAACTACGAAGAAAAAAATTATGGAAATGGTAATTAGTTGAAAATACTGTTTTTTTCGTATATTTAAATACATCTTCTTCATCCTACAAGTCTTGAATCACTTGTAAGATTGAGTGGATTATTCTACAAGTACGATTTAGTTTTTTTCTACACTTGTAGCTTTGTGTTACAGAAAGAGGGAAATCATATAATTTCCCACTTGTAATGTTCGTTCATTACACTTGTAGAAGAGCCAGCAAACTTGTAGCTTTGTGTTACAGAAATTTGTTACACTTGTATTAATTCACTTGTATTACAAGTACTTGTAGTTTTGTGTTACAGGCCCCTGGTGTAAAAACATAACATCGCTGACTTTCCGGCGTTTTTCTAGAGAATTCATGTTTAAAAGAAGAAGGCGATTGCTGTATGGAGAAAGATGATTTGGGTCTCTCCAATTAAGATGACTTAATGCGAATCGTACATATTTACGTTGGACAGATTCGATTCGATCAATGTGTATTGAGTAAAGTGGCGACCATACAGAACTAGCATATTCTAATTGGGGACGAACAAAGGTGTTGTACAACGAAGATGTTACAAGACTACACGAAAATTCTTTACTCCAACGCTTAATAAATCCAAGCATTGAGTTTGCTTTACTGACAATTTTCTCAATGTGGAGTGAAAAGTCTAGATTTTGCGAGAAGTGAAGGCCCAGGTCGTATGTTGTTTCTACCTTACTTAGAATGTCTTGATTTATGCTGTAATGGTAACATGTTGGGTTTTTTCTTCTAAAGAAGGACATTGATTGGCACTTTGAAACATTTAAAAAAAGATTGTTCTATGAACACCACTCAGAAAACATATTTATGTAATTTTGAAGGAAAACAGAATCGGATTGGTTTCTGATGATTTTGAATAATTTAATATCATCTGCGTAGATAAGAACCCTACATGATTTTACAATTGAAACAACATCATTGATTGATACTATGAAAAGAAGTGGACCAAGGTGACTACCTTGTGGAACACCAGAGTCAGCATTAATTGGATCAGAAACGATTCCTCTAAAAAGAACTTGGTATGTCCTTCCCTTCAAATAAGACCTGATCAATTGAACGAAAGCAGAAGAGATTCCAAGAGATGAAAGTTTAAATAAAATTTGACTATGAGACAACTTGTCGAATGAAATCTGCATAAATACAGTCAACTTGATGACCATCCTCGATAGTTTTATTTGTAAACGACGTGAATTCAACAAGATTAGTAACAGTAGATTTCTTTTTAATAAACCCATGTTGTTCGCTTGCAAGGAAAGGCTTGCAGCTGAAATAAAAACTCTTAAATATGATAACTCCAAATAGTTTCGGTAAGCAGGAAAGTTTGGCTATTGGTCTATAATTACAAATATCACCGCGATTTCTTTTTTTGTGAATAAGTATAATGAATGAATTTTTCCAAATTTTAGGGAAAACAGTTTGATTTAGAGAATTTTGAAATAGAAACGTTATGGGTCTTACTAGAGGTTTGCAACAATTTTTTTAAATATAGGCCGGAATTCCATCTGCTCCACTGGACGTGTCGTGGTCTAAGCCCGAAAGATGGTCTAATACATCCTCAACTATATATCGTCTTTAATTCCATTAAAACCTTCTATAAATTGTCAATGGGTTGCTGGTTTACTCATTACATGTTGTTTAGGCATAACACTAACAACATGTAATTGAGTTAAACTAGTATGCCCAACGAGGATGAAAAACGAATAAAATAATGCGAATTATAACGGAAATAGAAATAACACACGGCAATTCTCCGCTTCAGTTCAGCCGCCATCCCTGGAGATAAAAAATCTGAGACAACCACCTTCAGTCTCAGAACATCGTGCCACACATCTTTCCTATCCTTCTTTCTCTTCCGTAACTTCACGCCCACGCTGTGTTAAAAAACATTTAAAGGGTAATCATATTCCCTTGAGCGTGTGTAGATTATAAAAAAAAAAAAAAAAAAAAAAAAACAATATCACTCATTGAGCTTTGAGAAAAGCTAAATTACTAAAAATTACTCTCACAAGGTTCAAAATCATCATCACAAAATGAAAGTTTAAAGAAAGAAGAAAACATATTGCAAATAACAAAAGGGTTGTTGCTGGTTTCATCCAAGTACTTCATAGTAGATATGGTCGAAGAGGAGGTTTTCAAATAAAAAATCATCCAATAAGTCCAGTTTCTCTTATCTTCTGTTTGACTGTTGTCTAGGACAGCGGCTTTGTCCGTGTTTTGGGACGTTTTTCCGGTGCTGTTTTCGACTATTTTGGTTGCTTGTTTTACTATTACCAGATCATCGTGCTTTGTTGTATATCTATAGGCCGTCCTGACCGTGATTTATCCTCAAGAGTGATGACTGCAGAAAAACCCAAAAACTTCTCACTAATCTATATAAACCTGTTGCGTCTTGAGATAGATCAAAGCAAATCTGAAGCTGCGCATCACAGTCACCGTTCTCGCAACTATGCATCCTTCAGTCTTTATGGACGTCGCACTGATGTTTCGCTGTGTCAAAATTTCGAAGTAATTGGTAAAGAATTTTCAGAGATTTGATGTTTTGAAAAAAACCTTCATTTAAATTTATATTTGTATACATAGATTAACGACTTGCATGTTTGTGTATCTTGTTCACCTTGTCATATCAAGCTTTAATATGTATATGCTTTAGACAATTCAAGGCACTTTCATTCTTTGCAGCACACAAGAGCAGGAATTGATATTTCGACTTATAATATTTACTTTCATAGCCGCCAGAGGGCATTAGCAATCCTCCCCTGAAGTGATGGTCCAAATTTCCATCACAAATATAAAACACAAACTGACCCCAAAAATGTGGAAATAAAACAATTGCAAATAAAAATAGCTTCATGAAAACACATATGAATATGGGAAGTATTCCTGTTCTTATGTACATATATACCGGTACATCAAACAATCAATTAAATTTCACAAACTGTACATATCTACATACATTGCTTACACATACCATACACTCGGCTGTTGATTTGGTTTTTGTTTGAACTTCGGTCGGTTGCAAGTTTGCACAAGTGAGAAAGTAATGTCATTTTATAAAGTCCCAAAAATTCAACATACAGTTTTCAGTCTGTGGCCGGATATGAGGAAAATGCATTTTTAAAAGGGAACAATCCTACACATTTCATTATTTAAAAATAACCATCAATGTACACAGAAAACTATTCGAAAGCAAACAAGGATGCTGAATGGTAAATATATAGAAAACTTTTAACCACTTTTTTGTGTTTTAAATTTTTTATATCCAGAAACTTTAAATACCTACAACTACATTGGCTTCAGGCATTGCCATAACAAGTTGTTTGTAAGTCCTCAGAGCTCATGAAATGTTGATCAGGATGTTATTTAAATTTAACCGACGAATTTTTGAGCTACCGACAAAAAGTTTCAACATTCTTGTGGCCTATGCCCAATGGCATGGCAAAATGTATGCAAAGTATCTGCAGGATTTCCAAAACCCTATTAATTTGATTACTTGCTATTAATTAAAACAGTGGTCATATCAATTACTTAAAGGGTTTCCCGTTGTGTTCAAACGCATTAATAGCGTAAAAGAGTGAATGCTGAAACTTTAGCAATATAACTTAAGTTTCAAGTCTTGCGAACGCTTTAATTTAATGAGGAACTAATATTTTTAGTTTGAGTGTTTTTGTTACCAAAATTTAACTGTGAGATAAACTTAGGAGAAATAGTCTAAGAACTATTTACATATATCTATTTAAATATTCTTCATCCGATGAACTTTCTGAAAAGTTAGCATCATTACTCTCATTTTATTGAGGAGAAACAAAAAAGTAATCAAACAATTTTCTAAACAATCTTAGTTATACCTAGAGATGGGAGTAGACCTAGAGATTGGAAAGATAGTAGACTCAAAGATGTTTGATTTGAACTACCTTTTCATACGTTTCGGCTAAGGTTGCTGAGGGAATGAAAAGGGTTGATGTCTGTTCTATGAGGGATGTGGTTAAGACCAAGGGTTCTTGTTCGTACTTTGAAAATCTTCTCTGAAATAGTTGCCAGCACCAAGGGTGAGTCTATGACGACTGTAAGTAACTCAAGATTCCTAGCCCTTTCAAGATTTAATCTATACACTTTAAACATATATCTCCAATCTCATTTGTTGTTGACATTTCAATTCATAGGACTGTCATATGTCCAAGCAAATGCATACCAGTTTCTAAAAGGAGAATATCCGAAACGGAGTCATATAAGCAAGATTTTTGTCTGTAAATTTCTATCAGGTCTTTGCATAACTTTGGTAGGAAAGGTTACATTGGCTTTCAAATTTCATATTTGCGGTAGACTCGAACTAAATTGTGAGGTTAAAACTCACCAACAACCTCAATATTAACCACCTTCCAAGTCCGTGGATTATCCTTGTGAATTAGCTTAAATAATATTGATCGCCTATTGATCGTTTCGAAAGCCGCTTTGAAATCTACAAAGAATGTGTGCAAAGGCTTTCGTTCTCAGTAAAAGATCTTGCGATACAAGATGTGTGCAATATAAGATATAAACAAAATTTCTTAGTGTACTTAGAATGGATATGCCTCTAAAGTTTTCAGATAAATTTGCGTCGCCAAATGAAAACAACTCGAACATTTCTCCTCAATAAACATCCTATTTATTATTCTCAACAGAAGTTCTAGAAATTCTTAGGTTGCATTCTTATAGAATTCAATTGGGATACCATCTGACCTCGCAGCCTGATAATTTTTCATTTTTTTAAGCGATGACAAGTGACCACAGCCATATTGAAAATTCAGCCAGATTTATGTCCACATTGAAAGACACTTTGTAAAAAAAGTAGTAGCAGTTTGTTTACACGATAGTTCGCAAGATCTTAATGAAAACATGTCTATGAAAATATTGCCTTCAGCATAATACTTGCAGGAACGCCATCTTATTTTTAGTATTTAATTTTTTTTTTTTGTGCTTTATTTCATTAGAAAAATTCTTAAAACTATATTAACATAAATCCATAATTATATACCAAATACATTTTAAGATTATTTTCGAAAATGAAATAGTTAAGTACAATCTGTTGTCCGAAGACAAGAAGCGAAAGTACTTTAATAGATAAAAGATAAGTACAATAAATTTATCGATGGGGATGCGATAAAGATATTAGAAATTTAAATTGAATTTAAAAATTAGAAAAATAAATTTTAAACATTTATTCAAATTAATAAGAAGGAAAATATAATCCAAAAAAAAATAATAAGAGCAAAAATTTAAATTAAAGGAACTATCAAGTTTTCAATTACCTCAAAGTTTGATAAAAAAAAAGCCAATGCTTAATATTTTTTAGGTATACTGTTTTAACTCGTTCACTTCTAATATTCGTCGGTAGTTTATCAAAAAGACGAGGCGCAGTAACATTGTAACAGAATGAATAATGTGCTTTCTTGATTGTGGGTACTTTGACAAGATTACTGGTGTTCACGCGTAAATTACAGTTGTCATAGATCCTCGAAGCATTATACCCTGAATTTTCAAAAAACACTTTTAAAACCTTGTAGAAATTCAAATGCCTTAATGGCAGCAATTATAGACTTTTAAAAAACCCAAAGCTTGGAGTTAGTCAATTAACCTTACACAGAACGCGAACTACATGTTTTTATTTAATAAGTAAAGTTTCCAATTTATTAAAATGAGTTCCACCCCAGCAAGTTATCCCGTACTGCAGCTTAGATTTAAAAAACCGTCTGTCTTACAACATTTGTTAAAAAATTCTTTACAGACAGTGTATGATCTTTCCAACTTAACCTACCCAGTCTAAAGTTACACCCAAGTATTTAAAACTGTCGACTCGCTCAATTGAAACACAATCCGTTGCGCAACAAAGATTTGAATTGAAAGTAATCAAATTATGATCATAAAAACAGGAATGCATTAAACGGAATCTTTTGTAATTAGGGGAATGGTATTTCAAAGGCATGTCACCACAGATTTTACCCATAGTGTTATAAATCATGAACTTCGTCTTTTCACTAATGACCAATTTATGAAGATTAAACCAATCACGCAACAGTTCTAAATCGTGGTTAACGTCTGAATAAAGTTTGAAATAATTTTTACTACTGTACGTCAAAGCAGTATCATCGGCAAACGCTGTTATTGTGCCCTTCAGAGGTTGTAAGAAAAGAGAATTAACAAAAATTAAAAACAAAATTGGTTCTAACACAGAACCTTGTGGGACACCAACGTTGATGAAATTTGTAACACTTAGGATATTTTTGATTTTAACTCTTTGACTACGATTAGGCAGGTACGAGTACGATACAAACCATTCATGTTAAAACCTCTAAAGCCAGCATTAAATAATTTTTTAAGTAAAATATCATGATCTACCATGTTAAAAGCCATGGTAATGTCAATAAATAGTGTATTCATTAAGACTTTTATAAATTTCACTGCATAACTTTAACAAAGCATCTTCGGTAGATCTACCACTTCTAAAACCAAACTGCGAGTTACTGAAAAAATTAGTTTTGTCTAGAAAAGACAGCATCCTAGATTTGATCCCCTTTTAAGAAACTTTTGAGAAAACAGATAAAAGTAATATAGGGCGATAATTGTTCAAATTCGAAACATCGCCCTTTTTATGTAATGGGATAACGACTGCAATTTTTAGTAGATCAGGAAAGATACCTTTCTAATTACCTTCTAATACATCTGTAACATGAAAAGATATTTTTTTTTACAATATTATTAAAAATGTTATCACACGATTTAGAATTTGAACTTTTTAGCGACTGTATAATTTTATTTACTTCAAGGACTGAAAAAGATTCCATAAAAAATGTTTCACTTTGAATGCTTTGTGGTACGAATAGTACTTGTAATATTAGCAACATAATCATTAAATGCAGTGGCAACTTCAAAAGGCTCAGAAACGGACGAATTATTTATGCTAACACTTTCTTCAAATTTAGTTATTTAAATTTGTAGGTGGCTTATGTACCTACAAATTAAAATAACTAAATTTGAATGAAACATGTTTCTATAAAAATCCATCTGTCTACCAGAGTAAGAACTAATTTTTGGGTATTTCTCTATCGGCTAGAAAAGCGAATAGGGAGATACAATCTATTTCACCAATTCGTTTAGATTAATCTTAATTGATTTGTACGGATGGATAGTAAGGAAAGGGTTATTGATGGCTTGAACAATTTTAGTGAGAACATTGCTTAAAAGATCTGAGTAGAAGTTGTCAATTTTGCTTTCCCACTTTGTAGTCTTTCCTCATTGCTTATTGATGGAGAGGTTAGATTGTGAATTCCAGTGTTTTTGATTCTAGGACGTGAACCGCAAGGAAGGAGTTCAAGAGTTTCTTTCTTGATGTCTGTATGCCACCCTTCTGGTGAAGCTACCTTCTATTTTTTTTTTTTTTTGGCACAGTCTGGAACTTTTATGTATGACTGCTGAAAAAAGGGGCTGAAATTGTTCCGAAATCGCCTTATCTCACAATTGCTACTACCAATGTCATTTACTTTGAGCTCTGTTCCATTTAATTTAAGGAATTTTTAAATATATAAAAATATATCTGTCAAGTGAATGTTTAAACTTGAAATGATGAACTCAAGAATCTAAATTAAAAACATAATGTTCAGCTAGAAATCTTGAAGTACAAAATGAGTTTAGTCTTTTTAACTGAGGGAACTCCAATCCCGGCAAATACTATCCTGTATATATTAAATCAGTCATTTTCCTCACATACATCACGTCACGGCACATCAAATTCCAGAGGTTTTAGTCTGACACATTGCTTATCATAAAGCACAACTGTGGCAGAAATAATGATAGGTACTTTAGATCCAATTTATTCCGCCGCCTCACCGTCTAATTTTTAAAATTTATCGACTCTTTGACACCTTACCACATTTCAAATATGATGGAAAAAAAACCTAATCAATGTTTTCGAACAATTTCCAACCTGGAACATTTTCCCGTTAAAGAAAAAAACACGTAGTCCCCATTTAGTTTTAAATCTGATAGGTATTCATCCAGTTGGAATAAAAAGCTGCAGAAGGAAGTCAATTTTTAAAAAGCTCACCTGATTCGACGAAACACATGTGGCCCTGACGTCAACATACCATTTGAAGCACGTATTCCTATCCTATCGGTACTCCTATCGTATTGGTTGTTCGCCATTCATAAGCTTAAGTGTTTTTTGATATCTTTCGAGCTGTCAATAGCATAAAATGTCGGTTAGGTATTCCGTAAGAACTATTAAAAAGAAATGTATGTGGCCAATGAGATACTTTCTTTTTATTTTAAATTTATCAGGTTCCTTTTTTCGTTAGCCAGAAAATGTTCAAAATAAAATATAAACCAGAAGATGAAATTGAAGGAGATATCTTTAGATATTCCAACAAATGGGCGAACAAATGCCACAGTGGTTTTGATAACGGGAAAAACATTGCCCTTGTGTGATATCTTGAAAAGGGCTTTTTCAGTGGTGAAACATTTCAAAATCATTTTATAGATTTCCATGATTTTATCGAATTGGAATTGAAAATGCCAAGGAATTTAAAAACAATGATTGACCCTTGGTCCTTCTTTCAATGAGTTCTTATATTAAACCCAACTTTATCATATTTTATTGTTGCTTCTTACAACAACAGAAAAGGAATTAACACTCGTGTAATGTGAGATTTTTTTTCCTTTCTAATTTTAATGTATTGTTTTCTTTTTTCAATGATTTTTTGATTTATATTCGTTTATGTTCACACTTTTCCTGTGTGTGTTTCAGATAAGCTTTGATTGTTAAATACATAATTTTATGCGACTTTAATGTCTTTTAATTTGAGATAAAGTTCATTTCAACGGCTTGATATAGGGCCAGAAGTAATGTCTTCAGCTCTGGAAAAATTTAAACGGCATTAGATTGCGTCAACAAATATTCAATTTTCATTCTTTTAACGAACAATTCACTACTGATTAATTTTTTACAGACAGATCTGTATATAAGCCTAGTACGCAGATCGAGAAAAATTTTGTCTCCCGTACATTTTTTTTCCTAGGACAAATTTTGTCTCGGATATTTTTCCGAGCAGTACGCAGCTCGCGCGCCGGGCACTAAATTTTGCCCGGAAAAAGAATGATACAAGCATTATTTTGCGGGACAAATTTTGACAGCCACCGTATTTCCGAAAGTGATTTTTGTCAAAACTGGTTTTATGTAAAAGGTGCTGATGCTTCTCTTGAAAGCATCAAGAGGAGATTCCAAAAAGGTATGAACGACTTTTGTAAGACAACCCGTTCCAGAGATACACTACAATACACATTAAATTAGATTTTATCTCTCCAAATTCAAACTTTTGCGCGAGATTTGGAAACGTTTTGTAGAGATTAAAATTTTAGGGATAAAATTTGTCTTGTCTCGATCTGCGTACTAGGCTATAATGTCAGATAAGAAAAAAAAAAGATGAAAAACACGATTGTCAATTACCAATTGATAATTGAATAACATGAAAATCCGATATTTATATACCCAATTGATAAAATTTGAGATCATTGAAAATGATTCAGACCATTGTGAATTGAAAGAAAATTGACAGTTAGCAATGAAAAGTTGATAACATGTCTAATACATTAAATATGACAAATTTAAATATTAATCAATTATCAATTTATAATTGGGAAACTTAATATAGCGTTGATATTGTCGGTGAAATTAAAAAATAAAACTCTTTTGCTTGAAAAAAATTGTTTTTATTTATTTAAATATATTTAAAAATATCACAGAAGGCAAATGACTGAAATTGGCAGATGAGAAGTGTGATTAAAAATACCAATTGAAATAAAGTCCACGACTGGATTTGGTCGAACTTGCTCTTAAGGGACTTAGAATTCAAGAAATAGATGTTTTTAAAAAACAAATTCAGAAATATAAAATTAATGTAATAAATGGCTAAGTAAACCTTTTATTTGAAGCTAAAATGTATGGGCTATGGGAATGTTAAATCCATGATATGATTTTCAAAACTGTCAGTTATTAAATTGTACTTGGACATTTACCCAATAATAAAACCTCGAATCATATGAGATTCGTTGAGTCAACACTGAATTTTTTCCTTGTCAAGTCCAATAATATCATACTAGCCGACCCAGCTCTCAAAATTCCAGTGCCAATTTATTTATTTAATTCATTATCATTCAATAAAAGTCAGAGAATTTATGATTTTTTTAAATTGTTGAATGCAATGAGAAGTACCTACTAAGCACTCAATCCTGGAGTCCAAAGGAAAACAGTTAATGGTAAACAAACTTTCAAACCTATACACATTTTTGACACATTAACAATTTTTGTTTCGATTCTTTCATGTCATTGTCCTTCAGCTATTGTTATGGCCATAATATTGGAACCGAACCCACGTCGCCGGAGTGACGTCACCCTGTGAATTTTGTGTTACATACATGTGAATTTTTTTTTCTAAATTTCACTCTCACTATTTTTCATAACGCGCCTAAAGAAATATAGCTAACTTCGAAAACATAAATTCAATTTACTTTTGTAAAACTTTTTTTGTTTGCACATCGATCGGCCAGCTGTTTATTGTCAACAAAAAATGACATAAATGGAAGTGTTCCGAAAATGCGGTAGGTTTGCGCCCATGGAACGCATTCAGCCATGGAGATTTAATTTTGTATCGTAAGTCATGCTCGTTCGCATTTTTGACGACGCGACGTCTAACGTCTGCATTTTCTATCTTCTCTCTTTCCCTAACAAATACATTTCGAGTATTTTTTTATTCACTTTTTTCGCAAATATTTAAAATTCAAATACAGACAAATGTAAATAAGTTTTGAAAATAATTGACTTATACAAATGCGCAGAGCTTACACTTTTGCATGAATACCTCTATTATTGTAAAGCCATAACTGCAATGAACTTGGAAAGTGAATATGTAAAAAAAATTTGCTCTCCTTTTCCAACTCAATTTAAAATTTTATCTCCCATCTTAAAAAACAAAAAAGTAAATGTTTCACTTTTAGAAAACACTAATACATTGAATAAATTGCTTCAGAAAATGATCGATAGATTTCGCCAAACTGAAAGCAACAGATGTCGCTAGTGTATGTGTGTATTGTTTTTCATTTTTTCACTTATTGTACTTTTTGCAAAAAATGCCAATTGTAGTCAACGTTTGATGGTTTAAATAGTTCTACCTTTTTACTTTTTCACTTTTTAAAAACACTATTACATGGAATACATTTTTTCAGAAAACCACCGATAGATGTCTGAACTGAAATTGCATGGTGTAAATTATACTCGTACGCTCTTTTCAGCAACAGAGGTGGCCAGTGTATGTGTGTATTCTTTTTCACTTTTTGCAAAAGGTGCCGATTGTAGTTAAAGCTTAATGTTTCAAAATGTTATTATCTATTAATTAATATTTAATAAACTTTAGTCAGTAATTATTAAATAATAAAATTTCTCTATTACATTACAGCTGTTTCAATATTATTCTACTTTGAATATTCGGTATTAAGCGTTCATGAAGTAAGAACTTGGCATAACATACTTTTAGATCTCAGTACTTTTCACGGCTGACTTTTTACACAAAGGTTTTTGTATAGAAGAACTTGGCTCTTTTTTAACATTTATGTTTTTGGTCTGATCTCACTCCATTTTGCAAAAATTTTAATATTTTTCCATGTCAAAATCTCGAAAGATACGAAAAGATAGAAGGCTGGACTCTACCTACCAAAATCAACTTATTTTATAGCTTTCTATTTCTTTCGGTATATTTGCTTTTTGTTATTGGTTGCGCTTCAATTGTTTCTTCTTGTCCTGGCAAAATACCTACCTTAATTATAAATACTAGTACCTACATCCGCTCAAAGTTATAAAAAAATCAATAATTGTTGAGGATGCGATGATGATTTTGTGTCAGTTTTAACTCTTTTTTAAATGAAGGTAGCCCACCAGTTAATAGTCTAATTAGTGGTTTGATTATAGTTCACATCACAGTTAAGAGTTTTTTTTATGTAAACTCATAATTTTTTCAAATGTGCAAATGTTTCTTTTTTCATTCATGTGAACATAACATAGAGCACCGAATCGAACACTCTAGTTCTAAGAAAAGTCCTGAAATTTCAAGATGCATGTATAGTTTCAAAATGACAATACTCGTAAAAAGACACTTCAAATGAAAAATCTTAGATTTTCTATTTTTCGCTTTGAATGTACATTAAGCTATACCAAATTTCATCATTCTACAGCAATCGCAAGTGCTGCATATAAATTAAACATTTTCTCAGAAATTGGGCGGATACCACGCCCATGAATGAAAAACCTTAATTTTTATTATTTTTTTTTTTTTATAATCTACTCACGCTCAAGGGCGTGGGCGTGAAGTGACGAAAGAGAAAGAATGATAGGAAAGATGTGTGGCACGATGTTCTAGACTGAAGGTGATTGTCACAGATTTTTTTTTATCTCCAGGGATGGCGGCTGAACTAGAGCGGAGAATTGCCGTGTCTTATTTCTATGTCCCTTATAATTCGCATTATTTTATTCGTTTTACATCCTTGTTGGGCATACTATAGTTTAACTCAATCACATGTTGTTAGTGTTATGCCTAAACAACATGTAATGAGTAAACCAGCAACCCATTGATGACAATTATTTATAGAAGGTTTTAATGGAATTAAAGACGACATAGACGACGGCAGGGATCGAACCTGTGATGATGAGGTTTACAGGCGGGCACACAACCATCGCGCCACAGCCACCCCCTTTATATGCAATTTGAGCTCTACCGTTCTACCAAATTTGATTATTCTACTGCAATCGGAAGTGTGCCATATATAATTAACATCAGTTCTGAGGAAGTTGGCGGATACCACGCCCCTGAATGGAAAACCTCAAATTTTATATTCATTTCTTTGTATGCAACTTAAGCCCTACCGTTCTACCAAATTTCATAGTTTTGCAGCAGTCGAAAGTGCTCCATTCAGCCAACACCAATTCGGAGAAAGTGTTTTTTCCTCTGCTTGCATGACAAGACCTACCGTTACGCAAAATTACAAGATTCTACGATGTCGGGAAGTGCTCCATAATTTTGATGATCTGTCAGTCAGTCAGTCAGTTACGGTTTTTGTGATTTTTGAGGCCTTATATCTCAGGAACCGCTTATGCTAGACAATTGAAATTTGGTGAGGCGCCTGTACTTGACTAGGTTAGCAAATATTTTATGGTCCTGTAAAAAGGGTGTAGTGCCAGAATTTGGCTGGGCACTACCGTGCCCTTTGATCACAAATCTTAGTTTTGAGAAAAACAAAAAAAAAATGCTATAGAAAATCTATCAACTTTTTTGCTAAAAAATGAATGGAGGATATGAGGGTTTTAGGCCCCCCGGTATGTTCATGAAAAAAGGCGTGTACTCGTACCACACATTTAATTGGAAAAATGAACAATTAAAATTTTCAATTTTATTATTTAACAGACTCAATACATCCAAATAAATTACAAAATTACAGTTCAGAAAATAATACTAATACATATATTGGAGGATCGTTAGATGTTGTTTTCCAAGATATAAAGTGGTAGTAAAACTCCAGGGCTTCTCCAGATATATATATTACATAGCCTTTATGATGTCTGCTTTTTTTTCATTTATAGAAAACAAACCTTTGCCGTTGAGCATCATACAATGAATGACGTTAAATGAAATTGAAATCGCACCGATTGAGTGTAAGAACAGTACAAGTACTGAATTTGTATTGTTCTTACACTCAATCAACGAAGATGCTAGCCTAGTTAAGTATGAATTCGGCACCCTAAATGTTCTGATATTTTGCTTATAGGTAGGTATACATATGTAGAGCATATTCGGATTTAAACCTAAACATTTAATTTATGGCGTTTGTACTGTTCTTACACACAGATTCAATTACATCAGTTACAAACTTAATAGCATATATGGTTGTTTTATATTATGTACATCAGCTCAAAATATTTGTCTGCCTATGACCTTGATAATACTTTACCGAAACCATGACATGATTCACAAATTGTCTATCCTTTTTTGGAATAATCTACAAAACTTGTACGAGTATACCTACATGAATTTGTACCTAAATGATTTTCAAAATGATAAAATTCTCTATCTGAAATCTCTTCAGGCGTAAGCAATTATTAATTTCCAACATGATTTTATATTTTTGGAATACTGCTCACTTGGAATGTTTTTTTTGAAAATGCGAAATGAAGAAATTCACATTTTCTATGTACTCAGAATCTCTATTTGAGATTCGAGCTTTGGAAATCGAATTAGAAGTCCTCCTTCCATGGCGAAACAATGGTGAACCTCATTTCCCTTCAAAATCGTTTCAACAATGAACAACATATAAATTGATATATACCTTCCTAATAGAAGTCATCATCGTTCCATTTGTTGAAGTCTTCCCTGGGCGCGTGCTGTGCGTGCCTGGTATTTTAATTTAGACTACTTTAAACATGTTCGACGCCAATCGACAGGAAAATCACTTCCATTGAGTCATTACAATGTGAAACCAGAGAGAGTCACTCGGTCATAATGCGATTGTTGACATTCCGTTCTGGTTCTGCTATAGAATGTATTTATTTTGATGTTATTTTAAATGTATTTTGCAGGTCCATTTCCATTTTCCTTATTTTCCGCATTGCCTTTTGGAATTTCACCAAAAATATCCTCGAACGTTTGAATGAGGAAAATGGTGCTAGGGGATGGAAAATGGTTTAGTGAGGTTGACATCAGCGTCGTTCTGCCTCTGGGGTTACACATTTGGTGTTCTTTGACAAGGCAAAGCCTTTGGGCTCTTTGAAGCATCACTGGCAAACTCATTTATATAAACCGTTACACAAACTACTGGCTGGCGGACTGTACAAACGAACTACAATAATAGTTGCCGCAGCTCAAACGAAAAGGTTTTTTTTTATTTGTCTTGTGTCTGGTAAAAAGCAAATGGAACTCGTGCATAGTAATTTTTTGTTTTTTTTTTTTCGAAAACCCCTTCATGAGTTCTTTTGAGCGAAATAGAAATGAATAAATATTTCGGTTTAAATGTCTCGGGTTTTGGGTAAAAATCAATGCAATGTGAAAAATGTATTCTGTTTTTAATTAGATGAAGGTAGGTACAGCTAAAGTTTATGAAACCAATTACGATTTTTGAAACAACTTTCTCAAAACCACTTTGAAGACCCCTTTTATGAAAATTGGTCTTACGAAAGACGCAAACAGAAGGTTTAGAACGTAAAGGTCTCAAAGGAAATTATAAAATTAAAAAAACCGATGCACATTAGTTTCAGATGTCTGAACATCGCAATTGGAAAGAAATATTGCGCCGGTGCTCGGAGAAATTCAAATGTTTCTGTTATAGTTCCATATCCTATCATTCTTAAATCTCTTTTTTAATGTATTCAAAAACTCAAGTAGGTTATTGGACCTTATCATCCGTTGTCGTTTAAGTTCCACATCCAACGGACAAGGATGTGAATCTTGAAATGTATATGAGAAGCTGACAGAAGGGTCGTTACCAGAACAATTTAAAAGATTAGAAGTTTGAGAATAAAGATCATTGATGAATAAAAGAACAAGAGTCGGAGACAGAATGAAGCCCTGTGGCACACCAGCATTTATTTTATCAAGACATAAAATCGTCCGTTTTATAGATTTATCCCTATCTCCAATTTGTGATGTCTTCTGCACTAGAATCGGCTTCACTACCGAGGAAGCATAATGAGCAGATGTAGTGCCTGAAGAAATCATTGAAACCACCCCCAGTTGCCTCTCTCGTATTCCCAAAATGTTCTCCTATGGACTTGTTCTCTGACGAGGTTTTGTTGGAACGAGAAATTAGCAGTCATGACACAATGGTCTGATGTGCCTAAAAACGATAAAATATTGAAAGTGTATTTATCACGGTCAGAGATACAAGTCCAGAGTATTGGCCGATAGACCTGCAACATCAGGAATCCGAGTATGTTCGTCAAAAAGCTGAATCTGGCTGCATGACTCAAAAAAATCTCGGCATATCTTCCTTCGTAACAACGATTTCACAGTGTGTATAATAGCAAACAATTCTTTGGATGGAGACGGACAGTTTCGTCGGGCGAATTCGTTAGAAGTCGAATTACTATTCAAACTTGGACTGCGATAAATAAAATAATACAAAATAAATAAAACACGTATGAATGAGGCGCTGGTGTACGGTTTAAGCCACATGAAGTTAAGCCCCTTTTAGACGATCAGTTGTTCCTTCAGTTATCATTTCAGTTGTCAGTTCAGTTAAAAACGACAGTGTATTTAGACGTCAGTCCGGTGTGCAGTTGAGCTTTCATTTTACTTGTGGGCAGTCGAAAATCAGAGGAAATACACTGCGTAATGGACGATGAAAGCCTTATTGCAATAGCTAATAAAGAAACTAAATAAGGCTGAAATCCACTTGATAAGAATTTTCACCCTGATCACTGATCGGTTTTTTCTAGAATAGATATATGCAGCACAGAAATTCTTCCTAAGACACTGAATGTTACGGTAATTGACTATACTATATATACAGCCTATACTCTGTCCCGAAAAAAAAAAAAAAACAAAACATAAAAACCAAATCAGGCAATAATCTACGATTATCTTTTGTTATTCCTATATATGTATTTGCAATTTTGCAATTTGCATATTGCACTATTAACATTTTGAAGAAAACATGTCTACAAGTACGAAAAATAATTTAGGGCCAAAATGCCTACCCTGAAGGACACCTGAATTAATGTAAGCCGGAATTCATTTACAAAATTAAATCTCTGGCCCTTGAGTGTCGTCTTCTTCAGTTTTGTGGTTCTTTTAAATTTATCATATTCTTAAAACCTAGGGTTTAAATTTCTTTAAAGATTCAAGAAATCATAAGATTTAGTACAAATAAATTATAAGAAGTTTCACTTGGGGCTATTTGACGGCACCATCCAAAATAGTGTTAAAGAAATATATGTCAGTTAAAACCACTTTGGGAATTGATACTTAATTTCCATATTCAATTTGCAAGGCTCTGAAAATAACTAAGTTTACAATAAATAACCTTTTCATTTTGCTCTTACTCTTAAGCTATATCCTGCATTTCACATTTATAAAGAAATCATACCAATCGTGTTACTCGGTTCCCGGAGATATATTTTCTCAGCACCAAACTTATCCCATATATGGAAACATTCGGTGACCCCGACCATAAAAAAGAAATCAAACCACACAAAATTTTTCTACGTATAAATGTTTAAGAAGCTATTTTGTGCTCCACAAGGATTTTTGATGAGGAAAATCTTAAATAAGTACAAACATGTTATGCGGAAATAGACAAAAAAGAGTCAAACATCTTTTGAGTACATTAAGCAACTTTAGTATAGTTTTCCTGTGCCCGGAGACTAACTTAAGAGCGTCCATTTACTATGCATTCCTTAGTTGTTGTTCTTGCGAACACTATATTATCCTCAATTTTATGCATATAGTACGAGTAGGTACAACATGCTCCTGCTCCTGGGTACGTTTATACTTCGATATCACTTTTTCTATCTTGGGGTAGACAGAGACATGACCCCAGTCCCTGCTTTTATAAAATATGAAATGTCACCTTGGGGTTAGGGTTACCAAAGGGAATATCTAAATGCACATATATATACATTTTATAATGATGATAACGTAGGTTGGGTTTGCTACCCTTGTCCAGGAATTGTGCGTCCCTTTATGTAGAGAGATAATACTACGAATTTAAAAGTGCCCTTTTATTTTAATTGAGAAGATTATTCTGATTACTTTACTATGACAGGTTGGTAAAATAGTCTTTTATGACTTCATTTTTAAGGCATATGAGTTGGTTTTGGAGTACTTAGTCCTTTATCACAATTATCTGATGAAATCCTTTAGAAAGCTTTCACAGTTTATAGTTTTGATTTATACAAAAAAGTCCTGCAAGTTCTTTACAAAAAAAGGACGAAAAACATAGTCTGTTGTTAGAGTAGTTTCTGGGAATAAAGGAGGACTATTGTGTATATAATGCAATTTCGTCAAATGGGAAGTATACTTGTATATCCCCGGGGGAAAACTTTTGGGATTAGTATTTCCATTTGAATAAAAATATAAAATCCTTTTCCAGCATCTATCAAATTCATAAACATACCACATGGTTTTTGAAAGCTTTACTCGATGCATTGCACAATATTCTTGTTTTCCTTCCAAATTTAGAGGTACATACTTTGATACTTTTCAACTTCTAGAATATAAAATAAGAAATAAATTTCCGTCGAACTAAGTAGCTCGCTGCTAACTCGAAGACTTTCTTGATACTTCAGGGCTTGTTAGGGTAATGTTAAACCTCCTTGCCGTTCATACCCTCACAATGGAAAGTGCTTGTTCATTTTATTTTTAAAGTTGAATTTCCTTTTGCTGAAAAAGGTATTTCCTGTGTTTTTTTTATGAGGGAATCTTGAGTTTATTTTTAGCTTTTGATGTTGTGGCATTGAATCATATTACCAATATATCTCGCCACGAACATTTTGTTGCGAATTTATTTTGCTGAATTTATCTATTTATTTATTCATCAATGGGTTAAATCTGCTGATAACATTTAATACAATAATAAGCTTAAAAGATAAATATATATGTATGCACATAAATTTTGTTATAAGACAATAGTTAGATAGACATTCGTAACGATTTAATAAATTTACACATGAAAGGTTAAACTAATTAATACTTGTGGTTTGAATTGTTCCCTACTCATCATTATGTCGATTTCATTGCAGTTGATCGCGAGATGGGTTCATTTAAGCCATAATTAGTTCTTTGACTAGGAAAATAAAAATGTACACGTCTTCTCCCGAGTAATCTTTCCGGGAATTAGATACGATTGTAGAGAATATTTATTAGTTTCTTACTACAATCGTTTTCAAAGTGAACATCTTGAAGAATACTTTGGCATATCACCAGCCCAGTCCAGATTTCTAAGTGCGAATCTAATAAATCTTTTCTGATTTCGCTCATTTTCTGAATTGGCTCAATTCTTTATATACCATTTGCATAATGGACTCCAAATTATAGAAACTTTGTGATACTTAGGGATTTGAGTAAAAATATGAATTAAATTAAATTCTATGGAAGGACTATTGAACATTACCATATTTTTCATTTACTGCCTGCACTACATTTTAGGCGCATATGGGTTCAAATGGAATTTTAAAGTACTTTGCGAATTTAATTTGCTAAGAGCTTCAGGCGAATCAGAAGTGGGAGTAACGACTGCCAAAGTTAAATTTATTCAATCATAAATTCGGATCCAGAAACAAAATTCTAAACAACCACACACATTTACTCCCATAATTATTTCGAAACAAATTTAAAACTTGCTTAACTAACTACTTATCCAAAATAAGACCCAGATATTTGCTGACAATCAATGTTCGTGGAATATCTTAAATAGAAGAAAGGTTTAAAAGATGTAGATTTTTATATTTCCTAGACAAGAGGACAAGATCAGTTTTGTGAGGGTTTACAGAGCGTCCACATCGATTGGTCGTTGGTAAAAGCATTTCTTAGGAGGTCTTTCAATGTATTATGATGTGTTCGAACAACATCGTCCGCATTGGCAATCACTTCGTAACTCTCCTTTTCCAGGTACATATGTAAGGTATGTTTACTACCTTGTTTCAAAGTGAGGTGAGAGTACTATGCCTTGTGGCGTTCCTTAACTAGCAGATTTTCTAGGAAAGAAGCCTTCCAATTTTGAATTGATATTCCTGGTAGAAACATTTGATTAACCAGTTCACCAAGCGACTTATATACATTCACAGATTACAATGCGGATAAGATTGCAGATATGTCGATATTGTTAAAGGCGCCTTCTATATCTTGAAAATCAACCATTAATAGAGCCGTTTCCAATGATTTATTTTTGTTATATGGGTGTTGTGCATTAGATAAGAGACTCTTATCAATACCGCATCGCAAATAAATATTAATAAAGGGTCCAAAAGTTTAAAGAAGGAATGATGCATTTACTAGGTTTAAGCAGCCGTTCACAATAGGCAGAATTAAATCTGTATTCGTTTGGAGTTTAGTTGAAATCATTCCCTTGGGACCAGAGGACTTGTATGGTTTGAAACTGTTGAGTGCACATTTTAGTGGATAAATTAAATTAATTTCTGGAAAATAATTTTCAGGAATAGGTTGAGCAATTCTTTGCATGAGTTGGTCAAGAAGCCGTGACAGTTTTTCAGATAACTTGGCATTGCATTGAAAAGTGACTTACCCCTATCGTTTACATGATTGCTAACACAGGCCATCGCTTAAATTCAGCCGGTTCTATGCGGAAGATTCATTGGACCACTCGGATACGTGCAACCATACGAAACCGAGACCGGCATTTTAGGGATTTCATACCCATACACAAATAAAAAGATAGAAGTTTGTTAATACCTTACACACAGCTTGTTTTATTCCATTTCAACATCTACCCCTTATTGAAAAACCTTTTTTGGAGCACTTTCAGAGGGGATTTTATTTTATGGTAAAGTCTGCAGTAACTAGCTCAAAAAATGAACTTGTCAAGGACTGTGTGTGCACTTAATTTGAATAAGATCTGGTTAACAACCAGAATCGAAAGAAGGGCAATATGACCCTACAGTAGAATCGACTTACACTTCCTAACTTCTGCCTTACGTTTACCCATTTTTTCTTTATATATTCTAGTCTGAACATTGAATTCAAATACATTTTAAAGCATCGGGACGAGTTTTAAGTTTTGGTTTATTGGTCACATTAAATTATATTTTTTTGACCTGTGCATGTTGTATGTTTGCTTTTATTTTATTGAGTTGCATTTGCCATTTTAAAGGTTCAAAAATTATCATTCTTTTTCTTCAAGCTTAAAATCAAATTATATTTTTTAATAAAAACCAAAAATGATTTACCCTTTACCTACCAATGTTTCCGGCGGAAAGCATTAAAATTTATGATAAAGGTCCATACAATCCCTTCCAAGTGATTTAATGCGGTTATTTTACGTTGTGTTTTTTATGTTTTCGTTTCATATTTTAAGGAACAACCTTTCGAAATATAACAATGCAAAATCTTTTGTCTTAGAAGACAAGAGGCAACAGGATGCGAAATAATAAACTGTCACAACACCAGTGCAAAATATATAGCCTTCTTGACATATTTTATGACTTCTTGAAATTCAACTGCGATGTAAGTAAGCATAAATCATATGAATTTACAACTCCAGTGTCTTTAAAATTACTTCAACTTTATATTACATGCGACTTTAGAGTGCCCCCGATCCCAAGTGACTGAATTCATCAATTCTTAGTTGGAAATTTTGCAGAGTGCTTCATTTGTGTATTTTATCGTCATCAGGAAATTGAGGAAGACATTTTTTTTGAGAGTTAAAAATACAAAGTGCTGATGTACAAGTATATCTGCTTCTTATAGAAAAAAAAGTACACAAAATAAATGAAAACTGAAAAGTCAAATAGTATAGACTGTTGAGTTGATATCCTCTTTTATATTCATGTCTCAATGGATACAACCATCATTTAAATTAATGAAAATGATTGTTCCCTAGTCCTTTGTCTTTGGCGAATAAAATAATATTGGAAATAGGAAATGAAGAACTTTTATAAAATAAATCTTATATTTCCTTTAAGAAGAAAATGGAATATTGGCATAATTTTGCTGAATGATGAAGCACACTTTTGGTCAAATGGCAATGTCATTAAACAGTGACCAGTGGAATCATTGGTCCATACGTGTTCAAAAATATATTGCGAGGGGCTTGCACCTAAAGTTTATTGTGCCCCATCCAGAGCTAGACGAGTTTCTAAGCCTAAAGCTCTTTCTCCAAGTTTATCCCTTTGATAAACTTGATTATTTGGAGAACGTCCAGAAAGGATAAATCACATCACTCTCTTCTACCTGGTAGTGTCCCAGATACTTGTTTCTTTGATTTCTTTGATGCTTCGCATCCGCCTAGTATGCGTTCCGACGTTTCGTCATAAGTATTGCAAAATCTGCATGTTGGGCATTTTTCCAGGCGAAGAATACTCAAATGTCTTCTTCGTTTACAGTGAACAGTGATGAATCCTGATACTATTTGTAGATTTTTCTTATATAAGCTGATATAGTTCTTGAAAGGATAGGGGTTATAGTTCCCAAGAAGGCCTACCGCAATCTTGATTTTATTTTTAATCCTGTTTTCTCCTATTCCACAGTAGGGCTCTGGCCCCATAAATGGGTCCTTGCGCCTATTTTTGTTAAGGGGTCTGCCTCCTCATGAGACATTATTGTTCTTGCCAAGTTCGTTAAGGCTGCCTACACATTCCCATCCAACTTGGACGTGATGGCGTATGAGCTTAGTGCTTTGAATGCGGCTAGGTTATCTGACATAATGGAAGTGTTTTGGTTTCGGTAATTCATTTCAAGATTTCGACCTGCACATTCCGCTATGGCATTGATTTCCTGGAAAATGCTACTGGATTGTCCAATTGCTATGGAAAGTTTGGCCCAAAAATTCTAGCACTAGTACCTTTTGTCGTTCTTGAACACCATCCGTGCATCACTTAATGGCATTAGCTTTAAGTGTGAGGTTTTCTGATTCGCCTACTCGATAAGATTAGTTACTGCCGACTTTTAAAGGCAGTCACTGTCCTTGTGACTTATACATTTGCTGAAACTAGTCTGTTCCTTGGCAAATTTTATAATGACTCCCTTAAAAGCACTTCCAACTACTACATGTAATGGTGACATATGAAGAATAACCTCCATCGCTGCTGTAGGGTAAGTTCTTATTGCGCCAGTTATGCATAAGCAAACGAGCCATTAGACTTCTCCTAGTGATTTCCTAGTTGTTTTGGAACTCGGTGGCTTTTGTATATACTACGTGTTTATCCAGAGAAATTTACTATCTAGTAGGATTCCTAGATATTTTACTTCTTTCTCTATAACTTTTTCTTCGCCTACTAACCCACGTGGCATCATCGAATTGGATATCGTGACAGAAGTCTTTCCTTGGTAACTGGTATTATAGTCATTTTGTAGGGTTGATTGATAATTCTACAGATAGACACCATTTGCTTGTAATAGTTAATCCTCTTTGGATGAAATCACAGAGAGATTCATCAATATTCTCTACGGCTCTTATAACGATATTATCACAGAAACCGGTGCATCGTTTGCGTTGAGATGTGAGATTTTCAAGTAGTTTATCGACTACTAGACTCCACAGCAAGGGTAATAGTACCCCTCCCTGCGCTCAGCCTCTTGTTGTGATGATTCTCTGTGTATTTGGTCCTGCAATGCCTCTGTTGTTCTAGTGCCCAGCATTTCACCAATCCATCTAGTTATTGTATTAGGTAAACACTTCGTTACTATGGCTTTATTTACTGCGACATGGGAGGTATTATCAAAGGCTTTCTCTATGTATAGGAACGCAGACAAAGCTGTTTCCTTAGTGTCTATAGCTTGCTGTCAGGTATTAGTGAGTTCAAACATGGCGGTTTCTGTAGATCTACACGCTCTGTAGGCATATTGGCGTACATTGAAAGGCCTATTTAATATGGTAAGAACTTTGCAGTACGTACATTTCCATGATATTTAACTTTTTCGTGCCTCAGTTGGAACGCATCAATATTGATTCAAACATAAATGACAAAAAATTATCCTTTAAGTAAAACCAATTTCATTGATATTAAAAACATTTCTCTGTGTTTTATTTCAAATTAAAGTTATCTGGATCTAAAAAAAAACAATACCCTCAACTAATTTTTATAAAATTTCAATTTGTATTTAAACGACGAAGTCACAACTTTAAGTATATTATTATACTATACATAGCATGTACGAATATTAAAATGTCAATTAATACATAAAACACTAGAAGTCTACTACTTAAGGACAAAATTGTGAACCCTGATGGTGCTATAATTTCATTATTGCGATAAATGTAATTAAATCAAATTGATGGGTACACATTACACAAAACTTTAGATAGTAGATAATGTTGATAGCATTCAATTTAAATATTCGTGTTATATAGAATTTCTGGGAAATAATCAATTTTTAATTGAATAATTGGAAAACCGAACACTTGGCACGTTTTCTCTTTGAAATAACTTTGAAGCTTCACGAACACGAGTATGCAGGAAATTAAACCACATAAAATAATTTATATAAATTATTTGGTTTTGATATATTTCATCAGAGTTTTTCCAAGAACTTTTAATATTTCAAATAAAACCAATTTATTTTATCAGCAAAAACCATCAAATAAAATCAATTTTTGTGCTGAATTTCACACATTCTCTAAATTGGTAGAAAATATTCATCATGATAATCAATAAATTGATCATATTGTGTACTTTGAGGTTAAGTACAAATTTCTGATTGAAATTAATAATTATTTCATAGTGTCAATTTCTGGAATTTGAAATATTACAAATTCAATTAGATACTACGTGATGTAGTGACATTTGAGTCAAAATACATATATTTTCTAATTCTCAACATAAATTCCAGAAGCCAGAGGGAGGATGTGTGTATGTAGTAGGTTCATAGTTATGTAAGATATGTGCGGGTACCAACATTTTAGTTGATTTTAGCCATTTTTTAATATTAAACAATAATTGTGAATGGAATATGAATGCCTTAATGTTCTATTCGGTACTATACACAATGTAAATCAAAATCATCTCATAAAACTATTAATCCATCCATACATATTTTACGTATTCACCTAGTAACTTTGAATATACAAAAACTAATGGGGTTTTTAGAATGTAGAAATACTTTTAAGGACTATCAAGACTTCTGTTAGCGATTTATTTAATGTTTTAAATGATTGATAAAATAAAACACGATTAGTAAATCCTTTAATTCGACGTGCTTGCAAGACGAGCGAGTAATTTATTATATATGTAATAAAAGAGTGGAGAGAACATAATTTCTATATAAGTTTAAGTTACAAAAACAAAGCTTGGTTTTTATTTAGCCGATAGCCACAAAAATAAATGGCATTGCCAAAAGGGCTTTGGAAGGCTGGTTTACATTATACAATTGTTTATTTAGATGTAACTACTTTACTCAACATGCTCCCCACCTTGAAGAGGTGAAGACGATTCAACAGGTAATAAGCAAATCTCGGAAATAGCTCTTTTAAGAGTAGTTGTAGAAGTCTTGACAGTCACAACTCTAACGATTTCATCTTTTCCAGGATGTAACGAAATTATACGACCCATCTTCCATTTAAGTGGTGGTAGGTTATTATCTTTGAGGACGACTAATGATCCGATTGTTATATCTTCATTGATGGTTTGCCATTTGTATCGTTTTTGGAGTCCTTGGAGATATTCGGAGGACCATCTTGCCCAGAAAGTTTGCGTTACCCAATTCAGTCGTTGCCATCGTGACAGTCTGTTGAGATGATCATCTTGAACGCCAGTTTCTATCATTGCGTTGAGTGGTCCACCTATTAAAAAATGACCAGGAGTTAAAAAATTGAAATCATTTGGATCATTAGATAAGGGTGTTAAAGGGCGCGAATTTAATATGGCCTCTATTTGAATGATAACGGTGTTCAGTTCAACAAAGGTGGGTGAAATCAAATGCAGCAACCTTTTCATATGGAACTTGGCAGACTTCACTGCAGCTTCCCAGATTCCTCCCATATGAGGAGATCTAGGTGGTATAGTCTTCCACTCAATTCCATCCTCGGCACACATATTCATAATCTCTGCACTATTCTCTTTACTCATAAACATCTGATATAATTCATGGAGTTCATTCCTTGTTCCAATGAAATTGAGCCCATTGTCACTGTAAATGGTTGAGCATAGCCCACGTCGGCCGATAAAGCGTTTTAGAGCTGCAATGAAGGCTGCAGCAGTGAGGTCTTCAACGAGCTCCAAATGAACGGCGCGAGTTATAAAACATATGAAGACTGAAACGTAAGCCTTAGTAGGAACAACCTTTCGGCGGCGATAATGCACCAAAAAAGGACCGCAAAAATCAACGCCAACTGTGGAAAAAGGTCTAGCTGGTAAGACGCGTGATGTTGGCAGATCTCCCATAAATTGTTCCAAAGGTTTTGGTCGACATCGGGTACATAAAACACAATTGCGAACAACTCGCTTGGCAAGAACTTTACCATTTAGCGGCCAATATTGTTGTCGAAATACAGCTAAAAGATTTTGCGGACCTAAGTGTCCATGTTTATAATGAATATAACGAATGGCGGAGATGGTGAAGACGTGAGTTGAAGGCAACAGTATTGGGTGTTTAGCATCGAATAAGACATTAGAATTTCTTATTCTGCCACCGACTCTTATCAGTCCTTCTGTATCCAAAAATGGGGCTAGTGATCGTAAATTACTTCGTTTGGGAATGTCCTTATTTTTACGCAATAATTCTAATTCGGAGTAAAAACAGCTTTCTTGAACCGCGTGCAATATCTGTGATAATGCCTTCTTCATTTCACCTGCAGAGATCTGTCCAGTCAAGGTATCTGGGACTTCTGTTTCAGGGCTTAATAAACCAAGTGAAATCTTCTTCTTTAGCACCATCACTGAAACATTGTGTATGAAACGATTATTATAAGAAATAACACGCTGTAATTTTATATAATTTGAATGGTATTTAATATTTGCGATGAGATCGAATTCCGCTTGTGCTGCGAGAGCAAATTTAATCTTCCGTCGTTCTAAAATATTTTCTTCAATATTCGTTATATTACAATGCGAATGAGGCCAGTTTTCTTGATTTTCTTTCAAGAATGAAGGGCCGGAAAACCACATATCTGACTCAATTAATGCAGACGGTCGTGATCCACGCGATATAATGTCCGCTGGGTTTAAATCTGAGTCGATATGCCGCCATTGCTGTAGATTTGTTGTTTCTTGTATTGTGGCTATGCGATTAGCAACGAACGTTTTCCATGTTGATGACTCTGCTGATAGCCAGGACAATACGATTGTTGAATCAGTCCAATAAAAAACATTTTCGAAATCAATTTGAAGAATTTGTATGATACGATGCGTAAATTGAGCTGCCATTACAGCAGCGCAAAGCTCGAGACGCGGTAAGCATGTAACTTTCGAAGGAGCAACCTTGGATTTTGCTGCTAATAGCTGGCATTGAATGCTTCCATCTTCCAAAAATGATCGAATGTATATACAAGTTCCATATGCAAGTTCGGAACTGTCTGCAAATGCATGAATTTGAGATCTTGTCTTTTGGGTAGTTATGGCCCTTCTTGGGATTCTCAGCCGTTGAAGAAGGCTGAATTCAAGGCGAAAGTCTGTCCACCTTTTTGCATAGCATTCGGGAAGTGGTTCATCCCACGTAAGCTTTGTTTGCCATAACTGCTTCATGAAGATCTTAGCAAGGACAACAACTGGGTTCACAAGACCAAGGGGATCAAATAATTGTGATATGTCAGAAAGCACTGATCTTTTTGTTAATTGGATACACTGCCTTGGAGTGTCGCTGTTATACATGAAAGCATCTACGTTTGGATCCCAAATGATGCCCAAGGTTTTCACAACATTACTATTTTGCATTTGAAAATGGGTTTCTCTTTGATCTAGTGGAATTTTTTCTAATAGAACAGGGGAGTTAGAACACCATTTCCTTAGTTCAAATTTTCCTTTTTTTAATGCTTCTATTAGTTCCTGTTGAATAACTTTAGCTTCATCTAATGAATCGGAGCCTGTCAATACATCATCGACGTAAAAATCGGATTCTATGACCTTGGCTGCATGCGGAAAATATTGCCTTTCGTCATTGGCCAGTTGATTTAAGACTCGAGTCGCTAAATATGACGCTGAAGAGGTGCCATAAGTGACGGTGCAAAGGCGATAGGTGTTAATAGGTTCATGTTCAGAGTTCCTCCATAAAATTAGTTGATAGTTACGATCTCGTAAATCTAACATAACCTGTCGATACATTTTTGTAACGTCGCTGGTGAAAACATAACGATGCATCCGAAAACGAAGGGCGATCGAAAATAAATCTGGTTGAACGACAGGTCCAACCATAAGGATGTCATTCAGAGATTTTCCACTATCTGATTTGGAGGAGCCATCGAAGACAACTCTCAATTTTGTCATACTACTACCTGGCTTAATGACGCAATGGTGAGGAAGATAAAAATGAGGTTCAGAATGGTCGATAATATCGACGAGCTCCATATGATTGAGTTGTATGTACTCATTTCTAAATTCATTATACTGAATACGAAGTTTATTGTTGTTCTTAAGTTTCTTTTCCAGGCAATTAAAACGTTTCAAAGCTGTGTTGTATGAAGAACCTAAAGTTGAAGAATCACATTTAAATGGTAATCTGACTTCGTACCGACCACACTCTAGGCGACGAAAATGCGTAGTAAAATGTCTTTCACACAAATTTTCACTTTCAGAAAGCGTACGTGGAGACGAAGTATAATTTTCAATTTCCCAAAATGTTTTTAACCTTTGATCTAATAGATTATCATCAAATATATTTTCTGTAACTAAATTGCATTGAACCTTTGGGTTTGGTATAGATTGATAATTTCCGCTTACAACCCATCCAAAGAGAGTGTTCTGTAGAATTGTTGTATTATTTTCAAGTCTAATTTGGCCTTCCAAAAGAAGAGAGAAAAATAATTCTGCTCCCAATAACAAATCTACCTTTTGTGGAATTTGGAAGCTTGGATCAGCTAGGCTTATGTTTGATGGTATGCCAAAGTCGATATTTATTTTTTTCAGACGGGAGAATGCCTGTTATCTTTGGAAGTATAACGGCTTCAATTGATGACGAAAAATTGGTTAAACGCGATTTTATTGTAAAATAAGCTTTATAAAATGCTTGTTTTGTAAACGATGAGATACCAGAGTAAGACTGGTTTGATTTTGTACGAATTGAACCAATGAGTTGTACGAATTTTTCATTCACAAAATTTATTTGCGAACCGGAGTCCAAAAGTACGCGACAAGCAACAGAAGAACCTCGATTGTCCACAGCATAGATTATTGCAGTGGCTAAAATTGTAGTGGGCTCGTTGCGAGTGGTGGCGAAGGAGGAATGCACGAAAGCAGCTTGAGAAGATGATGTAGGGTTCGGAGTATATTCTGAAGCATTTGGGTTAAATGATGAAGTTAGATTGTCGCGATGCAGTAACGAATGATGCTTCTGCGAACAAATCCGACAGCTACTGGAGGAAGGACAGCTTTCTGTGGAATGATCGAGCTTGAGGCAATTTTCACACATCTTGAGTGCAATTATTTGTTGCTTTCGGTTGGCTGGGGGCAAACGCAGAAATCGAAAACATCTTGTAATCACGTGACCAGGCTTATAACAGTGGGCACACTGCGTGTTGTTAGTAATTGCAAATGATTTTGGTGTGGTTTTAAGTCTATTATCTACCTTATTATTAGGACTCACCTTTGTTGTTGACATTTGGCTTACCATCCCTTCAAATATTTGGCTGCGTTTGATGAGGTATTTTGATATCTCTTCATAGGTAGCAAGACGGTCAGCAGGTGCCTCTTCCTGCCACTTGGTAAGTGAAGCCGCATCCAATTTCGATGTAATGATATACACTATAAGGTCATCCCAATGTTGAGTAGAATGACCTAGTGATTTAAGAGCTCGTAAATGAACATTAAATGTGTCCAGCAACAATCGAAGCGATGACGCCGAACTTCTTTGAACTGATGGTGCCTCAAAGATCTGCTTTAAGTGCTCGTGAGCAATAATTCTTTTGTTCTCGTAACGATCCTGCAACATTTTGATGGCCACATTGTAGTTCGCGTCCGTAACCTCCAAAGACTTGACAATCAATGCTGCGCTGCCACCCAGAGAGCCAAGTAGATGATGGAACTTGCTCACATTACTTAGTTTTGGTTGAGAGTGAACAAGAGAATTGAAGGCATCATAAAATGACATCCACTCAGTGATAATACCTGTAAATGTAGGAATGTTAGCCTTTGGTAATTTAATGAAATCAGCGAGACCAGAGGGTTTTGGTGAAGTGTCATATTCCATTTTTGAAGCTTCCTCTATTTTTTCCAAATAGGTATGCAACGCCGGTTGAACGGTATAGTAGAGTTCCTCATAAGTTGAACGTTCATCCTTGTCCAATTCTTCCGGGTCAGCATCTTCTAATTTAGCTTGTAGTGTGGAGAAAAGCTTAAAACAAGATTCCAAAGCCTGGAGTCTGATGTTCAGATCTGCTTTTGTTGCTGTTTCAGCCTTTTCCGACGTAAAAATCTTGATGCGATCCAATTGTTTAAGATATACGCTTCTTTTGTTACGCAACTCATCAGCATTTTTAGACATTATGTAGATAACCTTATATTCCACGTGATGTTCAAAATAATGGAAGTTTTTAGAACTTTACTTTTAATAATTTTACTGAATCTTAGCAATCACGTCGGGGTCACCAAAATGTTAGCGATTTATTTAATGTTTTAAATGATTGATAAAATAAAACACGATTAGTAAATCCTTTAATTCGACGTGCTTGCAAGACGAGCGAGTAATTTATTATATATGTAATAAAAGAGTGGAGAGAACATAATTTCTATATAAGTTTAAGTTACAAAAACAAAGCTTGGTTTTTATTTAGCCGATAGCCACAAAAATAAATGGCATTGCCAAAAGGGCTTTGGAAGGCTGGTTTACATTATACAATTGTTTATTTAGATGTAACTACTTTACTCAACAACTTCTATAAATTTTAATCGAACAGTATTTGAATATAAATTTCTATTATCTTTTACCGAGTCTAAAGGTACTCGTACCTACTTCCTAATTGCTCTTTATCAATACTGTATGAATGAATGTCTTTTCAAGTGAGCTAGTTTTGAAATAACTTTTATGTAAGCGTCGCATGAAACTTATTGGAAGGCTGTTCTGAGTTGATACTTTATGTAGAAAGTGGTGACTTCATTATTGGAAATATGCTCCTAACCACCCCTGCAACCCTTAATGTTATTGAAAGTGTCTTCTTAGATTGTTACGACATTAGGGATTTATGTATATAAAAAAAAACAAGGTCGACAATTTTTCACGAGCACCACCACGACTACCGTAAAATAGGCCCAACGTGCAATGTTTGCACTGACGAACACTCATCTCGTGTAACTTGCCATGGGGATTTTAACATCAGTAACTGAAAAATAAACAACAGATTTGACAGATTGATGTCTTTAAAACAACATGGCCGCCGAGCTAATTCGAAAACCCCTTATTTTGTAGTTTTAAATTCCCCTAAACTAGATTAGATTAGATTAGATTTTAAAATGATTTTATTTAATACAAATTAGAATAAGTGTGTATCATTCATTTCTTTAAGATGTCTTACGCCGTCTGTCAGTTGGCAAGTATTAATAAATTTTTTTTTTGTTTAATATACAAAATTTAAACATTGACTTAAAAAAGTTCATCTAAGATCCGTTTTCTGTAGTTAAGTGCAATCTTGGCATAATTATAAAGAGCTTTCCAACCCATACCTCCGTCTAAAACTACTATGATTCCATCTTGATTAAGGTAGTTTTTCCCAAGTGTACACCTTCTAGTTTCCACTAAAACAGGACACTTTCCCAAGAAATGGAACACATTTTCACGTTCTCTGAGGTTACATAATCCACACATATCTTCCAAACCACTCCTGTGAGGAATATAGTTCAGAGGAAGTATCTCCCTTCTTGCTTTTAAAACAAGTGACAAGAGATCGGTTGGGTACTCCGCACGGAAATAATCATTTGCTATTAGGTTATAGTTCAGCCTTGCATATATCGGGTTTTTCAATAAGAGCGCTACAAAAAAGTTTTTTTAAATAAAACAAAAACGGTTTTTGATATCAATGAAATTCTTTATTCCGGTACGTTTGATGCCATTATGTATGGAACTCGATTTCTTTTGCATGGCCACCACGGGCACGCTTGCAGAAGTCCAAACGCTGAACCCAATTTTGACGGTTTTCAAGCATAAATCGGCCGATACTGCTGCAATTTCACGTTCGATATTCGTAAGAAGTTCATCAATCGTCGCTGGCTTGTTGGCATAGATCATAGACTTGACGTAGTCCCACAGGAAATAGTCTAACGGCACGACCGAGGCGGCCAAGCGACTGGACCATTTCGTGAGATAACACGTTCTCCAAACTTGGTTTCCAATAAATCGATTGTGACATTCGCTGTGTGGCTTGTGGCGCCGTCCTGTTGGAACCACATGTCCTCCAAGTCCATATCATCCAATTGGGGCCAAAAATATTCGGTTATCATTGAACGGTAGCGATCCCCATTCACAATAACGTGCTGGTCTTGATCATCACGGAAGAAGTACAAACATACGACGCTTCTGGTGGTCAAGCGGCCTCAGTTCTTGAGTCAATTTAATCTTGTAAGGATGTAGCATGTAGGTCAAGATCTTTTCGCAAAATTCGCCACAACGACGTCACAGAGATGCCCAACGCTTGAGAACGACGTGTGAGAGACACATTTGGGCTTTCTGCAACTGAAGCCTCAGCGGCAGCAATATTCTTGACATTACGGGCACTTCTTTGTCTCACTGGCACGGGAACATTTTCTACTGTACCTGTGGATTCAAATTTTTCCACTAGACGCTCAATTGTTGATCTGCTAGGACGATTATGACGACCATAAATTGGACGTAGCGCTCTTAACGTTGAGGCCACTGACTCCGAATTTCGGTATTAAATTTTAATAATTTCGACTCGTTGTTGACTCATATATCTTTCCATCATGAAATGGCAAACCTTACTGAAGAGAAATGTCAAAAGAACGGCAAGAAATATGGGGTTGTTTGCTGTCCCTGTCGCTCTACTTTTGTAGCGTCCCTGGTTGAAAAACCCTTTACTAGACTATGAAGTGAATTTCTAGCTTTTATAGAGTGTAGTCCTCTCTCTTTCTTTCGTCTGTCCACAGTACTCTGCTAAATCTCTCCACGACTCAATATACTTGTTTTTGAATCACTAGCAGTGGCGAGGCATCATATTGTTCAAGTCGTGCATGAACGACTAGCTTACAGGCGACATTATTTTAATTTCTATCTAATTAACCCACACCTCATACTTATACTGTTCGTTCATTCCTTATAGTTATATCTAATGTAAACGTACATATTTTCCATTTTCCAACTCGCGCATTCCTTCTCTGAACTACCCAAACAAAACAAAACGAACGAGCTACCTGCTACTGTTTTGTTTTCACTCAACCGATCAGTATCTACCCAAGTCGTTCATACGATTTGGCAACGAAATGAACCCATAGAAAGCATACAAGAAAAAAAAAACAATTCGCTCGTTGTAGGGACCATTTCGTGCAAATCTGTTTTGAACGAGTAGAGCTTTTTTTTAATACATAGAATGATGGAAATGAGGAAAACGGGTAGCTAGGGCGTAGGTAAGTAGTTTATTTATTTATTAAGGTACATATTCCAATATTTAATTTTTTTATTTTTTCGAATATGAGAAATGAGACGCGCGTCGTTCATAGAGACGGTTTCGTTCAAATCAGTTTTGAACGAGGAAAGCTTTTTTTACTGTGGAATGAAGGAAATGAGGAAAACGGCTAGCTGGTACTTAATCAACACATACCTACCTATTTATTATTGACATAAAAATAAAAACATTATAATGTACCTTTATATAAAAAAAGACTTGTTTGACTTCTTGGCATTGCAAATAAGAATTTTGAAACTGAACGACTACATTTTTTAGGCACGCGTCGCCGCTGATCACTAGCATATAGTAATTTTCTTTGGTAGTCTCCTGTCATCCATTGCAATCGTCCTTAGAACGTAGTCTATCTGAAGTTTAAGAGTTGCAATAAACAAAACAGGAAGACCAGTTTCAAGCATTAGTATATGATTCGAAATACTATTGGGTAGATTCAAGCTTCTTTTTAAGAAATAACGCAGAAGCTACTCAACTTCTTCAAATTCTTTGTGACCCCAAACTTGAGCTGCATAGCACATTATCGCTTTAGCAGTGGTTTCGTAGTCAACATCTTTACAATGAACCACCGTACTCCATGTTGCGTTTAAAGCGTGTTTGGACTTAGCCAACTTATCAGCCATATGGTTTTTCCAATTCAGGTTTCTATATATCCGCACACCAAGGTGTTGTATTCATTTACGACTTTAATGCTTTGAGCTCCAAATTTCCAAGTTTCACTGCGGCAGTTTCGGCCCCCACCGTTTCGGAAAATCATGATTTTGGACTTGTCTAGGTTCACCTGGAGCCTTCACTTGTTGCAGTACTCAAACAATCTATTGATCATCAACTGGAGACTTCCAGGCGACTCTGCTAGCACCACAATATCATCAGCGAACATAAGAACTTTGATTAAAAGATCCACCGAAATACGAGCTCCACCTTGCAATATCTCTTCTAAGTCGTCTTTGAATAGAGCAAATTAATAGGGGACTCAAATTGCATCCTTGTCTCAGTCCTATTTCTACTTGAAATCGTTCGGATACTTTGCTAAAGCAACTGCAGAATAATTCTTTCGAAATCCCGCTTGTGACTCGCTCAGTAATTTGCTGTTGTGAACCCAATCTTAGACCCGTTTGCAAAGGAGTTTTATAAAAATGTTCATTGATGAATTCAACAACGATATTCCACTGTAGTTTGCAGCAACTTCCTTGTCACCTTTTTTGAAGATTGGACAGATAATAGCTTCTTTAAAATAACAAGGTAGATAAGCTGACTCGTATGCATGGTTTAAAGCATTTGTTAGGCTTTCTATAAAAATGGGGGTATGTGTTTTATAAAACTCTTGTGAGCTCTTTCAATACAAATTGAACCTCTGCACAGGAAAAAGTTGCATCCAACTCTTCGTTCTCGTAAAAAGGCTTAGCGGATTGGAATGATAAAGAGAAATTGTTCTTTGTTAATATTTTGATCTTCGATTTCAATAGGTGGAGTGACTAATTTTTTTGTCTACTAATTTTTCTTACAGTTGTCCAAAACTCAGCAGCATTCCTGCAGTCTGCAAGGTCTTGAGCAAATTTTCTTGAGTAATTTTGGCGCTTAAAACTTAGTATCTCTTTGTATTGTTTCTGAACTGCAAGATATTGCTATTTAAAAAAGAGATTATCTGGAAAACTTCTTAGTTATCTTAGCCACGCAAAAGATTTCGCTCGACCTAACATTATATCTTTATCAAACCATTTTTCACGGTATTACATGGTTTTCTTATTTGTCTGACATTGTACTAGTATAGAATTTTTTAAAAAAAACTATATTTGAAGTGGTCATATTAATGGGTGTGTCTTAAAACATAAGCAGAAGAGAAAACTGAACTAAGGTGCCTTGAAGCTCATCTTGAGACCCTGACTCTCTATTTTCCAACACTTTAAAGCTATATTTAATTTTTTCAGCCACAACTCCCATGTTGTCCACTTCTCATGAACGTTTATCACAAAAGGTATTGCGCTTTTCGTCGAACATTCTTTCGAGATGTTTAAACCATAAGATTTAAATTTTACCAGGAAAATGCTGTAATAAGAAAAACTTGCTTAGGTGCTTTTTATCTTGCTCCCTACCCCAACCACCTAAGCAAGGTTATCTACACGTAAAATGGAGTAAAGCACATATTTTTCGACTGCAGGTTACACCTGGTGTATTTTTTTTTTGTATCTTTTGTTCACATCTTTTTAATGGGTTTGGCCAACTTTCATAGAAACGGATGTTATTGAACAAATTTGGTATTTTTTTCGTGCTCTATCGCACTCTGTTAAGTGTACTTTTCGTTCAGCCAGGTAAATATTGAATTTCGATGCCAACCTACAGGTGACAGCGTTGTGCCTGTGGATTTCTAACACAAAAAAAAAATAGTTTGATGGAAAAAAGTATTTTCTTTTTTAACTTAGAAAATGTGCTTTTTAATTCTTGTCAATTCCATTTTGAATATAAAAAAATACATATTGATTTTTCTAATAAATTCGAAAATACTTGTTTCTATGGAATGGAAGTTTTTGTGCAGATTTCCCTTGGTTCTCATTTGGCATGCAGCATGTTTTAGTTGTTATGCTCGTTTAGTTTTATGCTTGCAAATATAAATGGATTTTCGTTACTTTTTTTTATTGAAACTATTTTTAAATTCACGTTCTCGCGCTGCAGTTTGAATCCCAGTTTTTTGCAGTTGGCGGTCTAGCCCCTATCGATTAATGCCCACGTTCTATTCACGACACAAACTTATTGGCAGTTCACCTGACTTTAAAATTGCCGTTTGAAATCACGATGGCAAATTTGAACTCGAATAAAGTTGGGCATGCTGCATGTCATTTATTCATTACCTAATTGCGCTGATGGGTGCATGGAACTTTTTCTCAAAATGAGTTCAATGGAAGTGAGACGTATGACCTCTAGCCCTAAATCCATTTGGTTTTATGTTGCGCCCTTAGAGGAATACGCCTGTGGGACACGTGTATCTTAAAGCCGACACTGTTAGCCCCTCCATTCCGTACAAAAAAAAAAAAACAATTTTTGTAATCATTTTGTTTATGTGTGCTTCAATGTGAGTGAAAGCGCGTGTTTTACAAGCGGAGAGGGAAAAGTCATCTCATTAAACTTGTATACGCGAAAAGATTGAATGCAGCATAAATAACAACGTTAATAATGTAGGTTGAAGACAGCAAAGTTTCCAGCAGGTGATGGCATAAGAGTGTTTACATGTAGTTCATTCTGTTGGCTGTTTTCATGCCTGAACCTTAAACCCCTTGCAAGTGCTATCTCCTATAGCATTAAGTCTTATTGCTACATATATTTTTCAGTGTGGCCGTCCATAAAACAAAGAAAGAAAAATTATTATTTTTATACAATTTGCCGTGGAAGCACATTTAGTGACCATATTTTTACCCAACTCAGTTTCTCAGTTCTCTGTCCTTCTCTGGATATTTATATCCTAACGGAAAGTCCTTGCTTTATGCTGAACAAATGAAACGAACAATACCGTTGTTTGTGGTTAAATCCAAGGATGCTTCTTCTTTGTACATGATTGCTGCGAAAAGAATTTAATGGCTCTTAAGTTTCTCCTTGGTAATGTCTTCGCTGTGATAAAAACTAAGAGTTAGGCAGAGAATAAGGCTCCCCTCCTAATAATATAATTTGTGAGATAAAACAAAAGTGTACATTAATTTTTTATAAATGAAACAATCTGAAACAGTTGGAAAATCTTGGAGAGAACATAGCATGTTAGCATTTTACTGACGTCTTTTTTCATCTACGCGGTTATTAAATTGTTAAATAATTAAACATACTTAGAACAAATATTGGAATTGATTTTTTTAAATAGTTTACGTTTTCGAAATATTTACATTTTGTTTTTAATATCTCCCACCATACATATTGAAAATGGTAAATAAATGTAATGGGAGTTCGAAACAAAGAATACGACTTTATTTTGGAAATAACTCTCCCAACTAACTAACCATTGGCGAACGGATGTGTAATTATTGTTAAACTCCCAATTAATTCTTATTACACACTTGAATTTATTGCTGTTTTACAGAGCGAGTTTTAAAAAAATATTGCTTCAAATAAATAACACTAATTAACTAAATCAGTACACTGAATATATGAATGTAAAAGGCATGTACTCATCGCACATGTGTACTGAGTACATGTTGAAATCTGTAGTTAATACACAAATGTCTTAGCTATGTTATGTACCCAATCACATAAAAATTTACCCAGTAAATAATATATGTACTGAATAAAGTATTCTACAGGGGTCTTATTGTTACGAAAATGTCGATAAATAATTCTATGCACTCTTTCAACTATCCAGCAGATAAGGAATACAAAATGCTAGTACCAGATAATAGATAAGTTTAAACTCAATGCTGTGGGCAAAACATTTGGTTCAATCGAGACATGTACTCAGTACAGAAGGATCAGAAGGATCATAAGGTCTTAAATATTTCAATACAGCTAGCCAAAAGTTCGAGCACGTGAAGCGTTTGTACTGAGTTAGTTACTCATGAATTAAGTTAATGCTTTTCATGTAGTACTTACATAAATCTAAATATCACCAGTAGATTTAAACTGTACTGAGTACCCTCCGCGATGCCACACAGATGCAACAGTTATATTCTACACAGAATATCATATATATATTTCTAATTTTCAAAATGTTCACAATTCTAATTTTTTCTTGCACAAAAATTCATTTAATTTCTTTTCTTGGTATATTTTTAACAAATGTTCTCTGAAAAATAAAAGAAAAAATTTGTTGGCAATTTTCTTTCGAACTTGACTACAAAAAAAACCCGATCACTTCCCAATCTTTCAAGGATGAAACTTCAAATGGTTTTCATATAGTCGCCAACTTAGTTGCCATTTTTTCGAAAAATAATTCGCCGATTACTCTATTACGTACCGCATTACTTACGGAAATTCTTCTTTAAAAATAAATTAAAGCAATTTAGTTATGAATTTATCCCTGATTTCCGGAAATATTTGTAAGGATATACTCCTTTTTCCTTTTTCTGAATATCTTCCTCTCTAGAAAATCAACCCAATACTAAGAAGAATTTACTCAGATATGGAAAACCTTCATTACGCAAATGGCTCCAAAATGTGATCTTATATAGATAGATATTTATTCATAAACACTTAAAATTTTAACAATAATTAGCATATACAATTGAATAAAATTTAGGCAGTAGTGGCGTCAACCCGAGTGGAAACTCCTATATAATATAAGTTTGTAGTAGGTTCTGTTTCACTTCGAGCTGTTGCACCACCAAATTTATTTATTTATCTTATCTGATTTCGAAAATTAATTTCCATTTATTTTCCTCGTCAATGTCCAAAACTCTTTACAATTCCTGCAAAGACTTAAAGACATGGCCAAGTTTACCTCATGCTCCATTTTCGTCGCATTTAAATATGAACATACTTACAATGTATATCCAAACCCGTCGAAAGAAAGGCTATAGAAATGATATTTATTTCAACCAATTTAAGTAATGCATATTCCAAAATTTTCCATAGACAAAAATTATTTTACAAATTTTCCAATGCTAATTTTCTATTGTTAAAATGGATTTCGTATTCCCCAAAAACCGTTTCTACAGTGTTCGTTTCAGATCTGGCCCTCTAGCCATTTGTAAACTACATCCGGTGTTCTCCAGGATTGCCACTTAGGTCCAGTTCTCTTCATTTTTACTATTATTGATATTGTCATAAAACATTTCTTTATTCCACTGTATGCTGGTGATATGATTTTTTTTTTAATTCAACAGTCTATCGACTTTTTTTGTGTGTTCCCCTTTGCATAATATTCACATTTCCAGAATAGTTTGCTTCGAGCTTTGACTTGGAATAATCCGAGCTCCCTTCATAGACCTTCCTAAACTAATCGATGGAAGAACACATCACCGTAAATCTTTTTAGCAACTCTATCTCTCGTTACCACCCACCGTAACTCTTATGCATACTCACGAGTAATTTTTATGAGGGGTACTCTTGCGAGGAAGTAACAAATCCTCCAAGAGTATCATCTCTTGTCATGAATAGTGCGTCACTTAACCGTTTGGACTCGGCAGAAAACTTTAGGTCCCCTTCATTCCTGCTGACAAAATACACATTGCATTGCAATGGTAGAGAGTTTTAAGTCACAAAATTCAAATTCTTTAGAATCTGTTTTGTCTCCATTTTGTATTGCCCTATAGAATTTATGAGACAAGTTGATTGCAGGAGGTCCAGGTCCAACAGGATATGATTGTCATCCTATTCCTATTTTTTAAAACATTTCATGTGATTTTCTGTAAAGAAATCAGTCTTCCCATTTAAGATAGTACCCCATTACCCCTTTATAAAATCTTCAAAACCCATATCCCATTCGAATACTGAAACGAAAACTCAACGAATCTATTTATTCCAAAATTCCTCCCAAGTATACAAACAATCAATTGCCTTTCGCTTGTGCTTTCAAACCCATTTAACATCCAAACAAAATTATCGAACGCTTTCACATGATATCCTACAAGTTTTCCAACGTACATATTCCTACACTCAAAACCCATTCGATAGAATTGTGTACTCGACAAAAAGGAAATATGTAAATTTTTGAATAGCCAATTGCAATCTATTCTCAACATTTGAAGACGTTTTCCACAGGCAATCATTCCACACATATGTATGTAGATAGAGTTTTCAATAAACCTTAAAATGCCAACCAAATGATTTATAATATCGTTAGGCGTCCCTATGCCTTTCTTTTTTTTGGAATTTAATTGACCAAGAGGTCCTTTGTGGGGAATTTTTTAATAGACATAACTTTTCTGAGTTTACAGCCTCTTGAATGGGAATATTAAGAAGTTTTGCTCCAGAAATCTTTGGAAGGCAAAGGCAGAGTCGAATAATTCAGTTAATGTCTAAGAAGATTTGCCTTTTTTAGTTCTAATAATGATTAAGGTTCCTTTGTGCGCCCCCGTTACAAGCAATTAAGGTAAAGTGTTAATGAGCGGGCCTAACAAATTAAAAGAATTCAACAGAAAAGGTGTAGATAATCTTCTACTTCCTTAATTCAAATTATAATCCGTAGATACCTTCAAGCAACGCTTTCTTAATATTTTTGCTATCTCAATAGAAGAATATTTTCAAAAGAATTTACGTTAGAGAATCCACTCACCTATGGATGTTCTCATTTGAATAATCTAAAACCTTGAGCATTCCTTAGCAATATTCGATTAATTAGAATAAAATGTTTTGAATTTGAACACTAACTGAGGGTTCATCATGTTGAAAAATATACACGTCTTTTTGAAAAAAAAAAAATGTTATTAAGAGTCTTATGTTCTTATCTATTTTGTTTTTCGCACACGCGCCAGTTATGATCAAGAGCGCATTTATTTTATTAAAGCGCCAAAAAAGAAATAGGGCAATTCTTAATTTTGAATGAAACGAAAAGTTATGTGTGCTAGGAGCTGGCCGGGGATATAGCTATTTCCTGGGGACCAATCTGATCATCAGGTTAATTTTTTTGAAAAACTGGTGTAGCCAAATGGAAGAGAATAAAGATCCAAGCTCTTAAGAAGCTTATCCCCTACACATCAAGTAAATAAATCCAACAAAACGCCGATCTTATACCGCAGAAAAAGCTTACAGTCTAGTTTGTTGAACATAAACTAATAGTAAGTGTTGACGCCAAAATACAAACTTTGGATTAAAGAAGAAATATGTATTAGAAAATATGTATTTAGAAATTAAATTGCCTACTTTAAGGCATTTCATACTTTTAGATATAATTGAGTAAATAACATTAAAACTTAGTTATTAAGTTTAATGTTAGTTACTCAATCGTTAAGAAGCTTATCTCGTTTTATCTTTCAAGCTGAGCTTTAACCACCGAGCTAACGCTAGTCGGTGTGATGATGAGTTGTACTTATTCTTAAGTTTAGTTTATTAGTATTGTTTAAAAGGAGAAGACCTAGTAATAAAATTTATAAAATAAAAGGTAAAAGAAATTTGGTTCTTTTTTCTTTGATATCTTGGTACTGCAAGAGACTTTCTATCCACAGCAAAGCACTTGGATTTTTTTTGGAAAATATATCGCCAACCCATAGCGATTAGCCCGAAGCTGTCTACCTATAGCAGCCCTATAGATAAATACCAGTGACTGGGATTGGGGATTTAATAGAGCAATCCCCCCAACAGTAAGCATCAACACTAAAGTTTTGGTTTTTACGTTCAGCTCGAATTTGGCGCCAGATCTTGATGTTGTATTTCACTGATCGAATTGTGGAAGGTTTAATCTGTATGACTATGACTTGCTTGCTACACCAAATGCTTAAAACACACTACTATGGGCTTTGTTGTTTTTTTTAGGGGGGGGGATTATTTCAAGCTACATCAGCTTGTGCTGCAAAAATTATATTTAATAAAGGTTTGTAGCTCTTTCCGTCTGCCTAAATCCATGGAGCTTTTTAGACGCACGCAGATTCTACCCATGAGACAGGTACTCAAGATTTGTATAAGAAGCGGGTACTTGTTGAGTTGAATCGCTCCCGCATATATCTTGAGTAGTCTTTTCCAATCCTTAGTTGGCGTTCCTACCTTTCGAACTGCAAGTTTTAAAAACTTGTTTGATGTCTCCTGCAAATTGTACCTGTACCTGTACCGTGTCATAACAGCTCTGTTCTCGTTTCTGAAAAAAAAATTAAAATTCAGCTTCTTGATTTCGATCTTAATGAAATTGAAGTTTTGTTTAGCTACGAATATATTGTTTATTTCATTTTATACTCGTACTGTCTATAAATATGAATTTTTTTAAATTGCTTTGCTTTTCTTTCTTAAAAGTTTTGTAATCGTTTTTTAAAACCGCGAATGCAATTTCTATGTTTATGCTCTAAACCTGTTTTAAAACATCTTGAAGTACTTAAATTTAATTTTGTTTTATTTTTGTTTTCTTCTTCTTCCTTGGATTAGCGGGACTTTTGTGAGCAATTGAGATACTTTAAGCTGCAATGTAATTGAAAGTTGCAATTTTGCGCGAATTAGTTTAGCTCGCGTAAGAAAAATATTTTGGCTAAATACATTTTTTTGTTTGTGTATTAATAACGAATACTTTGACCAGAGGTATGAGTTATTCTTTTTCATTTTTTTTTAATTTGAATTTTTGTGATTTTTTGAAAAAAAAAATACTCTTTTTTGGGGGTTACAAATTGTATAAAGTTAAACTTTTAAAAAAATGTTAGCAAACTGCAGCAAAATGTTGTATGTCATTATGTTCTGTTGTTGCTGTGCTTTGAGAAAATGTTTACTTTTCTTGCTGCTTCTTGCTTAACTTCAAAATATTTGACTTTTTGCGCTGTAAGGTAAAACCATAGAAAATAAAAAAAAAATCATCGACAAATGGAGTCCTTTTTGATAAAAACACGAAAGTTGAAGGTGTTATTGAATTTATATTGAATGATTTAAAAATAAAAAGCTGTCCGGCTACAACTAAGAACGATTTGGTGGAAAAAGTATGACTTCTTTTCAGAAATCTTGAACTTAGGTGGCTTGTAGTCTGGTTGAGAACTTCTTTTATTCTTCTAAATAGCATTCTTAATTTTTATGAAAATGCTTCATCTTGTGAATAAATTGTTCAAAAGTAATTTGAGTCTCATTGTTGACAAGCCTAAGATAGGATTTGGGTCAACAAATGATGCAAGCACAGCAAAATTACTTGATTGACTTGATGGTTCAGATATAATTTCATCTTTTCAAATATCTGTAAGACAGCACCCTGAACAAGCACTAAAGGCAAGTCATAAAGAATCCCGAAAAATCGCCTCTCATACACAAGAAAATCATCCCGGATTAATACAAACGAAGACCTCTTGACAACATTAGTTTTTAAGTCTGATTCTTTGATTTTGAATCCAAGAAAAACAGATTCAAGACTTTCAGAAGCTGACTAAAGTGATATCGGGCCATCTGTCAAAATGGATGAAAATTTTACAAAATTCATTATCTTCCTCACTCACTCTTGAAGATTCGGATAGTGATCTTTCTTCGTAATTGTTTATTTTTCAATTTTTCCTTTTGTTATTACTTTTTTATGAATAATTATTTTTGTCAACAATAAAAACATTCATTATATTTTGCAAAATCTTTTATGTCGATATATTATGTGGTTGTTACTACTACTACTAAGCTTTAAAATATTACAACTTTTGTATAACGTAAAAATAAAAAAAAATTGAAATGATTGGCCTCTAACTAATAATAATACAATTGTGGGCATGGCAGTGGGTGGATTTCGGTTCAAATTAATTATTTTTTTATCCCAGACATCAATTCTGGACAATTTTATAACAACAGTGGGCGTGCCAGTGGGTGGACTTAATGCTTTGTTTGATTTATAATTTCTTAACTGACCGTAATATTGATACTTGAAATCACTATCGTACGAGAGGTTCTTATGAAATAAATTTTTACCAGCAGTGAGCGTGGCGGGGGCATGAAAATTCCTCAAATTGATTAAAATCGCTTAGTTTTTACATTTACCAACCAATTGTTGTGCACAGTTACCATACTTTTGAAACAAAGATTTTTGTCCAATACCTACATATGTACCTACATACAATCGATGCACTGTGCGGCGTTGTTAAATTTTTTTATAACTTTCTTCAAAATTGTCCACCCACCATGAATTATTTGAATTATTTATTATTTCTATTTTAATTTTTGTTAGAGTATGCATTCCTGAAGTATATCAAATGTTATAGTTCACAAGATGAGTATGCTCATCAGTATATTTCCAGCCCAACTTTATATGACAGTTGAAGATTGAAGATACTAAAGATTTTTTTCCTTCAGTCGCATTTATATCATTTGGGATATTTCACTTTATTTTCGCCCAATTTTCTAATTTTTACCCCAATCGCACAAATAAGGGTCTCGAAAATCAACGCGGGGCGTTCGGAATGACAACGAAACTTTCGCTGTTGGCTTCACGATCGCCACTTCATCGCAACTTGTTTTTGAATTTTTGCAGGCTAAAAATCTCTCGTCGTTGCAAAAGCGCGTTGGTTTGTGAAAGTCTTTATTTCAAGCGTCACAGTTATTTTACTTATATTAATAAAAACCTAAAAAAAACTTCGGGCAGTTTTTTTTTAATCCTTAACTGAATAAAATACTTCAAATCCTTCATCAATTTTTTTACAAATCCGCCCCTTTACAGTGTTAATGCGAATATCAATTCGCGAAGGGGGAACCTTTCATTTCATGTTTCTGTTAATAAATACGTGGGCTCATAAAGGGCCCATGTTAACAAGGTTATAATAACCCACCCACACCAAGTGAAATTCCCTCATTACTCGAAATGAATATGATAGGACTTTTTAGTCCTTGATGACGATGCTTGCATACATGTTTAATTTGTATGGCATAAATCTGAGCTCTAGTGTGTTGGCATAATCACCGTGATTCGCGATGTGATGTGTGCTCCTGATGGCATGAGTATATAAATTGCAAGAGAAAGACTGAGTTTTCCAGCTTAATAATTATGTTAAATAAAACACACTTGATGTAGAATTCTTTATAAACTTTTGGTGGATGGGCTAAATATTCAGCTTTTGATTTGAGCTCGTCATCAGGATAAATGTTCTACTTAATCTTCAAAGTACAGCACACATTGCAAGGAACGAACGAAACCGTTTGTGTTGTTATGGCGTATGGTTGTTTCTTCTATCGCATACTTAACGAAATACAATGGCCACATATATCATTTATTTAATAATATAAATTTTATAAGAACCACATCCACCAACCAACCACAACCTTTACGTGTATATGGCAACAAGAAAATGCCACATGGATTTTTCAGTCGAAAGATTCTTATCTACAATTCTGTGACGCGTTTAGGTTTTGGAGTAGATTTTTGGTTTAATTAGGGCGTTTTCATAAAGAATATGAGAGAGATTTCAAGAAACGCTATTTTACAAACGAGTGCATAAATATGTCACCCAAAGCCACTGCAAACGTAAGGGATAAAAAATACCTGGAATTGGAATTGAACTGGGAGTTTGGTTAACCCGTTTATTTTTTTTTCTTTCGCTAAACAATGGCGTAGACATAAATTTAACCAAGCAGACACTTTTTTTAATCTTATTTACTTATTTCTTGAAAACATTGCATACAAAAGAGAATTCTATTTGCTTAATTATTCGGAAGCAAAAAGAAAACATACAAAAGATAAAAATTCAGAATAAGAATCTTAAACATTATCTACATAAAGAATTATAAAATCCACCTGGGAGGAAGATACACTCTATTTGTGTTGCGAGTGACACCTTTTTCCCGTTGAAAGTTTTATTTATAGGGACCTATTTAAAATTTAAATATTCCCCTGTAATTCGCTTAAAGAATCCTAAGTTATCGGGGGATTTGTAAGGAAAGAAGATTTAAAAGAAAAATGTATTTCTATATATATAACACAAAGGAAACTTTCTTTTGATATCTGATTCAAGCTTAAAATAATTCAAGGTATTACGTCCTTATATGTATAAGAAAGTGTTTTTTTTTTAAAGATAATCATATGGCAACGGTGCTCTTCACCTAGTATGCATTCCTACAAAGGATTGAAAAAAAAAAAAAAACTTTAATAAAATAAAATATAATGAACAACGATTTTGCAAATTATAATCGAATATAGCATCATACTTTCTCTACCCTTTTATTAAAGTTAAAGTCATTGAATATCTATTCTATTTTTTAGTATCTTCTCCACAAAAGTTCTGTTTACTTAGTTTTTTGTACAAACTGTCATTGTTTTAGGTGTGTTCAGAAGCAATTTATTGAGAAAATTGTTTTAGTACGATACTAATGGGTGATTTTTTTGCTATTTTCTATTTGGCAACACTGGTTTTGACAGCTCACGCAGAATTCTAATACGTTTCGTGTTTTGTGCCACGGTCAAATATCTTCAGTTTTGTCTATAATTTAACTATGAATCGTCTTACAAACGAACAACGCTTGCAAATTATTGAATTTTATTATCAAAATGCGTGCTCTGTTAAGAAAGTTGATCGCGCGCTTCTTCCATTTTATGGTCCATTTAATCGACCTACTGAGGCGGCTATTCGAGCTATTGTGACTAAATTTCGCACTAAATTTACATTGTGTGACATTAAACCACGAACATGCTTACGTAGAGTGCGAACTGAGGAAAATATCGCAGCTGTATCGGCCAGTGTTAGTGATGAATTATCGATTCGGCGCCGCCGTTCGCAGCAATTAAGCCTCTGTTACTCCACTACGTGGAAGGATGGTGCGGAACGATTTAGGTGTGAAGCCTTTTAAAATACATCTGGTGCAAGAATTGAAGCCGAACACCTACCACAACGCCGAATTTTTGGTGAATGAGCTCTTGAAAAGTCGGCCGAAGATCCATTTTTTTTCGAAAAATTGTGTTCAGCGACGAAGCTCATTTCTGGTTGAATGAGTAAGTGAACAAGCAAAACTGCCGTATTTGGAGTCAACAGCAGCAAGAACCATTGCAAGAGCTACCAATACATCCAGAAAAAATCACTGTTCGGTGTGGATTATGGGCTGGCGGAATCATTGGGCCGTATTTCTTCAAAGATGATGCGAATCGCAACGTTACTATTACAATGGTGAGCGCTACCGTGCGATGATAACAAACTTTTTTTGCGCAAAATGGAAGAGCTTGACTTGCATAACATGTGGTTTCAACAAGACGGTGCCACATGCCACACAGCACGCGTAACAATGGACCAACTGAGAGGCGAGTTCGGTTCACGTTTGGGGCCGGTCAATTGGCCGGAAAGAGTATGCCAAAATTGGACTAAGGGGGTAGACCATTTGAGGCGCAACCGCGGCCAACATTTGCATGAAATAATCTTCAAAAATTAAATTATATCGACCGTACTATCGATTCAAATAAAGATTTCATGCATTTTTCTGAATTTTATGTTTTTTTTTTTTTTTCAATTTCCGATAGCTCTTAAAAACTCACTCGTCAGTAATGTCGATTTCATTTGCACATGAGAAATCAATTTCTGTGTGAAGATTTCGATCTCTCGACAGATTTCACGTTCCTTTACACCAAAAAAATCGATTTTTTTTTTGACAGCAAATCCCTCGAATCCGTATTTGAAGAGGGATTTACATGTATACGAAATACGCAGTCAGCCATCAGACGAATAGGGGGAATAACATGTAGCATACGAAAACATGCACGTGCCGTAACTATTCGGGACTGGTGGAAGTCTGATCATAGCCTCTCCGTGGCGGCCGCTAGAAACAAGCCTTTAAAAAGGTTTGGCTAATATGATCAGGCTGGTTCCTCAGGTTGGCGACAGGTTAATTCCCTGTCCCGTAAAACTTATGAATTACGAGACCGACAACAAGCCTCGGAAACGGACTGATCACACGACGACAACCAACGCAACGAAAACTGAAAAACGATTTACGAATTTTCTTATGGAACGTACGATCGCTCTATAGAGCTCGAGCTGCTCAGCAGCTAGCCGATGCCCTGTCAAAATATAAAGCTGACATAACAGCTCTTCAAGAAATCAGATGGACAGGGAATGGTGTTTTAGAGAAGAAAGAATATGACATATACTATAGCTGTCATACAAAACACCATGTGCTCCGGGTAGGCTTCCTAGTCAGCGAAAAAATGAAGTCTACCATCATCGGCTTTAACGCTATAAGCGAAAGGCTATGCACCCTTCGCGTGCGAGGCAAATTTACGAACATCAGCCTCATTAACGTTCACGGACCTACGGAGGAGTCCTCAGACGAAGAAAAAGAGACTTACTACGAACAAGTCGAGAGGGCCCTCAATGCCTGTCCAAGGTATGATGTTAAAATCATCCTTGGGGATTTGAACGCAAAAATAGGTCGGGAGCCGGTATTCAGGCATTACGCAGGCACCCATAGTTTGCATGAGAACACTAATGACAATGGACTTCGAGTCTTAGAATTGGCAGCATCGAAAAACATGGTCGTTGCGAGTACCAGGTTCCCGCGTAAAGATATCTACAAAGCCACCTGGGTATCACCTGATGGAGTCACTCGTAACCAAATAGACCACGTGTTGATAGACCGTCGCCACTACTCGAACTTGATGACGGTACGAACGTACCGAGGTGCCAATATCGACTCGGATCACTATCTTGTTGGTATGGTTTTCCGAGGGCGGATTGCCTTGCGAAGACGCATTGCATCCGCCGATCAGGTTCGAATCAACACGGCTGCCCTGCGCAATGAAAACACCAGTAACACCTTTGGTAATGCGTTAGGACTCGCCCTAGAAACACCTGACTTAGGGAGAGTAAGTCCTGGAGCCAGTATGCTGGGCGTAAATGAAAAGTGGACACGTCTTAAAAATACTGTCATTAGTACTGCCAACTCCATCTTAGGCAGCAGTCGTAAAAATCGGAACGACTGGTTTGATGATGAATGCAAGCTAGCGACTGAACGTAAGAATGTTGCGTACCGAGCAATGCAACAATCTCATAGAACGCGGGCACGCGAAGAGGAATATAAAGAGCTCAGAAGAACAGAAAAACGGCTTCACAGACAAAAGAAATCAGCCTGGGAGAAGAACCTAATCTGTGAAATAGAAAACAGCCGAGAGCGAGGTCCGCACCAGGCGCGGAAGTTCTACCAATCCGTCCGAAACATGACGCAGTACACACCACGCTGCACATACTGCAAGGACGGGGAGGGAAATCTGATCACCGATCCTGAAAGCATACTGGAGCGATGGGAAGTGTACTTCAATGAATTGCTAAATGGTCAGCTCACTGCAGAAGTGGAGGCTCCACTACTTCAAGAAGAATACCCTATGTTGCCGCCACCAAGCATAGAAGAGGTTGAGAAGGCTATAGGCCGGCTTAATCAGAACAAATCCCCGGGAGCCGATGGCATACCAGCCGAATTATTTCATCACGGCGGGCCAGCCTTACGTCAAGCAATTCATGATATTATAGTGCACGTATGGGAGCAGGAAGAAATGCCAGAAGACTGGCGAAAAGGCATAATATGCCCCATACATAAGAAGGGAGATGTCACAACGTGCAGCAATTATAGAGGTATCACGTTGTTGAGTACCGCCTATAAGATATTCTCCTCTATCCTACAAGACCGGATAACCCCATACGCTAAAACCGTCATCGGACAATATCAGTGTGGTTTCATTCCAGGCAAATCAACAACTGATCAGATCTTTACCCTTAGGCAGGCGATGGAAAAATGTCTAGAATTTAACATCCCAACATACCATCTGTTTATAGACTTTAAGGCCGCCTATGATAGCATAGCCAGGGTAGAACTTTACAAAGCCATGAGAGAATTCGGCATCCCAAATAAATTGACACGACTATGTAGGTTGACCATGACCAACGTAACAAGCCAAGTAAAAATAGCCGGATTGCCATCCAGACCAATCAACATCTTTAATGGACTCCGACAAGGGGACGGTTTGGCCTGCCTCCTCTTCAACCTGGCGTTGGAGAAAGCAATCCGTGACTCTGGCACGGCAACAAGAGGGACCATCGTCAACAGGTCCAGCCAGTTACTAGCTTACGCAGACGACATTGACATCATCGGAAGAACCGAACAAGCTGTACACGATTCCTTCATCCAGATTGAGCAGGCGGCACTAAATCTGGGGCTGCACATTAGTGAAGGTAAAACAAAGTACATGGTGGCGTCGAATGCGAGAGGAACAGTTGGTCAAACAATCAAGGTTGCGGAGCACGAATTTGAAGTGGTGCAATCCTTTAAATACCTTGGGTCAATAGTAGCAGCCGATAACAATATAGAAGAAGAAATACGCGGGCGGCTTCTCAAATCCAACAGAGCCTACTATAGTCTGTCAAAGCTCTTCAAATCCAGAAATCTCACCATAACTTCAAAACTGCTGCTGTATAGGACCATGGTCCTGCCAGTACTCACATATGGATCCGAGACTTGGGTGCTTAGCAAAAGGCACTCCGACCTCTTAGCTGCGTTCGAGAGAAAAGTCTTAAGGAGAATTGTTGGCCCCGTATGTGAGGAAGGACGATTCCGGAGACGGTACAATCATGAACTGTACGCAATCTACCTTGAAGCAGATATCGTGACAAAAATTAAGCTCGGTAGACTCCGGTGGGCAGGGCACCTAGCTCGCATGAGCGAAGAGGAACCTGCTCGGAAAGTTCTTTGTGGTACATTCTATGGTAGACGACAGCGTGGTAGACCATGCTTGCGCTGGAGAGATGGCGTAGACCAGGACGCCCGAAGCCTTGGGGTGCGCAACTGGATGGCGTCGGCTAGAGACCGGGATAGGTGGAGAGACTTGTTGAAGGAGGCCAGGACCGGAACCCGGTTGTCGAGCCGATGATGATGATGATGAAATACGCACACCAAAAGAAAAAATTTGACAAGGGATCGAAATCCCTATAGACTAAGAGCCCACACCAATTTTTGGGTGTGATTGATAACAAAAAATAATTAGCATAATTAGATAGGCCTTTTATAGTTATTTACAAATGTGAAAGCCTTGCATACTCTAGTGGGCGCAATAGTGCATTAAAGTGCATTAAGTATGCAGTTCTTTCCAAATCCAAATAATTGTGATAACAACTTTGCCAAAATGTAGAGTTAAGCCCCCTGATTGAAAATATCGAGGTCCAAGACGTTTTACAGACAGCCTTCTGCCTGCCAGACGCGATAAGAATAGGCAACTTCTTGCACTAAGAAGGCCACCTTCAAAACGTCATGGACCTCGATATTTGCAATCAGGGCACTTAGCTGTTCATTTTGAAGTTATGGCAAATTTTTTTTCCCAATTTTTTAGACTAAGGAAAGAATTGCATACTTGATGCACTATAATGCACTATTGCGCCCACTAGAGTATGCAAGACGTTCACATTTGTAAATAACTACTAAAGGCCTAACTAATTATGCTAATTATTTTTTGTTATCAATCACACCCAAAAATTGCTGTGGGCTCTCGGTCTACTAGTGAGTAAAGGAAATCGACATAAGAAAATTTTTAAAATTAAGAATGAGTAGTAAACTACTTTGAGGTTAGCGAAGTTTTAAGTAGTATCATACTAATACCTTAATGAAACTAACGCGACTTGTTCGCACTTACTTTTCATATGAAGGGTTCTCCATTAAGCGTTTTCTATCTTTAATATTGAATTAAAAAAATTGTGCGTCAAATTAAAATTATGAATTAATTTCGAAAGCCCATGTATGCCATTATGCATGGAATATAACAGCATTCAAATGCCTACCCCGACACACTGGATGGCGCACATCTAAAACGTCCTATTTTCCATAACTCCGGCGCATAAATCACCTGAATTTTATCAACGGTATTGATTGTGCTGACTTTTAGCTCAGTGGTGGTTTATTGACATAACCATGTGACTTTGGAAACCTCACAAAAAGAAGTCTACCGGGGTCAAATCGCACGATCTTGGTGGAGAATTTACATCGCCTCCGCGTGAGATAACCATATTCGGAAATGGTAGAAAATATCCATTGTGGCACGAGCCTCAAAGATTCGGACAAGAAATTGGTTATTACCGAACAATAGCACTCGACGTTGACGGTGATGGCCTGGCCAACGTCGTTCCCAAAGAAGAATGGACCAGCCCTAAATCCACACCAAACAGCGATACATTCATCCAGAAATGGGCCTCGTCGCTGAATATGATTTTTTGACCGAACTGGAGGTGAATTGCAAACTACTCGAGAGCCGTGGTACCAAACACACGTCGTAGTTTAAGGTCACACTTTGTGAGTTGAAGTTTGTTAAGGTACAGGCCCAAGATATGACGCAAAATTCGCCAAGTTGTGGTCTGCGAAATGCCGCGTTCCTGTGCGTGGCGCAGAATTGACTGCCCCGCACGGGCGTACGGGTATTGGAGGGTTTTACACTGAACCGTTCGACTCGAATTTATTCACAAAGTTCCACTCTTGGAAGGATGATATGGGGACAGTAAGATAGGCGAAGCGCGCGAAATGTTGCTAGAACAGAAGATCCACTTTCATAAAACAATTTCATCATTTGCACCTTTTTTTAACGCTATTACTCTCCAGTTGATTTGACAGACTAAATAAATGGCAGCCAATTTGACAGAAATAGCTTCAACAATCCTATGGCTACATGCTTATAATAGCCAGAAAAACTATACTAGAACACTTAATAAGTCCCTGTGCAGGGACGGGTTAGAATATTCCTGCAGCGCCTCCCCGCTTGTCGTAAAAGGCGACTAAAGGAGTAAATACATCTAGGCCACAAACAGCAAGGTGAACCTAGCGACACGTAACACCTATAAACTTTCCCAAAAGTGTGCATGCCAGTCCCTGGGTTGGCACGACTGGAGATCACCGGTGCCGTAAAAGAAAGATCAAATACAAAACTGGAGCATGCACACGTCGATACTTACAACGGATTTTGTGAATTCAAGCATTATGGAAGTACTCGTCCAAAATGACACTACCCCGCCAGGCACTACCATTGTTACACATGGTACTGATCCTGGACCGAGCAGCAATGCTCGGGTCAGAGCTAGACGGATTCCGGGGGCTAGCAAAGTAATGCCGCAGATTATACAAAATCTGAGAGTTGCGAGTTGGAACGTTGGCAGTATGACAGGTCGAAGCTTCGAGTTGGAAGAGATGATGAAAAGAAGGCGAGTGGACATCTTATGTGTTCAAGAAACAAAATGGCGAAACACGGGAAACAGGGCCCGTTTCTTGGATACGAGGACAAAAAACTATAAGATGTTCTACTATGGAACGGAAAAGGGTAAAAACGGAATCGGAATCATCCTTGCAAAACATCTATTAGGCAGCGTATTGACCATTTCGAAATCCAGTGACCGTTTGATGTCCCTTAAATTGGTGATTAAAGGAAAGTTGTGGAATATTGTCACTGCATATGCTCCCCAAATTGGATGTGAGCAGGTGCAAAAAGATGCATTTTGGCTAGACTTTCACAATCTACTTAAGGACATCCCAAAGGAAGAGTTTTTGTTCGTGGGCGGAGATTTGAACGGACATGTCGGGAAGACAAACGAAGACTATGAAGATTGCCATGGAGGCCTCGGATACGGCACCAGGAACCCTCCTGGTGAAGACATCCTGAGCATGTGCAAAACATACGGTCTTATCGTACTAAATACCATGTTCGTCAAACAAAGCCGACACCTGGTCACTTACAGCAGTGGTGGAAATGAAACCCAGATTGATTACCATTTGGTATCTAGTTTCATGAAACCCCGTGTAAAAGATTGCAAAGTGATACTAGGAGAAGCGATCGCCCACCAACACCGTCTCCTACTGACAGAATTTTTTATGGAGACAGTGAACGACAACAAACATACAAAAACTTTTGGGAAGATCAAATGGTATAATCTGGATAAGGAAAAAGGCGAAACTTTTATTTCGAATATGCAAAACGTTCTGTATAACAACACCGATATAGTTCGAAATGAAGAGAGTACAGCACAAAGTATGTGGGATCTCCTACAGAGAACTTGCAAAGAAAAAGCCAAAACACTGTTAGGGGTTTCAAAAGGACACAACCAACAAGGCAAAGAAACATGGTGGTGGAATGATGAAGCTAAATCAGTTATAAGTAAAAAGAAAATGGCTTTCAAGGCTTGGTCGAAGTGCCCCTCTAATGATACAGAGCAAAAGTCACGCCTCGAAGTGGAATATAGAAACTGCAAGAAAGAAGCGAAGAAGAAGTGCGCCCAAATTCAAGCAAAGAATACAGAAAACCTGTATCGGGAGCTGGATGAAATTTCTACCCCGACAGCTGGTGCTATTCAAGAGCTACGGCAAAACACGAATAAGGGCGCCACTATCTTCAAAATAGCCGCTCAAAGAAGAAGAAATGCCCAGGAGATTTGTTCGCCAAAGTTCATTAACAATGCTCAAGGCCAACTACTTGTGGAAGACAACGAAATTCTTCACAAGTGGCGACAGTATTGTGACGGACTTCTAAACGAACAATTTCCAAGGCTATACTTAAGCGAAGTATCCGACGTCACAGTCGAAGAAGTTAGTGAGGCGGTAAAATACTCCAAAAAGGGAAAAGCTGTTGGCCCAGACGAAATACCCTCAGAGTTTTGGAAAAAGATGGGAGACATCGGGTTTAGATGGCTCATGATTCTTGTCTCCAAACTTATACGAGGGGATCGCATGCCTAATCAATGGAGGGAAAGTTACCTTCTTCCAATTTATAAAGGAAAGGGTGATACTCGAAGCTGTGATAATTACCGTTCGATTAAGCTGATGTCACACACCATGAAGATCGTTGAGCGAGTCTTGGGTAGCCGACTGCGAAAAATAATTAGGCTATCTGATGACCAGTGCGGGTTTGTCGGGGGTAAGTCAACCACGGATGCAATCCAGAGTATAAGAATAATTATGGAAAAACATCGGGATTCTTTGGAGGATTTGCATGTCGTATTGGTTGATTTTGAAAAAGCATTCGATCGGCAACCACGAGATCTAATATGGGTGGCCCTCAGGCAACGAGGAGTTCCAGAAACCTATGTGCGGATAATTATGGACATGTATGATGGAGCAGTTACTAAAGTAAGATGCGCAGCTGGAGTCACCGAAGAATTCGAAATCACAGTAGGTGTACACCAGGGAAGTGTCTTGAGTCCCCTGCTCTTTATTACAGTTCTTGATTACCTGCTTGAAGGCAAAGTGACGGATCCAAAAGTGCATCAGTTATTCTTTGCTGACGATGGAGCCATCATAAGTGAAGACCCGATATCCCTACAACGAGCACTTGACGTATGGGTGGATGTTCTAGAAGGAAGTGGGTACCGCATAAGCGCGAAAAAGACAGAATACCTATGCTGCCCATTTTCTGATCCACACAGGCCTATTCCAGACATTTATTTGAATGGAGTAGTGCTTCCCAAGTGTGAAAAGTTTAAATATCTGGGCTCTATGATAAATAACGAAGCTACTTGTGATGACGATATCAATCATCGCGTAAGCGTAGGGTGGATGAAGTGGCGGGAAAATTCTGCTATCTTCTGTGACCGAAAAATGCCCCCTAAGCTGAAAGGAAAGCTCTACACTTCAGTTGTGCGTCCAGCACTCACATACGGTTCACAATGTTGGACAATGTACAAAAAGTATGAGAGTAAGCTAACGGCAGCTGAGATGAAGATGCTTCGTATGACAGCAGGAGTTACAAAGCTTGATCGAATTAGAAGTACGAAGATCCGAGGAAGCCTTCATGTTAAGAATACCATTTCCCAAAAAATTGAACACGACCGACTCAGTTGGTATTGCCATGTTCAAAGGAGAGATCCTGAGAACCCCGTCAAAAAGGCAATATCATACAATGTTCCAATTCGAAATAAAAAGAAAGGTAGGCCTAAACACTCCTGGTACAAACAAATGCAAAAACACCAGCATTCAGTTGGCCTCAGAAATGGAACAATACAAAACCGGGAGGCTTGCCGCCGATTTCTGAGGTCAACCCGGCGAACCCCACAGGCGGATCACTAGTGTGAAGCAGATACGTGGGAAAGTTATGATCCCCTCGACATCGAGATCATAACAGCGCCGAAGAAAAGGAAGGAATAAGTTCCGAGAAAGCTGAGTTTTGAGGAAAAAATTCCATTAATTTGAACTCAGGGTAGTAAATTATTTTTTTTTCTGGAAAACTATCACTTTTTGCTTATTTGCTCGTTATTCTGCGCAAAAAGCACTGTGATACTTTTTTCGTTATACCAGGGTGTTCAACAGTCACCGCCCCAAATGAAAACCATGGATTCCTGAGGTCATTTTAAGTCGAAAAACTTAAGAGGTCATTTTCTCGTTTTCGTCCCGTTTTCGAGTTATAACGGTTTTTATGATTTTTCCCTTAACTGGCTTTATCTTTGCCAAACTGCGTCCGATTCGTAAGATTTTTTTTATAACCAATCAAGAATTTATTACAGTTTTAGTTTTTCCAAAGACTTTTTTTTCTGCGGACAACCGTTTCTCCGCAATTTTGCATCAAACCCAATTTTTTCGTTTTTTAAGTAGTTTTTTTCACTTTGATATCAATTAATTAATTTTTTTCACTTATTATTAAAGCCCAGTTCATTTTCTAAAATTAAATATTTTTTTTTTTCCTTAAAAAGAATACTAAATGTAATTAACAAAAAATAAACAAACTGAGTGAATTTAAAAAAAAAAATAATTTTTAAATACAAAATTAACTTTTTCTGATCTATTGTGGTTAAGAAAAGGAAAAAGTGTTTACCTTATTTCTGTTGACATTTGAAGGAGGCCGTTTTGGAAAAGGTAAGGATTTTGTTTTTATTTAATAGTTTGTTCGTTCTCTTTGATCTCCTTCCTAAATGTATTCTCGATCGTGATTATTATCGACAGCATTCGGCTTACACAACCCTAGATTTGACTGTCTAATTAAAAAAATCCAACAAACCTATGTTGTGGTGGGGAAAATTATTTTAGGTTAAATTAATCCAAAGTTCAGCCTGTTTCAATTTTATATTTTTTATTAAGTTCCACTGTTGTATCTAGGAAATTTTAAATTTGAATCATAAACTTATAAACAATTTACATATGCTCTCATCGAAATGGACGCTCAACCTTTTTTCAATAAAAACTCGAAAATATTTTTAGCAAGAAATCGATTCTCGCTGTATAGAACAAATAAAAAGCAAATTTTGTATACTCAAAAGGGAAAATACTTTCATGTTGGTTTGTGTACTGTTAATGAATCTATTCAGAAACGGACTTTTATACATATATATTGACATATCTCCGACCCTCACATTATTTTTTTAAGCGTTTCCCTGAAACCTGAATATGCATTGAATCAAAGCAAATACTCGATGGCTCACGGCTCACTCAGAGTTTCAACTACTTAAATGTTTTCTTTTTTCAATTCCAATTAATTCCAGCTACGGAAGTGCAATTGTGCATTTTCTGTTTTATAATTAAGAGTTTTAAAAATCAATAAATCTCCATTATGCAGGGTCATCTTTCGATGATGTACTTAAAGAGCACTTTCAAAATTCATTTTTATTTTCCTTGTCATTAAGATTTGGCTTTTAAATTGATTTTATGAACGAGTTCTACAATAGAAGGACTATGCGAGGATAGTCTTGCATCTGTTGAGATACTTAATGACAGGTCGGAAGAAGCATTGGAATTGACTTAAGGGAAATAGGATACAACCTTCATAAAGAAATACTTTTGAGTACTGAAGCTCTTGCTATCAATTGTATCCTTGCAACTCAGGTGTTAATGTCTGAGGTCTGGTAACATAAGTCGTCTTTCAGAGCCTTATAAAGGGTCATTTTGATTACAAATAAAATATCAACAATGATAAGAGTACATTTTTAAGAATTTTTATCTGGACGAAAATAGTTGACATTCAAAAAGGATGTGTGCTACAAAAATAATAAATTAATCACGAAGTCTATACAGGACTTTTTGGAGAAGAATAAAACTTGAAAGAGATTTTATGTATTTGTATGGCTACAGAAAACTAAATTTTCTGAAAAAAACAGATATCAGGCGAAATATTATTTATTAAATTTAAAAACAAAAGCAGTCCTAGGTGACTTTCTTAAAATAATTATATGAAACATAAATAAGATTGAAGTTCAAACTGATTAGATAGATTCCGAGGGGTGATCAATAAGTACCCGTGTTAAAAATAAAAACGCAAGTTTTATTAGTTTTTTATTTTTCAGTTTTTTCAATGTTTTTCCCACTCAGAAATATGATTTATAAAACTCTTCAAAATAAGCCTGTGTCACGGTGATAACATCAACGTTAGAGCTATTTTTTTTTTCCCGTTGGAGAACAAAATAAAATGACAAGTTGCCAAACATCGGGAGTAAGGTGGATGTGAAAGCTCTAATAAGCGGACACTCATGGTCGCCCAATTTTTGTCCGGTTATGAGAACTGTCCGGTTAAGGGAAAGCAATAAAAAAAACTTTTTTTTTAACTTCATATTAATTCTTCATCTTCTGTATTTCTTGAAATCTCTGCAGTGTTTTTCCAATATTAAATCTAAAAAACTTTGCATAGGTAAAATATTTCATGTCGTGGCTGAAAAAAAAAAAAGTTTTTATTGCCCAATGCATTGGCAATTTACAACTTTTCTTGCCTCACCCTTTTTTACCGTTATTTTAACGGACTATGCTCTAGTGAAATAGCCAGCTGCATTCCTCCCCTTAAACAATTCAACCGTAATATTCGCACTTCTAGGAATGCCCATGAGTTTACCCTTGAGCCCAACTTCGGACGTACTGTGAAGTACAGAGATTCGTTCTTTAGCCGTACTAAGCTAATGTGGAATTCCTTACCACGCTCTGTCTTTCCCAGTCATTGCTATGTTCAAAAACTCAAAACCAATGTACACCGACACCTCCTTTCTGACCCCTCCCTTTTTTCCTATTGCTCACACTGTGTCTCTGACATATTAAGGTCATACAAAAAACTTTTGAGTGTGATGAATGAGTAGCTGAAGGAAAGGAAATGACATGTGTAAAAACGAAACGCGATGAAAAAAGGGAACCATACCCTCTCAAAATTACACCAACTACCCCCAGTAACTAACTCGGGAAATCCCCTAATAACCTTTCAACATAACATCGCACTGTCCAGTTATTAGAGCTTCGCGTCCGGTTATCGGAGATTTTCTATAGATTTACTTACGTATAAAACATAAAAACTGAACTTAGAACAGATCTGCTGTTCTTTTCCGTTACATTTTGAGAAAAACTAATCCCTAAATAAAATAATGTGTCCGCGTATGGGAGGTTTTCTATCTAAAATGGGCAAAAAAACGTGTCCGCGTCCGTCTATGAGAGTGTCCGTTTATAGGAAAGTTATTTGTATGAAATTTTCGAAAAAAAAGTTCGTTCCCGAAAATGTGTCCGTTTAAGGGAGCTGTCCGCTTATTGGAGCTGTCCGCAAGTAGAGCTTTCACTGTAGCAGAAATTCATAGCGCAATTCTTGGAGTTTGGCAGTGACAATTCTAGATGAGTGCGCTGGTGCTTTATGATGTAACAACTTTTTCTGTGTCAAATAAGGGCGTACGATTTGGATTTCCTAGGAAGCCTGCGATTAAAAATGAGTAACGAGTCAAACTTGCATTTTCACGTGAATTGCAGTATCGTGGAAATAATTTGACTTTCAAGATCAGGTTTCTGAGTAAAATTTCAGTAGTATCAGTCATCGAACAATCTGTATAATTATTACAAAAAAATCTACACTTTTTCTGTGGAAAAGTTGGCACTGTTTGTTTTCAATTCGGTTGTTGAATTATACAGAGGAACAGTTGGTCAAACAATCAAGGTAGCGGAGCACGAATTTGAAGTGGTGCAATCCTTTAAATACCTTGGGTCAATAGTAGCAGCCGATAACAATATAGAAGAAGAAATACGCGGGCGGCTTCTCAAATCCAACAGAGCCTACTATAGTCTGTCAAAGCTTTTCAAATCCAGAAATCTCACCAAAACTGCTGCTGTACAGGACCATGGTCCTGCCAGTACTCACATATGGATCCGAGACTTGGGTGCTTAGCAAAAGGCACTCCGACCTCTTAGCTGCGTTCGAGAGAAAAGTCTTAAGGAGAATTGTTGGCCCCATATGTGAGGAAGGACGATTCCGGAGATGGTACAATCTTGAATTGTACGCAATCTACCTAGAAGCAGATATCGTGACAAAAATTAAGCTCGGTAGACTCCGGTGGGCAGGGCACCTAGCTCGCATGAGCGAAGAGGAACCTGCTCGGAAAGTTCTTTGTGGTACATTCTATGGTAGACGACAGCGTGGTAGACCATGCTTGCGCTGGAGAGATGGCGTAGACCAGGACGCCCGAAGCCTTGGGGTGCGCAACTGGATGGCGTCGGCTAGAGACCGGGATAGGTGGAGAGACTTGTTGAAAGAGGCCAGGACCGGAACCCGGTTGTCGAGCCGATGATGATGATGATGATGATGATGATGATGATGATGATGATGATGATAATGATGATGATGATGATGATGATGATGATGATGATGATGATGATGATGATGATGATGATGATGATGATGATGATGATGATGATGATGATGATGATGATGATGATGATGATGATGATGATGATGATGATGATGATGATGATGATGATGATGATGATGATGATGATGATGATGATGATGATGATGATGATGATGATGATGATGATGATGATGATGATGATGATGATGATGATGATGATGATGATGATGATGATGATGATGATGTTGAATTATACAAAATGAATTTATCTTTTAGTCCCAAAGATCACAGACTTATAATTCTTTCATCATTCGTTCTTTAAAAAAATGCAAAGGCAAATTAATAGTTGAGGGCCTAGATGACTGTCCTGTGGTATTCTAGCGTTAACGTTAAAAGTTTTAGAAAAAGTATGCCCATGAAAAGTATCGAGTGTGATAATTATGCAATATATAAATAAAATTGAAAGCATACAACAAAATGGTCCCTAAGTCAGAGCTTTCTTAGTTTTAATAACAATATTCGATGTGAGAGTTTATCGATTGCTTTAATATAGTCAGTTTAGACACAATCCACTTGATTCCTCCTTTTTAATGAATCAAAACACTTTTTAGCGAATTCCATAAGAAAAGTGACTTATTGTAAATTTATGTTGGAACGACAATGATTTAACAAAGAAAGATAGAGTTATAAATTATAGCCCTTAAACATTTTTGCAATTACCGATAATCTTGCAATAGCTCTACAAGTTCTAACTTCGTCTTTTTGACTTTTTTGCGCAGAGGAATTTTAAAAGAATTTTTCCATATACATAGAAACTCACCAAAAATATAAAAGTTAAAAAAAGGAACGAAACGGAAGAACGCAACAATAAATTTGCTTTTATTGTTTTTCAAAATATTGAAAGGTATTCCGTCAGGTATATACGTATGTAACTTTCGTCAAGGTTGGATGTAAACTTTGCAATGTTGTCTATATGAATATTAAAGTCAAGTATGGGAAAGACTTTTAAAAGCAAAGGTTATGAATTTTTCGTCAAAATTATCACAGTTTAAGGAATCACCGTCGTATCACACTGAAGGAAAAATTTTGAAAATACATTGTTGTCATATGGATCATGATTAAAAATGTCGTTCAACTTGAGAACGATGGATACAGACTAGACTTTCTTTCACTGTTTATGAACTTACAAAAATATTTCGAAATCATTTTGAGATCACTTTGCACCTTTTAAATAAGGTGGAGATACTTAAAAATGTCTCTTTCTTCACAATATTTTTTTAAGTTAATTTCATTTTTAAGTCAACCAATCTTTTTACGTCACTGTACCAATTCGGATCTCTGTTTTACAATGGCAAGAGGAAAAGAGTTAAGAAAACCATCAAATGCAATAATCTATAATTCAAAAACTATTTATTTAAAAACAAGGCCAGTCTGTGATATCGAGGCATTTAGTTTTTCAAACTCTGTCTTTTTAAAATGGCAGTGCATCAGGGGTAATATGAGGTATCTGAAAAAATTGTTTATAAATATATTGCCAGTTAACTCTAGAATCAATAAATCATTAAAAGCAATCCGAAACGTCGCAAGTTTTATTTATTTCACGAAATAAGAAATTTTGATTTTCTGCCTTATTTGAACATCTAAAATTACTACCAAATACTCGTATTTCCAAATAAATCAGAGACAGTGCCTTAACTCTCAATATTTCATAAAATCAAATTTTTGCAAATATCTGCAGTATTGTAGACACGGTCTCTATTTTGGTCAATACAAATTTTAAGAAAAAATGTTATTAATGGAACCCGTCATAGAACGGTCTGTTTGATTTTTGACTTCCTTTCAATTTTAATACAGGATTTCGTTTGAATTTGTAATAATATTGTGTATACAAATTTTCTCAAAAAGTATTTATTTTTGGATTTTTCCAAAAACGGAAATTCAAATGTTTGTTTGAAAATTCAATAACTTTAAAACAGGTGAACAATAATTGTTTTTGATATTATTTCCTTAATATACATATTTTATTAACTATGTACTTAATATTGGCGTACTAAATTTTCTTTAGGAAATTTTAAGGAAATTTCGTTAGTAAAAATGGATTTATTAATAAAATTCCGATTTTTTTTTAAATTTTGCTTGCAAAAATTCATATTTTTCCAAAAATCAGGCGGCAATTTAAACAATAAATTTTATCCACTTAAACATTGTTCTCCAATTAAGTCATACATTTACAATTTTTGAAGTCTAATGCAAACATGAAAAAAAGTACAAACGATACAATATTGAATTTTATTTCAAATAATTTTTGGGTAACTGAGAACTTGCAAGTCGGACCACATTGGTCAGGAGATGAATGATACACCGCTTTTAACCATGCTTGTGATTACATGTGGCGTTTTTCTTTTTTAGCCCGGAGCGGGCACAGTCTGAGCGAATAAAGCTCTTTTCAAAAATAAACTCGCTTATTTACTAAGTAAAATAAGACAAAATACACAGCACTCTGTATTATGTATTTCGCAAGTAAAAGCGATGTTTGTATTGTTTTGTATTTTTTTTTTCACTTTAGATTTGAATAGGTATACAAAAACCTATGTACATATATAATAATAATTGAAATTATAAAAATTCTAACCTGCCTGGAGTAAGAACACGAGTATGGTGCCTCCAAGGGTTTCTTTCTACAAGATTTATGTTTCGATTCATTTGACAATATTTGCGCTGCGCATTTATAAAAGTGTACTCATATTTTTTTTAATTAATTACACCAATTATAACAGAGTTGATTCAATAAACAAAAGGTTATATTTTCCGGGACACCATCTGGTAAACTCCCTCTGGAAGGTCGTCCTTTTCGATTCGTAAATTAAAAAAAAAAAACGATGAAGATACAAAATGTAGTTTGAAGTATAAAACATTTAATTGACTTTTTGTTTAACTTCGAATGATGATCCATGGTCTGCAGGAGAAAAATGGCCATCAATTTGCTGAGTAATTATTTTCATTTATTTTTTGTTTTAGGTTCTAAGATGCTTACGGTAAACTCCAATCATCATCTATAGTTTGTGGGTGCGATTGCAACCTGAATGATTAACGAGTTGTCGTTGCTTCAGTTCCTTGCTGTTGGGATAAGTTAAGGAAAAGTGGTAATAAATAAACTGAAAAATCCCAAGGATAGGAAATAGATTTTCGAAACCTATTTCAAGAACAAGCGTTTTGTTTTTTCTGCATTTTCTGGTCATTGAATTAGAACGAAGAGAATTTTATTCTTTGCCTTAAATTTAAGACTTACGAGTAGATAAAGAGGTGTTTTCTACGAACTCTTTGAACTAACAAGCCTCCAACTAATTCATAGCAACTTCATTTTATCTGAAAGACACAACAGCTTTCGTTGTCCAATTTATAAATGTCGACAGGTTAAGTTCGGCAAAATAAAATAACAAATATTTGAAATCATAAAATCAAACATTTCGCTTGCATCAAAACACTAGAACAAATTGAACCGGAAAAAAGGAAATGGCAGCTGCAATTTTTTGCTAAGGTTCATCCTTATTGCCGGAAGCAAGCCATGTGACGTACAATTAAAGCACATTTGGCAAAAAGCCAAACATTTCGCGTTGCACTTGCCAAACATTGAACGTCGAAGAAAGTAGATAGAAAATAAGAATTTTTGGGAAAACTAGCTGGGAGTTTTCATTCAATTAACCAATTTGAAAAATAAATAAGTCCCAGTCCTTACGAAAAGGAGCTTCAAATATTAAAGCCTTTTCTGCACTGTTTGCAGTAAAAGGGATTTAAATTATGCACAAAGAGGAAGAAATCGTCAACTTGCAGCAACACAAATTTACAAAATTATATCTCCTTGCAACACGATTACATGGTTGAGCAAAAAAAAGCATTTCCGGTTTTTTGTGTGTAATAGAACACATCGAAGTGTGAAAATTCCAAAGACTGCACTGCACTGCAGTTAGATGTTAGATAAAACGTTTGTGAGATATTGAGTGCAAGGGCAAGGGAAATGGAGTCAAAAATATAAGTGGAAATAATGTCCAGTATGCATGGTGAGTCGTTGGTTTTTTGATCCTGTATAATTGCGGACTTTGCTCAGACACAAGAAGATAATTTTCGTGTATTTCACCGAAAACATTATCCTTTTATATGAGAATTTTATCGGAGATAAACGAAGGTAATGTTAATGTATTCTCTTTGGCTGACTTTTTTATTATTGTTTGCGAGCATTTTTGGTCGTATAGCACGAATATTTATCGTTACCAAGCATGTCCTATAGATAGGTAAACTTGCAAATGAAGAAAAAATATGAGTATTTTTTGTTTGAGGAAAAATTCGAAAAAAAAATAAGAATAAATGAACTTGCTCTTTCAGTTCAAAGCTATAAAGTTGAAGTAATATAATAACACGGTCGGAAAGTGACATTTTTAAAGAGAATGTATGGAAAAATTCAAAGTGAAGTTTTTCTCAACAAGAAAAAATATATAAAACTTGAATGGAGTCATTAACATTGTATAATGTCCGTTTTTTTAAACGCTCAGTCGTAATCCACAAACATTTTATATTATAAATAGTCGACCTGATTATCAAATCCGACAGCGGCGAAAGTCAGACTTTTCCATATTCTTGATTATCGAATACTCGTATGTGTATCCGCGTACAATTTACCAAAATCTTAACCGCAATCAGAGCACTGAAGAACAACAAAGCGGTTGGACTTGACGGTATTCCCGCAGAGCTCTTACGAGCAGCGCCAACAACATCGTCTGAGCTCCTGCACCCACTCATAGAAAGAGCTTGGGAAATAGAAAGTTTTCCTGAGGAGTGGAAAAAGGGAATGATTGTCAAGCTTCCAAAGAAAGGAGACCTTACGCAGTGCGAAAATTGGAGAGGAATCTGCGTGCTGCCTGCTGTAGCGAAGGTTATAGCAAGATTCGTCCTAGGTCGAATAAAAGACCACCTAGTAGACACGCTTGATGCCGAACAAGCAGGTTTCTGCACTGGATCTTCCTGTGTGGATCAACACCTTGCGGATCATCGTCGAACTGTGCGTTGAATACCCGGGTAGAAAATTATCTAGGAAACACTATCGAATAGCGTGGCCCTAGCTAGATTGGCCTTTATATAGTAAATCCTATGCTGGGCCTAGACAGATGCAAGCCTGGCGGATCTTGACTAATTTATGCTTATCCTGGCTTTATAATGAACCTGGCTAGAACTGCCTATTTATTGGCTTTTCCAGGGGTATCTTAGACTGAGCCTAGATATTTTTAACTTGATGTAGCCTAGATATGAAACTTTTTCTTGGCGATATCTTGGCTATAGATAGTATCGCCTCTTTGTTGGCATTGTAACAAATAAACTACAAGGGACCTGGATAGTTTTTACTTGGTGTAGCCTGGATAAGGAATTGTATCTGGGCGTTATATTGGCCTTAGCTAGTGTCGCCTCTTTATAGGCGTTCTCAGATTTTACTTATACTGGGGGTAGATAGTTTTTACTTGATGTATCCTAGATATGAAACTTTTCCTTGGCGATATATTGGCCGTAGATAGTATCGCCTCTTTATTGGCATTGTTACATATAAACTGCAAGGGACCTGATGGATAGTTTTTACTTGATATAGCCTGGATAAGGAATTGTATCTAGGCGTTATATTAGCCTTAGCTAGTCTCGCCTCTTTAGAGGCATTCTCAGATGTTACTTATACTGGGGCTATATAGTTTTTACTTGATGTATCCTAGATGTGCCTATACATATGTCTCTATAAAAGGCTATCCATTATCCTTCTAAAAACATAACTTTTTTGTTTTGGTCCTAAATCGGTATTTTTCAGATTCTTTAATACGTATTTAAGTCTTTTAAACAGTATAATTAAAAGAGAGTTATTTGAGTAGCACTTTGAGACACGAAATTTTATATATCACAGTGGCGCAATAGGTAGCGCACAAGCACGGCAAGCGAGAGTCTCGGGTTCGAATCTCAGTGGAGGTAAATTGAAAAAAAAAAAAAAAAAATTCTTTCATTCCAGCAAAAAATCACTTAAAGAGTCGAATATAGGGGAGGCAAAGAAAAAATGAAAATAATCAACAATAATAAAAAAAAAAAAATTTTTTAAGAATTGCCGTAGCTCTCGTGCTACTTGTGAAAACCCATCTAGGGCCCATATATGAACATCTAGCAAGGCCCATTATATACAGAGCATTAACAAATTAGCGAGGGACAAGCTAGATACTGGTCGGTAGGGCCATGATTGAAACTAAGAAAAACTAGCTGGGGCCTTGGCATTATCGAGTCAAAAATTCTACCCGGGTATCGATCACCACTTCACCTGCTATTCATCGATTTCGCAAAGGCGTTTCACAGTGTCAATAGAGAATTTATTTGGCTTGCCTTGCGCAGGGGGGGCATCCCGGATAAATTGATCGCTATTATCAAGGCTACATATGAAGGATCCAAATGTCACGTTCTGCATAAAGGAAGGTTGTCAGAGGAGTTTTGAAATCCAAAGTGGTGTTAGACAGGGTTGTATACTGTCACCAATACTATTCCTGTTGGTAATAAGTGATGTGCTGCATGCAGCCTTCTCGACTTTAAATGGAGGAATTCACTGGAATCTGTTATCACACCTGAAACATCTGGACTACGTGGATGACGAGTGCTTACTCTCTCATAGGATCATGGATCTCCATCAAATGACAACAAGGGTGAAGAGAGAAGCCGAAACCGTCGGGCTTAAGATCAATACGGCCAAAACTAAAAGGATCAACCTTGAAACTTTCTCATCTACTCAAATAGATATTTCTGGAGAACCAGTAGAGACGGTAGAGGGTTTTCAATACCTTGGGAGTATTGTCTCTACTAATGACTGCTTTCGGAATGCTGTCCAAAATATGGAGAAATAACTCTAAAAGCCTAAAAACCAAGCTACGATGTGCCGCTCCAATGTAGAATCCGTGCTTCTTTATGGATGCTGGAAAGTAACCTGGAAAGTAACACCCACTGTCACAAGAAAGCTGCAAACGTTCGTAAATAGGTGTCTGCGAAACATCTTGCGGATTTTCTGGCCTAATGATGAATAATGATGAATGATGAACTTCATGCGAGGGCAGGTCAGGAACCCATCGACTCTATAATACGAAAACGTAAGTGGCAGTGGATTGGACATACGCTTCGAAAAGGCCATGAATGCATTGGGAATCAAGCCATGCAATAGAACCCTCTCACGCAGCGAGGCAGAGGAGTGGGCCGACCCAGAAGTACTTGGCGAAGAACGGTCGAGAGGAATCAGCACAACTAGGGAAGAGTTGGAGAGAGCTGAGGTACATCTCCAGAAACTGTACACGATGGCGCGTAGGAGTAGTGGAGGCCCTATGCCCCGCAAGGGGTAGCACACGGACGTAACAGGTCCGAGGACCTAAGTAGTAGTATTAGGAGACTTGGATCAGTTTAAGGGTAACTATCCATTTCTATAGTATTAATTTAAATTCTTTGCGTCTTTTTACCTAAGATGTGATCTACCACCATTTATTCTTCTCTGCATTTCTCTTACCTCTCAAAAATGAGCTAGTATGAAATTTATTTCGGGTTTCCTAGTTTTGTGTTTCACTATTTTACAGAAAGGAACATAATGTTTCATAATATTTCCTAGATGTTTATTAAATTAAGCAGATTTTGTATCATCCAAGGCTTTAAAAAGAATATATAAAAAGTAATATCCCCTGGACGAAACGTTAATTTTTGTGGATCAAAGGCCAGCAAAGTTATTTTGAATCAATAATTCAACAACTCCAAATAAATAGTAGACTATTTAATCAGACTTGTTGAATTATTGATTCAAAATTTTATTTAAAATTAATACTTTAGAAATGGATTGTTACTCTTAAACTGATCCAAGTACCATTTCAAAGTAAATTAATGAATACTTCACAGAAGTCTGAGATAAAATGAAACATTAAGTTGATTCTGACTTGTGTTGTGATTGCTCGAATAGTTCAGTTCGACAAAATCCTAAAAGTTTTGTTTTCAACTACATAGTATCGCGTGAAATATTAAATGATATTCTTTCGTTAAAAAATAAAAATTCAAGTACTCCCGATGGTATATTTAGTAATTCTTTTATGTTGCGAATACTATTGTTTTATGAAAATGTTGAAAATCGTATGAGAATAATACTGTTAATAATAGAAAGATAGTGTCACATCCTTGACATTTTCAAAACACTTCATCTTTGTTTTTGAATTTTCGTTCGTTCCTATGTAGAACTTACTCCGCAAGGCGGCAATAAATCCCACTTTCAAAAAGGAGAAATTGTTTCACTTTTTCATAAAAAAAAACTTATCATATTTCTTAGAAGACGTATTTCCCACTAAAAATGTATTATTTAGGGTTTTTGTGTGTAGCAACACTCTGCAATCAATCCGCACTTCGACAAAATAGTTATGTGGCCACAACTGCGGTGGGCATGGCTGCGCTTAATCCATTTTTATAAATTCCTCCATGGTTGAACGAATCCCAATTTCCGGTTATTTGGATCGTCAGCAGAGGTGCCATTTTGATGCAATTGCAACAAATCTACTACATTTTTTTAAATAACTACTTTCGAACTGTCATAATTAAATCATTCACATTAAATGACATAAGAAATGTGTTTGATGTTTTCATTCATAAAAAAATCTCAGTTGGTGTTGCATAAGAATTTTGTTCATTATCCACGTCAATAATTCCAAATTAACTTAAAAATTGCAGGTATTGCTTGAATTCTGTTAGCCACTTGACATTTGCTTTGAAAAAATGTAAACATAAGGAACACAAATAACACTTTATTACTTTATGAACACGGCCATCAAGATATAATTAAATTGTCTTGTGTACCAACATCAAAAAATGTGTTGCACTAAACCCGACGCGAACCGAACAAGATTAATTAATGATAATTTAATTGAATTTATTAAATTTACGAAAACTGACCGACGCACGCGACGCAACAACTTAACCACGATAATTGACTTGATTTCGATTTTTGCTAGACGAATGTCAAGCCAAAGAGAAATGAAAATCGAAACGAAGCTAAGTTCGAATTCGTATCAAGTGCAACAGGTAGCGATTGGGATGCTACCACCACGACTAGCTCAGAATAAGGGGGTGGGTTCAGCCAATTAATTATATTGGGGCGATTAATTTTTTTTTGTTGATTATTATTGAATTGATAATTTAATTGAATGCCGCAGGGGCGTAGTACCTGGAAATTAAAAGGGCGCCAGTAATTTTTTTTTGAACAAGGAAATTACAAACCTTCGGAGCGGAACCGACGGTGAAAGTAATTTTAAGGAAAGAAAAAAAAATCAAGTTTTATGCTTCCAAAAGGGGAAGTTAAAAGAATTTATTAGTTTGGGAAACCTTTATGAAATATAGGGTAAAAACCCAAAATCTTTTCAATAAAATTATTGAACAACGTAATATTTAACTGGAACAAAATGGACCGCTATTACTTGGTCCCGAACGAATAACAGATGTAATTAACGGGGTCGCGAGTCCTGCAATTTCAGGAAAATATTTTTCGAAACAAAAGCCAACCGTATGATAAATTGAATAAAAAAATGCAATGAACGTAAAAACCCAATTATGAACCAAAATAAAATAAACACTCTACTTATCTTTTGCTGCAATTATTCCCTCCTCCAAAATCTTTGCCTTTTTCTTTTCTCTCTTCCTTTTCCTGTTCTTCCTGATTTTCTCCTTACTTTTCTGTCCAAATTAATTCCTTTTTCCTCTAGTATTTTCTTCTCTCGTGACACAAAATTTAGTTCGATTTTTTGAATTGTTCACACTTTACTCTTTCTTAGCTATCGCTTTCTCTAACACAATTTCTATGCTCTCCAGTTAAGAAGTGTCCGTCCAGATTTTTCGATGTCTCTTCGGACCTTCTTAACTTTTAACCCTTGTGCTTTCAGCCAATTGGAATCCGCGGATTTCAATCACGTCATTGTAAGCCACATTCAGCTAACTTGCTGAGATGCGCTCTCGTTTTTGAAAGCCAGCGGTCCTGCTTACACGCACACTAACCCTTGCTCTACGCTGCCTTCGTTAAATTCACCGACCGCTGGTTTTACTGCCAGGGGCGGCAAATTCAATGAACGCATTCAGTCATTTTCCCACTATTTTTTTTTTTTGAGAAAGCAAAACCAAAAAAAACAAATCGTGAACCATTCAAAATTTCGATTTCTAGAATACATTTGTCCCCTCCAAACTCTACATATAAACATTTGATAAAAGTAAAGAGAAAACTCACGAAGCGAATTATTTAATGACCAATAACTATAAACATTACGGAGGGAAAAATTGGCAGCTATTTTCTTACACGCGATTTACAAAAAAACTACTTCGGTGGACTTTTATTAGATTTGGGGATTAGGGATAAGCGTATAGCGTTCCATTTTTAACAAAAATCAAGTTTAAGTTATTAATCATTTTTAGAAAGTTGCTGAAAATCAGTTGGGCACTCAGCCATTCTCTTACGAGTCACTTCTCACTCTCGGGGACTAGTTGTCGCCCGCGCTCTTTTGGATCGAAACAGACCGCCCGTCTGTGGTGTTTTCATGTGGAAGTGGATCCATCAACCACTTTATGGATAGAAGTTAAAAATTTTGTTTTCTCAAGATACTGAGAGAGTGAACCGATGGCTGATGGACCAAGGCTGCCCTTCTCTCTCTCAGTATATTGAAACAAACACCTGTAGGGGGGGGGGGAAGAATAAATGGAAAAGGTGGGAACAAGGACTTTGGAAGCTTGAAAGAGCGATTTTTGTTGCGGTAAATTTTACCGTGACAAATGTCCATTCGATACTCGAATAGACTTCGAAAATCATTCACCCGTTTTTAAGATATTGAATTTTGAAGAAAAAAATTGAGTTTAAGTTCGTAACGCCGATAATGAGAAAGTCAGAAATAAATAAGAATGGTTGAAGGGTAGGTACTGTCGTCAATGTTCTAATTTTGAAAAAGTAAGCAAACCAAACAAAAGTCAAACCTCTAGGCGCCGATTTTTCAGAAAAATACGATCTTCTTACCCCATCTTTATCGTTTACCTTTATTGAATTAAAAAACGGATTTTAATATAAGAGTAATTTTTTTTTTAAATTCAGTTTGGATTCCATCTAGCGTTTCTTACATCTTTTGAAATAATTATTCGCTTTCACCAGATATTATCCAAAGATTCTATTAAAAACTTTTTGAAAATATTGCAGCTCCACTTTGTTTTTTGTTCAACCTGTCTTTAAGTCAAGCAGTTTGCTTTATTCCATAATCACTCCCCTTCATAAAACTGGGTCAAAACGATCTGTTGAAAACTACAGACCATTTGCTGAGTTGCAATTAACCCTTAAATTACACCACTTTATTCATGGTCTTTTGAGAAGAAGATCTACAACTACTAAATTAGCAATGTTTTCTTTTCTATTCGCAAGTAAACACTATATGCACTGATTTTTCAAAGGTCTTACATCGTGTTCAACATTGTGTCTTCTTGCAGAAACTCTCTAGGTGGATTAAAAGTTATTTATTAGGTAGAAAACAAAATGACAAAATTGATAATGTATTTTCTAAAGAAAGAATTAACTTTTCAGATGTTCCTCAAGGAAGTCATCTTGGACCGCTGCTTTTTATTATTTTTATAAATGATATACCTCTTCATCTATCTTATTTCAAATGCCTTTTATTTGCTGATGGCTTGAAATTTTTCAGCAGTATTAATTCAACTCATGATACGAATAAGTTTCATTCTGATTAAATTAAAATTAACGGTTGGTGCAAGCTTAATGGGATGTACTTGAGCAATAAAAAGTATAGCCTAGTGACATTTTCAACATTGTGTCTTTTTGGAGAAACTCTCTAAGTGGATTAAAAGCTATTTATTAGGTAGAAAACAAAATGACAAAATTGATAATGTATTTTCTAAAGAAAGAATTAACTTTTCAGATGTTCCTCAAGGAAGTCATCTTGGACCGTAGCTTTTTATTATTTTTATAAATGATATACCTCTTCATCTATCTTATTTCAAATGCCTTTTATTTGCTGATGGCTTGAAAGTTTTCAGCAGCATTAATTCAACTCATGATACGAATAAGTTTCATTCTGATTGAATTAAAATTAACGGTTGGTGCAAGCTTAATGGGATGTACTTGAGCAATAAAAAGTATAGCCTAGTGACATTTTCCATAAGCCAAAAACCAAACCCTTACCTCTTTTTTGAGAAGAAAATTAAATTCAGTACTCGTTGCTTTCGATGTCTTCAATTGTGTTGTTAAATGTCCAGTTTCGCCTTCTCGTACTTTGCTTCCGAAAAGTGGAGATCTTTTAAATATTTCTTATCACAGTACTAGCTACGCTCGCCAAAATCTTACCACTTTAAAGTACATGATTTTTCCACTGATTTAAATTTTAGATAGTAATCAAATTAAGAATAACTAAGTAAATTAATTTCAATTTTTGATTTTGAATAAAATAAAAAAAATTGCTGAAGCTAAAATTTAAATAAAATGCACAGAGGCTGTAGCGCGAATAAATAGACAGATTTATTTATAATTAAATGAATGAAGTAGGTAATATATTTTGTTAGATTTTACTATGCCATATTTACTGAATACTCATTGCCTGTGTGTATGACTTCCATAGAATATTTTACCAGAGTATAAGTATGAAACAATTCTGAGTGTAATAGTCTCAACAAAATTCTGAAAAAAGTTCTAGACCGTCAAATCTGCAAACGAAATTTCTTGCACCACCAAATTTTTACTATACATTCCCAAATCCGATTTTAACAAATTATAAAACATTTCACTTAGGTGGTACATATATGTATGTACATATGTATGTATGAATGTATGTTTTTCACAAAATAAATTCGTCTACCATTTCTAATACAAACGTAGTGCTGAATATCGATTTTCAAAAATTCAATTTCATTTCAGGCTCTTTTGCACACGCATGACGTTGTCGCAAGAGAGGTATACGGTGAGGAGGCTTTACGGGTAACACCCCCGCCACTAGCGCCCTATATCAATGGTGATGACATCGACAATGTTGACAGTGGCGAACTGCAGCATGTGACCAGAGTACGTTTGGTGCAGTTCCAGAAGAACACCGATGAGCCAATGGTAAGTTCCAATCCCTATCTTCCTCCCCCACCCATTATAGTTGTATGTAGTTAGAACCTTGTTATAAGCCCCAATGATTTATATGTAACAAACTATCTCTAACGTTATCTAAAATCCATCAATTTGGTCTTACTTCCGCTTCCTTGCAGGGTATAACTTTGAAAATGACCGAAGATGGACGCTGTATTGTAGCTAGGATAATGCATGGCGGTATGATACATCGCCAGGCAACTTTGCATGTGGGCGATGAGATTCGGGAAATTAATGGCCAACCAGTGCAACATCAATCCGTTGGCCAATTACAACGAATGCTGGTAAGTAAAATTATAACATATTGAGTAATGTTTCTATGGAAGTGTCGTGTCCTGTCGAACTATTTCCTTCCCGAAAACTTTTCCAAACAAAAAACTGCTGCCACTAGCGTTTTAGTTTAATTCGAAATGTTTAACCTATAAAGTCAACTTCTGTCACATGTCTCGCTCGTAAAGGCGATTAAGCGCTTGCAATGCAGATGTATGTTTTACTGGTATGTAATTCTTTTTTTGGCCTTTTCAAAAGTTTTCGAATAACTTTTGGAACTTGGCCATATAAATGGCAGGATATAATATCAAGCAAAAAAAACTATCAAATCGACGTTGCAGGAGTTTGTATTAAGGAAGATAACTTGGAATCATTTATTTGTGTGTGCGAGAGTATTTCTTGTTCGGATAAATAGTTTCAGTTTAATGGTCTTTCTTTTGCCCTTTAGAAACTTAAAGAGCAGATATCCGGTCTTTGGCTTAGACATGTTTAATACTCATACTAGTTTTGTTAGCATAAAACTCAATCAGTCTTTTTGTTTCTCGGTAATTATCCCAGAAAGTCTTTACATTTATCGTTGTTTCTTCTTCAAAGATCATTAATAACTTTCTCAGCAAAAGTCCAAAAGTTTGCAGTTGAAAATAAGTTTTAAGACGTTGATGTTGATAGTAGAGCTAAAAAAATCTATTTTGATCGCATACCGCAAAAACTTTGTAATTGCCAAGTGTGGCTAGTTTGTTTCGCTTGCCAATATTTTAAATGCAGAGATGTTTTCTTTTATTGTTTGTATATTAATTCGAACTTGTTTTTTATTAGTCGTCCTCAGATGTTAAACATATTAAACTGGTTTGCAAGTTATAGACGATAGGAGTCTAAACATCGCGACGCATAGCCATATACACCAATTTGTAGATAACTAGAAAGGTAGTATTGAACTTTATAAGAATGTCCAATATTTTGAAAATCAGTGTTGGAGATTGCAAGCGTTCAGGTGGAGAACCAAAAGTCAGAGAATCAATTTTTTTATTTCGAAACAAATATGGATAGTTTCCGAGCGTTGTGCCCAGGCTTCATACAAAAATTTTTAATTAACGGTTTCCTTTGACGATTAGACTTACACCGTTTTCTTAAAAAAAAATATGCCTCGACAAAGTAGTTTGGTGAAACTGCTTAGTTTTAATCGCCCAGATGAAGTGGTCTTTTCAACGGGGTGCTTTTTATGTGGAAGCCTATTTCTTAAACTTCAGCTCGATCGTTTGATTAAAACGTGCCCACCGCTCACATTTCCATATCGCTTTCCGCAGTCGAGTTACCATACGAAATCGAATGCTTCCGTGGGTTAATGCTTTCCAGAGTACTGGAAATGTTTCTACGGTACAAAAAATAAACTCTACACTGTAAACATCGAGAGGATACAAACTGGATTTAAACAATCTCCCAGGGGGTATACTTTTACACCCCTACAAGATGGTTTTGCCAGTGTACCCTGTTGAAAATATCAAGGATAGAGGTCATCGGCTACTGGGATTTCTTCACGTTAGCTGACCATAATTTAGAATTTTTCCTTGACTGAATTGAAACAGATAGAGCTTGAAGATGTCTAGTTGCAGCAAGATGAAACCTCAGCCAGAGTATAGAGAATATTGCAGGTCTCCTCCATTCCCGCTCTCTACGAACCGTAATCGCGTCTAATTTTTATATATTTACTAGATGGCCCGGGGAACTTCGTAGCACCTACATATATTACTGGAAAATATGGTCAAAACCTAATACAAAATCTGTATCTACGTTAAATGCATTATAGTTATAACACACTTAATCAATTTTTTTTGTCTTTTTTCTCGGTTCGTAAATATATAATATATATTCAACGACTGGCCTTGCGATTTATTTATGGTCATCGCAAAGGCTAGACGGACGGGAAATTTTAGGCGCATAAAATCGAATGGCAAATCCTTTGGAATCATCGGTATACACTGGATCAAGGCATCCTCTCCTTTGTATTTTGCCTTGATGATCTTGGCCTCGATGACGTTAGTCATTAGCTTTTTTACAGACAGAGGTTGATTAACGTTACGCAGCATAATCAGAACTGATCTTACTTTGAATTGTGAATTGTGAGGTAGTCGTCCAGGCAAATCCTGGAAATTTAAAAACTCTGTGTCATAGTTGACTACGCCATCCTAGTTTGTAACTGTTTCAACTGATTTGTAAGAAAACAACTCTCTGGAATAAAATTCTGAATGGTTGCATTGAGATCATCGACATCTTTGTTTTTGGCCGCCAATATATGTATGTAGCTCGTTCACTCAGCCAATTATGGTTTCTGAACTGTTGTTCTATGTCCGACGTGCCAAATGCTACCTTACCATTTCGAATATCTAATAACTGCTTCGAAAACATAACCGCAGTTTGATCTAGTTGCAAAAACACTCGCATGTTAGTTGCTAATTGGAGTATCTTTACATGCCACCGCAAATTAGATGATTTTAAACATGCGTTTAGTTCGTCAGCAACAGTTGATCGGGGAATAATAAGAAGAGTCTGACGAACATCACCTGACAACAGAATCATCGCTCTACCAAAAATGTTTTGGTTGTCACAAAGATCTTTTCATCTGTCCATTGCCTCCAGTGACCTCTTGTGGGCCATCGTACATTCATCCCAAACTATCAATTTGCATATCTGTAGAATCTTCGCCATTGCGCTGTTTTTGGCGATGTTGCAAACTGGTGCTTCGTTGATTTACATGTTAAGTGGTAATTACAAGGCAGAATATGCAGTTCGTCCATCTTTTAGCAATGTTGCAGGTATTTTAGATGCGATCTGATCTTTGCCAACAACAAATAAATTAGGAGCGCTCTTCCAGTTCCCCTGGGAGCATCAGGGAAGTAAATTTCACCAGATTCACTGTTCACAATTTCCATCAAAGTATCATACGCAATTCTTTGTTGATCATTCAATTGCGGAACGAACTTTTTTGCTAATACTTCAGTATCGTATTGATGTTCTCTTTGCAACTCCTGGCTTAATGCATCGCCCATAGGACGATTGGGTCGTGCCTAAACACGAAAATACTTTATTTACCATCAATAAACACATACATATCTTCTATCATGATCAATGTATCATTGTAAATTTCTGCAGTAATTTGTAGTGTAAAGACATCAAATGTTTCACAGCTAGGAACATTTTGTAATGAAAAAGTAAACAGTCGTTTTTTTTTTTTGTATTTTCCGTTACTTATTTTTTATGTTTCTCACCGTTTAAACCTTTCCTGAACTTCCACAAATATCTCAAGATCAAAATTAGCAAAATATGTCCAGCCATTTTCGAGTTTTAGCGAGACAAAAGAACAGCAATTGATTTTTATATATATAGATTTATTTAAATTATAACTTAGTTATTATTTTCTGCCTTTTTTAAACAAATTACAAGTCATTCTCATGATGAAACGATAAAAAGGTAGTTTACCCGCGGACAAAAACCTATTTTATTAAAAAAGAGGTTTGCTCGTCCACCAGTTGGCTGGCAGAGGATCTTTGAACAACCAGCGCACACAACGATTCCTTGGGCATGACTAAAGACTGTTGTGATCTTGTAGCATCCTGGGCATTAAACATCAATAAAATAGGAGTTTGGGTGCTGCACCAAACGCTTAAGCTTGGCTTGCGCTTCTCTTCAGCTGGTAATGGGTGAAGTAAACAGCGGCAGCACAGCTAACACGGTAAAGTCTTCTCATTGATTTTATAAAACCAAAAGAAATAAATTCACACACTCAAGACTTATTAACATTAACAATAAACTTCAATATATATTTTCTGCGCGCTAAGCTAAATGAGAAATTTAAGTTCTATGTTCCTATGTTCCTATGTTGAGGGAATAGCTTATATCCAGTACACTCTTCAAATCACGATGTCTTAAACCCTGCAAAAATTTGATGGTCGAACAGTGCTAAGCTCCTTTTAAGGTAGAACAACGATGGCAAACAAAAAATCCTTCCCCAATAAAATACTAAACACTGGGCTATTCCTAACAAAATATAATACACGGCTGGGAATACTGCAAACATGCATAAATACTAACGTGATTACCCTGTAAAAAAACGAATTCTATTTTAAATGCCTCCATTATAATTAAATTGTTCCCACGTATGTATAACTTTTAGAAAAGCATGGTGGCATGGCAATATATAATTTTCATTAGAAGACATTTAGGTGGCTTTTATTCATTTGTTTTTTTCTTTTTTAATTTGTTGCCATTTGAAAATTTGTTTTTATTGCGTTTTAGCTGGATATTTCAAATAAAAATCAAATTGTAAAACAATGGGCCCACACACCATTAATTTTTTGATTGAAGTGCAATTATACTTCAATTACTCTTATACAATTCAATTTGTTTGCGGATTGTGTATTTTGGAATGAAAATAAAATTTGTCTGCAGGCAGAACTCGCATACATTTTGGCATCATTTTGGTTGTCTGTATAAATACATTAGCTGTATAAAAATGTAATTTGATTTATAGTTAACCTGGATAAATCCAAAATTTTGATTTTCAAACATGGAGAAGGCCGCAACTGTGCAAACTAAAATGGTGAGGCAATTGAAGTTGCCAGGGAATCCAAATACCTAGGAGTTAACTATACGAGAAATTTGAGTATGGAAAGGCATCTAAAGGAAAAATTGATGAAGGCAAAAGCGCAATTGGCGCAACCTAGAATAGATGTTTCTATAACAAAGTATCTCCAAAAGCAACAAGTTCGGATATTTGAAGCGGTATCAGAATGAGGTCTTTTTTACGTAGCTTAATCTTTGAACAAAGCAGTATGACACAGTTGGGAAACTTCTGCGATAATGTAATAAATTTTTCAATTGTCATTTACTACACCCAACTACATTATCATGTTAGAAACAGGATAACCGACCACCAAAGATAGTAGCTCTGCAAGTCATAAGGAACAAAACAAGCTGGTGTTCTGATTAGCAAGAGAAAGTGGAATGGATTTAAACCTAAATAAATTCCGTAATGCAGAGTTGAAAGCTTCTCTTTACCAGCTCATTTCTGCAGTAGCGAGAGAAATACTTGAATGATGCAAGATGATCTGTCTACAAGCAACTCTACAGTCAACTAAACCACAACTTGGAAGAGAGGAATTATTTCAGAAATGAACAGCAATGCCGAAATATCAATGATGGTAAAGCTTCGGGGAGAACTTATGCAGCTGAATTTCTTACCACATAGAGATGACTTACCGATTATATGCTCTTTGTGCAACGAAAATAAAAGGGAATATATGTATTCCCCACTTTACGGGAAGATGGCCGATTCTTAAAGAAATAAGAATAGATGCTTTTGGAAGCGGCACCTTCACAAGTTATAGACACAAACACAAGTTATAATCTTGCTTAACAATATGGATTTTAAAAAATTATTCAAATTCTGCAGATAGGCTCTTCTGTATAGAAATAGAATTATAAATGAAAGTTTAAAAAAAAAAACTTGTTTATAAATTTGGTAGTTGTAATTTTTCTAAACTATGTATTCAATCTAAATCAATGATAACTAATAAAGATTAATCTAATCTGTATACCATACAGTGGCGTAGCGAGGGGGGCAAAGGGGGCACATGTCCCGGGCGGCACTTTGCTTGGGGGCCGCAATTTTTCAAAATATCCGGGCGGCACTCTGCTGCAATTTTTTTAAATACGTTAATGTAAATGGTTTTTGTATGTTATGTTTTTATATTTTCTTTTCATTCCGATACATTTTTCTGTGGATAAATTTTATCAGTCAGAAAAATTATTTAAAAGTTTTCGAGCGGTAACACTGCTTCACAAAAGCTCCCTCATTCACATCAACCAAAATTTTCAAACATTTCATTCGACTATTTCCGAGCCACCAACAGCTTTTTTTCGTTTCACCATTGAAAATAAAGCTTTATTCAAAGAACACTCAGTCACGAAAAGAAAATACACATCAAACCCAGGAGAACACCGAGTTCAGGTGTAAGCTTACTTTTGTAACAAATTTTAATTGTGAAAAAATATACTGTCCTTTTCGGAAATATTTCTTTTCCTTTTGAGCTGAAAGTTCCGTGTGTGTGCGTAGGACGTAGGTACATAATATAAAAGATTTTCGCGCCACGGTTTTGCTGTCGGCAATGATACACATCTTTCTCTTGTTTTTTTTTTTTTTTTTTTTGTTGTGTCTGAGATGTGTATTGCGCCATAAGGAATTGTGAAAATGTGAAGTACAATGATCGACAACGACTCTGATTTGGAACAGTAAATGATTGTTTCGTTTTATGTGTGTCCTGGTGCAAAGCTTTTTCGTTTGCCTTCTTTCGACTACCACTCATGAGCAGCGTTGGAATCTAACTCCTATCGATTTTCTCAAAAACGATTCCACTTATTTTGATCAATTTTTTTTACAGAGAATGTTTTCTAAAAGTTTAAAAGTATTGTATACCAAAATTTTCAAAAATCTCGAAAACAAGTTGGACGATTTTTACTAAACTTGGTACGCAACAGTTTCTTGACATTATCTAGCAGATTTTAAATAAAAATATTTCATATAACCAAAAATAACGGTACCTCCCATACAAAAGTTTAAAAACCTCATTTTTCTCAAAAACGACTCCTACGATTTTGATCAAAATTTTTGTGTGAGTTAACATACATAAATACGATAATATTTTTGTAAAAAAAATTTCTATCGTCTAATAAAAGTATCTTTCATGGAACCATTTTTTGTTCGACTATCTCATTATCTGCTCAACCGATTTTAGTGATTTTTTTTTAAACAAGAGCTCCTGTTTGAATAATATTGCATATCAAAATTTTCAAAAAATCAAATTTTGGATTAAAAACAAATCAACATTTTTTTTTTGAAAATTCGATATTTCATAAATGGGTGGATAGTTTTTTTCAAAATTAATTTTTAACTCCGCATTAATAAGTACTAAAAAATGGCGTACCAATTTTTACTTGCGATATAGGTACTGTCGGGCAAGTTCTGTATTTGGAAAAAAAATCGAACTCGAGATTTTGATCAAAGTTGACATTACAATGATAGCGAAGACGAAAAAAGTGGGTCCGGCAATTCCGTCTGTCTGTCTGTATGTCTGTCTGTCTGTCTGTCTGTCTGTCTGTCTGTCTGTCTGTCTGTCTGTATGTCTGTACCTCTAACTACAGCCTAACCTACTGGAGGTATTTTTTTCAAACTCGGTAGTTAAGGGTCTTCGGTGATTCCCTAGAGGGGAAATTGAAATTTTTTTTTAGCTCCAAAACTAACGGTAAGATCTTATTTATCTCGAAAACGGCTCTAACGATTTTGATAAAAAAAAGAATTTCTCATTAACGGCTCTAACGATTTTAACCAAAAATTTTCACCAGGAGCTCCCTTAAGTTTAAAATAATATTGTATATAAAAATATTCGAAAAATTATTTGTTGGGTTTTTTTTTGAAAAATCCATGTCTTCAAAACCTATGAACGATTATTTTTTGAAATTATTTCCTAAAATCAATATTATTAAATACTTAAAATTTGCATCCCACATTTTTTTCTTGAAAAATTCTAAAGAAATTTCTTATATAAAAAATATATTTAATAATATGTAATTCATACTTTTCTAGAAATCAGACGGCAATTTTATGCATTTGAACATTATTATCTCATTAAATCCATGTTTTATATATATAAAATGTATCTTAAATTCCAAAGTACTTTTACATAAGAGCAAGTTCGTGCGATCCAGTCGTGCATTTTATTTTTTTAATATTTTCAAAATTTTATATAAATACATATGTACATACCTACATATACCTAATATAAATTAAGTAGCTGTTTCACTTTGATGTTTTTTAAAACAGCAAACAAAATTAAAGGCCCAGAAAAAAATTGCTAGAGGCGGCAAATTTGGCTCTGCCCCAGGCGGCAAAAACCAACGCTACGCCACTGATACCATAACTCTTTAGAGATTGGATTTTTAACATTTATGCACATATATATAATATTAATTTATAATAGAACAATATTATAAATTATTATTATATATTAAAATTAGTAATTAGTAATCCTCTGAGTAAATGTACCTTTGATGTAAAATTAGTATATACATGTCTCAAAATATTACGATAAAATAAAAATCCAAAACCTGTCAATCTATCATAAAAATTCACCCTATCAGGAACCTGCCATAAAGAACTTTGCTGTAAAAGCAACAGAACAGTTCTTTATTGAAATATGTATACTCGTATTAACTTGAGGAAGAATTTATTTTAATCCTACTCAAAATAAGAAAAAGCCACATGTCAACTTGCCTTTTTAATTGAGACTTCAGACCCATATTGTGTTTATGGGGCTTCTGTGTTTACCTAATGTATCTTTTTCACACAGGAACGATTTTCTTAGCTCCTAACCAAAACAAACTACTTACAATGTTAACAGGTTTTCTTAATGTTTACTTAATCACAAATATTTTATCCTCGAGGTTTTAAGCAAAGAGAAACAGCTTTGGTCTTTTAGGTAAATACACAAACCAAATTTCATCATTTATTCGCCCTAGTAATAAGTCAGTCGGATACCAAAATGAATGTGTTGTAAACCCAAAGCATTTGTAAAACGTGATCCTTGTTCCTGAATATCTACTTACAAATGATCTATTTCTGGATGCTTAAGGAATTTGTATGCATTTTGCATGCAAAACTTAAACAAATAATAAATCAAAATCCTTTCGACAAGGAAACATTTTCTGAGTATTCGTTATTCACCTTCAACCTCAAAATACATTAAGGATATATGAATATTTAAAATGCGCATTTAATCTTACATAAATACATAAAATTTAAGGAATACTAAACCTTCAGATAAAAAAGCAAAAAATTGATTTAAGATTAACTTCTTCGCTGAAGCATTAAAGGATACAAATTTTTTTTGCTATTGGCTATGACAACCGAGTAGGATGCGACGGTAATTGGTGATGGCAATGAACGAGCCTCGGCAGGGCTGGATTATCCTTTAACCATAAGGCAAAGTAAATTACTGCTGCAATACAATTTCACTGGACTCTGATTAGGTTCACAAAATCTTAATTGAATTCTTCTCCATCGATTTTTAACTAAATTGGTGGAATTAATGATTTCAATAAAATATACCGAAAAAAATAAATTTTATGTTTTTTTGTCTTTTTAAGTATTTCGATGCTAATTGACGAAGACTAATTGTCAAGAACAACTATAAGATTTCTCTGAAGTTAGAAGTTAATTTAACTTTGATCTTATAAACTCACTCATTTTTACGGTACGATGTTCTTTCCAAAATGATTTAGCGATTTCAATAAAACATTAAAGCGGACATCTTGGTTTTGCATATTCACAAATTCTCAATTTTAGTATTGAACCAGCCATTCAAGACAAATTTACGGATTGATATTCCATTGAAATCATTTGGAATGGTGTGTGTAGAGCGAAATACCAGTATATGATGTTCCCTCCCTTAATTTGAGTGGCTTTATCCTACCTTATGTTGATCGAGTTAAATATCTCGGCTTTATAATAAACATTAAAATGAGTTGTTGTGCCGCTTCGTCGTCGGATTCCATTACAAGAATTTACGGTAGCTTAAGGAGTCTTAGAATTTCTTCAAGTTTGTTGAGTTCGAACGTGAAGATGCGTCCGGTAAAATCATAGCTGTTGCCTTTCATTTCTTACAATTGTGTTGTATAATCTTGTATAGATTCTGAATGCAAGCGTAAAATAAATGTTGCATTCAATGACTGTTTGCGGTATATCCACGGTTTACCAAGAGCGGCATAAAACTAAGCTATTGGGAATGAGTTTGGGTGACTTTTCCAAGTTTAGATCGGTTCTGAAGCTCCATAATATAATTCATAATAACTGTCATGAGTACTTGAATGAATATCTAAGTTTCCTTCAATCACCAAGAGACCTTAAGTTAGTTTTACCTCGATTTACACTTAATGTAGAAAAACGATCATATTCTGTCAATACAATTCGATTGTGGAAAAATCTTCCACCTCAATTGCAAAGAACCATCTGGTCGGGGGGATTTCGAAAAGAGCTACTCAAACACATGTCGGAATGTATTCCGAATATCTGAAACTAATTAAATTTTATATAAATATTTTGCAGCGTATTTTCTTATTATAATAATCATTATTTACTTATTTGTTCTAGAATTTACTTATGTTAAAATTTATACGAATGTCTACATCTACATAACTTAATGTTATTTTAATTTATGAGATTAATCTCGAAGTACAATGTAAAATACATAGTTTTATATGAAATAAATGAAAAATTAAATGAATGACATTAAGAACAAAAATTTTCAGACATTTAGCGGTTTTTTAGAGAATACATTTTCATAAAATTTTCAAAACATTTTTAAGAACAAAATTTGGTATGCCAATTTGAAATTTTTAATATTGTGCAAATCAAAATTTCATTTAGAATAAAGATTGACCAACAAAAAATTTTACTTTCTGTCAAAAATCCATAAAATATTTTTTAAACTATGTAAGTATTGATAAGCAGTAGTTTTTAAGCTTTTTGGAAACTTTTGTACAAAACATTTCATTCCTAAATAAATACATTTCACGATTAGATCGCACGTACTTGCTTTTATGAACAAATAATTTGCGATTTAAAATGTTATAAAACCAATAATTAGAGAAAATTTTCAAACATATACGACTCTTTATTTATGAAGAACGGCTGATAAGTCCGCGGCCTAAGGTACTTAATGAAAGAAAATATTTGGTTTCTATTTTTTTATTTTTCAATATAATCTCCCTCAAGTAAAATACATTTCTCACATCACGCATACAATGCATTTAACCCACCCAACAAATATTCTGTGACTTTTTCTTTCAAAATGACGATCAACCGCAGCTTTCATTTCGTTGTCATCTGAAAATCTCCGGTCTCGTAAGTCCTTTTTCAATTTGGAAAACAGGAAAAAATCATTAGGTGCTACGTCTGGGCTATATGGAGGGTGGTCAGTCTCTAAGAACCGCGTGTCTCTTTGATCTTGCCTCGCAACATGTGTGGTGTGTACGGGCGCGTTGTCTTGCAGAAAGAACAGTCTGCGCGTCAGTTTCCCACGTCGTCGTTTCTGTACAATAGCTTCGCGAACCTGAGTCAATAAATTGGCATAATATTGGCCATTCATCGCAGTTCGGATTTTTTCGACTTTTCGGACGTTTTCTTGGGTCACTACCGTGACAGGGTGACCCGGGCGAGGGTCATGTTCACAGCTCCCTCTTCCTTGTTGAAACAGGCGGGCCCATTTTTTCACCATCGTTTATGAAGGCGCAGAATCCTTAAGAATCAATGACATCTCTTCCAAAATATCTTTCGGTGTATTTCCCTTCTTTACGAGGAATTTTTATCACGGCGCGGTGTTCAGAATTCCGAGAATTTCCAGATTCGGCGGACATGATGATATTTGTTGTGCGATAAATAATTGAACTATTAGTGCAAAATTAATTAGTGATTGCATTTATAATACTACTGAGTGTCGCTACTAGTGACATAAGTAACAAGCTAATTACTCATCGTTAAGTACCCTAGGCCGTGAACTTTTCAGGCGCCCCTCGTAAATTACTAAAACATCTACTAAAATAGTTTTAAGAAAATTTTCTAAAAAAAATGGTTGGTTTGCCACTTCTAATGTTTAATAATATATATTATGAATAATTTTGAAAAGTTAACGCTCACTCGTTTTCAAGATATTGAATTTTCTAAAAAATACGTACACATTTTTATATACAATATTATTGCAAATTTAAAGCAGCTACTGTATAAAAACTTTGGTCAAAATCGTTAGACCCATTAATTAGAAAGTCGAAAATTATAAGAACTGGTACATTTTTTTTTTTTTTTTTTGAAATTTTGTTGACCGAAATGTAGTCTATGCGTACAATAGAACACTTTTTTTTATCAAAATCGTTAAACTCATTTTTGAGATTTATAAGATATTTCAGAAAGGCTGTAGGGAAGGTGCCATTAGTTTTCAATTTTTTCTCTAAAGAGATTATCACCGAAGAACTTTAAATACCCAACTTTGCAGAAAATCGCTTCAGTTCGAGGTACACACATACAGACAGACAAATGGAATTGCGGGACCCACTTTTTTTGTCTTCTAAATCATCGTAATGTTAACTTTGATCAAAATCTTGAGTTCAATTTTTTTCCAATGTAAAACTTGCCCTGTCAGTGTCTTTATTTAAATTTAATTTTATTGTATTAAAGAGGGTAAAAATTGTACCAAACAAAATTTATCAAAGTTCTAGGAGCCGAGCAAAGAAGATTTTCGAAAACAATTTTTTAACATTTATATGGTGGGTACTGTTTTTTTAAACAGAAAATCTCAAATTTTGTATGTATCTTGAAAATAGTTTACTTGAAGCTCATGTGCAATATATTTAATGCTCTTGTTTTTAATTAGTCGTGAGAGATATAACTGAGCAGGCGGCACATGTGCTATAAGGAAAATCCTAATAAAATGTCAAATAGAATACCCGGATAATCTAAGAAATACAGCGTGATTTTTATATTGCATGTCCATGTTTCTTAAAACTTTTAAATGAAATAAAATACAATTTTAAAGTTTATATTATATTGTTGAAATGGGTATATGGTATTTAAAAAATATGTAAGGATTATGCTTTAGATAACGTTGTTGCCTCTGTTCGTGCCGCGAAGACCAGACGCACATTTTTATAACAATGTTTATCACCCACTCAAATCGGACAAACACTAAATGTACCATACTGCCCCCACTTCATACCACTTAGTGAGCAGAAAACTATAATTATAATTCTTCACTATTTTCTTGAGTTATTTTTATCATGAAACATGGGCCTGAACTCTATCTATCTGATATTCAGCTCCTGGACTTTAACCATTAAATATCTCCTCAGATATAGAATTATCCTGTCAATTTGCTTTATCCATTCTAATCGTTGAGGTTTATCGGCTTCTAGAAAAATATTCTCCGATGTTCTTGTGAGCCATTATTGAAAAAAAAAATACAATTTTTCTCCTTTATGAAAGCCCAAGGTGTTTTAATCTGTGCAGACTTTTTATAACCCTGACACATTGTTGTTTTTTTTTTTTTAATATTTCCCTCTGTGTTCCTTAAATCGATTTTGTCTTTTAATATTGAAATTAATTAATTTTTAAATTGTTCCATTCACGACACGGTTGGGAATTTTTCTTTTTACTTTTGTGCATTAAATATATTTGTATATACAGAAAAAATAAATTAATATACATATATCTTGTTTACTTCGATTACAGCGCGAAGCTCGTGGTTCTGTTACCTTTAAAATAGTTCCTTCGTACAGGAGTGCTCCGCCACCTTGTGAGGTAAGTGTTTCACAAACAAAAAATTGAATTGATGATGCATCGAAATTGAATTTATTTTTGTATTTATTTCATTGCATTTGCTTATTTCTTTTTCACAGATATATAATATAATTTAAGCACGTAATTTATCGATTGATGTTTTTTTAATGTCTATGCCTTTTTTTATTTATTATTAAATCGTGCTTATACATAATTTTGCTTAAATTTATGAGAATATCTCTTAGGGAATTGCACATAAATGAAAGTCAATATTTATTTTGAACTTTTCGTGCACATAAAACATGACTGCACTCACAACTATCAATTCATCTTTTTTTAAAAAAGTACTTACAGCATTTTGGGTCTTTTTCCTACTTCCGTTCGTGAGTTTAAAAAATAATTTAAATGTTCTGTATTGCCAAAATAACATTTCTAAACATCACAAATGCTAGGCATAAAACATCAAGATTCAAAATAAGAGGTGTGTACGTTTCAAGACCACCATCTTCTGGATGTTTAAATATTACCTAATGTATGAATATCAAATTAATAGCATAATATGTTTCCCAAACACAAAACTTATCCTGCAGAATTGAAACATTCAACAGCTGGGCATCCATCATTAACCTAATACCTCCAGCTAACGATAATATGCTTTGCAATAACATAATAAAATGGCAGCCATAAACTGTATACATGAATTTCGCACGTTTATACAATGAACGTACTTACTAACAATTCTTGTAATATCCATTATGTAGCTCCTTCTTGGGACGTGCCTTGAAGCTGAAAGCTTTCAAATGGTATTTTTGCTTGGGATACAAAAGACATTTTTCATGGTGTTTCCGTCCATATTTTTAACCTTAACATTTGACCATGAAAAAGATTTTGTTTTATATCTAAAAAATGACCCATTAATCTTAGATAACTGCTCCGGTTATTTATAATGCAGTAGTCTTTTGTCAGAAGTACTTGTAGAATTTTTCGAGATTTCACTGGAAGTTTAAAGAAAGTTAGAATTTAAGAACTCTAAATCATTGCGAAAATCATAAGCCACGCCACCTTGTGTAGTGAATTGCAAACAAAATAAATCGAATGTTGATTTTAATACTCCACGAACGGCACAAAAAATTCCATCAAAATTCAACGATAAAGGACATTCAGGGATTTTTGTATTTAAAAAACAAAAAAAGAATAGAATTTATCTACAAACTTCATCAATTATGCGAATATTCTCGCTGAATTTATTTCCAATAAAATTCATCGTATTTATGCATGCATGTGGAATTAACAGATGTGAAAAAGGGTTTGTGTGAACAAAAAAATAGATACCTAGAATAAAATTACATTTTTTTTTATTTTTATAAAGAACTAACGTAATATAATTTATGAGCACAATTCCAGGTTAGGAGAATGGTTTGTATGCAATGCATATATCAAATTCAGTTATTTTAAGAATAGATGCCGACAGAAAAAAGTAAAAGATGTAAATTTATAGCAAACAATGTAAAATTCTGAAGTAACTACCGGTATGTAGCAAATGCTTCGAATTGGATGAGTTGGGATAGGAAAATTTATTTTAATATAAAGGGTTTATCTGCATACGAGAAGTATTGAATTTTATTTGAATGTAGAGGATACCTCAAACAAAATTTACATTTTTTCATTTGAGATTTTATCCATCATATTTCATAAAGCTATTAGGTAGACAAAGGTACCAGTATGGGGAAGGAAGGAAAACATACCTTATTCATTATTTCCTTTGAAATAAATTTTAACTACTACACTAAGTAGTTGTAGCAGTCTTCGACACCTTAACATACAAATTGTTTAAGTCCGAAATATTGGAAGCCTATTTCAAGGTTTTTAGCACCATGTTGATGGTTTTTTTTTTACAAAAATGTATTTCTATTTAGTTTTCGGAAATAAAGTGTAGTTCGGCATTATTGGGAAGAAATGTAGGAGTCGCCAAAAATTACTGTCTCAGAGGAATCTCGCTTTGTGTTCTTAAATTATAAATTTTTATAATATTTTTTTTCTAAGCAGAAATAAATATTATTATAACGTACACAGATAACTATATGTGTATTGAACTGAGTTTAAAATACTTTGTCTTATTTAAACCAAGTTCAAAATATGACTGCTTTCTATGCCTGCAGAAAGACCTTTGGTAAGAAGTGGGGCCTTCAGTCGAAGATGATTTTGTGGACGTACACTGCAGTGGTACGGCCAATTTTGTCTTACGGATCGATTGTTTGGTGGCCTGCACTTAGCAAGCAATATAACGTCGGAAAACTTAAAAGGGTTCAAAGAACGGCTATAGAGTCGGCACTACGGGGGCTCTCAGATCATGCCCAACAGATGCCCTGAGCGTTATCCTGAACCTTTTACCACTCGACCTTCATATAAAATACCTAGCGGCATGCAGTGCCGTAAGACTTAAAGAATCTAACTGTTGGTTCTCCAAACCCTATGGTCATGGAAACATAACAAAATTGATTCCTCCGGATATTTTCTTATCGAGCACCGACTACTGCGTACCTCCTCTTGGCCCAAGCGGGGATTTCAAAGCCATTTTTCCCACCAGAGAGGATTGGAAGAATGACGTTGTCACAAAGGATTTCGATTCGATAATCTTCACTGATGGATCTAAGATGGAGTGCGGTGTTGGTTCAGGAATTTTTTCCGAGTCCTTTAACATCTCCAAGTCACTCAGACTACCAGACTTTGCGAGTGTATTTCAAGCCGAAATACTAGCAATCAAGGAGGCATGCAAGTTGCTCCAATCTAACCAAAACCAATTCAGAAATATAGCTATCTGCTCAGATAGCCAGGCGGCCATTAAGGCCATTAAATCATCTACATCTACCTCAGTACTTGTCCAGCAATGTCGGGACGAACTGGCGAGTCTGAACATTGACCTCCAGGTCACTCTCATCTGGGTTCCAGGTCACAGTGACATAGAGGGTAATGAACGGGCTGACGCTTTAGCTCGACAAGGCTCGACCTTACATAGCTCACTAGCGGAAAAAGTTAATATTCCTCTTGGTGCTATGAAGAGAAAAATCTTCTCGATTTTTCTCAATGAATCCAACCGTAGGTGGAGCAGTCTCACAAACTGTGTCATATCAAGAAAGATATGGCCTACTTACAACAACTCACGTTCCAACGATCTAATATGCAGACCCAGGCGCGACATAGCCAGGATCACAGCAATATGCACCGGGCACTGGCCCATAGGTGAACATGCAAGAAAGCTAGGCATCCCCTACAACCCACACTGCCGTAGTTGTGGAGATCCACAAGAAAAAGAAACTGTGGTTCATTTTCTTTGCGATTGCCCCGCCTTAGCAAATTACAGGATGGCTTCCTTTGGGAAAGCCTTCCTCGATGACCCCAGCGAACTTTCGGAGAAGAAAATCAAAGATCTGATTATCTTTCTGAATGCGACAAAATGGCTTTAGTAATGCTCCGCTAAAGTATATAAAAGCCATTTTCTTCCGTACTTAATCCTTATTAGGTTGACACGAGTTTAATGGTATCAAAACGGCGCACCCCAGCGCTAATTGAGTCGCGGGCCCAGCTGGCTGGCGACTACCATCTCTACCTACCTACCTATGACTGCTGAACTGAATGATGAGTATTTGGCATAACTTATCAATCAAACCACAGTGTTTTTACGCTCCGAGATAAGGATTGATTGACCTTATAAATTTAGAAGTAATAGATAAGAATCTTGCTTTAAAAGTTTGCTTAACTCAAAACATAATACAAAATAAGTGTAATACTAGTAGAAACAAATTCAAATTTGTTGGGTTAAACTTTAAATTTTTATTGTTTTACCTTGCTCCTAAAAGAGTTCTTACGATTATGACTAAATTTCGTACCTATAATATATATTAAAATAAATTTCAATAGAACAGCGTTTTAGAATTCTTGGATAGCAATTCATATAACAGAATAATGTTATTAACATTTCTTGCAATAAGTGTCATATTCGAATAAACTACCTTATTTTCAAATCAAATGCTTTCACTAGTGTTCTAGACAGCTTTCATCTAGAAAGTGCATTTAATACTGTGACTAATTCATTAATTCCAAAGTTTTTGCTAAAATATTATCTAGACCGAAGTGGTTTAATAAAAAACTAATTAATATCAATGATAAAAAAGGACTTGCAAGGTGTTCCGGAATTCCAATAACGATGTTAGGTTAGGTTAGGTTGAGGTGGCTGCTGACCGGAAAAACCAACACACTTAGACCAAAATTTGGTCCGTTGTGATACCACAGGATTTCTAAAAATCACCCTTACTCTTTAAACCATTTGGAGCAAACAATGAAGCGTTTGAGACAGTGAATGTCCGATTTTCTTAGATCACTAGGATCGTTATAGAAGAAATCTTCCAAGTGGAGTCTACGTCTTTGTGCTAGGGCAGGACACGGACATAGAAGGTGAGTAATTGACTCGCCTTCTTCTTCATCCATGCAGCTTCTGCAAAAATAATTTGCAGGAACTCCGAGACGGAAAGCATGTCTTCCTAATAGGCAGTGTCCGTAAGGATACCTATAACGGAGCTAATATGCAATCTACCAATAGAAATTAGTTGCTTTGAGCGTTTAGCATCAAACAATGGGCGAATTAGTTTCGTAGACTGGCAAGTTGTGGTGCTGGTTCATCTATGGTTAGCTTTGTTTATGGTATCATGCTTTAGTATAAGTTTACAAGTAGCTAGGGGTATACCGATGTTAGATTTGCTATCCAACAAAGGTAAGATTGTTCCGTTTTTTGCAAGTTCGTCGGCTTTACAATTTCCTGGAATGTCTCTATGCCCCGGCACCCATATAAGGTGAATATTAAACTGTTTTGACATCTCCACCAGAGATGATCGACAATTTTGGGCTGTTAGTGAGTTAATGAAGGCAGAGTCCAATGACTTTAAGGCAGCTTGACTGTCTGAGAAGATACGTACATCAGTAGTCGATATCACGTTTTCTTTGAGCCAAGAGAGGACTTCTTTTATTGCTAAAAGCTCTGCCTGGAACACGCTACAGTGATTAGGAAGCAAAAAGATAGACAAAGATTTAATCTTTCGGAGTATACGCCTTCTACCGACCCCGTTATCGGTTTTAGATCCATCTGTTGAGAAATTAATCGCTTCGTATACCAAAAGTGACTCATTTTCCTAGGTAGACCTGGAAGGGATGGACACTTGAAACTTTTTAATTTTGGATGAGGGGTGGTGTAATCGACGTTAATAGGTAGAGATCTGAACGAGTTCAATATAGTGGAGTGGCCAATATTATTATTGATCCACTGCGAGGAGGCTTTAAGCCGAATGGCTGTGCTAGCGGCCGATTGTTTGCTAAAGATATCTAGCGGTATAGATGAAACAGAACATCAAGTGCAGTCGAGGGAGTTGAGCGGAGAGCTCCACCCATAACGATGTTGCTCTCTGTGAAAAAGATTGTCGATTGCAAAGAGAATTCGATTTTTTTAAAAAAAAATTTTTCAAGCAATAAGTATATTCCTTATATCGAATGAAAGTTAAACAAAAATAGCAAATGGTTCTGGCAGTTTATAAATGACAAAAAACGTTTCACGGGTGTCCTCAATTCCCTTAACTATTTAGGTGGAACATCTTGGAAATCACTTTGTTTTTTTTTTGCTTAGTGCACAAGCCATCATGTTTAGGAAATATGTCTAACGTTGACGTGTTCCCTGAACTGAAGTTGAGACTGAATTAAAAAATTTAAATGAAGATAAGCAGCCAGGATTTGATGGTCTTGTTCCCATTGTTTCAAAAATGTTTGCTGGTGCGCTTCAATATATTTTTATTCGTTCTCTTAGTTAAGGTGTTTTCCTAGAGGATTGGAAAAATTCTTTCTTAACCCCAGTTTTTAAGCCTGGGTCTAAAAGTGAAGCCACTAATTACAGACCAATGTGCAAAATATCTGAAATTCCTAAGCTTTTTGAAAAAATAGTATATAATTAACTAGTTTTTCTTTTAAGAGAAATTATTTCTCCGCTACAACATGGTTTTATCGGTGGGAGATCTACCAAAACAAACCTTACTATTTTAAGTAACTATGTAATGGATGCCCTTCAAAAAGGTCTACAGTGTAATGTAGCTTACACTGATTTCTCAAAAGCGTTTGATAGACTAAATCATGCAGTTGTACCGGATAAACTTCAAAACTTGAGCTTTGACTCTAATTTATTAAAATGGTTTGGTTTGTACCTTACTGGTAAATCGCAGCATGTTCGAATCAATAACTTTCTATCGGATCCTGTAGCAGCTATTTCTAGTGTCCCCCAAGGAAGTCATTTCGGACCCCTCGTTTTTATTGTGTGTGTTAAATGTATGCAGACATTCTAAAATTTTATCTAAGTATTAAGTCAACTTCAGACTGCATTAATCTTCAGAAAGATTTATCAAGCTTATCTTATTAGTGTAGCAACAACGATTCTCATCTTAATGTTTTAAAATGTCAAAGTACATCATTCTGCCAAACCTTCCCGATCACTCATGAGTACAATATTAATAGAACCTTTCTAACAAGAGTTATGGAAAAAAAATCTTGAGGTTATATTTGATACAAGCTTAATTTCAATACTTTCAATCGATTATATCGTTGCTAAAGCCAGCTCTATGCCTGGTTTTATTTACCGAAATTCAAAGTATTTTACAGATCATTTTACTCTTAAATTACTTACTTAACCCACATTATAACGTCCACTCGTTAAGAATTGAAAGGGTCCAGAAACGATTCACTAAAGAATAGCTATAAAGGCTTTGAGATTTGAGTTGCAACATCGAAATGCCCTCTGATAAATCAAGCTGTTTATTACTAGATATCCAATATGTGGAAATTCGGAGGTCATACTTTGAAATAATATTCGTCAGAGATATCATTAACTATAAAATCAAGTGCCCTATTTTTGCTTTCGCTGGTAAGTTTCTACGCTCCCATGCGGTAATTTCGCTCTCGCTCCCGTTGTCTTTGTTATTTCCCTTTCCACAAGATTAATTAAGGAAATAATATATAACACGCTGTTTAAGGGCCGCAAACTCTGTATGTAGGGTTCTTGTTCCTAAGAAGAGTTTGTTTTAAAAAAAAATTGTTATCTTAGGCCCGGTGCACAGATGCGTTCTTTTGAAGCGGTACCGCAGCGTCACCGCCTTTGCGTCTTACTGTACTCACAAATGAATTGAGTGGTGCACCTACGAGTGCGATGACGCTGCGGCATGCATCGCGCGTTATTTTGCCTGTAAAAAGACTCGCAGGCTGCGGTACCGCGCGTTAAAAGAACGCATGTGTGCACCGGGCCTCATTTGTAGTTTGGTGGATAGTATTTATGCATAAACGAGTATGTTAGTTAAGTAGTCTATAAAAGATTTGTAAGCTCTGCTTCATGATTATATACATATTATGTATACATCAGTCAATCATCATTCCTAATTAAGACCCTTGTATCAAGAGTAATAGAAGCCATAAATCGATAATCCACAGAAATATTTCACCTTTTTCTATGTTCATTTATCAGTAAAAGCTTTCCTATCATTCTTTCTCTTCCTTAACTTCACGCCCGCGCTGTGTTGAAACATTTAAAAGGGTAATCATTATTCCCTGAGCGCGTGTAGATTATGAAAAAAAAAGCTTATAGCTACAAGTTGTCCAAGATTTTTCTTTGCAAACCTGTATTCCTCTCGGAAATCCTTCTCAGCTCATTAGATCATATGAGGATTTATAAATTTTTGTATTCTTTTTTTTTTTTTAATCGAAGGTTAAGCCTATAAGCGTATATTATATTTCTATTTAAAATTAACATACTTCTCACTTTTCTTTGATTTGTTGATAACAGTTAAATTCCTTCGAAAAACTATCTTCTTCGATGCCTAATTAGCAAACATTTTTTTTTATGAATAAAATTTTGCACTTAATACCGGACTTAAAGATAAACCGCCATTAAGCCACCTTTATAAATTTAGGTGTTTGAATCAATTGACAAGTTTACTTAATTAATTTTTTTTATTGTATTTTTCTTAAACACTATCGTTGACTAATCTGTATAAATTATTCTATGAAAACCTTTCATCGACAAACTCTGGCAACCCTAGTTTATTTTAAGCTTTCCATTTTCCCTTTATATTAATATATAGAAAACATTTAACATATTAATCTATTAAGCCATCAATAGATGAATAAATCTCGTGTTAGAATCCTAGATTGTTTTTCTGAATTTTGATTCGTTCTTGTTGATTCTCAAAAAAAATTATGCACTACATTTTTTAATTTCGATGAATCATTCCTTTTAATTTGACACTTTGTTGCCTTATATTTATTTTTTCAAAGTAAATATATTTGGAAAAAATCTTGATGTTGGTTGTTTCTTAATAATTTAAATCTTGGCGTAGAAATACACTCTCTCATCATTCAGTCCACTGAGGGACTTAGATCCTGGGGACTTATTTCCCACCTCAAATGAGAACTTAGTCCCTCAGTGGACTTAGTTCCTGGGGACTTATTTCCCTGCACGATCATTCACTACCTTCTTGTTTTGTATGTGAGTTTCACAAACGCACGTCTGTGTTGTAGATTTTTTAAAAATACAACAGAGATTGTGATGACAACTTTCAGTTTTATGGATCTTCCTGTATCTATCGTTTGTTTTTATTTGATGATTTATTTAGTTACTTATTGGGATCAGATTGCGTAAGACTAAAACGGTTCTTACGATATTTAATATTCTTTCTTCTAAAGCGTGAGATTACCTGAAATTTTGTATAATATGAGCGGCATCGAATTTATACGATGGGTTTAAAAATTACTTCCTCTTTCAGATATTGAATCTGGAATCTGTAAATCTGACAATGATAAAAAATCTCATTTTGGTTTATTCAGTTTTAAAACAATTATATACCGAACTGATAATTAAATGCTCCATTTTGGTGTAGTTTTACACTTTTGTTATACATTTGTTATACCAACTGGTTTTGTAAAATGCATTTTTAGATCGTGTCTTCTAAGAAATATATAACACAACTTATATTCGTAGCTTTAAAACTCTAATCTTCGTCGCACATAATTCGTTCCAAAGCGATAACTTTCAAAAATATAAATATAAATCATTTCAGAAGATGAAATCTAAATCCCTTAAATCCATTTGATTAACTACCATCTTTTCAAAACACCATGGTCCCATAATCTTTATAAACACAAGACCCATTTCACCCCCTTGGCTGGTATGTTTAGGTCTGCATGTGTGTGCATATGAAAAAGCTCACATTTTTGTTTGTTAATATTTTGCACATATTCGCCGTACCTTTGTAGAATTTTATTTGGTTTACCTTAATTTTATTTGCCTTCAAATGCATGAGAAGAATTTTGCATTTTCTTTTTTCGTTTTTTATACAAATTTAAACAATTCTTTTTACATGAACCTAATAAAATTAAAATAAAACAAAAAATCATTTCATCCACACATTTTGAAACCTGACGCAGCTGTTCAGGATTAGGCCTGCTCCAGTTCTAGTAAGTATTTTTATCATTTTTGTTTTTGAAGATATGACATATAATTTTTTTAACTTTGTGGTTTAAATATATTTGAGTTGTTAAATAACACAGTGGAGCAGATTGTGGCGAAAATTGGCGTTATTCTGTCCAAAAGAGCAGGAAAGATAAAACATGATAATTCTCTTAATATAACGCCCACTAACTTGTATCCTTTAAGAAGTATTCGGCAATGCTTAAATGGGCTCCAGAAATGTTCAATTCGTATACTTTTGTTATGCTTTTTCCAGCGGAAAAATTTAGAAATTATATAAAAATTTATTCCAATTCGGTTTTACAGGCTGCCCCACTGTGAGTCATCGTGTTTATGGTCTTGTGCAAACTGTCCTTAAATCATTGATGTTTTTGTAGAGTTGACACAAATTTAATATCATTAACTTTCGGACTACACTACATAGTACCTACACAAAATTAAAGTAAACAAATCATTTGAATGATCCCTGAGGTCGATGAATGCGATGTAATTTTTCATACCCTGTAAAAATTTGATTAAATTTTTGGGTTTGTTTGATGGATTGAACGTTCCTTTTTTTTTTTTTTTTTGCATCTTATCTAGTGGTTTTCCGTGAAAATTTGTTTGTGTGCTTTGAGACGAAAGATAAATTCGAAATAAAAATTAGAATAATTTAGATGGAGTATGCATACAAAACTGGTCCTGCAAATGGCTCTAATTAACCTTGAATATACTGGGAGTACTATAAAGTGTTTTTTTTTTTTAAATTTATTGATAACATAAATACATAATTCTCTCGTTTTAAAATTTAATTAAAAAAGGTGAACGATAAATTGTTAATGATTATAAGAGCGAGTAGGCTTTATCTTGACCATGGGAATGGGTTGCGCCTCAACGGCACGAGACAGCATTCAGTTTTTGAACGTTAAATTCTACGCGGTTTTTAATTCCATATTGGACAATGCTGTTAAGATCAAAATTTAATGGGCTTATCATTCGTTGCAAAACAATCTTACGAATTAGAAGTTTCACACAGAAGATAATTGATGAATATAAAAAGAAAGTTGAAAACAATATAGAGCCTTGAGGCACACCAACATGTATCTTATGAATATCCGATTTAAAACTATCCCATATGCTAAACTCGATCATACGCTGGATTTCTGGATTACTAGGCAAAACCTGCGTCGCAACCTTTGAATAATTGGTAAGCGCGATGGACTACCATGTCATGGGTAAGATTATGCCGCTACAAAAAAAAATTTCGGAGCTGTACTGCCTCTTAAAGCCTAGTACTCACCTAGCGTGAAATGAAAAATAAATACGTTCCAAATTACACGCGGAGAATGAAAATGAAAATAGAATACACTTTTCTACGTGAATTTTCGATGCTCAACTGAAATACTGAATACACTTTGAATGAAAAAAAATTGACAATTATTAAACTGGTTTGGTTTTCCTTTTTTTAGCCATCGGCTCATATTTTTTGCTTTCATTAAGTAAACTCTCGAGAGCAGTATCAAAAAATTCGTTATCCATTCTTTATTTCTGTTTATGAATTTTGAATTTTTCATTTTGAAACAAAATATTTAAATTAACTGACAAATGTCACAGTTTTCCACGCTGCCTTAAACTTTTTCCTGATGGTTGTACATTGAGAAATGAAAATTTGGCGTGGAAAAAGTTGTGGAACATAATTGTTTTTCCAATCCACATTTTGGTACTCAACTCTCGTTGGGGATTTCATGATGTCAAATAAATGTTTTATTTATACCAGAACAAAGTTTCGATTTCAGAAGATTCGTGGATCATAGTACAAACGTGAAAGTGATTAAAAGTAGACATAAGTATATAGCTCGTTTCAAAGATGATATACGCGTTCTGTAGACAAGGCTCTACTTCGCTACATGTCTACTGTATTAATATATATACACTTCAAAAATAATAAAGGACTTAAATTGCTTATGCCATTTTTTCTTAGGTTACCTCAATGAGATGACCATATTCTGAAATGAAACTTATTGATAACCTTTTAGTAGCTGCAGTGGTGGCTTTTAATACGAGTAAGATCTCAAACATTATTGCCAGAACCTAAAATGTAAAATGTTGAACTTGTTTGATTATTGCCAGAATAGTTTTCGTTCAAATTTTCAGGAAAATTGTTTGTGGTACATGTTGGGCTCATTGTTAGTGTGTTGGGCTGGGGGCCAGAAGGTCGATTTCTAGCCTAGGCTACCTTTAAACGAAAATAATTTTTTTACGGGTAGTGACTTTGCTATAAATCAACAATTTTCCAAGAGAATCACGTCACGTACAAATTTCTCACGTTGAATTTTCCAGAAAATTGTAGGTCCCTTTATTACAGCTGACTACCAATAAAGATGCACGCCCTTAGTTTTCAACCCCTACATATAAAGGGTGGTTAAATTTTAAGGGCCGAGGTTGATTTTGAATAAAACACAACTTATTTAGGAAGTTATTGTCATTTCTTTTTATTATGATAATCGTTGGATGGTTCAATTATGTATGGAACAAAATATCGGCAAAATGGCCGCCGCGAACACCTCCATCCGATGGTCCAAATTTTCCATGACGCTGAGGCATAATTGAGGTTCTGTGCCGTTAATGTGCCGAATTATCTCATCCTTTAGCTCTTGAATTGTTGCTGGCTTATGAACGTACACCTTTTCTTTCAAATAACCCCAAAAAAAAGAAGTCCAACGGTGTCAAATCACATGATCTTGGCGGCCAATTGACATCCTTACCACGTGAGATAACACGGCCATTGAATTTGTCGCGCAAAAGAGCCATTGCTTCGTTAGCTGTGTGGCAAGTGGCACCATCCTGTTGAAACCACATATCGTCCACATCCATATCTTCCACTCTTGGATTATCATTCGCCCAAATGCTGCAATTCTGCTTATTGACGAATCCACTGAAAATGTGCCTCATCACTGAAGATGATTTTCTTCAAAAATTGATCATCCACGGTTGTCATTTCTTGCCACCATATTGACCATTGGCGACGCTTGAAATAGTCAAGAGGCTTTAGTTCTTGAATCAATTGCACCTTGTAAGCGTGTAAATGCAAGTCTTTATGCATAATGTTAATCAACGACGAGCGTGAGAGGTGCAATTGTTGGACACGACGATGAGTTGAGGTGGACGGCTCTTCAGCCACCCTATCACGAACAGCAGCAATATTTTCTGCAGTACGAGCTGTGCGAGCATGCACTAGTGTTTTCACATCTCCTACAGACCCGGTTTGCTCAAATTTTTGCAGATAAACGTGCCCCAAATTCTCAAACGATTTTTACAGAATCTTAATGGACGAGGAAGAGGAAGATCATGCCTTGCTCTATATATCTCAAAGACGTAGGCCCAATCTAGGAGAGTTCTACTATAATGATGCTAGTGACATAGCAAATATAGAAGTGAGTAGCCTCGCACCTCTCGTAAATAGCCCTAAGTTGTTCAAGGAGTAAGGAGAAAGTCTACTTTATTAATGTGGGTTCACAATGTACCAAACCATGATCTAAGTGTGTCAAGCATTTACGCTGACAGCCACGCTAACCTAGCATAACCCTACTTATTCTTCTATAAGTTGAAGAATCACCACTTGAATCATGATTCAAAACAGCTTTTATAGGTCTCTAGTCAAATAATGCAAATCTCACAAAAATGGGCATTTATTCTGGGCGATCCCACTATTCAAGTGATGAGTCCATTTGAAATCGCCGAAAAGGTTCTAAAAGTCAATATGTGGAAAATCAGTAATCTGTTTTTATATTCAGATGGCATAAGAAAATATTGGAGCTTTATGAATATTTCAACGTAATATTGTAATTCTTATTAAAAATAATTTGTTTTAGTAGTACAACAGCTGGAAGAGAACCAGGACCTAGTAGTGACTTACAACTCTCAATGGTGCTTTTTAGCAGAAATGGAGAGGACCTACAATTTTCTGCCATGAGCAGCATTTTTTATGACAAGAGATACTTTTGAGGGATTTTTCAATTCCCCGCAAGAAGCAGTACACCCCTTAAAACCTTACAACTTTACAGTGTCTCAGAATCGAACCCATTACCTTCTGCATGACATTCCAACGTAATAACCAATACACCAAAGGGTACTACAATTTTTATTCTTGCTGGGTATTTTTTAATAATTTGTTACCCCCTGTGCGTAAATGCCTACACACTTTAGCTTTTTGTCGTTTATGTTGTGAATCTTCACCTTATGTTGCAGTGCGTTTTGACATTATTGACATATTAACAATAACAAAAATATAACACCTGCGAGTTGCGACATCATCTTTTCAGGTTACTACTGATACCCCACATTTAAAAACACAATGGGTTAAGAGAATATAAATATAATTACTTCTTTCCAATCAATGAAAAATACTCTTATAATACCCCTAATAATCCACGAAATTCATTCTATCGCCTCCAAAATGACAAGCTGAAAATATTCATGCGAAATGTATCCTATTGTTATAACATCTTTTCAAGCAAGCTTAACTCATCGACTTTTCGTGCGACGTTGTTACGGCAAGTGGAATTTCTAAACAGCTTTGTCAAATTTGTTAAACATACATTATGTGTGTATGTAATGCTAACAATATGATTATTATTCTCAATTTCATCAAATTCATTTGATTTCCAAGTTCCATCATTGTCACCTTCCTTAAAGAAAAATGGTTGATATAATAACCTTTAGAATCCAACAGAATTCTCGTACACAAAATGGAACCCTGCCAACCTGCTCTTGTGTCGAAGAAAAGAGGTTTTTTTATTATTATTTAAAGAATAAAAAATAAATCTTCCTCTAAACCATCATATTCATAATGAACATACACACGTGTAAATAGATTTGTACAGTGTTTATACATATGAAAATTATCATAAATGAATTCTTTGAATTCTGTGTCTGGAATGTTGTATTCTATAGGGTGGTTCGTCGCATAGCAATAATACGCCAAAACAATCATTTTATATTAAATATTTGTGTACAAGAATCAAAAAGAATATTTGAAATGTGTCACATCCTCCATCTTTTAAAAGCTAAAACATTATTTATTTATGAGATTTTAATACGAGGATCAAATGTACAATGTTGTGATTTCCAGCTAACGAAAAAACATGTGGTGTTCTTGGAAATCCTAGTAAATTATTCTATCTTAAGTTTATTGTAGCGTTAACTTCTTAAAGGACAAATTCTTAATTAATTATGTCTCAATTAGTTTGCAAATTCAAAAGGGGATTTTTCTTTATGAATTTTGCGTTTCAGTTCTAATACGGATATGAACATGAATATGATTTCAATCGGAATATACATATTTACATTAAAAAGCCCGAAATAGCAAAAAGGTTAAAAAGAGGGGTTTTGACATTATGACTCTTCCAAAATTATACTTTAAGGATTCTTGCTCATTTGAACTGGCCACCATATTTTATCTAAAAGCGCTCATTTCAACCTTAGACCAAATACCAAAAATTGGCTTATGATTGACGAGTTTCGAATTAATTAAAAAAGTAAAATTTGTTTATTGTTTAGTTAAATTTCAATCTAAGCTGATAAAAGACTATTGAACCGAATTCGCTGAAATGTTTATCCGTTCGCTCACTTTCTACAAAAGCTAAATTACTGGAAAATTGATGATTTTTAATTATGTGCAAGAATGTGAATAAAATTGTTCGTTCTTTACTTTTAACGTTAAAGGCCGGAAGAGGTTCCCTTATTGCGCTACGCACCAAATATGATAATTCCCAAACTAAAAATATCTTTATTTATTTATACTATGTAGGAGATAATCACTAGCTTTGAAAAATTTATTTATAATTTATTTTTAATTGGCTAAAATAGTTAATTAAAATTTTCTTGTCAATTTACATTGTAATCAAAGAAATTAATATATTTATCATTAGGAAAATCATTCATAAAAGCGTTTATAATTAGTTCGATATTTTGAAATATTTATGAGTTCCTCAAATTTCTTTGAGAATATTTCGGTACGAGATAAAACGTGCAACGATTCTATTTTTTCATTTATACATTTGAGAAAGCATAAATAATTACGTTTGCTCTCAACACTAGATATATCAATAAGTTTAAAACTGTTATGATAAGGATGGATTATTCCATCCCAATCCCCTTAGTGCAAACCTTAGGAACAATTTTCGCATCCGTTCTAGTCTGGTCTTATGGAAATTTTGTAATTTGGGGCCCAAACTTGACAACCGAACGTTATGAAAAGCAGTTTTTAATAAAAGGATTAAAATATCCTTGACTTTTTCTTTAACTAACCAAGAACTGAATTTACTGTATTAGTTATGAAGTTGATGCGTTGTATGAATTCGAGCTTGCCGTCGAATTACACAAAAAGAACCAAACATATTGTTAACACATCATTAAACAAATAATAAAAAAAAAGTTTTGAAAATTGTTACATCATCTGTATAATTAAGACACTGACTGATTCAACGCAGATGCTAAGCCATTAAGTCATAAATAAAATATAATAAAATAAAATAAAAAGTAAAAGGCATAAATGATAGCCCTGTGGTATTCCAGAGGTAACGTATACATTTTTAGATTTGTTGCCATTTAAATGTAATGAGTATGATATATTGAATAAATAAATTGAAGTCATACATTCAATCAATGCATCAAATCAGACAAGACCAAAAATATTGGGTCTTATTTCGATCTTAAATGTTATATCCGCTTACTGGTAAAATAGTGCCCCGCAAGGCAGCAATTTGGGACATGAAAATGTTGAAGCAAATGACCATCGATCCCTCGGTTTTGCTCTCAGGGGATTTTCTTTGGTTGACAATTAAAACATATTATGTACCTTCATACCAAGATCGGTCGCAGCTCATTAGCTCAAATATTGGGTGGTATGCATAAAATTGTAGTACTTACTTAAAGTAAAAAGTTTAAGTACATACTAAAATTTAAGTACAAGCTCCGATTTTCAGTATTTACTTTGTTTCGTATGCATAAAAAAAGTTTTTACTTGATTGCAAATACTATAAGTAATTACTGAATTCATTCAAGTAAATACTTAAAATTCATCTAAAAACATAGTAAATACTTCATTTTTATTGTAAACATCCATCACCTTAAGGTTTTAAGTAATTTTTAATTCGTTTCTTTAAGTGGAAAGCAAAGTAATGGCAACTAAAAGGCATGCAAATCAGCCAAATGCACCTTGTATAAAAGGCATGCAAATTTTTCTATCAGCCAAATGCACCTTGTATTTGTGCAAAAATTAAAAGTGAATTCTGTTTTATTAAATATATCTCAACAACCATCTAAAAGAGCTAAAGAAGATGCTCTAGAATTATTCAATGATGAATATAAAACCGAAATGGGTGTTAAACTTAATGCAGACCAAATAAAAAAAAATTAATAATTTCAAGATCGATGTTTGCTCGTAACATCATACAAGATTTGAAGAAAACGGAAAATAAGCGCATTAAACTAAAAGAATGGGAGAAGGTTTTCCTTGACATTCTTAATCCAACAATAAATTGCATTCCTGCCCAAAACATCTTTCTATTAAGACTCTTTCCTTAGAGTGGAGTTTATTAAATGCTTTTTTCTGATTCCATAGCCCTCATCTCTGAGCAAAACAACGTCTGTTGAATTTTGCGTAATTGATTCCAAGGCGCTATTTCTTCAAATTCTGGAATCTGGCACTGACCCTGGCCACTGGCAAAAAATATTCCACCGCATTGCACGTTGCTTGAATATTTATAGAAGCATAACCTTTTTGATTTATGTATTCTTCTGGATGGGAATGGGGTTTCAAAATTTCTACATGAGTACAGTCTAAGGCTCCAATGCATGTTGAGAAACGATACGTGCCACTCCATTCTTGTTTCGCTCTTAGTTGTTCCTCGTAGTTCGATGGAAATTGCATCCAATTTGATGCCCTATCTTTTATGAGTTTTGCAACATAGTTGATTGTTCGAGAGACGGTACTCTGGTGCACGTCTATATCTTCACCGACAACAGTTTGAAATCCAGGATATCCAACGTACCGAAAAAACATCCGCATCTTTTCGAGATGGGAAGTAGCACCTCCCCTGGTTTCAGTATGAAAACCTTTAAAATTAATAAAATAATACAAATGATAGTTATTATAATTATAATGAATCAAGTTAATCATTAGACTGACCAATGAAATATTCACTTAACCACTCTACATTTTGTCGATCAAAGCGATACAGTTGTTTGAAATTTCAATCAGTTCCCGATCTTCGTTTTTTATATACTTTTGTAGAGTTAACACGTACAATACTCTGCCATTGTTTTTAGAATATACATTTTTCTTTTACAAATTTCAGTTTTTTGCGACCTTTCGCGCTTAAACTCGATCTGTGACTAAAGTCTTTTAGTATTACACCTTAAAAAAAATACCAAAAGAGGCAAAAGTAGATGCTATGGAATTTTCAAGTTTATCCATGCAGTATTTACTGCAGAAAAAAAGTATGTACTAGTTTTTATGCATTCGAAAAAAGTATGTACTACAAAAATTCATCCAAACAAAGTTTATACTTTGATTTAAAGTAAATACTTATTTTTCAGTATTTACTCCATTTTTATGCATACCAAAATTACGAGTAGTAATTACTTAGAAAATCTTCAGTAAAAGCATTTACTGCCTCTTATGCATACCACCCATTGGGTGATATGCATAAAACGGAAATATTTACTACAAGTAAAAGATAATAGTAAATACTATAACTTAAAGCAAATGGTAAAATTTAAAGTATTTACTTCATTCCATATGCATAAAGTTTAGTACTTACTAACTGGCAAATACTTTCAGTATACATATACTAAATTCATCCAAGTAAATACTAGAATTCATCGGAAATTGATAGTAAATACTTTTTTTTTCTTATCGGGTTAGACATCTTTCAATTATGACCCTTTCTTTTAAATGCAGTTTGTTGAAAGCTCTTTCTTGGTTACTCGTTGGGTTTTAAAGGGTGTCATTAGCCAAGGTGGTGATCCCATATCCTTCGTCTCCCAGTAAAACAATGTTAGTGGAGTTTCTCATAATGGGTTCCACAGCACTGTTTCTTCAAATTCTGGAATCGCGAACTGAGCCCGGCCATCGGCAATCAACACTTGTAAAATATTCCATTGAATTACAAGTTGCCTGGATATTGATGGAAGCATATCCTTTTCGGTTAATGTATTCTTCCGAATGAAATCTAGGTTGTAATATTTCCACGTGAGTACAGTCCAAGGCTCCTATTCATAATGGGAACCTGTATTTGCTTAGCCAATCATTTTTTGCTCCCAGCTGTTCTTCATTGCTCGATGGAATTTTTAAGGGCAAGTTTTAAAACTTCGCCAGTAACTAAAAACCACTAACTCCTTTAACTAACGGAAGCCTAAGCGATACTATACGCAATATACATATATAACAGTTTTCATAAGTGTCTGCTTCTTGTAAAATTATAAATTATATTTTTAAGTTAACAGGCGTATAAGAAAATAGAAAGTTTTACACCATTTTCGCGAACTAACAAAAGGCTCCAAATAGTAAGGGTGTGTCAAGTTTTAAAACTACAAATTACGATTTTGCAATGACTTACCAATGAAGTATTCACTCAACCAATCTACGTTTTCCCTCTCAAAACGATAGAGTTGTTTAAAATTTGATTCTGAACCCGATCTTCGACTTTTATAGACTTTTTGTGAACTAACGCGTACAAATTCCACCATTTCAGTACAGTCAACAGTAACTTAATTTTAATTTATATCAGCGACGTGAATCCTTTGAGAATAGAGTTAAGACTGTAAGTTTTTATGGTTTCGAAGCTACATAGTTAGGTGTTTAAATCAAAAAAAGTATGTACTTTCAAATTTTCATGTTGCTATCCTTTGACTTTGAAAAAAAGAAGTAATTCCTACAGAAAAAAAGTACTTGCTACTTTTTATGCATACGGAATAAAGTATTTACTGAAATAGTTCATCCGAAAAAAGTAAGTACTGTGGCCTCAAGTAAATACTTTATTTTCAGCATTTACTGCATTTTTATACATATCAAAAAAAGTAATTACTTAGAAATTCTCAAGTAAAAGCATTTACTATCTTTTATGCATATCACCCATTGTCTGTTGCTACTGATCAGTATCCCTTTTTCATCAAGCCTCTCGCAGAACTGTTTATGTTAGAAATGAACCCGCTACTAGAATGTTGAGGGAAGTAAATTATTACTTTAGTATATTTTATCATCGCTACAGCAAGATCACAGAAAAAATCTTCTATATGGAGTAGCTCATACAACTTATTAAATAAGAAACTAAATTGCTTTCATTTTACTGAGAAACTTGAACCGGTACTAACAACTGCTTTTTTAAATTCTTTCTGGGCAGTAGCCATGAAAGTCCAACGTACTAGCCATTATGCCTCGTGGTATTTCCTGTAGGAATACATATAATAATCAATTTTTATAGCTGAAATGAGGTAATTTTCTAAATTACATAAAAAGAGTTTTCATCTTCAAATCACTTATTAATTTGTTAGCGGATTTGGCGTTTTTTTTTTTTTCCTTTAATTTTGCTTTCAAGTGATGAATACTCTTAAAATCTTTGCGCACAGTGCTGAATCTCTTTGAAGTTAATAGTACGTCCGTAAAAAAATTCCTTCCACTGTGGGACAGCAGGGCCGATACCGCGTAAGAGTAAAGTGGTCACTAAATTAATTGATTATCGTTTTGACAATCGCTCTATCTATATTTCTTTATTGATATGATAGAGACAGTTATAGCAAAATGACAATCAAAAAATTGATAATCAACTATTACGATTCCACCCCAGCATTTATTTTATAAATATTGGTATTGAGCGTTTCGAAAGGTAATTTCTAATCCATTGGAGAAAAGATTTATCGATACCATATGCAAGCATTTCTCCAAAACGATATAAAGATCTGTGCCATTGTTCGGTGCGATATAGTAAAAAAAAAACTGTTGTTTGTTTATTTCTTTTAGCCTGGCCTAAACATCCCAGAACTATCTTTGGGAAAGTAGAGTAGGGCCTATATGATTGTTCCAATTCTTATTAGTTCGTGTAGAAAGAAAAAAACTCAACACTAACTTTTCTTATTTTATATGTCCTTTATATTTTTTTTTTTTTTTTTTATAATCTACCCGCGCTCAAGGGATTAGATTACCTTTTAAACGTTTCAACACAGCGCGGGCGTGAAGTTAAGAAGAAAAGGAAGGATAGGAAAGATGTGTGGCACGATGTTCTGAGACTGAAGGTTGTTGTCTCAGATATTTTATCTCCAGGGATGACGGCTGAACTAAAGCGGAGAATGCCGTGTCTTATTTCTATGTCGCTTATAATTCACATTATTTTTTTTATTCGTGTTCATCCTTGTTGGGCATACTAGTATAACTCAATTACATGTTGTTAGTGTTATGCCTGAACAACATGTAATGAGTAAACCAGCAACTCATTGATGACAATTTTAGAAGGTTTTTAATGGAATTAAAACAACATAGACGACGGCAGGGATCGAACCTGTGATCATGAGGTTCACAGGCGAGCACACATCCATCGCGCCACGGCCACCCTTATCTTGTATGCCTTACCATAATGGTTAGTGCGTTCGACTATCTTGGGTTCGATTCTCAGTCGCTGGAAAAAACTTTTTTCAGGGATATACTACCTCTTGCGAGGAATTGACAAATCATCCGTTCGGAATCAGCAGATAATTTTAGGTACCCTCCAATCCTGCACACAGGAATGATTGAGAGTTGTAATTCACTTGGTTAGGCTCTCTATGAGCCGTCATGGTCTCTAATTTTGATTTGTTTTATGTATGTCCTTATTTAAAATCAATATTAAATATTGACCTAAAGGTCACGCAAATATGAAAAAAAAAATTTTTTAATTCTTTATATGGATCTACTTCAAATAAATTTTACTTCAGTTTTTTTTTAAGTTACGCCAGAATACCACAGAATAGAATATAAATTCAGCCTTGATTCCAAAAACAAGCATAAAGTTTCAATCTATTTATAACCTCTTCATGTATTTCGACGAGCAAATAAATCTGATTATTTTATATTTCAGGCATTTACATAGCCCATCCTTCATCCTTCACTTAGAAATATGTAAATTAAATTTCATATTAAAGCTAAACGACATTGACATATATTTTTCTCATTTCGAACTTCACACAGCAAAAACTGTTTTTTTTTCCTTAATAGGAATTCCACAAAGAATATCCAAAATATTCACATTGGGGACTAAACATATTTTCGTAAATAACCAAATATTCGTATATCAGAGTAAACAGTCATTTCATGCCTCAGTTAACAAAAAAGATGTTTTGAATTCTTGGGTATTCATCAATCAAAGAATTTCGCACTTCTTCACTCTAATTCCATCTTTCGAATGTTGGCTGGTGAAAAAAGTAATCCGCAAGCCAAAGTCAGAACTAAGGTGGCTTTTATTTAAATCCAATAAACCCTACCCAAATGGTGTATATTCTTTTCTACAGTCCTCTTCACCCAGTAACAAATTCCGAATTCATTATTCATGGAGCCAATTGAACAATACGAAGGTATTGAATTTGGATACTGCTGCATCGATTATTGTAAAAAATTGAATCCGAAGTAGGCTTAAATGGGGTCATAGAGGGTAATAGAAGAAAATAAATACATGAAACGGCAGTGGGGATACTATTGATTGAATTCATACAGATACACATACACATTCTGGCAATAAGTATACAAACATTTCGGTCGAACTTACAAACATGTTAGGTTTCCTACCACAACGCGTCAATCTGATTGGCAGTCCTTATGATACTTGAATCACTACCGCTAATAATTACACCATTACACCATATTTTGCACCTCCGGGTCATATTATTCACAATGGCTGCCTAATTGAGGGTAATTACTGTTCTGTCGACCACTTTATTTTATAGTCCAAAGTTGTGACCAAAGCCAATTTACTCTTATAGCTAATTTAATGCCAACACTGATTACCCCATCGTGGATGCATTTAATTAACCATTGAAACATCTTGTGAGGTTTATACATAATCTGTTAATGATGCACATATTCATAAAGCACGCAAAAAGGAAATTTATTAAGATAAACACGCACTCACTTGCCAAATTGTATTGTAAGGAAAATACATCGTTATGATTTTATTCCTGATTTAAACAGCGAGGTTGTTTTTAAGTGGATGGGAACAAAATGTTTGATCTATTCAGACGAATTAGGTTTTAATCAGTATCACCAAAAAGGTCCTTGATGTTAAAAAAAATAGGCTTAAAATTATCTCAGAAAAATATAAACATTTTCCTAGGACAAGCAAAATAAAATGCACGACTGGATCGCACGAACTTGCTCTTATGTAAAAGTACTTTGGAATTTAAGATACATTTTATAAATATAAAACATGGATTTAATGAGATAATAATGTTCAAATGCATAAAATTCCGTCTGGTTTCCGGAAAAGTATGAATTTATGCAAATAAACTTTAAAAAATCGTTTTATTATTAAATAAAATTTTTATATAAGAAATTTCTCTAAAATTTTTCAAGAAAAAAATGTGGGATGCGAATTTTAAGTATTTAATAATATTGGTTTTAGGAAATAATTTCAAAAAATAATCGTTCATAGGTTTTGAAGATATTGATTTAATTTTTTTTTTTTTAAACCCAATAAATATTTTTTCGAATATTTTTATATACAATATCTTTTTAAACTTAAGGGGACTCCTAGTAAAAATTTTGGGTTAAAATCCTCAGAGCCATTAATGAGAAAGTCGAAAATAAAAAAAACGGGTCTATGGCAGGTACCTCTAATAACATTTTGCCCCAAATTTTTTTTTTACCAAAATATAGTCCATGTCCATAATATCACACTTAATTTTTTTTTATCAAAATCGTTAGAGCCGTTTTCGAGATAGATAAGATTTTGCATTACGGGTGTATGGGGGGTACCCTTAGTTTTGGAGCTAAAAAAAAAATTTCAATTTCTCCTCTAGGGAATCACCGAAGACTCTTAACTACCGAGATTGAAAGAAATAGGTCCAGTGGTTTAGGCTGTAGTGAGAGGTACAGACATACAGACACACTGAAACATGTTTTTTGTGTACTAAATTTTCCTAAAATTTTTTATAAAAAAAATTGATATGCAAATTGTTAGTATTTAATAAAATACATTTTAAAACGTATTTTAAAAATTTAATAGTGTATCGGTTTTCAAGATATTGAATTTTCAAAAAAAAAAATTGTATTATTTTTTTAAAAATCCAAAAACTATTTTTTCGAAAAAATTTTTAGATTATATTTTTTCAAATGCAAAGCAGCTCCTGCATAAAAATTTTGGTTAAAATCGTTAGAGCCGTTAGTGAGAAATTCGAAAATAAAAAAACCGTTCTATGGCAGGTACCCGTAATAACATTTCCCCCCAAATTTTTTTTTCACCAAAATATAGTCCATGTCCATAGTATCACACCTAATTTTTTTTATCAAAATCGTTAGAGCCGTTTTCGAGATAAATAAGATTTTGCATTACGGGTGTATGGGGGGTACCCTTAGTTTTGGAGCGAAAAAAAAAATTTCAATTTCTCCTCTAGGGAATCACCGAAGCCTCTTAACTACCGAGATTGAAAGAAATAGGTCCAGTGGTTTAGGCTGTAGTGAGAGGTACAGACATACAGACGCACTGAAACATGTTTTTTGTGTACTAAATTGTCCTAAATTTTTTTATAAAAAAAATTGATATGCAAATTGTTAGTATTTAATAAAATACATTTTAAAACGTATTTTAAAAATTTAATCGTGTATCGGTTTTCAAGATATTGAATTTTCAAAAAAAAAATTGTATTATTTTTTTAAAAATCCAAAAACTATTTTTTCGAAAAAATTTTTAGTTTATATTTTTTCAAATGCAAAGCAGCACCTGCATAAAAATTTTGGTTAAAATCGTTAGAGCCGTTAGTGAGAAATTCGAAAATCAAAAAAACCGTTCTATGACAGGTACCCCTAATAACAATTCCCCCCAAATTTTTTTTTCACCAAAATATAGTCCATGTCCATAATATCACACTTAATTTTTTTTATCAAAATCGTTAGAGCCGTTTTCGAGATAAATAAGATTTTGCATTACGGGTGTATGGGGGGTACCCTTAGTTTTGGAGCTAAAAAAAAAATTTCAATTTCTCCTCTAGGGAATCACCGAAGACCCTTAACTACCGAGTTTGAAGAAAATACCTCCGGTAGTTTAGGCTGTAGTTCGAGGTACAGACATACAGACATACAGACATACAGACATACAGACATACAGACATACAGACATACAGACATACAGACATACAGACAGACAGACGGAATTGTCGGACCCACTTTTTTCGTCTTCGCTATCATCGTAATGACAACTTTGATCAAAATCTCGAGTTCGATTTTTTTTCCAAATGCAGAACTTGCCCTATAGTACCTATATCGCAAGTAAAAATACATGGTGGGCCAACTATACTCTGTCCAACAACAACATGCATAAGAGTGTCGCCTTTTAAAGCTCTCACAGGGATTCCGTAGTGTAAATTATAAATCGCCGCAAATGAGAGTAAAAAACGCGTAGGGCTACCGTCTGCCGATTCAAAACGACTGAAAACAATATTCAATTTACATTTTCCCACAACGCCAAGCGGTAAGATAATAGGCGCGTTTTTTTTAAGTTGAAAAGCAATACGACAACACTCAACATACTCATCTTCTTAAAATATGTTCTCAAAAGCTTCAAATCCCAAAAGCTCCTTAATAAAAACCACTGAAAAAGCTCCTTGCTTGCAATTGTAAATGATAATGGTAACTCTGTTTTGATGTAGATAAAGAGCGCACGATCGTATTGAGTGACACTTGACATTGACAGTTTGACACTCTTGACAGTATCTCATCAGCAGTGGGATACGACGACGATCGTGTTGGGGTGTACAACTTTTTGCAAAGAATTACAACAACAATTCCTTAAGAAAAGTCAGTGGCTTGCTCTTTTTTTAGTGGCATTTTTCCTAACACATTGTAGTGAGGGTGCATCAGGCGCGACTGCTTTAGAAAAAGCTCTCCCATAAGGCCTGTACTGACAATTTTTGTTGGACAGAGTATAGTTGTTTTTTTTTTTAAGAAAATATAGAAATCTTGACAGAAAGTCAGTACGTTGGGAAATATTGAAAACTTATTTCCAAAGTGAGTGCAATGTAGCCCCAACTGTGCGTGTTTTGAGAAGAAGTTATGGCCGGAATGAAGCAATCACCGTGCCTGATTTACGCAAGTTTATGCAAAAAGTTGTACGGTGCGCACAGACGAGAATGTGTCTGCTGTAGCCAAGATTGTGAGATTCAATTTAGAAACATCAAGTCGCCATCGATCTCAACAGCTCAACATTTCATGCACTAGCCTGAGATCAATTCTGCACAAAGATCTCGGATTATTTGCTTACAAGGTCCAATTGACTCCGCAATTGAAGGCGCACGACAAGCCACTTGAACGACGTTGTGTTCCATAATTAATGGGAATGTTTACTCTTACTAATAAAGCCGTAATACATGGACAAAATTTAATTTTGTTAAAATAATTGCATTTTTAAAATGAAACTTGCATATGGCCCAACATGTCTCGGAAAATTAAATCAAGAGGTGTCGTTACCTTAAATATATCATTTTGTTTGTCAAGTAGTATCTTTCAAAAGAACGCACCCAAATTTTCAGGCAGATCTGTCAAATAGTTTTGTTGTGACGCCTACGAGCATTTTCGTTAAAATGGAGGAAAGTGAATTTCAAGTGCTTATTACACAGTACTCGTATTTCTAGCGAGAAATGTATGAAATATTTTATGGGGGCTTTTAACCATCGATTGAACCAATCACCAGTGGTTTAGTTAATTTCGGTGCGGTTGTTCCACCACAAGTGACGGCGAACATTGAGGGCACCAAACCAGTAATGGTCTATACAATCCACGGTTTGCTAATGGGCCGTCGGCGATTGAAGGTGCCCGAACTTGAAAAGGCATCATGCTTATCGCATGGATCAGTGTTTTCGATTTTACATAAGTATTTGGACATGAAAAAGCTTTCCGGAAAATTTGTGCTACGTTTGCTCACAATCGACAACTGCTGTATTGATTTCAAGCCGAATCGAAGCCAAGATAACGCACCGTGGCAATGGCAAAATTACATGAGATAGGTTACAATCTCCTCCCTCATTTAGCACATTTTCCAGATCTATCCTCCTGCGACTATTTCTTGTTTCAAAACATAAAGAAATATCTCGGAGGTCACAGATTCGGATCGAATGAAAAGGCCATCGTTAAAACAAATGCTTATTTTGAGTGGCTCAAAGAATCGTACATTTTTGGAGGCATCAACGAGGTAAAATGAGAATATGTTATGAATTAAAATGGGTTTATATGCCGAAAGAGTTTTCCTTACTTAATTTTTCAGGGACTTATTTAAAAACCCTCTTACATACATAGTTTAAAAAAAGGCAACATTAGTCTTTTTAAAAGTGGTAGAAAAAAGTTAAAAATATTATTGTTCGTCATTTCTCACAATAAATCTATTTCAGAATAAATTCTTAATAAAAGTTCGTCATTTCTCACAATAAATCTATTTCAGAATGAATTCTTAATAAAAGTACAACCATTAAGTGGGTAATAAGCGTAAGCGAAATATATTTAGGGCTGGCTTTGGGGATTTTTTTGTTATGTTTCTTCAATTTCAAACTTTTAAATAAATATCAACTTTTTTTGTGCAAACTGATGAAAACACTTACTTCACCTACTCTTTATTTCAGTGCAAGAACTAAAACCCATTTTATTATGTACGAATCAATTAATAAAATGTTATATTTTAGTCCAAAGGTAGGGAAAAAACCTGAAATCCGAAACCAGCCCGATATGAACCCAAACAACTATGTTAGAGCTTCCAGGGAAATGAATTCGCATTTATAATTTAATCGCATTATTAATACTATAAATTTTAAAATCAAATTTAGATTTCCCTACTTACTGTGTTAACATAGTTCCTAACCATGATATCAATTTTCATTAGTTTAAGCACATAATCATTTTTTAATGCGGTTCTAACTAAATTTCCAATATCAGTACATATGCATAAGTTATAATTTATATGGTATTTATTTTTTATAAATTAAGCTTATCTGTCTGAATACAAATTCAGATTATGTACTTTCGTCAAAGCCTCAACAAAGCCAATGGGAATGTTAAAATTTATGTAATAAGTTTATTTCAATAATTCAGCGTTATTTATTTATTTATTTTAATTGCCATTGAGATGAGTGAATAAATTTGGAGTAGGTCTAAAAAATAATCAATAAACATACTCGTAAATATCTAACCAAGTCCACGGGATTATATGTAGTTAAAGGTTGCGGCTATGAGTACTGTCTTTGGAAAAGAAGTGACAAATCCCCGAAAAGTAAGACTTCTTATGAAAAGTGATGGTGAACACTTTAAACTGAAAATTGTACTCGTAGATCACCTCTATTACAGCCAACAAGACACAGGGTAGGGAATGATTGAGTATGATCGAGATCGACAATGCTTTTCTTGCTAACCACATTTTAAATCTTGGAGACAAGGTTTTACAATGATAAGCAAACAAATTAAACTTAGTTCAATGACAGCCATCTATGTATGTATATGAACGCCTTTATGAGTTTTGTGAAATTTCTAAAATTGGATTCGTTCGGATGGGTGATTCTTTTCGCTTTCAAAATGTTTATTTCATGGAGCACATAAAAGGTCAAAACTGTTCCGAAATTACTCTTCACATGTTTTGTAGACTTTATCCTTTTTGATATATCCTTTTCCACTCTACATATGTATGTATGTGTTAGAACATATTGACAGACTTGAAAGTTAAATTTCATTTAACTTTACATATAGATATTGATCGCCCTTTAATTGATTGTTTTTTCTTCGAAAGATATTACAAAATAAGACGTCAACGGCTCGTAAAGAGCCTAAGACTAGTGACTTATAACTCTAAGCAATTCCTGTGTGCGTGTTAGTAGGAATAGAGAGGACCTACCAAATAGTTAAGATGAGAAACACGTTTTATGATTGATTGATTGAATTGGAAAATTTGTCACTTTAGTCTCCCTGAATCGTACCCAAACCATCTGCATATATTTGAAAGCACAAACCATTATCCGAAGGGGAAGTGCATTATAATTCAAATATCTACCTAAAAAAAAAAATTGAAAACTTCCTAAGATCCAGTGAAAAAAAAAACAATGTCACATAGATTGAAAGCATGTTTGCGGATACAGATTAAATAATATTAGGGTTGTATGACGTAATTTCTCCACTCGAGTCTATTTCAAACCATTTTCCTTTTTTCCTTTTAAGTCTAATTAGATTTTCTAATCCTAACCTTAAAAATGCTTCTAACACAAAAAGAAACTTATTTTATGAAGTAGACATGGAATAATTAGTTAAAAAACAGAAAAGCAACATTTTCCAAATATGCTAAAAGTCCTTTTCCGTGTTCCTTAGGTTAATTCTATTAACTTCAATGGTCTTACATTTGTATGCTTCTTACATACCCTTATTCCATTTAAAGGTGTATTCTTTATAATTTCCATACGAAAAAAAAAAACAAACTTAATTATTAAGGTATCAAACCTTTCCCTTAGAAACAACCTTAAAACAAATCTACGAAATTACAAAGAAAAAAAAATCATCCAATTTCTTTGTGGTAATAACCAAATTTATCTGCAAATTGATTTCAAATTTAGGAAGGTACAGTTCCAAGGGGGAAAGCCTTTGTCCCAAGACAAATTCCCTTAAAAAACAGCAACAAATAGCAATTCTGTGAATAAAAAAAAATACCTTTGCCACTTCATATGGAAAATTGAACCATAAAACTATCCAACCCCGGGCACATACTAAATTTTACGTAAATTTATGTATAGTGGGTCTTTTGCAATTTCAAAAAAAGGATACGAGAAGGGTTAAAGAGGTGTAAGTACACATACACAATAAAACTAACATATCATCCTTTGTTACTAGCGATGACACTTGACACTATGACGTTAGTTTATTTATGATTAAACCCAAATGGATGTCACTTTTTATACACTCGGAAAAAAACTATCTTGTAAAATCAAAGAAATTTTTTGTAGTGATATTTTTTTTAGATCTTTGAAAGGTAGTCTTAGGACTCAATACATGGGTAAACCATATATGGTTTCCTGCATTTGTCATTCTTTATATAATTTCATCAAAATCGCTTCAATTGTTTCCTAGAAAGGTTGAATATAAAAATGGCTAAGAAGTCACGCTTAAGTGAAAAATTCAAGTAGCAGTATAAAAAAATGCACGACTGGATCGCACGAGCTTGCTCTTATGTTAAAGTACTTTGGAATTTAAAATACATTGTATAAATATAAATCATGGATTTTAATGAGATAAAAATGTTCAAATGCATGGAATTGCCGTCTGATCTCCGGAAAAGTATATATGTTATGTTATATGTTTAAAAATCGTTTTAATATTAAAGCAATTTTTAATATAAGAAATTTCTTTAAAATTTTTTGAAAACAAAATTTGGGATGTCAATTTTAAGAATTTAGTAGTATAGATTTCAGGAAACAATTTCAAAAAATCATCGTTCACACGTTTTAAAGATATTGGCGCAAAATTTTAATTGAATTAGTACTGTTAAAGCTGTTTTAGTACTTACTTTTTTACACGAAATGTCATTGTTTTAGGTGTGTTCAGAAGCAATTTATCAATAAAACTCTTTTAGTACGATACTAGTTAGAAAATGTTTGAAATTAAGAATGAATTAGTACTTTAAAGTTAGTAAATTTCTAAGTAGTATCATACTAATACCTTAATAATAGACTGTTAAATTTTGCGCCACTGATTTTTCAAAAAAAAACGTTGGATTTTTTTTTTTTTCAAGAAACCCAAAAAATATTTTCTGAGTATTTTTATATACAATATTATCTTAAACTTAAGAGAGCTATTGCTGAAAATGTTTGGTTAAAATCGTTAGAGCTGTTAATGAGAAAGTCGAAAATAAAAAAAAAACGGTTCTATGACAGGTACCATTAATAACATTTTGCCCCTTTTTTTTACAAAAATGTAGTGCATGTCCATAATATCACACATAATTTTTTGTATCAAAATCGTTAGAGCCGTTTTCGAGATAAATAAGATTATGCATTACGGGTGTATGGGGGTACCGTTAGTTTTAGAGCTAAGAAAAAAATTTCAATTTCTCCTCTAGGGAATTACCGAAGACTCTTAAGTACCGAGTTTGAAGAAAAAAGGTCCAGTGGCTAAGGCTCTAGATCGAGATACAGACTTACGGACATACAGACAGACAGACGGAATTGTCTGTCCTGTCAGAAGTTGCCCTATAGTACCTATATCTCAAGCATTAATCTTGTCAATTTAATTTATTTATTTATTTATTAAGTAGTAATAAACAGTTTTCTTTAACATTTGCTTGTCTTCCAACAGAGTGAATTCAAACTGACATTTTTGACTATTCTCTGATAAGTAGTTGATATTTGATAGCTGATATTTATGTTCGTCTTGTTTTAAAAATTATCATGAACGGACTTACACCCTGATAAGGCTGTAAAAATTGAAAACTTTTTTGAAAATCTGTCAAACTTCAAACTTAATTTCTCTTATAGAAAAAACTTAACAAATGTACATGTACTTCAAAAGTTTGAATTACAAGGTTGTTTTACTTGAATCGGATTTAAGTCCAAATATAAACCTTTGGAAAATAATGGCCTCCATCTTATTTCTTTCAAAGTCTATGAACGTAACATATATTCGAGAAAAAAAGTTTAAAAATTTCCTCTCAGTGTACGAGTGCCACTGTTCTGTATTTTGTTTTTATTTTATTACATTTTTAAACTACAAATTTATCATTCATAAAATCAATCAATGGATTAATAAAATTTTATGTATTTTTATTTTTCTCTTTTTTTATAAATTCCTTAATCTGGTCGAACAGATTTTTGTACGAGCACAATTCGACTATAATCCTTTGGATGATGAGCTTATTCCCTGTGCTCAAGCTGGAATTGCTTTCCAGACTGGTGATATTTTACAAGTAAGTTGCAAACATTGATGTCGTGACATAATAACGATTATTTTTTTTCGTCAAAAGATAATTAGCAAGGATGACCAACATTGGTGGCAAGCTAGACTGGATACGGCTGGTGGTTCGGCTGGGTTAATTCCTTCGCCAGAACTGCAGGAATGGAGAATTGCTTGTCAGACGGTGGATAAGAGCAAACAGGAGCAAGGCAAGTATATAAAACATACATTGATAAACTGTCGCTATCTCTCAATTAAATTGAATCATCGAATCGAATTGGTTTCAGTTATTTCTATATCATATTTTTTCATGTATCTGTATTGTAATGCGTTTTGGTGCGCTAATCATAACTATTGTATTTTGTATGGATTTTTTGGTTGGTTTATTCTTTTATTTATTATAATTTCTATGTGTTAGTTTTGGAATTTTATATTGGTTTTCGTATTTTTATGTTCTTAACTGACAACCAAAAGGAGCGGAATATGTTAAACATAACCAACAAGTAAATCGGAGTACTGCCATAGAAACCTACTCTAATAAAGATGGCCGCTGTCCACAAGGTTAAAAGGTAATAGTAGTAGGCAACCTTAGGAACTGTGACTGGACTTGCAAACATGAAAAGAAAATATTATTTAAGTACAATGGCATAATCAAGTTCAAAATGTAATCTCTTTAATCGGTTTTTTTTGAGACACTTAATTGTTGCTTTTTGCGTATATACAATTTCAAGGACAACCGATATGGCTTGTTTTAAAAGCTAATATCTGGAGTTCTGTTGATCGAATCAACGAAAAGGTAAAGTTAATGGCCCTAACATAATAGAAGGAAAATCGTAATTTTTGACCCTTCACACACACCAACGCGGGCGGAAAAAAAAATGCACAGACTTTTGTGTTCATACCTACATATATGTTGGTTATATATCCACTCCCAAAATTTGATATCGGCCCTTAGACTATAAAGGTTTTTAGGTGGCGCCTTATCGCCTGTCCACTTGAGTCTACCGAGCTAATATTAAATTAATAGTTAAAGATTTAAAAAATCACCCTTTCCTGGGCCAACATTATTTTCCTATTCTCTAAGGCTCCCAAAGGGGCCTTAGATATTGTCGTTCCGTTTACCCATTTACTTGGCATAACACCTAATTTTTGGATCCATTTATGTCTGTATGTATATTTATGAGTACCTACTGGAAAGACCAAAGTTTTGTAGAGCAAGAGCCTTGAAGCTGTGGTTAGAAAGATTTTTCCGAGAAGAGGTTTCACATAAGTGTGGCAACATGTTAATTGTTCACTCTAAACTGTTATTGCGATTAATTTTGATTAGTCAAAAACTCAGCGGTTATTAATTATATGGATACACACTCACACAACGTATTGAAAGAGTGAAAATGTCGCGGAATCGTTTGATATTTTATTTTAGTGAATACATTTTATCGAGCCATGTTGACAGACATTTTGTTCCTATAAATCAATGGCTCTTTTGAGTGATAAACTTCTCGCCTTGATTGTGCGATTTAACACCATTAAATTTTTGTTTTTGGGAGTCATCTTAAAAATAATCACCCCTATTACAGAATTCGGCGAATGAGCTAAAGCGACAGTTTCAATTAATTTCCAAACGTTTCCTATTACTGAATCCGACGAAAGAAAGTTGAACGAATGTCGGTAACAATCCCTGCACCACCGACATTCTGTTCAACTTATCTGGTATTACTAAATCCGCAGTCCATTCGCACTCCATACAATTTCTATCCTTTTACATTCATGCCAATTTCGAGACGAATCTGAAGTGAATTTTTAATTAAACGAAAAAAACTAACAATGGAAAGCACAAAAATGTAATTCAAAAGTGTATCATAATGAATGTTTAAGTGTTTATTAAACAAATTTTAATAGAAAACGGACAGCCAATCGGAAACAATTTAGAGAAATGGTGGAAATGAGGAAGACGCAACCGGACGTAGCCAGAAATCTAAAAAAAAAAATACGGTTGGTATTGAACTGTCCCCCATCTAAGTACCTACTAACGACTAACCACGCACAACGATGCTTGATTTCACAAATCGATAGCGATGCTATTATGAAAGCCTAGGCCGTTGACTAAATGCGGATGCGAAAGGTCAACGGATCGAGTTAACTCACCGGGAGTATAATTCTGCGAATTCTGTTATCGACATGAATATTTATATCATTTCTCCACCAAAAGTATACTTTAAATAAAAACCAAAATATCAACAAAAATTTATTATTATTATATTATTCAATTTATTGTTAAATATTTCTATTTCATTTTATACTTATTGCCTTTAGATTATTAAAATTGCGATTACAGCAGACTTATTCATAAAATGTCGATCAGTTTTCTAATATCTTTGAAAGAAATAAATATAAAAAAAGTGAGGTTAAGGTAGCTTAAACATATTGGTTACTTACAAAAGACACATGGAATTTGTACCTTAATTACACAAAAATGAAAGAGGACTGGTAAATTCAGAAGATTTAAATTAAGACTATAAATAACTATTTGTTGACTGGCATTTGAAATTCCTGTCATTTTTTGTGAGTGAAATTTTGTATTTATTTAAAAACCCATGTACATATGTTATGTATGGAACTCGATGGGTGGCGGGGATCCGAAATAATTTTTAATAACTCGGGATTTATACGCCATAATTTGACCAATGGTATAATTTATGTTGGCTTTGAAAACAGTGGTGGTGTATTGGCATAGTCACGTGACGTAAGAAAACCCCACTAGAAGCAGCCTAACGCGGTGAAATCGCACGATCCCAATGACCAATTTACATTGCCTCCGCGTGAGATAAACATGTCGCATGTTGGTTGGGAAAGACAAACTAGATTAATGACAGCCAATTTGACAGATGTAGCTTGAACAATATGGTCGCAATCACTTGTCAAAGGTCAGAAATTCTTATGAAAAAACCCTCAGGACTATATGGTCACTTCCTCATGGTTAAAAAAATACTACAACTTGAATTGTTTGCCTTTAGTCTGTTTGACACAGTATGACTCTATAGAACATACCCCCCTATTATGGAAGACAACTCAACTATAGTTCAATTGTAATTCTTAAAATTGGTATTATCGATCACAACCAGTTGACTGTCAAAGCACAACCAGTTGTCGATTAGCAGACAACTAACAAAATGGCCGACTTTTCAGTTGTCTCTTTGTATTACTTAAGTAAGTTAAACGACTGGTTCGAAGCAGTTGTGTAGAACATTTTAATGAAAGAATCTGCATTTGGATAAAAAATATGGACACAAAACAGTAAGTTAAACAACAATTTTAATAAAAATAGAATGTAATGAGTGCATTTTAGTTTGCAAACTACATGGCCATCACAATTTGAACGACTTTTTGCTCTATGTTAGCTGAGCATTTATCCATTTTCCACAAATGAGTTCCTCAATCATATCTACCACTTTTTTAATACAACTGACACTATCGATTGAGGCAGTCCTAAATTGAAATCATTGCCACTACACTTTTGGTAACTTCCTTCGCTCATGAAACGAAGAGCAGTAGCAAGTTTAATACTACGTTTCCACTGAACGATAATCTAGATTATTTTCCAGTTAGATTTAAAATAATCTAGTAGTGTTTCCACTGGACTGGTTAGATTTATTTTGACATTTAAAATCTTAATCACAAGCAGTGTCATAATTGAAAGTTTTGTTGGCTATTTCTGCCCAAGCCTCCACCAACCACTGGACCACAACGTCCTTCTTTTTGATTTTGTTTTCTTTTCCTTAGAAATACAAATATTTAAAATCCTTTTTTCAACTAAAATACAATTGTATTTACCATTACGCTCCAGCCAAAAGTTTTTGCGGCATCAAGTAGTTTGAAGCTGTTTACCGTTATTAAAATGTTTTTTTTTTTGTTCAGTTTATCAACAGACTGTTTTTTTTTTTTCTTTTTTCTTCCATCAAACTGTCAGATTCATTGGAAATGGAAAAGTGAATCCGTTCAGTACAGTAGATTTCAAGTAGATTTATTTGAAATCTCGAATAGAGATGATTAATTTTTGTGTGGTAAATCTAGTGATTTCAAGAAGATTTCAAGTAGATTTGAGTAAATCTCAGATTATCGTTCAGTGGAGACGCAGTATAACAATTGTCGGAATTGCTGAGGAACGCTGTGGTTGTTTTAGGAATACTTTATTTCGAATCAAAAAAATACATACTTTAGGAATAGAAGTGTATATAAGTTTATTAAATATACGGATATTCTTTTTTATTTTGGCTACATTAAGGAAATTCTCATCTTCCAAATCACAAACAAATCGAAAGAACTTTCCATCATACAATTTCTTACTTTTGCTTTTGTATTTCATGTTGAGCAGGTTTTGACAGCTCGACTCCTAAAAGACGGCAACGTATTTTTTCATTACAACTGATTTTAGTTGACTTGCATAATACGAAAAATTTGTTTGGTTGCCTAAGGCCAGGCGCACACATTCAATTTTTAGTTTCGCAACTGTTTAGTTGCTAAAATGAAACATATGGGCTTATATGGGACACCGCGCACTTAGAGCAACTCGATTCTCGAAACTAAAAAGTTTGTGTTTGAACCTTTGAGTATATATAATATGGAGGGCTCGTTTCTATTCCAAATGCGTGACTATCATAGGGGGCGCTACTCAAATTTGTGTAAGACAAAGTTATTGCCGATTGCTTCATATCACATGTGACGGAGAACTATATGTGAGGAGAAGGTAAGCACAAATCGGAGGATACGGCTGTATCCTTAACTTACAGAAAGTGAGACAGCGACCCCTATCACAACTTCAAGTACTACAATGCATTAGGGATAGGAACGAGCCCTCCATATTATATATACTCGGTTTGAACAGAAACTAAACGATTGCCTTCACAACAGTTGAGCTGTTTTTTATAAGTGCAAGAGAGAAAACAGTGAGAGCGTGAGTAAAGAGTTACCAGTGTGCGGTTCTCTTTCAACTTGTGATTAAACTATTTGATTTCGATCACAGTTGCCAGTGCGCGACTAGCCTAAGTGTTGAGTTGTGTTGATGACAACACAACTAAGTTGAGTTGTAATTGTTTTCCATAATAGGCGCAGTAATAAACGCGACGGGTAGATTTTTCCTTGGCCACAATTGCATTTCTTTTTTTTTAATTGTTCGCTGAATCCCAACCACTCTTACCAGAAACATAAATGTGAACTGAAAATTCTACGAACAAATTATAAACTGAGTGATATTTTAACTTCATATGAATCTTTGACATTTGCAAACATCAAAAAAGGTTCGTGTACTTACTTTTTTACACGAAATGTCATTGCTGTAGGTGTGTTCAGAAGCAATTTATTAAGAAAATTCTTTTAGTACGATACTAATTAGAAAATGTTTAAAATTAAGAATTAGTTAGTAAACTACTATAAAGTTAGCAAATTGTTAAGTAGTATCATACTTATACCTTAATAATAGGCTGTTTAAAATTTTGCGCCATAATTTTTAATCGATGTCCTCACATTAACAGATTTGGAGTGACATTAAATGCCAACAAAATTTACAAAATTTTCAAATCATTTTTATATTTACGTTTCTGCCATAAGGGGTATTCACTCTTCACTATTTGTGTTTTTTTGTAAAAATCTATAACTTTCATTTAGCGGCCGGCCACTTTTTTCCTGGCCCGCTTAACTTGTCCGCTGTCAGTTTAAGCGAAACGTAATGGACAGAAATTATGCTCTGACATTTAATATATAATTCAATCTTTTTTACTTACGCTTGTCGCGTTCTCTGTAAACATCTACAACTTGAATTTGCGTGTAGCGTTCTTTTCTGGATTTCTCAACTTCACGTCTTCAGCTTGAACGCCATGGGCAACTCGAACTTTTTGCGGGACCCACTTGTGTATTCGACCTAAATCTTCATTCATTTCTTGCATTATTCGCTAAATGTCATCTAAGATTTCATATATTATTCACTCTTATAGCTGTCACTGTCGTTGAAAGATTCTTTGTATCTACGTGTACTTAACTTGAAGATATGATGTTTGTAGACATTTTGGAATATTTTGTTTATTTTTACTGAACTTATAATTGATTAAAAACAAAATACTTAATTGAACTAACGAAATTCCGCTCCTTGGTTCGCCTCGTTTTTGTTTCTTAAAGTAAATTTATTTTTCTTTTGAGTATTGAATTTAATTTAAACTAAAATTGTCTTTGGTACTGTTATGTATGTTACCATGTATGTATACGTTAATCATTCATAAATCTCATATTAAAAATGATATTGAATTACTAATAATCAAAATTAAAATGCATTTATATTTAATTTTCCATTTTAATTATACTCGTATTATTATATTATAACGTGTGATATTTGTTTTGTGTGTTGGTTTGTTTGTTGTATGGCCGCTAACAATAATATATATCTATTAAAAAAACTATCAATCATTGATTTGAAATTAAATTAAAATTAAATATAAATAAATGTAAAATACAAACGAAAACAGGCGAAGCTGGACCTGGATGTTCGGCACATGCCGACGGATGTGATGGATCGACAGGTACCTTGAAAACAAAAAAAAAATAAAAATGGAACCCCAAAGCAATCATTAAATATTTGTTTTCCTGTTTCGATTTTTTTTTTATTCGTTTATTTTATATTACATCTTCTTAGTACTTATATAAAAATATATAATTATTTTTGAATAGATTTATTTGGATTATTTGTAATTTATTACACACTAACATTTTATTAGTCACACCTACAATAATTTTCTGTTCAAGCATCTGTTCCATTTAAATATAAATTCACTACATTTAACATAAATCACCCACTCTGGAAAAATTCACCCAGTACCTTCTTCTTTTTTAGAGACTGTTATCCCTTTTTCATTCGCGCTTTTTTCGTTTTTGTAAATTATAGCAATTTGTTATGAAAGAAAAAATTAAAAAAAAAACAATCACAACATTTGTTTGGCTTTTCGAAAATATTTTTTTAATGTTGTAACACTGTTTCTTCTCCGACCGACTAACGGTATAGTTCTTGTTTATATTATTTAACGTCTCAAAGTGTCGTGTAACTTCCTTGTCGTTTTTATTATTTTAATGTGAAACTTTTAAAAAGTACTATTACCTCAAATATTGCATACTTTTCATATAAGAAAGTAAAAGCGGAAAGTTTCGAAAACCGTTTTTGTTAGTTATATTAATTTTATTATTTTTGATATATGCTCTTAGTAAATTAAAAAAGAAAATATTTTTTTAAACGATTTCCAACCTTTGTAGGTAAATGCAGTTTTATAAAAAACTTAATGAAAAGGCAAATAGAAATTATGAGAAACTGGATTTGTGTAAAGAATTCAAGATCCAAGTATTGCAGTTAATTGAATAAAAATGCTTATTTAAAACAAGTTTTCTCACTTTACCTTAGTATTTCAACTTCGAAGCCAAGTTCCCTGTAGAAAGATGTCTTTTGAAATGTAATCCTCTAATAAATAAAAGTAATTAAGTGGCGCGAAAGCTCGTGAGAACTAATGATTTAAATTCTCACCCATTGTTATGTTCCTGTTGTTAGTCGAGAGGAATGAAGGGAACCTACGATTTTCAGCTGAGTCTAGAAGACCAAAATGAGGAACTCTTTATGATGACAATAGCACTTCCTCTCAAGAGGCAATACCCTTAAAAACAAACGTCGAATAGGACGGAATTCAATCGGAGACATTCGGCATGACAGCCCAAGAACTGACCATTGAATCAAGTGATATCTAGAATAAATAAAACCTATTATGAAACTAAAGACTGCTTTAATTCTTGAAATTCATTTTAAAAGTCGCACATTGTTGACAGTTTCAGAGTCTTAAATTAAAATTCAATATATCGTCGCTTTAGATCGAATACCTCGTAACCCAGAAAAAACCGATTTTAAGGTAATGATGCAATTATATGGTGAAAAAAATTCCGGATCTAATGAAAAATATCCTGTGAACCTAAAAACTATAATTGCACAGCCACGCGCATAATTAACAACACGTCTCTCATTGCCTCTCATTGATTTGATAATAAGTTTTTTGTCTCTCCTGAAAAATTGACTTTTCTGGGTTACGAGGTATTCGATCTACAGCGACGATATGTGTACATATAAAGGTTGTTTTTTTTTTAAATACGGAGAACTCTAATTTGAAATAAAACAAGAAAAATTGTTTGGAATATCTATAAAATGGGCTTTATTTGAAAGATCATTTTTTTCACCATTGTTTGGGTATTATTTCAGACCTCTAGCCGCCGACGCTGCACTGGCGCGTACATGTCGTAGACTTTTAATTATTTATTTATTTATTCATCTACGAGTCTTAAGCTCAACAGTTAGTGAAATAAACTATCATTATACAGTAATTTATAAAAATACGCTATTTACATCATTTTTAAATGTATCTCTGGATCATATGACGATATGACTAATTGTTTCATTGAACTCTCCAACAGACCTTGAAATTGGTTCATTCATACCATTATTGGTTCTGCGGCTAGGCTGAAAAAGGAGTGTCTTTCCCTCAGTGGTCTGGTTGGAGCGTTTATGCAAAGTAAGGAGAGCAAATTAAGACACTTAATTTGATAACAAAAAATGTCTCGCACAAAAACTAGATCATGAATAGTTCTACGGGACTTGAGGGGCTGCAAGCTCAAAAGCTTTTGCCTGGCTTTTGAGCTTGGAATTTGGATAAAAATTCCAGCGCATTTTGTAAAAAAACATATCTCGTAAGACGATTCTGAACCTTCTGGATTCTATCAGAAATTGATGATGATGAATTTGGTGAGAGTTCGAGGTTAGATCTTACAAAGGAGTTATATAAAGTAAGAAGAGTGTATGGATCGGAGAAATCTGTTGAATTTCTCTTTAATAATTCTAACATTGAGTTCGCTTTGGCGACTACAGCATCAACATGAGCAACAAATGAAAATTTGGAAGAGAAATTATATATGTTATAGTTGATGATCCTGGGATAAATCCATGCTGGACATTACTTATATGTTCTTTCACCAGAAAATCAAGCTTTAATTTTACTAAGCTTTCTTAAAGTTTAGGAATTGCCGATAATTTTCAGATCCCCCTATAATTTTCAACGATGTTTTTTTAGCCCGATTTAAAAATTGGTATAAAAAAGAAGATTTCCATTCGTCCAAAACTACTCCGGGTGACAATGACAGATTGAAAAAAATAATCAGAGCTAATTTGCACATCTTTTCAAGATAAGGGCAGGAATACCGTCAACACCAGGCTTGGCATTTGGTTTAAGACCTTGTAAGTCTGTTTGGATAGATCCTTTATCGACCTTATCGACTATATTTCCACAAGGGAAGACAAGGTTTACCTGCGAGTTAGAATACACAGATTTAAAGAACCTGACAAAAATTTCAAGAATCTTATTTACATCAGTAGATTTTTCATTTTAAAAGGAATTCCAATTTTGATTGTTGAGCACGATTAAGAATGGACACACTTTGATCATCATCAACATTAAGATGCACATCAGCAATCACTTGTTATGTGCCCCCTGATGGACGATTATGAGCACCATAAAACGCAACGCAACATAACGCCCAATGTATTTCTCAAATTGAACTACGTTTCCCAGTTGTTAGTCTATTCATGATGAAAACTTACCTCAAAACAACCGAGAACTTTCAAATCCGCTGTCACAGAAAACAGTCAAATTAAAGTTATCCGCATCTAAAAAAAACACCCCTTGCAATATTATTTTTATGATTACATTATTGTGGTATTATGTAAAATTAAGCGTATTGTGTTTAATTATTTTTGTATTAGTTGGATATTTTATACGATTTTCGACTTTAAATTTTAACTAATTTGAAGACGGTCATTCTTATATATTTTGTAACGTTCCCATACCAAATGTCATTAACTGTACCAAGCTTTTCTCATTTTACGTAACTGCTTAATGTGGTCGGGATTGTGGATACCTTTAATGTAACTAACTAAACACATAATCGTATTTTTTTTTATTTTACCTTTTTTTTTTAAATTGTTATTTTCTTTTCAGCAAAAAAAAGTGGCCTTTTAAACGGAATCAAAGACATGTTCGAAAGAGAAGGTACTTTAGCAAGATAATAAAACGAAGTACAATTTTTTTAAATACAGAATATTTACTTAATGCAATTTTCGATTACTGTTCGAGCTACAGGGAATGCTCAGAAATGGGCCGATATTGGTAAAAACACTAAGAATAACCCAAATTTTTTGAAGAAGGCCTTGGCTAAGGAGATAGTTTAGTTCTTCTCTTTACTGAAATAAGTAATAATTTGCTATAATACTCCAAACATCACAAAAGTTTAATAATTACACACAAACATTTCGCCAAACAAAATGAAACAAAAGTTGACCAACGTCACTTCCTTGGGAAACACCTGGAAAGTTTAAAATTTCTTTAGAAATTTCAGATTGAATTTTGACAAACTGCTTTCTTCCCGTAAGGTAACTATTTATAACAAGCCACAATAGCAAATTTGAATGGAAACCTAAATACTATAGCTTTTTATAAGGATGCTATGTGGAACGCTGTCAAAATCTTTGGAAAAATCTGTAACTAGGGAATCGACTTGACATCTTTTTTCTAATTTATGTACATAAACAGAAATTTGTTTGAATTGTCAAGTTCGTTATGGTAGACATACCACTTACAAATCCATGTTGAAAGTCTGAAATGTGAAACCAAACAGAGGTGGACACTTTTTGTGATGATAGCTTAAACAAATTTTGGAATTATTTGAAGTTTAGCTATAAGCCTATAATTTCTTATTTCTCTTTTCGAGCCGGATTTATGTAGAGGAGAAATAAAAGACCACTTCCATCTTTCAAGAAACTCACCATAACTTAAGGACTTATTATTATTGAAATAATTCATTTCCGTTATAAAAAGATATGGAATTAACAAAATGGAAATCGGTACAATCAACGCCACGGTTAACAAAATTGGATTTATTTAATTAATCGGATAACATAACTTAAGCGAAGTCGACTGTAGCTGGTGTTGTAAGTGCTTCCTTCGGCAATATACTCGGCGTTGTTCAGTTTTTTTTTCATAAAGAAATGCGAAAATGTACTCTACTTTAAAATAACAGCTTTGTTTGAAAATGAGCCCTAAAAGAAATATACACAGTGTATGTATTTCCCATTTATTATTATAATTACAATTATAGCACAGCCATGCTCATTTAATGAGCATAAATTTAATTTAAAGTCGAGTGTCACAAACTCTCGTGATCAAAACATCACAATACCAACATATTTATTTAAAACAAACTGAAAGTGTTAAGGCCAACGACGACGAAGATGTGGTGTTGAATCCTTATTCAGGTGTTTATTTACATTCATGGTGGAAGTTTGTAAAGGCAAATAATGAAAAACGATTTCTTCGACAGAAAGTCTCTAGAAACCACAACATCAGGAGCACGATTGTAATTATAATAAATTTCAAAGTAAATTGGATTTTTATTTTTATTTCTATTTTTGTTCCTAGAAGACGGGCAACATACGACGTTTTGTGTTTATAGATTTGATCAAAGGGCAAACATATGCAGATAGAAGACCTACATTGCATTGAAAATAAATCCAAAGCAAAATTACTGTTTTTCTTTTTTGAAGACCTTGATTTTACTTTAAATCAGTTATTATAACACATGTGCAACGGGCATAATATTTAACCAAGTTTCAGACTACAATTTCGAATATTTTTGAAGCCAATAACTCGAAGACTACCTCAGTCATCATATTTTACATTTTTACACACTTCCTAGGATTTAAGTAGGTGAAGTGAACATTTTAGTAATGATACAAAATAATTAGTGAAATGAGAAAATAAATAAACTTACAAAATTATCTGAAGATCGACCTCACTATTATTAAAAAGTCATATTAATTGATATATAAGTGTGAAAAGTTTAAATATCTGGGGTCTATGATAAATAACGAAGCTACTTGTGATGACGATATCAATCATCGCGTAAGCGTAGGGTGGATGAAGTGGCGGGAAAATTCTGCTATCTTCTGTGACCGAAAAATGCCCCCTAAGCTGAAAGGAAGGCTCTACACTTCAGTTGTGCGTCCAGCACTCACATACGGTTCACAATGTTGGACAATGTACAAAAAGTATGAGAGTAAGCTAACGGCAGCTGAGATGAAGATGCTTCGTATGACAGCAGGAGTTACAAAGCTTGATCGAATTAGAAGTACGAAGATCCGAGGAAGCCTTCATGTTAAGAATACCATTTCCCAAAAAATTGAACACGACCGACTCAGTTGGTATTGCCATGTTCAAAGGAGAGATCCTGAGAACCCCGTCAAAAAGGCAATATCATACAACGTTCCAATTCGGAATAAAAAGAAAGGTAGGCCTAAACACTCCTGGTACAAACAAATGCAAAAACACCAGCATTCAGTTGGCCTCAGAAATGGAACAATACAAAACCGGGAGGCTTGCCGCCGATTTCTGAGGTCAACCCGGCGAACCCCACAGGCGGATCACTAGTGTGAAGCAGATACGTGGGAGAGTTATGATCCCCTCGACATCGAGATCATAACAGCGCCGAAACAAAGGAAGAAGAAGAAGATTAATTGATATATATAAATAATTTCTACTGTACATTTGTGTATTCATCTTATTGACAGATAAATTGACTTACAAATCACCGTGTGGTAGGATTATTATAATGACCAAATATTTTGGAATAAAACAACTGGAGATTGTCTGTAAAAATGATATATTGTAATAAATCTTTTGTTTTCATTAAATAAATCGTATAACACTAACAGTGTTTCACAACTGATAACAGTCTGAATGCCAACAATAATAGAATTGATTACAATCAGCCCTATCAGGAGTTTCGCCCGAATAACCTCTCACCCGAAATATTTTTGTTCCCCCGGATTTTAAAAAGCAATCAGGAATTTCGCCCGAACAAGATTTCACTTCGAATTTTGAACTGACGGTTCGAAAAATAGGTATGTTCAGAAAACTGAGGTATCAATAAATTTCCCCATCTCTGTGATGCAAACAGAGAATGAAATCTGAGCTTACTTTTTCCTTGTTTAAAAAAAGCTCGAAATAAATTCGGTTTTGCATTTTCCTGTTAAAATAGTGTCCATTGAGTGCAATGATACGATTTTTAATTCTTCTCCAATCGATTTATTGAAGAAAAAATATTTCTGAATTTGCGGATACATACAATTTCCCTCTCTGTTTTTAATCATGAAGACTATTCGTCTTCGATACATGAACAAACCTAACAATCTGACTTTTTGTTTTGACAGTTGACAACCAGTAAGAATTAAATCAAGCGACGAATAAAAAAAATTGGTTTGGTTGATATTTTTATTTAAAAGAAAAAAAGTGTAATCTAAAAATGTAAATGATAAACTAAAAAAATCATTCTAAAGAAATTAAAACGCAAAGCATGACTATGCATTTCCTGTTGCTTGAGGAAGATGTAATACTGCGTTGAAATATTCGGAGGCAGTTAGGAGACCACTCAAATTCGTTGCAGTTACCTGAACCATTGTAAGAATGAAACTATACATTCAACTTCTTTAATATCTAACTATAAATAATTTTCAGATTTCAACAGCGCTATAAAGTACCTATTTCTACCTGATGATAAAGAAATATTTAAATTATACTTCTTTACTTTCTTTTATATTAAAATAAAGATATGTTTTACATGATTCCTCTTGTTATTTTTTTATTCGCCTCCAAAAAAGAAGTGAACATTTTAAATGTAAATCGTATTGCATTTCACCCGAATTGAATGCTCCTAATAAGGGGAATTTTTCGAACATGAATTTTTTTCGCCCGAAACTCAAAATAAGGGAAAAGAAAAAAGGGAAATTTTTCGGGTGGAATGACATTCGGGCGAAACTCCTGATAGGGCTGAATATGAATTTATTTATTTATTTCGTCATTCAAGTTACATAACTTTATAAAGACTGTATACATAATTTAAACTAAGGAATAAATAACATATTTACAAAGTATTAAAATAATAATATTTATAATGAATTCAAAATATCTCTTTTAATATTTATCCTACTTTTATTAAAATCAATGATAAGATCAAAATCATTTAAAGCAATACATGAACTAGTAATTGCATTACGTTTTGCATAACTTGTACTATGATAAAGAATATATTCGAAATTTCCATCTCTAGGTCGCAAAAAACGAGAAGGTACATAAATATAGTACATTGAAAGTAGCATCGAACAGTTAATATTTGAGTTGAGGATATCAAAAGCAAAAAGAGCAGTATATAGTTTCCTTCTGAGTGCTAGGGGTTTAAAATCAATAAAGGCACATCTGATCTCATAAGACGGAAGATTTGCATTTCTAAATGTTTTCCGAAAAGTAAACTTGGTAAACCTTTTCTGAACTTTTTCAATACGAAAGATGTTCGTTTGAGTATAAGGATTCCAAATAACGCAACAATATTCTAACAATGGATTAATACAGAGTCTTAAGAGTGTAAGGATCTTCATAACACTTTGAATTTCTTATTATGAAACCCAACATCGAATTTGCTCTGGAGATAAATTCATTTTAGTATCAAAAATAACTCCAAGGTCTTTTTGACTCATTAATCAATTTAGGTATTGACCATCAATTTTGTAATTAAAACAAATAGTATTGACTATTCTTGCATAAGTTACAACACTACATTTATTATTTTTGAAATATAATCCATTTAGATCACACCACCGAACTATATTATTAAGATCATTTTGAACTTTACATGCATCTAGTGGAGATTTAATGCAACTAAAAATTTTGAGGTCATCGGCATACAATAAATACTTTGAATATGAAATGTAACTAGGCAAATCATTTATGAAAAGAATGAAAAAGAGCGGTCGAAGATGGCTGCCCTGAGGTACTCCGGAAAAATTTTCGATTTAATTTGACTGCATATTACCAATTTTGACGTATTGTTTTCGAACAATTAAATAACTATTTATCCATTTAAGAAGTGAGGAGTGAAATCCAAATAATTCAAGTTTTTTTACTAGAACATTATGTTGTACCCGGTCGAAAGCTTTCGAAAAATCAGTATAAATAACGTCAACTTGATAACGGATTTCTAAACTATGAAGACAGTAGTTAGTGAATAAAGATAAATTAGTTGTTGTCGATCGTCCGCTCATAAACCCATGTTGGTTTTCAGAAATATGATTTTTAATCAAATTATAAATTTTGTTTTTCACTATTGCTTCAAATACTTTAGGTATCAGCTGGAGGTTAGCAATTGTCTATAATTTTCAACAGCAGATTTCGATCCAGACTTATGCAGAGGATTTATCAAGGAATGTTTCCAAGTATCCAAAAATACACCTTGTCTTAAAGACAAATTGAATATATGTATAACAGAGTGGGGCAGCAAGATGTAATTTACAGTTCTTTAAAAGAAGCGGTGGTATATTATCCGGTGCAACAGAAAAACTGTTATCAAGAGATGACAGTGCTTCCAATACATCATCGATAGATAAATGCAAACAACCAGACTCAATACTAGAATTATAGCTATTAACTACTTGATCGTAATTAAGGTTTAACTCAATAAAATTCGATTGAAAAAAAGAGGCAAAAAGGTTACAGATAACATTTAGATAATCAGAAGAGACGCCATTATACGACATGTTAGCTGGAATCCCTAGCGATTTACGTTTTGTATTTAGAAATGACCAAAAACATTTAGAATTATTTTTAATCTTCGACTCTTATAAGTAAACTTTTTCAAAAATTCTTTTCGAGTTTGATAAAATTTTTCACGAAAAACATCCGAAATCTTACTTTTCTTATGAAGATTATTCATAACATCTTTCAACCTCGATAGACTTTTGTTAAACCAAACTGGTCTTTTCGAATTTTATGAATAAAATAATAGGAACGAAATTTAAAATATCAGAATCTGAAATGTTCCGAAACATAGTAAAAGCTAGCTGGAGATCATTACAGTTAAAAAGAAGTTGCCAGTCAACTGAGGGTTGGGGTCGAAATTCGGTATGGGTCATAATTCTGCTTTCAAAATTCTGCATGCCAAAATTCTGTTTTGCATAATTCTGTTTGTACAAAATTCTGGATATCCAAAATTCTGTATTACAAAATTCTGCATTTCAAAATTCTGTACGTTCAAAATTCTGCTTTCAAAATTCTGTTTTTCAAAATTCTGTTTTTAAAAATTCTGTAAATATGTTGTGCGCACTTTTTTACATTATCAAAACGATTTCTCTTTTACAACATATTTACAGAATTTTTAAAACAAGAATATTTGTTATGGAAAATACATAATTTAAACATAATAAGAATATAGTCGTATAATATATGTATACACTTAAAACGATTTTAATTTTAGTACCTACTGACAGGATTAAAATCATAAATCATATGTTATCATATTGTTATACATATTTTTTGACGTGAATGGTTATTTTTCTTAGACAGAATTTCATTGCTCAGGAAACAGAATTTTGCACATACAGAATTTTGAAATACAGAATTTTGAAAAACAGAATTTTGCATTGACAGAATTTAGTAATACAGAATTTTGGACAAACAGAATTTTAACCATACAGAATTTTTATAAAAAAACAGAATTTTGACCAAACAGAATTTTGAAAACCAGAATTATGACCCGCTCCCTCAACTGATTTTAAATAATTATTCATAGATATAAAATTAGCATTTTTAAAATTATACTTCTGCTCTAACAATTCTGAATCATTTCTGAATTACCAAGTTTAAAATATAACATACATATATCACTGTCAATTGAGATATATGTACAATACCAAAACAAAAATTTGACATTCCACGTCAAACATTAAACGAGACACTTGCAATATGGTCCTCAATCATTTCAACTTACGACATTCAAATAGGCGTAACCGAAATATTTTAAAAATGCAGATCAGCCCTATTGCGAAAGAAATATCTAATCCCTTATTGAACACACCAACTATTAACCGATTGACGATTAACAACATTTAACAATTGAATTCGAATTCTGTGTTTTAAAAATTATTTGATAAAATCCAGTGCTTTTGTGAATTTCCACGAAAATTTTTCATTTTTGTGACAGGAAAAGAGAAGTAAGTTTCCAATACTATAAAGCCACCTTTATCGTGGAAAACCGCAATGAGTTCAAGCAAGCCTAAAAGAACTTTAATAGTCATATTCGACGAAACAAATTTTTGCATGACCAACAATTGAGGCAAAAAATACTAGAATGTCCCAAAGGTAGTAAACATTTTTGATCATTCTTAAAAGATTTACTAAATAGAACTTTGCCTTCGGTTCTACCGCTAGTCTTCAATGACACTCCATTTGGCAGCTCACAAGAAAAAGCAAATTTGCTTGCAGCACAGTTTGTGTTAATTTGACACTGGCAGAAAGTGACACTTGTAAATGAGAGTATGGGAAGTGTATGCAAGTGTACTGAAGGATTTTAATTTATTCGAATCCGCTGGTCTGTATAATATCACTCCTATTGTTCTGGAGAGGTGTTCTTCAACGCTTAAAAAAGCTTTGCGTAAGCTTTTCCATCTATCCTCCTCTCCTGGTCTCTTTCAAAGTGAATGGAAAACAATATTTGTGCAGCCTGTCCCCAAAATTAGCGAATCTTCTTGCCCATCCAACTATCGTCCAATTGCACTAACGTCTCCTCTTTCCAAGTCATGGAAACGTTGATAAATAAACAGATAAAGAAATATCTTGAAGAACGACAGCATCTCGATGATCGTCGTCAAGGCATTCGTAGAAATAGCTCTACTCATGATCTGATCCGAATAGTGGCACAAATCTTTACATCATTTTAGAGAAAGTATAATTTATTGCACTTTATATGTCAAAAGCGTTTGATAGGGATTGGCATCAACTTATCTCGAAAATGCATGTGCGCCAGGGTTCCGTTTTGTTTACGACTCTCTTTCTCATATTCATCAATGATTTTTTGTCCGAAACTTCAAAACAATTTAATAGATTACCACAGTACTCTCAGATTCTCATGCTCGTTTCGTCAAATGAGGAACCATAAACGCGTAGAATTTAATGCTTTAAAATCTCAGTGTTGTCCTCTGTTGTTAAAGCTAAATCCACAGTTCATTTCGTAATCCATGTGCGGCACTTGCATTAATAAAACCGAACAGCACTCAGTTCTCGATATGTACATCACAGTCCACCTTACATGGAATAAACAGATATTTGACAAAAACACTGCCAAATGTTTAGGTTTTCTTGAAATTTTTCACCCACTCTAATCTGGCTGTAATCTATGAGGTGCAATTCACTTATTTGTACAAGTACTCAAATAACCCACTTGAGTCTTGAATAGAATTCAACAAGGGGCTTTAAAAATTGTATGTGCTGAAGTATAACAGAAACATTCTTTCATTACTTTTCCTTCATTTTAAAAACAGTGTTCTATTGAAATTCCTCCTCAAAGCAACTCAAACAATGTAATATGTAAATGTAAATGCTCATCGCTTTACCCTTGAGTCAAAATTCAGACGTGCTGTTAAATTCAGAGAGATTCTTGCTTTGGCTCCACTACACGAATGTGGAATGCTTAACCCGACTCAATATTTCTCTTCCATTACGATATTTAGACATTCAAACCTAATGTGCATATCCTTTTGAATCCTCTCTAACTTTCCTAAACGCTCGCACTGTGCTTAAACAGTTTAAGGGTAGTCATAATCCTGCTGTGTTTTTTCCGGATTTCATTGTAAAAAAAAAAATCAAACTCTTGCAATCTTACCTTAACCCTGGATTTCTTAACGCATTTGCTAAGGGTTCTATTTTGGGGTCTTTTGCCATTTTTACTCTATGTGAGAGAAATCGTTCAAATCACAAAATATTCTATCGTCGATATGTTTCCTGAACTTAAACATCATTCAACATTGGGGAGTCAAATACAGATTTGTAACTTAATCCAAGAAAGTCAAAAACTCTTTGCATTTTAAACCTAGCTATTTTCTTTGTTTAGTCGAATTACCAAGTGAAAGCGCAAATTATTAGAGTTGTAATGCAATGATGTATTCATACAAAGACATGTTACAATTTAAACAGACGAATAAAGGGTCTATTCACAGGTTTATTCAAAGAATCGGAATTTCGTCCAAAACCCTCAGAAAAAAACAAAAAACTGCTACTCAAAAAACGCAATTATTAAATAAGGATTATCAGTTATTTCTTGCGACTTATCGGTACTATAAGGCAAGTTATGCATTAGTAAAAAAATCTAGCTCGAGATTTTGATCAAAGTTGACATTACGATGATAGCGAAGACTAAAAAAGTGGGTCTCGCAATTCTGTCTGTCTGTCTGTCTGTTCGACTACAGCCTAAACGGCGCGGCCGATTTTCTTTAAACTTGGTACATATCATTTTTAATTTTTTACTCCCACACGTTTTTGCCTTTTTTTTAAGACCAAAAATAACGGTACCTGCCATACGATTTTTTTTTCGAAATTTTATAAATATTTTTTTTTCTCAAAAACTCTTCGACAGATTGAAAAAATAAAAACACAAAAAAATTTCATTTAGTTAAAGCTCGGCATGGAGCCATTTTTTTTGTTTTTGATTTTCTCGAAAACGGTACAACCGATTTTGATAATTTTTTTTTGCTAGAGCTCAGCAAGAACTTGAATAGAATTGTGTTTTCAAATTTTTTTTTGGATTTGAAAAAAAAAAATCAAAATTTTTTTTCACAACTCAAATATTTCGAAAACCACATGCTAGATTTTTTTTTAAACTTGATAAAAAAAAATTCTCAATATAATCTACAAGATGTGAGAAAATAAACTTAAAAATAAAGGTACCCACCATGCAAATGTTAAAAAGTGGTTTTCAAAAATCGCGTTTTCTGGAAAACGACGCCTAGAATTTTGATAAATTTTTTTTGCTTTCAATTAATTTCTACGATCTTTAATTAAATAAAAAAAAATTTATACGCTTCTAAAAAGTTTTAAAAACATTGCATTTCAAAACTTTAAAAAAAAATATTTTTTGAATTTTTGAAAAAAAAAATCATTTATTTTAGAAAATTCGATATCTCAAAAACGACTTTATATTTTTTTTTTGCAAATTTAATTTTCATTCGTATGATAATAAAAACTTAAAGTTGGCGTACCAAATTTTTTTCTTAAAAATGTTTTACAAATTTTGTATATAAAAGCTTTTATTTTTTAAGAAACCACTACAACGGCTTATAATTTTTGTTTTTGCATAAATTCATATTTGCATAGCATTCTGTTTTTATCCCTTCCACCAAAATGATTTAAAAAATAAATTTGATCTTTATCAACAGTTTTCTCTAATAACATTCGTTTTTAAAATTCCTAGTCTATTACAAGGAGCAAGTTCGTGCGACCCAGTCGTGCATTTTATTTTTCAATTTGTTTCATTTCATAAGAAGTTCATGCATATGTAGAACATACCTATATTATATTACTCTATATTATCAAGATTGCATAATGATTGTTCAGAACAAATTGCAAAAAGTGAACTAATTTTCCAATTCAATAAATCTTACCAATTGTTCTTTCTCAAAATTCTTTTGTGGCTAAAATTATCTTCCGTGGTGTACACACTTTCGAAAACCAAATGCACCTCTGCAATTGTAATCGTCCTGAAAAGTAAAAGAAATCTATCAATTTGAAACTTTTAATTAAACCGAGGGTTTTGCTTAACAGCTTAACTGTGCTTTGATTTCGCTATAATTCGCGTTGTATATAATATTGTCCTCGTTTGATAGTGTAAAAGGATGCTTTTTATCTCCGGCAGAATTCGATTCGTTCTTATTTCTGGGATGAGTTCAAGCGGATTTCTCTTTCAGCATGGTTGCAAAGCTGAAATTGAACCCAGAATGAAACAACTTCTGTATCTACTTACATAGAATCTATATGTGTAAACAAACATATATAGCGTTATTTCATGACATGGCCCCTTACATTACACATTTTCCCCTTTGACATTGCAGTATCATGATGGCATGTCTGGTCGCAGAAACTTTCCTCTTGCCTTGGGGTTTCGACAATCAAAAGAGCATAATACTGTGCACTGTGTTATTAAGGTACAATGCTGGGAGACTTTTTTTGAAAATATTTATTTCTCGTATCTGTACCTGAATTTTTTCAAAAAATCAAATATTTAAAAGACATCGGTACCATTGAATAAAAATTGAAAACGTTAAAGGTTTCAATTATTCAATGTAAGAAGATTTTAAGGAAGTAAAAACCCAACTGTATTGGCCTTCTTAGAACCTTCCAGTAAGTATGAGTATGAAGCAATTGCAACTTCTTCCAAACTTTTTACTAAAAAGCAAAACATATGACGTTTGAAGTCCCAACGAATTTCTATATTATTCTCATCGCCTCTCAATCAAATCGAAGATTTCATGCAAGCCCAAAGATTTAAAAATTATTTTACTTAAACATGTTGCACAGTACTGTATGTGTAAAGTGGGAAAAATTATGGCATTAATTTTTTCCATTGCCTTGAGCATGGACACATCCTGGAATGAACTTTTTTTATTCAAAAAAAAAACACTTTGACATAATATTGCCATTTTAAAAATGTTCACAGCACATTGAACACGATTTATTCTTAATTACATATAAAATATTTATAAACAATTTATTTTAAGAGCTCTTGACAATAAAGATTAAGATGTCTTCTATGAGCAAATTGCGAAAATCATTTAAAATCTCTGCAATAGTGACAAAAAAAGGAAAAAATAGATTAAATTTTCCTAATGTGAAATTAGATAATAATTAAGTATACGCCCGAGTGACTCCCATTGTTTTAGTTGTTTTAATAGACATATCTGCCTAGTTTTGATATTAAATATTTACTTAAGCTCTCAAATGAAAAAAGTACAGTTTTTCTAAAGTTTGAGACAGAACTTGGATAATCAATTAAACTTCAAGAAACTTAGTATGGTGTTTTCATTTACAATGCAAATGAAGATTAACGATGAAAATGTATGAAAAGAATCTATACAAATATTTATGAGGGAAGGATGTTTTTTGAGGTGAAGATGGGGAGGCTGTTGTGCATCAAGATGAAGAATTTATGTACTTGAGCTTAATCAAAAGATATGACACATGATTTTGAGGTACTTTAAAATGGATGACTATTTTTGTCAGTACAACAGGCAAATATTATAAGAAAAATTTAATGAGTTCAAAGCACACGATCTCGGTGGCTACTTCACATCGTCTCTGTGTCGGATAGTTCTTCATTTTTGCTTCTTGATGTACGCGTTTGTCACCGTCGTTGAAGATGGTTTTTTTGCCGAAACAGGGTTTGCTTCCAACTGCACGCTATTGCTGCCGCTATTACTTGCCATGGTGGTTTGTTCTTACTGAAAACAGGAAAATAAACAACAGAGAACATGAAATGGCCGTCATGAACTGTCAAACCCAGCTCTATTGAAATCCGATTATTTTCTTTATTTTTGACTTATCGTTTTGTAAATCGACTGCAGCCCTAGGTACTCTTCATCAAATGATCGATTTCTTCTTGTAGTTTTCCAACTGGCAAAAAGGGCACGTATTACAAGACGGAGATTATTTTACCCACAATATAAACTATAAAGGTTTTCCTGCCTGACCACTCCTTGGAAATAGTGCATACAAGTAGCAATTACCCGTTTGCTTCACTGAGTTCTTAGCTGGTTTTCAGACTCTGATATTCAGTGCTATATATCGGTAAACATTAAAACTTTCGATATGCGTGAATTCATTATTCTAGAAATTTCAGTAAAAGATTCAAATCATAATAATGATTGCAATGTGCATTGATAATTTAGATCGAGAAGTTCGTATTCGAGCGGTCTCCAGTCTTGATTCTCCTGAACGTTTGATTTTGGCTCGAGTGCTTTCTAGTCTTGCCCCCCCTTTCAATGTCTCTTCAGATGTTCGGGTTTGATCAATGCGTACTTTAGTGACGTTCAGTCTTGATTCTCATTTGCAATATTTCACATTAATTGAAATTATAAGATACAATATTTAATCGCATTCAACGTTATTTTATTTATTTGGGTCCCCTTCAAATGTGACAATCACTATTACCAGATGGATAGGTGAAAAACTAAACACAAGAACGTTGGAAATACACGCAGGACAAAATTTTCAAAAAATCATCGCAACAAGCCGCTGTCTTCAGGAAGGAGTACTGTCACACTTGCGATGGAGTCTTCTTAAATTGCTAGTAATTTTTACTTCTCAATGAATCGGTTTCCCTGATGATATCGTTATATAGAATCTAAAGAGGTCTGACAATTACTAGAAAAACAATTACCAAGATGCAACTTCTGCCATACATGCAAACTAGCGAAGTAATCAAATCCCAGAAACATGTAAAATATCTAGGAAGTACGATATATAGCAAACTCTTCTGGAATAAACTCTTCGAAATATCTGTAGAGCGAGCCACAAAAGCCCTAATAATATACAAGAGACTTGCGGGCAAATCATGGGGTTGCAAGCCAAACATCTAAAGATAGATATACACTATGAGGGTAAGGCCCAAGTGAAGCTATTCTTCACTTTCACCAAGCCCCACTACATGTGGTAATATGAAGTTCAGTTAATAGAGCTTTCCTAGGATTCGTAAGGGATGGTATTGGGGGGGTAAATGTATATGAACTAGAGAAAGAGACTCCATATCCAAGTCTTCAGTATCGAGTTAACTTGAAATCCCAATAAATGTCATGGTTAAAAAACATAACTTCGAGAAAAACTTTAGACCGTAGTTAAATAGCAAGAAAGAGTGGGTAGGCGAAATAGTGAACTTTTCTCTAAACGTTAATGTCATCAAATGTTAAAGCGATAGATCGAAAACGTCTTAAGATGCAGGTGCAGGAATTGGGCCCAGAACCAAACTTTTTCTGTCGATGGGGCAGTCCACAAACATTTTCCAGGCGGAAGAAAATGATATAGAAAAATGTGGCGGTAGCAGCATTCAAAGCGTTAAACTCCTATGCCAATAGTTCTTATCTGTTATGGGCAGCCTAAACGACCTCGGCGTTCTTTAAATTTCCTTGTTACACATGTTTCATCCAACTGCAATCTTAATGACAGACAATTTTGTATCTCTTACTTATAAGCCGCACTGAGAGAAAATAAATTAAATTAACAAAAAGTCTTAATTTCTTTAATATTTTCAGCGCTAACGAAATATTTAATATTAACAGATATTTCTTTTTAATATCTTCTTGTATTAGCTTAAAAAGTAAATTCACCCCAAAAATCACCAGTTGGCTCTGTATTCAAATGAAGCAGGAAATTGTTAATATTATTTTAACACTTATTTTGAAGAAACCATATTTATTTATTTTTTTTTTTCATTGCATTTTTGTTTTGGAGAACTTACAGTCCTTTTCTTTTTTTTGCTGTGTAAGAAATATCAAAAAACAAACCCATAGTGCCTCCTTTTTTCCACATCCATAAATTTATCATTTCAAATGTTAGTTGCTGTTGCCGATATAAGGATCATCATCAGGTTTCAAAAACGGTCCATCCATCACTCATCAAACTTTGCATGTTTTAGACGCAAACAAAAAACTCTATCTAAGGTATATACTCGTATCATTGTATCATCATTTGCAACTCTTGTTTATGGCATGATGGTGTCCCGATGTCGTGTTTCCATTCAATCAGCTCGCACCGGATATCCGACGAGTTGAGGATTTGGAAACTAAATATGCAAAAATATGAATGTAAGACACAGGTAGAGAATGTTTGGTTATGAATTTCCTTTGTTTTTGGAATTTGATTTTGAAAATTATTTTTGCTGCACATGGCTTTTTGTAACTTTTGTAGATTGTACTGTGTTCTAGGAAGTTTCTTATTGTTTTATTTGAATTTACACATTCTTAACCTTTTTTATTCAAAAAAAAAGAAACTATAATAAATGAATATAATTTAGTAATTTCTGTATGCAGTAAAAAGTCAGTGAATAATGTTTGTATCTTGATTTCCTTTTAGTTAATTGCTCGATTTTCGGGCGGAAAAAAAAGCAATGCCGGGACAAGTACTTGGCCAAACATAACGCTGTGTTCGATAATTTGGATTTAGTGACATATGAGGAGGTTGTTAAAGTGCCAGGTAAGTCAATCAAGAAATTCAAAGAATTCATTCATTTGCGAACTCACTCTTCGAACTTCAAGCATTATTATTAATGTACTCTTTTGGAATGACAAACATATATTTGAATAAATTAAATTCAAGATAAACATATAAAAAGAGGTATTCTTAAAGCTTAAAAGAAATCAAAGAAACAAAAATTGTATTTGAATTTTAGAAAATTGCATAATCGTTTGATTGCATTCTGGTAAAATGATATAAACGACGTAAAGTCGAATGATCCAGTGAACAATTCTGCACATTTACTGAATTTTTTCTTCGACCCGTATATTTTATTATAATTACTAATATTAATTTTTAAAACCGCGAAAAAGTTCTTCAGCAACACGACTTAAACTTGTTATTGAATAGTGAATTGACAAATGAGCCCAACTGCTTCACGAAACTGAAAGAGAAGATAATAAACAACAAGGAAAGTGCAAATAACAACACGATAACTGCAACTACTCGTATTTAATCACCCATTTGAAATGAAACAGAAAAGCGATATTTTAACGTGGAAAAAATCTTCAAAAAACGTGTTTCTTCGACTTAAGAGCTGACCGTGACTGACATCTTACATGATACATGTAATTGGTTAACGATAGTCGAGGAGACGATTGTTTTAATATAATTCGCCCCTTAGGGTTGAAAATAAACAATTTTATTGAAGAAAAGTTAGAATTGAAATTGAGGACAAGAAAATTAATAGGAAAAGAAAATACCTTAAAATTAAAACGGTCGTTTTTCTTCTTGACTTCTAATCGGCTCCAATTTAATAATAATAATAATAAATTAACATTTGATTTTTGATCAGAAATATTATCGATACTCTAAGGCTAAGTCGCGCACTGGCAACTGTGATCGAAATCAAATAGTTTAATCACCAGTTGAAAGAGAACCGCGCACTGACAACTCTTTACTCACGCTCACACTCTTTTCTCTCTTGCGCTTATAGAATGACAACAGCTCAACTGTTGCGAATTAATTTTAGGCAATCGTTTAGTTTGTGTCAGAACACAAACTTTTTAGTTGCTCGAATCGAGTTGCTCTAAGTGCGCGGTGTCCCATATAAGCCCATATGTTTCATTTTAGCAACTAAACAGTTGCGAAACTAAAAATTGAATGTGCGCGCCTGGCCTAATGGCCGGAATTGCCAGTTTTTTATAATTTCGCGCACAAAAAGTATTATGACTATCCTTAAACTGTTGGAGCACAAAGCGAGCCTTTAGGAAAATTGTAAAGGATTTAAAGGAGGGTCTGATGAGATGGAAATATTGAGTCGGATTAAGCATTCCACATTCGTGTAGTACGGCTAAAGAAAAATCTCTGAATTTAACAGTACGAAGAAGGGCTCAATAATAAACTGATGAGTACTCCCTGAAGCGCGATTAATACTGATCAGCTACGTATGTACTCGTATGTATATTCAGAGACTCGTTTAGTTTATCATCGGTTACAAGAACTCGGCTTCCGACGAAAATATTCCACTCCATAGATAATTGCCGATATTGAATCTCAATAAAGCTGTTTTTTCAAAAACTTGACAACCTTTTATACGAACTTAATGACAAAAAATCAGTAAAATTCAATCATGTCGTTCCACTTAGCTACGAGTATCTTAGTCGGGAAGCTTCTTACGTTAAATATAAATATATTTAAAAATATCGAAAGCATATGCATATAGGCCCCCAAACGAATTTGAAGTTTCGCAACAGATAACTTGATTTCATCTAAATGTTCCAAAAGTCTAAAAGTTTGAAATAAACTAAAAGTTCCAAACTACCTTTCACTGATATTTCAACTTAATCGAATGCTTAGAATGCTCATCAGATTACCCTTGAGCTTAACTTAACAAATATAGGTGTTTTTTCTTATATTTTGAAAACTTTACCTCGCTTGATTTGTAATTATCATTGTGATGTACAGGCTTTCAAGACCAATGTGCATCGACATGTCCTATTAAATTCTCTCCACTTTACCTTAACGCCCGAACTGTCTTAACCGTAACATTATGCGGGTATCATAACTCATAACTCCTTGAGTATTTGCTAATTATGAACAAAAATGTATATTCTTTTAGACCATTTTTTATAATTGACTCGTCTTCAAGAAGTGTTCCAATGCTGAGTTAACTCTGAGTTTAATCAAAGTTCATATTCTATAAATTCAGTTTCATTCAATGACGGTTAATGATTCTAATTTCCATAGCGGTATTCGAAGATATTCTACACATAGCAAAAATAAAGCGATCTTAAATTAAAACTGATGTTAAATCTCCAGGATTATGGTAAATTAATTGCAACATGGAACTAGTTTTCGCTCCGATATAGTCGATGAATAAAAATAACCAAAGGTCCTTGGGGGATATTGCAACTAAATTCTATGGAATCAGAAAGACAATTATTGTTGATTCGAACGTGTTGTGAGAATAATTTATCCGGCTCCACGTTCTTGCAGTTATACTAAGCACTTGACTATCCAGGTTGGGGGTTTTGTCGTCGAGGTGACTTCCCGGTCATAAGATAATTAATAAGAAAGACAATTTCATGAATATTATGAATATATTTTATAATTCAAATTAAAGTTCTCCGTCGTTAAAAAAAAAACACTTTGTGTTTGCCTTCCAGGTAGACGAGAAGTTTTGCCTTTAAATTATGCATTTATATATTTTAGAATAAATAATAATTATTGAATCTAAATCTAACACAAAAACCCTAAGTCTGACTAGATTTTCTCAAAGAAAAAATAGAAAGGTATTTTAATCTGTTATACATTTTTCAGTTGCTGATCCCAGCTTTCATCGGAAAACTTTAGTATTATTAGGCGCACATGGTGTTGGTCGTCGTCATATCAAAAACACTCTTATAGCTAAGTATCCAGATAAATATGCTTATCCAATACCACGTAAGTAAAATATTTTTGTTCATATATACTTTAAAAAAAATTGCAACCTCCTTTTTTCCAAAAATTTATATTAAAGATACAACGAGACCTCCCAGGCCAGACGAGGAGAATGGCCGCAGCTACTATTTTGTGTCACACGACGAAATGATGGCGGACATTGCTGCTAACGAGTATCTCGAATATGGTAAGAATGGGTATTTTTGATTTCTTATACAAGTAAAATTGAACAGTATTTAGCTTTATTTTAAACGTGAGAGTATTTTAAAAGAATGACTAGCAGTAGAAGCTTTCATACCTGTACGCAAAATTACTAATTGCATCAAATGCGAATTCTATTCAAAAACTAATACATGCTCTTAATTACCCAAAAGTTGATGTCGTCAATGAATTAAAGAACTTATTTACACGTCAGACCTCATACAAACTGCATACAAATACAGTAGAATTTAGTTACGGGAGAACATTTTCCGTCGTTCAAATCGAATTTCGCTGTATCGAATAATTATTTTCAATAATAAAAATGCATCAAGGAAGTACAACATTTGTATATACATATTTGTATTGTTAGAATACATTTTAGAATATATTTAATAATTTACATAGTTCCTTAACTGGCATGGAGAACAGAAACGTTTCGTTCCCATGCTACTTTCAAACCATCCAAGAACAAGATAACACCCTTTTTTTAGGAATGAAATTTATCAACTGGCGACCTCGTCAGAGAAGATGAAAAATGAAATAATCATAGGTTTGTAAATAGAAAAATGGATTAAACATTACCTAAAACAATACGTCATTCTATAGAATAACTTTTTTAGTACCCCTTGGCAAATTGGTTAGTGTGCTGTTCTGTCGTTTGCCTGAAATATCTCTAACCTATCAGTCTTTCATCATTCCTTCTAATAACAATTGAAAGATTGATGAATATCCATTAACATAAATGTTATGGTTCTAACAATAGATAATAAAACTACTCGCTTTTTTCGTGGTTAAAATTTAACTCACCGACAATTAATGTTTCCAATCGAAACTTGCCGGTGATCAAACAGTCCACGAAGCATTTTGAGGTTGTTTCTCTCTTGTGCTAATTGCAATGTCGAAACACTATTGATGAGTTAGATAACTTGTATTTCTGCAATAGTGTAACACATTATGCAATGAGCTGAGTTGGAGCGACCTCGTTAATGCCTTGCGACCTAAATGCAGGGCATAATATTAAAGATTCGGATACGAGACTTTTATATACAGATCAACATGCTTATTGCAAAGGAAAATCGGTAGATCTACTTTACATTCACTAGCACGAACTATCGAATATTTCCTCCACCATCAATAGTACACTCTGGTTGCTTTTCTTGATAAAGAAGGCGCTTTTAACAACTTTTGCAATCGCACCTACACTATCATATTTGATGGTAGATGGGTTGCTTGGTGAACTGATTAACCAAATGCTGACTTGCAGGGTTATCAATTAAAAACTGGACGGCTTTTCTGCTAGAAAATCTGTCATTAGAGGTTTCTTTGGAACTTGATAGTAAATTCTGACATTCCTGGAAGCAGAGAGCTAGAAAGTGAATGCTTTTGCCGAATATTGAAAGTACCTTAAATTAAAAGAACTCCTAAAAACCGCTTTAAAAAAGATAACAATTTGGGTGGAGTGGTATGGCCTGGGAACCATTTCATCATTCTGAACACATTCGGATCACTTACAAGTCACATTAATTGCACTATCCTAAAACTACGATTCGGTAAAAACTTCCAAGTCACCATTCTTTCAAGATCTTTCTGAAAGGATATGATAAGCGATTATATCCATAGTTATACCTACGGGTCGAAAACTGATAATAGTGTTGTTGAGGGTGTGTACTCAGATTGACTAAAATTATTTCTCTCTTTCCGTCTTCCTAATAATAGTATCGTGTTCCAGGTGGAACTTCGGAACTTATGGCGATTGGCGATTAAAAAAGTCCTGAATCTAAAAATGAAAAAGTTTAAACCGGATTGTGTCATAACCGGACAATGTCTTATAGGCAGAAGGCAACGAGGCTTGGCGTTTATTCAAACGATTTTTGCAGAAGCTGTATGGACTACCAAGAAGTACGAGTACAATCAATTTCTCATCTTCTATGTACATGTTCTACTTAATGCCAAAGACGTACGGTCCATCTTGGAGATATTTTCTTCGAAAAACCCAGTGATCTAATTAATATAGACATTTATAGACTCTCTCGCTTCATAGGGGTGGCCGTGGCGCGATGGATGTGTGCTCGCCTGTGAACCTCATGATCACAGGTTCGATCCCTGCCGTCGTCTATGTCGTTTTAATTCCATTAAAAACCTTCTAAAATTGTCATCAATGGGTTGCTGGTTTACTCCTTACATGTTGTTCAGGCATAACACTAACAACATGTAATTGAGTTAAACTAGTATGCCTAACAAGGATGAACACGAATAAAAAAAAAATAATGTGAATTACAAGCGACACAGAAATAAGACACGGCATTCTCCGCTTTAGTTCAGCCGCCATCCCTGGAGATAAAATATCTGAGACTACAACCTTCAGTCTCAGAACATCGTGCCACACATCTTTCCTATCCTTCTTTCTCTTCTTAACTTCACGCCCGCGCTGTGTTGAAACATTTAAAGGGTAATCTAATCCCTTGAGCGCGGGTAGATTATAAAAAAAAAAAAAAAAAAAAATATGGAGCTCCAAATTGTTCAACAAGTAGGCAGAAAATCTTTAGATTCATGCGGCATCCCAATGGAGCAATACTGGTCTAAGTGACCTATCTGCTACACTGACAGCCACTTAACCTAACTCGAACTGTCATACAGAAACTTCTACTGCTTTTGACTCTTGCGAGAAAGTGACAAATCGTCCATGGCAGAAAGTCCCCTCCATTCCTGCTAACAGGCACACAGGAATCGTTGAGAGCTTTAATCCACTTGTTTTAGGCTCCTTACGACTCGTTGACTTCTTATTCATTTTTGTATTGAATAGCTTTCCATAAAATAGGCTTTGATGAAAAAACCTTTTCTTTTCTTTAAAAACGTTTTACTTGTTTATCCTGTTGAAAACGATAGCCTTATAATACCGTAAACTGTCCGAAAACTTGTGGTATTTATTTGAAATCTATAATGCAAGCATTTTTTTAAATACTTCTTCTCTCAATACAATTTAATTTTTCTTTAATTTATTATAATTAAAAAATTAAATCTCACTTAACGAAAAGAAAAACTTTATAGAAATAAAAATTCTGCATAAAGACTTCACAAAACAGAGGCACGAAGACAAGTTTATTTCTACTTTCATTAAGCCAAAAAGAAAAACTTTTTAAATCGTTTCCGATTTCAAATAGTTTTTTATTCTTCAACTTTTTCTATCAAAAGGAATTTCTTTTCTTTCAGAATTCATTTATCATTTGTTTAGAGATTTTGAGGTACGAAGTTAGGTAAATTTAAAATGCCCCAGTTTAGGTGACCTGTATCCTGTATAATTATTATTAATTGTTATTCATGTCACCAAGTATCCATGAAAAATTGAAATGAAATAGGTCAAATAATGGATTCAGGTTTGTTATTTTCGAATTTGTTCGTTACTGAATTTAATGGTTGGACGTTCTTTTATAATAATTATACTTGGTTACAATAGATATGAAGTGTTTATTCGGTTTAATCAAATCAATTTTTCTTTGATATGGACTACTGAATACTGTGAATACTGTCTCTATGATTTATTATATGAGTGGCATATGAAGATTCAATAGACCCAACAATTCAAAACCCAACAATTTAACGTTGTTCGCGACTATTACTCATACAAATTTATAACGTTAATCTCTAATAAATCTTGTTCTATAAATCGAACTAACCTATACTCATATCGTGCTAAAGTATTGTTCGACCCTTGAATTTGTTCTCATCCTTTGATCCATGCTTCAAAGAAACGTTGTGTCTGAAAGTGTGTTTGGGTATAAAATGTTAATACATATTTTGTCTACATAATTGCCGGCGGCGTTTTTGTTTTAATGAGGATAATAAAACCAATTCCAGATCCAGACATTGTGATTCGCGATGAAATTTTCGTTAAAAGCCAGGCAAATGAAATTGATACCTTAAAATTGATTCCAAATAGCTTCATTGAAATATCTGTAAGCAGTATCAATTAAAAGAACATTTATGAAATACAAACTATAGTACACGTTTCAGAGGACTAGAAATGTCTCCTTTTGGGAGCATATAAGGAGTCTCGCGGTTATTTTCCAATTTTACTCATTTTAATTGGTGTAAGCAGATTATAGGTTCGTTTGCGTACTCGCAAAATTTACGAATTTGTATACAAATCAATGAATTTAAGACAAATCGTGTTCGCGTATGCAGAAAATGTTTAGTTATCACAGAAGAGTACACTGATGGAAAAATAATGATTTCCTCATTCTATGAAGGAAATCTTCGGGCAGAAATATGAGTTCTGTCAGAAGCCACTTTAATAAAGTGTGTTTAAATTTTAAGGGCCGATGTTGATTTTAGGTAATTATTGTCATTTCTTTTTATTATGATAATATTTGTATGGTTCAATTATGTATGGAACAAAATATCGGCCAAATGGCCGTCGCGACCTCGGCGGCACACCTCCATCCGATGGTCCAAATTTTCGATGACGCTGAGGCATAATTGAGGTTCTATGCCGTTAATGTGCCGAATTATCTCATCCTTTATCTCTTGAATTGTTGCTGGCTTATCGACGTACACCTTTTCTACCCAAAAGAAAGAAGTACAACGGTGTCAAATCACATGATCTTGGCAGCCAATTGACATCGCCATCACATGAGATAACACGGCCATTGAATTTGTCGCGAAAAAGAGCCATTGTTTCGTTAGCTGTGTGGCAAGCGGCACCGTCCTGTTGAAACCACATATCTTCCACATCCATGTCTTCCAATTTGGGCCATAAAAAGTTCGTTATCATCTCATGATAGCGAACACCATTCACAGTAACTGCCTGAACCACATATCGTCCACATCCATATCTTCCAATTCGGGCCATAAAAAGTTCGTTATCATCTCACGATAGCGAACACCATTCACAGTAACTGCCTGAACGGCCTCATTTTGGATAAAATACTGCCCGATGACGCCGCCAGCCCATAAACCGCACCAAACAGTCACTCTTTGTGGATTATCATTCGCCCAAATGTGGCAATTCTGCTTATTGACGAATCCACTGAGGTGAAAATGTGCCTCATCACTGAAGATGATTTTCTTCGAAAATTGATCATCCACTGTTGCCATTTCTTGCCACCATTCTGACCATTGACGACGCTTGAAATGGTCAAGAGGCTTTAGTTCTTGAGTCAATTGCACCTTGTAAGCGTGTAAATGCAAGTATTTATGCATAATGTTCATCAACGACGAGCGTGAGGGTGCAATTGTTGAGTACGACGACAAGTTGAGGTGGACGGCTCTTCAGCCACACTATCGCGTACAGCAGCAATATTTTCTGCAGTACGAGCTGTAGGAGCATGCACTGGTGTTTTCAGACCTCCTACAAACCCGGATTGCTCAAATTTTTGCACGATCTTTCCGATTGTACGCACATTTAGACGATTAAATTGACCGAACAAATCACGAAGTGCACGATATGCATTTTGATTTGAACGCCCATTTTCATAATAAGCCTGAATAACTTTAACGCGTTGCTCGATTGTGTACCTACCTTTCCATGGTTCAAATTGAGTTAGTCTGAAATTGAGAAATGTCAAATGAAATGCAAAAAAAAAAATTTGACGTTTAGGTGTGGTTCACATTCAACATCGGGCGTTACAATTTAACCACCCTTTATTTAAAAGAACATCTCTTCAGAACGAAAAAATGGTTTTTGACTGCAAATTATGAAAATTTTTACTAATTAATTAATATTTTATTTAAACTGATAGATTTGTCCAAAGCGTTCCTCTATTATTTTTCAGCTTCACTTCTCTTTAAGAGAATTTCCCCCCTCCTCAATTTTTGACAGGTTACGACGAATTTTACTCCTATAATTGTATAAAATGGATAGTGACATTTTTTTTGAAATATTCACAATTTGCTGATGGTTGATTCACAATGGCAAATATGACAACCAAATAAGCAATAGAAAAATGAGGATTTGATTGGTGATCGGCATTAATAATCAGGGACGTCCATATTTCTATATCTATACAAAAAACTAAATCTGGGTCTTATGAGAAAAAATAAATAAATACGTACATTTAAAGGAGATTGAAAGTTTCATTTCATTCAGTGCGATACTCGTAGAGTAGATGAGTTTGTTTTTTAAAGCTATTTAGGACTTATACAAGAGTACCTACTTCTTTATTTGATTAATGCTACAAATTTCCATGGCAAATCTTGGGATTTTAAGATTTGTTCTTATAGATTTTGAATCAAGCTATTTGAAGGAGTCGGACAAAACGAAGTATTAGGGAAAGCTTCAGATAATCTCGATTAAGTTGTTGGCTTAAGTAAAACAAGAAAATACATTTAGACATTTGGAATGTTGTGCTTCCAAAATAAATATATTTACATGGTGGGTTATTTAGGTTATTTTGACGCTGACAGCTGTTTCCCGCTCAAAATGTTGACAAAAAGTCAGTTTCATAGCTTTGCTCAATAAAATGGGTCGCTTAACGCTTGAACAAAGTTGGGAAATATTAGGCGTATTTTATATAGTGTAATGTATACATAGTGCAGCAACGGAAGTCCGAATAAAATGCTTTTTTGACTACATATACACTTTTACTTTAAATTTTAAAGTTGGAATTCTTTGCATTTATACCCGTGTCAAAATCAGCCGATTTGGAAAAGAAGTAAAATAAATATGTAATTTCTTAAAATAATACAAATTGAAATGAATAAAGATCCAAAACAGAAAAGGGCTATATATAATTTCTGAGTTTCTTTTAGCAAATCATCTTAATTTCGTAGATATTTCAGACTCATTAAGTGAACAAAGTAAAAGGAAACGAAAACTAAAAATGAAATATATACCTACGAATAAACAATCCACTTTTGAATAAGGTAAGGGATGCGTTGGAAAAGTATACGTTTTGTCAAACAAGTGGCAAAATTATTAATAAAATCAAATCTTAATGGCATGTACATATGTACACAAAGTCAAATAAAGTCTCGGTGTCAGAAAAAAATCATTTTCAAGTCCTTTTTAATCGTTTGGCATCGCAGCCATCCTTCGATGAATTTCGTACTCTCACATGACAGATAGGGAACATGCACACGCATTAAGAGGCAACATTTTGACCATTGACTATTAACGTTTACCGTTTAATCGTAAATTTATATTTCAAACCACATAATTTTTGCTCTTGTGAAAATTTACCATAAAATGAACAAATATCACCGAACACATTCTCGAATAATCAGAACCTGCAAATCTCACGAAAAATAAAACAATTTGAGTGTCACTGTAATCCAGATGCTTCAAAACTTTATCAGCACTATTATGTGCACTCTTATTACTGCCTAGTTTATACGCACTATTCCTTTGTTGTTGTTTACTTTGTAAAATTTTACTGCTACTGCCTATACAATTACCAATAAAAAACGACTATTGAAAACGTATTTCCAAAGTGTGTGCTGTGCAGCCCAAACAGTGGGTTTTTTTTAAAAGAAGTTTTAGCAGAAATGAAGCACACACCGCGTCTGCTGTACGCACGCAAGTTTGTGCAAAAAGTTCGTGAGACTGGCATGCTATTAAACAACACTCATGGTCTTCGTTGTCGTTAGGTGCGCACAGTCGAGAATGTGGCTGCTGTAGCTGAGAGGATGAGCCTCAATTCTTATAAGATCTTGTTTATAATGAAGTATTTCTCTTAGTCAAAAATTATTTTATCAAATTTATTTATTTCTAAGTCAGAAATTTTCGGCAGAAAATAGTAGGTCCCCTTCATTGTTTTGCCCACGCTTCTACTTTCAGCTCATACTCATACTCGTTGTCAAATTCACGTCCATCTCCTTCGAAAATCGAAAGTGGAAGGCAAAAGAATTTCTCTATCGATGTAAGAAATTTTGTATCCCTTCTGATCTGGCTAGCATTTATAAAGCGTTTGTACGTCAAAAACTCGAGTATAACTCACATCTTTGGACAGGCGCAGAGCAAACTTCTTTCCACTTTTTGGATAGAATCCAGAACAGAACATTAAAACTGATAGGAAACAGAGCTATCATGGATTCATTCTCATATTTTGAACACCTTCGGAATGTTTCATGTATTTCCTTGTTTTATGGCTTCTTTCACAAGCAATGCTCACTCGAAGAAGCCAGTTGCATTCCTCCCAATCAATCAAAATACCCGTGATACGCGTTTCACTAGGAATGTCCATCAGTTCACTCTCGTGCCTAATTTTGATAGTACCGTCAAGATTATGGCACGGGTTTCTCTTGCCATTTCAATTTGCAAACATTGAAGACCAATGTTCATCAACACCTCCTTTAATCCCCTTCAATCCCACCCCTAATTTAACTATCGACCGTAACATTATAAGGGTCTTTTAATAGACCTTTGAGCGCGTGTGAATTATAAAAAAATGTCTTCTTACACGCAAACAGATATAGTTGAGAGTTGTAAGTCTCTAGGTTAGGATGATGTATGAGCCGAAATTTATTATTTTATTTCTTGATGTTTATTAATTTTACAGTAAAAGCAAAAGATAAATAAGAACGTCTCAGTACTACGCAGATCAATAAGTGATATCCTCATTGTTATAAGGTCGCAAATTATGAGGACTTCCCCAACATATCTCTCTGATACCCAAATCTAAGATAGGACTGAAATAAAGTTGAGCACTTTGCTGAAACTGAATCTCTTTACCAGCTTGGAGTTATTCGCAACACAAGATAATATTGACAATTTTGACATTAAACCACTTGCACGAAGTCGCTATAACAGTCAGTTGCGATCACTGATTGAAACATTCTTTCCTAGTTGTCATCCTGCTTATAAGGTTGTAGATCATGAACATTGCTCTTTGGCACCCAAATCTGAAACTCACGATTGTTATAATTCATATAAAAAGTACTTTTAATCGAATAATAATCCATGCCAATTTTCGCTACCAATATCAGGAATAATATTTGATCATTTTAGTATCAGTGCTTATTGTGGGTTGCAATATTAATGACTTTTATTCATCTGTCATTATCGTCTAAAATTTTATTATTGTGGGCAATTTTCAGTTTTCGTTTCCAAATTAATAAAACATAAGAAAAACAAACCGTACGTCATACGAAAGCGTGAGTATTTTATTGTTTGAACTTAATTATATGAATTTTGTATGAAATATTAATGAAATAAATGTGAGAAAAATTTTGATGAATGCGTTCCTGCAATTGAATAAAAAAAACATTCAAAATACACTCATTTTAAATTAGGCTCCATTTTTTAACTGTCAATAATCAACTGTCATTGTGAAAATGTTTGATAAGTGTAAACTAGTATGTTAATAATTGTGTATCGATAAATACGAGCAGTGCTTGTTAAATTAGTTAAATTTCGTTACAAAACAGTGCATAACCATTCTGGTTATGGTCATCATCAATGAGAATCTTTACAATCTCGTACTGCTAAGGTACATTTAATCGATACAAACTAATCAATTGGACAATGACGGCAAAGTCAGCTGAAAATAAACGGCCGTTGGTAGAGTCTGTTATTTCAAGTTCGTTTGTTCGAAAATAAAGATTATGAAAATTACTTACGATGTCCTCGATATTTCCTTACTTACGACGCGACGTGTCGTTCATATTTCCACGATGGGATTCCTTAAACCCAATTTTTAATGACTCGGCTACACATTTCGACGGAAACAGCCGCTATCTCTCGTTCAATATTTACTCTGAGCTTCTCTTACGACGACGACGCCAGCTTGCTGGCAAGTAAGTACCAACGATTTAATAAATTGCCATGTATAAAAGTCTAGAGGTGTTCAATCAAACGACTTTGGGCGGCCAATAGACAGAACCATTTCTCGATATAACAGGTTCATCGGATAAGTCGTGTGTTACCGTGTTTTGTTGAAACAGCATGGCCAAAAAATGTACGTCAACGCTATTGAAGTTTCCTTAACCGAATCGGAATTTTAATTATTTGTAAAAGTTCTTTGTTCGTGAACTTCTTTACCATAATGAAATGTTATCCTTACAGAATCTTTTGACAGTTTAGTCATTGGTTTTAAGATGCGTTCACAGTGGGAGTTCAAAGCTGTCAGATCCCAAATAATTATAATAAGATAAAAGAAATAACATCGTACCCTAATTGTTAGTTACGAACTGTCACGAAAGGGCTACCACCTCTCGTAAGCAAGTGACAAACTCTTCAATAGTAAAGCCTAATTGACCAGAGGTACTAAGTATTATTTGAATTATAGGTAAAAAATCACAGCATAATACTCTATATAAAGCTTTTGTATCAGATACTGTATGTTTTTCCACTTTTTGTCAAAAAAAAAAATCCACGACTTTTCCTTCTACAAAGTGTCTTCTGTCGTAGTCAAGTATAAAATGAAACCATAGTTGGACAGTCGTGTTGCTCACTGATGCTGTAAATTTACACTTTTTTATTTCTACGAACTGCTTTAAATTTTGGTGAATCTTGCGTGAATTTTTAATACATTCAGTTTCAAAATCCAAACACAAAAACGTAGGTGAGCTTTTGCGGACACACAGTATCCTTTGTCCTCCTATGGCTCTTACTATTCTCACGAATTGCACTCTAATAAATAGGACCATCGTGATTTGTTTTAACAACCATAAACTGCTCGTCCGCTAACCTAATCCACCGCAAAGACACAAACTTTCAACACAAGAGAGCCGTTTTTATTGCATTTGCTAGTCGTCCTTCATCTAACTTGATTTGAGTTGTTGAACATGCAAATTAAAATCCTAAGTATCTCTCCAACTGATCTGAATTGCAACTCCTATTTTGTATTCCTCCCCATCATCAACAGGCACTCACGAGGACGCAATGTACGGCACGAAATTAGATACAATACGACGCATTCACACTGATGGCAAAATGGCAATATTGGACGTGGAACCACAAGCGCTTAAAATCCTTCGAACTGCTGAGTTCACTCCGTATGTTGTGTTTATTGCTGCTCCATCATTGCAAAACATCGCCGATGTAAGTTGGAATTTCTAATTTTGTTTTTTTGTTACCAAATTTTTGTATCTTCTTTCCGACAGTATGATGGAAGTCTGGAACGTTTGGCCAAAGAATCCGATATGCTGCGTCAGGCGTATGGTCATTTCTTTGACTTGACAATAGTCAACAATGATATTGGAGAAACAATAGCAGCACTGGAGAACGCAATCGATCGAGTTCACACCACAGCACAATGGGTACCCGTGTCCTGGCTCTACTGACAAGACAGTGAGCTAGAATGTCCGGACTGTTTGGAAGGATGCGATTGTGAATGTGAATTGGTTGACTCGCAATATAATCTTAACTAAATCGAGTCGCAAAAGCTTTTTCAACAAAAAAAAAATATTTCTGTTAAGTTTTTTTTATTTATAATTTTTTTTCTATTTAAAACCTCAAAGTAACTTTCATTCCACTAAATCTTATGTCTAAGTTTTATCGATTTTAAGAAAATAACAATTAAAACTTAAAATAATATTTGGATTCTATAATTCACTGAACCCTAAGTAAAAAACAAAAAGAAAACAAACTATTTTTCCACAACACCCAAAAGTATACCAATATATAATTTTATAAAAGCAATGGACAATGAAAACTCATTTCCGAAGAACAATCGCACTTTTATTCTTCAAAAAAACAAAAACCAAAAAAACGACGCAATAACTAAAAGATGAAAAATAAAAACATAAGAAAATTAGAGTTTAATCATAAATAGAGTGAGCACACATATTACCTAAAAAATAAGTAAAACCACAAAATCACATTCTATATAGACTTTGGAGTAGATTTTGGAAAAAAAAAAATTACAAAATAATATTAAAACAACTATTTACTCAGGACGAATTTCGAAAAATTCGCATTGAACGTATCAAGATACAAATATAAAAAAAAACATGCTGAGCTGTGAAAGAATGGATTCCTCTTGGGTAGTTTTTCCTTTAATTGTTTCAAAACGAAGCTTAAGTCATATTTATATCAAATATAACTAGTTTTATAATAAAAATACATAAACATGGAAACCGAAATCTTTCAATTGAATTGAGATCATCCATTTCAATTCTTTTTAAATCTAGTATTTTAATTTGAATACCTGAGTGGTCTTAAAACCGTTTAAAGGCTTCAGACTTCCAGCTTTAAAATTAGTTAAGTGAAAACCGAATACAGACATGTCAGTGAATTCATTTCCTTTGTGTCTTATGCTTTACATTCTATTGAATTCTCAAATTCCATTGGCACGAATCGAGTGATTCCAAAAAGAATGAAACCATTCAACATATATATTTAAAATCGTAAAACTAAAGGAATTCCCACTCGAAAGATTGCATTCCTTAACAGCTTTGGCTCAATCATATAGACTCACAAAAACTTTTCATAATACCAGGTTTAGAAACCATATTATGATTTAGTTGTCCTTTATTTTAATATTTATTTCTTGTACTAATTTTCCAATTACCACAATGAAGTAGCGAATCAAGACATCCAAACATTCCATACACAAGAAGGGGTAAAAATTGAGGCGTGGCGCGATAAAGAGTTTATAATTAAATATAACAAAAACATATTTATCAAAAAATAATAAAATCTTAAGCGCAAACCAACAAAAAAACATAAACATTCTATAAGAATTAAAACAAATTTAAATGAACATTTAAAACAAAAATAATAATTACAATTAACATTCCCAGCACAAATTAAACCAAAAATTAAAAAAAAAACAACCCTTACCTTTATGATCGGGTTGCGCATGTATTTTGTTTTGTTTTGTTTGAGCGAGGGGCGTGCGTGAATATAATTAATTTATGATGAATGAAAAACTCAAACCAATGTTAACATTAAATTTAAAAATAATTAAATATTTAAGATAATACATTTTTAAAAATAAATTTAAAACCAAAAAAAAAATTGAATTTAAAGTGGAAGTGAAGAAGAGATGATAAATAAATTATTCAATAAATGAAACTTTAATAGTGAATTAAAAAAAAATAGGTGAATTAAACGAATTAAAAAAAATTAAATCAGTTTTGAAAGTAAAATTAAAAACAAAAATTAACAAAAAAAATTATATATTCTATTTCCATCATGCCAAACGTGTTATGAATTGTACCAAAACTTCCCATTGCATTAAAGTATATAAATATCACATGCAACTTATTTACTAAAACTATGTTTGCTTGATTTGTTTAGTTAAACATTGCATTTTCTTTATTTGTATACATTATTTATGTATGTTCTATATATATGCAACCAATGTGATTCTTTTTCTTGCAGAAGTTATAACTTATACAATACTAATCTTGCCTCAACTTTGAGATTTAAACGGAATTGATTTAATCCCTTATTCATTTTCAATCATTTTCAATGGATCCGTTAGCTTAGAATCATTTGCATTTAAATACAAAGAATACTTATGGTTGTAAAAGAATACAAATAGTTGTGAATAGACGGAAATCGTTGTAGAAAGAATGCAAAAGAATCTTACACTCAAAATGATTGCATTCCATTGATTGCCAGAAATTTAAATCGTTCTAAATAAACCGATTTTTTATTATTTCCAATTTTTTTCATACTCGTAGAATTAAAAAACATTCATTCCTAGTTTAAAATAATTACATTTATTTTAAGAGATCTTATTAATCCCGAGAAGCCCTTCTTAGGTTGGCTCCTTTCTTTCATCTAATGGTAGAAATGCATGCTCAATTGATCATCAAATGACCAGAAGAATATAAGCGACCCCGTGCTGACTTACACCATCAGCAAAACATTCTTAATTATTCTTTATTTATATATTAATACTTATTTCAACCAAGATTTCGATGGCCGAATAATATTGTTCTTGAAACTATTGCAAGCAAATTGCAAATTTCTTGAAGTGGATTCATTTTTTAATATGTTCACTAGACCAGAATGGGCTTTGTTACCAGATTTCACATGAATCTGTTGCTGTTGGTCACGAAAGGTGGTAAAAGTACCTAAATAAATTTAGGGCATAAACATCCATCGTTACAGTTGGATTTGGTGAATTTCAATAATTAGCGAAATTCTGGTCGTTAAATTCATTGTTAGCGAAGCCTCAGCGCTACATTGGAAATTGAATACGACGTTAAATTTCGAGTTCCTCGTTGACGCTTTTAGAAAAAACTTTTGAGGAAACTCTATTCCCTAGCTTCAGTTGTTCCAAGAAAATATTTAAGAAGTTTATTTGTATTTCTAGTGATTTTGATATGAGTATAGGCATAGCTTAAAGTTGGTAAGATTTATGAATCAGAGATATCTTCTAAGAAGAGTATCCCATTGAAACCTCCATATCAGCATTTAATATCAGTGGCCTACAAAATCTTAAAACAGTTCTTGAATAATTGTATTCTCCATCAAGTATAGTTTTTAAATTATGCAAGTGAAAGAAACACTCTTTAGTTTGAATCAATTTGTTGTTATTTTTACATTGATATTTCTTTAAGGTAATATTGTATTCCCATTAGACAAAAATTGCATTTCCCCCAAATTGTATAAAATACATCGATCAGGTCCATATTTTTGCCAAACACACCTTGCAGGATAAACAGACATGTGATTTGAACCAATGATTTTGCAGAAAAAAAAAATCCAAGTATGTATGAATACCTCTTTAATGGCAACAAATTTCAGAGCAACCAACCAAAAAAAAAATGAAAAATAATGATAACTAAACAATGAAAATACTAATAAAAGGATTGTACTTTTCAATTATTGAGCTTAACATCTATTTAATAAATAAAAAAAAAAGTTTAGCAATGAAAATAAATAAAGTTTAAATAAAAAATGAAACAAATTAACAAAAGCAAAATGAAATAAATACACATCTATGGTTTCAAAACATTATAAACAAACTATAAAACTATTATATAGGAAAAAAATACTAAGAAAAAAACATTTACATTTCGTATTTATTTCAAATTTTATTATAAATAAAACCATTGTTTATATTAAATTTGTGTTTGACTTTGAAATTTTTTAAAAATGCACAAATCTATCAAGTATTTTACATAAAAAATATTTTCAACTTAAAACAAAAATTGATAAAAAAAACATTCCATTTCTTCATTATTGTCAATTCAATCATAAGCAAAAATTTGCTTTCAACAAAGACTCATAAATGACTCTCTAATTATTCACTCTTAGGAAAAATGTTGCCAAATTTTTATTTTTAGAAAATATCTTTTTTAAATACAACCCTGCCATTTCATTTAAATATCATCGTCATTCTAGAACAAAAATCTAAGAATTGTTAAATATTCAAATCACAAGTTTAATAAAAATTAAAATAAAAAGAAAAATTGATAGAAAATTTCCCACACTCTCAAATGTTTCTTAAAAGACACACATTGAAACATTAAAATTATTTGTAATGATAATATAATTTGATTATATTAACACAGCAAAACACGTTAAATAAATAATGGAATGTATAATATAAATTTGATTTATTATTTAACAGTTAATACTTTATTTTATTTTTACCGATATATCAATTAAACTTACAAAACAAAATAATTTTACTACAAATAATAAAATATAAAATATTTTTATAAATTGTCTTTCAATGATAAATATATATTGCACACATGAGCTTATTTACGATTTAAGAAATGTGAAATATGTACATTTATAATTTTTCGTTTTTAGTTTTATATTTTTGTTTCTTTAAGTTTGATTATTGTTTTGTTTATCTTAATGAATGCATGTGTTTTAGTATACTATTGTCTTCGTAATGATTCCCTTTACTTTTAAAGGTGATGACACAATGTTTATTAAAAAAAAAAGGAAGTTATGAATCCATAAAATATATAAATTTATATATTTGAAACAATAGACAGTTAAAAATTTCAGAAATATATTAAATAATCAACACAGGTGCAAGTAATAAAAACAACAAAACATAACAGCGTTACACAAAACAAAACCAAAAAAAGAAACTTATATCGCAAGAAAACATTTAAATAAAAATGAAGTTTTCAATTATAAAAAGAAAAAATTAAAATCAACAAAAACAATAGTTTAGAAAACACGAAAATTTAAACAAATATATTTCGATTTATAATAATCAGTATTTAAACATGGGAAATCAATGATGCTAAATTGAAAACATAACAAAATGAAAAAATATATAAACAATATATATTTAGATTGATGAGGAAATGAAATAAAAATTAAAAAAAAAGTTAAAACTACTTGTTTTACTCACATTGATCATTGATATATTTTTATTTGTTTTCAGATCCAACTCGAAACTTTTTCGTTAACAACCATAACAGGACAGATCGAAAGGAAAATCATTTAGTAGCTATTTTATTTTTTAGTGTTGTGCCAACGTCAAATGGCTTACATTTACATACGTCAAAAAAGGTTTTTGCACTGCCATTGTTTAAGATTTGTTCAAAAGCAATTTATTGAAAAATTGTCTTAACCCATTTCCGGCGGCTACCAGTTCCAGATGTGGTAGGAACTTGAAATTTCACACACTGTCTGTTTTTGGTCAAATTTGAGAAAATCTGAAAAAAAAAATTTGGAAAAGTTTCCCGGAAAATTCACGTTGCGTTTTCGCAACATCCGCCGAATGTAGTAGCAAAATCTTTGGAAACAAAATTTTTGTTTTGATATGGAGTTTAAATCAACTTTATTCAAATATTTGTTTGATAAAGCGTAATAAAACGGAAAATAAATTAATAACACAGGTCTGCAACAAAAATGCTTTCTGGATGTTTTCAACTGATTAATCTATGACCTCTTCAAAGGCAATCCACCCTTCTTTTTGACGATCCGTCATCGTTGTGATCATTGTGGATCAGCCATAAGTCATCTAATATCTGGTCCAACGAAAACACCTTCCTTCAACTTTGCCTCCGAGAGGCCTGGACACTTTGATATTAAGTATTTGAAGCAATTTCCATCTCTTGGAAGTGACTTTACAAATTGCTTCATCAATCTCAGCTTTATGTGAAGCGGTGGTAGAAGAACTTTATGAGGAGGCACCAAAGTTTCATGCAGGACGTTCTTTTCGACAACTTTAAGCTCCCTCGGAGGCCAACACTTTGGTCCAGAGATTTGCTCGGTCTCTACAAAACGCAAAATTTTGTTATAAAAAAGGTATTTTTTGGGCTAACTTAAAGTCATAAATAATAGGTACAATTTTATTTTGATTACTGTTTTTAAATGTATACAGGCCATAACTATCATTTCTTTCTAAATAAAGAACGTCCTGTGTGAGCTAAATTAACAAACATAAACATTTAACCTGAACGTGCGTGCTCTGATAGTGTAGAAAGTGGCGCAGAACAATTACGTATTAACTCGTCATTGTTTTTTAGATCTTGGTTCAATATAGTACAATGTCGTCTTTGCGGAAGTGTTTGAATTCGTCTGACAGTTTCTGTTATATTTGTGGCGAATATATGGTATTAAAACAATAACTTAGTACTTCGGACTTAGTAAAAAAAGTATGCTTCGCGTATTTTTGCTGGAAACGTGGAGATCAGGATAAAGTTTGGGCATCTTAAAAAGTGTGCAAACGATGTGTTGAAGACCTTCGAAACTGGTTTAAGAGCAAGAACAAAGCCTTCCCATATGCGATTCCTATGGTATGGCGCGAGCAAAAGAACCATAGCGATATGAATTAGATTAATTTTTAGGCAATAACAAAGACCCTAACTACAAAAAAATGGTTAAAAAATGTTGAAAACATTTCAAGCTTTAGGTTGCCTAATGAATTTAATAGTACATTTTCTTCATTCCCAACTCGACTACTTTCCAGATAATTTAGGAGATGTGAGTGAAGAGCCAGGTGAACGATTTCGCCAAGATATTAAGGAGATGGAAAAAAGATACCAGGGAAGATGGAGCGTCTCAATGATTGCAGACTGCTGTTGGACGCTTCAGAGAGACATTCCAGATGCTTCCCACAAGCGAAAATGTACCAAAGGGATTCTCATTGGGAAAAAGATATGTGTTTAGTGCTTACTAATGAATGCATTTTAGATAAAAAATAAGTTTTGTTACGCAATTATAAATTTAAAAAAAAAATGTGTAGTCTTTTTTTATCTTTCATTTTAAAATGATAAATTGTTAAACATAGATACCCACATTGTCAGAAAACGTGACGTTCTATGACAAAATGAAAGTCATTTTCTGATTCAGCACACCCAAAATCATAAGAATTACGTAAAAAATCAAAACAGCTCTCAATTTTTTTTTTTGCAGACTTGTGTAATGAATTATAATTAAACAATTTAACATTATAGGGATGTATATAGCTATGTATGCTCATAAAATATTAGTTTTTGTATGGTATCCATGAAAGCATTTTGGATGAAGCGCTACGTTACACTTTTTACAGAAAAAAAAGTTTGACTTGAACACTTCCGACAACGAAAACTTTTTTCTGTTTTGATGACAGTGTGTTTCATGTCATCGAAACGAACAACTTCATTAGGGTTTCTCTATAAAAAATAAGTAATATAAATTACCTGTTGCGAAATAGGCCAGTGTAGATAGAAGACACATAAGCTTATGTGATGTAAAGAAATTGTCGAAAATTGCCGTATGCTGACCTAGCTTATCGACTTTTGAAAGTAATCTCAGTACAACGTTTTCACCCAAACCAAAATCTGAGGAAATAACGGTTGATGCACCTCCATACGGTATAAATTGGAACAGGTATTTTTCATGTGAGTACAAGTTCCAATATTTATACCCAAAGCGTATCCAATGAATTTGCGGATTTCATTGAAAGTTCTTTTGAAAGTTGGATTATCTTATAATATTGGAATAACTGCATAATTATGAATATGATAACTATTGTAAGCTTACCGATTTTGTCATAAATTAATCGTAGCTTGTCATTTGATACGTCTGTTGGAATTTTCGAAAATTCAACGCGCCGCGGCTTTTAGACCACTTTGGCATGTCATACTGGAAACATGGTAATGCTTTTTTTGATGTTGAGGCGATATTTTGGGATGTTGATGCACTGTTAAAATCATCTTCACCTGCTAATTCTTTTGGAAACATATTTCCATCTTCCAAAAGTTGCACATTATCATCAATTTCTTCGTTATCACTCACAGCATCATTTTTAGGTGGCAAAATTGTAACTTTTGTTACCATCTAAATTTAACTTGATTTCGTCTTCTTCATCTGAGCTTGGATTCATCAACAACTCTTCAAGTTCTTTGGCATTTAAAAATCTTTTGCGATACATATTTTTTTTTTTCAAAAACGGAGAAAATTTTAAAAGATAACTTTCACTCAGAAATCGTGGCTTAATAATAATAAACTAATATTCATTTGTGGTTTTTGGGTTTTTCCAATACACCACGCATTAATGATTTATTCGTTTAATTTAAAATGCATTTCCTGTGAGTTCTCTTAAGGACCACGCTCATAAGAAAAATGACATGCGCTTTGAGGTTTCTTATAACCAATGCGTACTGTAATTCTTTCTAAAAATGTGGTCGCGTGGACGGTAAAGGGTTTTTCCAATATAGCTGTTGAATGAATTTTCGGTTCTTTTTTTTCTAAGAATTTTTTTTTATCAAGCACACACTATTTCGAAGAAACTATATTCTATGTGCAATGAAAACTAAACAAACAAATTTTTTTTTTTTTGAGTAAAAATGCCACTACTTTTGGCGGATGTTGCGAAAACGCAACGTAGGACTTTTACCACACCTACCAAGCAGGTAACTCGTATGAATTGCTTCAAATGTATATTGAAATATAATTTGAACCTTTCTTTAACAGTTTTTGAAAAAAAATTGGAAAAAATATGACGTTGAGAAATTTTTTTAATCCCTCAAAAAAGCTACCTCAAAATTTCCAAAATTTAGGTTTTTGAAGGTGCTCAAAAAACTAGAAAATTAAATCCAAAAACAGGTCGATTAGATAATTCAATTAACTTTCAAAATAACTTGTTAGTTCATTAAAATAAATGGTCATTTAAGCTAGAGACGCTCACAAACATGACGTTGAGTTTTCGCATTTTGCTCCAGTATTTCTTATGAACAGTTCACCGGATGTGACAAATCTGTTTTGAATTGCTTAGTGAACTTGTACAAATGATCAAATTTTCAACATAAGTCATCCGTTTGAGGACCTTTCCGCACATTAAGTCAAAAATTATCTTAGACATCAGTTATATGGCTTTCATTGAATTGCATCACTGAAACAAATCAATGGATCAATTTGATCTTATTTTTTTCGCAAATAGGCGCACAAGGGTTGAATTATTCTAGTAGAAAAAATATCAGACCAAAAACATAAATGTTAAAAGTTCTTCTGCCAAGTTCTTCTATACTAAAAACCTTTGTGTAACAAGTCAGCCGTTAAAAGTACTGAGATCTAAAAGTACGCAAAGTTCTTACTTCATGAAGGTTCAATACCGAATATTTGAAGTAGAATAATATTGAAACAGCTATAATGTTATCGAGAGATTTTATTATTTAATGATTACTGACTTAAATTTGATGGGTTCACTGGTAAAGTTTTTAAAACCTTTCGAATTGGGCATAAAAAAACTTGCCAGATAGAAACTTGGAAAGATAGAGGGGTGGACTCCAATTGTTTCTTCTTGTCCTGGCAAGATACCTAACACTAACATACCTACCTTAATTATAAATACTAGTAACTACATCCGCTCAAAGTCATAAAAAAGCAATAATTGTTGAGGATGCGATGATGTTTTTGTTGCAATTTTAACTCATGAATTTTCAAGATGCATGTATATTGTATAGTTTCAAAATGACAATAAAAAGACACTTCGAATGGAAAATCTTAGATTTTCTATTTTTCTCTTTGAATGCTTGTACATTAAGCTATACCGCTCTACCAAATTTCACCATTCTACAGCAATCGGAAGTGCTCCATATAAATTAAACATTTTCTCAGAAAGTGGGCAGATACCACGCCCCCTGAATGGAAAACCTCAGTTTTTATTTTTGGTCCTTTATATGCAATTTGAGCCCTCAAATTTTCGATTTATTCCTCTGCTTTCATGACCTACAGTTGTGCAAAATTCCAAGATTGTACGATGTCGGGAAGTGCTCCATAATTTTGACGATCTGTCAGTCAGTAAGTGAGTCAGTCAGTTAGGGTTTTTGTGATTTTTGAGGCCTTATATCTCAAGAACAGCTTATGCTAGAAAATTGAAATTTGGTGAGGCACCGCCTGTGCCTGACTAGCTTAGCAAATATTCAGAATTTTAAGTTTCTGACTTCATTGGTACTGAAGAGGGGTCAAAAATCGCCTGAGTTTGTTCCTGTAAAAAGGGTGTAGAACTTGGTTGTTATATGATATACACAAGTACCTCTTTTCATTGTGTTGGTATTTTCTGCAGCCTTACAACTTCCAACCCAAATGCAGAATTTGCGTGTGCACCTGTTAGTTTTCTACTTCGTTCTTCATTTCCAATAATTGTAGAAGATTTTATTCTGCACAGTTCGCTTCCCTCTTCTAAAAACAGAGTCATCCCTTGTACACTGGCCCAGTGAATGATAACACAAAACTAATTTACAGTGTCGAGAAAAATAATAGCAGTTTTGGCGGTTAATTATAATTTTTTGTACTTTAAAATACTGCACTTTTTCTAATTACTACTGTGGAGTATTACTCATAACAATTATAATTTATTTATTAAATGTTACTTTGTCTGGTGCCTTTCAGTATTTTGGACGAAGCAGTAATTTTAGGGTTGTTTTTTTTTTCAATTTTGATTTAGATTTAATAAAAAGTAAGTCATATGCTTTTATTTTATATTTCCAACGAATTAGTTTAAAAACCGTTGAATTTGCTTCTTTGAAGTGAGCGGTACAAGAAAAAGCTTCGTATACATCAAATCAGCATTATGACGACGAAATTTTGCAAAACATCATGCTGACATATGACGACTTGAAATTTACGCTTAAATGAAATGGAATATAAAATTTTTCCAAAAAATTAAGTTTAGCTTTGGATGCATTTTCATTGCTCATTTTAAGTTGAATTCAACTTGGACACATTTTATACTACTAATCAAAATCCTTGACACAGTACTTCGACCAAGACCGATATCAAAATCTTTTTCTGATATTTGATATTTAATATTTGCAAGCAGGCGTTAGACCGCTGCCGGCTACAACGATGCAGGAATGGAAGTTTTACTGACTTGGAGGCACTAATGCAAAGGCACACGTTTATAAATTGATACAAATATTTTAACCACATACGCAATGTCATTAATTTTTGAATGATCTCCCAACACTTGTCTTCTTTTTTTTCTGCATAACACGCTTGGTATGTTGTAATGCCACTTATTTCAATTAAGCTCCAATTACAATATTTTATAGAATAACTTTTGTCAAAATTTGATAGCAGTCAAAAAACATTACATACAAAATAGTTTTGTATTTGTCAACTGAGAAGTGAATGATGACAGCTGTTTTAATTTCACTCAAAGTGATTTCGAAATTATCTAAGTGAGTGAAATGTATGGCATTTGGGAGGATACAATTCCAAACGAATTACACCAAAAAGTCACTGTTTGGGTGGCGGAATCATCGGTCCGTATTTTTTCCAAAACTAACGATCGAAATTCTTCGCGAGTGATTAGAATTTATAAAGGTTTTTCCATCAGTTCAGACAAATCTGAACTTTCACTGTCAATGTCAAAATATTTAGTAAAAATAATATTTTCACGAACCAAGTCTGGGATGGCAACCTTAAAAGCGTTGAGGCAAATTTTTGGTTGAAAATCTTCTTGTAGTTCAAAAACTACCACTTCATCCACAAAAAATAACTGTATGGTGTGATTTTTATATCGATATGCACAGTGCATCGATTGTATCGATTCTATGTTTCAAAATTAAAGTAACTGTGCACAAAAATTGGTTGGTAAATGTGAAAAGTATGGGATTTATATCAATTTGGGGAATTTTCACTTTTATCAATAGAGCGTCCAGAATTTACTTGAACCGAAATCCACCCACGCCCGCAATTGTATTATTATTAGTTAGAAGCCAAACATTTCAGAGCACAACAACCCAGAATATATCGCCATGAAAGATTTTGCAAAATATAATGTTTTTATTGTTGACAAGAATAATTATTCATGATGAATTTGTAAAAATTTTCATCCATTTTGAGACATGTCCCGGCCCGATATCACTTTAGTCAGCTTTTGAAAGTCTTGAATCTGTTTTTCTTAAATTCAAAATAAAAGAATCAGACTTTAAAAGTGAGGTCTTCGTTTGTATTATTCCGGAATGATTTTCTTGTGTCGCCTCTCTCACACAAGAAAATCATTCCGGAATTCTTTATGACTTGCATCTAGTGCTTCTTCATAGAGCTGTCTTATAGGTATTTGAAAAGATGAAATTATATCTGAACCATGTATCAGTAGCTTATGTGACGTCACCGATCTTTAATATGACAAAAAAAAAAACAAACAAACAAACCCCAATCGATTCCTATCCAAAAATTCCCTTTTATCTCATAGATACAAACCACGAAAAAAAAAGAAACCGTCACCTGAAAAGAAAAAAAAAATGATTAAAAATTGATTTTTTGGCGGGAGATTGGCACCAGAGTCTGTTCCAAAAGCTGACTTCAAAGAGGTAGTTTTGGAGGCAATTTCTGGTGACCAAAAATCACTTATCTTTAAGATATTCCATTCCAAAGAGATTGTTATCCTAAAGGAAGTATCCGATAAGGTGTTCCTGGAAAGAAAAAAAGGAGAAATAATGATAAAATAAGACTTTTCAATCCAACATACTCGTATGTACATAGGTTAACATGTTACTTACCAGGTAGTAAATCTTCTTGCAGCCTGGAGTTAAGGAACTCCCTTTTTATCCCGCGATATGATTGTTTTAGCTGATGAAGCACAATCAGCTAAATATTCGCAAAATTCCTTTTTAGCGAAAAATTTTGTCTTTTAAGTGTAATTAATAAAATTTTGAAGTAATAAACATTTTTTTTACAAAAACTACACGCGAAATAAAATTTATGTCAAAAATTTGACAGTTTGCAGACGCACAATAAAGTAAAAAGGGAGAAAGAAAAGAATTAGAAAAAGTAGGAAAGGAAAAAAAGAAATTTCGGAATAAAAGATGGAGTCACTCCGAAATTGATCAAAATAAGTGTCCGTTACGTTTAAATTATTAAATTATTTTTATCTTTATGTCTTAATAGTGCAATATAAGATTAAGTAGAGATTATTAATTAAGTTTAAAGTTACTGTGATAATATTTATTAAGATTTTTAGTCAATAAGATAGGTTTAAGGATTGAGCTTTAAGTGTTTCTGCAACATTAGGAGTAGTCTTAGATTCCACACCCATACATACTAGATAGAGAAAGACTGACGTAGGAAACAGACGAAAGAAAATTTCATAATGGTATACGTACGTTCTCAAAACTTCCAGTCTGCACACTGCAACGAAAGAGGAAAAGAAATTATATGATAGGTCAATGAACTGCGAACTTTCGAATGCAAGTGAAATGCAATTACGACTGTAGAGAAGAAGAAAAAAACAGGACACTTACAAGCGGGATACAGATGGTGACAGTCGTCGAGAAAAAAAAAGAATTTTTCCGCGAGAAAGAAAAAAAAATCAGAGACAAAATCCAACGAATAGTTTTTTTTTTTGGTAATTTCCAAAATTGTGAAAAATTGTGAAATTATATTTAAAAATATAAGAAACTTGAAATTAAAATACAAGGAAATCTAAGACATACAAAAAAATATATATTTACACTGAAGTCTTGATCGCTTAATCCGAATTATATGTATAAAGCGACAGTTTTTTTTGCTAAATTAGACGGGTTATTGAACAAAAAAAAAAAAAAAAAAACTCCAGATCAAAGAATCGACGGCAGTGCAAGGACGAAAAGTCCTTTAGTTCCACAGAGGACATCTGAAGGACACAAAACTAGAATTTGGCTGGGTGTTCCACAGACAACCTAACAGTGCCTTGTACTTGGCGGCAGTTTTTTTTTCTCCATCGTCATAAACAAGATATACTTTAAAATTTTTTTTTTGAATTCTTTTTTATTTGTTCTTTTTTTTTAATAATTGTGGATTTTAATAATTTTAGTTTGTAATTGAAATGTGTAAAAGTGGTGAAAGATAATTAAATTGCCGCGTTTATCGTATTGCTTAACCTTAAACCTATAGAAATATATGTATACATATACATATACTTATGGACATAATTAATATATAAAACAAAAAGGATACTTAAATAATTAACAGAAGCGGATTCCTACAAAGCTTGCCGGCAGGACTGCGATGGATGAAGCCAAGTAAGTTATTCATTTTCCTTACGTTCATATGAACTAAGTTTGAAAACATAAAAGAAGTTTTAACCTTTTTTCGTGTAAAATATTTATACATATATTTATATAATAGAAAAAAAAAAAGAATAAGGTTTCGCTGGGTTAAATGTACACTCTGGGCAATTACAACAAAGCCATACAAATAATAAATTTAATTCTCTTTCCCCTTCCTTTTTTTTTCAAAAATTTCACTTTTATATAATTCTTCTGTTGATTGTTAAAACTGAATTATACACATTACATATTCATTTTCATTTTTTTTATTTGCATTTTTTTTATTTTTCTATTTACATTTTTAATCTCATTTCTTATAATTTCATTTCTTTTAATTTTCAATTTTTTTTTATTTTTTATTTTTAATCTTCATTTTGAATTTTCATTTCTAGTTTTTTTTTTATTTTTAAATTCTCATTTTTTTATTTCATTTAACAATTATCCACAAATTCTTTGCAAATTGTTAACTTCAACAAAAATCAACATATGTAATAAAGAAGTATTAATTAATATACATAAAAAAATTGAACTTTCTGGTTTGTTTAAAGTTTCACATGACGAGATTTAGTACAGATAAGATGTGTTGCTGAAGTCCTTATTTATAGGTGTGTGAGGGCTCGGCTGAGCCGGCGGCGGTAAGGGATGTTTCACCCATTGGGCTGTAAATAGACAGGATCACCGACATGTTACACTACTGACTGACAAAACGAACTTTACACAACTGCAGATTTACGTAAAGACGGATATACTGACATGGATATACCGAATCGACAAAACATGACATCAATAAACTATAACCATAGACAGCTACATGACGTAACCATACAGACTACTTACTTTGCAGACATACGCCACCCACATACCTACCCATTACTCTCGACAAAACTGCCTTATTTACTGACAAAATTGACTTTTCTGCTAGGACACATTCCACATACACAGAGACTCACTAACTTACGATCCACCCACTAACTAACATATGATGACTTGACAGATACAGACTACACACACACACACATACTGACTACACTAGGAAAGTAAGAAAAGAGCGACTGAAAGCGATCTTTTGGGGGTGTCTTCACTAAGAATCAGGCCAAGAAGATACCGATGGTTGTATCTTAGAGATACAAGGGTGGGTAGGCCAAATTTGCCGATAACATCTGGCAAGACCTTTGTGGATTCGGCGACCCACTGTGCTGATGCAATGGTGAATTCGACTACAATCTTCGACTGGAATTGGAATAAAGTTTCACATATTAGATTTAGTTTAGAATAGGTTTAGCTTTAGTCTTATATCAAGTATTTGATATAATAAATTTATAACATAGATTAGCATAGTTTAGGATTAGTTTTAAACTTATTCCAATTTCCAGCTAGATTGATAGTGGAGATTCACCCTTTCATCAATGCAGTGGTACAGGTAACTAAATTTGTGCGATTTTTCCTTCATTGTCCTTTCCTTGTTCCAATTACGATTCCAGTAATTCCCCTCCTTTTCCTATCCTTAATCCTAGGCACGAGAGATTTTGTTTGCTGTGTAGGAGTGGTGTTGGAGAAGGGCAAGAACCACCCCAATCCTTCGAGCTGAGCCGAGCTAGAGCAAGCGTGCCGCAGCGCTTTTCCAACACCCGAAGTTGCCCCTGTGGCTTAAATCCAGACACGCAACACTTATGGATACTTATAGTATACCAACTGTAGAGCTAGATATTTTTCTTTAACTTCATCAAGCAGTTCAGAAAATTTCGTATATCAATAGAAAATCCTGAAGTTAAGATTATTAATTCGATTAAAAATTACTGTATGAGTTGTTCATCAAGTCTTATTATTTCTGCAGTTATTTTCGAATTCTGAAAAAAAAAACGTCTTGCGACTTTTCAACAAAGAGACCCAATTTACTTTTGAACAATTTAATCACAAAATGAAACATTTTCAAGAAAATTAAGAATGCTACTCGTATTTGGAAGAATAAAAAAAGTTTTCAACCAGACCCCGTGGCGTCTCGCAAAATGGGCTCCGTTGCGTGTACAAGCCTTCCACCTACGTTCAAGATTTTTAAAAAGAAGTCATACTTTTTCCACCACATCGTTCTTAGTTGTAACCGGACAACCTTTAAAATCATTCAATATAAATTCAATTACACCTTCAACTTTCGTGTTTTATCAAAAGAAATCCTTTTTTCGATTTTTTTTATTTTTTATGGTTTGACCTTGCCCTACAAAGGCACGAAAGGTAAACATTTTCTCAAAGCACAATAACAACAAAACATAATGACATAAAATATTTAGCTACAGTTTGCTAAAATTTTTTTAAAAGCTTAACTTTATACAATTTGTAACCCTCAAAAAAGAGTATTTTTTTTCAAAAAATCCCAAAAAAAAAGCAATAGAGTTTACGCCTCGTCGTTTTCTCTACTTTAAAAACGGTTAATTTTACAGAAAAATGCAAGAGACATTTTTTGTAGACAATTTCACGTCAAACAATTTTTATAATGACCTTTATTGACCTCCGAGCAATAGATCGCGAGATGTTTGCGAAAAACTGATTTTTGTGACTTTTGACCCTTATAACTTTTTTAGCCGGCACGATATCAATGTCGATTTTTCACATCTTCATTACAATGCCGTAATAAAGGTGTATACAAAAATTCAGCTCACTAGGAATTTTTCCGCAGATTGGGGTTTAAAATGCCTAAAATGACTGGACTATTAAAGTATCTCATTTGCTCACAAAAGTCCCTCTAATCCAGGAAGAAGAAAAAAAACAAAAACAAAATTAAATTTAAGTAGTTCAAGATGTTCTAAAGGTTAAGAGCATAAACATAGAATTTGCATTTTTATTTTTTTTATTTTTGTCCAACTAGTCGACGCACTGTGCGATGGTGTCATTTAGTCTTTTTTTTTTCGTTGATGAAAAAACCGTCATATTACGGGCGTAATGTGCATCCTCTTTCATTTGCATGGAGTTAATTAACGTGGTATGTGCTTTCAACAAGACGGTGCTACTTAAAAACCATGAAAACTCAACTCGATGTTAAATGAGAAATGATCCTGTCGATTAACCGCCTAAATAATTTAACACCTTAAGATTTTTGTACTTTCAATTATTAACTTTGTCAACAAGTCGGCATCGTTATATGAGCTCGGAGCCAATATTGAAAGAAAGATAACGGCCGTTTTCGCTATTATTGTACAAGGCCAGACTACAATTATTTTTTTACATTTAAGGTGGGTCCACACCAAAGAAACATTTTAGGAAACATTGTTTAAAAAACGTTTCCCATTTGTTTAAAAAACATTTCAGAAGCATTGCAGAAACATTTCAGAAATGTTTCTGATTTGTTTTTTTGGTGTGGACGCTTTGAGAAACATTTATGAAATGTTTCTTTGTTTCCCATTGTTTCCAGATTGAGTTCTCTGTAATTTTTTTTCCCGCCTGTGGTGCACTTTAAGCGCATGAATTTTTTTTTCTACTTTATCTTTATCACAATTTATATTTTCGTAAATTTCATATTTTTCACCGGCTTTTTTTGATTTTATTTTTAAAATTTTCGACAAGTTGATCCCACAAAACTTTTTTTATTTCATAAATTTTTATGAATGTTGCTCCACACTTTTCGCGACATTTTATATTTATATTAGTAATTACTCACGCACTTTCTACCCATGTAAACAAATAAAGTTTCCCATTCGGAATGGGAAACAGAAAAACATTTCAGAAATGTTTCGCGAGCGTCCAGACCAAAAGAAACATTTCAGAAACATTTAAGAAATATTTCAGAAATGTTTCTCTGTTTCTGAAATGTTTTTTAAATGTTTCTGAAATGTTTCAAAAATGTTTCTTTGGTCTGGACACACCTTTAGGCACACCAAAAGTGTTATACAATGAAGTCCGCTAAAGAAAGACTGTTATGCCATGAAGAAGACAACAAGAAGTAAACCAATGCATCATAGTCAGCTTTTCAAAATTCCTAAAAAGACTCGTAATTGAATGGTATTTTCTCTATAAAATGATGAAAACAAATATGTCTATCAATTGCTTATGATCTATGACTGCGAAAAAGTTATCAAGAAGATTAAAAAAATAAATAAACTGTTGAAAAAAGGCTTCTACAAAAAGTTTAACATAATGCGGAAGAACGGAAGGTCCCTCAAAATTCAAGGGTTTTCAAAATGTGTTTAATTTTTGTGATATACGCCAGATTATTTGCTATACAGGGTGATTTTCAAAGAGTGCATCAGAAAATTAGAGCTTGGGAGTTGGTTCGAACAAGAATAAAGTCGTGATTGAATGGGGACCAGTTCGCGAAGGATGCACATTTTTCCAATACTTGGGAATTTTTTTATTCTGGAAAAGAATAAAAAGATAAGTTATTCGATTTTGTATGAATTTTTATTTTTTTAAGGTTTGAAATATTATGTTTTAATTTTTTTTAATTTTTGGGTTTGAAAACTAATTTTCAAAACACTATTCATCTAAACATTTGATTTAAAAATGAATTATAAAAAAAGCTATAGAAAGGTTTTATAGGTTTTACCGTTTTTTCTTTATGTTGATAATTTGAAATCATATTCTTCCACTAATACGCGAAGAATTAAACTCCCCATCATATAATTTTACCTGTTTCAATCCACTTATGCATATTATATAACACACCCTGTATATTATCTGACCTTTTTGAAATTTGTAATTGTAATTTTATTTACATGTATATGCAGATAAATAGCTACATGCATGACAACCTTGCTTTTCGGTGTCAAGTAATAAACTTTCAACCTACTTTAACCACCAACAGAAAAAGCTATTGTTTCAACGAAATTCTAAGAAATTATATCAGGAAATTGTTGAAGAATCAAATATCATTATTATGAAAGCCAATGCAGAGGAAATAACAGAGTAGTAGGTGTGCAGAAATAAAATAATAAAAATTTTATGAAAAGCAGTTTCTTGCATGAAACTCGACATCTGCTTCTGTAATTTTCAATTTAACCTTTAGGAAGGAATTTGTGTATGTTCATTACAAAGAACCCAGATTATTGTTTACTATTTTTTACACTAGTTTTTGTAACTAATACGAACTTTTTCCGAATATGAATAGTTACTTATTTTAAAAAAAGAGTCTGCTTTAAAAAAAAAAAAAACTAAGATCGCTCCCCTGCTAGTGCAATCGTGGTATCAATAGGTTAAGGCCTCTAGGCGAAGAAAAAAGTTAAATATTCATGCAAATACTCAGAACAATGATGATGAAATTAGGAATTGTGCTAAATAATTGATCTAAGCTCGTAATAATCATTCAAGCTCATTCCAACTTTAATTTTGCGTTTACAATTAGTCTAGACCGGGATAAACTGTAGAACATATTAATAAAGATGGTTTAGTGGAGGTTTATCGTTAAGTCCTGGGGCCAAATTACCGCATCAGTTATCGAGTAATACGTGACTGAATTATGTGAGTTTGGCATTACCGCTTACGTTATCGAGCAATAAATTACTCCAATTTGACATTTTCATTCGATTACTGATGGGACTCACTCAATCGTCACTGAAGCGGTAATTTGGCCCCTGGACTAAGTGGGAAATTTCATTATTAAAACAAATTTTCTGCTAAGTGACGTTTACTAACTATGATTAAGCTAAACCACCGACGTAGGTAGTTTAGAGAAGGAATAAGAAATAAAATTGTCAAACTTGTTTTGTTTTATCAAAAAAAAATAAACTAAAGTGCGAAGTGCGTGTCTTCACGATTTGTCAATTCATTTTGCGCCTTGAAAGCCAAGCAGTTTAAAAAAATGACAAATACGAAAGGATTTAAGGTCATGAGTGGACAAGTCATAGGAGCATTTCACAGCACCCATATTATGATTAAAAAAACAGGCAGGAGAAAGCGGTCAATAAGCCGTGTTTTTTTGGAAAAGTTATCCGTAGTACACAGAGTGCGGCCGAAGGCATCTTTTTGCCAACATAAAAGTTTTGAGTTATGGGTTTTTTGTCATCAGGCTGTCTAAAGGAGACCCCTAGGAGACGAAAAATGTACGTAGTAGAATCTCTTGTCGCAAATCCCCCCCATAATCTTAGCCTGAATATGGCTGCTAAGTTAACGTAGTCACGCGTCGTTAAGATATGCTAATGGACACTTCCATCAAAACACGTATAAGAGTTTTTATTTTCAAGCAAATCTATTGCAATAAAATGGATTCAACAGCTGCAGGTACGTAAAATAAGTTCAAGAATTTCTAAATAAAAATTCCTAAATAGTACATTGTTAGACAGAGATATGTCAACACTATTTATTTACTTGAAAAAAGAAAAAAAATATTTGTTTGAGTGAAAACTTTTTTTTCTTGCTGTTTCTTGTTCTCAAAGCTATTTAAGATAGTTAATAAAAGATAGTTAATAAAAGTATTGTGAGTTTTTGTGTGCATTAAGGTACTAGTAAGGTGTAGAACGCAAAACAACGCACGATTTTTGGGAATTTTTTTCTCGGAAACTTTATTAGATAACAACATAATTTTTTTTTTAATAATGAATACTATGTTATTCTATGTTATTCATATAAAATCCTACTGTACTACGGATAACTTTTCCAAAAAAACACGGCTAATATGTGAATGTGAAATAAATTAAGACAGCTTAATAAAAATCATATAAATATAAATCCAAACATGTTTTTAATTTTACTTCCTTATCTTTTTACCCTCCCTACAGGCAGCTTGTGACGTCAATTTAAAAATGAGGGAGATAATTTGTCAATTGTCCTGCTGTGAAAGCACGCAAGATTCCCGTATATATAAAAGACAAGCCTTCTGGATTCTTCTGAAAGTGTTCACTTGGGAAAAAATGACAGTTCTGATTCTGAAAAGAAGAGAAATTTGCTTCTGGATTTGAGTTCAAAATCGAAACCAGAAGCACCCACACATTCATATATCTAAACGTCAAACTCCACAGCTGTGATTTTTTGTATCCTAATTGTGCGAAAAGTACATATCTTTCAACAAACGTAATTCTTGATTTTCATTATTCTCCATATTTGATGTTTCTCATATACAATCACAGGTTTGGGGAATAGATGAGTTTGAAGAAGTGGAAAAACTTCAAAGAAATTTTGTTAAATAACTATTCAACTTACCAAAAAGAACACCGAACTATGCGCTGTATTTAGAAACAGGATTACCAAAACTCTTTACCAACACCTTAAAGCTCCAGGCAGACTATATCATGAAAGTTCTTTCGTACCCAGATACACGTTTGACCAAGCAAATGCTTTTGTACGAACTAAGAAACAAGGACTGGTGGATTGTGAAGTGGCAGACTATCGGTTGTACCTGTGGAGAAGTTTTCGAGTTCAATTACTACAACCCAGCTCAACTTAAAGAAAATTTCTACAAGATTATTCAAAAAAACGAAGATTCTTGCAGGGAATCATTAGTATCTGAAGCTCATCAGTCATATAGTAGAATAATTTACTCTCAACTTAATTACAATCTATTAAAAACAACTACCTTCAAGATATATTAAACTATAAAGAAGTATCGCTTATATTCAAATCAAGATGTGAACTACTTCCTTTAAATGGTAGCCCATACAATGGTAAATTCGACCAATTCTGTACGCTTTGCAATCTACAAGCCAAAGAAGACTGCTTCCATTTCATAAGTGTTTGCCCTATATTTAAATACCAAAGAATGATATATCTAAGAAAGAAAAGCTTAACAATGCAAGAAACGATACAAGTATTAAATGGTCCTAATTGGAAATCACTTTACTGTTTTTTAAATTCAATTTATAAATATAGAAACTTGTTAATGACTGAATTTATTTAAATTGTTTATTTTTTTTAGTAAATTTAAAACACTAAGTATAATTTTGCCAATCTGGCTGACGGCATAGCCAAAGATTTTAAAATTCATTATTTAATAAAACAATGTATGTATGTATGTACATATATTATGATAAATAAAATTAATACTGAAAATACTGAATACAATCACAAAAAACTTCAGAATCACCAGAATCAAAAAAAGTATTCAGTTGGGATTCCGGATTGCCAAATAAAAACGACATAAAACAGAAGCAAATGACAATCAATTTAGGCAGACACAGAATATAAAAAACAGATGGCTTACTTGTTGTAGTAGATTTTCTTAAGGGATTTTTGATAAACGTCACTCAACTATTTCTCGAACATTTCGTTTTTATTAATGTAAATATTTAAGCCATGGCTCAACTCCTATTCCACGGTTTAGCAAAACCATGGAAAATAGGTGGAATAAGCGTTTTTTATTAATACGGCTGTAGATATTTAATACTTTATGCATAGGGTAAAGTGTTGCGATTAACATTAAGAGGTGGATCTTGTAAAGATATTTTAATTCATTTAAGCACCATACAAACAGATTTAAATTGATTTGGAGGTATTTTGTTTGTATCAGACCATGTGAGTATGTATTAGGTCTTCATTAACTCTAGACAAATAAGTAGTTACATCACTTGCGTTTATTTGAACATTACTATTAACTACTATATCAGACAGATCATTAACAAATACGCAGAAAAGAAGGGGTCCCAAAACCGAGCCATGAGGGACACCTGTATTAACAAGACTAGTGATTCCTTTCTAGTGTTAGTAATACTTTTTGCGATCAATGCGTCAATTTTGCTTTAAATGGAAACATTTCATATTGTAGGAGTTGTGTTTTTAACCAAATAACAGGTCTAGAAATCATAAAGATTATTAACAAATTAGATAACTCTTATGCATGTGGTAAAGATGAAATTTCTATCACATTTCGAAATTGAAACAGTGAAACAGTCTACTCTTCTTGCCATGTATTGCCTTGAAAAATATTTAAATAGTGAAACGTTGCGTATAGTGTACTTTGGAATTTTTCACTCTAAAATAGAGTATGGGTTAAGCTGTTGGGGTAGTGCATATCATTCGAAAATTCAGCCTCTTTTTGTCTTGCAAAAGTACGTTGTTAGAAAGATTTGTAGGAGCAACCGCCTTACACATTAATTTGAATTATTCAAGAAATTACAAATTCTACCAATAAAACATCTATTCTATTTTAAGTCTTGAAAATTTTCTTTCTGAGAAGTGGCTATTTGCAAAGCCCAATATATGACTTTCAGAATCTACGTATAGTGTCTTTAGTTCTGCAGTTTGTATCCCCTCCTTCTGAACTACTCATTTTAGGAACTCTTTTTCTGATGTCGCATTTAAGTTATTTAATAAGCTTCCTGCTTATATACTTATAAAATTGGCAAATTAAGGATTTGCTGCCATTAATTGTTTAATTAATAATAATTATTATTTCTTGATCTATACAGCATTAATGAATTTTTGTTTTCTTTATATCATGGCCTTTTGGTCTTTTCATTATATTTTCCGTTATTAAATTTAAAAGAAAGCAATAATTGATGTATTTTCTTTGGAGTAAACAAAAAAAAATATTAAGTCTAAGTCATTAAAAAATGTATAAGTTCGCCCACTTAGTGGGCTACTCATGAGCCGTTCGGAATCGACAGAAAATTTTAGGTCCCCTCCGTTTCTGGTAACACGCACGCAGGAATGGTTGAGAGTTGTAAGTCACTAGGTCCTGGTTCACCCCGAGCTGTTGCACCACCAAATTTATTTTATATAAATTTATTTTATATAAAACTAATTCTGGTAAATTTTAATTGATAATTAAATAAAATAAATAAATGAAATCAAATGAAATAAAATGAAAATAGAATGAAATAAAATGAAAAGTTCAAGTCGCTTTTCTATTCGATTCAAAATGTTGGTATAATAGGTGAATGGGAGAGAGGTGGGCAGGAGGAAAATATTTTTTCTCTGATCTCAACTTGCGCTCTTGAGCATTTGCACTTGACATATTCGATAGTTCATATTATTAGGGCAAAAAAAAAGAAAGATATTTATTTTATTTTTATTTATTTCAGTGATATTTCCCAAATTCTCAAAATTTAAGAGTTGCACAATTTTATTAGTTTGGGGTTTTTATATTTGAAGAATCACTTTTTAGAAGTTTAACTTTTAACTAAGGCTTTAATGTTTGCGGAGCTCATATTAGATACGTCTTGTTAGCAACGTATCTACATAAACTTGTTCCTAAACTATGAAACATAATAGCAAGCTATTAACAAACACGCGAAAGGGTTTCTTACAGCAACTCATCGGAACTAGCGCCCTTAATCAGAAAGAGTCTGCGTGTCAACGATAACGAGTTAACGACATTTTGAAAATTAATGGCGCATTTACCACCTGTACCAACAAAAAAAGATATTTATAAGTAGATTGCGATGTTATCATAAATGCACATGCATAGTACGAGTAATATGCGAAAAAAAAACCTTTTTCGTGTTTCTCATGATGACAGTTTTCCAATTTGCTGCCATCTTTACTTATACATAGATACATTTATAGCTACCTTGTATCATAAGAATTTTCCTCAACAGCTCAAGTTTACCTGTGCACCTACAAATACTAAATTTATTATGGTGAAATCCATGAAGATGTTCTTCTCCAGCCAAAAAGTAGCAACGGATTGCCACAGAACAAGATTCATAAGTAAGCATTGAGGCCGGTTGGATTTGTGAGTGCCCCCCTAGCAGAACCAGTTTGTTTTATTGGCATTTCGATTTTTCAAACAAACAAGAACTCTTTATGATCTTTAATTTTTTATTTTTAATCTTAATACCTTCATAAAAGACAAATCCATTTAAAATCTTCAAAAATGTTTCTACCTTAACATTTTAAAGGTTTTTTTTTTAAAAATAATTCTATTAAATTGCCCCAACTTATGCATATGCATATGCAGTAGGCACACATACTATGCATATTTCGCTTCTGAACTAAATGCAAATTAATACATAAAAGAAACGGATAGAATTAATCTGAGGATGTTGCCCATTTGGGTTAATCACTGGTTTGCGCAGCATGTTTATTGAGAAAATAACACGCCTTCCCTGTGGTTAACATAAACAACCCTTTAAGAGTGCATCTATCTTTTGAAAGGGCTACTAGTTCGCACGGTAATTTGTTTCATGTGGTGAAATGCTAATGGAATGCATGCACTAAGTGGGCTAAAGCTTTAAAATGCTTGTTAGAGAAGGAAAAAAATAATTTTATATGTTTAATTTTTAGGTATTAATCTAACTATGTACTATCAAATTTTTGCTGCAATATTCTTTAAGGATTTATTATTTCATGATTGATACTCGTAAGATATTCTTTAATAACACAGGGTGTCTTTTATGTTCCAGATCAATTTTATTTTTCAATAACCTTTAAATGTAATACAATACTATAATTTATATTTTATTAATTGATTATGTGGTCTTTAACATTATGTATGGAATATGATAAAGGAAAAGTGCGCGCCTCTTCTGCTATTCGTATTATTAAAATAAAAACACATAGTCCATAATAAATTATTATTGACCACTCTCTATGACTGTCAAAATGGCAATCAAATAAAATCGAACTGGAACATAAAACGATGAAACGATTTTTGCTCTTCATGAATAATATTCCAGTTCAAGAAAGTTCTAGTGGAATAATTTCGACTGATTAGAGAATACACTGGAAGCTGTTAGAACTGATGCGTCGATGAGCATCAGGCGCTAAGCTTTAGAATTCAATGTTTGTTCCCATAAACTATGTATGATCTACTACTGGATGGAGAACTCCATCATCATCCAGAACTCCTTCCCGATGAATTTGAGATGTGACTTCAGCTTTGTAACTGGTTGCTATAATGGGGCTTCGATGACAACAGAAATTTTTTGGAGATGGGAATACAAATTTTCACAATCTTCATACATGGTCTTAAAAGAATCCACACAGAAGCATTTGAACACAAATTCAGCTTTAGTTGTAATTGGAAAAAATAAAATCGGCTCTTCAAACTACCACCCAGGACACACTATCTGGAGTTTTTGCGAACTGCCTTACCAGAACTACGTGTATTGGAATATATTCCACTGCTTCAACTATCTTCAGCACATTTCAAATAGTGCTGCAGCTCACTATTACCCGAAACACACACCACCAACTATTTCATCGAAGCATGTTGTCCGTAAGATTTTTTTGGTTGTGTGAAATAAAAATGTGTCGACATGGCAGTGCGAACTCTGACAGATGAAGTAGTATGCCGGCATGGAGGGAAAAAACGACAAAACTAGTGTCGACGAGTATTTTTTATGTTGTTATTCGGGCTTTGTTGTCAATTAGTGTTTTTGGTCCCTTTAATCTTAAATTCACTTAATAATTTTTTCATCATTACATTAAAGTACCTTAGACATAAATAATAAATTGAAAATGAACAAGACAAATGTTATTGGACTCATTCCAAAATAATTATTTCACTAGACATAATTAAACACAGCAAAAAAGTTGATCAAATGGACAAAGAAAACAATTCGACATGAACAATTATTTAAAATCAAGTTTAAGAACATTAACAAGACGCCAGAACAAACAAGAATAAAATTCAAGCTCCTGAAACAACAATTCAATAAACGAAACGATAGAAGTTTTTTTAAGGTTCGAACACTGAACACATGGGCAACAACTCTCATCTCACTAAGCGATGAGAGTTTGTAGATTCCAATTGCGACTTGTTCCATTACAGATAAAGGTTTTTTCGTCAAGCACAACACTTCAGAAGGAGCCAGTTCATCCTGCACTAAGGAACATACATACTGAAACGTCTCCTTCTTCATCCGAAACCAAGAGTACCACTTGTGGTCTTCGTACATAAGCCACATTCTTTCAAAACCGCCCTTGTTGATTCAAAAGAAGTCTTGCAAATTTGTAAGGATGTCAACATATAGCTACACAAACAGTCTGAGTCTTCCTTTTTCTTCACATACAATACAGAAAGTATAGCTTATAATCTTTTTCGAGATCTAATTTTTCTTCTTTTGTATACATTATTAAATTATTAGGAAAAACTGAACCAGTTCACTTGTCTGCAAGATCTCCTGACCTTACGATATTGGATTTCTTTGTAGAATGAAGGAACTTGTTTATTCAATTGAAGTAGACCCTTTAAGTAAAATAAGCGAGCGTATTCTCAAAGCATCATCAAAAGTAGAGCAGCAGTTACATATAGATAGTGTATTAAAAAATGTTCGCAGTGAAATCTAAAAATGGGGTCTAGAATGTATACAAAACCAAAAAAGACACTTTGAGATCATTTTTTAACTGTTTTAGAACATACATACATAAAATTGAAATAATCTTAAAACATACAAATTAATTTTGTATTGATGCATTTTGGAGCTTAAAGCAAACAAACCGGTTTTTAAAAAAAGTTACCCGCGCAGGTTTTCCCAAGTATCACAAAATCAATAGGCCTTTCCGCAAACTAGTTCATGATTTTTATTTTATTAAACAAAAAAAATAGTTAAACTCTATATTTATTACTTATTTTCTGGAGAATATTTACCACGTCGTCGTCAAAAATGACCATGGGCAAAAAAATGGAACAGGCATATAATTTTAATCTCTGAAGACTCAAACAAAAGATATCAGCCCTTTTTAACCGCAAATTTTAAAGAAGATTAACTCTGAAATCACCTTTCAAAATAGAAATATGGTCTTTTCTTATTAAAAGCGGAAGGAAAATGCGATGCGTTTCACAGAATATTATCCTAAGTTTTCACCAAAAGGTAATCAAAGATTTGTGTGCATTCACATTAAATCTTCTTCAAATCTGGAAGATTTACCATATAAATTTGTTTCGTTAATCTGGTAGAATAGAAATTAATCTTGTTAAATATTCATTGGATCAATTGTTTTATAATACAGGTCAGTATCCATATCGTGCTAAAGTATCTCGATGAATTTTCATTGTTTGGTACAAATCAAACTTTTCTTCTCTCACTTCAACTTCATATGACAACAAAAGAAACACCATTAAGGGGGTTCACATGTTTGACAAATATGGTTCGATGTTAAAGCAGCTAAATATCAAAATATTTTGATATCCTTTCAGTATATTTCAAAAATCGTTTGATTGAAGCGTTAACATTTTCAAATTCGAGTCAATTAAACCGCAATTGACAAACATATTTGAGAATGTAAACCCCCTATTAGCATTTTGGCAGGTGCTGTGAAAGTGAATCTTCTTTAAAATATTTAAGTGCGGTGAAAACAAAACAGCATTATTTGATTTCCGACTTAATGCATTCAGTGCGATAGGTTTGTTCGATTTATTAATCTGTTGGTGTTTTGAAAATTTACATAAATTAGTTTGTTAGCTACTTGATTAAAAAAAAATTCATACCTATGACTATGAAGAACATTAAAGTAATTTTCTGTTTGATTGTAAAAAGATATATTGGTTCCGACTTCCCACTGTACTATTTTTTGTTCAATCAATACAAACTATTTACTCTGGCAACTCTACGAACTTTGTTTCTTATTTGATCAAACAATATATTTTTTTTGTATTCATCATTGAATTTCAACTGTGCATAAAACCTTTGCAACATTGTTGTCACCAATAAACACACAATTCAGCAATTTGAAACAAAAACAGATTCAATTGCCCTCTTTGTCAACATGTTGCTCGTGAAGTAGTTATTTTTCGATTTTCATCCACGCTTCTCCGTCCGCTCAAATTATAAAATTTTTATTTTAGTGACTGCGTGAGCCTCAGTCTTGATTCATCGTCGAATTCAGACTGCGAATCGCGCTTAGAAATTGGAACTGGAATTCAAATCGACTTTTTATTTTGACCGGTATCGGTGGTAGTCAAACAAAATTATCTCACCGATAAATTTGTATCTTTTCCTAGGTGGAGCAGTTTGTGCACCTAGTTGTTTTTTTTTAACGTTTCCTGAAGATTTTGTGTGTGTCGTTTAGAGTTTGCATTCCTTTCTATCGGGCTGAATAAATATTTTCCTGAATTATAAAGAACAACAACAGCAAAATAAATGTGTTAACTTTGTAATATCTTGAAGTAGCTCATGTGCGCGCAACCGTAGCACTACCAAGTACTGCCTTTTGGCCTTTATTTTTTTATTAATACGAGTACCTAGAATCCACACGTTGGCTATGGACTTTGCTGTATTAGTTGCAATGTGTTACAATCAATTTATTCTTAATTTTTTTCTTGTAAAGTATATAAAAGTATTTTTTTCTTTAAATTAAACATAAGAGTCAGTGAACCACTTACCAATGTGCACGATATTTTTTTTGAAAAATACAAAAAACGAAATAATTACCCAAAGCTGGTTTTAGTGTATCATTGAAAAATGGAAATATTTTCCATGAAGTGGATGACACTAAACGAAGAGGAGATCTTTTGACTGACGAGAAAATCATTCTTCTGTATCGGAATTGCATTTGGAGTTTGCACGTGCCTTTGTACATCATTGTTTTGCGACTATCATTTGAGAGTAAGTGACCTTTCGTGTTCTGTTTTGAGAATTGAAATTCTATTTGGCATTGTACGAGTATATACACAGATAAACCTATTATCTACCTTACTCGTATCTATAGTCAATTAAATTGCTTTACATAAATTTACTACCTTGATGGAGTTTCCTAAATTGGTTTTTGTTTTTGATGGAAGTTTATAAATAATTTAATTTCAATATGAAAAGATACATTTAACTTGACATAAAATACTTAGAAAAACTGTTCGTTCTCTCTAAATTAATGTGGGTTACTACCTAAATACCTACGACAGAAAGGTATATCTTTTATTCAAAACTTATTTAAAAGTAATTGTCCACAATGATTTTAGAAAGTTCTTTCCCGATTACAAGAAAGTCTGCTTACAGTCTGTTCTTTGTTTAGGACATATCCTTCTTAATACCTTTATTTATGATTCTGCATAGTTTACAAAAGTCTTAGATTTCTGTTTCTGCTATAGAGTGCTTTGAAGTACTAGAATTATTTCTTCCAACTTAACAGTACATACGAGTAGATATTCTTAATTTCAGTCAGAAAATAAGTGATCCGACAGTTCGTTCACGTCGATCGTACTTTTTTTCAATTTTCAGAATATCGAAATGAATACTAAATATTGAATAAGTTTTCGGCACGACAGATCTGCTAGAACCGAGCCCAGGGCTAGAAATTTAAAAAATTTGGTGAAAATTTCGATTCTTTTTTGACTAGTTAATAATTCTAACCAACGAGGAGATACTCTTGAAGGATCTATTATTTTGTCGTAAGAGGCAGTACCCCTGAAAAAGTAAAAATTCTTATATGTATTCAGTTAGTTGCGTCTGGAGATAGAAGACATACCTCCCACATTACAGTTCAACTCAATAAACATAACTCCAAAAATATGTGTGAATGTCTTCCAGCCAGTGAGCGGTTTGCATTCGCTGAGTTTTGACGTTCGAGTAGATGTAACTGACGAATAATCGAATATTGTAGTACCGATAGGATGTATTCGTCAGTTTTTTCGTTCTCTCAGCTAAACTAAACAAACTATCTCAGTAAGCTTACGAGCCCAGAGATTCGAAGTAAGAAATAATTTTGTATTAATTTTTGGAAAAATAAAAAAACATCGTATTTATAAAGAGTTTCCAGTTGTCTTTAATTTTAACCCAAGATTAAGACTAAAGAAGCTTCAATCGGGTAAAAGGTCACTATTGATGTTTAAAATCAAAATTATTTTTGTAAGCTTATAATGAAACAGTTGACATGTCACGTTTAAAAATATTCAAATTTTTTTTCAATTTGTAGCAATTTTCGGCCTTGCACAGCCAAAAAAGAATACAGAAATTACTAGCGTACCCGTGCGAGATCTCCCGCAAGCAAATTTTTTTTTTCAACTGAAGTTTTTCAAAATGGGGGATATCGTGAACAAACTTTCCCTCGGAATTTTCCCCATCTTCGAAAATTGGAATGGTCAATACTTCTGCACTGTTCATTGTAAGCTGGCGACTGGCCTTTTTAGATGAGAGCCAAAGTCATTATGAAACTTAATTCCCAAAATCAATAAATTCCAAGGGAAACTTTCGACATTATTCGAGATGACAGTTTTTAAAGTTGGGAACAATTCCCAGGGAAATTTTATTCACGATAGGCCCCAATAAATTATGTGTCTAAAAGTTTCTGTAGATTCGCTCAGTTTTTCTTGCATTGGAAATCTTGTGTAAATGGAAATCTTGTGTGAAGTACGGAATGTTGTTTTTGGGTGTTTATTTTACTTCTGTGTGTCATCTAGCTCTATTTGAAAAAGACGACTTACCACTGAAATAATAAACACGTTTAGCTTAGCCAAGAACTGTCACAACTGATCTCCTGTTCAACATGAGAAGTTGAAAGCGTGCGAATTATTTTTATTTAACGTATGTATGTACCTGGATTAAAACAAAACAGCAAACCAATAAATCCAAACAAGTCCTTATCTTAAAGGTAATCGAGCCAAGCGAAGGATATTTTGAAAAAACTAACGAACCTACCTTAAAATAGTTTAAATTCAAAGACACACAAATATTTGTCAATTTTTTTTTGTTTTTAATTCGGAGAATTTTATTTTTGTTTTATTTTTTTTTAAACTTTTTTGAGTGTTTTTATCGTTACTGCTTAGGTAAATTAATCAAACAATGCCCCTCCTCTGGGCCCGCACCACCAAAGTATGGCATTTCAATGCAACTACTTATGTATATGTATACTACATTTCAGTGCAATACGAAGAAAGAAGTAGAGATAAATAATTTTGGGGTGTTTCGACCACCCAATGCCCCTCCCCTGATAATAAAAAAAAGTAGCCTATACGGTAATCCAGACTATAACTTTTTTGTGTGTTAAATTTTATCAAGATCCATTCTGTTGTTCATGCGTTATTGAGTAACAAACATCCATACATCGTAACATTCACATTTATAATATTAGTAGGAATTAGGATAGTAGGATAGGATGTGTTCCTTTAAGTCAAAATTAGTTTTTTTATTACAGCTGTGATTTAAAGTTACTGATACTCGTACTTAACACCTAGCTACTAAAAAAAATAAAGCGTTTCTTATCTTTAAATTTGAAAAGAACAAATTGTGAGTTACATAGATATCACTGATTTTTTATTTAGAAGGCCATTTTGTATATGGAACATAATATTATTAAAATGTCCGCGGCGGCTAATAATCACGTTCGGTAATCGCTCATTCATTCAATTGTCCATTGAGACACGGGCTGCGTGGTAGTACCATCCTGTTAAACGCGCATGTCGTCGATGTTCATATCATCCAATCGGGCCGAAAGAAATTTGTAGATCTGTACCTCAACCTGCAACCTAGAGAATCATACAGCCATTAAGAAATATGTATCATATATACATATTTCGAAAACGGCTCTAATTATTTTTATAAAAAAAAATTATGTGTAGACCATAGCAAATATGGCCTGCATTTTGGTCAAAAAAAAGTGTTGTTAACGGTACCTGTCATAGAACCTTCTTTTTAAATTCCGAATTTCTCATTTTAATACAGGTGCTTCTTTGATTTTGAAATAGTTTTGTTTACAAAAAAATTCTTCCTTAAATGTAATAAATTATTGAATGCTTATAATTGTCATTAAATTTTTTTTATTTTAAAGAAATTTCTTATATAAAGAATTATAATATAATTAGATTCGTATACACATGAGTGTTGTTAGTTTCTAAGCCCAGGGACGGTCGAGAGAGTTCCAAACATTTTGGATCTCTCCCAACCGCCCCCATGGCTGAGTTTCTTATTCACTTCCTTATTTAAAACTATTTTGTACCCTTTCAGCACTAAGCACTGGAAGCTAGCTGTTAATTTTAAGTAGTATACTGTACATTAATGTAAAGTTTAATAAATTATATAAAAAAAAAAATAGTTTCTAAAAGTTTTGTTAATTAATTAATCATTTATGTATTTGTATTTTAATGAGGTTCATTATTATGATTATGACTGAAGATAGCGATGTCTGGATATCGAAATGAAAGGGAAATATTGAGCCGGGAGAAAATCTCTCGATTAAATAATAAAACATTGTAGCGATGTTTGAGAGTGTTGATTTATTGCACTTAAAAAGTGCCAGCCAATTTGAGAGATGTATTCTCTACAATATAACAGCAATCACCTTTCAATCCGTATTGATAAAAACCCATATAGCTCAATATTATCCATAGTAAACCATGTCCATGTGTACTCAAATGAGCATATAGACCGAAACAATTTAGTTCTCAACTCATCATGGATTGGTGACCTTACTCCTTAGCAGAACTCTTACGTAAACATGCTATTGATGAAGAAAAATTTTATACTTACCCTTACATTTTCATTTTCTTTATAGTGAAAATGGTTGGAAAATATAAACGATGTACAGAGAGGTAGTCCTGGACTGATAATGCATTAACAAAAGCCCTAAATGCCGTCCAAAAAAAAGTACTAGCAATAATTGAGTATTATTATAATTTCTACTTTTCCTTATTTTGTTTTAAGTGAAGTTGTTTTAAATGAATCGTTGTTTTTATTTTTTTTTTATTGAGTATTGTTTATGTTTATTTTACTTTGAACTATGATCTGTTTAAAATAAAGTTTAAATTAAATTGAAAATGGTTTTCAGTTCACTTGCCTAGTTGGTTTACTTGCAATGGCGTACAAAATGGCGTACAGTATGCCATTTTACCCGGACAATTTTGATCGTTGAAATTTGAAGAGTTCTTGAAAATTAAATACTATAAATACTTTTTGAAACTTTTTAACTCGTAAAGCAAAAAAATGTAAGCGTCATTGATTTAGCTTTGAAAAGAATATAACATTTAGGTTTAAATGTCACATTTTTGCGAGATATGACACATTTTCCTTAGGGGGCCATTTTAGGCCACCTTCCCCTACATTTTTTACATGCAAAATATCATTGAATGCATGAGACCACATTCATAAACATTGTTTTTGTTGCGAATTCCGAGTAGGAAACTTTACATTTGAAATATGAACAATTCATAAAACGCATGTTTACGGTTTCTTTTTTTTAATGAACTCGATTCTTGGCCCGTTTTTAATGAAGTTTTTTTTTTAAAACATGCAGTTTTTCCTTGGAATCATGTACCTTTTTGGTTTAGTGACGATGGATGGAGACTTCGGGGTTAGTTTTAAGTTTTCCTTACACAAACTTTGTTCGATTCCGTATACGCAACACTTTCGACTTCACCTATAAAGGATGTTGTTTTTAGAGTTGGAGAACGTAAAATTTGTCAACAATGTTTTATATGACAGCGGATTTGAAAGTTCTAGGTTGCTTTGTGGTTAATTGGGTTTGGTTTTGCAATTCATCATGACTACACTCACGAAAAACATGGATCAATTCGAGAATTACATCTTTTATTAGTGCCAATTCAAGAAACTATGGATCGTTTTCGCAATACATTTCCTCTAGACGATAATTTGCATCCCCCCATATGTCGCGTCATACAGTGCGCGAACTTTATACCAAACTAAATTTTGCATAGAGATAAATTGGATGTCACCACGTTTGCACCAGCCACGGCCGACATATGCACGGAATCATATTCAAATATCAATAACAAAAAATAACGTTGCAAAGAAAACCAATTTCATTGGTATTGAAAATATATGTCTGAATGTCTGTGTTTTATTTCAAATTGAAGTTCTCCCGCTCTAAAAACACCCTTTACAAAACGATGCTTTAACTTTTCTTCCACTCTTAAGAAAGATTTACAAAACTGTACTGTACTGTGCATTTTTTATTAATTTTTTTTGTGTAGTCTATTCAGTGCAAAATAGAATAATCCTTAGAATTTTCTAAAACATAAACAAAATACCTATAAAATGAGGTGGCTTATTCAACTGAAAAATAAATAGACCGCTATTGTTAATCACATGCTGAAATATGATATTTGTATGTCGAAACAGGTAGAGCATAATATGTAAATGTAAGTGTTGACAATGGAGTACATATCTTTTTGTTAATTTGTAAAACATTTTTATTCTGATGTAAAAGAGGGTAAAAACAACAATAAATTGAAGTCAAAAAGCATGAATGAGTGCATATGAGACACAGTCAATGAAGTCGGCCTCGTTCCGGCACCTTAACGAAGTGTCGGATCGTCTAGCAATGGAAATTGCACACACACTCCGCATCAGTTGATTTGTCATTTTATTGTTTTCTTTCCATTCCATTTATGTTTCGTGCTTTTGACTGATGGCAGTTATTACTGAGAGTTAGCAATAAAAGGTCTTACTTGCATTAGTGATTACTTCGAAAAACTATTACAAAACAAATATTGAGTGGTTTGCAAAATATATATATTTTTTTTTTAATTGAAAGCTTCAATTTTTAAGTTGAAAATTTGAAAAATCTTTTAATCTGTCACTTTTAATTATGAAGGACATTCTCAAACAGAATAAAAAGATTTTTCAACACATTTACCAACTTTCAAGAATTTTCGAAGTCTAAGTATATATTTTTCGAAGATTATATGATTACAGTTGGCAGGATTTAGGATATGTCAAACCCTTTCTTCTTTTATTAATTTGATTCAAAAATAGCCTACAAGGTAGGACATGAGTTTTGTTAAGTGTTATGTATGTATGTATATATATATTATATATGTATGTATATAAAATTTCTATTAATATGTTAATAATATTTTTTTTTATATTCTTATATTAATTAAAGAAAAGGAAATATACTATTTAAACTACATTTGTCAAATAATTGAAAAACAAACGTAAATCATTCAATGGGACAGAAATATTCCCGCACTCGTATGGTTGCAAAGAGCACTTCGAGATATTGATAGAGCATGGCACCAGGCTCTCTTATTGGAAATGTGTATGTTTGGTATCAACCCTTAGTCTTTGCATTAGAAACTACCTTCTAGATGGTTTAATACATGTTGTATTGTATTGTTTCAAGTCTTATCTTTACAAAATAGATGCTGGTGTTCTTCAGGGCTCCTCTTTGTCTCCGACTCTCTTCCTCGTTTTATAAATGATCTCTTGTCTTAAACTTCTAATCTACTCCATTGTTTTACCGACGACTGTACCCTCAGCTTCTCATATCCATCTCCTTCAGAAGTGCAATTGTAATGGTATCGTAAGATTAGCTCATTAAACCCCGATCTGTACAGCATTGTTAAATGGGCTTCTAAATCTCAATGCCGTCTATTGTCGTTGAAGAAAAATGTGCCCCTTAAGTCATTGCCCTTGAATGGCACTTTTATCGAAAAAACCGAAAAGCTCTCAGTACTCGGTATGTGAGTCAGCGACGATCTTTATTAGAAAGATGACATTCTTGAGACCGCCAAAAATGCTGATAAATGCTTAGGATTTCTGTGTCAATGTAAGAAATGTTTAACCCCCTCTGATCTGGCTAATATCTATAAGGCGTTTATACGTCTAAAACTCGAATACAATTCACATTATTGGACGGGTGCAGCACAAACTTCTCTCCATTTTTTGGATAGAATTCAGAACAGTGTCCTTTCAATGCTCTAACAGCTTAAGCAATTTAATATAATCATTGTCCCTTGCCATTCTTATAGGTTGTTGACCGCTAGATATGATTGAACCTAAAAAAATGGCTATCGGCCGGAACTCTGTAACAATACCTGTTTGCTTTTTTGTATATGCATCATTTTAAAGAAATGTTTTATGCAGATCATTGCATACCGCAACATTTTCTTAATCAACTGTTAATTTGATAAGAACAGGATCCATGTTCTGTACAGTTGGTGGTTATTCCTCATTCGAACCGCTTGGTAAAAAAGAGTGCAAGTATTTTTGACAAGGCTTTCTAAGCGTTTTCGGACCTTGTCTCGTAGTTAGTGTTGATGGTGATGCTGTTGTTTTCTGTAGTCAGTAAAGCATTTTAGTAAATCATTCTTTTCTTTTATACTTATAAACTAAAGTATAACAGGGGGATATTAGGATTTCGTGAGCGAGAGCGAAAGATATTCTTCAGTCAATTAAGATAGAAAATTATTTCTGTTTAAGAGGAGTGATTGAATGAAATTCAATTAAAAGCTCAAGTGATCTCAACTCCAAGGTGCGTTTCGCCCAGGTACGACAGTTAGATGCTGATATTCTTCAGTGTGAAAGGTTTGTATTTCCATTAACAAAAACGAAATACAATGTACTCGTAAGTCACATATTTCTTGGTATATTAGAGAAAGGTGTCAGATGTCTTAAGTAATCTACGAAAGAAGATCACATCCCTCATTAGTGGTAAACAAGTTTTTTTCATTTGAGCTAGAAACATGAGTTTTAAAATAAGTTCGTATTCACCTTCATTTCAATCAAGTGTCCCGGAGTGTATCTTTTTTATTGTTTATATTCTTTCCCGTCTTTGTTTCCCATTTCCATTCGTGATAATCATCGGCATGCAATTATGATACACATGATATTTTATGCTGAACAAGAAAGTGTGGGTTGTATCTGTAGCTTATGTATATTATGTCTGTCGAATTGGTAAAAGTGTTTGCTGAACTGGAAAAAATACTTCCGGAATAACTTACATATTTGCTATATGTTTGGTCGGCTGAGGTCATTTTTCTGTGGGTCTGCAAGTTTAGAATTTGAAGATTTTGAGTTCCTATAATTAGTTCCATGTTCCCAGTCAAATCGCTGAGCCGTTCACCGTCACGCCACCGCCAGATACTTAGGTATGGTTTTAATTTTTTTTGATACTTCAAACCACAAACCAGCACTAATAACAAAATGTTTCAAAAAAAAAAATATAGAGGCCAACGGGCAACCCTCAACCATTCCTATGTGCCCTTTTGCAGTAATGAATTTTGTAGTTTCAATACAAAATTTAGTAGTGCGCTTGGCATAATGGTTAGTGTGGACAGTCATACAGAGGGTCGGGGTCGATTCTCAGCCGTTGCAAGGTTTTGTATTATGGTTGTACTACCTCATGCGAGGAGTGACAAGTCCTCCAAACTTTGCAGCTTTCCATTTATGATTCGGCAGGGAAGGATTGCTGATCTTGCTAAATCTGGGAGAGTCTCTTCAATACAAGAAGGTTAAGATGGTTTTCATGTGCGAGCTCTTGGTCTGCTTGGGATGTCCTCCTTTGCAAACCAGTCAATCTTCACACCAGATTTCGCCTTATAGCATGCTTATAGAGGTTGCACGATCTCGGATCGTCACAAAGGATGAGTTTGACATGATCTTTATGCCAAACGCCATCGCTTGTGATCGGAAATGGTATTGGGTTTTCCCTAATCGAGTATAAGATGTCAGCCGAGAGCTTCCATCGGTCAGATGAAATCATACCAACCAACAGCTTAATGCTGTTCCATCGTGAGAGCCATTTAATGGAAAGGAAAGATAAGATGATAAAGGTTGGGAAACGCCCTTTGGTTTCAGGGACTCAGAAGATGAACTCGACAAGTTCTGGGTAGAAGTTAAAAAACAGAACCATTTGAAATTGTTTTTATATTTGCTTGACCCTCGTTTACACAAAAGTGGGAGAAGGAACCCTTTTTTTTTTTGTTTTGATACCACCCAATTTTAAATTTTCAATGCAACATTCAGCCTTAAAACTTAATAACTTATGCTCTTTCGGTCAAAGTTCGACTCGATAAAACCCGATCGCTTCAAAAGGTTGTACCCAAAGCTTATGTTGTATATCCTTATGCTGTATATCCTTATGTTATTGTCGTTGTGAAAACACAGCTGATGGCATCTTAAACAACAATTTCAAATATCTTAAATTTTCCATAATCGATTTTCGACAAAAGTTGTGTATCGATTAACAAACGACACTCGCTATAAGGGCCTTCAACAAGATTGTCTATATAACACATATGACAAGCTAAAAATGGCTTTAATGGTTAAAGTTATTATAAATTCTTGAATAAAGTTACGTAATTAGATTAAAGCGTGACAATTGCTTAGGTAAGCTACTTAATTAAATTCACAAACATTAAAGTACACGATCATTAGCACATTGAATAACCATCAAGTTCCAAGCATAGATTTATTTTTATACTTTATAATGGTTTTGTACAATACTCCAATCTAATTCCAATCCAAGTTCAAGCGTATATGTATACGTATATTTTTTACTTGTAATATAGGAACTATAAGGTAAGTTTTGGATTCGTTATATAAATCGAACTCAAGGTTTTAATCAAGATACTTCCACACAAAAACAATAACGCGCAATCCAGTCGTACATTTTATTTTGTTTTGTATATATTTGCGAATAATTTATGCACACGTCTAAAGTAATTCTAATCAAGACCTCCAGAAGGGGTCAGATTTATTATAAGTAAATAAGTTAAATTTAGCAATTTCTAATTATGCATGTATATGATGCTAGCAAACCTTTGATCTTGATCATATGCGTGTTTGTTTTGCCTGATCATTTCCATTGATTTTTAAATGAATTACTAATCTAACTAAATAAGCGGTCTTGAATTTATTTTGAAGTGTATGAAACAAAGGCATTTATCTACAAACCGAGATTATCTTTTTTATTTGCTCTGTAGGCAAGTATTGGTTTTGTGTGAAAAAATGTCGAGGTTTTAATCAAAGACTACAATATGACGATCGAAAATTGCAATAAAGTGACTTTAGACATACTATCGAGCTAGAGCCAATTTGCTTAAAATTTTATGCACAGCTTAGAAAAATTCGAAGGAATAGTTGCCATACAATAATTTTGATTTTCTCATTTTTTCTTTTCAAGAACAGGTAGAATGATTTTGATTAGATTTCGGAAAGTGTGTTATAAGTATGAACACTGTAATGTAAACACGTTAAGCGTGGATTCGTGTAAACACACATATTTTAATATGCATGAACATCCCTGTATATCAATGTCCGTGTTGGGATTCCAAAAATATTCTTTTCTATTATCTATTGCGGCTGCTAATCCACCACTTTGTGTTTTATTCAATAACTAAGAATATAACAATCAACATTACTCTAGAATAACTATCAAGAATATAATAAAAAAAAAACAGGTATAAAAGTAAATAAACATTGTTGATTCTTAAAACAGGGGTTGTATGATCGTAATAAAATTGTTTTTTATTTTCGCCGATAGAGCACACAACGTAAATCGGATTTTGAAGTTTTTTGAGAAAACTGTTCTATTTTTGGACTAATATTTAACAACAAAAAACTTTTCTTATAAAAAAAAAATCATAGAAGAAATTGACGCAAAATTTTAAACAGTCTAATGTTAAAATATGATTACAATTTGCTAACTTTAAAATAGTTAACTAACTCTTGTTTTTAACTTGTATTGTGCTAATACTATTTTTTAATAAATAGCTTGAACACACCTAAAACTATGAAAGTTCTTGTAAAAAAGCTAATTAAAATGACCTTTTTGTAGTTCGTAAATGTCAAAGAGTGAAGTTAGCACGATATTAAAAATAGTTATTTGATAACTTTAAATTTAGTGAAATGCTTAATTCGATCAAAACTTTCAAAACCGTCGCTTTGACCTAGAATCAAACTAAAACAGTTTTAGCAACGAACTAATTCGACTAAAATTTTGCGCCATTATTTTTAAGTACTTTTGACTTTTCCGTAGCAATTAATTCCATAGTACTTATAACCTTATAATTTTTTTTGTTTCAATGTGAGTGTAGCCTTGAACCATAAGAGCAAATTCGAGCGACAGAGTTGTGTGTACTTTGTTTGTGTTGTATTTGCGAATAATCTATACACAATTATTCTAAGCAAACTCTAATCAAAACCTCTGCAGAGGTCAGATTTATTATAAGTTGGTTAGCTCATTTCCTTTGACAGCTCAATTCCCTGGATTTTATAATGAATTACTAATTATGTTAAATGTGCGGTCTTTATTTTGATGTGTACTCGTATGAAACTTTATACAAAGAGTTTTTTTTATTTTCTGGGGGGTCATTCCGTAACTCGAATATCGTCAGACGATATCGTTTGGACGATAGCTAAATAGGTATCGTCTTGCATTAATTTTGAATTTTGTAGGTGACTGTAGTTGAGTGATTGAGTTTCCACTGTAAATTGACATTTTGTATTGTTTACTATTGAATTGACAGATTGACTACAGGTTGAGTTTCTGAAATGCATACAAATCTCTAAAACTGTGATCGACAGACAAGACGATAGTAGTCGAGTTACGTGAAGCAAATCATGGACGATATCGTCGACATTTATCGTTTAGAAAATTACGGAATGACCCCCCTGTACACACATTTTGATAATAGACCAGTTCAGATAAACCATTAACAAGATTTTTAAAAATCTTTTAAACGATCTATCTAACTCTTTTCAATCAGAAATTTTTATTTAAATGAATCATAATTAAGAACGAAAATACAGTGGAAGCTAGCGTTATAATTTCCGCAGAGTTGCCATATAGTTTTATTAAGTCCTTGAGATCCCTAATAATTGAACAATACTTTTCAAGTAACAGGGAAATAATAGTTTACCGAAGATCAGCTTAAAAGTTATGCACATAGATTGAACACTAATCGGATCACGGTATAACAGAATATACCACTTTTCAAATCATTCAACAAAAAGAAAATAAATTAGAATGAAAGTTGTTGCGTTCATTTGATGAAACTAGTTTATTTTCTATTTTTCCGCCAAATTTATTTCAACCTTAAAGCTAAGCAAGTTTGAATTAATTGGCCAGTGTTTAAGATGCAGAAAAACCATTTTTTATTTAGCTCATATTTATTATTTTTTTTTTTACTTTTGCTCTATTCTTGTATACGAATTATCAACATGAAGTGTATGGGTATGGGAAAATAGGGTGACGAGAAACAGAGCATAGTGAACTCTAGGTAGGTACATGTTCGGCAGGTTTTTGCTCTTGTTCGTTGTTTTGAGTCTGGCTTTGCTGTTTGTGCTCTGTACTACTCACTGTCACTATTTGTATTTTAAGAGTGAGTAGAAGTAGTACAAGTTGAGTGTGTGCTGCAAAAGTTTTGGCGTTGTTGTATTAAATGTCAACCAGTTTTGGAATTGTTTTTTTTTTTTTAATAAGAAGGTGTACGGATACGAATAAGTTTAAGCGAAGGTTGGGTTTTACATTGTTGTCGTGCAGACAAAAAAAAATTTAAATAGGTATTAAGTTCACCAAATAGTTAATGTGAAGCTACCCTATATTTAAAAAAAAAAATTGATCTAATTAATTCGATTTCGAAGTGTTTGTATGTTTATTTGTATTGAATTTCGTAGTACAAACAAGATTTTAGGTATTAAAATTTTTAAGAAGTGTTTTCACAATAATAGAATGCCGGTTTTATTAGAGGTTTATGACCTTTGGCGATTCCCGGCTCAATAATTTATGTTTTTTATTCGATATTTAATGATGGTAAGAACCAATAAATTTAAATATACATATGTGATATAAAAATAAAAACTTTTTTATAAATAGGGTATGTACATATGTATACATATAAATAATATCTAACGATTTTATTTCATAAACCAAAATAGGACCTTAAACTTTAAAGAACTTAGCCTTCAAAACTTTGAACCCTTGAGCGATGCAATTGCGAGAGAAGATATTATGAAATCGTATAATACACTATTATCTATCAATGGAATTTGTGTTTTTGACAAGTCAAAAATTACTAACAAAGTTATTCTTTAACTTGCAATATTGTATATAAACTTTGTTAGACCTTAAACTGTCGTCTAATTTTAATAATTAATTAAGTCGCTAGCAATTTCTAGTGTTATAAAATAAACAACATATTGTCTTGCCCGAGTAACCCGAGGGTTGTGCACATTACAATGCTCTGAAACCTTGGAACTGATGTGAGGTGAAACATATTGAATTTCTGCATGCATTTAAGGGTTTTGATATTTAAGTGCCAACATTTAACACATTCGAAGGTTTTCGCATCTTGGGTAAGTCACGGGTCATCTTCAGTGATGGAAAAGGACTGCGCCCCACCTCTCAATCAATAAAAATCTTCTCTGGTGTTAAAAAAGGAGGAAGTCAAACGGAGGGGATAGAATGCAGTCTTATACTACGTTTTCATTACGGCAAATGATGAAACATCTCCTTATTTCCCATAAAAATTCATATTTCGAGATTTTATAATTTGAACCAAATCTGCACAGAAACTAAAAGAGAAAACAAGAAAACCAAACTTTTTAAAAGTAAGAAAATTTCAGATAAAAACACTCCACCTCATTTAGAGTCTAAAGAAAACGTAGTTTTCTAGCGTCGAGGACGCCCTCTGGCGCAAGAACGCCTTTAATGGGGCCAGAACACTACTGCAGAATAGGAGAAAATAGGATTAAAATGAAATCAAAACAAACCAATATCATTTCATGAACTATGTATATATTATCACTGCATGAATTTTAACTATTTTAATCAAAAAATATTTTCAAAAACCATCGGAACCAACTAGTGATTAGAATCAGACTTCTCTGCTTTCGACGTATTTGTAATAATGTAATTCTTTGCAGTCGGTGTTCGAAATGTCCATGCAGACTTTCAGTGTCATGTTGCTAAAACTCGATGCCAGCCTCTGCCTTCAACTCAACTTGTCACTACTATCCACGTATAAGTTGAATGCAAATCCAAAGGAATCTCCGTCCAAATCGGACAAAATCAGTTCACTTTTGGTCATAAAAACAATTTGTTTGAAAATTTAATATTTTTATTTTAATTAATTTCAATATACTTCAGCAAAATTCTTAAGACATTAATTAAAATTTAAATGACAAATGACGAGGCCGTTTTGACAAATTTATGTAGCTTTAACTTAAAGTGTGTGCAAGCACGTGTTTCATGTATTTGTAAATCTTTCTTGAAATCGGGATTTGAAGATTATATCCCCTGACCAAGAAAAATGGAATTTTTTGGTGTGAAGGAACGCAAAATCTGGGTCGGAATCAAGATCTTCACACAGAAATTGATATTTCAGTGTTATACAAACCGACATTAATACAGAATCCCGAATATAATTTCAACTTTGCTCTAAATATTCAAATTTTATAGAAAAAAAATGTTTTTGAAATTTTAAAAAGAGGAGTCGATTTTCATTATATTTATTTTATAGTTTGTGAAACTGTAGTACTCGTAGTTATGTAAATAAAGTTTTCGTATGTATGAGAAAGCCAAACATCTATCAAGACTTTTTATTCAAGGTTGATCTAATGGCAAACTATAGGTGCTAATAATTAATATACATATATATAACCCTGAGATACCTTTTGATAGAAACATATGGATTCTAAAAAAATGTTATGAAACTCTAAATATAATTTTAAAAGTTTTAACTCTGTGAAATACCTTTACATAGTTCTTTTTTTTTGTGAAAATCATGTAGATACAGCAAACACAGAATTTTTTATCTGTTATTCAAACTTATACAAATAAGAAAACAAATATGTTTACGGAAGGAAATACAATTTGTTGGCATAAGATTACCAGACGACAATGTTTGCCTCACACTTTTCCCATTAACAAAACGTATCAGTGTTTTAAAAATAGATTCAATAATGATAACGTTTCAATCGTGCTGGAATTCGAAAAGACGATAGCCGAATCATTTTTTATAAATAATTTTAAAAACATAGTATGTACTTCAACTTAGTTTTGAATTAGTTTCAAGATTAATTCTTTTAATGACTTCCGTGTGTAAACGCTAAATATACAAGAAAATATTGAAATATTTTATGAAGGCTTTAGGAAACTGAATAGTTTCTATATTGTATATGGACTACAACTAAAACATATCTACTTAATAATTAGCAATACATTTTTGATGTATTATCAAAAACAATAAAATATTGTGAGATACAGATATAAATACTTTACATAAGAATAGCTTATTTAAAGTTTGTAAATGATGTCATACAAGGCCAAGGCCTTCAACTCAGCTGCCAATTGGCTCCCAAATACAGCACATGGTCTCTTCGTAAGTACCGTGAGTTGAATTCAACGAGAGAAGAAAACGAGGGACTCCTTGGTGGAAACTTATCAAAGCGTTAAAGGTAGGTAGGTAGTTAGAGATGGTCGTCGCCAGCCCTGGGCAAGCGACTCAATTAGCGCTGGGGTGCGCCCTTTTGATACCATTAACTCGTGTCAACCTAATAAGGATTTAGTACGGAAGAAAATGGCTTTTTATATACTTTAGCGGAGCATTGCTAAAGCCATTTTGTCGCATTCAGAAAGATAATCAGATCTTTGATTTTCTTCTCCGAAAGTTCGCTGGGGTCATCGAGGAAGGCTTTCCCCCAAAGGAAGTCATCCTGTAATTTGCTAAGGCGGGGCAATCGCAAAGAAAATGAACCACAGTTTCTTTTTCTTGTGGATCTCCACAACTACGGCAGTGTGGGTTGTAGGGGATGCCTAGTTTTCTTACATGTTCACCTATGGGCCAGTGCCCGGTGCATATTGCTGTGATCCTGGCTATGTCGCGCCTGGGTCTGCATATTAGATCGTTAGAACGTGAGTTGTTGTAAGTAGGCCATATCTTTCTTGATATGACACAGTTTGTGAGACTGCTCCACCTACGGTTGGATTCATTGAGAAAAATCGAGAAGATTTTTCTCTTCATAGCACCAAGAGGAATATTTACGTTTTCCGCTAGTGAGATATGTAAGGCCGAGCCCTGCCGAGCTAAAGCGTCAGCCTGTTCATTACCCTCTATGTCACTGTGACCTGGAACCCAAATGAGAGTGACCTGGAGGTCAATGTTCAGACTCGCCAGTTTGTCCCGACATTACTGGACAAGTACTGAGGTAGATGTAGATGATTTAATGGCCTTAAAAGCGTTAAAACTTTCATAATTTTATAAGACTCCAATCTCAATGTATTTCTCAATGTTATTCCGATTTTTTTTTTACATAATTCGATAATTATTGTCATATAAAATCACATCACAACCCTGGAATGAACTTTTTCAGATTAAAATTGAAGATTAGCATTAAACGTTATTTGAATTGTCAAAATTACGAACCTATCTACCTCCAATAGAGGCAAAATGTCCGCCTATAAACTTGTCTACAACACAAATGTACTAGTATTTCTATTTACGAATCGTTGACCTTTAAACAAAATGAACCGCCCATGCCGAACTGTTGTCTATAATAATATTTGTTCCATCGGTTTAACCACAACCTCTGAATGTTACCTTCATTTCCAAATGTACTACTCAACTGAACACGGTGGCCAAATGTTTTAAACCGCCATAGCCATCGCTATCATCCATACAAAAATGAGCACAGCGGTTTTCTGTTGTGAATTTCTGTCGTTTTTCCAAAGACGCATTGGACATAAGTAGACACGCTACCCGCGCTTCAGAGCCACCCGCACAATAACAAAGGGTGCTTCACCGTAACGACCGTGCGTCGCAACTCAATATGCAGCGACACTCATCGCATATGAAGTTTACAGCAAACGATGGTCGTGAAGATTAAAATTACCACCTTTAACTAGGACAGTTGTTATAGCGCTTGCGCTGCGCGCCCAGAATGCCAAACTTTGCACTCGATGCAATGTTATCGAATAGGTTCAAGAGCGGAATAACCATAAAGCTAACGTAAGAAAAGACTAAGGGCCGTAAATTTATTAGCAAAAATCATTGCTTTAAATGTATTTTTTATTCTTGTCACGTAATCGTGAAAGTTATCAAACTTATTTCAAGAAAGAAAATGATATAGTTTGACATCTACCATAATTGACAACATTAATTCTCTACATTACTGTCGGCTACATAAGTAAGAGACTCAGAACTTAAAACTATTTAATGGCATTTATTCTACAAAAGTAAACGATTTGCTTTCTTGGTCAAGACTTCTATAAATAAAAAATGCAAATTAAATCTCTTTATTTATAAATTAAATTGAACGTTGATCAAATGTTAATTTGCTAATTAAAATTTTGGAAACAAGATGAGTGACAATCAAAACACGAAGCTAAGAAAATATTAAACTAATCAAAAACCAGATTTTAAATAGTTTTCTGTGTGACAATCGAATTGTTAAGTCTTTATCTTAATCATTTTGTTATTGTTATCTTTAAATAAACATTTAACTTATACTTTCGATTACTCATATAATTTTGATTTAATCTTAATACTACATACTAAATATGCTACTGCATAGTAATAATTATTCCGATTGGCTGTAAGTCAACACTGGCAAATGTCAAATATATTGTGCTATCTGTCAACTTTAAACTAAATGCTCTAATAAACAATAAGGCTAGTCGCGCACTGGCAACTGAGTTTAATCACCAGTTGAAAGGGAACCGCGCACTGGCAACTGATTACTCACACTCACACTCTTTTCTCTCTTGCGCTGATAGAAAACAGCTCAACTGTTGCGAAGGCAATCGTTTAGTTTGTGTCAAAACACAAACTTTTTAGTTTGCTCTAAGTGCGCGGTGTCCCATATAAGCCCATGTGTTTCATTTTAGCAACTGAACAGTTGCGAAACTAAAAATTGAATCTGCGCGCCTGGCCTAAAGGTACATATTCTGTTTTTGTAAGGCCATATTCGTAGGCAAAAGATAGTGCAACAGTTTCTAACAATCCTCTATCCAAGGCCAGTGCTCTTTTGGAAATACTGGAAACAAATTATATAAATTCTCGAATTCCTGGTAAGATCCTAGTTGTGGATGAGTCCATGATTCCGTGGCGTGGGAGACTACAGTGGAAAGTCCCATAAGTATGGCTTGAAAATTTACAAACTTTGTGATCCGACCCCGGTATGTAAACATACACCAATTCCGTAATTTTCTAAACGATAATCGTCGACGATATCGTCCATGATTTGCTTCACGTAACTCGACTACTATCGTCTCGTCTATCGATCACAGTTTTAGAGATTTGTATGCATTTCAGAAACTCTCAAACTGTAGTCAATCTGTCAATTCAATAGAAAACAATACAAAATGTCAATTTACAGTGGAAACTCAATTACTCAACTACTGTCACCTACAAAATTCAAAATTAATGCAAGACGATATCTATTAAGCTATCGTCCAAACGCTATCCTTTTAACGATAGCGTTTTGACGATTATCGACTTACGTGAACCAACAAAAGGCAACGCTATCGTTCAAACGATATCATCTGACGATAATGGAGTTACGGAATGACCCCCCAGTTCTGTTTACGCCCGCCGGTAAAAACACTTGTCTAAATCAGAGAGGTATACCAACGAACTCAACGTCATATAGTACACAAAAAGTGCTAGACTTAGCGGATTGCTAACTCGACAAACGCCGAACTATGGTGGCGGACAATTAGTACACCTCTATTGTCTTAGCGGAGACTTTACTTGCTCGAAGGACGCATTCGATAGGAAATCCTAAAAAAGTAACAGATATATAGCTTAAAAAAAGTCAAATCATGCTCTCGAAGAATGTCAATCAAGAGGCTGAAATAATGAAAAAATTTGCGATGTAACTTCTTTTTTGTCATTTTCAGCGAACAGTTGCGGTCAAAAGAATACTAGTGTAAATAAAATCATTGGTAAGTCCCTGAATTTTCAAGTTCTTGTGGAGGAATATTCTGTGGTCAGACGAGTCCAAGATTGTGTTATATGATGGAAAAGGATCTCGTCAATATTTTTTGCAAGCACAGAACATAATCCATGCTTCACAGCCAAGACAATAAAACATGGAGGATCCAGCATAATAGTTTGGGTATGTTTTTCCTTCTATGTATGATGTTGGTCACATATACCGGATTGAAGGCATTATGGATCAGCATCTTTATGTGCAGATCATGGAGGAAGGTATGTTTCCATATGCCATATGAAATACCACTGAAATGTGTCTTTCAACAAGACAAGACCCAAAGCATACAAGTAAAGTTGCGAAGCAGTGGTTCCAAGAAAAGAGGATTAATGTCATGAAGTGGCCTGCGCAGTCCCCATACCTCAACCCTACAGAAAATCTTTGGTGCAATGTCAAGAAGTAATTAATTCGATGCAACGTCGTTGTGCTGCTGTTATTTCTAACAAGGGAAATACAACTAAATATTAATTTATGGTTCAAACACTCGACTATCACTGATGGTAGAAACTGTCTATTTAATTTCCCTTTTGTAATATTTAAAGGTGAATTTCGAATCCGCTACTATTTTTTTGACCGCTGTTTTTCTATATGACTTGGATAGATTTAAATTTACCAACTAATTTATTGAATTTGAAAATGATTTTTTTCTGAACATTCACTACCCATTGAAAGCGATACCATTATACAAAATTTTTACATTTCGTAGGAATCGGAGACAATTTTGTGTTGGACTTTTCATCTACATTTCATCTACCTGTCAGTTTATACAGCGCAGTCTACTTAAAACGTAGCAATATTCGTTTGAAATATAATGCTCAGCAGTATGAATTGTTAATTTTTAATTGTTACCGTAAACAGAACTTCACGGACTTATTTAAAAAACAAAGGCGCGAAGTTTTAATTGAATTAGTACGATGCTAAAGCTGTTTTAGTATGATACTAGGTTAAAACAACGAATTTGCAAATTTTAATCGAATATAGTATCATACTTTCTCTACCCTTTTATTAAAGTTAAAATCATCGAATATCTTCTTTATTTTTTAGTATCGTGCTACCTTCATATGACTCTTTGACATTTGCAAACATCAAAAAAGGTTCGTGTACTTACTTTTTTACACGAAATATCATTGTTTTAGGTGTGTTCAGAAGCAATTTATTAAGAAAATTCTTTTAGTACGATACTAGTTAGAAAATGTCTAAAATTTAGGATGAGGTAGTAAACTACTATAAAGTTAGCAAAATGTTAAGTAGTATCATACTAATACCTTAATAATAAGCTGTTTAAAATTTTGCGCCATTATCTCTAAGCTTCATATGCACTTTCAAAGGTGTGACCTAGAGTTTCGGTCTTCAGAAAGATTGAAAAAAAATCTTTACTTGCCTTGTGTCTAAGCACGGATCACAACAAACTATTGAGATGCGATTTTTGGTGTTTTTTTGTAATATTTCAGGGGATATATTTTATGAACAGGATGTATTTATCGAAAATTCCGAAACGTGATTTCACTAAAATATAAATATAAATAAATTTAAATAGTTTAAAAACTACGTGGTCTATTCACTGCAAATAAATGAAGGTGTTCATTACTATTGGTAATGTATAAAGATTTAAGATGACATATTGTAAATTATCTTAGATTATATCAAATAAATCTAAGCGGTATTTCCACCGCACAAACAAATAAAAAGGAGATTAACTTTGACAACATCTTTCAAAATGCTTATGGTATATAATTTTTTCTTATGAAGTGAAAGTGAGAGAAAAAAAATTCATTTGCCTCAAACGAAGAATAATGATCTAGATACTTCAGCACGATATGGATATAGATCTGTTATATTTGTAAAACATTTAGTCCAATGAAGATTTAACAACATTGGCGCAAAATTTTAAACAGCCTATTATTAAGGTACTAGTATGATACTATTTAACATTTTGCTAACTTTATAGCAATTTACTAACTCATCCTTAATTTTAAACATTTTCTAACTAGTATCGTACTATAAGAATTTTCTTAATAAATTGCTTCTGAACACACCTAAAACAATGACATTTCGTGTAAAAAAGTAAGTACACGAACCTTTTTTGATGTTTGCAAATGTCAAAGAGTCATATGAAGCTAGCACGATACTAAAAAATAAAGAAGATATTCGATGATTTTAACTTTAATAAAAGGGTAGAGAAAGTATGATACTATATTCGATTGAAATTTGCAAATTCGTTGTTTTAACCTAGTATCATACTAAAACAGCTTTAGCATCGTACTAATTCAATTAAAATTTCGCGCCATTAATTTTACTACATTTTTATCAAAAGATAATCCGAGATCTGCGGTGTTTCTACCGCATTAAAAGATTAAAAAGAAGATTAACTTTGACAGCACCTATCAAAATGCTATAGGTGTTTCAATTTTTTTTGTAAAGTAGAAGCGAGAGAAAGAAAGTTTCATTTCTGCCAAACGATTAAAAATCATCCAGATAATTAAGCACGATATTGATGTAGGTCAGTTAGAATTATAGAACAATTGATCCAATGAAGATTCAATAAGAATAATGTCTAAGCTATCGAAATAAATTTGTATGGTAAATCTTTCAGGTTTGAAGAAGATTAAGGTAAATTCACTTAAAACTAGGATTATCTCTTGGTGAAAACATAGTATTACTAACTACTAGATTTACGCAATTAATTTGTATTGCAAATTCGAGATTTTGAGAAGATTATGGGTAAATCACACTTAACCTCGATTTAGTTGGCGGTGGAAATGTGACATTAAATATACATTTTGTATCCAAAAATAAAAATAGGCAATTACTTATTTTAATTCTAGTTTTACCTAGCCTCATCACTGTCAATCTTTACGGAATAATGCCAAACGTCGCGTCACGTCGGGCTAAAATGTTTTTTGGAACGAAATCACAGACTAGAATGCACGATAGCGACGCAAATAATTATTTAATTGGCTCATGCCCATCTTTCAAATGTGAATTTTCCAATATCATCGAAATATGTAAAACCCTATACTAGTACATAAAGTCAGTCCTTATCGTCTTATCTTCATGGTTAAGGTGTTAAATTTATTAATAAATGTCAACTATGAAATTAGTTTGTTAAAGTTTTAAACAAATGTATGTACAGTTGCGGTCAAAATAATAGCAGTGTAATCTTACCATTGACATATTTTAGTACAAACTAAGGTATAGGCAACTTTTTAAAATATTCTAGTACTATTCTTGTAATAGAATATTTTATCTTTTGTTTCCAGAAAAAAAAAGTCATATCATAACGGTTTTCTTCCAAAGGTCGTTTGATTCCACTTAAAGTGTATTTTTGTGCAGTCAAAATAATAACAGTGTTTAATATATTGTGAATTTTTTTCATTGTTTTTGAATCTTAGGAATATTTTTTTTTTGTTTGTTGTTGAAACTAAAAGGTAAGGTATAAAAACCCATAGTTTTCCTACTTTTATATTCCTTCAAACTTACAGTATGGGTCGTAATAAGCATTGCACTCCAGAAATGCAGCAAATCATACGCCAACTCCTCTCTGATGGGAAAACTTATACGGAAATTCAAAAAACCTTAAAAATATCTGCTAAGATGATTATTAACGCAAAAAATTATACAGAAAAACCCGAAACCAGGGGCAGAAAAAAAGTTATTTCTCCAAAATCTGAGAGGAGAATTGTGAGATACTCAAAGGTCTCTCCCCATTTGCCGGCTACTGAAATAAAAAAACAGCTAAATCTAAGCGCTTGTATAGAAAAGTACAGAAGAATATTGCGGGAGAATGATCTCAATGCCTGAAGTCCAAGGAAGGTTCCTCTTTTGACAAAAAAGCACATCGCCAAAAGAATGCAGTTTGCCAAAACCCATGTCGATAAGCCCCTTCAGCATTGGCGAATATGTGTCTAGCAGTGACGTTTATTCGAAGGTACGCAGGTGTTCACCGCACACCCTACCAAAATAATCACATAAGTCACATTCCATATTTCATATTCCCCATGTTCTCCTTATTCAAGCGCACCACGGCAATTCATTCAAATGCAATGGATGAAGAATACATTTTCAAGCAAAATAACAAAAATAGTACTCTAGGGTGTTCTCCTGATGTAAACGCACCGACCGACCTCCAAAACCAAGGTAAAGCACATCAACATCCACACAAAAAAAATGCAAAGAAGAGACAAAAGTGTATATATAAATCCAAAATTCTATATTCCTTGGTGTTCACCTTCATCGAGCGCACCACGATCCTTCATCCGAATGGACGAGAATTCATTCTCACGCTACAATGTTCTCTCCATGTCAACGCACCGACGAAAGGCAAGGGCAACGCGACGTAAGGCAAATCAACATACAGAAACAACTCAAACATCAAACTACAGAAAAGAAGACAAATTGGTTTGGCGTATGGTGTTCAACTTCATTGAGCGTACCATCCTCAATTCGGCATCGAGAGAGACAGTGAACTCTGATATATGATTCATTTTCATTATGGAGTGCGAATTCATTGTATACCAGTTGTTGTTGTACACAAGGTCACAAGTGTACAACAGAACAACACACAAGCAGGGTTCGGACTTCATAAATCGCAGATCGCAATAAATTGGCAAAGAAATCGCAGTAAAACCAAAATTTTCGCTGTAGAAATACATATATTTTTTTGATTAGGTAACAACAAATTATAAACAAAGGAACCAAAGTTAAATCACATTTAAATCATCGTTGTTTTAAAACAACATTAGTGATGTTTTAATTTTTTACGTAAGAAAAAAAAAAACATATTAAAAAATCCTTAAAAAGTCGAAACACTCTTATAAGATTTTTGGGTTAAAAAATGACAATGACTACAAGGCCAAAAATGTAGGATTTTTTGTATCTCCTGTAAAAAAAATTTAAATTTCAGTTATGTTGTTTTAACAATCAGCGATTCATTTACATAGTATTTGTGAACAAATATACTCTTACTCGATAATGAAAATGTATAGTTTTATCAAAAATGTATTTTATTGTTTTTATTTATGAAATTGCTTTTCAATACAACTGGTGCCAATTTAGTACAATTTCAAATTATTTTTCAGTACGATTTTCAAATGTCAATTTCCATCCCTGATAATGATTCACTGAGTGATGTAGATGTGGTGGTCCGATCTCCGGTGCGCTATTTATAAGAGTACCTTTTGTTTTGATGAAATTCAAATATATTTTCTCATTCTCATTCTGGTCTTTCCGTAAAAAAATTAGCTGAAAATAAAAAAAATTCTCAACTGATGGCTTCGAATGGTCGGTTTTTTGATTTTGTGAAGCTTGAGAATGAACTTACTGTGTTTTTTTTAAACTTACTCAGTCACAATTCAAAAATATTTCCATTAAGGACATTCCAAAAATGCTCGATAATATGGAACTTAAAGACTTTTTTTGGAAATTTTTAAACTAAGCTCACTAATCTTGACGATTCCAGTATCAAGTAGCTCTGTCGAGCGATCTTTTTTTGCCCTTAAGCTCATAAAATCATTATGCCAGAAATAAAATGCTAGAGAACAGATTGTCAGAACTGGCAATTATTTCAATAGAAAAATCATTTCTTAGGGAAATTAAAGCAAAAAATATTTTTTATGATTATGTTCTACAAGTTTTTTTTGAAGAAATCCCGTCGAATCGACCTTTATATACAAGTAAATATCTGTTGGACTGCGTTAACTTTACTAAACTACTAAACAACACAAAAAAAAAATAAAAAAATAAATAACCAAAAAAAATATAAAAAATAAAAACAAAAACAAAAAAATAAAAAAAAAAAAGTTATAGTGAACACCCTACTGAAACCACCACGGCACGTCACTGGTGTCTAGGTATAAGCGGAAGACTGTAAAACATGGCGGCTCAAGCATAATGGTATGAGGTTGTTTTTCCTATCAAGGTGTAGGGCCCATATATCGCATAAATGGTGTAATGGATTAGGATCCTTATGTGGATATTCTTCTAAGAACCATGCTGCCTTAATCAGAAGAGGAATTGCCAATAAGATGGGTCTTTCAGCAAGACAATGACCCAAAACACACGAACAAAAAAGCCAAAGAGTGGTTTCCGGTCAATGAAGTTTCTGTTATGGAGTGGCCTGCGCAATCCCCCGACTTGAACCCGATAGGGAACCTTTGGGCAGATGTCAAGAAATTCGTTTCAAATGCAAAACCCTTCAATAACAACCAGCTTTGGGAAGCAGTTGAGGCTGCATGGAGAAATATTTCATTTGAGAGATGTCAAACTTTGGTGGACTCAATGAAGAGAAGATGCGAAGCTGTTATAAGCAATAATACACTTTGTTCTACTTTTTCATCCAATGTCATTTTCGTATTTTCTCCATTTTTATGAATACTGCTATTTTTTGACTGGACTATTTTCTTATACATTGAAGATATTTTTTTTTTAAGTTTTTTTTTTTTTTTTTTGATAATTTTTAATCTTTCTTTAATAATGGATTTCATATAAATGTAACCTTATAAATAAAATTTTATTATAACTTTTCATGAGCACCATCTTTCTTTTTTTATTGAATATTTCTTGGATCTATTTTCACTGCTATTATTTTGACCGCAGCTGTATGTATCATTTAATTCATACATATGAATTAAGGGCCTTGAACCTGCAGATCTACCAGAGCGTTTAGCCTGCTGTTTAGTGCCACCAGGGGCCTTGAACCTGCAGATCTACCAGAGCGTTTAGCCTGCTGTTTAGTGCCACCAGGGGCCTTGAACCTGCTGATCTACCAGAGCGTTTAGCCTGCTGTTTAGTGCCACCAGGGGCCTTGAACCTGCTGATCTACCAGAGCGTTTAGCCTGCTGTTTAGTGCCACCAGGGGCCTTGAACCTGCAGATCTACCAGAGCGTTTAGCCTGCTGTTTAGTGCCACCAGGGGCCTTGAACCTGCTGATCTACCAGAGCGTTTAGCCTGCTGTTTAGTGCCACCAGGGGCCTTGAACCTGCTGATCTACCAGAGCGTTTAGCCTGCTGTTTAGTGCCACCAGGGGCCTTGAACCTGCTGATCTACCAGAGCGTTTAGCCTGCTGTTTAGTGCCACCAGGGGCCTTGAACCTGCTGATCTACCAGAGCGTTTAGCCTGCTGTTTAGTGCCACCAGGGGCCTTGAACCTGCAGATCTACCAGAGCGTTTAGCCTGCTGTTTAGTGCCACCAGGGGCCTTGAACCTGCTGATCTACCAGAGCGTTTAGCCTGCTGTTTAGTGCCACCAGGGGCCTTGAACCTGCTGATCTACCAGAGCGTTTAGCCTGCTGTTTAGTGCCACCAGGGGCCTTGAACCTGCTGATCTACCAGAGCGTTTAGCCTGCTGTTTAGTGCCACCAGGGGCCTTGAACCTGCAGATCTACCAGAGCGTTTAGCCTGCTGTTTAGTGCCACCAGGGGCCTTGAACCTGCTGATCTACCAGAGCGTTTAGCCTGCTGTTTAGTGCCACCAGGGGCCTTGAACCTGCTGATCTACCAGAGCGTTTAGCCTGCTGTTTAGTGCCACCAGGGGCCTTGAACCTGCTGATCTACCAGAGCGTTTAGCCTGCTGTTTAGTGCCACCAGGGGCCTTGAACCTGCTGATCTACCAGAGCGTTTAGCCTGCTGTTTAGTGCCACCAGGGGCCTTGAACCTGCCGATCTACCAGAGCGTTTAGCCTGCTGTTTAGTGCCACCAGGGGCCTTGAACCTGCAGATCTACCAGAGCGTTTAGCCTGCTGTTTAGTGCCACCAGGGGCCTTGTACCTAGGGATCCCGTCAAGAACCAGATATACGAATGAAAGGGCCCGTTTGTAGCCGAATTACCAGAAGCCAGAATATCCGTAATCAAGTACCAGATCCAGAACATTAACAGTATAACTGATGCAGAGCAGCTTGACTAGAAGCCAGAAGGATTGATGCCCGTGAACCGTTCCAGTTCCTGAATTAAGTGAAATATTAGTAGCAGATTATTGTATGTTATAGATTTAAGAGTTATTTCCAATAAAGATTTTGTAATAAGGTTTGAAGACCTTTAAATCTGGAGTTTCGTGTTTTCTTCAGGACGACCCTGGCAAGACCGACGAGCAGAACCTCGGCTGGAAAGCAAAAAGCACATCACAAATTGGCGCCCGAACAGGGACCTATAAGGTCCAACCCCGTAAGAAACAAAATCTGGAAAACTCAAGCTATAACATACAACCGCCGCCGCCGCCGCCCGATAAGAACCAGTTCAACATGTCTGATAACGAAGAGGAATTCGATTGTTTCGCCAGCCTAGGAGCCATATACCTCCTGAGGAAGCAAGAGTTAATGGAGCGAATGAGCCAGCTAGGAATAGAGACAGACGGTTCGATCACCGCGTTGAGAGCCCGCTTCAGCGCTTATATTAAAGAAGCCCGACAACGAAAATCCACACAAAACTTATGTGAGGAAATTGTGAAAACTACTACTGACCGAGAGTACAAAGAAGAGGACAACATAGTTCCAGCACCATATAGTTCAAAAGGGACCGAAGACATTGACATACCGAAATCTCCGAACTACACGGAAATCGTTTTCCAAGTTCCACCCCGCCCAGTTCCAAACGTGGCCGGCCCTAGCCAGATATACTCTAAGCCTTTCGAGTCACACCTCGCCGTTAGCCCAGATGCTACTACCGTTCGCAGTCGACAGTCTGAAGTCCAAACCTCAAGTACACCCGTCACCAGATTCACTCCCAGCCACGATGCTGAGGTTATGAATACGGTAAGGAAGTGGGGGTTAAAATTTGATTCTTCGGGAAATGCGTTAGCATTTATGGAGAGAGTTGAGGAACTGACCGAGTGCTACGACATCCGTCCAGACGATTTGCTAAAAGCCCTTCCAGAAATCCTTAGAGGAACAGCCTTAGAATGGTATAGGATAAATCGTGACCGACTTAGAACATGGCTAGATTTTCGCACATGCTTCTTGGAAAATTACCTGCCGGTACGTTTTATTTATAAGTTAGAGGATGAGATCATGCGGAGGAAGCAAGGTGCCCGAGAGAAAGCCAAAGAGTTTATTCAGGCAACTCAATACCTTATACATCAGCACCCCCGTATGAGTCTTTCGGAAAGTGTCGACCGAATATATGATAGCCTTCGTCCAGAATACCACTTGTACATCAAGCGACGAGACTTCCAGAATTTAGACGAACTGATGAAGTTAGCCGAAGAGTACGAGTACATACAGGGCCAAGACCGGAATCAACGCCAACCTGCATCACGACCGAACCCAGGGGTAAACGCAATATCCACAACAAACCAGCGGTCGTTTAATAATAACCGTCCCATACCGCCGCCGCCGAGAGTGTCATTTAACCGAAGTAATTTTGACCGACCCGCCGTACCCACCATTCAGTATGATCGAGCAACCCACTGCTGGAACTGCAAGCAGCGTGGGCATACGAAGAGTAACTGCCGTCGTCCTTTCCGGCTGTTTTGTTCCTTCTGCGGTGAAGATGGCCGCCCGACCGATGATTGTACCTGTCACCCACATCAAGCATCAATACTGAACTCTCTAAACGAACTACCGAAGCAACAAGAAAGAAAGTCAAGACATACCAGACCAGCTATAAAAGAACCAGACGATTCCAGAAGCGATAATGTAGAATCTCTACTAGAAGAAACAAACCAGAACCAGAAAGCCGAAGTTCAAGCTTTTAAGCAACGGCCACCGCCAGAGGTGTTGAAACCAAGGAAAGATCCCAGATGTTTCATACCAGTAACAATTTATGATCAAACTGTTATGGCATTATTGGATACCGGAGCTACCAAGTCTTTCATTAATGCAAAGACCCGCCGAATTTTACATAGAAACAAAGTACCAATCCAGTATAGGAGACAGTTCACGCAGCTAGCAAATGGAGAAACTGTAGCTAGCCGAGAACACTATAATTTGATTTTGTACATCAATGATGAGCCACTTCAGGGTGAACTAACGTACATGAGTCAACTCACCGAGGATATGGTTATTGGTGTAGACCTGCTATCAAGTGCGAATTTCAAGATGACCCTACGTGGTAAAGAAATTCCCATGATAAGTAACGTTCAAGAACAAAACCGACTTTGTCTAGTAAGAGGAAAACGGAAACAAGAAGAATTCCTTGGCGGAATGCTTGATATCGAACTCCAAAAGCTCGACCGTCGGCCCAGTACAAAATTAGCACGACGCTATGATGAGCCGTGCGAAGTCACCCCATATGACTCTATCGTGGTACCGAAAAGATTAATGAGAAGCAGCAAAGTTCGATCAAACTTAAAAGATCCTAAAGGATTAGCCGTACGAGAAAGGAAAAAGAACGACGAAGGCAAGCTAGCCACCAGTAAGTTTACAACCGCCGAGCAATCAACAATTAAAATGGAACAGTCCAAAAGCAAAAATACCGACCAGCCATGGAACAGGCAACCTGCGCGGCCAGCAAAAATGCGACCTGGAGTGAGGTCTAAGCAAGGGAGAACAGTTGGGCCACGCAAAAGGCCAACAAAATTGCCTCAGGACGATTCTGCAGCTGAGCTGTCAACTGCTGCTGCTGTTACCAATCCCAACCAGGTTGGGATAAGGCGCTTTAATCATAAGCTAGATAACGCTGCCCCAACCAAACGTTCATACGAACCACCCAAGATACATAAGCCCATCGCTGCGGCCACCAGGAAAATAGCTAGTACCAGAAGGCCTCTTTGTTCCATTCTGTCCGCTGCATCTACCGTTACGACTAGTTTAAAGCCAGCCACTACACCGAATACCGCCGCCGCCGCCGCCTCTGCTGCCAAGGTATCGACTGACGCTGTATCGGTCCCCTTCGCATCAGCTTCCAGCAACATGATAACCGCCGCCAGACACCGTACCAATGATTACGAGTACATTTATAATTCAATTCCGTCAACATCCACCGCCGCCGCTCTTGCAACCGCTATGACCAGATCTTTGACCGTACGGAATCTTAAGTTCCCAACCAGTAAGACCGAGCAACGAGTAAGCAAACCACGTCCGAATGATGATCCTTTCATGGAAATCTCCATCAAGAAACACCCGACATACAATTCCCGGTATAGACGCCAACGATTTATGCTTGTAGGGCGCTATGGACGAGTAGACGTCAGAATCATTAAGCAAGGAGTAGCCATTCTGACCCACAGTGAAAATGGCGTCAAGAAGAGAGTAATCTTTTCGCCATAAATTTACCAGACAAACATTTTTTTTTTTTTTTTTTTCTTTAATTAAGTTTTTTTTTTAGACAATTTTTTTTTTAAGTTAATAATGTATAAAGATTGAAGTTCTAGTTTTAAAGTTGATTTAAGTTTCCGACAGTTTTGATTTTCTTTTTTTTTATTACGAAGTGATTTAAAGTTTTTATGATTGGTAAGTTAAAATTTAAAAAAGAATGAATTTAATTTTGTTTTCCAGTTGAAGCGAATTTCAAGACGAGAGGGTTCTCGTCTCCGAAGAAGGAGGGGTATGTAACGAAGCGTTCCATGCTGCTCTACTCTATACTACATACTTCTGCATAAACAGCGAGAATCGTAATTAATACTAAGAATTATACTTCGCCCGAATAAGATTCACACACACCATAGGCTTATGACGTCACACAAAAAGCAAACAATAATATTTTTCGTTCGCCACCCATACAGTTCACATTCAGTTTCTACTGAAAAACTATCAAGAGGACCTACTCGGGTGAACGAAAATCACCTCTTCGCTCATACGCACAGTCAGGCGGCACAGTAAATTGATCTGATCAATCTTTCGAAATCCAGTCGTAGACAAGAAGTATAGACGAGTTGGTCATTTAGCAAGTTAGGTAGGTGAGATTGTCCAGCTATTTCTTATTAAGGCTTCCCCCCACCAGCGGTAAGGGGTCTTAATTCGAAGTTTAATGTCCTAATTGCCACCAGGGGCTTCGGTACCTGCAGATCTACCAGAGCGTTTAGCCTGCTGTTTAGTGCCACCAGGGGCCTTGAACCTGCAGATCTACCAGAGCGTTTAGCCTGCTGTTTAGTGCCACCAGGGGCCTTGAACCTGCTGATCTACCAGAGCGTTTAGCCTGCTGTTTAGTGCCACCAGGGGCCTTGAACCTGCTGATCTACCAGAGCGTTTAGCCTGCTGTTTAGTGCCACCAGGGGCCTTGAACCTGCTGATCTACCAGAGCGTTTAGCCTGCTGTTTAGTGCCACCAGGGGCCTTGAACCTGCTGATCTACCAGAGCGTTTAGCCTGCTGTTTAGTGCCACCAGGGGCCTTGAACCTGCCGATCTACCAGAGCGTTTAGCCTGCTGTTTAGTGCCACCAGGGGCCTCGAACCTGCTGATCTACCAGAGCGTTTAGCCTGCTGTTTAGTGCCACCAGGGGCCTCGAACCTGCTGATCTACCATAGCGTTTAGCCTGCTGTTTAGTGCCACCAGGGGCCTTGAACCTGCAGATCTACCAGAGCGTTTAGCCTGCTGTTTAGTGCCACCAGGGGCCTTGAACCTGCAGATCTACCAGAGCGTTTAGCCTGCTGTTTAGTGCCACCAGGGGCCTTGAACCTGCTGATCTACCAGAGCGTTTAGCCTGCTGTTTAGTGCCACCAGGGGCCTTGAACCTGCTGATCTACCAGAGCGTTTAGCCTGCTGTTTAGTGCCACCAGGGGCCTTGAACCTGCCGATCTACCAGAGCGTTTAGCCTGCTGTTTAGTGCCACCAGGGGCCTTGAACCTGCAGATCTACCAGAGCGTTTAGCCTGCTGTTTAGTGCCACCAGGGGCCTTGTACCTAGGGATCCCGTCAAGAACCAGATATACGAATGAAAGGGCCCGTTTGTAGCCGAATTACCAGAAGCCAGAATATCCGTAATCAAGTACCAGATCCAGAACATTAACAGTATAACTGATGCAGAGCAGCTTGACTAGAAGCCAGAAGGATTGATGCCCGTGAACCGTTCCAGTTCCTGAATTAAGTGAAATATTAGTAGCAGATTATTGTATGTTATAGATTTAAGAGTTATTTCCAATAAAGATTTTGTAATAAGGTTTGAAGACCTTTAAATCTGGAGTTTCGTGTTTTCTTCAGGACGACCCTGGCAAGACCGACGAGCAGAACCTCGGCTGGAAAGCAAAAAGCACATCACAAAACATAATTCTATATTATTACGGTGAATTGTTTAAATCAAGGGCACTCATTTTTAAAACTGCTTAAATGCAACGAAGTTGATTCGTAAAAAGCAAGTCCACCACTTTGCGGCTTTATCTGAATTTGAATGCAGCTATTAACCTTTTTGACACATTACTGCATGCTGCATCTGCTGATGGTATATAAAGATAAAGAAATATTTTGTTTTGTTTTTATTTTTATTTTCGTACAAAAAAATTCGAGTTCCAAAAAAATAGCCTTTTGACAATTTAAAGACGACATAAGACCAAAAGATACAACGAAGCATGTGATAAGTCAAGGTAAGCAGGTTTGCATACAATTGGTGGTAATTACGGTCGAGATCATCGTACGCTCTGCGGGTAGTTAGATTCGCAAGGTTCACTGCACATATCTTCGTGTTCGTCGTCCCTCTGGTTTTTTTTTTCATATTTTTTGACATTTCTCTTTTTTTTTGTAGAGATCACGCTTGTATCCATGTTATTGGTGGTATCATCAAAACGAATAGGGCACAACAAACAGCAGTGATGTTATACGTTTGTATAGAGCAATGAATGCTCGTTGAAACTATTATCTTAGACTTCTCTGTAACAGTTAAAAAAAGACCATATAGAAACTCAATTTTTTCTGCGGCTGCAAAATATTTAAACTTCCTGATTTCTGAAACGACGATACTTCTGTTTTATTCCACTGGAAACTCGTTGACTATTTCTGTGGTGTTTGGTAGAAACATGATAACTCCATAAAATAGTTTGCATCCTTACTTTCACTTCATATCGAGCTCGAACCTAAACGGGTAAACCGATTTTCTTAAAATTTGAAACATAATTTTTCAAAGAATATTTTCAAAAGTTTTTCAAATTTGAAGATAATCAGTCAACTCTTTTAAGTCCTAGGTCCATGTTAAGTGAACGTTAAAACGCAAATTATTTTATGGATTTCTATTTACAGCTATAAGCTATAGAGAGCTTAAAACTAGTGTCTTTAAACTCTCAAACATTCCTGTGTGCGAGTTAACAGGAATGGATAGGACATAGAATTTTCTGTCCATTCCGCACTTTATCGCACTTATCATTCAAATTTATTGTAACATATACATATTATAACATCGCTGACCCAGATCATTAAAAGAGAAAACTAAAAACAACAACCAGCAACATAAATACAAACACAACATGTTTGCTGAATTCAAAAAAGTTCGGAATGGTGAGCAACAAATAATGCAGAGCATCAATGACAAAACAAAAAACTGCAACACAATTTCTAGTTGTTATCTAGATTGTTTTGTCTATCTGTGTCAATATTTTTTGTCCGGAGTTGAGATTTGTTGAAAGCGGTCTTGAACTTGAAATTGATTCCAATTTTTGCATGGAAATAAATTACTTAAAAAGGAATATGCAAATGTATTTTATTGGCGTATTATAAATTCCAGTTAATAAGCTTTATTCTAAAAAAAATAACCTATTAATTTTTTTATTATTTATTTATTATTATATGAGATCTTTGTATATAAACATTACGGTATTATCATGAGGCAAAACGATTAGGGAGCCACCTACGGAGGCTGACGTAGAAGCTCTGGGAAGAAAATAATGCCTATTTGCGTCTTTTTATCGTTGAGTGAATATAAGAGAGAAACAGAAAATATAATTACAGAGAAGAATATGTAAATTTTTAGGATGGAGTATCAATATCAATTATTTGATTTTATAGGTTTGGAGTTTAGTATTTTTTAGTTGCGATATAAATACTATAGGGCAAGTTTTGCATTTGGAAACAAAATCGAACTTGAGATATTGATCAAAATTGATGATAGCAAACACGAACAAAGTAGGTAAATAAATAAAATAAAATGGACGACTGGGTCGCACGAACTTGCTCCTATGTAGGTAATAGACTAGGAATTTTAAAAACGAAAGTTATTAAAGAAAACTGTTCATAAGGATAAAATGCATTTTTTAAATTCTTTTAGTGTAAGAGATAAAACCAGAATGCTATGCAAATATGAATTTATGCAAGAACAAAAATTATAAGTCGTTAAATTTTTAAAACATTTTTAAGAAAAAATTTTGGTAGGCCAACTTTGTTTTAATTATTGTGTGAATAAGAGTTAAATTTCCAAGAAAAATATTTAGCCGTTCTTGAGATATCGAATTTTCCAAAAAAACAATGACTTTTTTTTTTAATTGTTTTTAAGTTTTGAAATGCAATGTTTTTTAAACTGTTTAGGAGCTTCTTTATAAAAAATTTCATTAAAACCCGTTATGCCGATAATGAGAAATTCAAAATTCGAAAAAATCGTTCTATGGTAGATACAGTCAGTAATATCTTGATTTCAAATTTTTTTTTATTAAATTATAGATCGTAAAAATTTATAAAAAGAAAAAAAATTTTAGCAAAATTCTCGGAAACGTTTTCGAGAAAAATACGATTTTCGAAAACCATTTTTTAACATTTGTATGGAAGGTACCGTTAGTTTAAAATAAAACAACATTTTGTTCTCAAATCTCGTAGACTATGTTAATAAACTTCTATTTGTCAAGTTCGAAAAAAATTGATCTTGAAGTTTCGAAATATTGAGTTTCCAAAAAAAAAATAATTTTTTTTTCTTAATCCAAAATATAAAAAATTGCAAATTTGAATATGTAATAATATTTAAACTTTGGATGATCTTTAGCATAAAAAAAATGGTTTAAATCGGCTGTACCGTTTTCGAGAAAATCAAAACAAAAAAATGGACCCAAAGGGGCTACCAAAAATAACAATTTTTTTGAAATTTTTTTTCAACCATTACCTAGTTTTAACTAAATGAAATTTTTAAAGTTTTTTTTTTAAATTCTGTGGGACAGTTTTTGAAAAAAAAAAATATTTATAAAATTTCGAAAAAAAACCGTATGGTAGGTACCGTTATTTTTGGTCTTAAAAAAAAAAAAAAAAACGTGTGTGGGAAAAAAATCAAAACCCATATCTAACAAGTTTGAAGACAATCGGCCAAGCCGTTTAAGCTGTAGTCGAACCGACAGACAGACAGAATTGCAAGACCCACTTTTTTGGTCTTCGCTCTATCATCGTAATGTCAACTTTGATCAAAATCTCGAGTTCGATTTTTTTCCGAATGCATAACTTGCCTTATAGTACTTATAAGTCAAAAGTAAAAAAAACGCTGAAGCGATTTTCTTCAAACTTGGTATTTAAGGTTCTTCGATGATTCCATAGAGCAGAAATTGAAACTTTTTTTAGCTCCAAAAATAACCATACTGGCATACGCCCGTTATGCAAAATCATATTTATCTCAAAAACTGCTCTAAAGATTTTGATAAAAACGAAATTGGGTGTGCTTTTATGGGCATGGAATACATTTTAAGAGAATTTTAAGAGAATAATGTTATTAACGGTACTTTTCATAGAACCGTTCTGTTGATTTTCGGCATTCTCATCTAACGATTTTCGAAAACATATGTTTTGGATTTTTGAAAAAAATTCGTAAGCTTGCGAAGAGTTCGAGTTTACCATGGGGGGGAGACGACAAAAAATTTTTTGAGGCAGATAAGGAACACATTGAATAAGGCTGTATTTAAAAATTGAAATGAAATGAACTGGGCTTTAATAATAAGTGAAAAAAATTAATACTCATTAACGTCTTTTTTTGAATAAAATGATATCAAAGTGAAAAAACTACTTAAAAAACAAAAAAAATGGGTTTGATGCAAAATTGCGGAGAAACGGTTGTCCGCAGAAAAAAAAAGTCTTAGGAAAAACTAAAACTGTAATAAATTCTTGATTAGTTATAAAAAAAATCTTACGAATCGGACGTAGTTTGGCAAAGATAAAGCCAGTTAAGGGAAAAATCATAAAAACCGTTATAACTCGAAAACGGGACGAAAACGAGAAAATGACCTCTTAAGTTTTTCGACTTAAAATGACATCAGGAATCCCTGGTTTTCATTTGGGGCGGTGACTGTGGGACACCCTGTATTTGAGGTGTATAGTTTCAAAACTCTTCTTTTCCACTTTTTTTTTTGAAAAAAAATGAGTTAAATATGAGAAAGTGTCGTTATCTACGTATTTAACAAAAATATATCAGAACTCATTACTTCGTATAAATTTTGAGGCTCAAAAGTTCTTTTTTTTTCAAACCATACTATTCCGTTCAAAGTTTTTTTCGTTTTACTCAAAATTCATCAAAGTGGAAAAGGATAGTTTTGAAGTTATACCCCTCATATGTACAAAGATGAGACTATCTTAGCCCATATCAATAAAGGATTAACTGTAAGGTGTACTATGGAAATAAAATTGTCAGTAATAGATGTCTCCTATTTGTTTAAGGGCTGTAGTTTTCTATTATATAAATAATCCTATTAAATCGACATGAGAATATAAAAATTCTAACCTGAACTAGAGTTTTAGATTGGTGATTTTTTGATAATACATAAGGAAGGAATAGCTAAAACGGTTAAGAAAATATTTTATTAATAAGAAATTCTTTGACGTGGCTTAAGCCCGAAGCAAGTGCTTCGACTCGGTTCAACTATTCCGATCTTGAATTTTCCAAGTTTGGTTTTTAATAAAACGCGTTGTTCATATTCCAATTTTAAAATACATATTCACAGATATGTAGTACCTTTGTATATAAAACTTATAGTACTATCAAGAAGACGAACAATTATGGCGACATCTTAAGAATAGGAACAGTACTTGCTAGATCTGTCTCTACTAAATTTAATAATAAAATATTCTCTTTTTTGCTACTTGTTTTGTATATAATCCTACTCTCCACTGTAAAATCGTGCGCTAATTACAGCGCCACCACCAGGAAAGCGTTCGCAATACAAAATCACGCTCTATGCTAATACCTTTGTATATAAAACTTATAGTACTATCAAGAAGACGAAAGATTGTGGCTACATCTTAAGGCTAGGGACTGCAATTGCTAGATTTGTCTTTGCTAAATTTAATAATAAAATATTCTCTCTTTTACTACTTGTTTTGTATGTTATCCTACTCTCCACTGTAAAAGCGTGCGCTAATTTCTGCGCCACCGCCAGGCTAGCGTTCGCAATACAAAATCACGCTCCATAATAATACTATAGGTTATATATACAAAGCTAATACTATAGATTATATATACAAAGGTAGTACTAAGCTTTCAGTTGCGAACAAACTACGAATTCATTATACATACATACATAAAAACGACAACATTTAGTCAAAATAGTTATTTTTATAATTCAAAATGAGATCCGGTGATGATGCAGTTTACAAATCGAAACAAAAAACCTGATTTGAAGAAAATCGAACCGATGATTATAAAAATTCAATGAACACAACTTAGGAAGAGTATAACCATATTTATTTACTGGCAATTGATATTGTTCCAATGTTTTTATGTGATTTTCTGGCGAAAAGTGATGACCTTAATTGAGCGAACATCATTTAGTTAAGTTTGTATATGCCCTTGGCTGAGGGACGGTACACATAACTTCTTTTTAGAGCTAATGACTGCGGAAATGTTTTTTTTTTTGTATCATTGATTAGATCCGGGTTTATTTGAAGACTTCAACATAATCGCTTCTTTCTGTGTACTTTAAATAATGAAGAATAACATTTGTATTTAAGTGTGTTATTGTCTAGAATGTAATTAATTTCGCTGATTTTTTGCTGTTACAAACAATAAAATTATCAAATTTATTTATTTATTTTTATTTAAAAACACTCATGAAGATAAAGAAATATGATTCTCATGAACCAATGGAATCCCCTGAGTATAATTAGTAGGTATACTCGTAATCACTGCAGTTGAATGGAAAGATTGGGGGTGTTACGTCAGCCATCCCATAGAGTTTTCAACTTGTTAACTTTTTTCCAAATTCCTTAAAGCAAAAATTCTATTGCAAACATATCATCATCGCTTTATGATGATGAAGAGGATCATAGGAAGTACCTGGCAGACATGTTATTTGGATTCATTATAACTTATTTTAAACTTATTTTTCAACAAATTTGTAATTATTTCCACTTATTTTCAAAATTATCTCAAATCGCAAATTAAAACTTAAAATTGTGCGTGTGCGCGAATAATTCAGGTACAGATTCTGAAATTAAATTCAGAACCATTCGAACTGTCATTTTAAATGCTAATTGGACACTCTCAGAAGAGTTTACAGACATTCCGAACGATTCTGGATTGCCGATCGCAAAGGCCGTATACTTGATACAATTATAACTAATAAAATATTTAAAATTTTAAGAGCTTAAAGATATCTGTTTCTCTGAATATTTTTCTACTACATCCTCCACGAAGTTCTAACACTTTTAGTTTTTATAGTAAAAACTTCAATCATATCATCATCAGGTGATGACGACGAAGACGAGGAAGAGTATTCCAACAAATTTTGCAAGACAATAGAAGTACTTTTGAATATGTTTTTAATGTTGGCAATTTCAAAATCAAAAATAATTTTTGTTGAAAGAAAATCACTTCGCACAATTAGGATACAAAATATGACAACTATTAAGTTTGACTTTCAAGTGAGTGTGTGAGTGATTCTGTTTTCGATTTTGATTTCAAATCCAGAAGCAAATTTATCTTCTTTTCAGATTTAGCACTGTCATTTTTTCCAGAAGGCTGCTTCGCTCGATAGTTAAAAGAATGCACATACAAAAAATACTACTCCATCTCCACAAGCTTGGCCGGAAGCTGAATTACGGCGGCGGTGGTCACTGTCATAGTCGATCGTTTGTAAACAGTTTTGATTTTCTTTTGAACACACCAACAAATTTAATACAATGATTGAGAAAAACCTCAAGATGTTTCGCAGACATCTATTCACGAAAGGTTGCAGCTTTCTTGTCACAGCGGATGTCTCATCCATATAGAAGCATGAATTCAACATTTGAGCGAAACAGTCGCACTGTTGGCCTTTAACCTTTTAGTTTAGTTGTTTTTCCATATTCGGCAACATATTTCCGAACGCAGCCTTTCCGTTCCCAATTTGAAGTTTATAAAACTTATAGTACTCTCATAAAGACGAACGATTGGGGCGACATCTTGAGCATAGCGATAGTACTTGTTAGATTTGTCTCTGCTAAATTTAATAATAAAATATTTTCTTTCTTACAACTTGTTTTGTATCTTATCCTACTCTTCACTGTAAAATCGTGCACTAATTTCAGCGCCACCACCAGGTTAGTGTTGGTACAACAAAATCACTTGCCATGATAATACTTTAGGTTATATATACAAAGATTTTATATGCAAAGATACATCTAATTCGGTTCAGACAATACTCCCAATATATTAAAAATTCTCCATCTTAACAAGTTGTCCAAAAATATCCACTGGGATAGATGAGGAAGTTCCAATTATTGTGATCCTTTTTTTGCCATTGCAATCTTTAGCCCTACGATTTCACCATCTCTCTCACCCTTGTTTTCATTCGATGGAGATCTATTATCGTATGAAAGAGTAAGCATACAAACATCGTCTGGGAAGTCCAAACATTTGATGTTCGACAACAGAGTCCACTAAGTTCCTCCATTTCCAGTCGACAAAGCTGCGCGTAGAACATCCCTTATGACCAACCGATTATTAATTAAATTATTTTCAAAATTCTTTGAAGATATGTATGTATATCTTTGTTAGGCCCTATTTCTTTCAGCACGCTTATAATTGATATTGTCGATGTAATCAAATTTAGTTCCTGCCATTTATATGCAAATGATCTTCAAACTTATTTACATTTTCATTTAGGGCTGCTGGAAGATGAGGTGCATAATTTGATTGAAGATTTGAGCATCATATATCAATGGTTCCTTGAAAATAACCTGATTATCAACCCGAATAAATCTCAATCTATTATTATTTACAAAAAAAGTTTAGATGAGTCCTGCTTTCTCAGTCTTTCTACACGGTCATAGTATTCCTTACAAGTTACCTGAAACTTATTTGGGTTTTGTTTTCAATAAAACTCTTACCTGGAGTAATCATATCAATTAAATCATTGGTGATATTTATAGTTGCCTCAGGCGCTTATGGAGGATTTCATACTTTGTTCCTTGATCGACTTGACTAATGTTAGCTAAATCTTTACTGGCTCTACTGGCTCTACTGGCTCATAACCTATGGCTATCTGTGTGCTTATAAGTATACGGATTCGAATCCGGATCTTTTAAGTCCACATGTATCCGTGTTCTTAAATATTTATGTTTAATAGGAAGTTCTACCAATTGGTTTTGCAAATGTCAATAGTGTTTGTTTTACTATCGCTACTGATCCATATTTTCCATCAAATGAAAATAATAAGATACGGATTATGGTGACAATGGGTAGTATGCTTACAAACTAGTAAATGCTTTTACTAGATGATTTTTAGGTAAATACTTGATTTTCATATGCATATGACCTAAGTAAGAAAACAAGCATTTACTAGGAGACGAAGTAATTACTAGTTTCGGATGAATTTCACTAGTAAATACTTAATACCGTATGCATCAAAACCTGACTTTTTTCAAGTTGGTGAATAACAATTCAATTTTCAATTTTGTTTTATTGAATAACAACTTGAAAATTCGCTAGTATATACTTTTCTGCTCCTGCAATATTTAGGATTATAGTCGTGAGCCTCATTTTGAAGCAATCAGGTCGATATTTTTATCGAAATGGCTGAGTTTTTAGGAATTAATTCAGAAAAAGTTTAAAGCTAGTTGCAATTGAGAAGCTTCGCTTGTTATGGTTGGTTCTTTTGAATATGCTTTACGAACTGAACATTCCAACGAGATCGTTTACAAAGCAAACATTATAGAAACAGTAAATGACGATAAGAGCTAAGGGTATAGTTTTCAAAACAATTTTTTTGCAAAGTAATTGGAAAATAATACAAAATAAGTATATATGTACTACCAACTGTTCGATGAACTGGTAGTATTTACTTGAATGAATTTAGTATCTACTAGAAGTATTTGCTGGCAAGTCAAAACTTATGTGTACTTAAAATATAAGCTTCTACTAGTATTACTAATACTTACTTTGGCCTTTTACTACTAGTAAATACTTAATTTTTGTATGCCCAATATTCTTGAAATTAACAAACACAAGAAAAAAAGTATCGTTTTTTTTCATTTGATGGTCCATATCCAGCGATAATAAAAAACGACCAATTTTATGATATGATTCGATGACAGATTTGCTGTATTTTTAAGATATTCTAATCCAAAATCAAATAATATAAATTAAATAATGTCCCCTAAAACTACATAAATAATGTCAATACAGTTTATTACGTTAGATTTAATTAAAAAAAAAAAAAAAAAAAAAACATTTAAATACAAATAAACCAAGACAAAAATCCGTCACGAAAAAAAGTATTATAATATTTCGATTGAATTGGATGCACCAACATCCAAAAGAGCAGAATATGAGACAAACAGTTGTCACCCTCAGAAGTGCCCTTGACCATGACGGTTGATCATGTTTTGTTTTTAAACTTAACTGTTTTCTTTGAACAAGTTTAAAACAGGTTCAATCGAATCGAACCGGGTTGTACTGAAATTATTTAAATTAGTCTTTTTGAATAAAAGTTTCAGTTTTTTATATCTCTCTGTTTAAGTTCTCAGTTTAAAAAGAAAATACATTATCCCCAGTCCCACATCTTATTTGATAGAATTTAATTATTCTGATCGCGTTTCTATTGGTTTCCGATAGCAATTCACATCTTATATCCGTTTGCTAAGCATGAGTGTCAACAGAGCTATATTGTTGTCTAGATTCATTTAATTATCATCCACCCACGTGCGTAAGAATAAAGAATAAAATAAATTTTGTTTAGATATGATTAATAAGTCAAGTCTCTAACCGCTTTCGATTTCAATTTGGACGAACACGATTTGAATTGTTAATAAATAAGATTTTAGTTTTTAATTTATTTATTTTTTAAACCGGTTTCTCGAAAAATATTAAGATTTTAACATAATAATAATTTTAACATAACATTAATTACATATTTTATTTTTACTAGGTAACACTCATAGTTCACCTTTCAACCCAGTTAAATGAGCAATGAACCAACAGTATGGCTTTATTTGGCTCTTGGCTCTGTTTATGTTGGCTGGTGACCTCTGTTTCGGCGGGAGCCATGAATCCCAATTGAGAATAGGTAAAGCTATTAATATATTCGTACGATATGGCTACCTTAGTATTTCGATGAAAGTAATTTCATACAATGACACTGAACGGTGGCTTTTCAAGGAACCAACTAAAACTATATACAAGGTAACAAGCTATATAAACAAATCTATAGAAAATTAATTAAACTGTGTTTTCTTATTTTGTAGAATTTAAATTCACTCACACAGACCCGGGAGGAAAATGTACCAGGAATATTCCATGGCGATTTTCACATGGAATTTTGTGACAATCGTCGCCAATTGTACCAGGCATACTTTCGAGATTTTACAATCGAACGACTAGACAAGCCTTGGGAGGCATTTACTGGTGGATGGCATGCTGAAGTCGCGGCAAAGAAGTTAGGCATTAATACTTCGTTTGTTCGTGGCGACTATTCGTATGTTCTAGTCAGAGTTGTACGTTTTCGTGAGACAGGAAAACTTAAGACCGATATACCACCTAATCAATCACTAGAGCCAGACGTTGCTCATAGAGTGCAAACATTGAAGACTGGAAATATAACAAGTGCAGTCAAATTTATGGAGGCATTTGGAACACACTATATAAATTCATATACAACTGGTAATTCCCTTTACCAGGTATGTAAAATATAAATTGATTTTTGTTTGTTTTATCAAATATAAGAAGTTTTTTCAAATGTGATCGCCAGCGCAGCAATTATTGACACACACAAAGTAAACAAAAATAAATAAATGCTGTATTTGTTTTCGTATAAAAACTTACTGTTCTGATGAAGCACTATTGAAGAAGAACGGTTTATATTACTTTTAAACGACATCGACTTTGTTTATTTTTTTTTTTTTTTTTTTTATAATTTACTCGCGCTCAAGGGATTATGATTACCCTTTAAATGTTTCAACACAGCGCGGGCGTGAAGCTACGGAAGAGAAAGAAGGATAGGAAAGATGTGTGGCAAGATGTTCTGAGACTGAAGGTGGTTGTCTCAGATATTTTATCGCCAGGGATGGCGGCTGAACTAAAGCTCGTACATATATCTTGTAGGCCTTTGTTATTGTACAAAATAAAAGGGACCGATTAAAGAATTCTTGGTGAATTTTAGAAATGTAAAAAGATGGTTAATGAGTCAGAAAATTATGTATTAAAAAAAATTGCAAACAATTCAAATTTTCTTACAAAATACTCGTAACTTTTAATAACTCACTAACCGAGCTCCAATCAAACAGGTAGAGATTTATTAGTCAACAACTAGATTAGAAAAAAAAATTAAAAAAAACAATTAAATCTTTTTAGACCAGCTAAAAAGGCCTTCAGACAGATTATAGTTATTTTTTTAAACTTCAGAGCAACATAGGAAAACTGAAACATTTGTTCTTCTAATAAATTTGTGCCCTTAATGTTTCGATTCGTTAAAAAAGTAATTTTGTATTGCCAGCATTTTTAAATCTTAACAAAATATATAAATATACAATGGTTTTAGCCCATCAAATGAAATATACTTCTAGGAAATCAGATTTGATGCTTTGGTACAAAGGGCCGGAAGTATGGGTTTGATTTTCATGCCTGGTAACATACAAAAAATGTTTGTTTAAGGAGTACTGTCTCTTGCTAGAAATTAAAAAAACCTCCAATAGTATTTACTCTTTGTAAGAGTATTATTTGGTATTATACCAATGTATTGAGATAATCGAATTATAATACACCTTGACAAACAATATTCTAGCTAAGTTAATACCAAAATGTACTTTGCTGTTGTGTATGGGAATGAAATTGGCATTTTAAGAAAATCCAAAGCTTTTCGATGGTCTCAAAATGACGCTATTCCCACTTATGAGCTACATAAAGTATAATTAATTCAGATCTGACGGTAAAAACTTTATTATAGAAATTTAGGACCAGGTATTTTTTGTTAAATTGTACCAAAATATCGGAAATACGAGATTCTAGCGGAACATAATCTAAAGTCACATTTTTACACTTTTTAAGAACGTTCCAAATAATGTTATTGTCCTGATTTCAGGTGGAATTGAATAAAATAGGCGGTAAGCGAAAAGAGACCAAAAAATTACGATACGCAGCGGTACGGAAATAGGGTACTGATAAAAAGTTGGAAAGCTTTCCACGAAGATTATAACTAGAAGTTAAACGAAAATTGAGAGTCCCAGATTTAATGAAGATTTTTTTTAGTACCTAAAAACAATACAAATTACGAACGGGGAGAATTTTCAAATCACAAAACAACGGGAACCTAAATTGTCTACAAGATTTACCACAAAATTTTGTAATGACATATTTCTGCACAATCAACAGTGGTTGTATTATATTACTATAAGCACCTCCCCTATACGGCATTCTATATTGTTATTTAGAATGGAAAATAGGAAAGTAAATTTTCAATAAAAGTAGGTTAAGCATAGGTTACGCAAATAGTAAAAATTACGCAGGATGCATACTTACTTTTTCAAAGTACCAACGTGATTAGCATAACTCATCCTACAGTCAAGAGTAAGTCCCAAGTATTTAAATTCTTCAACATTCTCAATTAAGAAACATTACACCAAAAAAAGGCAAAGTAGAAGCCAGACGAACAATAGCCAGTAGAAAGTTTAAATCGGCGACACTGGGGCGCGTGGAAGTACACATTGTATTCCACATAGTTTGAAGAAATAAGCTGAAGAATATGGTCTTACCTTTGGAGCTTATTACTAAATTATGTTCAGCAAAACAGGCTCTCAGTAAATTAAGATTCCAATCAAAGGATAAAGGTCTAAAGGACTGTTTGAGTCATAGGAGAAACCAATGTCATCAGCAAAAGCCGTTAGCGAAATAAAACCTAGAATAGAACCTTGTGAACCACCTAATTTAAAGAACCTTATTTAGCTCTTTGTATCATCTACTTTTACTATTTGCAACCTATTTTCAAGATACGAACCAAACCAGTTGAGCATAAGACCACGAAATCCAGCCATTTCCAGTTTCCTCAACAAGAACTTATGTTTGACCACGTCAAATGCTTTGGTTTTTTACCATTGAGTTGATATTATTTGGGAATAAAACTGTAAAAGTGCATCTTTTGTTGATTTACCTTTCAAAAAACTTGTAGAAAAATAAAATAAAAAACAGAGGATCAATCTTAAGCAAATATTAAAACCTGCACATAGAAATCATTTATTATTATCTGGTTCTTATTTTTTTACAGGTTTTCGTTTATAATCGCAAAAACTATCAAATAATAAAGGATCGCCTCAAAACTAAAGGAATAGGTGGTCTGTCGAAACTCGATTTATACAACTATTTTGCCCCTTGGTACGCAGAGCATTTGGGGCAGATTAGAACAGCAAGCGGTAATGCCACTGTTGAACGATGGGCCAGAAGAAAGCTGCAATATGAATATTACGTATTTAAATATGGAACTCTACTCAAACTACATGGAAATGGTACGCTCTTGCGATCTCTGGACACATTGCTGGGTAATGAGGCCATTTTGCAACTGGATTTAAAAGCTCTAAATGTAATATTTACGAATACAGATAAAAAAAATTGGTTTGAGGAAGTTTTAGATAATTACTTAAAGCTTTGGGAGGTTAATATGGGACAAAGTAGAAGATAGTTTAGAATCATTACAAACAGTTGCAAAATGATGACTGCGCTCTTGAAAAATTCCAAAGTTCCTAGGGAATTACAAAACATAGTGTACATAATTAAATAAAGCGATAAATTATAACAATAGTTTTAGAAAACCTGTGATAGTGTAACCTAAAATTGTAGTAGTCGCTTAGTTTGTTAAGATAAAATAATTATGTTAGTGTAATAAAATTGGGGTAATTGATGTCAAAACGTGTAGATATAACTATGAATAAATCTATCTGTAAATGATAAAGTAAACAATTAGATTTTTTTTTTAAATTTGTATATTAAAAAACTATCGTACAATGTAAGTATTTTACAGAAAACATTACCTTATTGTCTTTTTTTCAGAAATTCGTCTTTTATTTTACTAATAGAATTTGGATGACAAATGGCATTTAAAAGTGCTTCGTGCATTGGATGAATGTTGAATTGGTGTGGTGGCTCCATTTCTATGTAACGTTTTGTTCTTTCACGCAGAATTCTATCAACATCGTTGGGAGCCAGTAGTTCCAAGACACTGACCTCCTCGTGACACCTTTCAATTAGTTTGTTTACTTGTCCTTCTGATAGATATTGATAGGAATATTTTCCATCAGTTTGTTCCTCGTTTGATTTATTTTTCGTTAAGATGTGTAGAATATCAAATAGCTCATCACTGGGTGCTATTAATTGCAACTACAAAAAAATCATTACTTCTAAGTAAAAAGCTTTTTTCAAGAATAATGTTAATTAAAGGAAGCTGGATTTGTGTGTAGAATCTCTAATTAAAAAAGAGCGCTTATCTATTTGTTACCGTAAATAATTTACAACTTTATTGAAACGCAAACAATAACGTGAAAATGAATCTCTTTGTAACCGTACCAGCCAGCGTGTAATTCAGCCCTACCACGAATTCCATCGTACTCGGAACTTGTTACGAATCCCGAAAAAAAACTATTGCAAAATCCATCGTAGTGGAAAATCTCATAGAAATTGTCATTACGAACGAATTTGGCGATAGCCTTTTTCGGGATTTGTAAAAGTTTCTGATTACGATGGAATTCGTTATAGGGCTGATTATTGTTAACACACCAACCTACCAAAGCGACAACCAAAATACAGGGGTGAAATCAGCTAAGGTGATTTGTGACAATTGACAATCACAATAAGCGAATTCGGGCTGCGTAAGTGATTGTCAATGGTGACACGCACCAACTCAGGGCATAGATGAAATATTAGATAAGGAAATTTACTTGATTTTTATATTCCAAGTCTGAAGAAAACTTATATTAATTTAATAAAATCCACCTGAATTACCGCTATTGCATATATGACTCATTTTGATCTATTTTCTTATTATATCCACAGCTCGAGGTAGTACCCCTTGGCATAATGGTTAGTGCGTTGGACTGTCATGCGGAAGGTCTCGAGTTCGATTCTCAGCCGCTGCAAGAAAGTTTTTTTCTGGGGTGTACTGCCTCTTGCGAGGAATTGACAAATTCTCCAAGAGTATCTCTTGTCATAGAAAGTGCTGGGGGCAGATTCTGTAATAAACGAAACGATAGCAATTGATCGTTTTTCAAAACCGAAAGAAAATGTGCGAAAGCGATAATTGGCATTCTGTATCGATTTAAGAAATGAAATGAGGCAAAATTAAGAAAAAGAAGGTACGTAGTTTTTTTTCTTGGGATTTTAATATCAATTAACATTAGTTTTGTTGATTTTTAAGTAAAAAAAACACATACATAATAAGAAAGTATTAAATATCGATTAAAGTAAATTTGTATACACATAAAATGTCAAGAAGACTCATCACTATTACTGTGACAGATTGTATTTTTGTGCAAAATGTGATGCAAAATAAATCTTTGTTTATGTATGTATGTATTAACACAACCAATAACTATTAAAATTGACAAAGTGGGAGATCATAACCATGTAGCGTACAAACTCGATTAACACAACTAAAAGAAATTAAGGCGGTTGCAATAACCGGGATAACGATCAGTTGTTCCTTCAGTTATCAGTTTAGTTGTCAGTTCAGTTAAAAAATGCAGTGTATTTAGACGTCAGTTCAGTCGTCATTTCAATTTTAGTTTGCGGTGATTTATTAAGCGACAAAACTATAGCTATTGCAATAAGGCTTTCATCGTCCATTACGCAATGTATTTCCTCTGATTTTCTACTGCTCACAAGTAAAATGAAAGCTAAACTGCACACTGGCCTGACTTCTAAATACACTGGCGTTTTTAACTGAACTGACAACTGAACTGATAACTGAAGAAACAACTGATCGTCTAAAAGGGGCTTTACTTCGTGGTGAATTTTTATGATTAAAAATTTAATATTAGAACAATACAATTTTTGATTTTCGATCGAATACGGCACGAGTCATATCCTTTATCGCCTTTACATTTTAATTGACTGCGAAGATGACATTCACACATCTACATGATACATGCACTTACTTAATACTTTTGTGAACTAAAAATAGAAACACCTTACCATTTAATATCATAAAAGAGTATTAAGTCTTACACCCACCTGATTTGGATTTAAAATATAGCACTTCTTTTCATTGGGTTCCTGGCTTATACTGCTTTCAACAATATATTTTACAATACATTCTTGTATCTGTGCATCGATGTCGATCTTCTGGAATAAACAAATTAATTCAATTCGTGAATCAAAGATGACACGCATACCAAAGGAATCCATGTATTTACACTCAAAGACGTCTCCAGACTTTCAACATAGTGCCACCAATTTCTAGGGACAATTAGCACATCTCCTTCTTCAAGAATGCATTCAAATGCATTTTTTCTAGCAACTAAAGACAGCATAACTTCAAATTCTGACAAAAACTTTTTCTAATTCAGTTCAACCTTCTGATGCAGAAATCATACAATTAGAATGCCCGACTAACTTATGTTCAAGGAGCATAGAATTTTAACATTTAACAATTGCTCAAAAGTTTGAAATTTTTTTTTTGAAATTGCTTAAACAACTCTTTTGGTAGTTTGTGCTTAAAAACGATGCCGTCTGATTTCTTGAACAAGTATATACTGTATATACAATCTTTAAAATACCTCTATCCGCTACAAGCCAAGTTTGAAAAAATAAAAATCTCGAGTTCTATTTCTTTTAAAATACATCACCCTTATTCCGATAGTCGTTTTAATAAAACGCCTTTAAAACGAGAAGGCTTCAGAGATCACATTATAGTCTTTAAATAATACGAAAAGGGCTGCGTTCTCTATGTTCTTCACTTTTCTAAGCATTATAACGATAGTCGTTTCAATAAAATTCCAATTTTCGGTTCTAGAGCCTTGTCGTTTTACTGGCGTTTAAGTAAAACTACTATCGGAATAAGGGTGCATAGGTTTGGAAATACCGTACATACACCCAGCGACAAAAAAATCCCTGCATTAATCTATTTTCATACTTTTTAACGGTAAAATTCAATCTTTCATCCAATTGTTTTCTCCTCTTATTATTTTGTCATTTGTTTTGACAAATAAGCAGTCAACAGAATTAAGTAAAAAGTCATAGTTTTGTCTGTTTGCTTTATTTGGTTATGGTTTTATCTTATGTAGAAAACGCTCAAATTGTAGCCTTACATGAGAAAATTGTTCCCAATAAGAAAATAGCACGTTGGGTTGATACCTAAGAGTGGAATGTTCTCAACAATCACCAATCCAGGGGCTCAATTTAGCGAAAAATTGGAAGTGGAAGGCCTAAATCATCAACTTCAGGAGAAGAGCGGATATTTCCTGACTGTCAACTTACAATCGATTTCAACATGCTGGGGACACCAATAGAAATTTTCAGTCTCAAACTGAAAAAAAAAAATGACAGAAATATGCTTAATAATGTGGGTTTGAATGCAGGGTGAACTGCAAAAGAGCCTTTGCTTACTTGCAGAATGAAGAAACAAAGGTTGCAATGGGCCAAAACTTATAAAGATTAGACTGGAAATGATTAGGGACAAGATAAGATGTTTTTTCGGATGAATCCCAATGTAATTTGTATGGCCAGAAAAAAGTGCGGACCTAAATGGAAGTGAGAACTATTGGCAGCAAATTGAGAAAAATAACTTAACAGTTATATTTTTTAAGAAAACAGGGTTTTTTATCTTTACCCTAAAATTTTGTAAATACGAATTTTCCAAAACTGAGAATTATGACTCATTTTTTACTTTTATGGCTATTTAACAGATAAATACATTTTAAAAACAAAAAAGCTGTTTTCTTAATTTAAAATATACAAGCCGATCCAGCTCTCGAAATTCTAGTGCCAATTTATTTATTATTTATTATTTATATTATTGGCAGTGTTTTCAAGCAAATTTATTAAATTAAATTTTATTTTATGTAATATGCAAAGTGTTCGACAGTGCAAAAACAAAAATGACCCACAGTGTGTAAATGCGTGTCGCAAGTATATTCTGCACATCTCCGTAACTGTGGCCTTCCAACCATATAAAATTTATCGAAATCGGTTAAATACTTTTGGAGAAAAGTGTACCACAAAAAACATGTTTGCCGTTTTATTATATGATGATGATGATAAAATTAAAAAATTAAACAAAAGAAAATGAAATATATCTCAAGAATTATTTTTGTCGCTGGATGTATGTTTGTAAGTAAATGCTGATATTTTGCTCTTTTCGATTGAGAAATGTCAAGGTAGAATTGAAAAAACTGTCGGAAAAGTAGAATGTTTTCTGCACCAAACATTTGATCGACCTTTTAAAAAATGAAAGAACAATTTACGGACTTACCTCGATTAATTATATTTTAATCAAATTTGTATTAGATATTGCCCGACGTTTCGACAGGGTTCCACTTGTCGTGCTCACGTCGGGCAATATCAAATACAAATTTGATTAAAATATAATTAATAATCGCGTAAGTCCGTAAATTGTTCTTTCATTTAAAATGTCTCAGAACCACGATAAAAATAGTCTTAAATCTACAATTTTATCAACCTGAAAACCTACCAGAAAATTTTTCCAAGTCCTTGGGCGAGAAAAAGTTTTCGGAGCAATATACGCTGCTTTCTTCATAGGGAACTCTGGTAGCAGTTAGGCTGGTCTCTGGAGGAAACAATAGCCAATGTTTTCTAAATTACAAAAATACACTTAGTCAGTGAACAATATTGTTTAATTTTTTACCTGCCGTAAACTTGAACAACTATATTACACCCATAGGTGTCATAATGACACGGAGTATTTGCTCCAGTGGAACTCAACCAAAAGGAAGCATCATTTGTTTCTTTTGGAAAACCAAAACACCCGAAGTCAATATCATATCGACATTCAATTGGTATTAGTTTGCTTGGTTCGTAGTAGAAGGCCGTCCATATGTCCTTGCTTTTTGAATGTTTCTGAAGAAAATTTGTAAATGTGGTGCTAAGTTTCGAACGATAACGTTCCCATTGGGGAATATCACAAAATTTGGTCGGCATTTGTTCGAACTCGAAGCTTTCTTTTTTGTCCAGCGATGCATCAAATCTCATGCACCACTCTTCAATTGAACAATCAAAACATTTCCAGTTCGTAGAAAATTTTCGAAAAACTAAAGGTTTTCTAGTGTTTAAAATTATATCACGAAATAAAACTGATTTTTCAAATTGATCCATTTTTGTTAATTTTACTTTTCATTCTTTTCACTTCGCATCGATGCGAAAATTAAATGTCAAAAATATCGGATGTGAATGTGGTTTACACATACATTACAATTTGAATTTGTATGGTCTTATTTGAACGGACGCATTTCAATCCCAAAGAATATTTTTCTTCAAATTAGTAATTAGCTTTTTAATTAAAAATAAAACAAAGATAAAACCTGTGTAGCCTGGCCAAAAAAAAAAAACAAATCTCATTAAATATAACGCTGCAATTTTACATTACACAAACAAAGTCCATGAAACATCAAGCACAAGCACTGAAGGATTGTGAAATGAATGAGTGCAGCACTTTTTTGTATTGAAATTAGGTTTGGCTGAATTCAGCAGATTGTTATTTGGACTTGGAAAATAAGTTGAAATACTACGTTTATATGCAGTATCGAAAGATCGAGTTGGATTAGGGTCAGATTTTCGACCCAGGTTTTTCGTCATTTGAGTTCAGAGCTCGATTTGGAGTTGAATTGAAATGGTGTTGAGCGATTCTGAAACATTTTGTGAAGCCAACTCCTCGACCCAGGTTTTTCGTCACATATTTCGACTCGACACCGCTGAGCGAGTGAGATGGAGTCGAACGAAGCTCATTTCAACTCAATACCCGTTTACAAAGAGTCGAAGCGAGCTTCAAGCTCGCTTCAATACCTCATATAAACGTAGTAAAAGACTGCTTTTAAACGTTGTAATATCAGGTGCGTTTTATTATTCACAAATTTATGTGGATCCGGATCTGGATTAAGTTTTAACATGTATTACAAAAACAATTTGGGAATCTGTTTTCTATCGGGATCTATTTCAAAGATCAAAAAATCAGTTATTACACTGGCGAGTAGATGGCTTTTAATGGTAAGGTAGTGTAAGCTATAGTGCAACGAAAAAAGAGAAGATATAATTGAAAATTGACAAACCCAAGGATAAAAAGAGATGGATTTATAACACTGCTGTCACTTAGATCCGTATCGTTTTATTTTCAAGGGAAGATCCAGATCCGGATCCAGATAGCTTTGTGAATAATAAAACGCACCTACCATTTTTTTGCAAAATGATAAGGATAGGCTAGACGAAAATGCTGAAGTTGATAAAATTGCAAAATTATGGTTCCTTTCGGTTTTCTTTATATTGCTCGCTTAGGCTAGGCACGCACTAGCAACTGATATTGAGTCAAATAGTTTAATCACCAGTATTGATAGACCTGCGCGCACATACAACACTCCACAAGCAATTAAGAAGCATATAACAGAAAAAACTTTTCAAATGTATATGTATGGCTTTTCTCTTTTGTCGGAATTTTTGGCGTAGCAAAAATACTGACTAAATTTTTTTCTCTAGCGCTTATGGAAAACAAAACTTTACTATTTAGTTAAATGAAACAAAATAGTGAACTGATTTTAAGTAATTGCTTATATTATCGCAAGTACATATAGAATTATATAGAAAAAAAAAAGACATCGGGACTTATCTGTCAATATTTAATTGCACGTAATAATTTTCTGACACATTTACTCTCGAGCTAAATTTCAATTTCAATTTGAAATGGAATAATATATGAATAATATTTAGAAGAATATTTGGTGACGGAAGACTTACAAGATTTTCCACAGCAAAAATCACTCATAATTCATAATTCTTATTCGTTCTTAGGCTAGCCGCGCACTAGCAATTTTTAGTTGTGAAACTGTTTGGTTACTTATAGAAAACAGATGAACTGTTTGGTTGAATGTCCGTGAATTTGCAGATAATTATATGTTCAATAAAATGGCGAACTTATTTTAGGCAATCGTTTAGTTTGTGTCAAAACACAAACTTTTTAGTTGCTCGAACCAAGCAGTTTCGCAACTAAAAATTGCTAGTGCGCGGCTAGCCTTAAGCCTAGTACGCAGATCGCGCTAAATTTTATCTCCCATACAATAAAATTCTCTCCAAAATTTAGCCAAGCTAAAATTATGTCAAGCATTTTAGCAGAGAGGTACGCTGCTCCAGCTAAAAAATCAAAATTTCTCTTCGAACTGTACATAACTTATCTGTTAAAATTTAGCGCACGAAATAATTGTCTAGCACATTTATTCTCGAGCTAAATTTCAATTTCAATTTGAAATTGAATAATATTTGAATAATATTTAGAAGAATATTTAGTGACGGGAGTCTTACAAGATTTTCGACAACAAAAATCACTCATAATTCATAATTCTCATTCGTCCTCATTCACAAATCTTAAAAAATCATACTTTTAAGCAAATTCTTTTAAATCTTTGAAAAAAATTAATTTAGAGAACAGCTGTTTTCTGTGACATATTCTCCACAAAGTTCTTATGTCAAAATTTAGCTTGGATTTTAGCTGATGTTTGGAGGAAAATGTGGGAGATAAAATTTAGATATTTGGATATTTGAAACTAGATATTTGAAACTGGATATTGGAAACTAGATATTTTGGGAGCAGCTGTCAACGTCAACTGAATAAAAAAACAATTTTCTTCTTGTTTTCTTTTATCTGACGTTTGTATACAATTCATCGCTTTGGTAGCACAGTTTTAAGCCTCGATAAAAATTATGCCCCGAAAATTCTCGGGGCATCGCTGATGCCCATAGTCGTTGTTGCATTTAACATGTGAATTGTTTGCCCCAGGCATCGTTTTTTTTATCTTCGCCTATTGAAAATGTAAAAAAAACACACCTTTTGTATGGGAGATAAAATTTAGCGCGATCTGCGTACTAGGCTTAAGTCTCGAAAATTATCTGGTCTTAGCTAAGTCTGTAGGTGTGTTTTTTTTGCAAGTCCATATAGAATTGTAAAAAAAAACGACATCGGGATTTAGCAGCTTTTTTTCCACATAGCTGGAAGCACTGTGTACGCTATGACATTTGTCAGCTTATTGACGACTAGCATCAACCAATCCAAAAACTTCACTTTTGACGTCTCTGAGCAAATTATCGATAACATATAGATAATACTATTTTGGCATCACCATTTTTATCGGGTCTTAGATTAACGCTCGATAATTATCTGGTCTTAGCTAACTCTGTATAGATTTAAGTAGTTGTTGCATTTGCATGTAAAGCGCTTAGTCCCGATGTCGTTTTTTTTTACAATTCTATATGGACTTGCAAAAAAAACACACCTTGTATAGACTTATATAGTTGTTGTATTTGCATTTAAAGCGCTTAGTCCCGATATCGTTTTTTCTACAATTCCTTATGGACTTGCAAACACAAACAAAAAAGGAGAGATTACGCAACTCTTTATTGCTGTAAAAACGCTTTTGAAACATTTGATCTTTAGTGAACTTAAGAAAAAGTGATGAAAAGATCTATTATTGGTACATTGATAATGGGACGCATTTCACTGGCTCTTCATATAGGCGGCTACTGTTAGATAAACGTGTTAAGTATCACCTGCAGCTAATACTAGGAGAAAATCGCTTGGCATACCAGGAACTCATAACACCCCAAACTCGAGTTTTCTCTGATCCAAATCTTCGGATATGAATGATCTTTCGGTCTTACTTCTGAAACTTTCAAGTTATTTCCGATCATTCTCAGAAACCGTTAGAATGTGTTAAAATGATAAAAATCAAATGTATGTGTTGAAAACCTGTAAAGTTATTGGACCTTACCAATAAACAAACTTAGAGACGACTTTAATATTTGCGCAAAATTTACCATTATTTAATGGACTCTATATAACTGACCATACATGTTACATTTCATTTTTTAAGTTCCGTGCAATAAATGGTTCATAACTTAGAGTCCACTTAAATATTAAGTTCATAACATATATGGATAACTATAAAGAGCTCATTACATATTGGTTCATTTCTTGATTATTGGTAAGGCCCATTGAATTCAACATTACATGCTTGAAATCTAATATTTCCACTTGAACCCAAAATCTGTAACTATTTATTAGAATCTTGTTGTTTTAATAAAATAGGATATATATTTGTTTTAAATAATTTGAAAGAAGCTGTTGTATCTACAACGTTTGAAATCGGAATGAAAAAATTTATGACAATAAATTTTCTCATAATATTAAATATTAAAAACGATTGCTTATGTTTCTCAATACCTCTTCTCAATCGTTTAAATTAAGTCTTGAACATAAATCTTGAAAACGAGTTGAATAAAGGGATTTAGTAAAAATGTCTGCAAGTTGATCCCTTGTTCCAATAGGCTTGATTTTAAATGTGATCTCGAATAAAGTGGTGTTTTATTTCTATATGTTTAGACCGTTTATTCTCTAAATTTATAGCCATTCTAATGCATCCCTTATTGTCTTCGAAAATTATTGCAGGTTCAGTGTCAATTTTAAATGGCTTCAGATGCAGCAGCACTTAGGGCCATATACTCTGCTTCACTTGAGGAAGTTGCAACAGTAGTTTGCTTTTTGCTAGACCATGACACTGTTCATCCATAAACTTTAAACGCGTATCCAGATACTGATTTTCTGTCAGTTACATGGCTTCCCCAGTCAGCATCAGCATACCCCATCAAAGGATTATGACTACTTGCTTCGAAAATAAGTTTTTTCTTTTCAGTCCCTTTTAAATATCTCACAATTCGTTTGAGAGCTTGAATTTCTGATGGGTTTTGTTGGTATCTTCCCATGTATCCAACTGGAAAACATATCTGGTCTAACGCACATCATAATATACATTAAGCTTCCAAGTAGTTCTCTGTAGGGCTTGTCAAGTGTACTTTCTATTTTTGTCTGTTGAATTTGTAGTCCTTTTTCCATTGGAGTTCTACTAGGATTGCATTCTTCCATTCTAAACTTGCTTAAAACTTTTTCAATGCTGGATACTTGTGATAAATTTATTTTGTTTTCATGAATATCGATCTTAATTCCCAGAAAATATTTCAGATTTCCGCAGTCTGACATCTTGAATGTATTTTTTAAATTTGCCTTTAACTACTCTATTTGCGGCAAACATTTTCCAGCAATGAGTAAATCATCAACATACCTACAGTATAAGTTTGATGATGCCATCTTCTTCCTATCCCATCTTGGTGTACAAACAATAATCGTGATTGGATCTTTTAAATCCCAATCGAAGGAAAAAGTCATTAAACTTTTTGTTCCAAAATCGGGGTGCTTGCTTCCACCCGTAGATGGATTTGAGCAAGCGACACATTTCCATCTGTTTCGGAAACCCCTTCTGGAACAGCCATGTACAGTTCTTCCTTCAACTCACCATGTAAAAATGCCGTTTTTACATCTAATTGGTGGAAAATCAGGTTTTTGTACAATCCAACAGCTAGTACAATTCTTATAGTTGCTAATTTTGCACCACGTGAGTTCGTTTCGTCGTAATCAATTCCAGCCTTTTGTAAGTATCCCTTTACTACCAGTCTCGCTTTATATCTTGTGGACTCACCGTTCTCGTTTTCTTTAATTTGAAATATCCACTTCGGTTTACTGATCACTTGCCAAACTTTATTTTCTTTCATTGAAGAGAGCTCGTCCTTAATAGCCCTATACCATTTTTGGCGTCCGAGCGGGAATTGATCTCACCAAAAGAATTCAGAATACCTGTTAAAATTTCATCCGCAGAAGTTGCTCTATAAGGCTAGCCGCGCACTAGCAATTTTTAGTTGCGAAACTGCTTGGTTCGAGCAACTAAAAGTTTGTGTTTTGACACAAACTAAACGATTGCCTAAAATAAGTTCGCCATTTTACTGAACATATAATTATCTGCAAATTCACGGACATTCAACCAAACAGTTCATCTGTTTTCTATAAGTAACCAAACAGTTTCGCAACTAAAAATTGCTAGTGCGCGGCTAGCCTAACTGGTATATTAATCATCAAACTTACTCGGAGGTCAGCGGAGGTCATCATCCAAGTCTTCAATCACTGTATCTTCAGTTATGGTAACATCACTGTCTTCAGTAATTGTCAGATCTTCATCACACAAGTCATCTTCATCACACAAGTCATCTTTATTTTCATCCTGGTGATTATCAGAACCGGCGAGTATTTCATATGACTCTACCCCTTCTTGCTCGTGGTTTCTGATAACAATAGTTTCTTTTGTACGTTTGTCTTTACTTGGGGTTTGATTTTTGAATGGAAAATCAGTTTCGTCAAATTTAACGTCTCTTACAGTAAATAACTTTTGAGTTTCTATATTCCAAAGTTTGTATCCATTCGTTACATAGCCAACCATAACTGACTTACGGCTTTTTGAGTCCATTTTCTTTCTTTGCTGACTAGGTATCCACGCATAAGCTTTACAACCAAATACACGCAGTTTTTTAAAATTAGGTTTTGTACCATACCACATCTCAGCCGGAGTCTTAGGACAATCTAAAGACTTAGTAGGTATTCTACTTATTAGGTATGTGCCAGTTAGAACCGCCTCACCCCACATTCGTTTTGGCATTTTGGATTCTAGTAGCATTGTTCTTATTTTTTCGATTGGTGTTCTATTGAACCTTTAAGCTACTCCTGTTGAAGCATATTATATCAAAATTATATTATTAAACATTATTCAAACATACTTACATGTATTCAATTAAAAATCTTATCTTTCGAATTAAATAATATCGTATATTTATTTTAAATTAAAATCTCGCGCCTAATTTATACCATTCGCCATAATTTTTGTATTTTTTAATTCGCCTGAGAAACTTTTGTTAAAACTTATGTAAATTTTCTCTCAATTGAAATGTATAAATAGGAGCTTAAAATTTGAAATAAAACACTTTTCGTGTACTAAACTTCTTAAAGTTAATTTTCGCCATTTTTCTCGTCGCTAACTTCAATTTTATCGTTTAATTCGCTATTTTCGAAAATTTTTAGACGTTTTATTTAGACGAACTATTCGGTATCTAAAAAATATAGTTTCGATACAAGTTCGCTAAAATATCTTAAAAAGTTATCAATCAGGAGCGCACTATCTTTTTATATTGAAAAAGCCATAATAGAGCTCCCAGGTTGGCGGTCCATGACCGTTCAACTCCATTTTGCTGTGGTGAGTAAGCAATAATCTCTTCAACTAGAATCCCAAACTTTTTGTACCATAGCTTTTGTTCTCTTGAACAATACTCTCGTCTTTGGTCTACAGTGAGTTTTGAAATGGATTTTCCAATCATCGATCTTGTCATAGCTTCATATTCCTTCAGCGCTTCAAAAACTTCAGATTTTCTTTTTATGAAATATATCATTGCGAAATGTGTGAAGTCATCAATGAAAGACACGAAGTATCTCGAACCATCCTAAGCAACTTCATCAATGGGACCGCAAACATCGGAATGTACTCTTTCTAGAACTTTGTTGCTCTTTTACGAACGCCTTTGAACGGATCACGATCACGACATTGTTTACCTTCTATGCAAACATCACAAAAACCGATGTTATCCACTGTAGTCATTTTGAGTCCCTTTATCATGTTTTCCCTTGCAATTTTTGTTAAGGCTCTTATGCCATAATTTAATTTCTTCTGTTTTGCATAGATTAGCAATTAGCTGAATGACCCTGTATTTCGAATTCGACCTCATATAAATTTCCCTGCAAGTAAGCTTCTGCACTCAATAGTCCATTTTTAACAATTCTTGCTTTGTTTTTGAAGAATTGGACATCAACTCCAACACTAGTGAGCTTTCTTACAGAAAGTAAGTTGTCTCTGAGTTCTGGCAAATAGGTATAACACGTCTTTTATATTGACATCTACATTCTTGTTGGTTTTTCCGTTTATAGATCCTGAGCTTTTCGCAACTAAAAATTGATCATTTTTAGCAACATTGATTTGTACAGACTCGCTCAACGCATTTTCTTCAGAAAAAGACCAGTTTTCCTTTGAAAGGTCTAGTGATCACCTCCAGTCTAATATAAACTTAATCTTTGTACCAAGCTCTTTCATTCCCCTTGAATAGTTACGATCTGACATCAAACAGATGCCTTTCGTATTTTTGTTGCATCTTTGATTCGGGCTAACGTCAGTTTTTTGCTAAGTGCTCCATCTTGTTACACTTAAAGCATTTACCTTGAAATTTAAAGGTTTTCTTTGGGTGTTTCTTCCCAGCAAACGCCGATTTTTCATGAAAAACTTCGACTTCCCTATCTTCTAACTTTGCTTCTTCCAAAGGTAGCCTATCTTTGACAATGCCAAACGTTAGTTCTCCACCCGTCAAGTTCTGTAAAGCAGTTACTAAAATGCAATTCTCCATCAAACTGGTTCGAATTTGTTATGTTAATTTAAATTTTGTTTTTCCATTCTATAACACCACCCGTTACTGAAATACTTTCGGAATTCAAAGCTTACCTCTTTTCTTTTCTGAAAAATCAAACTTCAATAACAAATAAAAAATAAGAGCCACCACAATTATTTTAATAGTTCAATTATAAACGCATTTTATTTTATTTTAAATTCGATATTTTCAATAATAAGTTTATTACAGAAAGTGAAACAGTGAAAACAAAAACTCTACACATCAGCCAGTTAAAATATCTCCATAAAAAGTCAGGTTAGTGTACGTTGAATTTTCTCGAGGTTAAAAAGTTAAACAAAAAAGATGATGGATTCAAGGAACCGCGCAAGATGAACAGTTAACAGATATCGAAGACTTTGGTCCAACTCAATTACTAACATGTTTAACAAAGATGTCGTCTACTGAATCAAGTTAATGAGAAAAAATGTTGTTGTGATAGGAAAAAATTATTTTAGACTAGATGTTCGAAAAATCTTACTTCGTTGCGTTAAAGTTGAATAATCCCTTTTGAAATACAAAACCCTCCTCAGCATAAAAGTTTGCTGATTGATTGGAATGACTTTTTGTGATTCCGGAGATAAAACTTCGTCAGTAGCAAAAAAAGATAATGACCGTTTAAGATGTCCCCGCAGCTTTTAACTGTAATTTTAAGATCCCTCGCCGCAGTCAAAACAATTCAACTATCCCACGCCGCCGTCATTTCGCTTTCCGGAACAGTATCCCACGCCGCAGTCATCTCAGCAAACACTATTCGATCCCACGCTGCCGTCAACTGCATCAGCTATAACCTTCCCACGCCGCAGTCAGTAGTCCCACGCCGCCGTCATTGGTCCAACGCCGCAGTCAAAACTATTAGATTCCCTCGCCGCCGTCAAGTATCCCACGCCGCAGTCCCTCTTTGGTTCCCGCGCCGCCGTCATCCATCACTTTAAATCCCACGCCGCCGTCATTACAATATATCCCACGCCGCCGTCAGATTTCTAACCTCGGTGAAGTTACCCAGATATGGAAACGCCGTAAGATAGTTTTAGAATGGATTATATGCATCACATCTGGACAAGAATGTGACAATTCAAAAGAGTAGACAGTAGTATGTAAGGACTTCTGCTCTTCCACAAGTGCAAGCAAGTCGACATACTGGGAGATGTTCAAGACGCTATTTTGTTAACACCAATATGAGATGGCAATTCTCAATGTTGTCGTTTACAAGAATTTGGGATCTTTGCAAAACTCAAGCCAGAGAAAAGGTGCCAAATGTTGGTTTGAATTGAAAACTTCACTCATGAGGCTGAAATGACACGTTTCGTTTGTATATGTTAAATACTCAGTAGTTACCACGCAGAATCTGTATTTGCTTTAAGGGATGTGTCCAATAAGTTAGTTTCACTAATATGACAAGAACAGGAACCCAACTCCAGTTTTATGTTGAAATTCTAATCTTTCAGGATATACAGAGCCAGGAATGTGTCATATGATTTAAGAAACTAGACGGGACCAACACGACGCCCTTGTTGAATGTCTACTTTAGCAAGTTGAAGATCCATAAGCTTTAGCCAAAGCATGATGATCAAATGGTTAACTCAGATGTCAGACTTGACTGAAAATACGAAGAGTTTTTGTTGCAAAATATCTTGAAGATATTACCAGAAGAAAAATTATGCAAGGATCTTGATGTGTGTCAGTACAGGATGTCTTCAAATGGTGAGGTTTGATAACTCAACGAGAATTCCAAAATATGTAGTAAAACCGTGCGGAAATTCTTGTTGGATTGGCGAATCATGATAACCAAGCATCAATTTTAAACTGAAAGTACCAAGATGTTGCTAAGATACCTCAAAGATTTTACCAACTGGATAAACAATGTCAACGAAAATCATCGTGCTGAATAGTGCCTCCTCTAGTCAGATTTGTTGTTATTAAGATTGATGTGATATAATTATTGGAATTTCAGCATCAAGTTGTATAACTGAAAGAGCCAAAATTTCTCCAGAATATCTCAAAAATGTTACCAGTAAGGCCAAGGGTGTCTACACTATATATTCGCCTGTTCTCGAATGAAGCTTGTGGGACTTCATGGGTTTGCTAATCAACGGGACTTTTAGCGAACACTTTTGGCTAAAGCTGCGTCCTCAAGGCATCTCAAAGACGGTGAAGTACATCAAAGAATCGGTTTCAAAGGTTTTCGTTACGAATGGAGACTTCCAGATTCAAGGTTTAACTGAAAGTACCAATATGTTTCCAAGATATCTCAAAAATGTTACCCGTTAACCAAATGATAGACATTTAGTGTGATTTCAAACAGATCGTATGCCAGATTTTCGATTTGATCGTACTGAACGAGACCTCCAGGCGCCAAGTGTGTGTAACTGAAAGTATCAAGTTGGTTTGGAGATATCTCAAGAGTTACCAGGAAAACAGGACTATATGCGTTTTCAATCGAAAAAAATTGTTGTCTTCAAGCCAGATGTAGGGTTATCCAGAGATAATAACTGAAAGTACCCAAGCTGTGTCCAAGAAATCCCAAAGATTAACCAGTGTGTAAGCATAAAACGCTAGAGTTTTTTAATGGTATTTGCCCTGTCCCAGATGGTATGACTTCAAAATGTAAATATGGTGTTATCATTAGGCCGTCAGTTCAATGTTTCTCTGCCACAAAATCGGAATTCAACTGCAATATACGAAGAAGGGTTCGTCCACAATAAACAATAACAAATTACCCTGATGAAACGGCTTGCGATACGTTGACGCTCTTCTAATCGAAACCATATCCTATTCTTTGAACTGGTAGAAAATGTCAAGCGATATGGTTGGAGATGGATTATTACGACCCAAACATGGATGTTGAGGGTGCGAACAGCTTTGTAATCAAACGGAAATGTTTGCCTTGAGTAGGAGTTAAACCTCAAGTGTTGTTTCATTCGAACTGAAAAATATTGATCAGTCGTTAAAATACACCAAGTTTTACCGCATGTGGTTCTGTCTGGCACTTCAGAGGGATAGTATAGTTCACTACCCGGGGTAAAGTCTGGTGGTCAAATGGATAAGCAGTCTTCTGACAACAGGATATTTGCTGCCGCCGATCGATCAACTGAAAGATATGAAGACTTTCCAACGCAATATTGCTCTGTAGATTTACCAGTTCAAAATTTGGCCATGTAAAGTTGGCTGTGATATAGATTGATTGATGATGAGAACTATTTCTAGCCGTTACTCTGTTGCCCTCGATTCTTATAGCCTCTGCCTCGGAAGTAATTGTGTTGATTGATGTTTTTTGTTGATTGATGTTACCCACTCCCTGAGCAATGGAATTCTTGAAGAGCCTACGACTGCACCCTACGTCTATGAACGCCTTTCACCCATTCGATGCAAAGATGGATATCGCTAATGAATTTCTTCGGTAAGGTTTGGTAATGTGCTCTTTATCTCTGCAAATAATCTCTAATGCGCTACTTCTTATCCGATATAGGGGAATGTTAACATATCAAAATTTAGGTAACTACCAAAAATATTATGCAGATGTGTTGATTCTTTTACATTTTCGCAAGTGTCCATATTAATTATTATAATACTTTCATAATACATTAAATGCTAATTTCAACAAAAATAAAGACATTCAATATTATAGTTGATATTACGTATAAATATAAAAAGTAAACAAGCGCATCTGATACAAACAATTTGGAGTTATGTTAATAGAGTATAAACAGAGTAAAGCGTCTTGACTTATAAACACAAATGGAAGAATTAAATCATTGCTTGCGAGTATGTTGCATATTGTTAAATTAATTATCAAACAAAGGCAGTAGATGTATTGCATTATTTTTGATTTGGATTAAACTTTCTCACTAATTACAAATTGTCATAAAAAACAAACAATTCACATTCCCGTATTATACAAAAGTTCAGTTCATTATACAAAAATACCAAATTATATGTGTTTTCATTACAAACAAAAAATTAAAAATTACAAAAGAAAAATATATAGCATTCACCATTATATTTTACAATTTAGGCTGTTGTTTCTAAGTCTTTGACAAGAATCATATATATAAATATCAATCGTTTCTAACATCACTATTGGATTACAAGCTATGATTAGTATGGACACTGCGAACATAAGAATTTTTACATTGTTACTTCTTTCTTTGTTTTGCGATTTCAAGTTTATTTTTTTAATATAACAAAGCTTCCCAAAAAATTATGTAATATCAAATAGTATTTGCAAGAAAATTTTAATTTGAAACAAAATTAGAATAGAAATGTTGATTCAAATCACTTACAATAGGGCGATTGAGAAAAATATGGGTACATTTTACACACCAGAAAGAGAACACAAGCCGGAGAAAAAAATTAATTGTTTTGTTGTTTTGATTCCCTTTAATTTATCTGCAGCAAAGTGTGTTCATGTTCGCTACCATTCAGTTCTGGGCAAAATAGTTCACTCTCTCAAAAATGTGTGTAGTCTATAAAATAGAAAATTCGCCATGCAGAGGAAAAAAGTCGAAAAGAAAAGCAACTTATCTTTCAATTTGCTGAAAAAAAAAAAACTTAGAATGTTCACGTTTTCGCTGACTTCAATGGTGGTGGACAGGCAAATGCAATTTCTCTCTTATAAGCCTTCACTATAAAATAAAATTAATTTGGCAAAGTATTTCATTTAACTTACAAAAATACACTAATGTAAACATTCAAGCCATAGGGAACTACATGGACTATATAGTTTTTTTGATCCAACTGCCACTCTAAATTCAATGCTCTGATCTGCAAATTAAGCATTTTGAAAAACTCTGTTGCAGATATCCTCTTGGATGCCGTTCATGAATTCCTTTTAAATTTGTTTCAGTGCTTTATATTCACTAAAAAAATATTAAATAAGAAAAAAGGGAGAATGGGGGAATAAGTTTTGATTCCTTTAAATCTATTGCCGGTTGTCATCTACACTCTAATTTTAAGTATCACGACTTACAAGTTGTAAAATGCAATAACAAATTACAGGTTCCTTTATGTTTGGTTCCCTTTAACAAGAAACAAAAAAAAAAACTTAGTTGTTCGAAAAAGAAACCTAGGTATAAATAAATTAAATGTTTTGGCAGAAAAAGAAGAAGCTATAGACATGAAAAAAAAAAAAACAAATAATATCCTTGGGTTAGCAAAACCAATACCGTACTTTACATGTTTCTCCCATTATATGCATTATAAACACGCTCCAAGCTCCAACATACAAGAGCGTTGAATGAAATCGCACTTTTTTGTAGCCAAACATAAACGACACTTATGTGGCATCTACGACAGTGATTCGATAATGTTACATGTAAAAGCGAAAACGTTATTGTTATGACAGCACATTTCTGTGCAGTAGTAGATTTATAAAATTACTACAAGTTCTACTTATATGCGTCCAAATGTTAACGATTGTGTTCTTGAGATCTCCACGTTTGCATCCCAGGCGACAAACTTCTTAAAGCTATAAAAGCAAAATTAAAAATAATTTATGACAACGCCTAGGGGCATTGTATTTAAATAGCAAACAATAAAAAAATCATTTACGACTTTAAATATTTGAAGCAGTTATTAAAGTTTTTGGTTTCAAACGATGGCCTCCAATTCTTCATTTTCAAGTGAATTTACACTGAGAACTATGTAACCGACCGAGAGCTTTAAGCTTTTCATCTTTAACTATAAAATTAAAAATTTTTCTACATTAAGACAACTCCTCTCGGCGTTGTATTTGTAATTAAATTTATCATAGATCTTAACAGGACTGTTTCAAGGACATTTCCGTTCCAATGTTGTTTTCTTAGAATTGAATCATATTTGGGTGATTTTTACTATAAAACTTCGAGCCTTCACTGTGTTAATTTCCTACAAAAGTTAGAATTGTATAAAGTTAAGACAACACAACATCGTGTTGTATTTGAGGATAAATTTCAATGCAGCACTTTACTGATTCGACCTGCATACTGTTCGAGTGATATCCACTAATAACTGTTCTCTATGATCTGATCAATTCTTCCGCACCAATAACTAGGAGTAATCTATAAAAGCTTTAAATTTATAAAGTTAAGACAACACGCCCAGTGTTGTATTTTAAAACTAAAAAAAAATCGGGTGAATCTTTTACGAGTTGACCTGGATACTGATGAAGGTTTTTTCTCGAATTAAGGCAACACGCCCAGTGTTGCAGTTAAAACAAGGCTCAGGACAAGACTTTTACGGACTGACCTGGATGATGATGTATGCCTTCTTCCCCGAAATAACGCAACACGCCCGGTGTTATAGTTAATGATTTTGACGATTAACTTCCTATAAAAGTCAGACTATTTAAAATTAAGACAACACACCCGGTGTTGTAAGAAAATAAAGTTAGTTAACACATTCAATATTGTTACAGAGTATAAAAGATGTTCCGCAAAAGCTTCTCTTAATATCCATAGGAAACAGTTGTAGACTAATTAGGCTCGGAGCACTTCAGCTTAAACTATAAAAGCGAGAATTTTATAAAGTTAAGACAGCACACATGATGCTGTTTAAAACAAAAAAAGAGGAAAGACCATTCTTTTGAGAGATAAATTCAAAACCGTTACAGAGCTCTCAGGACTTGTTCGCATCGGAGTTCCATTCTTTTTGGATACAGGAAGGTACTTTCTTTGATTAATTTGTTTCTTCCTAAGATGTACTTATTAAATTTTGGATGCAGACAGCTATTTTTCTTGACTCCCAAGGAATTTCTCAGATCCTAGAATGTAATGATTAGTTTGAAAAGGAATTTTCCATCTTACTATGGATGCAGCGATATTCTCTTGCGGCTTCTCCGTCGTTTTTGGGTATGTAGTTGTGTGTCAGATAAGATCAGGTACGCACGCCAGATATCCTTCAGATTTCTAACAAACTATTTTAAACTTAATTTCTAGCACATTTTTCATTTTATCTACAATATGTGACATTTTTCTAAATAGAATACACTAATTTCGGTTTTACATTCAAAACGTTTGGATTTAGAGATAATTTTGGAATAAATAGCAGAGCAGCACATGATTTTGGGAAAAGCCTCTTCAATTTTAAGAGGGAGCATAGCACTATTTCATCTCATTGAGCGTAAAAACACAATAGGCCACATCACATTTTCACAGAAAAACTCCACAAGCCAACCCTGAACACCTGTAAATATTTGGATGTTGGCCAAAATATTGCACAAACATAAAATCAAGAAAAAAAATATTAAGAGAATTAAACTTCTTCCTAATTGATGTAGGATCCGTCGGATTCCCAATCAAACACGTCCGAAACACAAAACAGAGATAGACATATCACTTCGACCCGAGCGCATTTGAATCCCTTGATTGCGCATGTTGACCGCACCCTATTCACTTTTCACACACAAGACGAGTGTAGCAAGTTGGAGATACGAGTAGATGCCATAGATGGTACTTGTTCAGCTTCTATGCCCCATTCTCGTTTCTATCCTCCACCGCCGAATTCATCTTGTGCTGCGATGCAGTTCTTAATGTATGATGTTAAAGGAAGGACAACTAGCAGTTGCATGTTGTGCAGAGTAGGCGATTAGAGTATTATAAAGCTGAATGTGTAGATGTTTTTTTCGTTTCTTTGTTTTCTTTTAATATATTCGAGCTGTAAAATAAAATTCCATTTTTTAAGAAACATAATCAAGACTATAGGTGGATAGAAATAAAAAAAAAGAGAATTTGATTTTTTTGTTTCAAAAATTGACTAATTTGTATTTTTCTAATTTCTTTTATAAAAAGTGCGATTAAAATCATATAAATGTTATAAATTCAAAGATTCAATATGAATCATAAAAAAAAATCTAATCTCACTTTGGAAAGCTTATCCAACATGATAAAAAGCTTGGTATATTTAAAATAAGAGCTTTCTGCAAAAGGAGGTAGTAATTAGTCATACAATTTTAAAATTTGAAAATATTGATTTAGAGAGCTTTTTATACTCTTTCCCTCAATAATATTTTGCAGAAAGCTTTTACTCTAAATGAATCACAGTTGATAAATAGGTATACATAGTTAATTTTTTCTTTACAAACCAAATATTGAGAACTTTACTAACTTTTTGTGTGTTTTTTGCCACGAAGACACTTGCCAAGCCATCAAGCCCGGTCCGGTCGAGAGAGCAGTTGCCTCATTCTCTTCATCTTCACACAATTGGTTACTGCAAATGGAAAACCATCATAGTACAAACGAAATAACAAAACAAAAATTTACAAAAAGTTAAAATTAGCTTATCCTAGTACAATTTAACTAGATTAAAATTAAAGGTTTTTTGTAAGGCACGCTTTTGGGTAAGTAAAGCAAAGAGTAAGTCTTTTTCAGCTGCTAGTATCTACACATTTTTGGCTACTCATGCTGCGCATGAAGTCATCCAAGCTGGTTATTTCATTTTTCCACAATTCGGCGACTTCCTTTTTTCGTTTTTCTTCTTCTCGTTTGTTGATGCAAATGGAATCACTTTGGTTTTGAATTAATTTATATTGCAGCTCAGACCAACGCAAATAGCGTTCTTGTTGCTTTTGACGAAGCTCCTTTTCAGCGCTTCGGAGAGCCGTTGCTAATATTGCACAGACACGAAGACCTTCTACTCCACGTCGAACTCTTCTTTTCATTTTAATTTTTTTCAAACGAAAGTCCTTCACCCAATCGGCGAGAGTTTTTTCATTTTGTGATAAAATATTTCCACCAGCCATATTTGGATTTTTTTAAATTATTTTAAATAAAATATTTCTAACACTTAAACTTTTTTGTTTTGGATTCTTAACACACCTGCTTTATTTTAATTGCAATTCCTTCCTTTTTTTAATACTTAACAGGAATAACACACAAACACTTTTAAAGTTAAGATGAAGCACTTTTTCAACTTCCAACAAATTAAAATAATTAAGCAGCTTCCAAGAGCGAGCGTACGAACTGAATGACAGACAACTGTTCTCCGAATGAGTTGCGAGCTAAATCTGCCGTCGTATTTATACTGTTATCCCTACCTCTAACATGTATTCATCCGCCACTTCGAAGAAAGCAAAACCTTTGTTAATCATGTATCCTTTGAAAAATAAGCACCCTAATTGCATATAGGGGTTGAAAATTGAATGCAATAAAATTATCCCACGGTTTTTCTGCAGGGGAACCCTTCGTAGGTATATAATATTGAAAAACATATAATACTGTGTGCGCGCATGGTTTTGCTTTGTATGTCATATGCCACAAGGGAAGACTTCATTTAAAAAAACAAATGTATATCGGACGTGGAATGAAGAACGTATGTATGGGTTTCTAGTATATACATATATTTACACAAGCAGATATACCTAAATTTTGTTTGTGTTTGGTTATTGCAGCTATTGACGCAGTTTTCCATTTTCAGCTTATGTACCTACATATATCTATGTACATGCATATTTTGTAGGTATCTAGAATTTTTTGTTTTCATTTTTTTTATTTAGGAAAGATGAAAAGGTTAGGATTTCTGTCGGTATCGGTAGGTTAGTTAGGAATTTGAATGTTACTTTGGTTCTTAATCCATATTCCGCACTATATACCCACACATGAAATAATTAACATGTCTATCGATAAGATTCTAGGAATTTGTTTTCGTGTTCACAGACATGTTTATTTATATACCTATGCATTCGTAGCTATTTTCGCTACGCATTGAGTCTATGGATTATGGAAGATATAAATACCTATCTACCTAATCTGGTGGCTTCAATTTTACCCAACTTTAGAAATAAAAAAACTTCTCTTCAGTTCCATTGGTAGGTACCTTGAAAAATAATACATACATACATACCTACATATCTAATAATATTGTGAATACATTTCTTGACACCTACATACCTATATGTACATTATGTACAGTGGCAAGCATATGTGGATACATAACTGATCAAAACTGACTTTAAGTTGCTGTAAAACTCGCAAAAATAAAGCTATTACAATTTTTTTTTCTGTTTAAACTTTATTTTTTAAGAAACAAAAAATATAAAAACATATTTTAAAACTGAAAAGAATGGAATCGAAAAATTAGTAGAAATAGAAAGCATGTCCAAACGACTCAATGATGTCATTAAAGCCAAGGGCCTTTGGACAACATACTAAAAATGTAGTAGGGTGATGGCACCTAAGGTCGGCCACCTCCAGTAGTCGGCCACTTCGTCGTAAAGTACAGCGTAATAACGGGTGATTTTTTTGAGGTTAGGATTTTCATGCATTAGTATTTGACAGATCACGCGGGATTTCAGACATGGTGTCAAAGAGAAAGATGCTCAGTATGCTTTGACATTTCATCATGAATAGACTTACTAACGAGCAACGTCGAATTTTCAGTGAATGGGCCCTAGAAAAGTTGGCAGAAAATGATAAATTTTATTAGCGAATGAAAAATACAAAAATGGAGTTTATACATTTACATTTGGTATAATGGTATAATATAACAAGTAATAATGATACCAAGTTACAATTACATTATTGTTATACGTTTATAGAAATGGTGCCATACACGTTGGGTATTGCCAGCTATTTTCAACACACCCCCTCAACGTGGATGTCACTTGTATTTAAAAAATAAATCGTTTATTTAAGTTCAAATCCATAGTAAAATCAAATTTTAAAATCAAAATTCATCGTTAATCTGAATATAAATTTAAATTCAAATAATATAAAATTATTAAGTTAACTTAAAATTTATCATTAATTCAAATTAAGATTCAAATGTAAAATTATAGATCGTTAATTAAAATTCAAAAGTTTTACACATTTTTCATGCTTGGATTTTGCCAAATTCTTTGTCAAAATGTCGGCCACATTATTTTCTGATGGACAATATTTCAAAACAATTTCCTGATTTTTTAATACCTCTTTGATGTGATGATATCTTATATCAATATGTTTACTTCGCTTGTGAAGTACTGGATTGCTTGCTAATTTCTGCGCTCCCTGGTTGTCGATGTTCAATATTACTGCTTCGCCATTTGACCATCCCACCTCCATTAGAAGTCTTCGCATGTAAACTGATTTTTTTGCCGCATCCGAAGCCGCCATATATTCGGCTTCTGTACTACTTAACGCAACGGAGTGTTGTTTTCTCGACTCCCAACTTATCAGTGAGTTTCCAATGAAGAAAACAAATCCAGTGAATGACTTTCGATCGGAATCATCGCCACCCCAGTCTGCATCAACATAGCCAGTTATGGAAGATGTTTGGGATTTTCTAAACACTAGTTGTTTATCAAAAGTGCCGGACAGGTATCGAAAAATGTGTTTGATTGCTTGCAGATGTTCTGTGTGAGGATCTGTGTTGCACTGCGCCATTTTTCCTACGGAATGTAATATATCTGGCCTTGATGTTATGGCGAGATACATTAAAACGCCAACCATAGACTGATATTGGTTCTTATCAACCCTCTGACACTTACCATCGCATTGCAGCTTATGCCCAGGATCCAAGGGAACCGAAACACTTTTACAATTTCCCATACCAAATCGCTGGAGGATATCTTTTATATATTGCTTCTGACATATCTTGATGTCACCAGTGTCACCATCACGCTCCACTTCGATTCCTAGGTAATGATGAACTGAACCCTTGTCGTACAGGTCAAATTCAGCACATAGATCCTTTTTTACATTAAATACGCTTTTCAAGTTCTTACAAGCGATTAACAAGTCGTCGACATATACGACTATCAGAATTAATTCTTTCTTTCGTCCTGACAGGTACAAACAAGGATCGTTCTGGCTTTGTTGGAATCCCAAGTTTTTCAAAACACCATCGAGCTTGGTATTCCATTCTCTGCCGGCTTGTTTCAGACCGTAGAGTGCTCTGTTTAGCCGCAACACCTTCTCTGGATTTTTCTTGTCTACGAAGTACTCCGGCTGGCGCATATAAATTTCTTCGCATAAATCGCTATTCAAGTATGCGTTTCCAACATCGACTTGGTGTAGATACATTTTCCACTCAACTGATAACGCTAGTAACATTCTAATTGTTGAGTACCTGGCCACTGGGGAAAATGTCTCTTCGTAGTCGAAACCATATCGTTGACTACATCCCTTAGCCACCAACCGTGCCTTGTAGCGCTCGACATTCCCTGCCTTGTCTCGTTTTAGGGAGAAAACCCATTTGCAATCTATGGATCTTCGCTGTTCTGGCAGTTCAGCTATGGACCACGTATTATTTTTTCTTAATGATGCCATTTCTGCATTCATTGCAGCAACCCACTTGCCACTATCTGCCGATGAAATCGCCTCATTAACATTTCGAGGTACATCTTCATTCATCAACAACTGCAATTTATTATACACTTTACCGCATCTTAAAACTCGTTTGTCGTCATCACCGCATTCTACAACAGCACCGTCAACGTTCTCTGCCACATCTTCAACGTCGCTTTCATCATCAGCTGTATCATATCCGTCTTCATCAACAACAGAACTTTCTGTAGGCTCTTTCGTCGTAGGATGTACTTTTTCCACATCAGCTTCATCATTAATATGAAACCAAATATAGTCATCTGGCTTCTTACTACTGATGTTGTTGTTGTTGGTGTTGCTGCCGCTGGAAGCACCATTTCTGTTGTTGCCATCGAACATCTTCTCATCGAAAATAACGTCTCGCCGCTCCATCACTTTCTTGGTACTTTTATCAAAAAGTCGATATGCCTTCGAAAACGTAGAATATCCGATCATGATACAAGTTTCACCTCTTGCCTCGAATTTACTGTCTTTTGGTTTCTTCATGCTCACAGCTTCACAACCGAACGTACGAAGATGTTTGACATTTGGTTTCTTGCCAAACCATACTTCAAAGGGAGTTTTATTTTCCAAAATATTAGTTGGGCACCTGTTCCTGATGTAGGCCGCAGTCATCACAGCCTCTGCCCACAAACTTTTTTCAGCACCGGAGTGAATTAACATGGACCGTGCCATCTCAACGAGCGTTCTATTGGCACGCTCGGACACCCCGTTTTGTTGTGGTGTGTAGACGACAGTGAGTTGTCTCTGAATTCCATTCTTTTGCAGAAATTCATTGAACTCATAATTCAGATACTCCTTGCCGTTGTCGGTTCGAAGCGTTTTAATTTTGCAATCTGTTTGTCGTTCGACCTGAAGTTTAAATTGCTTGAATTTACTTAAAGCTTCACTTTTTGCCTTCATGAAGTACACATAGATCTTTCTAGACATATCGTCTATGAATGTAATGAAGTACCTCGAGCCACTTAAAGATTCTACATCAAATGGTCCACACACATCTGAATGGACGAGCTCTAGCAGTTTCTTTGATCGGTGTTCTGAATCCTTAGGAAATGGCAATGAATGTATCTTACTAAGCAGGCATGTTTTACACCCTACATCTTTACTGATAACTGAATTCAATCCTTTTACCATTCCCTTAACAGACAATTCTTGAAGAGATTTGTAATTAAGATGACCAAATCTATTGTGCCACAAATCACCTCTATTTTGCAGGGCGAAAACCTTTTGTTCGACACCCTCATCAACCACAAACAAACCATCCTTCTTGTTGGCATGAAGAATAACAGAACCATTTAAATGACAAACCATGGCACGTTCTTTTTTGAATTGGACTGTTAGGCCTTTGTCCACCATTTTGCTCACAGAAAGGAAATTTGCTTGAAGCTCTGCGGAATATAGGACATTTTGGAACATCAAGTCTATATTTTTATATTGGAAAGGTACATCACCTTTTCCTTCCGCCACGATTGATTTATTTCCTGCCAAACCAATTACTTCGTTATGTATTTGGAAATTTACAAACCGCTTCTTGTCGTTGCACATATGAGCTGTCGCACCGCTGTCAAGATACCACGCATTACTTCGTGGTCTTGTATCTGTTGCCGCGATCATAGTTAATGCTTGTTGTGCTCGTGCCGATTTTTTCTTTTCTTTCTCACAGTCGCTAGAACGATGACCAACCACACCACAGTTGAAACATTTGCCGGTGAAGAATTTTTTGTTGTTTTGTTTCTTCTTCCCATGCGCCTTCTTGAATGTCCGTGCCACATATGCTTGTTCGTGTGTATCTCCTTGTTCGTTTTCTTTTCTTCTCTCTGCTTCTTCGAGAAGTTTCTGCTTGAGGAAACTGAATTTTGGCAATGAGTCTCGAGTTTCCATTGCAATTACAAAGTTTTCGAAATCTTTGGACAAACTGGACAGCAACATAATAACAAGAAATTCATCTTGCAGTTCTATACCAGACTCTGTCAACTTTTCAGTCACCTCAATGAACGAATTCAAATGTTGAACCATATTCGCTCCTTCAACCAAACGGAGACTAAGTAAACGTTTGTACAGGCACACTTTTTGTATGGGACCTTTTGGCGCAAAGGTTTCTCTTAATTTTGTCCACGCTTCAAATGACGACTTTGCGTTCTTTATATAACCCAACTGAGCAGGCTTTACACTCAATATTATATTTGCAAGAGCCTTCTGGTCATCGTCATCGAATTTTACAATCTCAGCAGCAGCTGTAATGGATTCCTTTTTTATTTCACCATTTGCGATTCGCCACAGGCCACCATGAATCAGGACGCTCTTCATTTGTATGCACCACACATCGTAATTAGAATCATCTAACTTTTCTATTTGAAAATGATTCATCATAATATTTCTTTTTACTTCACTTTTTAAATTCTCAAAAACTAATTTAATTTTTACGGAGAGCAATCCTGGGCCCATAACCTGATAAATTTTATTAGCGAATGAAAAATACAAAAATGGAGTTTATACATTTCGTCGCCTCAATAAAATATTGTCGTATGTTACATTCGGCTACTTTTGGGAAAACGCAATCAAAGTTCAGAAATTTTTTCCCCGGAAACTAAACGGTGAATTTTTTTAAAAATAACATGATATATACAGAAAACATTTTTCTATTGAATCATGTTAGAATTATTTCCATATTCCAATCCAGAAACAAATAATAGTCAATTTTCTCCGATATGCCGTTGTCGTATGTAACATTTTCACAGAAACTGTTTGTTTGCCAAACACATACGACAAAATGATGACACATACGACAAAAAATAAACAAAGTTTAATACGACAAAAGCTTACCACATACGACAAATTGAAATCAAATTTAATGCGAAAGAAAACACATAGAACAAGGTTTTTTTGTTTTTAAACGGTAAACATGAATTTATTATTTTTAATTATAAAAACTTAAACTCTTAATTCTTAAATATATTTTTTTTGTGTAAACAAAAAAAAAAAACTTTAAATTAAAATCACATTTAGTTCACAGTGAAATTCCTGTTTAGGTCTTAAACAATATAAAAAATAATACATTTTTATGTTATTTTCAAACCATTTTTAGAATTCATGAGCTATCTTAAAAGCTAATAATAAATATTAATTTCTATAAAATATACTTTTTATGAGTGTTAAACAATAAACTTTTTAAGATCACATTGAGTTCACAGCAAAATCGATTCTTAAAGAGAAACTTATATGAATAGAAAAAAATAATACATCAAAGTTATTTTTAAAGCATTTTTAGAATTAATGAGGTCACAGTTTAAAAAAATTAAGTAACTATTCAAGTTGAATTAAAATTAGTGAAGTTTTAAGATAGCACGATAGAAGCTTTTATCCTCATTGTTTTCTAGATAAGGAATCATGCTCTTTAAATCATTTTTTTTATTAATATCAATGTTCTTAACTGAAGCTAAGCGAAGCTCGTCTTCCCATTTGCACAAGTTTGGATTTAATCGCTTTAAAAAGCGTCCTTTATTTTGTTGGGACAAATCTAAATACTTGTAAGACCAATCTTTGAAGGAAGTTTTTATTCCAATTTTAAATAAATCGTTTTTGTTATATATAAGAGATTTGGATTTGAAGTACTGTATTTGTTTAAAAACTAGGTTTTCGGATTTATAGGCATAGTTTTTAAAATCTTTTTGTGTCATTTGCAAGATTTTCAGGTTAACTTTTGGGAAATTCATTTTTTTCAAAAGTCTAATTAATGTTACTTGACTTGGTATTTCAATATTTCTTAAATATTTTTCAATGACACTGTGAACACAGTCAACTTCTTGTAAACAAGAATGCCCTGGCTCACAAAACTTTTGGGTTATTTCTTCAACCGAATTCCGATGGTTATAAATAAATTGGAGGATGGCGGTCGACGTTATTCTATTTCTGTTTTGTGGAACACAGGAATCGCTCCACAAAATAAAATTTTTTATGTTAGGGTAATCATCAATAACCTTGCACAAAATCTTTATTAGAGCGCTGGCGATATCATTTCCAGAGCGGCCGCTAACAGTTTCGTTCCAGATGACGCAGTATGTTATTTTATCCTGATCAGGTATAATAAGCGTACCAGTTAAATTATATACACAAAGTTTTCTTTTATAGTAAAAGTTTGAAGCATACATTTTTGGTAAGGTAAAAACGTTCTCCAAATCGTAAAGCAAAATGGCTGTACTCTTATCCAGGTTCTGTAAATCTTTTTCCTTTTCTGCCTTCGTGTACCTTTTTTCCTCCAAGTGCTTTTCATAAAGCTGGGTTTCAGCCTCTGTGCAACTTTCTTTATTCGCTTTGTAAAGAGAGCACTTATCGCATAAGTCCTTTTTCGGAAGATGAAAAGACAGATTGAAACATGTATTGAAGATGTTACGGTATATATCGACAGAAACCGGATTATCAACTTTAATTTTGTATAAATCATACATCCTTAGTAAGTTCAAGTGTGATTCTAAATATTGTCTTGAAGTCGTGGAACGGCAATAATGAGAGTCTATAACTGCGAAGCTTGAAATGTGGTCTTTGACGCCAGCTATACGGCTCTCTTCTGTAGGCTTCCTACCAAGCTTTGAAGTCAGAGGTTTCGATTTTTCAGTTAAGCCATGATGTTTTTCGAAAAAATAGTAAACGGTTCTCTCAGATATGCTCAATGTATTTAAAAAATACTTTTTGCAAACTTGTATGATGCGATCTCTTATTTTAAAATAAAAATGAAAACTTGCCTTCTTTTTCGGATTGTCAGCATGCTTATTTGCCTTTCGCCTCCGTTTCACTTCATCTTTTTTGATAAAGTTTCCATAAAAAATCTTCTTCTTTTCGGAGGTAAGACTCCAGAAATAAGAATGCATGTTTTTTCTTTCTGTGTCAGTAATACTCCGGGTGCAACCATAAAAACATGAATGTATGCAAACTTCACCCATAGCTCTGCCAGGCCGTAAGTCACCATTTCTTGCTTCGAATGGAAGACCCTGCTCCCGAAGATTTTTCCTAACATTTTGTTTCCACAATGAAGGGTGTCTTTGTCTTTTTCTGGTGATTGGTGTTGTACTACACGCTGTCAAAATTTAATTAATAACAATAAACTAAAATTAAAAAAAAAAATAAATAACTTACATGAGCTGCTATAATCGGATGGTAGATTCCGATCGTTGGGTTGATTTGTGGATGTGGATGGAGTAGATATAACAATTTCATGTGCAGCTTCATAAAAATTCTTTAGAGCCGAGTTTTCATTTTCCAAGTGGTAGATGGGATCGTCATCTTCTCCTGAAAAGTCTTTGTCACTAGATTCGGAACACTCATTTGGGGAACCTAATGGATCGGCATCAAGGAATTCATCCCCTAATATTTCATTCTGCATGCTAAAAGATTTAAATAAAATCGTAAAACCATATGATTTGATGAGATATGATCATATTACGCATAAAGCTCCTCCGACAAACTTGGCGCAGGTGACTCGTCCGACCTGCTCGACATCTTGACTGCGACTGAAATTACACTCGTCTATGTATTTCCTTATAGGACATACGACAAATGTTTACCGAAATTCTAGTAAAATATTGTTGTATGTGCAGCAAAAACAGCACATACGACAATTATTTATCGAACCATGAAAAGGACAGATCTTGTATGAAAAAATTGTCGTATGTGTTAGTTTTGTCGTATGTGCACGTTTTCTGTGCACATACGACAAATAGCTACTGAAAATGTTTGTAACCCTACACATACGACAAAATACATAGTGATTATCTCGGAAACGAGGACAGATATCGAAAAACGGATTTCACAGATTGAAAGAGAAAAAATCAAATAGCAAAACTGCATTCAAATCTAAAAACCTCAATTTTACACATACGACAATATTTTATTGAGGCGACGATTTACATTTGGTATAATGGTATAATATAACAAGTAATAATGATACCAAGTTACAATTACATTATTGTTATACGTTTATAGAAATGGTGCCATACACGTTGGGTATTGCCAGCTATTTTCAACAGAAAATCCGCTTTTTTATCGACAAATTTTGTTCAGCGATGAGGCTCATTTCTGGTTGAATGGCTACGTAAATAAGCAAAATTGCCGCATTTGGAGTGAAGAGCAACCAGAAGCCGTTCAAGAACTGCCCATGCATCCCGAAAAATGCACTGTTTGGTGTGGTTTGTACGCTGGTGGAATCATTGGACCGTATTTTTTCAAAGATGCTGTTGGACGCAACGTTACGGTGAATGGCGATCGCTATCGTTCAATGCTAACAAACTTTTTGTTGCCAAAAATGGAAGAACTGCACTTGGTTGACATGTGGTTTCAACAAGATGGCGCTACATGCCACACAGCTCGCGATTCTATGGCCATTTTGAGGGAAAACTTCGGAGAACAATTCATCTCAAGGAATGGACCGGTAAGTTGGCCACCAAGATCATGCGATTTGACGCCTTTAGACTATTTTTTGTGGGGCTACGTCAAGTCTAAAGTCTACACAAATAAGCCAGCAACTATTCCAGCTTTGGAAGACAACATTTCCGAAGAAATTCGGGCTATTCCGGCCGAAATGCTCGAAAAAGTTACCCAAAATTGGACTTTCCGAATGGACCACCTAAGACGCAGCCGCGGTCAACATTTAAATGAAATTATCTTCAAAAAGTAAATGTCATGGACCAATCTAACGTTTCAAATAAAGAATCGATGAGATTTTGCAAATTTTATGCGTTTTTTTTTAAAAAAAAGTTCTCAAGCTCTTAAAAAATCACCCGTTAGTTAAGGCCTTCGTTCAACTTCCAGGCAAAAAATATTTTCTAATAGGCTAACGGTTTTTCTTCCTGGGTGCAAAATTTCATTCAATTGCAGCTGCTGGTTTTCTTGTAGAAAATAAAAGTTTGCGTCGAGATTTCGTTCGTTGTGTTTTTATGCTTTTTCGAACAAAAAAAATTAGTGGAAGTAAGTTTTTAAAACCGGTTTAATTGGCAAGATATTGAAGGTAGGTGCACTATGTGTTCATTTTTTATTTGTTTATAGTTTATATTTGAGTATTTTCGCTAAAAAACTTAAAAAATATTTTTTTGTTATTAACTACAAGGGGGGCCGGCCTTAGAAGACACTTTTTTTTCGATTCTTCTTAGCTCGGCCCCCCCCGGCCGACTACTGAAAACTACTCATATTTAGTTTTTTTCAACTGAGTATGCAAAGTGAAGGGAAATTGTATTCTCTTTTAATTCCCACAAACACTTTGAACAAATATTGCATGGTTTCATTAGTCGGCCGCCTGTTAACGTAAAGGGAGAAGGGGTGGCCGACTATAGACAACCAGTATTCTTAGGTCGGCCTATTACGATTTGTATGTAAGGCTATAGGATTACACATGTAAGATTTACTTAAATAACTTACTAGTGTTATTAAATTCTTGACAAAAAACTTGAATTAATAGTTTAAGTTATTAACAGTATATTTCTTGCCGCTAGTAGTAGATCCCTCGGGAGTCTCAGGACCAGATTTCTGCAAATTGTTGCGAGGTTGAGTGTTTTTCTCGAAAGCCGATTTGCATATCAGGGATGATGGAATTTTCACAGCAGAATTTCTTCAGTCTTCGACTACTTCTTCCAGTAAATTGCTGATGTTTTCGAGAATTGATATCAGCCTGTACTTGGAAACTAGGTTGGAAGCACCTTCCTTCGGAATTGGCACAATCTTCGCTGTTTTTCTCTTCTGGGAGATGTAACAGTAATTCAAGCAGCTGTTTAAACTGGTTGTGAGGAAAGTCATTACGATTACTGCATGAGCAACCTTTTCAGGATGTAGTAGGAGACACCATCTGGCCCATTAGACTTTTTTGGCCTAGAATTACCGATGATTTCGACATCTTCTCTAGATTGGATAAATTTGAAACATCGGTGGAATCATTTGCTGGATTTATGATATTAAAATTGATCGTTCGAATTGTTTGTTGAACTGTTGCCTCAACTTCTTGTAATAAAGTTGAGTCAGTAGGTGGATACGGAGGGAAGTTTCCTTCAAAGTAGTCGGCTAACGCTTCCACCTTGTTTGGGGGAGAGGTAGCTTCAGTATCACTGCTGATGATGGTTTCCTGTATTTATGGCTGTTTTCCTATGGATCCTATTGATGTTTTAAAAGCATCACGTCCTGATTTACAATCTTTTCTGGTATTGGATATTATTGTGGTATTGAATAGAGTTCCGGAACATGATGTTGGCTTGCGGTAGATCATTACAAACTATCTGTAAGTTTCTGTTGGTTGTATTCAGTTCACTTTGATGGATCCGCTAGAGATGTTTTCTTATACCAATGAAGATATGAAAATTATTTCGGTTTAAGTGGAGTGATTGAATTTAAGGTGCGTTTAGCCTTGGAGTTGTGGTCACTTGATTTTTTAATTGATTCGTTTTCTTAGAAGCTGGCAGTGAGCATAGAGACTCTGAAAGTACTCGGGAAGGTGCTGGTACCTATCCTTTGACGTTCTAGACTGTTTTTGCTTGTCCAAGGCATTAGATTAGGCATGTTAAAATTGACAATCGCTGCATCGATTTGGGTAGCCAGAAGATTCCTGTCTGAAGGTATAAGAGTTAAGATGTCTTCGATGTCCCTGTGAAGTCTATCAATATCCATCCGTCTGAAATTCTCAAGAACTTCTGTTGTAAAGTTTACGGGTTGGTTGAGATTGATCGACAGTTGAACAGCTTCATGATCCGTGTCACTGTGCAATATAATGTACACATATAATTCATGAACAGTGTGTACTAGGTTCGAGGAAGCCAGGAAGAATTTCAGCGTTGAGGGTGTTCTGGGAAAGGTGGGTTTGTGTTGTGAAAAAATCACTAAAGAGTGCTGGTCATTGTTGCCGAACATGTTCCTGTTGTGTTTTGATAGTTATTAAATGCTAAAATGCTTCTTAGATACTTTTTACTATTGCAAATAGTATGAAAATATGAATTGTCGAATAGAGGCCGACTACTAGATACCTATGCGGCCGACTACTGAAACTGAAAGGGCCGACTACTCAAGAATCACACTTTCATCTCTATAAAGGTTAATAATTTGTTTCATGTAGTAAATATACTTAATTCGTCTAGAATTTCCCAATCTACACATTTCAATTAATCATTAAAACTGATAACCTTAAGATAAAAAAAAAGTTAACTGGCCGACTACTGGTGCCATCACCCTATTGAACGCTTTTATTTTGACCGTGCAGAAGTGGATACAGTGAGTTTTTTCATTAAATGAATTAAAAGTAGTTTCCTGTCCGTACTTTTGAGTACAAATTATATACATAAGTACATACATATATTTATACCCTTAAACCCACTTGCATATATTATGTATGTAGGTATATATATGTCGTTATAAAAACTTATAGGTAGTGAAATAGGTACTGAAATATGGAAACACTTATGTAGGCCAACGTGATATTTCTACAATTCTTATCTTGAATTGTAGAAATATCACGTTGGGTAGATCCATAATGTGTAAACACATAGGTGCCTACATATTGTTGTATATGCTTAGGTAAATAGGTACATATCTTCTGCATTTTCTATTCATAATAAATCCCTCGATTAAACGATTTTGAAGAGTTGAAAAACAGTCTGGCAAAATCCGTATTCTTAATTCCAGAACAAGAATTTTAAAGATTGTTTTGAATGAATCTCTTAATGAAATTAATAGGTAATGCTATAAAATTGGGATTTTTTTTTATAAAAATGGTTTTTTTGCTCAACAGGTTATACATACTATACCTATATGTATGTATGTATGTATGTACCTATACCTTATCTTAAAAAAAGAAAACAAATGAATAGGTATGTAAGTATGTATTAGTATTTGTATGTATATGTATGTATATGTATTTATTTTGTATGTATATGTATTAGTATTTGACAGATCACGCGGGATTTCAGACATGGTGTCAAAGAGAAAGATGCTCAGTATGCTTTGACATTTCATCATGAATAGACTTACTAACGAGCAACGCTTGCAAATCATTGAATTTTATTACCAAAATCAGTGTTCGGTTCGAAATGTGTTTCGCGCTTTACGTCCGATTTATGGTCTACATAATCGACCAAGTGAGCAAACAATTAATGCGATTGTGACCAAGTTTCGCACTCAGTTTACTTTATTGGACATTAAACCAACCACACGAATGCGTACAGTGCGTACAGAAGAGAATATTGCGTCTGTTTCTGAGAGTGTTGCTGAAGACCGTGAAATGTCGATTCGTCGCCGTTCGCAGCAATTGGGTTTGTGTTATTCGACCACATGGAAGATTTTACGCAAAGATCTTGGTGTAAAACCGTATAAAATACAGCTCGTGCAAGAACTGAAGCCGAACGATCTGCCACAACGTCGAATTTTCAGTGAATGGGCCCTAGAAAAGTTGGCAGAAAATCCGCTTTTTTATCGACAAATTTTGTTCAGCGGTGAGGCTCATTTCTGGTTGAATGGCTACGTAAATAAGCAAAATTGCCTCATTTGGAGTGAAGAGCAACCAGAAGCCGTTCAAGAACTGCCCATGCATCCCGAAAAATGCACTGTTTGGTGTGGTTTGTACGCTGGTGGAATCATTGGACCGTATTTTTTCAAAGATGCTGTTGGACGCAACGTTACGGTGAATGGCGATCGCTATCGTTCAATGCTAACAAACTTTTTGTTGCCAAAAATGGAAGAACTGAACTTGGTTGACATGTGGTTTCAACAAGATGGCGCTACATGCCACACAGCTCGCGATTCTATGGCCATTTTGAGGGAAAACTTCGGAGAACAATTCATCTCAAGGAATGGACCGGTAAGTTGGCCACCAAGATCATGCGATTTGACGCCTTTAGACTATTTTTTGTGGGGCTACGTCAAGTCTAAAGTCTACACAAATAAGCCAGCAACTATTCCAGCTTTGGAAGACAACATTTCCGAAGAAATTCGGGCTATTCCGGCCGAAATGCTCGAAAAAGTTACCCAAAATTGGACTTTCCGAATGGACCACCTAAGACGCAGCCGCGGTCAACATTTAAATGAAATTATCTTCAAAAAGTAAATGTCATGGACCAATCTAACGTTTCAAATAAAGAATCGATGAGATTTTGCAAATTTTATGCGTTTTTTTTTTAAAAAAAGTTCTCAAGCTCTTAAAAAATCACCGTTATATAAATAGCCAACTTGAAGCCTCATTTACACGATCAAATCAGTTTCAGCTGAGCGTTAAGTTAAGCTTTCAGTTAAACTGAATGGGCCCTAAGTACAGCAGTGAAAAGGTTAAGTAAAAGGACAACCTTTTAAAGATTTGACTCAAGTCTCAATTAGACACCTAAGTTATTTATGTACATACCTATATTGAAAAAGGTAGGGTTTCAAAAAAATAATATTTAAAAAAAAGTCTTTTGTATTAACAACGCGCCAAAGAAGGTTTGATCTCTTAAAGCGTGTTTACAAATAATAACAATTTATTCTCTAACTCTTTTGGCTTAGGATTAACACGCATTTAATCAAAAAGGAGGATAAAGAAATATGTATACCTACATCCTTACCTACCTATTCGATCTACGTTCAAAGTTTTCCTTAATCTTTAATTTTAAGAATTTAATTAAGTTTGTTTTTCTATGTAAGTCAAATATTGTTTTTTCATTTTATTTTTATCTGAGCAAATCTTTTCAAATGCTCAGTTCACTAAATACATTTAATTTACATTAAAAACGATTTATTTAATATTTGATCCATAAAAAACAATAAGATTGACTAAGCAGGAGGGGAGACCTGAACAACATTTCTCGGTAAGAGGTGAGAAGCACTTCTCTTTTTTATTAATTAATCAACAGAATTCAAACAAAAAAAATGCGAGATTTTTGGCAGTAAAAGTGAGAATATTATACCTAGTTCAGGGTTTTGACATCTCAGTCTTAAGAATTCGGAACGAAGTTTCTGATTTCTTTTTTACTTTTGCTGACAAAACGCTAATACTGATTTTTTTGGATTCGCTTGCTGAATAATCTAATAATTTTTTTTAGTCTTAATTTTCAATTCGAAAAATTAGATTTTAATCGAAAATTTGTTTGTTTGGCGCCGAATGCAAAGCGATTTCAATTAAATTTATTTTGGCAGTTTGCTTGCCGACTGACAACTGAAAATTGTTTTAGCATTATAGGGAGGGGTACCTATACCTGCCGAAAAATTTAGATTTGCAAAATTGATTTTAAATTGAAAAATACATAAATCCATTTGTTTGCCGAATGGAATTGAAAAATTGGTCTAAGTCCACCTTGAAATTTGTGATCATAAATACCTAAGTCTATGAAGCTGTATTTAAAAAAAAATCCATATTAAAGGGTCGTCCCTATAATTTTACTGTCCCATCTTTGGTAACAAAAAAAAAAAACAATTCAATTAAGCAAAAAAGGATTTAAAGCATTATTATTCTGGGCTCCTTAATTAGGTATTATTAATTGTGTTATTATCGACTTGGCATTGGTCATCATCAGGTAGGTTTAATAATAAGTAATTAAATATATTAAGCCTACCTACCTACCTGCACTGCATTCAAGATTTAATCCAGTGACTACAGCCATTACTAATGTAGGTACAAATAATTTTAAATTTTTCAGTACAAATGAATAAACAAATTGTTGAAAATAAACATTTCATTCAGAAATATTTTCTTGCAAATTAATTAAAGAAATTATAATGAATAAAATGCAGTACCTACAGTTATTTTAGAATATTATAAAAAAAAAAACTATAAAAATCATTCATTCCTGATGGAAGTGTTCAGGTATTTGAGGAAAATTGTAGGTAGGTAGTTTTCTCAAAAAAAAAAAATATAAGATCACTTGGAAAATATTTCGTTTGATATGTTTTTAAATGTTAGCTACAACAGTTTGCAAGGTTATCCATTCTTAACTGAATACCTACCAAGTTAATTGATATCCTAATGAACTTTTAAATGTTATTGTTGCTTGAAATTCATTTTAGTATCTTTTCTTATTTTGTATCTTTCTTTTTTGTATTGATACATAAATGTTTACATAATAATGTTTACATAAAAATAGTATAAAAAGTTAAAGTTAAAAAAAGTTCTCAAGCTCTTAAAAAATCACCGTTATATAAATAGCCAACTTGAAGCCTCATTTACACGATCAAATCAGTTTCAGCTGAGCGTTAAGTTAAGCTTTCAGTTAAACTGAATGGGCCCTAAGTACAGCAGTGAAAAGGTTAAGTAAAAGGACAACCTTTTAAAGATTTGACTCAAGTCTCAATTAGACACCTAAGTTATTTATGTACATACCTATATTGAAAAAGGTAGGGTTTCAAAAAAATAATATTTAAAAAAAAGTCTTTTGTATTAACAACGCGCCAAAGAAGGTTTGATCTCTTAAAGCGTGTTTACAAATAATAACAATTTATTCTCTAACTCTTTTGGCTTAGGATTAACACGCATTTAATCAAAAAGGAGGATAATGAAATATGTATACCTACATCCTTACCTACCTATTCGATCTACGTTCAAAGTTTTCCTTAATCTTTAATTTTAAGAATTTAATTAAGTTTGTTTTTCTATGTAAGTCAAATATTGTTTTTTCATTTTATTTTTATCTGAGCAAATCTTTTCAAATGCTCAGTTCACTAAATACATTTAATTTACATTAAAAACGATTTATTTAATATTTGATCCATAAAAAACAATAAGATTGACTAAGCAGGAGGGGAGACCTGAACAACATTTCTCGGTAAGAGGTGAGAAGCACTTCTCTTTTTTATTAATTAATCAACAGAATTCAAACAAAAAAAATGCGAGATTTTTGGCAGTAAAAGTGAGAATATTATACCTAGTTCAGGGTTTTGACATCTCAGTCTTAAGAATTCGGAACGAAGTTTCTGATTTCTTTTTTACTTTTGCTGACAAAACGCTAATACTGATTTTTTTGGATTCGCTTGCTGAATAATCTAATAATTTTTTTTAGTCTTAATTTTCAATTCGAAAAATTAGATTTTAATCGAAAATTTGTTTGTTTGGCGCCGAATGCAAAGCGATTTCAATTAAATTTATTTTGGTAGTTTGCTTGCCGACTGACAACTGAAAATTGTTTTAGCATTATAGGGAGGGGTACCTATACCTGCCGAAAAATTTAGATTTGCAAAATTGATTTTAAATTGAAAAATACATAAATCCATTTGTTTGCCGAATGGAATTGAAAAATTGGTCTAAGTCCACCTTGAAATTTGTGATCATAAATACCTAAGTCTATGAAGCTGTATTTAAAAAAAAATCCATATTAAAGGGTCGTCCCTATAATTTTACTGTCCCATCTTTGGTAACAAAAAAAAAAAACAATTCAATTAAGCAAAAAAGGATTTAAAGCATTATTATTCTGGGCTCCTTAATTAGGTATTATTAATTGTGTTATTATCGACTTGGCATTGGTCATCATCAGGTAGGTTTAATAATAAGTAATTAAATATATTAAGCCTACCTACCTACCTGCACTGCATTCAAGATTTAATCCAGTGACTACAGCCATTACTAATGTAGGTACAAATAATTTTAAATTTTTCAGTACAAATGAATAAACAAATTGTTGAAAATAAACATTTCATTCAGAAATATTTTCTTGCAAATTAATTAAAGAAATTATAATGAATAAAATGCAGTACCTACAGTTATTTTAGAATATTATAAAAAAAAAAACTATAAAAATCATTCATTCCTGATGGAAGTGTTCAGGTATTTGAGGAAAATTGTAGGTAGGTAGTTTTCTCAAAAAAAAAAAATATAAGATCACTTGGAAAATATTTCGTTTGATATGTTTTTAAATGTTAGCTACAACAGTTTGCAAGGTTATCCATTCTTAACTGAATACCTACCAAGTTAATTGATATCCTAATGAACTTTTAAATGTTATTGTTGCTTGAAATTCATTTTAGTATCTTTTCTTATTTTGTATCTTTCTTTTTTGTATTGATACATAAATGTTTACATAATAATGTTTACATAAAAATAGTATACGATACATTGATTTATAAAATGAAATCTATTTTGAATTCAAAAATGATGTTTGGCTAATTATATCCTCTTGAATTTACGGCGTCGGCCCTGCTGTAAAAGTGCGAAAGGTGCGAGGGATATCATTGTTTAGAATAAAGAATTCCCTGGATGCTTAGTTGATAATGCTCGATAATAGTTAGAAAATGTTTAAAATAAGAAAGAGTTAGTAATCTACTAAGAAGTTAGCAAATCGTTAAGTAGTATCATACTATAATACCTGAATACTAAGCTTTTTAAAATTTAACGCCAATGTTATTAGAGAAATTGTTCACATTATAAGCGTACAATAAATTTTTTAAACTCAGAATGCCATAAGATTTAGTTCTAAAGCAAATTATGAATTTGTGAAAGATCAATTATAAGTCGTTGCTGCGGTTTCTTAAAAAAATAAGCTCATATATACAAAATGTTAAGCACATTTTTAGGATATTTACGCCAACTTTAAGCTTTTATTTTTGTATTTCAGATAAAAATTAGCTTAATTTCTTTTTTTTTTTCAAAAATTAAAAAAAAAAGTTGTTTCTTAAGTTTTGAAATGCAATATTTTTCAAACTTTTTAGAAGCTTCTCTATAAAAAATTTATTCAAATCCGCTATGCCGATAACGAGAAATTCGAAAAATGGTTCTATTGTATAGGTATAGTCAGTAATATCTTAATTTCAAATTTTTTTATTAAAATATAGACCTTAAAAGAAAAAAATTTGTACCTATGTACCAAAATTCTGGAAGCCGTTTTCGAGATAACTACGATTTTCGAAAATAATTTTTCGAGAATTTGTATGGTGGGTACCGTTATTTTTAGATTGTATTAAAAAACTTTTAATAATATAAAGCCTGGCTTTTTCAAAATATATGTATATGTTTTGAGTTTTAAGAAAATTCGAATAGGTAACAGTATCTAAACTTTTGGGGAGCTTTAGCATAAAATTATCAAAATCGGTTGCATCGTTTTTGAGAAAATCAAAAACAAAAAAATGGTTCTAGGTGGAGTACAATTAAATAACCATTTTTTGGAAGTTTTTTTCAAGCATTACTTGTCTTAAAGTAAAAAAAAAACATGTGGGCGCAAAAATTAAAAATGTTACCTACCAAGCTTTAAGAAAATTGGCTGGGCCGTTTATTCTGTAGTCGAACAGAAGGACAGACAGACAGAATTGCGAGATTTTTTTCGTCTTCCTTATCATCGTAATGTCAAGTCTGATAAAAATCTCGATTTTTGTATGCATATATACATTAGGTTTGTTCGTTGAACTTTACCCAGGGTTGACCCAGGTTTTCTTGACAACCCTCAGAGTTGTCAACAAAAACTGGGGCTTTCGGTTTTCAAAAAACACCCAAGGGCTGTCAACTGTTTTCTTGACAACTAAAAGCAGGACAAAATAATTTTGTGATCTGATAAAAATTTAAATTTGTTATAAATTAGTTTTAAAAATGAACGAAAACAATTTTGCGTTGTTGCTGAATGTTTCATTTGATGAGTACAACACACATTCAATTGCAAACACAAGCAATAACATGCAACATGCGAGTCGGTAAAGGACAACAAAAGAAATACATATGAAATCTCATATGACTTTTGACAGTTTATTCTTTACCTGAACTCGCCCCAGCAAAATACCTAGGTCTACTTCATGGCGAGTTCAGGGCGACCCCAGGTCTCAAAAAACACAGAAGGGGTATTCATGTAACCGCGGAAAACCCTCGTAAACCTCGGAAACCAGATAATTTTAGGTTTGTTCGTTGAGCCCTGAAGTCACCCTGGGGTCGCCCTAAATCGTTTTTTGAAAAACCTGAAGTCACCCTGGTTTGCAAATTCTTTGTTTTTTGAGACCTGGGGTCGCCCTGAACTCGCCATGAAGTAGACCTAGGTATTTTGCTGGGGCGAGTTCAGGTAAAGAATAAACTGTCAAAAGTCATATGAGATTTCATATGTATTTCTTTTGTTGTCCTTTACCAACTCGCATGTTGCATGTTATTGCTTGTGTTTGCAATTGAATGTTTGTTGTACTCATCAAATGAAACATTCAGCAACAACGTAAAATTGTTTTCGTTCATTTTTAAAACTAATATATAACAAATTTAAAGTTTTATCAGATCACAAAATTATTTTGTCCTGCTTTTAGTTGTCAAGAAAACAGTTGACAGCCTTTGGGTGTTTTTTGAAAACCAAAAACCCCAGTTTTTGTTGACAACTCTGAGGGTTGTCAAGAAAACCTGGGTCAACCCTGGGTAAAGTTCAACGAACAAACCTTTTATCTCTGCAGAAACGAGCTGTCAAAATTTGTATGGGAAAAAGTTTCTGCAAGACGGTGTTCACATTGGACTCAATCCGCCGACTTATTTTGATGTCTCTGTGTTTTTTCTCGTTCGCACTTCATGGTAAGAAAGAGACCGCAAAGTGAGGCAGGATTTTTAAAACAAATTGAAAATTAATGGATTTTTTTTGACATTTGTCTTGGTGACATAATATGACACACGAAGATACAGTGTATCACAAAAGTAAGTAAGCACTCATTAAAAAAAAAATATAATCAAACACTATTTGGAAAATAAATCGAAGTGCGAGAATGGTAAAATTAGCTGTGTTTTATTTTCCCCCAGATCTGATCCGGATTGGATTTTGTTTTCAAAATAACATGTAAAACAACAAATACAAACAAAACTGGGCCTTGTGTTGTTTTTGTTTTACATGTAATTTTGAATGAAGATCCAATCTGGATCAGATCTGGGGGAAAATAAAACACAGCTATTGTTAACAAAAGTCCATCTACTATACACAAAATAATAACCAAATAAAATAGCATTGGAAGTTTGCAAAATGACCCTCGATCAATGACAATGACAAGCAGGAATGCCGTATTATTGTTAGGAAAGTGAAGAGGAATCCATAAATAAGCCCATCAAATATATCAGCAGAAATAACCAAATAAAACAGGTAAGTCATGTAACCCTCAAACTATTCGACGAGTGCTCTACCAATCCGGTTATCATGTATCGGTTAGAAAGAAACCTTACATAAGTAAAATAAATCGCCAAAAGCGGCTCTTCTTTGAAAAAACCCATGAATCTAAACAAGCAGAATTTTAGAACACAGTTGTTTTATTTGAAATATTCCTTTTTAGCTCGAAATACATATAATTATAGACAAAAATATTAAGTTTTTTTTAACATTACTATCGATTGTTTGAAGGAAATGATCTTTAAACTAAGAGGTGCTTACTTACTTTTGTAATTCACTGTATATTTGTAGTGGCATAGCAAATGGCCAACAATTATGACAACTATAAGACGTCAAAGTGAGTCTGGAGTGTTCACACTGCTTTTGTGTCTGAACACGACAGGGTGGCCTTACGTCAAAATAATTCGGTTGAGTAAGTCCAATGTGAACAGCGTCCAAATCGCATAAAATTATCTCACAAATTTGCTGCGGAAAGTGCAGAAATAAACCTCGTAAACTAAAGAAGTATGGATTCTGACTTTTAATTTGACATTTCACAAAATATTTCCCACATTTACGCAAGTTTTTCTTAGAAGTGTTCTTAGGGGTGTTCATGAAAACATGCTGCGGAAAGTTATATCTTTCTGCAAAGCGGAAAATTATCTCGTTACATGAATACCCTTAGAATTTGCAAACCAGGGTGACTTCAGGTTTTTCAAAAAACGATTTAGGGCGACCCCAGGGTGACTTCAGGGCTCAACGAACAAACCTATTATGTATGTATGTATATACGTTGCGAATAAAAAGGCGTATAGCAGGTGCTAGAGATTAATGAACTTGCATTTTTGATTAATGAACTTGAGATGTCATCGTTACCTGAAGTCTTTTTAGTGTTCAAAGTTTGTATAAAATTTGTGATTGAAGATGTGTAAGTGAATAATGTAATTCATGGCTATGACTGTTGTTTGCTTTTCAATAAAACAGAACGTTGGTGTTAAGATCTAATAATAATCGTAGTTTCAGAAATTACCATACTTGGTAAAATTGGCTGTATCAAAATCAGCACTAACTACATGTTTAAAAAATTTTTCAAAAACTATTTTATAGATCTAGCTACTAAGTTTAAAGTTTTTGATGATCCTAACAAAAGCTGTTTCTTGTAACGGCGATGAAATTTGTGTATTACGAGTAGGTAGGTATAACATTTAAAAGAAATCAAAACTTTCCAAAGATATTTTTTCAAACTTATACATATTTAGGCTTCCATTTAACAAGCCTAACTATGCTATTCATGTCGAATCGGGGCATGGTTTTTGCGTGGGAACCAGAGACATGGACTTTGTCGAAAGTGGATGAGAACGTTTTAGGATGTTTCGAGAGAAAAATCCTCCGCGTGATCTTTGGTCCCGTCTGCATAGACGCAGATCTGAGGATCTTCTCCTCCATGAACCATGAACTGTACGGCCTGTACGCTGTAACGAAACCGACCTAGTCATGTAGAGCTAATGGACCCAAATGCTCCGTCCCGGAAAGTCTTCGAGTTCAACCACGAGGGATGGCGGCGCAGTAGAGGAAGACCTCGACTCAGGTGGCGCGAACAAGCAGGAGAGGACTCCAACGAACTTGACAACTTGGAGACAGCTAGCTAAGGACCCAGCTAGCTGGAGAAGCTTGTTAGTTGAGGTCCTGGTCCACACCGAGCTGTAGCGCCACATGTGACTGGCCGGATATTGGTACGCCTACCCTAACTATAGGTACTGAAGAAATCAAAATGCTTTTCCAGTTCAAACGAAACTACTAAAGGAGTCGTTTTAGCCATTTTAAAAATGAATTTCCGTCGTGTATTTTATTTCTTCAGTTTGAAAATGAATCATGCCCTAATTGATTTTTTCTTATGGTTGCAGTTGCCCCAGAACAAAGACCTGATAAAAAGTACTTAAGAAGCACATCGCTTATGTAGGTATGTGATTTCTTTTGACTCATGACAACCTCCATTTAACAACTTATGTACATATGTATATAGGCATCTACCTTTTGTGGTTATAAAATTTCATCTGCATAATTTTTCACTAAGCTATGTATACCGTTCGCAATGCATAGGTACCTATCTCCATCTAAAAACAAATAACAAACTATTCAATTGATGTATTAGTATTTGTGCGTAAGTGTGCCGATAGACCTAACCACATGAATTGTAAACTGGATTTGTGGAGTTTGTCTGGTTTTTTTTTTGTCTTCAATACCTATACCTACACGTAGGTTCAAAAACATAAATAATTCCTTTCAGTCAGATTATATGGAATATATTTTACCATGGAAAACAGCTGTTCAAAAAACTGAATTTTAATGAAACTTTGGCTATCGCACGTGAAAAAAAAAGTAACCCTAATACATAGTATAGTAAATATAGGTATGAGAAACGTTTTACCTAAATAAATGCAATTCCCACCTGAATCTATTGTTTTCTATATTTTTCTTTTCTTTCTGCGCAGATGTAGGAAAATTCGTCCTTGGCCCTTGGATTTATTATGTAAGCAGAATATAACTATCTACACTATTGTATAGGACGTCTTAAAATTTGCGAACATTTACAGACTGATGAATCCATTCCTAATACAGGGTGTTTCCAGATTTCAGACTAAGCCGACACTGTATTGTGGATTGTGGAGTGATAGGTACCTATCAGGTAAAAAAGACGGGGAACAATGGAAAATCTTACCAAAATAATAAAACAAAACAGCTATAGGTATAGGTATTTGAATTTTTAGGACCGAATGTAACGAAGGGGTAGGTACCTACTTACCTTTGTAGGTATACGTATCGTATAGGTATATGTATCGTCGTACAAAAATGATTAAAGTTTACGATCTACAGTGACAGCCATTAATATTCGGTTTTCAATGTAACATTTTTCTCAAAGACTACCTACCTAGATAAAGTATTATTTTTGCACCATTATTTCAAAAAATTTTTTTATTCAGATTGTATCACCAAAATAGACTTGTTATTCATTAGAAGAGTTAGAAACATAACCAAAAACCATTTTAAAACAAAAAAAATTTAAAAAATATACACATAGGGCCTTACCAACAATCAAATTAAGAGACGACTTTAATATTTGAGCGAAATGAAGCATTATTTAACGGACTCTATATAACTGACCATATAGGGTGATGGCACCAGTAGTCGGCCAGTTAACTTTTTTTTTATCTTTGATTAGCGTTTAAAAATCACTTATTTAAGTTTTTGATGAAGTTATCAGTTTTAATGATTAATTGAAATGTGTAGATTGGGAAATTCTAGACGAATTAAGTATATTTACTACATGAAACAAATTATTTACCTTTATGGAGATGAAAGTGTGATTCTTGAGTAGTCGGCCCTTTCAGTTTCAGTAGTCGGCCGCGTAGGTATCTAGTAGTCGGCCTCTATTCGACAATTCATATTTTCATACTATTTGCAATAGTAAAAAGTATTTAAGAAGCATTTTAGCATTTAATAACTATCAAAACACAATTTTAATAGAACAGGAACATGTTCGGCAACAATGACGTGATTGTTTCACAACACAAACCCACCTTTCCCAGAACACCCTCAACGCTGAAATTCTTCCTGGCTTCCTCGAACCTAGTACACACTGTTCATGAATTATATGTGTACATTATATTGCACAGTGACACGGATCATGAAGCTGTTCAACTGTCGATCAATCTCAACCAACCCGTAAACTTTACAACAGAAGTTCTTGAGAATTTCAGACGGATGGATATTGATAGACTTCACAGGGACATCGAAGACATCTTAACTCTTATACCTTCAGACAGGAATCTTCTGGCTACCGAAATCGATGCAGCGATTGTCAATTTTAACATGCCTAATCTAATGCCTTGGACAAGCAAAAACAGTCTAGAACGTCAAAGGATAGGTACCAGCACCTTCCCGAGTACTTTCAGAGTCTCTATGCTCACTGCCAGCTTCTAAGAAAACGAATCAATTAAAAAATCAAGTGACCACAACTCCAAGGCGAAACGCACCTTAAATTCAATCACTCCACTTAAACCGAAATAATTTTCATATCTTCATTGGTATAAAAAAACATCTCTAGCGGATCCATCAAAGTAAACTGAATACAACCAACAGAAAGTTACAGATAGTTTGTAATGAGCTACCGCAAGTCAACATCATGTTCCGGAACTCTATTCAATACCACAATAATATCCAATACCAGAAAAGATTGCAAACCAGGACGAGATGCTTTTAAAACATCAATAGGATCAATAGGAAAACAGCCATAAATACAGGAAACCATCATCAGCAGTGATACTGAAGCTACCTCGGCCCAAGACAAGGTGGAAGCATTCGCCGACTACTTTGAAGGAAACTTCACTCCGTATCCACCTACTGACTCAAATTTCTTACAAAAAATTGAGGCAACAGTTCAACAAACACTTCGACCGATCAATTTTAATATCATAAATCCAGCAAATGAGTCCACCGATGTTCCAAATTTATCCAATCTAGAGAAGGTTGTCGAAATCATCGGCAATTCTAGGCCAAAAAAGTCTAATGGGCCAGATGGTGTCTCCTACTACATCCTGAAAAGGTTGCTCATGCAGTAATGACTTTCCTCACAACCAGTTTAAAAAGCTGCTTAAATTACTGTTACTTCTCCCAGAAGAGAAAAACAGCGAAGATTGTTCCAATTCAGAAAGAAGATGCTTCCAACCTAGTTTCCAAGTACAGGCTGATATCAATTCTCAACAACATTAGCAATTTACTGGAAGAAGTAGTCCTCCGAAGACTGAAGAAATTCTGCTGTGAAAATTCCATCATCCCTGATATGCAAATCGGCTTTCGAGAAAAACACTCAACCTTGCCTCGCAACAATTTGCAGAAATCTGGTCCTGAGACTCCCTGACGGATCTACCATAGCGGCAAGAAATATACTGTTAATAACTTAAACTATTAATTCAAGTTTTTTGTCAAGAATTTAATAACACTAGGATGTTATTTAAGTAAATCTTACATGTGTAATCCTATAGCCTTACATACAAATCATAATAGGCCGACCTAAGAATACTGGTTGTCTATAGTCGGCCACCCCTTCTCCCTTTACGTTAACAGGCGGCCGATTAATGAAACCATGCAATATTTGTTCAAAGTGTTTGTGGGAATTAAAAGAGAATACAATTTCCCTTCACTTTGCATACTCAGTTGAAAAAAAACTAAATATGAGTAGTTGTAGTTAATTACCAAAAAATATTTTTTAAGTTTTTTAGCGAAAATACTCAAATATAAACAGTAAACAAACTAAAAATTATCCCATAGTGCACTTACCTTCAATATCTTGCAAATTAAACCTTTTTTAAAAAACTACTTCCACTATTTTGTTTTGTCCGAAAAAGCATAAGAACACAACAAACGAAATCTCGTCGCAAACTCGCATTTTCTACAAGAAAACCAGCAGCTGCAATTGAATGAAATTTTGCACCCAGGAAAAAAAAACAGTTAGCCTATTAGAAAATAATTTTTGCATGGAAGTTGAACGAAGGCCTTTACTATTACGCTGTACTTTACGACGAAGTGGCCGACTACTGGAGGTGGCCGACCTTAGGTGCCATCACCCTATGCTGCATTTAATTTTTTAAGTTCCGTACAATAAATGGTTCATAATTTACAGTTCACATAAATATTAAGTTCATAACATGTATGGTTAACTTTATAGAGCTCTTTAAATAATGGTCCATTTCGCTCAAATAATAAAGTCGTCTCTTAATTTGATTGTTGGTACGGCCCATAAAGTGATCATAGTTAAGAAATAACACTCCATTAATATTCGATTTTTTTTTAAGTTTTTATTAAATTTGTTATTTTGTATTCTGGGCTTAGTCTTAACCAAATACCTAGTGTATTTTTTTTTTAGTTCTTAAACAATTTGTTTATATTTAAAGTTGACCGTAGGTATCTTTTTTTGAAAGATTAAATAAATAAATTTACTATATATGTAGGTATAAAACAAATACCTAAGTCTTGTTTGTAAATATCGATTATTGTTGATTCTATTTCTCGTTTCTAGGCAATTCAAAATTGTTATATATTCTTTAATACAATTTTACCTGGTTGAATTATGATATAGGTATTTGTATCTGTGGCCACATATCGATTTTTATGTATGGTGAAGAACATACTTAAGTATGTGTACCTACATGCTCGAAACGTAGTATCGTAGCGAAATAACCGCTTTTAATTGAATTGTTTAATTAAACTAGCTTCTATTCATTTCATACAAAACAACGAAACAACAAATCAATCCTTCAATTTAAGTATGTTCAAGCAATATTTGAATGAGGATTATTTAAACTCAGAAAACGAAACTTTACAATAAGTACTTATATACAGTATCGCACAAAACATTTGAAATTAAGCACTTTCTTCAAAATTATAAGGGATTTATTCAAAAAACACAACATTTGGGGTAAATAAAAATATATAATTGTCAAAATCGAAATAAACCGTTAATTATTAACATTGAATTATATCAATCAACTTAAAATTTAAACGCGACAAAACAATTGCAACTTTGAATTCAAATATAGAAAAACTTAAAAATAATCAATAATTTGAGCAAAGCCATAGTTTTGATGACTGCTTTGCACATTCTTGGCATTGATTCAATTAAGTTTTGTATTATCTTTAAAAAAAATCGTTCGCATTTCTCATATTTTCGTCATTAATTTTGTGTGACGATCTCCCAAGGATTTTATATGGGGTTCAAATCTGGCGATTGCGGCTGCCAATTCATAACGTTGACCCGTGTGATCATTAAACCGCGTTTTGGCTAGCCTCGAAGTGTGCTTTGGGTCATTGTCCTCCTGAAAGACCCAAACGCAATGGCATTTCCCATTCTCCGTACGGCACCATAACATATGTGTTGTTCCATTATTCCTTTAATGCGATGCAATGACCCGAAACCAGCAGCAGAAAAACAACCCCACACTATCTAACTCCCCCCGCCATGCCGAACAGTTTTTAAGCAGTAACGCGAATGAAGTTGCTTCCAAAGAGGTTTTCTAACGTAAGATATTACATCCCTACCCATGATATTGAATTTCGATTTATCACTAAAAAGAACTGCTGTCCATTTCTGCTTCTTCCAAAAGAAATGTTCCTTTCTCTGGTTACGGATCGAAATTAAGGGTTTTTAGCAGGACGGTAAGAAAATAAATCAGTGAGAGCCAATCGACGAGATACCATTCTAGCACTTACTGTTAATTGGAATTCTTGGACTAATTTCAGTGCAGATAGGAAGGGACATTTTGTGCCAACTAGCCTTCATTCGATAACTTGTTTTACGTGGTTGGCCGCCGAGATGCAAAACAGCTCCTTCTTTTGTGTTACGATATCGAGCTATGATTCGCCAGACCGACGATTTAATAACATCATATTCTTCGGAAATATCTTTTTGTAAGATCCCCGAAATAAAATCGTCTACAATAGCTGTCTTGACGCATCACCAAATTTATTAGGCGTAATTATTAGCTTTTTTTCTTGAGATCGATATGTCCACAGATCTGCTCTCAGTAAAAATATTTATGCAACTGAGCTTTCAGGTCACGACCTTCAAACATATGGTCAATGTTATAAAAAATTAAAAAATTGAATAAAAACAGCAAACTAACGGTTAATATGCTGTTAGCTGTTAATTTGATTTTAGTTACAATTGTTTTGTCGCGTGTAGATATGAAGTTACTTGATACAATTCAACGTAGATAACTAAAACTTTATTACGATTTTAAAAATTATATATTTTTGTTTACTTTAAATATACACCTTCTATAATATATAAAAATTATTTTGGTTCTGAATACAACTGTTATAAATTTTAAGAAACTACTTGGTTTCAGTTCTAGTTGCAAATGTTTTGTCCGATACTGTATTATGTAGATAATTATTGTATATAATTGAAATTACTTAGAATATTCTAAACTCAATTTATTTGCCGCAACCTACCTACCTATTTCATTGTACTTGCTATATTCATACGTACATATTAGGTACTATAGCGAAAGCTTTACATTTTAAAAAAATGGAACTCATATGATCAAACTTTACATTACGATTTTTTGTATAATTTTGCGCTCCCAAAGGGATTATGTATGTCTACCCTTAAAATGTTTGAACACAGTGCGAGCGTTTAGGAAAGTTGGAGAGGATTCAAAAGGAGAAACCGATGCACATTAGTTTTGAATGTCTGAATAGGATAAAAATATTCACCCTTATTCCGGTAGTCGTTTTAATAAAACGCCTTTAAAACGAGAAGGCTCCAGAGACTACATTTTGGTGTTTAAATAATACGAAAAGGCTAGCGTTCTCTATGTTCTTCACTTTTCTAAACATTCAGCCCTATCACGAATTCCACCGTAATCGGAAACTTTTACGAATCCCGAAAAAAGCTATCACCAAATCCGTTTGTAATGACAATTTGTATAAGATTTTCCCCTAAGATGGATTTTGTGCTAGTTTTTTTCGGGATTCGTAACAAGTTTCCCATTACGATGGAATTCGTGATAGAGCTGATTATAATAACGATAGTCGTTTCAATAAAATTCCAATTTTCGTTTCTAGAGCCTTGTCGTTTTAGTTAAATGACTATCGGAATAAGAGTGATTGAGTCGGGTAAAACATTGCACAAACCGCACCTATAGTGTGGTTTAAGAAAAAATGAATTTAACAGTACGTCCGTGTGTTGATGGTTCACCTGCACTAATGTGGGAATTGTTATTGTTCTCAAGCTTTGGACCTGGTGTACAACAGCGTTTATTTTATGATTAACAGACTTTAAGTAAGTTTAAACAATGCAATACAAAAGTATAGAGCGGTTCATCAATCAAGTACATGCATTTTCGATAAGAGAGCTTGATACCAACCTGTATCATCATACTTTCTCCAAAGAAATGTAATGATTTGTGCCACTACACGGTGAGATATACAATCAGATCACAAGTGGACTTTTTGCTCAACTGCCGGTTGAGAAGCTTTCGTATCAAGATATTTCTTGAGCTGATAATTAAACACGCGATTTCGTCTGTCTACCTCATCCTACACCCTAAAAGCATCTTGAGCTATTTACCTCAAACTTGGTATAAGGGGCCTTAGGTAGAGAGCAGTCGTACATTTTATATTTGTTTGTGTTCTACCTACTAAAATATTTTCTATATCGCTTGGTTTTAAGCGATTTGCGGTTTTATCGGGTTGTTTAGTTTAATAATAAAGGTAATAGAAAAATATCGGTATTATCATTTAAAAGAAATTTGTATTCTTTTAAAAACTTAGGTTGCTAAAAAGAAGTAAGCAATCTTTAGAAATATTTAACGTTTTTAAATAATCATTTATTGAAGTTTTCTTTAAATATAACTTAACCCACTCGCATAAGCGTTATTCCCAATTCTTGGTTAAGTGCACATATTCTCCATCCGGACTGGGATAGTTATCGATAGGAGGCGTGGATACAGGTCCCTTTACGCTAATTGGTAGAAGTTGAGCGTCGGGCTGTATTGCTTCCAGATAAAGATCTTCAGATTCTTTACGTAATTCATCTAAAGCTTTCATTTGAAACTGCAAAACACGATCAATAACTTGGAAGTCAGCTACCTTTTCTTTGTGTTTGTATGCGGCCCATTGCTTGTTAAGAGCTACTCTTTGCTCCAGAACCTCAGGAGTTATTGTTATAGCCCTTGTTCGTTGACTTTAGGCATAAATTACAGACAAAATTAGTTAGTTAAATTTCTATTGAAAGCTAAGATGTTACCTTTTTTCATCAAGTAGTTCTATTGGTATATCTAATTCCTCAACTGGCTTTAGTTGTCTTGCGTTTTTTTCTAATCGTCTAATTTGTTTTTCAATTTTTTTCTTTTTCCTCTCCTCTCGTTGCTTTAGTACTTGTGGATCAATTTTTCTCTTCTTTTTCAATGGTTCGGCAAATAAGGCCGGAGTTGCATGAATATTGAGCACGGATGAAGTGTTTATCGAGCGGCTCAGAATGTCTCTTATTGGAAGCCTACAGATTGGGTTTGAATTTCAAATTATAAAGTTGTTGGTACTGTGGAATAAAACCTTAAATATAATTTAACTTGCCTTTGAATTAAGAAATTTAGGAACATTTTTAATGTCGATTTCCTTTACACATGAGAAATCAATTTCTGTGTGAAGATTTCGATCTCTCGACAGATTTCACGTTCCTTTACACCAAAAAAATCGATTTTTTTGTGACAGAGATCAAATCCCTCGAATCCGTATTTGAAGAGGGATTTACATGTATACGAAATACGCACACCAAAAGAAAAAATTTGACAAGGGATCAAAATCCCTAGTGAGTAAAGGAAATCGACATAAGTGAATATATTTTTTTAGAAAGAACTCGTCAAAAAAGTGTCAAATTTGACAGTTTGCATAATGGGTTAGGCTCATGTAATAGATCAATGAACGGGTTCAAAGTTGTTAATACTTTGAGGGTAAGTCTACAATAGGTGTGTTTTTTTTTGCAAGTCCATATAGAATTGTAAAAAAAAACGACATCGGGACTAAGCGCTTTACATGCAAATGCAACAACTACTTAAATCTATACAGAGTTAGCTAAGACCAGATAATTATCGAGCGTTAATCTAAGACCCGATAAAAATGGTGATGCCAAAATAGTATTATCTATATGTTATCGATAATTTGCTCAGAGACGTCAAAAGTGAAGTTTTTGGATTGGTTGATGCTAGTCGTCAATAAGCTGACAAATGTCATAGCGTACACAGTGCTTCCAGCTATGTGAAAAAAAAGCTCCTAAATCCCGATGTCGTTTTTTTTTACAATTCTATATGGACTTGCAAAAAAAACACACCTAATATATCGTTTCCCATTGGTGTCACTAAAGGATCCATCATTCTTATCTAATGGAGCGGTTTTTGTATCAGTAAATTGTAGTGTTGTTGAAAATTTGAGAACATTATTTATTACTCGTGTATTTTGAATTAAAGAATTTATTTCTGAGCGAAGCTGTTGCCGGGGTTTATTTTGATATTTGAGTATTTGTATTAGTGATGCTTCTTGAGTTTATTCTGACTTGAAATCGAGAAGCGCGAATCTCTTCTCAGAACCGCCAGAAGAATTTTTTTTAAACGTTCGAACTCAGAAAAAATCATTTACAAATCGTATTTTTGGTGTTCAGCATGTCAACATTTGTTATGAAATCTGTTAAAAATCATAAAAGACAAACTTCTGTGACTTTTATCATAAAAGATATGAATAAGTAGACAGGTATATTAAAAGTAACAATGGATATTTTATCTCGTCAACATAATGTCAAGAACGAAGACAAATGTAAGAAAATATATATTAAAATACATAATAGTGTAAGGCTAGGCACGCACATTCAGTTTTTAGTTGCGCAACTGCTTGGTTCGAGCAACTAAAAAGTTTGTGTTTTGACACAAACTAAACGATTGCCTAAAATGAGTTCGCTATTTTGTGTAACATAATTATATGCACCTGCGCGAACATTCAACCAAATAGTTCATCTGTTTTTATGAGCAACCAAACAGTTGTGCAACTAAAAATTGAATGTGCGCGCCTAGCCTAAAGGACTATTCACATGAGAGCGACCAACGAATAAAAAAACAAATGGGATTTAAAACATATATAAGCCTAAATTCTTCGCAAAAACTATACTTTTTTGTTCGTCATCCATTTAAATTAGGTCAGATGAAATATTTTACCTAATCGCAGCTGATTATGATAACAGATTTTAGTTCACTTTAACAACAGATTTCGTTTTCGAAATTCCATAACAGACTTTTAGAAAAGTTCGAACCTGATCTGAATACCAATCATAAAAGAACTTTTAAGGTGGAAATCTTTTATGATTCATCCTACTAATATTATAAATGTGAATGTTACGATGTATGGATGTTTGTTACTCAATAACGCTTGAACAACTGAATGGATCTTGATAAAATTTAACACACAAAAAAGTTATAGTCTGTATTACCGTATAGGCTACTTTTTTTTATTATCAGGGGAGGGGCATTGAGTGGTAGAAACACCCCAAAATTATTTATCTCTACTTCTTCGTATTGCACTGAAATGTAGTACATATACATAAGTAGTTGCATTGAAATGCCATACTTTGGTGGCGCGGGCCAGGAGGAGGGGCATTGTTTTATTAATTTACCTAAGCAGTAACGAAAAAAACACTCAAAAAAGTTTAAAAAAAAAATAAAATCCTCCGATTTAAAAACAAAAAAAATTGACAAATATTTTTGTGTCTTTGAATTTAAACTATTTTAAGGTACGTATGTGATTGCTCATTGTTTGTTATAGTTTTTTCAAAATATCCTTCGCTTGGCTCCATTACCTTAAAGAAAAGGACTTGATTGGATTTATTGGTTTGCTGTTTTGTTTTAATCCAGTATGCATGTAATACGTTAAATAAAAATAATTCGTACGCTTTCAACTTCTCATGTTGAACAGGAGATCAGTTGTGACAGTTCTTGGCTAAGATAAACGTGTTTATTATTTCAGTGGTAAGTCGTCTTTTTCAAATAGAGCTGTTCAACGATGACACACAGAAGTAAAATAAACACCCAAAAACAACATTCCGTACTTCACACAAGATTTCCATTTACACAAGATTTCCAATGCATGAAAAACTGAGCGAATCTACAGAAACTTTTAGACACATGATTTATTTTGAAAAAACTTCAGTTGAAAAAAAAAATTTGCTTGCGGGAGTTCCCGCACGGGTATGCTAGTAACATATAATTTAAAGCATTTTTCAAAAAAGAAAACCAAAACATAAGCAATTACTATTTGGTGGTTTTGCCATCGAACGTATTAATTCAGTGAAAAATGAGGCCCGTACACTAAAATCTATTTTTAGAACATTGTCTTGCAAACGAATGGTGTTGGTGTTTTGGGTGACCAAGACGCTCACGAGAATTTGATCAAACTGCACGCCTTTTGATAAATTAAATTTCTGTAACTCTATGAACAAATATATATTTAAGGCCCCAGTGGTATAGCTTTCATTAAAATGCATTATTCTTAAAAATCTGGGGCCTGTTTCAGCGATACTACATCAAGTACAATGTATCATTTTGACTGTTGTAATACATTAATTCTGTTTCATAGGTACTTTCGATTTTCAGTTGTAGTACATCAGTGTAGATATGGATGATACACTGGAATTATTGGAATAATGTATGATTCTGTTTCACAGCTTTTTGAGCTACATTGTTGTAATACAACTAACAGTAAAATCTTGCTACATTGATACAACATAAATGTTTGATGTAGAAGCAGTAGGAAAGAGTTTAAAGGATATTAGATTAGTTATTAGAAAACAAAATATTTTAAAACATTATTTACGCAACTACGGATGCCTTTAAGACACCATGCATTATCCCAACACCATGATATCGGCTTCCATTTCCAAGCCAATGAAGAGTTAAAAGAATTTGTTGCAGGGGTGACATCGTACATTGGTTGCAATCAATTGGGTGAGCAATAAATGCTCCCAAGCGTTCAACCAAAAATTCAATACAATTTCTTGGCATTCGAAATCGCTCCACAAAATATGGATCTTCCGAATCAAAATTGATTCTTTGTAAAAATACATAACTTCTTTTTCAACGCGTATATCAAATTCAATGTCATCATCGAAAATATTTACATCATCATCATCATCATCGGCTCGACAACCGGGTTCCGGTCCTGGCCTCCTTCAACAAGTCTCCCCACCTATCCCGGTCTCTAGCCGACGCCATCCAGTTGCGCACCCCAAGGCTTCGGGCGTCCTGGTCTACGCCATCTCTCCAGCGCAAGCATGGTCTAAGACGCTGTCGTCTACCATAGAATGTACCACAAAGAACTTTCCGAGCAGGTTCCTCTTCGCTCATGCGAGCTAGGTGCCCTGCCCACCGGAGTCTACCGAGCTTAATTTTTGTCACGATATCTGCTTCAAGGTAGATTGCGTACAGTTCATGATTGTACCGTCTCCGGAATCGTCCTTACATATTTTTGTTAAATTAAGTTTTTTTTCACGAGATTTGAATTAAACAATAAAACATGAAAACCTAGCTCAAATAAAAATATGCAGAAGAAATGTCAAATGAACTACATCAACTATGTTTTCCAGGTACATCATACAACACTTTCAGTTTTATGTGTGAAACAGAAAAATGTAACTGGATGTAGTTGTAGGATGTAGATGTAAGATGTAGTTGATGTAATAGCGCTGAAACATGCCCCAGAATGCTGATTTTATTTTTTGACAAGCCAGTTATAGCGCTCATTGAAAAATTGGTCCTGTCAGTGACTGATAACCAATTCTAGGTATTTAAGGTTAGAGTTGATCATTGAAAGCAAAACTGACTTTTGAGAATAAAAAGACAATCGAACACATTTAGTGGAACGATTTTGTGTTTCAAGTTACAGAAGCTGTTCGTTGAAATTGATTTCTATAAGATAAATGATAAAAGTGGATTTAAAAGAAAGTTTAAAGCAAAATTGGTCCTGTCAGTGACTGATAACCAATTCTAGGTATTTAAGGTTAGAGTTGATCATTGAAAGCAAAACTGACTTGAGAATAAAAAGACAATCGAACACATTTAGTGGAACGATTTTGTGTTTCAAGTTACAGAAGCTGTTCGTTGAAATTGATTTCTATAAGATAAATGATAAAAGTGGATTTAAAAGAAAGTTTAAAGCAGAATTTTGTATTTTTTAGAGTCAAACAATTCTTATACTCATTAGCTTAGTTAATTTTGGTACCAATTTTAAGCAATTTACAGTTTGTTTGGCCGTCTTCAAAATGGAAATAAAAATTTTCAAGTGGGGTAAGCCCACTGATCTCTATAATACACTGGATAGCGCATTCATCAAAAACAAGTTGACTCCAATTGAACATTGCTATATTATGAAGGCGACCACGGTGCCGTATAACAGTATAACATCTAAAATATCTAAAGTGACAGGGGAATTGTAGGTTTTTCGATACAAAACCATACAATTCATTGAGGAACTGGCGTTTCTTTTTCGAACCGCTAGATCTACAAAGATGGTTGATACTTTTTCGGAATTTGCGATCGATTCTTAAAAAAGCTGTATCAAACTTTTTTCCTCGGAAGCAATAATTCCAAAAATTGCCCTTCAGTGAATTGTAGGTATTTCGATCTAAAACACATATCACAAACACTCCGAAGCAATGATTTCAAAAAATTCACCTGAAATGTATACAAAATACAAATGATTGATGCCAAATGAATTCCTATGTTGTGTTTTTTTTTACTTGTGTTGTTAAGAACGCAGATTTTGAGATATATTAAAAAGTTTTGTTTTTAATTTATTTTAATTTCAATAATAATTATTTATATTTACAAAAACACAGTAGCGCAAGATTTTAAACAGCATATATTATTATGGTATAAGTAACAATTTGCTAACTTAATAATTTGCTAACTTTAATTTAGTTTATTAACTCATTCTAAATCAATTACTAAATCAATTTTCTTAATAAATTGACAGCATATTATTAAGGTATAAGTAACAATTTGCTAACTTAATAATTTGCTAACTTTAATTGTGTTGATTAAAATCAAAACCCATTTTATCCACTTTTAGAGATTTCGAGTTAATCGAGAAAAACTTATTTCTTCTAAACGAAACATTTTTAGATCTTTTTTGTTTCAGGACTGTTCGAATTAGGATTTTCCACAGTTTAAGTTTAAAAATTGAATCTGAGGGTTTTAGCTTTCGATTGGCACCAAACGAACATTTTTATAAAATGGATTTTGAAACAAAAACTCAATGTGATAAAAGGGGGTTTGAAATTAACTAAAATTTTGTGGTCTGATTTATATGGCAAAAAATGGGATTTGGGATTCAAACTTGGGCCCATCGTATGTGTTTGACTGATACCAACTAAACCTCATACCTAACTCATTATTTTAAAAAAGTGGATATAATGGGTTTTGATTTTGATCAACACAATTTAGTTTATTAACTCATTCTTACCATTTTTTAACTCGTATCGTACTAAATCAATTTTCTTAATAAATTGCTTCTGGACACACCTAAACCACAATGACAGTTCGTGCAAAACACTTACACCCATATTAATAAAAAACGCTTATTCCTTCCATAGTCCACTGTCTTACTAAACCATAGAATAGGAGTTTAGTCCTGGCTTTAATATTTATATTAATAAAAACAAAATGTTCCCGGAATAGTAAAATGACGTTTACCAAAACTCCTTTTAAGAAAATCTTCTACAAAAGTAAGCAATCTCTTTTTTTATATTCTGTGGCTACCTTAATTGATTGTCAATCGCTTGTGTCTGACTGCGGACATTTCTATTTCTTATTCCTTCGCTAAACCACCTACTTCGGTGGTTTAACTTAATCATAATAAGTAAACGTCACTTAACAGAAAATTTGTTTTATTAATGAAATTTCGCACTTAGTCCAGGACTTAACGATAAACCTCCACTAAACCATCTTTATTAATATGGTTGTTAGAAAAGACGTTTGTAAATGCCATATGAAGTTAGCATGATACTAAAAAATTAAAATATGTATTCGGTGATTTTAACTTTATTAAAAGGGTAGAGCAAGTTTGATGCTATATTTGATTAAAATTTTCAAAATAGTTGTTTTAACTTACTTTCATACTAAAACAGTCTTAACATCGTACTAATTCAACTAAAATTTTACGTCAGTGACATTTGTTTTCCTCTAATAACATGTCAAAATATTTTTTTTTGTAAAAAAGTTGACGTCAAATTATGAAGCTGACCACCATCTGTCATCTTCCGACAATTGAAAAAAAACTGTTATATAATATCCAGTATACAACTATCTAGTGTATTATAGAGATCTGTCGGTAAGCCGCCCACACAACTCTTGTAAGGTAATTTTAAGTATACAGCTATTAGAGTTATTTGTTTTTGTCCATCCCAGTAACGAAAGATTTAATTATAAAAGATTTTGTAGTTTGTTGTCGTTTAAATGAATCTTCGCAACCAAACTAGAAATCGATACATCGTGCAGTAATGTGTAATTCGATTTCGTTGCATGCAAAAATGTTGTCGTCTATTTCAGCTATAATAATTCATTTTTTTAACATAATACAATCACAAGTTTTTTTGGATTCTTATTCTAAATGTATTTTTGAAAGATAAAGAATTATTTAAATATGAATAAACTTAAACTAAATATAGAAAAAACTAAAATAATGTTATTGCCAGAAAACAAAATGCCTCGGTATAATTTTACAGGCGAATCTATAAAGAAATTTAAAAGGTTACTTAACTTTAAAACACCTCCAAATAGCTCTTAAGTATGAAATCGTTATCTATAATCGATTTTCACATTTAAGTAACGTTACTTAAAGGCCTCTTAACTTAAACGCCATCCACCGCGTTTAAAGGTTACTTAAAGGCATTTTAAAATGTATTTTGGCATATCAATTGTCATCTTTGAAGTTTCAAATTGTGAGTTTGTATTTTCTCTTGTGATATTTTGGAATTATAAAAAGCAAAGAATTAAGAAACAGAAAATTTGTATAGATTAAAGTATGTGTACGCCGTATCTATAAGATTTTCTTAAACTGCATCTTAGAGGTTATTTAGTTAAGCATACTTAAATATTTAATTTGGCTTTAAATGACGAAACTTTAATTCGTATCTATAATCGATTTTTCATTGGTACTTAACTAAACAATGGTTGTGTCACGTAACGTAAAAGAATGTGTAAATAACATGGAAGACACATTTTTTTATTTGTGAAATCAAAAAAAAAAAAAAGGCTATCGAACACACACCCACACCCGCCGCGCCGCCACATATAAAAGAAAAAGATCTGAAAATTGGGATGCCTCCTACAAGGAAACTTTTTTATTTTAAAATTTGCAATAATACACTACAAATCAGAATTATTTTATGCACAGATTGGGCGTTTTCCTAAATGCAGTGTTGCAGCGCATCATGAATTTTGATGATGAAGCAAGTGAATTGCTTCAATAAAATAACGTTATTAAATACGAATTCCAAATTTTAGAGTTTTTTTTTAATGAATTGTAAAAGTAAATTTCAGAGTGAAGAAAAACGTTGCAAGGGCATCAAAATCCACGATGCGCTGCAACACTGCATTTAGGAAAACGCCTATTCTCTTCCAACAACGAGGAAGAAAGTGTCGATACAAACATACTTCAAAGGCTAAGAGGGAAGCGTGGACGAAATTTCTTTGCGCGTACACATACTTTAATCAATACAGATTTTATGTTTCTTAAATCGTTGCACTTTATAGTTCTAATATAATATCACAACAAACAATACCTACAAACTCACAATTTGAAACTTCAAAATTTCAAAGATGACAATCGAGATGTCAAAATACATTTTAAAATGCCTTTAAGTGACCCTTAAACGCGGTTGATGGCGTTTAAATTAAGAGGCCTTTAAGTAACGTTACTTAAATGTGAAAATTTATTATAGATGCCGATTTCATAATTAAGAGCTGCTTAGAGGCATTTTAAAGTTAAGTAACCTTTAAGATTTGTTTATAGATTCGCCTGTTAGTATTGCTATGGCCATTAAAATAAATAATTCCATTATACAACCCCATTTTGATTATTGTCCAACAATACTATTATTGGGGACGGAATCAATGATAAATAGACTACAAATTTTGCAAAATAAAGGAATGAGGTCTTTATTATGTTGTGATAGATATACATCAATAAGAAGTATGTGAAATACATTAAAATGGCTTTCTGTGAAACAAAAAATTATTATGAATACATTAATATTTATATTTAAAGTAAATAATAACTTAATGCCAAATTATTTACATAGAAAGATTACGGTGAAGTGAAAGACGTCCATATAACTTAAGAAATAATGATAATTTACACTTACCATTCTTTAGAAATTGTAGAACACAAAACATGCTTTTTTATAAGGGTGTTCAAATTTATAATAATCTTCCAAACAATGTAAAAATAGAAAGTAATTTAGTAAGATTTAAGCGTTCAATTATAAATTTTGTTAAACACAATTATTGAAACTAGCCGACCCAGCTCTCGAAATTCGAGTGCCAATTTATTTATTATTTATATTATTGGCAGTGCTTTCAATCAAATTTATTAAATTAAATTTTATTTTATGTAATATGCAAAGTGTTATATAGTGCAAAAACAAAAATGACCCACAGTGTGTAAATGCGTGTCTCAAGTATATTCTGCACATCTCCGTAACTGTGGCTTTCCAACCATATAAAATTTATCGAAATCGGTTAAATACTTTTGGAGAAAAGTGTACCACAAAAAACATGTTTGCCGTTTTATTATATGATATTATGTACATAATATACTGTGTAAAAAGCTTTAAAATAGCAAACTCAATGCTAAATAAAATTTTAACTAACTAACTAACTAACTTTCATCATTCTTAAATAAAAACTAACTCAAGGTATTTTTAATGTTGACATTTTTACTTTTTTGATACATCAACTATACCGTATTTTCATTTAAAAAAAAAAACTGAACCGGCAGCCTTCGCTCTGTTTGCCTAAATCTGATAAAAACTGTTATATTGGAGTGTAGACTCAGCTTAATAGGTTACAAGATCCAAAGAAAAAGTTTATCCAGTTGAATTCGGCTGTCATAAAATATACAAAATTTTATTAATAGATTTGGATTGAATTTATTAATTATTTAAAAAAAAAATATGAGATTATTTTTATATACACCTAAATAGTTTACATAAGCAATGGAGTTTTGAATAATTTAAAAGCGAATTGGCCAGACGAGAAAATAACAAAAAATGCTTTCTCGGAAGAGCAAAGACAAATCGCTCAAAGAAGGTGTTGTTGGTAAATATGTAAAAAAGGACAAACCACCGGAAATTCCAGGTAATTTACCCACACATAAAATCAAATTAGTAAAAATAACTACCAGTAAAAAATATGCTTAAAATTGAAATGAATTTAGTGATTAACGTTTGGTCTTTCGATGACAATAAGAACAAAGGAAAAACTCGACGCAACAGTCAAACCCTGTCGCACAGGACGGATAAAGATAAATTCGGAAGCACCAAGAACATTGTTAAGTCCTCCGGTCTTGGATATTTTGGAAAGTTTACCCCTAGTCTTTCATCACACAACCTAACCCGACGTTGTGCTAGTTCCTCCCCCAATTGCGAATCGAGCTCCTACAATGAGTATTCTATTCACGATTCGCACCAACACGATGTCTACCATGCCCGCCGAGCACACTCCCAACTGCCATCGAGACAACAGCAACAATACTTGCCCGCGACACTTTCCTTCTCCAGCAATAACTTGAGCAACAGTAACAGCAACTATGTCAATATCGATCAAATCGATAGAATGCGCCAGCAATCCGAACTGCCCTACAGCAGTTCTTCGTCTTCGTACAATGCTGGTGGCTTCGGTAGTGGGCGAGGTGGGCGGATAGATAACTTTCATCGCAACTACTCCGTAAATCAAAACCACGCACACACGTATGATTCTCGCTACAAGGGCGACAGGGAGGATTTAATTGCTATCCAAAAGTACGCAAATGCGATTCGAAATCGCCATAACATGTCCCCAAGGCCCCAGTCTCCGCCAATGTCGCAGCAGCGACAGCAACATTCCCAGATGAGTCTCACTTTAGCGTCAGGTGGCAATTATAGCTCGGAGAACTTCCCCATTTACGAAAATCATTATCAAACATCGAATAACTCCGCTGTTGGCAATAACGTTATTTCTGCAGGTGCACCAGTGGGGCCATCGTCATCGAACTCGGGAGGAATTGGGATGATTCAGCGTTCAGAGTCGCCAATATACAGTAATACTAATTCAAATCTTCTGTCAGCCTACGATGTTCCAAGTAACTCAAGGTAGGTCTGTGTTGTCTTTTATTCTATTTGTAATTGTTTTCAATATTGCCGCCATCTATCGTATTAATCCATTTTGGAATGTCATGCAGAGGATCTTGAGTTCGATTCTAAGCATCTGTAGAAGAGCTTTTCAGCGGTGTACTCCCTCTTGCGAGCAATTGACAAATCCTCTTAGAGTATCTCTTGTCATGATAAGTGCTGCTTTTTAGCTGTTCGGAATCGGTAGAAAATTGTAGGTCTCCTCCATTCCTAAATAACTGAGAGTTGTAAGTCACCCTGCCCTAGTTCTCTACAAACTGTTGCACCGTTAAGTTAATTTAATTTAAAAAAACACATTTTAAGGCCTCGTCGTAGTTCTTTGCGAAACTGAATTAATCGCTAAACAACAGCAATTTATTATTTTTTCGTTTAGTATCGTCAAACTAGGTTTTGACATCGAAATAGTTTGTAAAGAACTGGACTTAATTTTAGTTTTTGTTCCAAGGTCTAAATATGACATAAAAAGAAGAACTCCCAACGCTTCCTTCATACAGCAACAAAAAATGTACAGCTAGCAATTTAAAATATTTGAAGTTTAAGTTTACAAATGAGTGGAGCGAAGGGTGACCAGAAGCAGACTAACGAGCAAAGTGGAAAAATCAAACACGAAAATCGAGACTTCACACTGTAGCACACATTACATGTGTTGAGCTTCATCGCTTTGCTTCTTGCTCTTTCTCCCTCTACGCCTCACTTTGTTTGTACACTAAGAAGGTAGAAAAAAAAGCGTTTCCAAAAATCAGTGAGTTAAAAATATGAAAATGTTTGGAATCTTTAACCGCCCTTGATCTTATTAAAAGCTAACTACAGAAAGTCGGACCTACGACAACAAATAGGATCTCCACTTTATTTGATGTACATTATGTTGTACTGTCAACAGCATTAGCCCGATGATGGATTATTAAATCCGAAACGCGTCACTATTTTATAATAATTAAATTTGTTGCAATAAAATTAAATTAAAAACTTTAAACTTAATAAATAAAACAATAATTTTTCTTTTTATAAAAAATAATTTTATTTGTTTTAATTTATATTTAAATTAATATTTACCAACTGTCGTGCCTGGGCGAAACGCATTTGGACTATAGGTCGCAAAAACTTTTAATTTGATTGTATTTTATTATAGAACCGGAATTAAAACGAGAAGACCCACATCTCAGATTCCAAAGGCGGATCTTTTTTTATTTAATATGTATGTAATTATTTTCAAGTTTATTAGATTTGCAAAAAAACTTACTACACAATACAAATCCAAATTTGTTTCAAGAGTTGAAAAGTGACAAAGCAGTAGTACTCACACCGCATATCTGAATAAAAAGAGTATCATGAACCTTTTGCAATAAAGATAATGGTATTTTAAAGGCATTTCGGTACAGATTTGTACCCTTATGTCTAAAATCTGCTACATCATGGTGTATGTCCGAAGATAGTTTAAAATAACTTTTACTGATTACGTCAAGGCAGTGTCATCGTCAAATGCAGTCGTTAAGCCCTTGATAGGTAGCGAATTAAAAAACAAAATTCGTCCCTTGACAGTATTTTGTGGTATATCTTGTTTAATGGAATAAGAAGCACTAAGAATATTTTTAATGTTTACTCTGACCACGATTATGTTAGTAAGATGCAAACTAATAATGAATAAGCACCTACAAAAATGTACCACCGTTTGCATGGGAGTGCAAATCCTCAAACAGTATCTTTTATCATAAGTATGTAAGTGTCTCTCATATTACCCCCTTTCGGCCCACTGGAAAAATGTAGGTCACTTCCATTCCCACCGATTAATAACATACAGAAATGATTGAGAATTTTTTTTTAAGAGGGCAATTCCACATGCTAATATTCATTAATGTATGTTATTTCCAAAACATAGGTATGGACCAAACAGTTCAATGCAATCGCTGTATTCAAATATGCAAAATGAAAACGCCGCTGCTGCTGCAGCAATAGGATATCAACATTTAGGACAGAATGTCGCTTTGGTACAAGCTAAGATTCCGGTATATCCATCAATGAACAACTACGAAGCTGCCCATATAGTCCACAATCCATCGGCACATCAGATGGTACAGCGTGTGCCGTCACAGCAGTCAGTTGAGGAAGAGCTTCCACTGCCACCAGGTTGGGCTACCCAGTACACCCTGCATGGCAGAAAATACTACATCGATCACAATGCACACACTACCCATTGGTCACATCCTCTGGAACGAGAAGGCTTGCCAGTCGGTTGGCGTAGAGTTGTGTCCAAAGTTCATGGTGTTTACTATGAGAAGTATGTTTAATTAACGAAATTTGAATTGTTTTGTTTATTAAAGCTATTTGTAGTCAACTCACCGGACAAACACAACTCAATCATCCTTGTCTCACATCTTACTACGTGTACACAACATCTGCCGAACCACCGAAAGCCATCCACCCTGAGCCGCAACCCACCCAATACAATCCACATAATGCTCTGGTACCTGCCAATCCGTATCTCCTGGAAGAGATACCCAAATGGCTGATTGTATACTCAGAAGGTTGAAAATAATCCCATCAGAATTGCATCCATAAATTTTGTATTTGTTTCAGCTGATTCTTCGAAAGATCATATGCTTCAGTTCAATATGTTTAGTCTGCAAGAGCTTGAATGTTTCGATGGAATGCTGGTTCGTTTATTTAAACAGGAATTGGGAACTATTGTTGGTTTTTATGAGCGATATAGGTGAGACTCAGAGATACTTTATATTCCGTTTCGACTTAATAATATTGTTCTTATTTTAGACGGGCATTAATCCTGCAAAAGAATCGCCGAGCTGAGGAGGACAGAATTCTGAGTGAATTCCATGAATCTAATGAAAATAAACAGCAGCAGCGGTTGGATTATCACTAAATTTTTATCCTATTCTTGATCAAAATTAAGATCCTCGCACATACTACCTACCTACCGTATACTGTGAATATTCTTCTAATAGACTGTCACTATATTTTTGTATGTTGTTTACCTTATTACTAACTGATATTGAATTCATAATCACTCGAGACGCATCTACATATTTATTTTTAACGTGTTATATCTTAAAGGATTAAAACAAAGTGTGATAGATTATGCCCTTGCAACTACTGTATCGGCAGGATATCTTTAAGCTCGGAGTTAAATTAAATATAGTGCCTTACATTTTATACTTGGCATTTAAGAAAAAGAGTTTTTGTGTTTTTTGTATTGTATGTATTTACAATAAAAAACTTAACCTATATACATTAATTTCATCGGGTGTTTATATTTCATCATTATCGGTGCCATTATCAAAGGGAATTTCCTCGACTTTTGTGAAACCTCTGAATCGAAGGATTGTTCCCTTTTCGACATTGAGAGTTTTTGAAAATTGTTGAGCTGCAAATTTGGAATAACAAAAATCCTAATTAACTTTTCTATTGGTTAATTTACTTAACAGAATCAATACCTGGAGACATTGCAAGTTCTTCTTCACTTTTTAGGCCGTGATATTTTGCCCAATCGTTTTTTCCTTTATAGATACTGTAGCAGACAAGTCCGAATGCTTGCCAAGCAATGACAGCGTATCCAATGCTGAGACGGCGTTTCCATAATTCGGCAGTTGTCTCTTGTATTGGATTAGTGTTTCGACGCACGAATCTTCGCAACCATTTAAATTGAAACATTATCAAATTCGTTACATAAAACTATAAACATAATCGTTTTTTATTATTTTTTAACACGGCAGAATGACAGATGACAGTGGTGCTTTAACATATTACTGAGGTTTTTCATGGGCTTAAAAAATAAATGAATTCATTCAGTAAAAGATAGTATTTGACTAACAAACCGTAGGATGATGTAGAAGGGAAAAATATAATGCGATAAGCCTAGTACGCAGATCGGGAAAAATTTTGTCTCCCATACATTTTTTTTCCTGGGACAAATTTTGTCTCGGATATTTTTCCGAGCAGTACGCAGTTCGCGCGCAAAATTCATACTATTGTGAATTGCTCTACAAAATGTCTCCACTAAATTTTGCCAGGAAAGAGAATGATACAAGCATTATTTTGCGGGATAAATTTTGACAGCAGAAAGTGATTTTTGTCAAAACTGGTTTTATATAAAAGGTGCTGATGCTTCTCTTGAAAGCATCGAGAGGAGATTCCAAAGAGGTATGAACGACTTTTGTAAGACAACCCGTTCCAGAGATACACTACAAAAAACATTAAATTATTTTTTAATTCTCCAACTTCAAACTTTTGCGCGAGATTTGGAATAGTTTTGTAGAGATTAAAATTGTAGAGATAAAATTTGTCTTGTCTCGATCTGCGTACTAGGCTATAATCTTCAATTTTTTAAGACAGAATTTACTAATACACTTGCACATGCTTGTCATGCCTTTGAACAGTGTATATCTGGCTTTAGACAATGGCTCTTAGTAAAAAACAAAATTTAAATTCAAACTTAGCCTAAATTCAAATATATTCCAAAATCCGTAGCAATAAATCAACATAGACATCCCTACAAAATTAGACAAATACAGTAATCCCCGCTTAGTTGCACCTCGCTTAATTGAACATCCCGCTTAATTGACCGAAAAAGTTGCATTGCAAAATTTCCCGTATTAGTAGCATAGCTTTTCAGATGGTTAATTGAACCCCGCTTAATTGAATTACTCGGTTAATTGAACTTTAAAATATGCACCCGAAAAAAAAAATATATGGACATTTTTCGGATAATTGAACGTACAAAAAAATTATAATGACACAAATATTAGAAATATTTTATTACTTAACCTACGTCTGAAGTGGTTTTTTAAAAGACAGGTATCATTCAAGATGAAGAGCAGCTGGAAAATGATATCGTGGCCATAGACAACATACTTAAGTACAATGCTTAACAGACACCGAAATTTTAAAAACGGTTTAAGAAAAAGAAGAAGTTGAAGCCATATTACCATCAACTTTCGAAATTCTTCAGGACATTGCAATTCTACGTTTATACTTCTTACCACTAAATAAATTTACAGTTGAGCTGAAAAACAAGAAAACATTGTTCAAAACAAAACAATCAATCAAAATCAAATCACAAATTTTTCCAAACCAATGTATGCAAATAACCATTATGAGCCTTTCGAGGTACATAACCTACTATCGTATTTATTATTTTTTTTTATCTTTTTCGAAGCTAAAAGTGACTTTTCTTAAGAGTAATTTATTTCTGTTTCATAGTTTTAATTATGTATGTTTATTTTTTAAATAAAACGTGTTCAAATATTTTTGTGTGTGTATTCTTTTTCAGTTTTTTCAAGGTTTTCGTAAGTTGACAATGAGATGTTCATAGTAAATTTCTGGGATGAATATTTTAATTTTTAGTTGACCGACTCGTGCAATTACACGGGTTTCTTTTAATTGAACAGGTCGGTCAATTAAGCGGGGTTTCGTTAATTGAACCACCCGGATAATTGGCCGAAAAATCTGACAAAATGGTCAGTGCAATTAAGCGGGGAATACTGTACTTAGTAGTTCCTTTTAGTTTTCAAGTATTATTCACTATTTTGATTCAATTAGCCATAGAAGATGAAAAACTGTTATTCATCCATTTTAACCATAGCTGTCATTTAATTAATTCATTTTTTCAATCATGAAACATTTTTTCCGTTTCAACTTGGCCTTGGAAGACAAGTTATATCACCGCTTTTACACGAGATATCTGTCATCGCTCCACTTAAGCCAAATGTACGACATGCACTTGCAAGTTTATTATTTAACTAAAAATTCGCAGGTATAGATGGTATGTATGCTTTAACCCTAAAAAGACAACCTACGTCAAATTGACGCATAAATTATGTGAGATCTGATAATGCTTACCTTTCTAGGGTTAAGCAAAATCAAAGTCTTTTGATTTTCCCTCAATCAAGCGTACTGCATTGAAAAAGAGTATATATACAAGATTGATGGCTGAGAATGGATGTATTGGTTCATTTGCGCAAGTATGTTAGACAACAGCACAAAACATACGCATTGATTTAAATATTAAAATAGTAAACGGAAATTGTTAATGTTGTTGTTGAAGCCTAGTACGTAGATCGAGACAAGACAAATTTTATCTCTACAATTTTAATCTCTACAAAACTTGTCCAAATCTCGCGCAAAAGTTTGAAGTTGGAGAGATGAAATCTAATTAAATGTGTTTTTTAGTGTATCTCTGGAACGGGTTGTCTTACAAAAGTCGTTCATACCTTTTTGGAATCTCCTCTCGACGTTTTTAAGAGAAGCATCAGCACATTTTACAAAAAAAACAGTTTTTACAAAAATCACTTCGGCTGTCAAAATTTGTCCCGCAAAATAATGCTTGTATCATTCTTTTTCCTGGCAAAATTTAGTGGAGACATTTTGAAGAGCAATTCACAATAGTATAAATTTTGCGCGCGAACTGCGTACTGCTAGGAAAAATATCCGAGACAAAATTTGTCCCAGGAAAAAAAATGTATGGGAGACAAAATTTTTCCCGATCTGCGTACTAGGCTTGAAATGTTAAAAAAAATAAAACATACTCGGATAAAATTAAAAAATCTTAAATATATCTCAAAAAAACTCACAAAGCGCAAAAATTAAATACAACGTCCTCTCACACCGGCGATTTAAAAATAAAAGATTGAGAGACGTGTGTGGTGGCGGGGTTACACAAAGCGGAAGATGACTCAAAAAGAGAATCAAAGATTAAAAATCGCTTTCGTGTAAAATACTGCATTTACACGAAAGCGATTTTTAATCTTAGTTTCTCTTTTTGAGTCATCTTCCGCTTTGTGTAACCCCGCCACCACACACGTCTCTCTCCTACGGGCTTAAAAATCGCAAGGTAATATTTCTTCGTTTAAAAGCAGCCAAAGCAGTCAAAACGATATCATGTTATGTGTACTTGTATTTCCGCTGAATGTATTCATATGTATTTTGACAATTCAGAATGTCTGCATTCTTCCATTTGTAATGAAAGTTCTTACTTGTAAAAATCCATCAACAACTGAAGTGAAAAGTTTTCAGCTGTTTTAATTTTTTGTTTTTTTTTCTTGGATTTTCTAATGAAATTCAGTCCGTATGAATAATAGTCTTTCTGATTTAACATCCTCAAGTGCCCAGATCTCGAAAGTTAATATTGAAAGTACAAGATCTGTAACGGAAAGGACGCCCCTAATGGATGGACATATTGGAGAATCTAGCTTAAGGCATACGAGCACCGAACGTCCCGATCGCTTAGAACGCAGTTCAAAGAAGAAACGTGAACGTGGTCCTCATGAAGGAAACTACGGGGTAAATATTTCAGTATGAAGTTTTTATCAACTCATATTCACTTAATACAACTTAAAAAGTCTCTGGGAGATGTGCCACCGTTAGCAACTGGAGAACAAAGACAAAGAAGTGTTCGCGGAGCCAGAGGTGGTAATAATCCGTCAGGGTCGGGGGGTAACCCTAATGAAATGCCAGAGGAAGAAGAAGATGAAGGATTGAAGTATGGAGCTCAGCATGTCATCAAACTATTTGTTCCTGTCTCATTTTGTATGCTCGTCGTGGTTGCAACAATAAACGCAGTCAGTTTCTATTCCTCCACAGATGTCTATTTGTAAAAAATTCATTTTTTTTAGCTCTTTGGAAATGTTCTTTAATTATTTTTTCAATCACAGATTGTATACTCCCTTTCATGAGTCTTCCCCAGACCCGGGTACAAAGTTTTGGAACGCTATTGCTAATTCACTTATTCTCATGGTGGTGATTGTCGTTATGACGGTGTTATTGATTGTTTTGTACAAGAATCGTTGCTACAAAATTATTCATGGATGGTTGATATTGTCCAGTCTTATGCTTCTTTTCATTTTCAGTTATCTCTATTTGGAGTAAGTTGTTTATACATAACTATCTGTAACAACATGAAAATAATATTTACTTTAAAGGGAACTCTTGCGAGCTTATAACATTCCTATGGATTATCCAACTGCAATATTGATAATGTGGAATTTCGGTGTTGCTGGTATGATGTCCATACATTGGCAAGGACCATTGCGTTTGCAGCAAGCTTATCTGATTTTTGTAGCTGCTCTTATGGCTTTGGTTTTCATTAAGTATTTGCCAGAATGGACTGCTTGGTCTGTTTTAGCTGCAATTTCAATCTGGGGTAAGTATTACAAAAGTAATCAACTGGTAATACAATGCTAAAACATGTAACTTCAGATTTGGTTGCGGTACTGACACCTAAAGGACCTCTAAGAATTCTCGTGGAAACTGCGCAAGAACGCAACGAACAAATTTTCCCAGCACTAATCTATTCGTGTAAGTACAAGAAATAAAACATTTGAATAATAGCGTTTTCATTGGCAACCCGAAGAACTTCAATACCTCTGAAAGCTTCTAGTTTTCAGAAATATTCTATCTTATTTTCAGAAGAAATGTTTTTGATTGGCAAATCGAACGAAGTTTGGTGTGCCCTTTAAATCTACTTAGTTTTTTCTTAGTTAGAAAGTATAATTTCGTGAACTAGGTATTAATTATTCTATTAAAAAGATTTAAAAGAATGTTAAGAGTGGCTTATGTAAGATTGCATATAAACTAACCACGGAGGAATACCAGAAGTCATTGTTTGTTAGCATAAGGTGTATAATAGTTAGCACGTTGAACTGTCATGCCGGAATCTAGGTTCGATCCCCAGCGAGTGCCAATTACAAATTGATGTTTTCCAGAGGTATTGCCTCTAGCGAGGAAGTGAGAATCTAATGTCGATTTCCTTTACACACTAGGGATTTCGATCCCGTGTCAATTTTTTTCTTTTGGTGTGCGTATTTCGTATACATGTAAATCCCTCTTCAAATACGGCTTCGAAGAATTTGATCTCTGTCAAACAAAATCGATTTTTTCTGTGAAGGAACGTAAAATCTGTCGAGAGATCGAAATCTTCACACAGAAATTGATTTCTCATGTGTAAGGAAATCGACGTAAGAAAATCTTTTTCATAAGTTCCTCCCATCTTAGCCCTCTAATTAATACATTTTTGTTTATTGTTAATGGCCATTTTGTGTAAGGATTGCGTATAAATGACAAATTTATTGTAAAAAAAGCTAAAAATATTAATAATTTTAGAAAAACGAATACAAACAATAATATGTCTGCGAGTAACTTTTATATCACTCTTATCATCAAAATATGGCGACTTCTTACTGTGAAGCTTCACAAACACAAATTTCACAACGAATTGGGTCTGTTTTTCTTTTATTGACATCCCGGATCGGACAGTTCTTTCGAATTGCCAATTGAAAAGGCCATACATTGTGAAATCAATGTCTAGATTAGATTCATGCCACTTATCACCACGTTTTTAAATAATTATATATATATGTATGCCCTTAAATGGGTTTTAGGTCAATATTCAATATTGATTTTCAATAATCAATAGAGCTGCCACATTTCGGATGTGTTTACACCCTTCTTAAGGCAACTGAATTGAGGTTTTGAAATATTAAAAGCTTATTCTTATCCTCCTTTTATATACTTTATTAAAATTCTTAAAAAAGACTTTATAACAAAAACTATAGGCATATCCTTTCTATATGTTTGTATTTGTTTAAAAATGTTAAAAAAAAGAGGTTTAAAACAAAGATCAATCATTCAATTTGAATTTCAAAAATTCAAATTCAAAAGAGAATCTCTGTTCTTAACAGTACGTCCGAAATTGTGCTCAAGGGTACTCGAGAGATACAAATGTTTCAATTAGACAACGGCCGCTTAACATTTTTATAGCTCTCTATTAAATTCTGTCCAAGAGACTCAAGTGGTTTTTGGAGCACCTGTCCATATAAGGGAATTGTGCTCGAGTTTCATAAGAATAAAAGCTTTATATATAACAGCCAGATCAGAAGGGGTAAAACACTTTTTGCATCGGCGGAGAAAACCTAAACACTTAGCAGCGTTTTTGGCGATTACAAATATGTGATCACTCCACAAAAGATGGTCTCTGATGGCCAGAATGTGTCTTTCAAAGACGCACTTTGCCTAGACAGATTAACTTTTACCAACAGTAAAAACTTAAGAGAGAAGTAGTACAGATCTGTTATCACCCATCCTACCGTGCCAAACTACGTCTTTCAAAGACAATTGTTTTGATTCCTCAATCAAAATCTAATTCCAGCAGTAAACTCAAATTACGGAAAAAGATTAATTAACGAGCGACCGAACGATTGAGCGACGTCGCGTCGCTCTGTCGCTTAAACCATTCACAAGTCGCTTAGGGTTTATGTGGCCATACAATTTAATTAGTTTTAACTTTTTTGCATCGCTCTGTCGCTTAAACCATTCACAAGTCGCTCAGGGTTTATGTGGCCACCTCCATACAATTTAATGTGTTTTAATTTTTTTGCGTCTCTCAGTGCGTGGCCGAAGCCTTAGAAAGAGATAAAAGGTAGTATTATGAAATAATTACTCAATGACTTAACAGCCATTGCAAATAACTGAAAAAACAATGAATTCGAAAATAATAAAATAAATTTTAAAGTAGTATGTATTCCGTTTTTATATTTATATTTACTTTCCTTTCAGCAACAATCCTATACTCTTACATGGGAACATTTGATCCTAATGATGGTTTAAATACAAGACCCAATGCAATCGCTGTCAGTAGCAGAAATGAATCAGCTGGTTCTTCAGTAAGACGGTCAGGTAATACGAGTAGTGAACAAGCAACAACAAGTCCTGAAGGTACGCCTCTAGTGACTTTTAGTTCACGCGCAAATGGTACTACTCATTTAAACTCTAACTAATTATTAACTTTATTTATAATTTAAAAAAATATTCTTTTTCACTTATCAGACATTTTCGACTGAAAGTCTGAATGGAAATAATCTCTTTGAATAGAGTATTTATTGACTGACTCTTGTAATGTTAAAAACATTAATTAAAAATTTTCTATAGTTTAACACAAAAACTAATTATAATGTTGTTATTGATTTAAAAAAGTTTAAGTTTGTTTTTAAAATAAATTTGATTATTTATTAGATGCGGATGTTGGCTTCACCCAGGAATGGTCCACAAATATAGATCAGAGAATAGCTAGGCGACAAATCGAAGTGCAAGCCAGCAATGGTGGCAGTTCAAGTCGATCCACTGAGTACCGCACAGTGACTCATCCAACCACAGTCCCGTGTGAGAATGGAGAATTAATAGAAGAACGTAAGTAACATGAAATCAGAGATGTTTTTATCGCTAAAATGTATATTCTCCGTCTACAGGTGGTATAAAACTCGGACTAGGTGACTTCATTTTCTACTCTGTTCTTGTTGGAAAAGCATCCAGCTACGGCGATTGGACAACAACTATTGCTTGTTTTGTTGCAATTTTAATTGGACTGTGCTTGACATTATTGCTCTTGGCTATATGGCGGAAGGCTTTGCCTGCTCTTCCGATTTCCATCACTTTTGGTCTAATATTCTGCTTCGCAACAAGTGCCGTTGTTAAACCTTTCATGGAGTCACTGGCTGCTGAGCAAGTTTTTATTTAATAGATGGTTTAGTATTATAATTTTCCCCGAGAAACTAATTACTAAAAAATATGTGTGTTAAAGTTATCTTTTGTGTTAAATATTTGACCAAAAACTGCAATGAACGGGAATAGCCATAGAATAGATATCAAAAGTCGCCTCTGTATGAACTATATACATACATACATAAAGCAATTTATTCCCTCGATACCGAAAAGCGCATACACTAATGTGTAAAATATTTTTTTTTATATCTAGAGCTTTAAAATTAACAAATTTAATAAAAAAGAAATATTAAAATGCCAACAAGTTTTGACAGTTTTGAATTTTGATTGGCGTATTAATTGTGCCTACCATTATTTAAATGCCAATCTTTTCAGATGTTATAACTAGGAAATATGAATTGTGTGTCGCAGTTGGAAAGGTATCTACGGAACACAACGTTGGTTATCATGAAATTCATTTTAATATTTATCTGTTTATTTTGCAAAACAAGTGGTTTATTAAATTTAACATTTTGTAAAAACGAAACAGAAGTTTCCACTGGTAAGTTTTTGCTTTGTTTGCCTAAAAATGCCCTTATGGTTAAATAATTATTATATTTTATGCATACAGGTCTAACAGAAACAATCAATGGATTGAAACCTTCGCAATTAGCAATATTCATAGATTCGACGTATGATTTTGATGAAATTGACGAATTTGTTTATTTAATTCATAGGCGTTATTACAAGTCTTTGATTTTCTATGATATTGAGCAATATTTTCAATTCATTGAAAATAATATTCGTAGTTCGATTGAGAGTTTTAGTTTGATATTTGGAAAGCCATTCGATTTGTCAAAAACAATTCATAGGCGAAAACTTGCCCATCGACTCAATTTGTTTATTTTCTATTGGGGAGCAAAACGTGCTCCAAAGGATTCTGAAGTACAATTTGAGGAACCAATGCGAGCTGTTGTAATTACACGGCCGAGGAAAAAAGCGTAAGTATACAAAATCATAACTATGTAGGAAGTACCCATTTCAAAATAGTACAGTTATTGTGGGTGATTAATTTTTTTTATAATTCACACAATACAAGGGTATGTTAAACACAGCACGGACGATGGGGAAAGTAGGGGGTGGGGGGGATAGAAAGGATGTGTCGATGAATATTGGTTTTGAATGTTTGCAAATTGAAATAGCAAGGGAAAACCGTGCTGGGTAAGTTATTCCATAATTGTGTTGTGCGACTAAAAAACTAATCTCTATATTTGATGGTACGGCCAAAATTAGGCTCAAACGTGAACTTATGACTTATGAATGAGCATTCCTTTATCACGGTTGAAGTGATAAAGGGAGGAATGCAACTGGCTACTTCGATTAAGTATTGCTTGTAAAAGCAGCTATAAAACAAGGAAATACATGAAACATTCCGACGGTGTTCAAGAGATGGGAATGAATCCATGATAGCTCTGTTTCCCATCAGTTTTAACGCTCTGTTCCGAATTCTATCCAATAAGAGGAGAGAAGTCTGTGCTGCGCCTGCCCAAAAATGTGAGTTATACTCTAGTTTTGGACGTATAAACGCCTTATAAATGGTACCCAGATTAGAAGGGGTGGAAAATTTCTAACATCGATATAGAAATCCTAAGCATTTAGAAGCATTTTTGGCGGCCTCTGGAATGTGGGCATTACAACGAAGATTGTCGTTGACATACATACCGAGTACTGAGAGCTTTTCGATTTCTTCGATGCAAGTGCCATTCAAGGACAATGGCATACGGGGGACATTTTGCTTCAACGACAATAGACAGCATTGTGTTCTCGAAGTATCAAACTCCATACGGTTTTTCATACCCCATTAAACAATGCTGAAAAGCTCAGAGTTTAATGTGCTTATCATACGATACCGTTGCAATTCCACTTTAGAAGGAGATGAACGTGAATTTGGGAACTACTAAAAACAGAAAGAAACAGAAATGCAAATGAATTTTTCTTTTCTCAAATTTTCAGCTTGTTATTGAGATTTTCTGAAAATAAGTATTAGTGGTCGTAATAATTTCACCAGTCACAGTTAGATACGAATAGTTGAAATTCTATTCAAGAAACGTTTCATTTCCACATAAGAAATCAAAAGAATTTCAATGATACTAAAACCAAGACCATACGAGATATATATATATATTTATTTATTTATTATCTACTATATATCTATAAATCAACAGATTGGAAATTACAAGTTCTTAAATCCTAGAATTATATTTCTGGGTTAAATAAGCCAGCAACAAGTACTTAAAAATTGTTCTTTTTAAACTTACATCTAGGTTGTAATATGATTCATTAAAAAATCTACAACAAAGGCTCACGTAATCCATAACAAGTTCTAAGCGCAACCTCAAATAGTCAATTTTCGCAGTCAACAAAACTACCAAGAATATCTCGAACAAAAGTTAACAACAAACATTAAGACCTATAAGAATTAACATTATCGAAGAATTTTCTTAAAAAGCGCAAAAAGGTCCTTTGAACACTTTCAATCCCATTTATATCACATTGTGTTAATGGATTCCATACAATACAAGCATATTCCAAGGAAGGCCTAACAATACTAAAAAAAGCGATTTCAGAGTATAAGGATCTTTGAACTCCGCTGAGTTTCTTTTAAAAACCACAACATTGGATTAGCTTTAGAAATAACTGAGTTGACATGAAGTTTCTCATCTATTTAACACCAAGATCCTTAAAACCATGAACAATTTTTAGTGCAACATTTTCCAAAGAATATGATGAAACTACATGATATAAGGATCTGTTATAAGACCTAGAAGCACATTTATCAATATTTAATTTAAGATCATCTTAGGTCCACCATTTACAAAATGCATCCAGATCATTTTGAAAGAGCAAACAATCATTTATACATGAAATAACAGCAAAAAACTGTATGTCATCAACGAATAAAAGGCATTTACAAAACTTAAGTACCTACGTCAACTTATGTCGTTTTTATTTGGCAATCCGGAATCTCTATCCGATCCGGAATCCCAATTGAACACTTTTGTTTGCCTCTGATGATTCTGAAGTTTTGTTTGATTGTATATGTGAAACATCAAATGCGTACAATAATCAAGTCAAGAAAAATATTTGTTGAAAGCAGGGTTGGCCGAATTGTCACTTTTTAGAAATAACTACATTTGTTACGTCTGCTACGTATTTTATGTAGTTAATGTATTTAAATGTAGTTAATTGTAGTTAATGTAACAGCAATGCGTCAATTAACTGTCAGTCGTGCATTTGAAATTTTAATTTTTAAATTAAACGTTCAGTTATTCCTACAATTCTTCATCCTTATGGTAAATAAAACTTTTTTTTACAAACCTTCATTAGATCATAAAAGTGCAAAATTGTTTTTTTTCCCTTATTATATTTATTTTTTATGAATTAACTACATACATATGTAGCAGACGTAACAAATTTTAGTAAATTAGACATGTAGTTTCTTCAATAAACTACGCGTAGTTAAATACTACGTTTATATGCAGTATCGAAAGATCGAGTTGGATTAGGGTCGGATTTTCGAACCACATTTCTACTCGACACCGCTGAGCGATTGGGATCGAGTCGAACGAAGCTCATTTCAACTCAATACAGGTATATAAAGGTTCGAAGCGAGCTTCAAGCTCACTTTAACACCTCATATATACGTAGTAAATCATGTAGAAAATGTAGTGTAGTTAATTCGGCCAACCCTGGTTCGCACTATTTAGATACCAAAAATCACAGCTGTTGAGGTTGACGTTTAAGTATATGAATGTGTGAGTGCTTCTGGTTTTGCTTCTGATTTCAAATCCAGAAGCAAATTTCTCTTCTTTTCAGAATCAGAACTGTCATTGGGCGCATTCACTAACCTAGTCACTACGTAGTCAACTCGTTCTGATTGGCTAAAGACAACTAAAAATTTAGTTGAAATTTCCCCTCAAACGTAGTGTAAAAATTTCTGCTTCAAAGCTAGTTGACATTTCACAATCAGCTGCTCGTTGAAAATACAATTTTAATTTTTGATGGAAGATATTTTCGAAGTGAAATTATTAAACAAATTAATATTATATCTTATATTTGATGTTATTTAATTTAAACTGTAAAAAAAAGTTTATTTAAAGTTCTCAAAACACAATTTTTCTTATTTTATATGTCTACATCTGTCATTAATATGACAGTTTGAATTGACTAGCTTTGTAGTGCAATTTCGCATTCACAAAGCTAGTTGACTTTTTGACTACGTAGTGACTAGGTTAGTGAATGCGCCCATTTTTTCCCAATTGAACACTTTCAGAAGAGTCCGGAAGGCTTCCGGATTGCCAAATAAAAACGACATTAGACACGTCATTTACATGTAACTGAAAGATAGGAGAACCTAGATGGCTTCCTTCAGTAACACCCGAGGTAACGTGGATTTCTTTAGAACATAGGTCTTCCAGAACGACATATACATGCATACATATGAATGAGCCGTTAGATTTGTTAAGCAAATACATTTATACGAGTACAAAAATTTTTTATTGTTGAAGCGGGTTTTAAAAAAATAATAAATATATTTTTTTTGAAAAAAAAAAAATAACAACATTTTAATTACTATGTAAATTCATATTTAATTTAAAAAAAAATCATTGAAACGTTTTAAAATGTGTAGAATTTAAAAAAAAAGTTTTTTTTTTTTTAAATTCAAAAAAATATTTTTTGAAAGTTTCCATGTGCAATATATTGTAAGTTTTTTCAGAAGCTTATGTATATCACATTTAATTTAAACCATTATTAGCAAAATGATTCTATGGTAGGAAATTTCTTAAACTTCTAGATTTTAAAAATAAATTTGAAAAAAAAATGTCGAAAGATCTATGGGTGTTCTGCAAATGTTTAATTGATTTTTATTGTTACGCTCATTAAAAGAAATAGTAAAATGTTTCAAAGTCAGAAATTAGGGTGGGTAAGAAAAAAATCAAAAGGCTTAGAAATTGGGTATCTGAAGACCCCAACAAGATATAAACTTTATTTAAACGCAATTAAAAATGGTTATTAAAAAAATAAAGTCCTTAACGAAGTGTTTACCCTTCGTACTTATACAGCAATTTTCGTTAACATCGGTCCCCGAAAAATGATGAGATAGACCCATACTGTAAAAGGATTTTGTTCTTAGAATATATACCGAAATTTCCTTGACTCTTTGTACACGCAGCGTACACGAAAAAATATCGCTTAGAAAAAAATTGTACTTATTTGTTGGCACAATATGAACTCTCCTTCTTTTGTGACTGTGGAAGAGTGATTTGTTCATTAAAATATTCGGGTGCTTCCATCTGCATTAAATTAAATAAAAATACAGCGCTTAAGATACGAGTAGTCTGAAATGAGACATTCATGCTGATTGTATAATTCATAAAATTGTACCTCCCATGAGTTTGGGATTTCTCACATTTATTTAAAGACAAGTTACGTACCAAATGACTGTATTTTTTTCGGTTAAAAACACTTATGGTTAACATAATCTATAGTCGTAAATATGGCAAAATGTATTTGGCCATTGGCTTTTCCGTAATGGGAGACATGATGGAACCCTCAAAACTAAATTGGTAAAACAAACACCCCTATTACGATTGTCAATTATCAAATTGATAGTTGATAAACCTTGAAAATTGGGTTACAAAACTCAATTTATTAAAAAACTAATCAATTTTTCTTTTAAATTTTTCAATTTGCTCGTATTTCGCAATGGTCTGAATCATTCTCAATGATCAAAACTTTAATCAGTTGGGTTTTTAAACATTGAATTAAAAATTTATCAACTATCAAATTGATAGTTGACAATTATAATAGGGGTGAAATGTTCAAGCCAAATGTTCTTGATTAGAATTGGCAATTGCAACATAAGTTTTACATATACATACATACATATATGTACAAACATACATACATATGTGTTTTATGTTTTTACACTCAAGTTTTCGGATTTACTATAACCAAGATACACCCACGGAATCAGGAACGTTGAAACTTGTCAATTGGTTTGATGCTGAAAGTCTTGGATTATATCATACTCCATTATTGCCATCATCCGCTAAGGTTTATTCGAATTTAGCTGGAAGAGTGCTGCGCGTTCCAGTTTTTCATGTTAGTAAAACACATAATTTTTTAGCTACCCTACCCATATATCGGAAACTCTTTTTATTTTAGTCTCCACCTTGGTTTTGGGTAAATTACGAAAACGATACTATAAATTATTCATTTGATAACTGGGAATACGATACCGATTTAAATTTGGAAACATCTGACTTCAAAGAAGTCAATGTGACGGGCGGAAGGGATCATCGCCTGCTAACCTTATTGGCAACCAGTTTGAATTTCAATTTTGTTTATATCGATACTCCTGGAAGAACTCAAGGTTCCTTAAGTTCAGACGATGAAAGCAATACATCGTTTACTGGTGGCATAGGATTATTACAGGAACGGGTATCGAAATTGAAATAATATTTTATTATGTATTTAAAATATTTTCGATTATTTTTTTGTTTCAGAAAGCTCATTTGCTTCTTGGTGATGTAAGTCTTAGTTGGGAACGAAGACGAGCGGTGGAATTTTCATTTTTCACTTTATCTGACTCTGGAGCTTTTGTCACCCATGCCCCACGCCGACTAAACGAGGCCTTGGCGGTCTTGAGACCTTTCAAAAAGGATGTGTGGCCTTTTCTTATGTTAACTCTTATTCTATCAGGACCAATGTTGTATCTGATCATTGCGATTCCGCACAAGTTGTCATTTCAGAACAACAAAATTGGTAAAATGGTTTTTTATGCCGATTATTTAAATGAGATTACCCCTGCAAGCACATCTGTAAAAATAAAGGATGATAAAATATATCAGGAGCAAAGTGAACAAATGCCAAAGAATATGTTGGACCGATGCATATGGTTTACAGTACAATTGTTTTTGAAACAATGTAAGTGCCTAACTCACTTCCTCAATTTATTAATTCTAAATCACTTTAAATATAATGGAGGGTGAACAAATGGTGCTAACATTTTTGGTTTTGTCAAAAATGTTTTTTTTTCTATTTATTTGAAGCATGTTCGGAGCCTTACAACGGTTATAGAGCCAAATTTCTTATGATTGTATTCTGGATTTCCGCTACGTATGTCCTTGCCGATGTTTATTCCGCGCAACTTACTTCCCAGTTTGCAAGACCAGCTCACGAACAGCCGATAAACAATTTACAAAAACTACACAGGGCTATACTGCGTGATGGTTATCGACTCTATGTGGAAAAAGACAGTTCATCGCTCGAGATGCTTCAGGTTTTAATGCTTTATTACAGTTGTTTCTCTAATCATTTTGGAAATTATGTATGTATTTGGAAACAGAATGGAACTGAAATATTTCGAAATTTATACGCTCTCATGAAACAGCAGGTGGATTACGAAGGCTATTTGATCGATTCAGTTGAATCTGGAATTAAACTCATTGCCGATGGTTTGGAGAACAAAGTTGTGATGGGAGGACGAGAGACTCTCTACTTTAACATGAAGCAATTCGGTATTGTAGACAAAAATAATACTTTTTGGTGTGAAAGATAAATTGACGAAGGTCATGTCAGAAGATATTTTGTTGGTCAAATTTAATATAATGGAAGAACAAATACACAAATTATCCCCACATCTCGCTGGATTTTCTCTGCATTAATGGCGTTTCATATGTGTAGATATATAAATTTACAATTTTTCTTCGGATAATGCTTCTCCATGAACTAGGAAACCAAAAGAGGTGCGTGCTTCTATCATCTATGTTGGCTGCGCAATCAACATTTGCGAATCCTACCATATCATGATTATTTTTTTTTTTTGAAATTGAATCGTCATTAATGAGTTTTTACGTAGTTGTTTTAAAGCGAAACGGTATTGTGGTCCTAATTTAGAATTAAAAAAAGAGTGGAAGTATTCAAAGTGAAACTTATATCCGGTCGAGTACATTGGGATAGATATATGTACATATGAGGATTCTTGATGTATCTTCACCTTTGTATTTATTTTTCCAACTAAAATAAAATGTAATTGAATTTTTTTAATAATAATTACTATAATTCCAAAACCAAATTCTGGTATACAATTATAATTGTGGTATAAAATGAAAGTGATATTTAATTTTAATATATTAAATACACAAAAATAGTATGCATATGTACATAGTAAAATAGTATGATTGAATCACGAGAGAAGTTTCATCGATTCCAGATGACCTATTAACATTGGTCGAATTGAGTAAAAAATTGAAAGTGCCGCTGCTTAGTATCTTAATATTAATAACAGATATTTTTTGGTAATCTTTCACACTTGAAAGTGAGTTTTGAATTACAGTTTAATTGTTAATACTTTTTTTAATATAGGATTTAAAACGTTTCAACTAAGCCAAAAATTATATACTCGGTACTCAGCAGTCGCTGTTCAACTTGGTTGTCCGTTCCTTGATAGTCTTAACGAAGTGTAATAAAACTAAATTCTTCATTTTGAAAGAAGAATTTTTGTTTATTTTTCAATTACTTCTTCGTTTAACTATTTTAATTGATTTCCAGATTAATAAGACTATTCGAAGGTGGAATTCTTGACAAAATGACTAATGCCGAATATGAAGCTCTTTCTCGATTGGTTGATGTGAATGGATTGATGAGTAAATTCGAAAAACAAGATGGTTCAAATAGCAACGCCGCTGCGGCTGACAGTAACAAAGAAAATAAAAAGTCTAAAAACCAGAGCTCTGACTATATTATACAGCCAATTAATCTACGAATGCTGCAGGGAGCTTTTATAGCAATTGTTTTTGGATGGGGACTGGCTGGTGCGAATGATTTCGAGTTATTTATATGTACAAATATTAATAGTGAATTTTTTTCAGGTGGAATATTGCTCTTTGAAATTTTTTTCGGAAGAAAATATTTTCTTATATTGAAACGATTAAAAGGATGTTTGGAACGACGATTTGAGAAGTTTAAATTAATTTGTAAATATAACTGGAAAAGATATTTTGTTAATTTAATGCGTTTTCTATATAATCGAAAGAATTGAGTTCACAATTTTTATTTTTAATATAAAGTGAAATACAATAGAATAAACGTTAATGGATAGTTAAATTTTCTTTGCTTTCAAGGAACTACATATGACATACCAGTAAAAAAAAACATCGATGATAGCAACTGTTTAACATAACATTTGAAATTTCAATTTCGTCTTTTCTTTAGATACAAAACAATAATAGAGCAACCATATTTAGAAAATTAGGTAGTTATTAAAATAACTCTAAATTTATTTATTTATTTATTTTATTTAAACAAACTTAGTATGACATAATGCTTCAAGATTTAATATCTTATAATAAAGCATAAAAAGATAAATTTACAAAAAAAAAAAATGTTTTACAGTATTGTAATTCAAATTGAAAGAGTGAGAAAAAATTATTTTATTTAAGAAATTAAAAATTAAAAAAAAATTAAAAATAAATGCATTAATAAACTAACTATATTATTTAATTCAAAATAGTATTTCGCAATCAATTCAGCAATAAAAAGAAAAAGGAATAATAGATATTAATTGGCTTCAACTGTTGTGGGAAAAATGTGCAAGTAATCCTCTCTGCAACTCAGTGGGTGTTCGTGACCTCTGCAACTCAACCGGAAGAGTATTCCACAGTTTAATTGCTGCCACGAAAAATGATCGCTCAGCAATGGTGTGCGTGAACCTAGGCAATATAACTGAAAATAGTCGTTAAGACAAATTCCAAAGATAGTTGACTTAAGGTGTGAAACACTGGTCTGTCTTGGAATATTGTAAATGAAGCGTAAACAGTCATTAGGTTTGTTCGTTGAACTTTACCCAGGGTTGACCCAGGTTCTCTTGACAACCCTCAGAGTTGTCAACAAAAACTGGGGTTTTCGGTTTTCAAAAAACACCCAAGGGCTGTCAACTGTTTTCTTGACAACTAAAAGCAGGACAAAATAATTTTGTGATCTGATAAAACTTTAAATTTGTTATAAATTAGTTTTAAAAATTAACGAAAACAATTTTGCGTTATTGCTGAATGTTTCATTTGATGAGTACACCAAACATTCAATTGCAAACACAAGCAATAACATGCAACATGCGAGTCGGTAAAGGACAACAAACGAAATACATATGAAATCTCATATGACTTTTGACAGTTTATTCTTTACCTGAACTCGCCCCAGCAAAATACCTAGGTCTACTTCATGGCGAGTTCAGGGCGACCCCAGGTCTCAAAAAACACAGAATTTGCAAACCAGGGTGACTTCAGGTTTTTCAAAAAACGATTTAGGGCGACCCCAGGGTTACTTCAGGGCTCAACGAACAAACCTATTGAATGCTACGTTTATTTTGCGTTTACAGTCGTAGTCCAAGGTTGGATATACGGAACAGTTGTGTAAGAAAAATGGTATAATGAGGCTTTTAACTAAACGCAATTTCATGTTTGGGAGAAGGAGACTGGCAGATGCCCTCAAACTTCTCAGTCCAGAATATATTCTTCCGATTGTAATCGAAATAGCATAAAGAATTCCACTTCACGTTGATCTCGCAGTAGACAGGCTGAACATTAGTTTGGTCGCCTGGCTCTGCCCCGCAACATAGTTATTGGAATAGCTATTGTTTTTTGGATACATACACCCACACACGCACGCGTAATGCCCGTGACACACATCTAGTATACACACCATTATTCATGTATTACACTTTGAAAAAATCTTGAACAAAACACTTGCTGTTTTCAAATATTTAAATAATATAAATTTATTGTTCGATCTAAAAATACCATTATAAACCAACTAGAAAATACGAAAGATCCTAAGATTTTAAGCTATTGCCCGTTTTAAGAAGATGTCCTGAAAGACATATAAAATACTTGAATGAAATGAAAACTAAAATATCTCTAAATTGTAGTTCACCTTAATTCCAGGTATATTTTGTGTCAGTTGTAATCCTAAGCTGCGAAGCAATACCACTGGACTGAATGTAGTTGAATACAGTCTTTGCAGACCATGAACACCAATCATTAGGGGCACATTTTTGATGAGACTGTTTTGTTCGTATTGCACCAAATGGTGCTTGTCCCCAATTTCAGCTCCTGCATATACTGCATCAGAAAGAACTTTAATTAAATTTGTCACATCGCTAAATCCTAAATTGACTCCTTGGCCAGCTAGAGGGTGAATTCTATGTGCGGCGTCTCTGTATGGAGTTGAAAAAAGATTTAAAATTATTGTTCCAAATTTTCATCAACACAACAACAAACCCAATGAGAGCAACACCAGTGGATACATAAGAGGAAGCGTGAAGAAAACCCAGAGGAAAACATGCACGAGAGCCATCAACAACGTTCTTGACTTTAGGTGGATACTGCCGGTTGGATAAATTGTCTCTACCCATAATAGAATTCAGTGCTTCTAGTGCATTTGTGACAACGTTACTTTTTGGAAAGTCCTTCCACTTTACCGATTAGGAAGAAATAAGAAAGGTCAAACAAAGTATCTTAAATATTATGTATAATGTACTTACAAATGCCTCGTTAACTGCATCAACAAATTCATTTGGAGCCATTGATGCAAGCTTTTTTGCCTCGTTCGGTGTAGTGCTCCATACTAATGAACTCATCGTGTCGTTCAATGGTAGATAAGCAATTGGTCCTGTCGGAATGAATCTTTGCCAAGCAACCGAATTATCTCCTGGCTATGTAGATAACTCTTTTGTAAATTAATTATTTAATAATTGCTTATTTGAAAAAATTACATCGACTAATTCCAGAGTCGCTACAAGTCCCATACGATCGTAGTTTAATGAAAAGACGTCAACACCCATCTGTTTCCGAACAATTGAGTTGGCACCATCCGCACCAATCTGTATAAAATTTTGAAATAAGTTTATGAATAATCTATCAATTTGGTGTTAGTTTAGATTTTATTCAGACTTGTTTTTTGTGGAAAGAAGAATACATAGCAGATACTTTGAAACAACCTTGCTTCTGGTAAAGTTTTTGGAAGGGTGTGGCCTCCTGCTCACAATTAAAACGACATTTATACAAAACTTTTAATTTCTATGATGATAGTAGTTCCTGTATAATTGAGAGCAAAAATTACGGCTAAGTTAAATATTTTTTCGGGGACCTTAGAGCTCATATATGTAATTATATGAATGAGTTCTCAGTGAGAAAAAATAAAGTGTTAACGGAAGTTTCTGCTATAAGTAAGTTAACATGGGCACCAAAATAAGCCTTTTCTCAAATCCCCGATAAGTGGTGCCAACATTGGAGATAGACCTTTAAATAAAAAAAGCTTAAAAAAAAACTATAATAAAATATATTTATATCTATTACTCGGGTCGTCAATACAGTGTACACTGCCATATTTCCAGTGTTTTTTAAAAAATTCAAGTTAACTGATTTCGGAAGCATTGGTGACACCACTTACATTTTAAAGCATAATATTCAGTTTTAACCATTAGAAAAATTAGCCTACCATTAATTAAAAAACTCCCTTTACCGGTAGGTTCTGGAAACAATTACTTATTTTTTCCAGCTCAGCGGAATTATTTGCAAGCACTCAAGTTCTTGTTGCTATTGGAAACGGAATTGTTATAAGAATTAATTCGTTATTTCAATAACAGTTATTGATCAACTATGGGTTATTCTCACTCAAAACAATGGGGCCTATGTGAATAAAATTTCCCTGGGAATTGTTTCCAACTTTCAAAATTGTCGAAAGTTTCCCTTGGAATTAAGCTTCATAGTGACTTTGGATTCCATTTAAAAAGGCCAGTCGCCAGCTAACAATGAACAGTACAGAAGTATTGACCTATCCAATTTTCGAAGATGGGGAAAATTCCGAGGGAAATTTTGTTCACGATAGCCCCCAATGAGTCCAGAAGAAAGAGGCTAAGTCAAAGAGGTAAATTGCTGAAAAACTTGTATGAAGCCACGGCGTTATTAACAGTTTTTTGAAGAACATCTCTGGCTACTATTTTTCTATTATTTCGAATATTTTAATGAAATATCCACGTTTTTTTGTGTTTCTAATTGTGTGGCTAGTTGAAATTTGGGTTAAATAAATGTTTATTTTGTCTTATGTTATTGTCACGCTTATATTTTTTATAAAATATATGAAAGTGTACTATAGGCCATCGGTTATTAATAGAACCACAAACCCACCAATATTGTATACTAAAATTATGACGCTCTTCACTCGCACAACAATTTGGTGCAAGCTGCAACTGAATAGTAAATGTGCGCGCCCATCCCCATACATATCACACCGATCAATGACCCCGACACCAAAAATCTTTTAATTTTACTAGCACGGTGGCTGACACCGGTGCGCACACCACACATTTCCGTACACCGACACCGTATCGGCCACTTTAAACTTCCAGCTTTGCGATTATTATAGTACAAAAAATGTTGTTCCCTTTTTCAGGTAAATTTACAAGTGGAGGAGAATAAATAACAGATCGTTAAAAAAAACATTTTTTCACACATTTTCCAAAAATCGTGTACATTACAGGCCAAAAGTTAAAGTCCCACTCTCATTTTTCAAAAGAAAACTGAATTCTATCATCGAAAAAATATTTTTAATAAGAAAAATAAATACCTACATCGAATTTATGAGGAATAAAACCATATCATTTAGTTCTTAACACATTCATTTAAAAAAAGCATAAAATTGCTTAAACCAATTTTTCGTCCAAAAAGCCTCCTTTCCATTCGAGAAATTTTAAATATTATTGGCATTCTAACCAGAAGTTTTTGAATTGTTTCATATGGTATATTGTTCCAGAAATCCTGTAATGTATTCCACAAGGCAGATTGTGGCATTGATCCCGGACCCTTCTATACAGCTGTTCCCACAATAAATATAGCCTCCTTATTCATAACTCGAGGCAAATTTCCCACTCCACTTGCAGTGAAACATCCTCAGACATTAAAGGACCGCCTTTCATGCTTTTTTGTCCACTCTAACCGTTTAACTTGTTTTTTGGTCGAAGGAAGAGTTTTCGAAGAGCAACTCGTCGAAATAGTCCAGCATTTTTTAGCCTCCGTTTAACGGTTTACTCCTCAAATAAATACTTAAGCTGGGCCCTTATATACAAAATTTGACACCCAGGTCTACAATTTTTCGTTTTTGTAAACCTTTGTATGTACGGAATCATAACAAAGTTCTGACTCAATAACCAAAAGTCATACAAATTTATAGTTATGAAAATTCCAAATACTTTTGAATAATAGATGAAATCGGTTTATATATATTTATAAAGAAAACGCCCAATTTTAAAAACATTTGGGTTAAACATCCAACTTTTACTAACTTAATCTGTTACGTATTATATCTGAACAGGTTAAAAACCCAGTCTTTAATTCATAAAAACAACCTGGCTTGAATAAAGTTCGTTGACTACGTTGGACTCAAACATTTGGCCTTACATACATATTGCTTCAGGACACCTTCAACTGGTAGAGGCATTCACACCGCAAAGGGTAATCATAATCCCTTGAGCGCGTGTAGATTATAAAAAAAAAAAAAAAAAAAACAATTTGCTGAAATCTGGTCCTGAGACTCCCTGACGGATCTACCAAACGTCAATTACCTGGGAGTGCACTTCAACGAGTTGCTAAGGTTTAACCTGCACTCAAGAAATGTTCTGAAAAAGGCCAGCTGGGCCTTCAGCCGCTTGCACCCATTGCTGAAAAGAAGATCAGGTTTCAGCCAACCGACAAAGATATTAATCTACAAGCAGCTCCTGCGACCAGTGATCAGCTATTCCTTCCCAGTCTGGTTTTCCATCTCGAAGACGTTTTTTATTAATTTTTATTATTAAATTTCTAATAAGAATTTGTTTGTATTATTAGATCTATACATTTACAATTTAAAGTTTAATTATTGCATGATGATTTATATAATACGCCTATTAAGAACGTTTATTATGTATGGTACTTATTTATTTCCAAAACGAGCGTCCATTAAACAAATCCTCGGAGCATATGCATCTCAATTTTATCCTTCATCTCAAAGCGGAATACACGAAATAAATAAATATTTGAATCGCAATTTCCTTCGTTATTTATTTTTTTTAAATTGATTTATTCCAAAAAGGTAATACATTCTTAGCTTTATAAGGTCAAGTACTTATATATATTCCGTCATAAAATGGTAATTATATAAACAAAAACAAAGACACGACATTTCAAAAATCATGTGTAGGCAGGTGATTTCTAATAAAATTTAAATATTTCCGTATCCGTGGAAATTATGAGCTATGTAGGTCAAATACGACGGAATTCCCGAAATTCATTGATGATTTTTTCAAAAGAACTGAAGATTCGCTAAGTGCATGCATTCAGATACGAGAGATTCAGACAAGTAAACAAAAAAAGTATTTTTACAAAATAAAAAAGATGTTTATGTTTGTAGTATATACTTACATAATATTCATACATACATACATATGTATCCACTTAGATCTTTGTTTACATTTATCGATGGCCGAGTCGGAGAGCGTCAAGTCAAGGAAGCCGGACAACATGACAAATAATGAATATTGAAAGTTGGAAAATATTAAAATTTGAGTGCTGAATATACACTCAATTAATATGTTCCAGAAAAACACCTTTGCAGACTTTCTATAGATCGTGAACGAAATCAGTTCAATTTCGCATTCGAACGCGAACGGATAAATAATTGTAAATTCTTTATAAATAGCAACATTCGTGGAATCTCAATAAAAAAAATAATGTTATACAAATTTAATTCGAAAACGAATGGATCTATTCTATAAAAATAGCATTTTATCAGTTTTTATGATTATTAATTTCAAAAATAACTTAGAATAAAAACGGTTTCGAATTATGTATTTAAAAAAAAAAAAAACCGATAACTCTTATATACGATTCCACAGGCTTTTATTGCCATACGTTGAGGGGCGGAGAGATTTATTATAGCAAGTTCAACTCTTGTTAGTTTTAATATATATTTAAGAGAGTAGAAAGATCATAAAAGTCCAATAATGAGTGTTTCATGAGCATCAAAGTCTTCTACATTCTTCCAAATTGTCTTCTATAGAAATTTAACAGCAGAGTTTAAATTCCAATGTGAGAAGTGTCAACGCGACAGGTATTTGTGTTTATTTAAAAGAAACAAAGAAACGTCTTTGGAGTGTTGAGAATTCGCAAAGAGTGCTACTTTTACTTGTTTACCAGATCGATTGATGGATTCAATTCATAGTGGATTCAGTTAGGATGGATTTGTCTTGATCCTAGGCTTTCGATGGATGTTTTCAAAAAGAATTTTATTCATTCAGTGGTTCTCGGAAAACAATACTTCTAATTTAGAATACCTTTTCTTAGACTGTGGAAACTATAACACTTAACAAAACATTTCAATATGTTTAGGGTAATGATGAAATGGTTCGACCCACTCTAGGATGATATAATGTTGATTACTCACTTGGATGATATTTCTCAAAACTAAATAATTATTTCCTTTTTTATCATCTACACAAATAAAAATCTGTTTGAATCAACACTTCGGTCTCGAGAAAGCAACGCCCAAATTCTTACCATTATTGCAACTTTTTAAAACATTTTGGGTCAGTAAACGTAACTTTCCGTACATGACCTTTTATTTCATTATATTTTTGTTTCCCTTTTTTGGTATAAAGGTACTTTTAATTTATATTATAATTGTAACTGTGCAGATAGCTTTTTCTTTAAATTCATCAACGAACAATTTTTAAGGTTTACACCTTTAATTCAAAGTCTAGGTCCGCAACTTTGTTTGTTGACTCGGTTATTGCAACGACCTCAGTTAAGGCAACTACTCGAATTTTTACATATTTTTGTTTGCATGTACATATTTTAACTTTTGAGGAAGTACATACACACATGCATATATACATATCACAAACAAAAATTAACGTAGATACAACAATCCGATAAAATAAAATGTTCTTAAATAATCAAAGCAAAAAAATAACACTGTTGTCATAATAACCTTAAGCATTTTCTTTCACACTTTAATTTTCGTTTTGTTGTCTTTGGAAAATCTAAGTACCTAAGCGAAACATTTAGAAATAGATCAAGATTCTGTTCAGGAGAGAAGGTGATAAATGCTTCTAACGAGGGAAAGCATTTAGATATTTATTAATATCAAAATACACAAATTCCCAACCGCATCGATGCTGTATTGTTTACATTTGACTTGTGGTTAGTTATTAGCGCAAATGTAAACATTTTATATTTAAGAGAAAAATAATACTTTCCGAACGGCAAAGACGCAAAATATAAATTTTTATTTGTGAAAAAGCACCTGGCAGAGAATTATATAGATTCATGAACCCAGGTTCTTTATTCTCCCGATTGAACGCTATTATTACCACTATTTTATAAATAGGAATTTTTAACAGTGAATGTTAAACAACAAGTGTTTCGGAAAGTTGTGCACATTAGTTTTCGAATTGGATTTAATGAAGTTCAATCTGTCCAACCAGACTATGGAGAATGTACGATTTTCAATAATAGTAAGTGTCCAAGTGTTGAAAAAATAATGAAATCATATTTGATCCCAAAGATATTGTAAGAATTTGATTATTTGTTCCCTTTAATTGTGTATAAATAATACGAACAACTTGAAAGCTTTACAAACACAGATTGTATTAATTAAATAAAAAACGGTGATTTTAAAGATTTTTACTTAAATTCAATGATAAAATTAATGTTTGTACAATTAATACCTTTTGGCAAGCGGTAAAAAGCTTACACCCCCTGTCTATGCTAATAAAAATGCTTTTAATGATTATTTTTCAACAATATCAATATAAGATAAAAAAAAGATGAATGTCATTGTATATTGAATAATATTCTTTATACTTTTAAAATAATTAGGAAAATGACTTGAATTGTAACTCAGAAAGAGAACTAGACGACTTCTTTGATAAACGAAGTATATCCAGCGAAAGTGATAGTGATATATTTAGTAATGAAACCGACATCATAAATCCCTGGAATCAACATAGCCATGTTATTTGGGATATCAAAGAGATTGAGGATACATTGAGTCGCCAATCATTGAATTCGAGCAACATTCAGGAGATGGTCAAGCGTGGAGAATTTTACGGTAAGGAGTTTCTTTCTTAAATTAACTTTATGAAAAATAAATAAATTATTGTATGTTTTAGAATTAGTTTCGGGTTCTTCCGATGTGAATCTAGCTCTAATCTATTCGGCCTTGTATGGTTTTGTAGAGAGCGTCCTCATTCTTCTTAATACGTTTTTTGCTGATCCAAATGCACAAGATTCTAAAGGTAGAACATCGTTGCACTTTGTTTGCGCTAATGGAAATTCACAAATTGCAAAAATTTTATTGGATCGTGATGCTGACCCTAACTGTTGGGATTTTAAAAAAGAAGTTACACCTTTACATTGTGCTGCAAGGTACGAGTATATTAAAAAACTGAATCGTTTTGACTGTTCTTATTTTTAGCGCTGGAAGCGTAGATTGCATTTTACTACTTCTTCGACGAAGAGCACAAATTAATATTGGAATAGAAAAACGATCAGCTCTTCACTTTGCTATCGACAAAAACGCAGTGGAATGCGTTGAAACGCTTTTGAAATATGGTGCCAATCCAAACACACCGCAGGTCTATACAGAAACTCCTTTGCATACGGCATGTGCGTTAGGGAACAAAAAATGTGTAGAGCTTTTGCTTGATCACGGAGCTGATGTTCGACCACAATTCGGTGAAGGCAAGCTAACAGCACTACACTTAGGTAAGCGATTGTATTTTTTTGTAAATATAATTCACTTTCAATTTATTTATAATTTAGCTGCCGAAAACGATTACGTAGAATGTGTGAGACTTTTGTTGGAAAATGGCGCTGATGTTAATTGCCGAAATGCAGGTTATCAAACACCACTTCATTTGGCTTGTCTTTCGCAATCGGTGGAAACTGTGGAAATGTTAATCAAATATGGTGCAAATGTAAATGCTCATTACAGAGATGGTCGTACGGCTCTACACGCAGCCATTGTTAAGCAATCAAGGTGTTTGGATTGCTGTATTGCTTTATTGAAAGCTGGTGCGGATGTAAATAAGGCAGACAACTACGGATACACTCCCTTACATATAGCTGCTTTGAATGAGTTTAGCAACTGTGTTTATACATTTATTGGTAAGATAAAAAAGAATATCTAAACTAACATTGACATCATGAATGGGTTAACAATTCAAATTTTGAGAACATTCAGGAATAAAGGTGTATAATAACGTTTGTGAAAAGCCTATAGGTACTAAATGAAACCCACGACTTGAATGCACTTTTATGCACAATTTTCTTTAATAAATGATGCTAGATGAACTATAATTTATTAAATACAACTCGTAGGATGTGAGAATATTTTTTGACTTAAATAAATTATGCTTAAAAGACTAAACAGTTATATTATATTAAAACACTATAAAAACAATTGAATTCTTTAAATTCTTGTAAGAGAGCTAAGAATTTAAAAGAATATTTTATATAAAATCAGGGATGTTATTATACAAAAAAAATTCAGCTAAAAGAAATCCTTAAGTAGTTTTCCACGAATTCGTTTAAAAACCAACAATGGTGGATTTTTTTACCATGCGGTCTCTATACAGTCACAAGACGAAGTATATCTCGAATCATGGTACGGTAATGCTTTTCATCTTATCAATTTGATCAGATCATGATCTTTCAGCATAATGACCAAAAATGCAACAGCTAAGCAATGGTTTCAAGATAAGATGATTGAAGTCATGGGGGGACATCGACATTATATTTGACACTCTCACATTCAGATTTTTATTTTCGTAGCGTTTATGTCGAAAATAAGGTATCGAATTGAAAATGATTCGCATCCATTCTATGATCAAGTCACTGTAAGAATTTTGAATAGAACCTCTTCACTTTTATTTTGAAGTTGAATACTTCTCTAATTTTTTTAATCTTAACTTTCTTTTGGTCACACTTTCACAGATCATAATGAATTTCCATCTATTTTCCATGCTTCTACTTTTAAGAAAATTGAAGATTATACTTTTAAAAAAATTGAAGATTATAAAAACTATTTTTTTTTTTGTTAAAAAATCTGTTTTCCTTTATTTTTTTAATTGTTGATTTTTCTTAAAAACAAATTGTATAGGAAAATAAAATGCAATCAAATCTAAACACCTCTTAACATTAAATTTTGAGTCCAATATTTTCTCCGCCTTAAGAAAATTAAGAGAATGTTCGTTGAATTTGACCCACTAAAGCATGGATTTAAATTTACACAATTTCAAATGTTGTTTTGATAAGACAAAAAATCAGTTTAAGCATTCAAATAATTACTAATTTTAAAAAATTGGTCACATATCAGGACCAACATATAAATGCATATATACCAACATGAAATACAACAAAAAAATATTGAAAAATATCAAAATTCATAACGAAAACTAGCGTAATCTAAATTTACTCATTGATGACTAATACACATGTATTATCTATAATTCAGACAAAATAGCTTTTAAATAAAAACGTATTAAACGTAAATTAAAAAAAAATATTGTTAAGGTATTTTCATAATAGCATTTAATGGTTAGAAAATTGATAACCAGGGGCCCTATTTTGTATTACGAAACGAGCGGCGAGTCAACGATACTGAGGAATACGATAATCACGACAAAGAGCGATTAAGTAAAACGAAAAAGGCGTACAAAAGATGTTGCCAAGCTTAACCGACAAAAACGTTTTTTTTGAAGCGCAACCAACTTCTCGACTATTAGGAATGTCAAAAATTGACATAAATAAATGAACAAAAAAAAAAATTATAAATCAAGAAACGATAAAACGAAAGTTCAACGATAGGTATATGGCAGTCGTTAGAACTAACGAGTATCGTTTAAATTAAACGATTCTCGTTAAACATAATCGCATTTCAACGATAACGAAGTAATTTCAACGATAATCGTTTTACAAAATAGGGCCCCAGTTTTTCTAAGCACTTTTTAACTAAAGTTATTTTTTTAATAAACTTGCATCTAATAACAAGGACACCTCGTTCAAAAACTTTTTTAACATTTATAAATGTGTCATATTATGAAGTTAATATGATGCTAAAATGATAAAATACGTATTTGATGATCTTAACTTTAATACAATTTTAAGATAGTGTGATGCTAAATTCGATTAAAATCAACATTTTAACCATTTATCATACTAAAAATTTTGCACCAAACACAATTCGAGTTTGTTTGATTACACTAAATAAATATTTAATTACACCTCAAAAGAATACACTCTTGAAGAAAATTAACTACGAAAGTTATTTCCAGTCATGGCAATTTGTAATATATTTTTTTGTATTGTTGTAACAATCGCAACTACAAACTACTTGTACATAGTATTTAATTTATTAAGTTATAAACAAAATTATATCGTTAAAATACTAACGAAATATAAATTTGCTAAATATATTTATTACAATTTGATATTTGTTGTATTTCGTAGTTTGGCTCGAAGACTGGGTTCTTTCAAGGAAAGCTTTTTGTTTCTAAGCCTTCTTCTTCCGACGTTCGATTCGTCATCGGAACACGTAAAGTCTGAATCGGTATCACAATTCTCCTTGTTTCGTACTCCTCTTTTTATAGGCTTTTTCATAGTTTTGTCCCTTGAAGAGTTTAGGTTTTCTTTCTTTTGTTTAAACATGGGTTTAGCTTCAGTAAAATATTCTTTATCTGATGATGAATTTATGTTGTATTTATGTGCCGTATTGTTCAATGTTGTGATATGAGAACCATCGAGTTGTGAACATTTTCTCTCAGTGTGGCAGGCTTCAATCTGTGCGCTTTTTGATTGGAATGATGTGTTTTTAAATCGGGAGACATTCACACGTGAACAATGATCGTTTTGAGTATCCAACTGAAGAAACTGAAGAAGTTCTTCCTGGTTAATTTTTTTAACTAAAACACGCAATTGCTTCTGTTGAAAAGTTGTCTCATTTGTCACTTTTTGGTGATTGTATGGAGTGCTGCATGGAGCATCTAGTAAACAATTTATTGTGGCATCACTTAAAGTTTCATTTGGCACATCAGGACCACAACTTTTTTCTTCGTTTATTGTAACAAGGTTGGCATTTGATGTCATCAATGTTTGTCCTAATTCAGAGTCCTCAGAGTTATTAAGATCTTCGGTGCAGCTTTCCGAAAGTTGTACATCTTTAATATTCTCAAGAAAATTTAATATGAGATTTTTGAAAATATGTACTATAAGAATTTGAATCGAAGAACCAATAACTAGTCTTTAAACATCAACTTGTATTATATACAATATAATGGTTTGAGTTGATCTGTACCAATTTTCATTAAGAAAAATGAGCTGCGCTCAGCTGTTTTTTTTAGATCAATCCTGCAGCTAGCTCAATCAGTTCAAAGAAATGAACTAGCTCTAAATTGAGCTAGTTCAAGTGTGAGTTCAGCTCAAATGAGCTGAGTTGACCTGCTGACTTGAGCTGAAATCTGAGCTGAGTTAATTAAACAAAAAGTCACGAAAATAGGAAAAATTGATTTCAACTACAATAGAGAAGAAACCTTAACATTTTTTTGAAAATAAACAGTTCGGATCAATAAAAAATATTGTCTTAGAATACAACGTAGCACTTCCAAGTAGTGCCGCAGTTGAAAGGTTATGAATATATAGGTGTGAATATTGGAAATATCAAGACCTGATACATGACAAATTTCAAGCAAAAAATCATTAATGCAAATGAGAAAGAGGGTCGTATATGAAACGGAACCCTAGGGCATACAAGCATTTATTTTCTGGTTAACAGAGTAAATTCCGTTTATCTCTACATGTATTGAATAGCTTGAAAGATAGTTTCTAATCCATTGAAGACGGAAGTTGCCGAAGGCATGTATTTTTGTTAAAAGACTATGATGCCAGATTCTATTAAATACGAATTATCAAGCGTTAAAATCTCCCTTTTATCAAAACCTTGTACAAATTTGTTCTAATATTCGGTGAAATACACTATCAGATCACCAGTGGACCTATTTCTAAGAAAGCCGGGAACATTTTTCTTTGGTTTTTGATGTTTGTTTACGATGTCTGTATCACTATAGTCTTTGATACGTGCGTTTTCTTTTTTCATTCTGGACGAAAAGGAAATAATTCATTTCGTGTTTTAGTTTACGTGTACATTAGGTCAAATATAATATCGCCAAGGATGAGACCGCCACGGGGTCGAATTATTTGTACGATCTTTTCACTTAAACATTTTCTTTTACAAACATTGGTAACAAGACTACTTGATTCCTGTGGTATCACAATGGACCAACTTATTGTCTAAGTGCATTCACACTAACCTTACCTAACGTTCACTCTTAAGTGTGTTATACGATGTAAAATTCATTAAGCTATTTGAATAACCGTCCAAACATTTAAAGACTATTAAATGAATAATAGGTATTCTTGCCCTGTTCTTTTTTAATATTTCTATATTCCTATACCTAGTATATCTTATCGTTTGGAGAAACCATAGAAATAAATGGCAAAAGACGGTATTTTGTTCTTAGGAGAAAAATGAATTACTAATAAGACAGATCTATTGGAATCTATTCTATTTCGTAATGTGACTCGGAAAATACGTGCCACACAGGAACATTATTTATACTACCAAGTTCGTCTTCAAAAGGGTTATATTACACTTGATTTTCCTTAGCTACGATTTGGATATTCAAAAAACAATTGGGGCTATCGTGAATAAGGTTTCGCTTGAAATTTTCAGATCTTCGAAAATTGGAAAGGTCAATACTTCTGCACTGTTCATTATAAGCTAGTGACTGGCCTTTTTAAATGAGAGCCAAAGTCACTATGAAACTTAATTCTCAATATCATTAAATTCCAAGGGAAACTTTTGACATTATTCGAGATGACAATTTTGAAAGTTGGGAACAATTCCTAGGGAAATTTTATTCACGATAGGCCCCAATAAGCGATTTCAATTAGGCCGATTTTCATTTGACCATTTTATTCATATTTGGTGGCTAGCCTAGCTAATGTCGGCATTTTATGCAGTTTTTGATTCTTTTTCTTATTAGTTAATATAATATATTTTATATGTACATTAATATTACATTTCCTAGGTAATAAAATATTGTTAGACTAGTTATCTGTTCTTCTTCAAACTAAAAATTTAAAGTTACAGAAGCATACACAAAATAATTGAATTAATAATTCTGGCATTTATCCTTCTGAACCTAATTGAATGGTCCCCTTATGCTTACCTTCACTTTTCCTTGATTCGCTTCGATTTGAAATTCGTTGGGGGCATTTGGTAGGCGATTTACTTAGCCGGCCACTTCCTTCAACAACAATCCTGGGAATAGGCTTCTTGAATACCGATTCATCCATTACATCACTGGCTACATCACTGGCAGACGACGAAGAACCAGCCGGTGGAGAGTGTGATCTATTTTTAATTGGATCAGCTGCAGTCACATTACTACACGAACGTCGGTGAGAAACTATATCCAATTTGCTCGTTCGCTTTTGATCTGGAATCTTGTCAGGAAAAATGAGGGCCATGGTTTCGATGTATTTTTGTTCTATGGTCTTAGCAATAGACGCTTTGAGACGATTAAATTCTTCGCGCTGTTCAAATAGCTGACTATTTAGGTATGTTACCTCATGTTTAAGTTTGTTTATTACATTTCTAAGTTCTTGATTATTTATTGATAGTTCTTTGTTTATCATCCGATATGTTTCCATTTTTACAATTTATTTAACAATTTTGTAGCTTTTAACAACAGCAAACAGTAAACAGAAAACAAATTTAAATTTATATCCACCAAGCGTCAACGTCAAACTATATAGAGGCTGCTGTCATTAAGATGCTACTTTGTTCGACTCTATGGATAAGAGAGGTTAAGGGGTCGGTCGCATTATGACCGAATGGAATAATAGCCTGTAAAAATAATGTAGGTAATTTAAGCACGAATTCGGTTTGAAATGAGTTCCAAGTTTGATATTAATGAAATCTCAGAAGATTACTCAGTAGGTCAGTAGTTCTCTTTGTTTGCTTTTTGCATATAGTGCAAAAATGATTAACTGAAATCTGAAGAGGAATACAAAATTTCGTTGCACCACACGAATTTTTTTCTCTCCACTAAGGCCTCAGGTTTATATGACTTTACTTTTTTGACACGCCAGTTATAGCGATATCAACCAATTCTATGTGTTTCAGGTTAGAGCCGATCATGGAAAGCAAAACTGGCATTTGAAAATATAAGCCTATTACGCAGATCGGGAAAAATTTTGTCTCCCATACATTTTTTGTCCGAGCAGTATGCAGCTCGCGCGCAAAATTCATACTTTTGTGCATTGCTGTACTAAATGTCTCCACTAAATTTTGCCAGGAAAAAGAATGATACAAGCATTATTTTGCGGGACAAATTTCGACAGCCACCGTATTTCCGAAAGTGATTTTCGTCAATACTGGTTTTATATAAAAGGTGCTGATGCTTGTCTTGAGAGCATCAAGAGGAGATTCCAAAAAGGTATGAACAACTTTTGTAAAACAACAGAGATACACTAAAAACACATTAAATTAGATTTCATCTCTCCAACTTCAAACTTTTGCGCGAGATTTGGAAAAGTTTTGTAGAGATTTGTCTTGTCTCGATCTGCGTACTAGGCTATAAAGAGAATCGAACACATTCAGTGGAACGATTTTGTTCCAAGTTAAAGAAATACAAATCAGCTATTCATTGAAATTGATTTCTATCAGTGAAATAATAAAAGTAGATTTAAAAGAAAGTTTAAGGCCCCCGCCCGAGTTATAGCTTTCATTGAAATGCATAATTGAAACGAATCAGTGGAATGCTGACATCATTTTTTTGACATGTCAGTTATAGCAATCATTTAAAAAATTGGTTTCAGCAAAAGATCCTGTCAGTGGCTGATTACAACCAATTCTACGCATTTGAGCTTAGAGAGAGAATCGAACACATTCAGTGGAACGATTGTGTTCCATATTAAAGAAACGAAAATCAGCTATTCATTGAAATTGATTTCTATCAGTGAAATAATAAAAGTGGATTTAAAAGAAAGCTTAAATCAGAATTTTGTATTTTATAGAGTAAAAAAATTCTACTACTGATTACCTTCATTTCGGCTTAAAAATGGGAATGAAAATTTTCAATGATGCATTTCAATGATAGCTATACTGGCCCCTAAATCAGAATTTAGTATTTTTCATAACACAAAAATTTCAGAACTCAGCTTCATTTTGATACCAATTAAAGCCAATATATGTAGCTTGTTTAATCGTCTTAAAAATTGAAAAATATTTGTTCCAAAGACATTTTTGTTTCTGAATAAATTATTTCTAGTGATTTCTAATCAATTCGTATCGTTTTTATATTTTAAATCGTGTGATAGCACATTCAAATATTCCAAAGAAATTTTTTCCCGATGCGTTTTCGTGGTCACTATAAGGCTCGGCGCGCACATTCAATTTTTAGTGGTACAACTGCTTGGTTCGAGCTTATAAAAAGTTTGTGTTTTGATACAAACTAAACTATTGCCTAAAATGAGTTCGGAATTTTGTGTAACATATAGTTATATGCACCTGCGCGGACATTCAACCAAATAGTTCAAATAGTTATTTTTTTTTTAAAGGGGAGTGAAAGCACAAACAGCGAATTCTAGATTTGTTTCTGTAGACTGTATTTTTATATTGGTTAAATGTTTCCATTTGAAATCTTAAAAAGATTATAATGGTTGAGATAAATATGCAGCACGTATGACTGTTTTTAAACGATGCAATATTAAAATTATGCAATATCTTTAAGCCCGTTGTCGAAGACTTATGTGGTGGCGGGGGTACAACAAATTGTCGAGGTTTTCTTTGTGGTTTTCTTTATTTCTCGGTTAACTTAACTAACTTAAGTTAACTTACGAGGTTAAGTTTGGCAAACAACACATTAAGTCATGAAATTAAGCCCTGATGATGGATAAATAAAACCCGAAACGCGTTGGTCATAAATAAAAATAAAAATAAATGTTCATATTTTAAAAAGAAACTAAATAAATCTAAATTATATACAGGGTATCCCACAGTCACCGCCCCAAATGAAAACCATGGATTCCTGAGGTCATTTTAAGTCGAAAAACTTAAGAGGTCATTTTCTCGTTTTCGTCCCGTTTTCGAGTTATAACGGTTTTTATGGTTTTTCCCTTATCTGGTTTTATCTTTGCCAAACTACGTCCGATTCGTAAATTTTTTTTTATAACCAATCAAGAATTTATTACAGTTTTAGTTTGTCCAAAGACTTTTTTTTCTGCGGACAACCGTTTCTCAGCAATTTTGCATCAAACCCAATTTTTTCGTTTTTTAAGTAGTTTTTTTCACTTTGATATCATTTTATTCAAAAAAACACGTTAATGTGTATTAATTTTTTTCACTTATTATTAAAGCCCAGTTCATTTTCTTAAAAAAAATATTTTTTTTTCTTAAAAAGAATACACTATGTAACACTCATTGATGTCCGGTTTTCTTGTATTTTACTTTACTCATTCTGGCTAGAATGAATCAAGTAAATAAATTTGAAGTACTATACAAATATTCAGCCGTTTTAACGTGTTTCGCAAATAATAAATAATGCATATATGTACTAATTTTAGTAACGGACCTTAGATTTGATCTGCAGGGAACTTTATTCATAATAGAACATTATTTCTTGATATAGCGCACAGTTAATTCTATTGTAAAAAATATTTATATATTAATCCTCATAAACAAATGGGAATAAAAGAATAAAAAATCGAATTCAAACTTTGCCGCAATACTTTTCTACTTTTCCCAAAACAAGTTATATAAACAGGAATATGAAAAAAAGATTAACTTAAGGATCTTTACAGGCAAAAAAAAAAAGCAAATAGCGATCGTATTACGTACATCTAAAATAGTTTAAATTCAAATTAATTTTAGAAAATGGGGCCGATGTAACAGCAAGGACTGACGGAAATGTATCGGCATTATCATTCATTGTACGGAGAACACCTGATGTTGTACCCAAAATCATAGCCAATCTAGATGCATCGATCAAAGTGAACGATCATGAGATAGGAGATGTTGATTGCGAAATAAAATTAGACTTTCGACATTTGGTTCCCATGCCAACTCTGGAAAGAGGTGAAACTGAGCTTCTTATGTCCTTCATTGAAGTTGGTCACAAGCGCATACTGATTCATCCACTCTGCGAAACATTCTTATTTCTGAAATGGAGGCGAATACGAAAATTTTTCCTTATGAGTCTCCTCTACCATACAGTGTATGTATTAATGTTTACAGTTTATGTATTTGGTGTATATGTAAGAAACTGTGAGCAAAATACAATTTGCCTTGCTGCAAATTATATTTCATCTACTGGTTACTTTGTTGTGGTCCTGAATATGTTGCTATTGGTTAAGGAGCTTTTCCAGGTATTGAATGATGTATAAATTGAGTTTTGTTGAGGGTTTAAATTTTTGTTTTTAGATGGCGCATGGACTGACAGGCTATGCAATGTATTGGGAAAACTGGTTGCAGTGGACAATCATTTTTGGTGTCTTTTTATGTGTGGTAAATACTCCTATCTTAATAAGCAACTTCAAACCAAGAATTTACTATGTGACTCTCTAGACACCAGCTCTTCTAATTGCTCATGACTTGTTTACGGTACCCGAATGGCAACACCATGTCGCTGCAATAGTTGTGTTCCTCGTATGGCTGGAATTAATGATGTTGGTTGGCCGGTTTCCAATATTCGGACTTTATATTCAAATGTTCACAAAAGGTACATAGTTAACGGTTACTATTAAATTACTATATTCAAATACTTCCTCTCATTTCAGTTTCCATGAACTTTGGAAAATTCTTGCTAGCTTACTCATGCTTGTTGATTGCGTTTGGATTGAGTTTCTGTGTCCTATTTACTGATTATCCAGCTTTTATGAATATAGCTTGGTAGATATTTTAAAATATTATAAATAATCTGAGTTAACCTCTTATTTAATAAGGTCTCTACTAAAAGCGGTTATAATGATGTCAGGAGAATTGGAGTTTGAAGACATTTTCTACAAAGATATTCCCATCAAATACCCAGTAACTGCACATATTTTATTTCTATCATTTGTACTTCTGGTAACCGTCATATTGACTAATTTAATGGTTGGATTGGCTGTAAATGATATACAAGTAAGAGTTGAACCTACACCGAAACACATTTGAATATTACAAAGTCAATTCATAAAAATATAGGGTCTGCAAGTTTCAGCAACATTAGACAGATTAGTTCGCCAAGCAGAGTTGGTATCACGCCTTGAATGTTTACTATTTTCACGGCTTCTTCGCAATTCTCCAAGGCGATTATTGGCTCTATGCAAACGAAGTTCATTACTTCGTGCGTCTAGACATCAACTGCAATTTGTCACGCGTCCAAATGATCCAAGAGACAAACAATTACCAGAGGAATTAAAAATAAGCATTTACAAGATGGTTGCCGAACGAAGAGATCGTACACAGAGCCTTAAGCAGAAAAAATACGAAAATAATTGCTTGTTTTTCAACCAATCTCTGCACAATCCTGAATTGAACAAAAACCAGAAAACAGATAACTTGAGTATACTTCGACCGCGATCAGCAACAAATGTTCCCAATCAAATGAACTCATTTCATAATTTGGGCTCGGGGAATTTGAAACCACAAAGTGACAACATTAAGTTCCTAAAACAAGACATTCATTGCATAAAAGGTCAACTTAAAGATTTATCAGCAAAGCTAGAGAGATTAGCTGAAAGTATTGATAAGAAATCAAATAACCAAATGCAAGAGTTGGGTAAAATTCACAAGATCTTAGAACAAAAATCCCAATTTTATTTTTAAGTCCGATGACAGTATTATATCAATGTAGTTAGAGCAAATATATTTTATTATTAAGAACTTATAATATAAAAACTTTGTAAATGAAACTATAAACCTTAATTCGTACTTTTTTACCTAAACAGCTAACCCACAGAGTTTTAATTAATTTTTCGGAGTTAAATATGTTATAAAATTAAAGCAGTTGATATAATAATTAAATAATTAATACTTAATTTAATTGCCATTTAGTGCAGTTATCCTGTTTTATGACAAACAGAAAATATAAATTTTTATCAGTAAAGGAAACCCGCTTTATTTAATTTTATTTAAAACTATATAACCCGGTGAACTTCGTATCACCTACATAATATTTTTGAAAAACTGGTCAAAACTTAATACAAAATTTATATCTACATTAAATGCAACACTGTTACACACTTAATCAATTCAAAGCTTTCTGGTATACTATATTTTTTGGCTTTTTTTGCGGTGCGTAAATATATAAAGATGATGGTTTTCCGACACGCGAGCACGCGACATATAAATTGCCCATGCTAAAACAGAGAAACTCCAAGTTGACTCCGCAAACTTTCTACTACTGGGGTTCCGATTTATTTATGGTCATCGCAAATGCCAGACGGACGGGAAATTGTAGACGCTTAAAATCGAATGGCAAATCCGTTGAAAACATCGGTATACGTGGGATGAAGACATGTTGTGCTTTTTATTTTCCCTTGATGATCTTGGTCTCGATGACGTTATTCATTAGCTTTTTTACAGCCAGTCTCAATCCGTTGGACAGTCGAGGTTGGTTAATGTTGCGCAGCATAATCGCAACTGATACTACTTTTAATTGTAAATTGTGAGGTGGTAGTCCAGGCAAATCGGGGGTATTTAAAAACTCTGTGAGAAAGTTCACTACATCATCCTGGTTTTTAACTGTGTCAACTCATTAGTAAGAAAACAACTCTCCGGGAAGAAAATCCTGAATGGTTGCATTGAGATCATCGACATCTTTGTTTTTAGCGGTCAATATTGCTTGTTTACTCAGCCAATTATGGTTTCTGAACTATTGTTCTATGTCCGTAAAAACACACTGAATAAGCTCATTTGAGTGACAAACAAATATGTGGGTGGTGTAATTAATCCAGTCGAGGTGTCAACTGCGACCTTACCGACCTTACCATTTTCAATATCTAATAACTGCTTCGAAAACATAACCGCAGTTTGATCTTGTTGCAAAAACACACATGTTTGTTGTTAATTTGAGTATCTTTAGATGATTTTAAGCATGCGTTTAGTTCATCGTCAGTTGATCGGGGAATAATTGGAAGAGTCTAACGAAAATCACCAGAATCACTAGGAAATTAGGAACGTTTATCCAATCCCCCCAGGAACATGAAGGAAATAAACTCCACCAGATTCACTGTTCACAGCTGCCATTAAAGTTTCGTACGCAATTCTTTGTTTTTCATTCAACTGCGGAACTTTTGAACGAACTGTTTTGGCAAATACTTCAGTCTCGTATTGTTGTTTTCGTTGCAACTCGAGGTTAACTTCATCGCGCATTGGACGATTGGGTGCTGTAATGCCCAAACACAACAATATTTAATCTACCATCAATAAACACATATCTTCTATCATGATCAAAGTCTCATTGTAATAATTTGTAGTGTAGACATCAAATGTTTCACAGCTAGGAACATTTTGTATTGGAAAATTAAATTGTCGTTTCAAGTATTTTCCGTTGCTTATTATTTATGTTTCTCGCAGTTTAAACCTTCCCTGAACTTCCACAGATATTTCAAAATCAAAATTAATAAAATCAGTCCAGTCATTTTTGAGTTTTGGCGAGGTTTTTATATATTGTTTAGATAATAGAATTTTTCACAAAGCTAACGATTTTTCTTGATATATAAAATGTGAGCTTCGCTCCGTGGTTGACAATTTTACCGTGACATATTCCAAGACATAATTTAATGTTTGGGTAGATTTTTGTACGCCCCAAATTGGTAATTTACGCGAGGAGTTTTATAAATGAATTTCTCATTTGATGTGATAGAATTCATACATAAGGGAACAGTTTGGTAATACGAGAAAGCCAATTGGAACGGTCTCAATGATTTCTTAACGAAATTTAACCGGTCACCATGCCCCTCGAGAGTGACGTGGACTCCAGTGCAGACATGATTCCAAATGAGAAGTTTTATCTCGAATAGGAAGAAATCTATCAAACCGAAAGAAAAATTATGGTTTGATTCGAGCTGTAAAAAGGTTATAAAATTCGGAGAAGTAAGTATCCGATGTTATAAGGCCAACCCTAAGGAAGAAAACCGGAGTAAGAGCTTAGAACTGTAGAAAGCCATGTAATGATCATTTCGACGAGTTAAGGTAAAAAAACGTTGATAAATTACTAGCACAAGAAACGAACGATGGTGGCAATAGGTTCACGCGTGATCTGTGCGTAGCACAAATTTTTACATCTTTTTGGAGAAAATAGGATTGTTGCACTTGATATTTTAAAAGCATTTGGTATAGTTTGGCATTATCGAAAATGTGTGCATTTCGTATCAAGGAATCTCTCCCTCGTTGTATTAGAAATTACCTTTCGAGGCGCTCAATACAAGTTGTATTGAACGGTTTCAAGTTCAATATTCATAAAATAAATGCTGGTGTGCACCAGGACTCCCGTTTTATCTCCGAATCTCTTTTTCATATTTATCATTTTTTTAAATTTCTAATCCATTAAATTGTTTTGCTAACGACAGCACTCTCAGCTTTTCATATTCGTTTCCAGATTCACGACTTTTTTCTTTGGATGTGGATTTAGTACGGCGTATGTTGCGCTTATTAAATACGATGCAAGAAAATTTGTAACTTTTTCAATTTCAAGTCAACTGTAATACTAGAGCTTCAGGGATTGCCCAATAGTTTACCCTTGAACCCAACTTCGGACGTTCAGTTTAATTCAGACTCTTTCTTAAACCGTTCCACACCAATTTGGAAAGATTTACCCGGTCCAATATATGTGACGTTAACAATCAAAACGGTGCTAAAGGAACTTTTTTCAAAATATGGAGTGTGGTATACCAAAATTTGCGTATTAAAGAGAGCTATAGAATGGTGGAAAAATTTTATTTCAAAACGGGCTGGTTTAGAAGTTATTACTATTTTAATGTTTTTAACAATCAAATGGGTGCTATTTTTCATACAATGCTTGTAATTTTCAAAACAGCTCTATTTTTCTCTTTTTTAATTTTACAGGCATTTGAGAATCAAAATTTAAGAAACTTATTTTCAAAACGCGCTAAATATATTTTTAACAAACAAAACTGCCTAAAAAAAAAAAACATTTCACTAAATGACGAAAATAAAAGGTCCCTTTAGTATTTTTATTGGTCAATCTAATAAAAAAGACTTCTACAAATTTTACAAAATTTACTGCATTAAATTATCTTAAATATTTTAGGAATTATAGTTTTCCGCCCTTTTGCTCGGTTTCATGTTCATTTTTTTTAGCCTCTGTTTGATTGTTAACGTCACATATCTCTCCCATTGCGACGTTCAGACATTTAAAACCGATGTGCATCGGTATCTCTTTTTAAACCCCCTGCAACTTTTCTAAGCGCTCGTATTTTAAAGATAGTCATAATCTTTTTAGATTGCTCAAAACATAAAAAGTGCAATAAATTTCATAGGTGTTGATTAGCTCTGGAGTACATAAAGCGATACGATTACCAAAATTTGCCTCCAAAAGGTATCTTTGTACAATAATCGTTTAATTACTTGACAAAGTCTGAATGAGACGAAAAATGAACAAAGAAAAACAAATAGTACTTACCAACAAATCACAACTCATTGAATCTCCGTTCTTAAGACCAACGATATTCTTAATATTACCATCCATACGCAGCTCAACATTCGCAACCGTAGACTTGTTAAGAATCGTAACATTTTGGGCTGATTCGAGTTGACTATATATAGCGTCTAGCATTAAATCATTTTCAATAATACAAGCCACATTTTCGGAGAAATTATCATGATTGAAAGTGATCAAAGCATCTGAGCTGGCATCCCAGACCTAGGAACAATGAGCAAATATTAGTTTAAACTGACCAAATATTACCAAATATTCTAATAAGAATTCTGATTGAAAAAAGAAACTAACTTGCATTTGCTTAACGGGCTTATAACGCGTTGAAGATATCTTATCCCAAGCTCCGATCGATTTGAACAATTCAATTGAACCATTATTAATAGCCGAGACTCGGTTTCCATATTGGCCACCAGTGAATGCTTTGAATGGCGGAGCACCTTCAAGCAGAAGGACTTTCTTTTCAGCAAGAACTTTAGTTTTTGCTGCAATTATAAAGACATAAGGCTTTATTAAATTAATTACTTGAATTATACTATATTCACGACGCGAATTACCAATGCCACAAGCAAGAGCGGTGCCAACAAGACCACCGCCGGCAATTATGATGTCGTAGTGTTGAGGATGTTGGTTTTTATTCGTATTTGGACTTTTCTGGTCTTGTGAGATGTGTCTCGACGAATTTATTATATATGTCATTGGTCGAGCAAATGTTTTTGCAGAAAATCGAATTAAAATCGACATTTTTCAAAAGCAAATTTAAAAATCAAAGTTTTGTGAAATTCAAACTATAAAAATAAACACACTCCACATAACAAAAATGTAAGAACTAGAATGAGAACAGCTGATTAGTGATTTGATGCTGTGACAGTTAGTTATACAGAACTGCCAGATAAAAAACCACTTTCCCTATATGTATTCAAATAATTTTTTTGTCTCCAGTTGCATCTTTTTTGTCCCAAAAACTTTCCGATGACTTCAAATTTGACTAAAAATAAATAATAAATCTTTTCCAAAAGGAGCAAGCTATCCAACTTTTTTGAAGATCCTTATTTAAATGGACTGCGAAATTTCTTTAATCTAAAATAGTCCGCTCAGATGTTCCTCTAACTACCAAATATAGGGGGAAAACTAGTTAGCTGGCAGCTCTGAATGGAGAATACTTCCAATCTTCCTCACAGAAGATGGGCGCGTTCTTGCACACAGCCAATAAGTTTCGTCTGCCATTTTATTTTAAATTCAGATTTCTGTTTTAATTTTTTTATGGTGCGAATGGAAAAAGATTTTAAATTTGATTATTTCTGTTAATTTATCGTTCAACTTCCCGTTTAAAGGCTCGGTCAAACAGAACGCGTTTTCAACGCCGCGTTAAGATTTTTTAACGCGACGGTAAGATTATTTTGAAGCGACGTTGCAACCGCCGCGTCAGACGACGTCAAACAGATAGCTTTCAAGCAATGAACAAACGAAACAATCAGCCCGATTCTCCCCAAAGTCAGTGATGCCTCACAAGTCACAAGAAGAGGTGAAATTGATTTTGTGACTTTTTCGAATTCTGCCGCTCAGTCACAACTTGTGAGAGTCACAAAAACAATCGAAACTGTGTTCTCCTTCAGAACAGGTCACAACTCATAAATGTTTAATATTTCTTGGATTGTCATTCAGCATATTTTGTAAGAAAATTTTCTAGATTTGTGAAAAATTATGAGTACACAAAAATGTAAGTGCTCTAGTGAATATTATTACCGATCTTTCCCACGAAAATGAAAAGTAACATTTTTAAATAAACAAATTTTTTTTTTAAGAAACTAATCGTATCAAGAAGTTTGCAGCGCCGACGGCTTTTGAAAACTTTGAGAGATACAAATGAACCATTCGTTCTCCAAAACAATACATTTATAATGTTTTGTCGCTTTCGGAAAACTTTATGCTGGGATATCAGAGCTTGAAGCCTCACGATAGTCAGTTTATTTAATAATAATATAATAATAAAATATAATAATGTTAACTTGCATTTTGTATTTTCTTCGTTTTGAATAATCAGCTGTTCAAATAATGACACTTAAAAATCTCACCATGCGGTGGTGAGTTTCGTTGTGAGTTTTCTTGTGACGATTAGGGGGAGAATACCAAAATGTTATCGAATCACAACAATCCTCACAAGGAATAGTCACAAGAGCTTGTGACTTGTGACTCCTCACAAGGGGGAGAATCGGGCTGAATAATTCCTTAACAAAAATAATTTCAAGCAGCTCAGATTCGGAGGGGGAATTATTGCTTCTACATATTTGCTATTTTACGAAATTCCCGTAAAAGAAAAAAGAATTTGGGTACATGCCAATTAACAAAAAAAAGAAGAGTCGCACATCTCGAAGGCCAACAAACAGAAGACCTATCAATGCGACATTTATGATGAGAGACAAATTTGTCCCATATTTCAATAATAATAATTAAATATGTATGTAAAACAATGTTCTTATACGATTTATCACCCATATCGTAAAGACATTGGTAATTTCTCACCAATTCCGCCGCGTTGCAACGCCATGGTGAATTCAACGCGGCGTCAAAAACGTGTTCAGTGTGACATGGGACATGTATTGCAATGTAATACAACGCTTTGTTTGAACGCGGCGGTGAAACGCGGCGTAAAAACGCGTTCTGTTTGACCGAGCCTTAACACAAATTATTATCCTTTTAGTAGATGAAAATGAGCTTGGTTTCCCTTTATTTATCGTGGCCGTGGCACGATGGTTGTGTGCTCGCCTGTCAACCTCATGATCACAGGTCAGGCTCTTTTAGGTTTGGTGTATTGACTATACTGAGCACTATGAATTACCACATATTTATGAGAATTATCAGTAGGGTTGTTGTCTGTTGATTTAAAAAAATTGCCAAATTTAAAAAGGAAAAGAAAAACTTACAAAAAGTGGAAAGTAGTAGTGGAAATTCATATCAATGTGAGTATATGGTATTTATTCTCTCTACCATAAGGTCTGTACTGACTATTTTTGTTGTTGGACAGAGAATAGAGATAATTTCTGTTGTAGTTGTTAAAACTGTGAAATATTCTTCATTTACAAAATACTTTTTTAAGTTTATATAGAATTTTGTTTTTTTTCCCAAAATTTAAGATGAATTAAACAATTATTGAAAAATTTTCGTCAGCCGAAAGGGATGTTGTTTCATTCTAAATAAGTAAACTTTTTTAATAAACTTTTTTAATAAACCCATCACACAAATGTTAAAAAAGGTCTTCGAAAATAGTATTTTTCTCGAAAACGGGACGTAGAAGTTTTTGTTCTTTTCAATAATTTTTACCATTTATAAGTAATTGAAAAAAAAAATTGAAATTAAGATAGTACTGTCTGCACTATCCATAAAACCTTTTTTTCGAATTTCTCATCATAGGCATAATGGATTTTAATGAAATTTCTTAAAAAGAAGCTTCTAAATGGTTTGAAAAACATTGCATTTCAAAACTCAAAAATCCATTTTTACCATTTATCTCATAAACAAGTCAATATTTTTTTTGTTCGTACAATAATAAAAATTTAAAGTTGTCGTTCTTATTTTTTTTTTTAAATGTTCTAAAAATTTTGTTCTTGCTAATACTAATATTCCTTAAGAAATCACATGGCATCCTGGTTTTAGCTCCAACTATACCAAAATGAGTTTTTTTAGTAATTTAAAAAAACAATATTATGGTTATGAAAATTTGTCTCTAGTGCCACCACACTTCGCGACAAAGCGTCTAACTTATAGTTTGATGTTTCTGTCTGTATCTAAGGCATTGCACAGATGAGTGAGACGTGACAAGAGGGCTTTGGTGGACAAACTTGCGCGGAGTACAGAAATAGCTGCAGGAAGAGGTGATACCCAACATCTGTACAAAATCACCAAAGAAATTGTCGGAGAACGTAGCAAAAAGAACCATCCTGTGTTAGATGTGGGCGGCAACCTATTGGTGACTAAAGAAAATCAGCTACGAAAGTGGAAGGATCACTTTTGTACACTGCTCAACGATGTCCTGGAGGCAAATCTGAATCCTCAATTTACAAATGCACGCAGGTCTTCCAGAGGTATTGACACCAGTCCCCCAACAAGTGCAGAAATAAAATCCGCGATTTACCTTTTTAAGACCAATAAAGCTGCGGAACTTGATGGCGTACCGTTTAAAAGTTCTTAAAAGCAGATCCTGATGCAAGTTCTTGTATTTTGCAACCGTTGGTGGAGGCTGTTTGGAAAAATGAAACCTATTCTAGTGATTGGATGGATGACATTATAATTAAGTTACCAAAAAAGGTGGCCTTAAAAACTTTAATATTTGGCGTGGTATCACCGTTTTTGTCCATGTTTCCGAACCTTATAGCAACTATAATCGAAAAGAAAAAGTCCAGGATAGAGTCTACGCTTAGGAGGCACCAATTGGGCTTTCGCAGTGGTCGATCTTGCGTCGATCACATTAACACCTTGCGAATTATACTCGAGCAATCATCCGAGTATTAAACTACCTCATAATCGGGGTAATCGGAAATGTATATGGATACCTCTGATTGCGAGGGGTATACACACAAAGATAGTTAATGCCATCAAAGAGTCCTACAATAGCGAAAAATGCTTCGTTTTGTATAATGGACAGCTTTCCCATTTTTTTGAAGTGCTTGAAGGAATGAGACAAGGAGATGATCTTTCACCTATTCTGTTTTTATTGGCAATTGATGATGGAAAATAGCACCGGCAGTTTGAATCAAATGTGTCAATAACTGCAAGTAAACGGAGAGGTATTGCCAAAACATTCAACAGCAAATTATTCTAAGGCAGGAGATCATTGAAGAGGTTAAGCAGTTTAATTTTTTGCGTAGTTGTGAAGCAATTGATGGTGGAACAGACCTGAATGTTAACATCAGAAAAAGTAAGGCTCGACGTGTATTTGGAATCGTCTCTCCTGTGTGGAACACTAATAAAATATTACTACACACCAAGTTGAAACTCCAACGTAAAATCCTGTTATACGCCTGTGAAACATGAAAGTGCTCTGCTAACATCACGAGCAGGTTACAGGCTTTTCGTTAACCGATGTCTGCGGTACATTTTGAAGATCAACTGACCACAAACCATATCAAACGTCGAGTTGTGGAATAGAACCGGGCAGACAAAAGTGGATGTAGACATTATGCAACGAAAATGGCGGTGGATTGGCCGTACATTGAGGAAACCTGACAGTAGCATCTCGAAGCAATCTTTTGAATGGAATCCTCAGGGCGTAAGACCTGTTGGAGGACCAAAAACAACCTGGAGGTCAAATTTAATGGTTAAATCAAGGTCTCAGGATGTTCGTACGCGGCCACAGCTAAAACCGCTTGCGTCTAATCGTGATAAATGGAGGGATTTTGTTTCCTGCCCTAAACTCCAGATGGAGTTGAAGTGCTACTCAAGTAGCCAGAAACTATATATGTATATATAACGAAATAGAACATTGGTAGAGAATGGAATAAAGTTTAGTCAATCAAGCTATGGGCTAGTTACTCGTAAAACTCAAAATAAAAATCCATTTTCTTTTAACTTTTAGTTTTTCAATATCATGGTTTGAGTAAATATCTAACTATCTTATATTCAATATGCGTTTAGAATGCTATATAATGTATATTTTTACATCACCGTACATTTTTCAATTCAAAATAATTAATTTCGATTGAAAGTGTCATTCGATACAAATTTATGCATGTCTTGCAAGTTTCTTAGCAGCTTCTGTCATTCTGTCCTGATAATTGATGCAAATCTTGCATTTAATTTGAATATTTTCTGTCGATTTTAATTATTGGCAATAGTATAAAAGTCTATGCCTTTTTCATATTTCACGCATTCAAAAACAGTTTTAAAATGGCTGATACTCAACCAAGAAAAACACCTTCGGATGACGACGAATTGAACCGAGAAAAAGAATCATTTTTCGAGTCGAAACTGTTTAGATGGATCACGTTAATTTTATATTTAGGGGGCGTGAGTGGTATGGGAATGGTTTTATCGTTTTATTTTCTATTTTTCTTTGACTCTACCATGCCGGAAATATACTTACGGTTTCCTGTAACCATCGAAAAGAATCAGCGACCATTAAATTAATTAAAGATACAAAGAATGTTATACGTTAAAATGTAAGTTTTATTTAATACATTGATTGTCTGTGTTTGGATAATTTGAGTAGATTGAGTATTTTGATAAATTTGAGTAGTTTGTTAGGTATAATTTATTTAAGTTATACATACATATGTGTATGATTAAATGTAGATAAATATTTGTATTTATGTGCAAAGGAAAGGATTATAAACTATTAACTTATCAACCACTAAATTCATTTTAATAATATTTCTTAATGCATAATTAATAAGTTATTTGAATATCTTTAAAGTTGTACTTGAAATGTCCAACCCTTTCATAGAATCCAACATGAAGAATATTTCAATTGAATACCATGAAGAATATTGCAAAAGCTCCCAATACAATATTAAACCACAATCAAAAAGAACTTTCTTTAAAAACAAGCTTAACAAATGCTTTGGAACACCGGAAAGCAAAACAAACGAATATGTAACGGATACTTAGCTTGACGGAATCTTATAATAGGGTCGAATAATACTTTTAGGGTTTTATATGGCAAGTTTTTTTTTAATTATATAGGATTTGGACTTCCTATTTTCTTTAAAATCGGTAATTCAGGCATCTTCGATTCCCATATAAATAAATAGTACAATGCCAAAGTGAATCCAAGTCCACCAACTCCACCAAGATATATTCCCAACGTTATGAACTTAAACAGTTTTGAGTCGAAAAAGTCAGTTTTCTTTTCTTGAGGTTCCTTTCCTTTAGTTTGCTCTTTTTCTTCAGTCATTTTTTGAATTTATTATGTTTTTGTTTTATTTTAGTTTTGTTATTGGTTTAAAAAAAATTCCTGGAAAGACACTACTTGAGAGATTGTAAATTAATGCAAGCAAATAGAAGTGTCAATCAGTTTTATACCCTCATGCAAGTGGAAAATTTATTCAATTTTGTTTTGGTTATGTCTTAAATCCAAAATCAATTTTTTATGAAAACAATAAAGAATTAAATATGCGCAAATGCATATAATGACGTACAAACTAATAATTTCCACGTGTTGTATACTGCATAGCTTCTCAATAATTTTAAATACATTCAGATGTATGTATATAACATTGAAATATAAATAATGCACACATGTACATACATACATACTATATCTGAAAATAAATATGAACAGGAAGGTGATATATGGTTGGTGGTTTCCATTAATATGGTTGGTAAATCCAATCGCCATTTTCAATTAAATGTGCAAAGTATACTTAAGCTTACCTTAAGGTTTAGGGTTTTAAAATTTAAATTTAAATTTTCCAATTCAACCCTCCAAATTTTGAGTATAGGTGGTGGAATTTCGTTTTGAGTAAGAAGAGAATTGGTCGAAAAGGGCTTAACAATCTAGATATTAAAAGTAGCAACTAATTTCCTCATGTAAATTAAGCAAGTCGGGCATTTCCAGGATATTACATGTAGTCAACTTGCATTTTAGTGCTTTAGTAAATAATGTAACGGCACCCGTTTCCAGCATGTACATAATTTGGGAAATTTTATATAGTAGTCAAAATATCCTTTTAATATAAAATCGGAGGAGCTGTTTCATATTTCTTTCCACCCCAAGCTGGATACAGCAATGTTGACTCAGCCCCGGTTCAAATATTTTGTATTTGCTCCTGTTAGCCTTATGCCTATTGTTGAAGAATTTTTTCCATGCAATATTGATTGTGGTAATTTGCTTTTTAAAAATTTTCCGTGAGATGTTTTTCCATTCTGTTATATTATACAGACCCATAAATATTTATATTTATTAACGACTTCGGTCCTCTAATTATTATTGATATGACCACTTGCTCTTCATCCACCTTTTCGGAATACTATAACCTTGGACTTCTCTAAGCTGACATCTAGTTTCCATGTTTTTCAGAACTCACTTAGTTTGTTAATAATTAGTTGTAAATATTCTGATGAGCTGGTCCGTGTCATAATTGTAGAATTCTGAGGGTATTCTATCCGATCCAGCCGCTTTTCTAGCCTTGAGACTATTTATGGATATTGATACCCCTTCCTTCAAGATTGTTTGGTCTAGAAGTTCATCATAAAAAGCAGGTTGCATAAATTGTACTCTATCATCGCCCAGAGACAATTGATTAAGAAGTTGATAATAATGCATTCTTAAAGTTATACAATTAAGATGACGTTTGATGACATATACTTTGCCATTTATTTTTTGAGCTATCTTCCAGAAAACACGTGTGTTCATCCAATTAACTAGGCGTTTGGCTTTATTTTCTTTATAAGTTACTTTTTATTTGCGACTTATAGGTACTATAAGGCAAGTTGTGCATTCGTAAAAAAATCGAACTCGAGATTTTGATTAATGTTGACATTACGATGATAGCGAAGCCCAAAAAAGTGGGTCTCGCAATTCTGTCTGTCTGTCTGTCGGTTCGACTACAGCCTAAGCGGCTCAGCCGATTTTCTTCAAACTTGGTAGATATGGGTTTTAATTACCCCCCCCCCCCCCGGATGTCTTTTTCTCCTGCCATACAATTTTTTTTCGAAATTTTATAAATATTTTTTTTTTCTCAAAAACTGTCCCACAGATTTTCTTGAAAAAAATTCAAAAAATTTCATTGAGTTAAAGCTAGCTAATGGTTGAAAAAAAATTTCCAAAAAATTGTTATTTTTGGTACCCCCCTTGAAACCATTTTTTGGTTTTTGATTTTTTCAAAAACGGTTCAACCGATTTTGATCATATCTTTTTCTGCTAAAGGTCCCCAATAGTTTGAATATTATTGTGAATTAAAATTTTTGTGATTCAAAATTTTTTTTTTGAAAACTCAATATTTCGAAAACCCCATGATCGATTTTCTTAAAACTTGATAAATAAAAGTTTTTTTAATATAATCTACAAGATATGAGAAAAAGAAATTTATTTTATCTAAAAATAACGGTACCCTCCATACAAATGTCAAAAAATGGTTTTCGAAAATCGTATTTTTCTCGAAAACGGTTCCGAGAATTTTGCTTGTATTTTTTTCTTTCCATTAATTTTTAAGATCTACAATTTAATAAAAAAAATTTGAAAACAAGATATTACTGACTGTACCTACCATAGAACGATTTTTTAAAATTTTGAATTTCTCATTATCAGCATAACGGATTTTAATGAATTTTTTTAGAGAGAAGCTTCTAAAAAGTTTAAAAAACATTGTATTTCAAAACTTTAAGAAAAATATTTTTTTTTGAATTTTGAAAAAAAAAATCTATTTTTTTTTTTTGGAAAATTCAATATCTTGAAAACAACTCAATATTTTTTTTTGTAAATTTAATTTTTGTTCGAACAATAAAAAAACCTTTAAATTGACGTACCAAAATTTTTTCTTAAAAATGTTTTAAAATTTTTTTTACATAAAAGCTTATTTTTTTAAGAAACCACTACAAAGACTTATAATTTTTGTTCTTGCAAACATAATATCGCACCCTCAGAATGAAAGTGACCTAACTGAAAAATAGCAATTTGTGGGAAATGAGCAAGAAAGTATAGTTTTGAGTAAGTTTGAATGTATCTCTCACATATTTTAAGTGACCGATGTATAGACTGTCACTTTCTTACTAATATTTCGGTATCTTTTTCACCACAGGGCTTTAGAGATCCCATTTTAAGGTCAGTTTATTGGGAAATCAGAAGTTACGGGAATTTTGAGTTAGGTCACTTTCATTCTAAGGGTGCGATATATTTGCTTGAATCACATGAATCGTGCGACCCAGTCGTGCATTTTATTTCTTTTTACAGATACTACTTTTATATGCAGTATCGAAAGATCGAGTTGGATTAGGGTCGAATTTTCGACCCAGGTTTTTCGTCATTTGAGTTAAGAGCTCGATTTGGAGTTGAGTTGAAATGGTGTTGAGCGATTCTGAAATAATTTGTTAAACCAACTCCTCGAACCAGGTTTTTCGTCTCACATTTCGACTCGACACTGCTGAGTGAGTGGGATCGAGTCGAACGAAGCTCATTTCAACTCAACACAGGTATACAAAGGGCTTATTATTTATTTTCGATGTTGCTTACTTATTGGTAATTTAAATATTCAAATGGAAAGCAATAAACCCTAAAATCCAAATCAGGGCTTAAACGCAATTCTAATTGCCTGTTGACAGATAGATAGTAGTTTGACATCATTTTTTCCATTCACACAAATAAAATATGAATATGAAGAATGCAGTAACTACATAATGTACATATGTATCTCAAAACTAAATGAAAATTTAAGCTTTTACGTCAAAGATCCATTCTGGTTTATCTACATGTATATTCCATTGTACTTTTCAACTTTTCAAATAGTTCATTCTTATGTTGGTTCTTCTTAGCGCCATTTATCTTTTTATAAAATAATGTATTTTTTTTTAATATATCTAATTCTATTTACGCTGCCTCCTCCGACCAAAAACAAAACCAAAACCAAAAGAAATCTTAAAACGACACTCGGTTTGAGGATTCCATGTAAATTCCATGTACTTATCAGTTGTATTGCACCTACAAACAAAACAAAATGAATTTTTTTTATAGCTCAATCGATGTTGAAGGTAGAATCGTTGTGCCCATTCACATAAACATGAAAAGAAAAAAATTCAGTTCATACCGAGCGGTCAACAAATAATACAGACACTTTCTTGTCGTCAAATTTTTGAACACAAAACTCGTTCATCATTACTCGAAATAAAATTTGTTGAGTTAAAATTAAAAAAAAATTGGTGTTTGACGCCAAATAAATTGTACGTTTGAAGTTGTGTATTGAAATCAGCAACAATTCAAACAAACCCAACCATGCCTTCGAATGCTGATGTCGAAGCCGGCAAATCCGGTCTCTTGACAAATAAGGCCAAAGAAGAAGAGGCATTCAGACCCGCAAGGAGCGAATCATTCTATGATTCAAAGTTATTTCGTCTGTTCTCAGTGATAATGTATGTGTGTTTGGTCAGTGGAATCGGCTTTTTGTTCGCATTGTACCACTTTTTCTTCTGGGACTCTACAATGCCACCCGTTGCCAAAGTTCATGGTCATGAAGTTTATTAAAATGAATTTAAATTATTTGTACAGTTTATTTTTTTTTAATATAAGTTTGTACATAAAAATATATAAACTAACGTAGTTTTACTTTTTACACTGATCGATAAATATGTTAGATAATGTGCATTAGCTTGCTAAGAAGCTTATTCTCCATTTTTACTTATCAAGGTGGTAAAACAACACAGAACAAAGTAAAGCGGAAACACATAATCCCTTGCAAACCACTGACATTCCAAGAACCTTTACAATTTATGTTTTGTTTTTATACATACAAAACTGCAATCCGATTATATTTAATGATTCGAATTCTTCGGTATGCAATAGAAATATCATTTTTATATTCAATGAATATGTTTTCGAATTCAAATCAGTTGTCTTTTGACATTCGACATTAACTCAACAAAACCACACTACACTTCACAAAATCATTAAAACTAAACGAAAAATCTAAGTCAATTTCGAAGAATGAGTAAACGCGGGATTTTAACACAAACACCTAAATCAGCTACTCCAGAAGAAAAAGAACAAACAAATGAAAATGAAAATTTCTTCCAGTCGAAACTTTTTCGGTTAATAACATTGGGAATTTATCTCGGTGGCGTAGGCGGTCTAGGCTTCACCTTAGCTGTGTACCATATCTTTCTTTGGGATTCGTCTATGCCACCGTTACCTATACTAAAACATAAGTAGCCTTGTTCAGTTCAGTGATTATGATGATTGTGCTTTTATGTGAAAAGAGGTAAGTGTGATATTTTTGTAAAAAGTAAAAATATATTGTACTATAGTACGTATGTTTAACTTAAAATAGTTCTCCAACTCCAAAATTTTATTGATAAACATTTTGTATTGTGGTAATGCCTAATTTGACAAATATCAAAAAGTGTTCTGAGGAAGTCTAAAAAATATGGCTGATAATCTTTATCTAATTTCAAAACAAGTCGATCCTTTTATCTGAGCGTTACAAATGATGAAATATTTTTATTTACTGTGGCTGTGACGGTTTTTGTCAGTCAAATATTCTTCTGAAATGACATGATTACGGATTGAATGTGGATAAAATAAAATTTACGATTCAGTCGCTCGAAGTTGCTCTTATTATTAACAGATTCACACAAGTGCCAGTGTGCCAATACCGATAACATATGAAGTTGTTCACACTCCGATAAAAGTTATGCATTCGTAAAAAAATCGAACTCGAGATTTTGATCAAAGTTGACATTACGATGATAACGAAGACCAAAAAAGTGGGTCTCGCAATTCTGTCTATCTGTCTGTCTGTCGGTCGACTACAGTCTAAACGGCTCGGCCGATTTTTTTTCAAACTTGGTAGATATGGGTTTTAATTTTTTCCCCCAGACGTTTTTTTCTTTTTTTTTTAAGACCAAAAATAACGGTACCTGCCATAAGATTTTTATTCGAAATTTTATAAATATTTTTTTTCTCAAAAACTGTCCCACAGAATTAAAAAAAAAAAAATTGAAAAATTTGATTTAGTTAAAACTAGGTAATGGTTGAAGAAAATTTTCCAAAAAATTGTTATTTTTGGTAGCCACCCTGGGTCCAACGGTACCTTCCATACAAAAGTTAAAAAATGGTTTTCGAAAATCGTATTTTTCTCGAAAACAGTTCCGAGAATTTTGCTAAAATTTTGTTTCTTTTGATTAATTTTTACGATCTATAATTTAATAAAAAATAAATGAAATCTAGATATTACTGACTGTACCTACCATACAACGATTTTTTCGAATTTTGAATTTCTCATCACCATTTTTTTTGTTTTGAAAATTCGATTTCTCAATAACGGCTTAATATTTTTCATGGAAATTTAGCTCTCATTCGTACAATAACAAAAACTTAAGGTTGGTGTACCATTTTTTTTTTCAAATGTTTTAAAAATTTAGTGCATAAAAGCTTATTTTTTTACGGAACCACTACAATGACTTATAATTTTTGTTGCATAAATTGCATAAATTCATATTTGCATAGCATTCTGTCTTTATCTCTTATGTACTACTAAAAGAATTTATTCTGGAGTGAGAAAATATTATTTCTTACTTGCGATATAGGTACTATAGGGCAAGTTCTGCATTTGGAAAAAAAATCGAACTCGAGATTTTGATCAAAGTTGACATTACGATGAAAGCGAAGACGAAAAAAGTGGGTCCGGCAATTCCGTCTGTTTGTCTGTATGTCTGTACCTCGAACTACAGCCTAAACTACTGGAGGTATTTTCTTCAAACTCGGTACCTAAGGGTCTTCGGTGATTCCCTCGAGGAGAAATTGAAATTTTTTTTTTAGCTCCAAAACTAAGGGTACCCCCCATACACCCGTAATGCAAAATCTTATTTATCTCGAAAACGGCTCTAACGATTTTGATAAAAAAAATTAAGTGTGATATTATGGACATGGACTACATTTCGGTCAAAAAAAATTTGGGGGGAAATGTTATTAGGGGTACCTGTCATAGAACCGTTTTTTTGATTTTCGATTTTCTCACCAACGCACACTGGGGCAAAACACCACTAAACGTGGCATTAAATCAAATTTTAAAGTTCAGCTTTGGCGTAAAGTGCTTTTTTTTTCTCATTGTAAATATAATAGGGAATTAGAAAAGTGAATGCAACAGTTAATTGGGATCACGTGATCTTTGCAAAACCGTCCAGAATGAAGAATATTATAATTTTTGTCATTGAAGTAAGAGGTGTTTTTTTAGTTTTGAGTGGTAACAAATAATCAAGTGTAACTTCTTTCAAGTTTTTATTTAAAAAAAAAAAAATTATAACTATGGAATCAGTAAGCTCAGGTGCGTTGATTTTATTAATTATATAATAAATTTTTCATTTAGTTCTCATAATATGTGGTTAAAGGTATAAAAAAAATGTATAAAAAAATGTGTTAATTTTTGCATTTTGTCAAATATCTAAGCGTTTTAAATGTGTTGACCGTGAGATGCCGTTAAGTGTTGTATCTATTTGTAACAAGTGATTTATCTAGTTTTAGAATATGTAAAGTTTTTTTGCTACTTTTTGCTACTTTTCGTACAGTTAACTTTCTTGTTGGTGACGTCATTCTCGAAAAATATCGACTTTTTTTCTATTTATTTAATTTTAATTACTCCTTAGACCGAACAATTTCCAAAACCTTGTCGATTTCAAGGGAAGAGCTGTTTAATATTATGAAAAGCTCAAATCTGAAGGGATTAGACAGCCAAATTGCATTTTTAAGGAAAGAAGTACAAAAAAGAGCCCGATGCAGCCATGCTCTCAAAAATGATTTCAATGAAAAAATAGCTGCGTTTAAATCAAAATTTAAATCACGTTGGGAAAAAGCTTGTCGAATAGAAGCCAAATTCTTAAAAGCAAACAATGCATGGCTGAAAACACCCATACTTTTCAATTATTCGATAGACTCTAAACGTGGTCGTCCAATGGTTGGATTTGAGGAATCTTCAGAAAGATCAAAACGACAAAAAACCGAACAATTGAGGAAGTCCACGTCCACAGTTGAGTTGACTTACGCAGCAGAAATGGGTCTGAGAGCTTCTGGACAGCTAGATGCTGCAAAGTTAGTGCATGATGCAATAACAATACCAAATCATGCTAAGAAATGCAGAAAAGCTTTGAAGGACTCAATTGAACTTACTTCAATGACTGGGGAAGAAGCCTTATCAATGATAATTGAAGCTAACTTATCACGATTTCAGTATGAAATCATACGATCTAAGGCCCCCAAAGTATTTCCTTCATACAAAGTAGTTCAAGAGTGCAAAAAGAGTTGCTATCCAGAGCCTCAAAACATGAATACATCGGAAATGTCTGTACATACTACTTTGCAAAGCTTGCTAGACCTTACAGTTAATCGTTTGCTAACTGTTCAAAAAGATGTAATGGTTACTCTAAGGCCTGAAGAACTAAAGGCTATAAGCTTATACTCCAAGTGGGGATTTGATGGTAGTTCGGGCCACAGTTCGTATAAGCAAGCGTTTCATGGACTTGATGCTGATGACTCATCAGTATTTATAACATGCGTTGTTCCACTCCGTATGATATCTGGGGAAAAAATTATCTGGCAGAATCCTCGGCCAAGTTCAACTAGGTACTGTAGGCCTCTTAAAATTGAGTTTGCAAAGGAATCTGCATCCAAATCCGTGGCAGAAAAACAAAGAGTCGACAGTGAAATAAAAGAGCTCCAGCCTAGCCTTGCTATGGTTGGTGAAAATACCATCAACATTAAGCACAACTTACTGTTCACAATGATAGATGGTAAGGTCTGTAACGCCATCACTGAAAACTCCTCAACACAGAAGTGTTTTATTTGCAATGCCACATCAAAAGATTTCAACTCAATTGATGAAATGATAAAAAGGCCAATAAAAACTGATAATCTTCAGTTTGGTTTATCTGTGTTGCATGGGTGGATCCGGTTTTTTGAGTGCCTCCTTCACCTATCATACAAGTTAAAAATTAAACAATGGCAAGCTAGAAAAGAGGAGCATAAAAAAGTTGTAGCCGAAACCAAAAAAGAAATTCAAAAACGATTTCGGGAGCGTTTGGGCTTAATTGTTGACAAGCCAAAACCAGGCTTCGGAAATTCGAATGACGGGAATACAGCCAGGAGATTTTTTGAAAATGCAGAAATTTCGGCTGATATTACTAATTTAGATGTCGAATTGATTAAAAAAATGCATATTATCATGGTAGTGGTTGCCTGTGGTCATGAGATTGATTCCGAAAAATTTCGAGGATTTGCTCATCAAACTGCAAAATATTTCGTTGCTAAGTATCCTTGGTACTATATGCCTCCTACAGTACACAAGTATCTCATTCACGGAGATGAAATAATATCAAATGCTTTATTGCCTATAGGGCAGCTAAGTGAAGAAGCCCAAGAAGCACGGAATAAAGACTTCAAAAAATATAGAGAACACCACTCCCGAAAAAATAGCCGAAAAAATACAAATGCAGACATTTTTAATTTCTTTCTATTATCATCTGACCCCGTTTTGACAAGTCTTCAAAAAGTTCCAAGAAAAAAAATCCAACATCTGCCCCAAGAAGCAATTAGTTTGCTAAAATCTCCAAACATACCAGTACCAAACCAAAGTGACATAAATGCGAGTGATGATGAAGAAGAAGAATAAATTTCTATTTTTGATTATTTATTTATTTATTTTTAAATGTTTATTAATATTACAAAATACAAAATATATGTTCCTGATTGTTTATATATTTAAATTTTTATGAGTAATAAATATTTATTTCACATCTGTTTTTCAAACTTAGAATCATTTTATAGCGTTTTCACATTTTTTTTCAATTTTGGTAAAAGGGGCGTTTTTTTTGTGGGCGTGTCGTCAATTTTTGTTTTTAAACATGTCAACTATCATTCTAGAAGCAATCGTAAACAATTTCAAGTCCGTAGATTTGATAGTTTATTTAATGCCACGTTTAGTGGTGTTTTGCCCCAGTGTGCAACGGCTCTAACAATTTTTACCGAAATTTTTATGCAGGATCTCCTTTGCATTTTAAAAAATATAAACTAAATTTTTTTTCGAAAAAATAGTTTTTGGATTTTTAAAAAAATAATACAATTTTTTTTTTGAAAATTCGATTTCTTGAAAACCGATACACGATTAAATTTTTAAATTACGTTTTAAAATGTATTTTATTAAATACTAACAATTTGCGTAACAATTTTTTTTTATAAAAATTTTAAGGAAAATTTAGTACACAAAAAACATGTTTCAGTGTGTCTGTATGTCTGTACCTCTCACTGCAGCCTAAGCCACTGGACCTATTTCTTTCAATCTCGGTAGTTAAGGGTCTTTGGTGATTCCCTAGAGGAAAAATTGAATTTTTTTTTTCGCTCCAAAACTAAGGGTACCCCCCATACACCCGTAATGCAAAATCTTATTTATCTCGAAAACGGCTCTAACGATTTTGATTAAAAAAAATATGTGTGATATTATAGACATGGACTATATTTTGGTCAAAAAAGTTTTTGGGCAAAATGTTATTAACGGTACCTGTCATAGAACAGTTTTTTTTATTTTTGACTTTCTCATTAACGGCTATAAGGATTTTAACCAAAAATTTTCAGCAGGATTCTCCTTAAGTTTAAAATAATATTGTTTATAAAAATATTCGAAAAAATATTTGTTGGGTTTTTTGAAAAAAAAAAAAATAATTTTTTTTTGAAAAATCAATATCTTCAAAACCTATAAACAATTATTTTTTGAAATTATTTCCTAAAATCAATATTATTAAATACTTAAAATTCGCATCCCATATTTTTTTCTTAAGAAAATTGAAAGAAATTTTTTATATAAAAAATGTATTTAATAATAAAACGAAAAGTTTGTTTGCATAAATTCATACATTTCTAGAAATCAGACGGCAATTTTATGAATTTGAACATTATTATCTCATTAAATCAATTTTTTATATTTATAAATCGTGCGATCCAGTCGTGCATTTTATTATTATTTATTATGAGTTTTAAATATAAAGGGTTTTCAATTGGCGTGGGTAGATTTTTGCAACCTGTGGCGGTCATGTTGTTTAGGTGACATCTGATGAACTTTTTTGCACCTGTCATCCTTGAGCTATACCCTCCGAGCTTCAACTCGGGCACTCTGGTTGACACTGAGGTCAGTGAGGTTATGACGTGATAGGGTAAAATGGTGGTCGGATTCGGATTCAGCGACCCCGAAAACCTATAGTAAAGGTGGTCTGATCCCATATTAAAATTTTTTTTTTTTTTGTGGAGCTGTGTAATTCTTTCCTATAAAAATGAGTGTCTCTTAGTGCAAACCTTACGCGCGAGATACCGGAGTTAGACCGAATATTTGTTGCAACGGCACCGATTGCGTAAATAAACTCATTGTTTTTCATGTAAAAATATTTTACCGTAGCAATCATGTAAAACAACTTTTTCACTAGTTTGAGTTAAAATAAGTATGGTAATTCATTAAACAAATATACTCAATACTCATATATACATACATACATATATGCATATTTACAAATTCTTAAATTCAAAACCTTTTGAACGTAAAGTAGGCTACACACTGTCATTTTTACTTGCGACTTATAGGTACTATAAGGCAAGTTATGCATTCGTAAAAAAAATCGAACTCGAGATTTTGATCAAAGTTGACATTACGATGATAGCGAAGACGAAAAAAGTGGGTCTGGCAATTCTGTCTGTCTGTCTGTCTGTTCGATTACAGCTAAACGGCTCGGCCGATTTTCTTCAAACTTGGTAGATATGGGTTTTGATTTTTTACCCCCGGATATTTTTTGATTTGATTTTTTATGACCAAAAATAACGGTACCTGCCATACGATTTTTTTCCGAAATTTTATAAATATTTTTTTTTCTCAAAAACTGTCCCTGCGATTTTCTTAAAATAAATTCAAAGGCGCAAAATTTTAAACATTTAAAACCTACTCTAAATCAATTTTAGAATGGGAGTCGACTCTAAATATTGAGTATAAAACGAGAACCGACTTTTTGTTAATTTTAAAGGACATAAACTATGCTTTAACGTTAAAGAGCTCGTCTTACTTTAACAGCAGCAAATGGCTAGTTTATCTTTTAAAAGTATACTTTATCCTATTGACAATGGTCATTTCATACCAAAGCAAATCGAAGAAAAAATGTTTACTGATGCTTTATTCGATTTTTTAAAGATGTTTTTTGTAAATAGACTGAATAACTGAATATTATAAATTCGATATAATCGTACGAAAGTGCTCTACGATGAACAAATCTGTAAATACAAATGTATGTAGCTACATACATATCTTATGTATGCACGCGCGCCGCCGCCGGCAGAGACGAGTATAGCTAAATGAATCTGCAACTTGCAACAACAAATTGAGTTTTTATGCTGTGAATTTGCGATTTATACTTTATTTCCATCTAAAATAATGTAAATAACTTATAAACAATCAAAATCTGTACCGAGGTAGTATATTATACTATGTACTTTTTTCGGCGAAAAATTATTTGGTTTAAAGTTGTCTGATGTTCTTTTTACTTTTTTTTGTGTTTTTGCAGTTGTGTGAGTTATGTATGTATCTGTCAAATTAAGGGTTGTTCAACGCAAATTCGCTTAGGTTCTGTTGTAAAACCCACATCAGTTAGAAGAGTTGTCTAACGTGTTTAAAATTATGCAAAAGTTAGACCAAGTCTCCAAGCTAAACGACTGCGTTAAGTAGATCCGGTTTTATTCCTTAAACGAGAACTGTTTAAAATTTTGCGCCAAAGAATTTAATTTGGTAAAACCTAGGTAATGGTTGAAAAAAATTTTCAAAAAAATGAGTAGTTTTGGTACCCCCCTTGGGACCATTTTTTTGTTTTTGATTTTCTCAAAAACGGTACCACCGATTTTCATCATTTTTTTTATGCTAAAGCTTCCCAATAGTTTGAATATTATTAAGCATTCAAATTTTCCAAAACAATGTTTTTGGATTTTTAAAAAAACTTTCAAAATTCTTTTTTGAAAACTCAATATTTCGAAAACCCCATGCTCGATTTTTTCAAAACTTGATAAATAAAAGTTTGGAAAAATAATCTACAATATATGAGAAAAATGAATTCATTTTACCTAAAAATAACGGTACCCTCCATACAAATGTTAAAAAATGGTTTTCGAAAATCGTATTTTTCTCGAAAACGGTTCCGAGAATTTTGCTTAAATTTTTTTCTTTCTATTATTTTTTAATATCTGTAATTTAATAAAACAAAATTTGAAAACAAGATATTACTGACTGTACCTACCATAGAACGATTTTTTAAAATTTTGAATTTCTCATTATTAGCACAACGGATTTTAATGAAATTTCGTAGAGGGAAGCTTCTAAGAAGTTTAAAAAACATTGCATTTCAAAACTTTAAGAAAAATATTTTTTTGAATTTTGAAAAAAAAAAACCAATTTTTTGTTTTTTGAAAATTCAATATCTCGAAAACAGCTCAATACTTTTTTTGTAAATTTAATTTTTATTCATACAATAATACAAACTTCAAATTGGCGTACCAACATTTTTTCTTAAAAATGTTTTAAAATTTGCTTATATAAAACCTTATTTTTTAAGAAACCACTACAAAGACTTATAATTTTTGTTCTTGCATAAATCTATATTTGCTTGAATCAAATGGCATCCTATTCTTACCTTTAACTACTAAAGAAGTTTTTTGTAGTCATTTAAAAAATGAATTTTATGCTTATGAACAGTTTCTCTAATAAAATTCATTTTTGAAATTCTTAGTCTTTTACATAGGAGCAAGTTCGTGCGACCCAGTCGTGCATTTTATTTTACATCATTTCTGCTAGAATGATGGAAAAAATGATAGTGTGTAGATGTAAATGATAAATGATGAATAAATGATGATGGAAATGATGAAGATCAAAATTTTTTGTGGGTATGACTGGAATGATGAAATGAAATGACAGTGTGTGGAAAACATATCAGTGTGCCGTGTGCGTCATTTTTGTCTTCTCTTTGTCGTGCTCGCTATCGTTTTTTTTGCCTGAAATAAATATTTGCATGCGTTTGTTTGTTGTCAGTTCTTTTCGAAGAAAGTTTATAGTACGATGAATGCATAAAATTTCAAAAATGATTGAAAAAATGACTTAATTGAAATGACAGTGTGTAGCATCAAATGAAATGTTCAGAAATGACAGTTTCTTTTTTTGTTTTTTTTTTAAGAAATGTGAAATTCAATTTTAAAGTTTTAGCGGATTGCTCACGAAACCGGTCGACTCATATTTATCCACCATGTTGCATATAGTCCTCTCGGTAGGATGATTATTCCAACCGTAAAATAAGCGAAGCACACGAAATATTGCACGAACAGAAGACTCACTTTCATAAAACAATTAAGTCATTTGCACATATGTTATTGAAAGCTATAACTCTCCATGTTGACCTAGCAAGACAAATAACAGCCAATTCGATAGATGAAGCTTCAACAATATGGCCGCAATAACCTATCAAAGTTTTAAAATCTTTAATGTTTAATTGTCATCCATTTGTCTTACAGGCATCTAGCTTTACAATCAACAGCTCCACCATTTATGAACCTCCTTCTGAATTTCAATTTGAAATCGTTTCTGAGAATGAATTGTTCATGTATATCCTTTCTCTTTGATCCAAATCAGTGGGTGAAGATGGAGTTCTAATAAAATGATATTACCACAAATTATACCCACCTTTACTCACATAGTAAATTTTTGTATCACGACATCTTCTTTTCAGATTTCAAACTACATGCGGACTCGTAACTTATTTTCTCCGGTGCAGTGAGTAGTTCACAGCTGCTCTACGGCTATGGTTAAGGTTCTTGAATAACGCTTCTCTGTTTGCTGGATTTTACAAAAGCATTTGACCATTTTAAGGTACTATAAAAGATTATGTCTTGTTTGTACGCCCGCTATAAAATAAATAAAAGAAATTAAAAATTGAAAATTCCAGCAGTAAGAAGTCGTTTATTATGGCCCCGTAGTGTTCGCCACTGACCTTACTGCCGATGGCATGCTCAAAAAAATACGGCCCAGCACTCCTCCGTCGTGAAGGCCGCACCACACCAGTGGCTTTGAGTAGTGCACCACACGCGGATTTTTAGTGTCCTAGAAACGAAGATTTAGCTTATTGACGAAGCCGCTTTGTGGAAATGTTTCTCAGAAATGACTGTCAGCAGGCATTAACTGATGCACTCTGTTTGCAATTTGTACGGGAACATGTGTAAATCTTTCACTAAAATTCGCTGTAGGGTTTGTCAGGTAATGTCCGCTGCTCGTTGTCTGGTTGATGTTTCTTGGTTCTCAGCGACATTGGCAGCAACAGCCGCAATATTCTCGGCCGAACGTCAAGTCCGGTCGCGGCCACGCCCTGCATGTTCTCCTGTGGTTCCAGTCCGTTCGAGTCTAGTAGCTAACTGCCGGAATTTTTGCCCAGTTGGTGTGACATAATTGGGAAATCGACGTCGAAATTCATGCTGCGCTAACACCACCAACCGATTATTGGTCAGAAAAAACAATTGTCAAATATGATTAACGTACGACGCCATTTTTGTAAAAATTATAACATCTGCCGATAGGGTGATTAATTTTGCGCTACCTTGTATATATAGTTTTATTACTGATCTCTAAATTCAAAATGAAAATTATGTACAAACCACTCACGCATTTTATGTTTTGAACTTGAATTTAGATATTTCAACCCAAAAAATATGTTCCTTATAAGCCGCTTTATATACATATGTACATAGGATTCAAATTCCATAAGAACTAAGTATTTTAGTAAAGATTTAAGAAAAACAATGCAAAAATGTTCATGAAAAATTGTTTACTGGACACCTATTTCCAGCTTTTCTCCTCTGTAGGTTGTTCATTCGAGTATGTATGTATTTATATTAAGAAATTCACCAATTCACAGTAAGTACTTCCAGTAAAAATTCTCAATATTTTGGTTTTGAATATATTGCACTTGCGTTTGTGAAATCACATGCAATTAATTCAAGTCAGTTTTGAACTAAGATTAATTTCCTAAATGTGATGCATGATTTAAAGTGAAATAAAATATTAAGAACAATAGATTCTTTTTAATTCTTTTCATTTCATTTTCTGAGAAAAAATAATACTGGGTATTGTTAGCGTTATGGTATACAACAATGAGATTAAACTATTTCAATCTATTTTTACTCTCTCTAAGCACTTTACACAGAACGCAATAAGTTGTCTTAAAGTTAGCCCCTGACAGGGTGAGACAAGGACATATTATAGATTTTGTATTTATTTTTCTTGAAAATGTGAGTAAAACACGTAAAACGGTATCTAACCAAATAAATTAAAATAGAAGTGTACTTAGAAGAAACAGGGCCGTTCATCTATTTGTGCAAATGTTCAGAGCGAATAGACGCTAGAGTACAGAGGCGCATTGTGCACCAAGGTATGTATATGTCAGTTTTGTTATGAGTTGCTTCAAAGTGATAACAACAATTAAGATGTAGTTTATACAGCTTGCACAATAAGTTTGTACAAAATGCTGTTAGAGAGAGAGAGAGAGAGAGAGAGAGAACCTTACAACCTACGTCTGCAAACAATTTGTAGATACGTTATGTACATGTACATACCAGATGGTTCCAGTACAATCCTTTTCTTCAGTTCACAATATACAATTTGAAAACGAGCCTTTTCCGATTCTTTGCGAGCCTTTTTCGAGTTCTTTACAACATTTAACAATTCACTATAAATTAGCTTAAAAGTTATTATTGATTAAATAAATAATTTCATGTTTAAAAAATTTTCATTTTTGAAGAAATTCATTATTTCAGTCGCCGCCATTTACAGATGCACTATAAATTCTGGTTTGACTGAAAATTAGCTTTTATAGAAGACTTCCATACAAACCAAATCTTGAAAAAATGTCCGCTCTTTACGATATCTATTAACCAAAATAATTTTTTTTTTTTTCAAATTTCACAAACAGGCCCTGACGACAGTGGTTACGGCCGTGAGAAGAAATAAAGAAACCACTAAACCACCTCAAAAGTCACAAGCTCTTAATGCTTATTTGCGTTCCCAATTACATGCCTTATGTGTTTTCCATTATGAAAAACAAGAAAAAGCGACACCTTAACAATGGTTAAATTAGTTGTGTCCAAACTTAGAGCCGATACACATATCAAGTTAAGAGAAGCAAGACTGCTTTGAAGTGATAGTTTATTTTACCAAGATATCTCTGAAAATCAATTATGGCAGATAACAGCAACCCACCCAAAGAGGAACAAAAAGAAAAGAAAGTTCCTTTTCTTGAGTCGCAAACATTCAAAATCCTTACGCTAGGCATATATCTAGGCGGACTTAGTGGCATGGGAATGACATTGGCAATTTATCATTTATTTCTTTGGGACTCCAAAATGCCAGCACTTCCTGAGTTCAAACAACATCATCATGTTGGATAAGAGAAAACTGTGACAAGTGGTAAGTTTTTGATTTTGAGAAGGCCGAGTGCGGATTATCGAAGGTGTTAGGTATATAGATGTATACAAACTACATTTCACATTGTGAACGGATTAATTTTAGCTGAACTGTCAGAAAAGTATGTAAGTACACTTCGGGTTGTCCATTGTAATTGGATTCTTAATTAAAGAATTCAAATCCAGATTGAATTGTGACATCTGCCAGTAGTATTAACTGAGATTCGTTGTCAATCGTTCCAATAGGCCCAGACCTATATATCACTCGCTAAAATGCCAAAACTTGTTCAAATAATTGAAACCGTTGAAACTGAGCGAGCTCCTTCACCGCCGCCATCGCCACCGCCGCTCTCAGTAAGAGAATTAGAGGAAATTATTCGTCCGAGACGAAGGCGCTATTCGGAAAGATGCCTGCGGTTTTTAACAATATTTGTTTATCTATTTGCTTTATCGGGTGTAGGAGTTGGTTTGTCATTTTATTACGTATTCTTTTGGGACTCAAAAATGCCTCCGGTCTTTAAACCAAAAAAACATATTCCTTATTAAATAAAGATAATTTGTGAAAAAACATCTCAGATTTAAATTAAATTTTCAAATATGAAAATTTGTAAAATAAAATCGTTAAAGTTTGAGAAGCTTTCTAGTTAAAATCATCGGAAGCGATTGACTAAAGAGTTAAAGGAGTTTTTTCTAAGTTACTAAAAATGCACGTTGTGTTAAAAAGGGAAATTCATTTTTCCTTTACTAATAATGTTAAATAGTGAAAAGAATCATTCATAAAAGAATAACTAGGAACAATAAAATATAAATACATTTAAAATAAGATACAAAAGGATTCCATTACATATACAAACATGAATATCTGAAAATTCTAAATAGTAATGGTAATTTATTGTTATAGCTACTTGAATTTTTTGGATAACTAAACAGTTCCAGACGGTTTATCATAAGCTAAGAATTCCAAATACAAGGTACCATTTTAATTATTTAAATTTAAAGTCGGAACAGCTACTAATCATTCACTATTGAACCGTAATAGATAATAATAATGTTAAGCAAATTCATTTACTAAAAATTTTACTATTTACAAAATAAAGGCAAACGAAAAATTCCCCAAAAAAAATAAATACATTTATAGAAATATTGACAACGATAGAAACATAACAGAAAAACGAATCTGAGATTGGATTGTTGGATCAAAATAAGCTTTCAAAGCAAATATATTTCCTATATGAGCAGAATAGGTCTTGTGAAAAATATCTTTTTTGAATAATATTTTTAGTAAATAATTTTATACAAAACTTTTAGACTTTTTTTTTAATTCAAAAAAATATTTTTTTTTAAGTTTTGAAATGCAATGTTTCTTAAGCTTTTTAGAAGCTTGTCTATAAATTTCAATTGAAATCCGTTATGCCGATAATGAGAAATTCAAAATTCGAAAAAATCGTTCTATGGTAGATACAGTCAGTAATATCTAGATTTCAATTTTTTTTTTATTAAATTATAGATCGTAGAAATTAATCAAAGGAAAAAAAATTTTAGCAAAATTCTCGGAACCGTTTTCGAGAAAAATACGATTTTCGAAAAGTATTTTTTAACTTTTGTATGGAAGGTACCGTTATTTTTAGGTAAAATACATGTTTTTCTCATTTCTTGTCGATTATAGTTATTAAAAAACTTTTATCGAAATATTGAGTTTTGAAAAAAAAAATTAAATTTTTCTTAAAAATCCAAAAAATTATTTTTTGAAAATTTGAATTCACAATAATTTTCAAACTATTGGGGACCTTTAGCTGAAAAAAATGATCAAAATCCGTTGTACCGTTTTTGAGCAAATCAAAAATCAAAAAAATGGTTCCAAGGGGGGTACCAAAAATAGCAATTTTTTGGAAATTTTTTTTCAACATTAGCTAGCTTTAAGTAAATGAAATTTTTTGATTTTTTTTTTTAAATCTGTGGGACAGTTTTTGAGAAAAAAAAATTTATAAAATTTCGAAAAAATCGTATGGCAGGTACCGTTATTTTTGGTCCTCGCTATCATCGTAATGTCAACTTTGATCAAAATCTCGAGTTCGATTTTTTTTCCGAATGCATAACTTGCCTTATAGTACCTATAAGTCGCAGGTAAAAAACTATCTATGATGTACCGAGTTCTCACGTTTTCCAAACATAATTTTAAAAATTGGCAATCGGTAAAGCGCTGCTGATTTGTGTATTTAATATGGCTGTTAACTATTTTCTATTGACCCGCTAGATGATCTTACAAGCAAACAATCGACCCTATCTTACTTCGTTGCCTGCGTATAGTGGGTAACGAACTTAGTGCTGATTATGTCAAAGCCAGTAGTATCGGATTATATCGAACTTATTGCTTATTGTTTTCGGTCCTAAAATATTTTTAAAGATATCAATAAATAATTCAAAAACTAGTTAACCTAGAGTTACATTGTGACAATGCGGCATAGGAATACTAGCTTTTGTTATAAAATATTTTAAAATTTTTGGATAATGCAAATGATGTGACATTACTAAGACGATCACAGACTGCAGATGAACGCGCACATGCTAATGCATCGCAGCGTGAACGTAATGCACGAAATAGATCTGTTGACCCTGTACCTGTACTGAATCTTGCACGGCGATCACGAATACGTCGTGCTCCTTTGGCTGAAATGATGCGTGCTGCTTTTAATTACAACATTATAGTATGTACGGATACATTGGAATGATGGACGCAATAATGTCCACAATGTGATGCGGCTAACTTTCCAGGTGAAACGCCCAGCATCAGGGTTCGAACCTGAATCATAAAATGTCGGAGCAAATTTGAAAAAAAAGTCGAGCAAATGCAAGATTTTCGGAGTAGATTTGAAACAAAAAGAAAATCCTTACTTTTCAGGAAAAATAAAAAACATACATATGTATGTAGGAACATAAAAAAATAGTATTAGCAAAAAAGAAAAATAAATCACAGGTTTCATTGGAAAACTTAGTATTATTTTCAAAAATTGTTTTGTAAAAATAAACAAATTACAAATTCAGAAAGAATTTTTAACAAAGGTTTAATGGTTTTTTTCAACAATGTCATATTTGTATATAAATAAGACAATTTGTCTGTGTGGAAAAAGTGGAGTGAATCTCGAAAAATCGGAGCGTAGGAGTAGATTTAGGTTCGAACCCTGCCCGGCATATGTTGTGCTAATGGCAAAGTGAGATTGCCAGCATTAGAAACTCCACCCGAACCATTGCATTCACTTATTTTTGGGACATTTCAAACGTTGAATCCCTTTTTGAGTCATATTGAACTATACAATTCGGCATTTCAAATGACTTCTTTTGGAGCTACTAAAATTATTAGAGATAATTTTATGCCGACGTTTAAGATAAATACTTTAACAGGACTGTCCCATGTTTATATCAATCTGAATCATAAAGTATTCGATAGTTTTAAAAATTCTGATCCAACATCTACCTAAAATTGCATACATGTTACAGATTCAGGGCCAGATTTATCATCAAGCTGGTTCGTTATTGCCATACCCCGACGCTGATAATCAATTTTTGCACACTCTACATTAAAATTGTCATTGAATGCACAGGTGATTGAAACTACAACTTGCAATATTTCGAGAAATTCTGCTATGGTAAAAGTTCTGCGATTAACGTCAATTATTTTATGGGATGAGTGTACAATGGCGAATAAAAAATCACTAGAAGCATTTAATCGAACAATACAAGATTTACGTGGTAATCAACAGCTTTTTGGTGGTGCTTTGATAATACTGTCAGGGGATTTTCGTCAAATATTGCCTGTCATTCCTCGATCAACTCCTGCTGATGAAATAAATGCCTATTTGAAGTCATCAATTCTTTGGAGATATGTTTGCACAAAAATTGACACTGAACATTAATATGCGTATTCACCTACAAAATGATCTAGCTGCCCATGAATTTTCAAAACAATTGTTAGAAATTGGTGATAGCAAAATATAAATCGACAGTACCAACGGATTGATCGCTGTACCAAACAAGTTTTGTACAATTGCGCAATCGATAGATGAATTGATTGAATGTGTTTTTCCGAATATTCTTCAGAATTACAGAAATTATGATTGGTTGAGAAAACGCCCCATTTTAGCACCCAAGAACATTCATATCAATGCCAATAATTTTCAAATTCAAGCGAAACTGCCAGTTGCCAACTGACAGTGTCATGTATCAAGATGAATTATCCAATTGAATTTTTAACTTCATTGGAACCGGCCAGTATACCACCGCATTGCTTGAATATGAAAGTTGGTTCTTTGATTATATTGTTGCGAAATATTAATCCACCAAAACTGTGTAATGGCACCAGATTGGCAGTGAGAAAGTTATTGCCAAATTTGATTGAAGCTACGATCCTAACTGCTCAATCAAAAGGAGAAGTTTGTTTGATACCGCGTATCCCTACGATTCCAACTGATATGGAAAAACAAAAAATATTGTTTATCCAAATGTTTTGGATTAAGTTTTAAAATAGCTAGCAATTAATAAAATATTTTTTTGTTTGAATAAATGAATAATTTGATGTTACAATTAAATTGTTTTATTATTTCACTTTATACGTAGCGAAGCACGTACCGGGCCGCTAGTATAAGTATATTAGTAAGAATGCAACCAGTGGAACGATCGAAATTCATTCATCATGTCTACCGTCTACTAATTTATTTATTTTGCATTCATAGCCGGGAAAATTTTAAAAATCCTCAAATCGGCATGCTCCGGATTTGTAAGGCGCAATTCAGATGTGTAAATATAAACAACAAACAAATCAAGTTCAAATATTTTCTCTGAGTTAGGTTGGATCTACTTTATCGTGAATCGATTTGTTTTCGCATACAAATACTATTTGAAGAGAAATTTATTCTTGACCATCAGTTTCAATGGTGAAATGAAGCCCTACAAAAACATTTCCAGCTGAAAGCAAATCGTCACCGCATTACCAGCCCCAAGGTACTTTTAAAAGGAAAAAAATAAAGCAGCAGCGTGACGGCTACTGCCACACAGTGGGGTAAATTGTTCTACAAATTTTTAATAGTCTTTTAAAAGATTCATTCATAGCTAGGGATTAAATGTTTTAAATTCTCATCTTTCAAATCAAGTTGACGAATGTTTAAACATTCAAATCGCTATGCATTCTGACAGCAACAATTTTTTGAATTTAGTCTTTTAATTAGATTTGTAGTTATTTGTTTTGGTTCTTAAACCCAATTAGCTATACGAGATGGTGTCAATTACTGCTTTGGGGAGTCTACTTGTTCTATTTTCTTAGTCAGTATTCCTGCGAAAAAAATAGTTGTGACATCTTTGAATTCATTCTGGCTTAATTTATGTGGAGACTATCCTACTATACTTTGTTTGGTTTCATCCTTGTCCTAATTTCGTTTTAAGATTTCGTTCGAAGGAGGTTGATTGTAGATGGCTACACTAGAAGTAACCTACACTTCGTTCACACTTAACAAGATGCACAACACTATTTTGTTTTTAGATCATAAACATACGAGTAGTAGAGTAGTTATACGAGTATACATACATATGCGTGTGGGGTTTATCAAATAAGAAAAACGATACAATACAGTCGTAGTTGAAGATCAAACCATTTTCTACAAAACAATAGACAATGATGAATGATGTTGTTTTAAGTATATCTCTGTAGGAGGCATACTTGGAGCGAACCCCATCGAGACGGAATGCTTTATTTTTATTTTTGCAACTCATATGAAAATAACATCATCTACACTGGATGTTCTATACGAGTATGTTCTTATGAAATACCTGTCAACTCTGCCGTGAATTTTTTGTTAGAATGAGGTTGACTTCAATTTTTGAAACTGTAACTCCATTTTCACTCTCGAATCGCGATTTAGTCGTTTGACGTCTTGGTCTTGTGTATGAACTGTACAGCTTAAACCTTTCAATGATTTCCCTTTATGTAACATTTTATGTAAGAATTTATAGAGGTAAATCGATTTCAGTACGCTACTTTGCTAACATATGTATGTGTATGTTTTTAATAGAAAAATAAAATGCACGACTGGATCGAACGAACTTGCTCTTATGTAAAAGTACTTTGGAATTAAAAATACATTGTATAAATATAAAACATGGCTTTAATGAGATAAAAATGTTCAAATGCATGCGGAATTGCCGTCCAATTTCCGGAAAAGTATGAATTTATGCAAACAAAGTTTAAAAACCGTTTAATTTTTTACATAAGAAATTTCTTTAAAATTTTTCGAGAACAAAATTTGGGATGCAAATTTTAAGTATTAAGTACCTAGTAGGTATAGATTTTAGCAAATAATTTCAAAAAATAATCGTTCACACGTTTTAAAGATATTGATTTTTCAAAAAAAAAAAGAATATTATTTTATTATTTAAGAGGGCTATTGCTGAAAATTTTTGGTTAAAATCGTTAGAGCCGTTAATGAGAAAGTCGAAAAAAAAACGGTTCTATGACAGGTACCATTAATAACATTTTGCCCCAAAATTTTGTTTGACAAAAATGTAGTTCATGTCCATAATATCCCACATAATTTTTTATCAAAATCGTTAGAGCCGTTTTCGAGATAAATAAGATTTTGCAATACGGGTGTATGGGGGGTACCGTTAGTTTTGGAGCTAAAAAAAATTCAATTTCCCCTCTGAGGAATCACCGAAGACCCTTACCTAACGGGATTGAAGGTACAGACATACAGAGACACTGAAACATGTTTTTTATGCACTTAATTTTCCTTAAAATTTTTATAAATTGCAAATTGTTAGTATTCAATAAAATTCATTTTATAACGTAATTTAAAAAATTATTCGTGTATTCGTTTTCAAGATATTGAATTTTCAAAAAAAAAAATTTTATTATTTTTTAAAAAATGCAAAAATTATTATTTCGAAAAAATTTTTAGATTATATTTTTTAAAATGCATAGGAGCTTGTGCATAAAAATTTTGGTAAAAATCGTTAGAGCGGTTGGTGAGAAATTCGAAAATCAAAAAAACCGTTCTATAAAGGTACCGTTAATATCATTTTGCCCCAACATTTTTTTTTATCAAAATGTAGTTCATGTCCATAATATCACACCGTTTTCGAGATAAATAAGATTATGCATTACTGGTGTATGGGGGTACCGTTAGTTTTGGAGCTAAAAAAAAAATTTCAATTTCCCCTCTAGGGAATCACCGAAGACCCTTACCTAACGGGATTGAAGAACATAGGTCTAGTGGTTTAGGCTGTAGGAGGGGTACAGACATACAGACAGACAGACGGAATTGTCGGACTCACTTTATTCGTCTTCGCTATCATCGTAATGTCAACTTTGATCAAAATCTCAAGTTCGATTTTTTTTTTTCAAATACAGAACTTGCCCTACCTATATCGCAAGTAAAAAACGCAAAACCCAAAACGCGGTTTTCTCAAAAATGTTTTTTTTTTTGGAAAAACCTACATCAAAAACATAAGTCTTCCCATACATTTTTGTAGACTACAAGTTCCCGTAAGCCAGAAGTTTTATCTAATGCGTTTCGATCAGATACTACGGTGGCCTAATCAGTTGAATGAATTCCATATGAGTACACTTCTAAGATACCTCACAGTCGTATTTGGGCGAAATAGATTTAAGAGTTGAGTTCAAATTAACTTTTACCTGAATTATTACCTAATTTTCTTTATCTTCGTCAGTGCATGTGTCGGAAGTAAAAATCGAGATTTTAAAAGCAACATGTGATCTTAGACGAGTTTCTTCCATTACAGTTTTCGAACATGAATTGTACGAGAAGTATGTGTGTGTGAAGATGCTAGTTAATAAAACATTTCTTTAGCAATTTACAGTACAATTCGCTGATTGAAATCTATTTTTGATTTTCTGAATCTGATTTTTCTATTGAAAAAGTTTTTGGACCACGTCGAATGACACAAGGGTTTGAGCGAATCAAATTAGGATTTTCTCGATAATCATTTAAGTTTATTTATTGACTTTACTGTACGAGGCATTGATGAATCTCTTTTTCGTTGGATTGGAACCTTTCGAACCGTTCTATAAAACTTATATTGGACGGTTTCAAGTCTGTTATCCATATAATAATTGCTAGTATGCCCCAGAGCTTTGAATCTCTTTTTCACATTCATCAATAATGTTTTGTCTGAAAATTCTAGGCCAGTAAATTATTTTTCTGACTATAGTGCTCTTAGCTTCTCATACTGTTTTCCAGATTCAAGTCCTTGCCCTTCGGATGTGGATCTAGAGCGTTTGATAAGCTCATTAAATTCTGATTTCGATAGTTTTGTCAAATGGGGTATCATAAACCGCTTAGAATTGAATACTTCGAAAATTCAATGCTGTTTTCTGTCATACATGAGTGGCAATTTTATTCAGGAAACCGAAAAGCTTTCAGTTCTCGGTAGGTGTATCACAGACCACCTTCTTTGGAGTGACGACATATTCGACGACTCCAAAAACGCTGCAAGTGCTTAGGTTTCCTTCGACAGTTGTTACCCTGATCTAGCTTTAATTTATAAAGTCTATATTCATCCAAAGCGTGGGTACAATTCCCATATTTTGACAGATGCTCCAATATCTCACTTGAGTCTTTTGGATCAAATACAAATAAAAAGGTTTGAAAATGATAGGTTATAGAAGTATAAAAGAAACATTTGCATCTCTCGAGCATACATGTAATAGCCAGTTTCATTCCTCCCTAAAAAAAATTATTCAAACATAATACTCATGCTTCAGTGAATGCCCAACTTCGGAGGTAGTGTCAAATTCAGAGATTCTTTCTTTAGCGACAGAACATGAACGTTGAATGCTTCCCTCCCATCGCGATTTTCAGACATTCAAAACCAATATGCATCCGTATCTCTTTTTAAATCCTCAACAACTTTCCCAAACGTTCACACCATGTTCACACAATTAAATTGTAGCCATAATAGTCCAAGAGCCGACAACAAATTTTTGGATTGGAGGTATAACCAAAAAATGGGTATGAGCGTTTTTAGGAGGATGCGTCATGATATCGAATCCAAAAGCTTATGGCAGGTTTTTTTGCCGCCATTGGTGTGGGTAGGTGGTTAAAAATAGCAATGTTTCCTTTTTTGTGTCAGGGATTGGACGAAACCCATTTTGGAAGCAAAATTGTGGAATTTGGGACGATACCAATTTATACGAAATAAGTATATGTATGAGCAACAAATGCAAACCGAGAAATTCTCTCTTTGTTGGGAATTTCGGTCTGGTAGAATCATAGGGTCCGGATTTCTTCCACGACAGAACTGACATTTGCATAAGCGTCAACGATGAGCACTACAGGTTTAATTTCATACTTTTGAAAGTTTTTTCTAATAAGTGCATGTGTTAGAAATTTTGTATCCAGCTGAATAAAAACTTGTTTGAATTTAACATGTTGTCAATCTAAACACTGAGCAACATAAGAAGACACATTTTCGGGGGCGGTATAACGAGTATGATTATTTACCCGGGTTAAATCACTACCGTTCACTGACATCAATGAACAATCAAATATCGGCATTTCAGCCGTCTTTAAATATAATAAAGCTTTAAAATAAAACACTATAGCTGACTTACTAACCCAGAAAAATTGGCTAAACACAAACACAAACAACATATAAATAGAACTTTCTCTAATATTAAATCAAGTTGATAAAAATACGACAAGGAAAATAATCAATTCAATTTACAACTACAAATGTGCTTACACATATAAAATCAATATTCAATCCAACAAAAATACTTAATCAAGAAATCCTGAAATGATATGAATGTATACTTAAAATAGAAAAAAATAAAAATAAAACCAAATAGTGCGTATACGCCCTGTTGTCCTTACGTATTTTTTGAAGAAAAAAGTTGGGCAACTTCTTATGTTTTTCTTCTACACTATTTTTCTTGAGCTTTCTATTGTTCTTTTTCTCCCTCTCTTACTATCGTAGGACGATAAACATTCTTAACTCCCAGTTCATATCTAAATTTAATTTAGAACACCAAATCACCCTCAAAATAAATCATGAAGCTTTACTATATCCCATATTATATAACTTTCTTTTGAAATAACGACCCGAACTTTAACACTAACAAACAAAGCCAGAGGTATACCATCTCGAACCTAATAATTAATACTTTACTTTCTCGAAAGAGGGTCATAAATTTATAGTCAGATCATTGAAGGACTTCAAATATTTACATTCGAATATACCTACCAACATCTAAGTTCCTCATGTACGGCATACAGAACTCGTTATTAAGCAGGAAAATTATATTCCGTTGGTGCTCTAGATTTATTAACACATCCACATTCACCACACAAAATTGGTTCAACTCGACTCGGTTGAGTTTACAAAAAAACTTTGACACGAACAACTCGGGCGCTTCTACCTTGAAAGCTTTTTATACACACAAACCAGAAATCTCTAAATTGCATGGTGTCCTACTGACCCAATTCTCGGTCACTAACCTGAATCCTTTTTGCACACAATTGTTGTAGAATTATCGATTCGCAGAGGCAGGACTTTTTCTGACACAGTGAGTGTGCTGTGCATGTACACACGTCCTCGTCCTCTTCGTCGTAATCGTCGCCGTAGCCACCGTCGTCATCGTCGTCCATCCAACCAAGCAGTTTCAGAATCAGACTTGGCTCCAATGAGTGTGTCGCTGCTGTCGCGCCCCATTCCTGCTGTTCGCTCTTTAGACTACATTCCACTAAAAAGCTATTTTAAGTTAAATCTTCAACACTCTAACGAATCTGAGAGTTTATTGGTGCAGTTGCATTCGGGACACAATAAGCAACGGATAATTGTTATTTTTTTGATATATGTACATTTGCACAAGTGAAAGTCGATGCATTAGTTTTAATAATAATAGCTTCAGAATTTATTAGAGTTACCGGACATATCAGTTCAGAGCGTTCAAATTTTCCCTCAACAAAAAATCAAATAAAAAAAAAAATGATTTCGAAACTAGGCTCACTAGAAGAAAAAATCAAACTTCCTCCTACCGAAACAATAAGTAGATTCTATCAACAGCCGCAAAACAATCGAAAGGCCATAAGGATACTCACAGTGGCCGTTTACGTGTTTTGCGTGTCATTGGCTGCGATAATGTTGTCCCTTTACTATGTGTTCATATGGGACCCAAGTATTCGACCGTTCGTCACGAAAATGGCCAACTGCGGTAAGTAGAAATAATAAATTGTGCTTTAGTTAATTTAAATTTGCAATTAGTAAGGACTTTTGTTCTGAAATTGAATTTTTGATAGGCGGAGGAGTGGGGTAAATGTGGATTTGTAATCTGCATTCTTTGTAAGAAAAGCCTGATGGGTTCCGAATTCAAAAAATATTTAGTTTAAATTTTCAAAATTTTTCTGTCAGTCCTTTATAAAATGTTTTCAAAAATCGAAACTGATAACTGAAATATACTTGTTTTATTTTTCAAATCACTTGATAAAATTGGCTTTATTACGATTACGATTTATGTATATTTTAAACAGAATGTACGCAACATTGAAAAAAGAAGACTTTATGCGTTGCAGAATTTTAGAATAAAGACTTTTTGGCTATAAAGTTTGTGTATTCAGAATACAGACTTTTGGAGCCCAAATTTTTGTTCAAAGGATACTCAATTCTCATGCCTATATATATATTTTTTTTTTTAATTTACCAATTCACTTTAAATATTTGATGCATTTATGCATTGAATGCATTATTTCAAACAAACCCCTAACAAACGTTTCAACACATAAAAAGAGATGTTCTATAGAATGAGCTGAATTGAAGAAAGAACCAGAAAACAGTTATTTATGTATACATACGAATATGAGTATATATTTATATTGTTCACACATAAATATAATTTTAAACAAAGTCTAAAGTGCTGCATAAAAAGAATAATTGTTTATGTATGTTGAAGCAATCTCTCTTGGTACAGTGGAATAATGAAATGGTGATTTATGAACATTTCAAAAGAAAAACAAAATTTGCATACACTTCCTTAATTGGAGATTTTCTAATGGGCAAGTAAAGGAGAAGGGTGTGATATACAGTTTATGCGTATATCCTTATTCTATTATTCATGCATATAAGCACGAATCTGGTGTATTTTAAATGCAAACGTAGGAAATGCAATCAAAGATAAATTGTTTTTTACGTAGTTACCGGTGCAAGGTCTTCATGCATACGCATAAGGCATATCTAGCAATATTCTTGTTTAGGGCTTTTTTCTTTGTTTACATTTCAAGGACGTTGTAAAGTTTTGATACGATTTTGTTGAAACTATTTCCGTGACAAGAAAACTTAAAAAAATTTAAATGATTTTATGGAATTTATTCCTCAGAGTGTACTTGCCACTACCAAATATACATAATACAGTTTTTGAGTAATTGCAGCTTTTTTGTCATTCTGAAAACTCTTTGCTCTGGCCTGAACTAGGTTTTTGTTTGAGGAAATTAATATAATAGGCGTAATTGTGTTGCTCTGAGTGGTATTAAAATCTAAGACTTGCTCGATCACGCGAACTTTCTATTCTGGCTTAAATCTATAAAGTAGCTAGACATTAAAAATGAAGCTATTACAAATGTGAAAAATTTAATAAATCGAAATGAATACATTTTTGGTTTATGAAAAAAAATAATTTCTACAATTTCAAAATGCAGTACTAATTAAAATGCTTCAAAACAATAGGCTAACATATTAAAGTAACATATCACCCAAGCCTCACTGTATCAAATTTGAAGAGCTCGATGTACACCTGAACGCATAGAAACAGACTGACAGAAGTCATTCTCTTTATCGACTAGCTAGGCACCCTCCATTTCCTCTCTGACAATCTTTGCACCATAATAGCACTTTATAAAAGTTACATGAAGTAGGAACTATTTCCTATTAATAATTGAGGAACAACTGTGAGTGAGCAGTTATAAATCTGTTAAGTTTAATTTTTGTTAATAAATCTGTAAATAATTGTGAGATGCGGTCGAATGACCTAGGATAACCTATCCTAGGGATGGAAAACCCGGCCGGTTATTTTGTTTCAATTAACCGGTTTACATCGGAAATTTTTTGGTCTCGGTTAAAACCGGTGTTTTATCTAAAATCCAAAAAAATCCGGGAGAAAAAAACCGGTTATTTACTTTGACACCACAAAAATAAAAAAGTTTAGAAACCGTCTTTGAGACAAGGTCTCTTGTCTCATAAGAACTGCACTTGTGTGCAACCTGCGACGTTATTCACCACTTCCACCTTTTTTCTTATAGAGTAATTTAATGTAGTAATTGGAAGGTGAAATCGTTTTAAATTTCATACACTTTCTCATGCGTTATATTATTTTGTAGATTAACTAGCGGCCCGGTACGTGCTTCGCTACGTATAAAGTGAAATAATAAAACAATTTAATTGTAACATTAAATTATTCATTTATTCAAACAAAACAATATTTTATTAATTGCTAGCTATTTTAAAACTTAATCCAAAACATTTGGATAAACAATATTTTTTGTTTTTCCATATCAGTTGGAATCGTAGGGATACGCGGTATCAAACAAACTTCTCCTTTTGATTGAGCAGTTAGGATCGTAGCTTCAATCAAATTTGGCAATAACTTTCTCACTGCCAATCTGGTGCCATTACACAGTTTTGGTGGATTAATATTTCGCAACAATATAATCAAAGAACCAACTTTCATATTCAAGCAATGCGGTGGTATACTGGCCGGTTCCAATGAAGTTAAAAATTCAATTGGATAATTCATCTTGATACATGACACTGTCAGTTGGCAACTGGCAGTTTCGCTTGAATTTGAAAATTATTGGCATTGATATGAATGTTCTTGGGTGCTAAAATGGGGCGTTTTCTCAACCAATCATAATTTCTGTAATTCTGAAGAATATTCGGAAAAACACATTCAATCAATTCATCTATCGATTGCGCAATTGTACAAAACTTGTTTGGTACAGCGATCAATCCGTTGGTACTGTCGATTTATATTTTGCTATCACCAATTTCTAACAATTGTTTTGAAAATTCATGGGCAGCTAGATCATTTTGTAGGTGAATACGCATATTAATGTTCAGTGTCAATTTTTGTGCAAACATATCTCCAAAGAATTGATGACTTCAAATAGGCATTTATTTCATCAGCAGGAGTTGATCGAGGAATGACAGGCAATATTTGACGAAAATCCCCTGTCAGTATTATCAAAGCACCACCAAAAAGCTGTTGATTACCACGTAAATCTTGTATTGTTCGATTAAATGCTTCTAGTGATTTTTTATTCGCCATTGTACACTCATCCCATAAAATAATTGACGTTAATCGCAGAACTTTTACCATAGCAGAATTTCTCGAAATATTGCAAGTTGTAGTTTCAATCACCTGTGCATTCAATGACAATTTTAATGTAGAGTGTGCAAAAATTGATTATCAGCGTCGGGGTATGGCAATAACGAACCAGCTTGATGATAAATCTGGCCCTGAATCTGTAACATGTATGCAATTTTAGGTAGATGTTGGATCAGAATTTTTAAAACTATCGAATACTTTATGATTCAGATTGATATAAACATGGGACAGTCCTGTTAAAGTATTTATCTTAAACGTCGGCATAAAATTATCTCTAATAATTTTAGTAGCTCCAAAAGAAGTCATTTGAAATGCCGAATTGTATAGTTCAATATGACTCAAAAAGGGATTCAACGTTTGAAATGTCCCAAAAATAAGTGAATGCAATGGTTCGGGTGGAGTTTCTAATGCTGGCAATCTCACTTTGCCATTAGCACAACATATGCCGGGCAGGGTTCGAACCTAAATCTACTCCTACGCTCCGATTTTTCGAGATTCACTCCACTTTTTCCACACAGACAAATTGTCTTATTTATATACAAATATGACATTGTTGAAAAAAACCATTAAACCTTTGTTAAGAATTTTTTCTGAATTTGTAATTTGTTTATTTTTACAAAACAATTTTTGAAAATAATACTAAGTTTTCCAATGAAACCTGTGATTTATTTTTCTTTTTTGCTAATACTATTTTTTTATGTTCATACATACATATGTATGTATGTTTTAATTTTCCTGAAAAGTAAGGATTTTCTTTTTGTTTCAAATCTACTCCGAAAATCTTGCATTTGCTCGACTTTTTTTTCAAATTTGCTCCGACATTTTATGATTCAGGTTCGAACCCTGATGCCGGGCGTTTCACCTGGAAAGTTAGCCGCATCACAATGTGGACATTATTGCGTCCATCATTCCAATGTATCCGTACATACTATAATTAATTTGACTCATTTCAGCCAAAGGAGCACAACGTATTCGTGATCGCCGTGCAAGATTCAGTACAGGTACAGGGTCAACAGATCTATTTCGTGCATTACGTTCACGCTGCGATGCATTAGCATGTGCGCGTTTATCTGCAGTCTGTGATCGTCTTAGTAATGCCACATCATTTGCATTACGCGTTTGCCGACCTATATTTGCTCGCCCGGTTCGTGGCATTATTCCTTCATATAAAAAAGAATAAATCAAATTAAAAACAAATTGCTACATTAATAATGGTGTATCAGTATCGCTAAAAAACTGAGAAAAGTACACGCACACATATACATAGTACATTTGAACAATTCAATTTGACATCACAATATGAAAAAAGTTTCAATTTGACAGCAAAATATCCACTAACAAAATGATCCGACATTTATTGAATTCATTTGTTACAAAAAATGCGATAAATGAAGAACCGCTCGACCGATTTTGTGCAAACTTCACATAAACCATCTACTACATAGTCCGAACAAAGCCTAAACATTTGGTTCGGATAGGTGAGCCTGTTCTTGAGTTATAAAAACACAACGAAAAGTGGCATTGATTTTTATATATATAGATGTGTAAATTTGCTCTTTATTTTTCAAATAAATTCATTGAGCTTACCGTATTTCCCCGGCGAACGATGAATGTCTTACAAAACAATAAAAGAAACACATTTATTGTTCCAAATAAAAGCAATTTTTCCAAAATTTTGAGATTTTGTTTAATTAAATATGTTTGTTTTTTTTTCGAAAATCTTATTTTATTAAATTTCAATTAAAACAAAAGTAAGTAACACAACACTTTCACTAGAGGATTAAAATTGCTTATAAATATAAAAACATAAATTTAATTAGAGAAATATTAAAACTTCCATCTTATTTAAAGAAAAGTATAATTTTATCCAATAAAGTTTAAAAAGGCTTACTTTGGTGTACCCTGACTCATGTTAACGGTAATTGCACTGTTAGTACTAGTGATAGAAACTTCATTTAGACCTTTATTTAAAAGAAATAGCAGCCTTTGTAATTGCGCTTAAACAAATTTGATATCTTATCTCGGTCTTAAGATATCCAGTTTCCAGAGCATGTTCCATTTTTCCTGCTCTTGCTAATTTGTTGACTTTGGGTTCAATTTTCTCCAGAAAATACGTAAACAACTTAACATTTCACTATTTTTTTAAACGAACGTAACAATAATAAAAATAAAACTTAATAACTTAAGAGACACCCTGTATAAGAAATTTCTTTAAAATTTTTCTAAGAAAAATTTGTAATGTCAATTTCAGGTACTTATGTAATAATATACATTTTAGAAAATAATTTCGAAAACAAATCGTTCACTTGGTTTCAAGATATTGATTTTTTCAAAAAAAAATTTTATGTTTTTATTTTTCAAAAAGCTGCGACCAAGTAAGAATTTGTTTAAAACTTTTTCTATAAATATTCCTGCTCTTTTATACCGTTTTCCACTTTGCCAACCAATATTACTCAATCGATTCATTCCAATTCCTATATACATATTAACCCAATTTAAATTATCGAAATGTTTAACAAACAAATGTGACCTACTTGGAATTATTTAACATTGTTCCTCACAGAAGTGCCGCCGCATCATATGTACATATTTAATATGTATATGCTTGATCCATTCTCAGCATTTTGGGTATTTCCTCAATGCCTGGAATTAATGCATCGGATTGGGTATTCATAACTCATATAGCGAGTGAGCATCATGATGACTTAGTGACGATTCATTTTTGAGTCAATATTAATATCCAGGGCAAGGATTTCTATGTTAAAACATATTTTTTTCGGATAATCACAGAAGAAAACAAAGAAGCTAGTTTTTCGAATCAGTAAATTTCCTTAAAAATGACATTCAATCGTTAGAGCATATTTCTGCATATTTTACTATAAATGCATATAAATGCATTTTTCGGTTTATTGGACATATTTTTAAAATAAATGCATATTTTAAGTGAATATTTTCGAAATATTCAAAAGACCTAAAAATTTAAATATTTACTTTTACAAAATTACATGCGCATCTCAACACTATCAATTTCAACTTCCATTGAAGTCCAAATTCCAGTTGTCATGTTTTTTATTTCCGTGCTCTTTACTTTAATTCGATCTTATCAAAGAGTAGTTAAATATATGGATGATTCTGAAGCTCTTTCTATAAAAAGAAAAAACAAAAGGAATACTTAACCAGTCATTATTAAAAAAAAATCATTTAATTTTTATAAGTCCTAACTATGGATTTATGATGGAAGATACATTTGCAAAAATTAATTCAGTCGAAGAGGTTTTTTTGAAAATTGAAAATGTTTTAAATAAAATTGAGGGAACTCAAAAATTAAAATAAACTCAAACATATTGACGCTGAATAGTAAGAAAGAAGAGAACCTAGAAAACTATTCAATATCTGAAATTCTTTTATTCAAGAATGCTCCTGTTACATCTTTTGAGTTGACGTTGAAAGATCAATTTTAATTTTTAAAAGTGGCCAAGTAGACAAAGTTTTCTTTTTGAAAATTTCAAAAAAAAAAAACTTTCTGGTATATGAACGAGACATTATTCAAAGAACATGTTTCAAGTTTATTTTATATTTATTTATTTTTATTTATGTTATTGTTGTTAAATGAATGACTAATTTTGTTTTAATTTTCAATATTTTTTCATTATCTCATAACTTTTTCAAGGCATATTTTTACTTTTTAAGCGCATATTTTCTCATTTTACGTGCATATTTTATGCGCATATTTTGTGTTTTTTAGCGCATAAAAATCCTTGCCGTGAATATCTATACTATAGTTATTTGTTGGTGCGGTCAAATTACTATCGGTGGTTGGAGTGTTTTTGGAAGATGCGTGCTAATAGGGTGAAATAAGTAGTATGATGGAGATTTCCTATGTCGTGAGATTCACTACACTACATACAATATTATTAACTGTAAGCAAATTTTGGTCAAAATCGTTACAGTCCTTAACTAGAAAGTCGAAAATATAATAAAACCTGTTTTATGACAGGTATTGTTAATAACATTTTCTTAAAAATTTGTTTGACCAAAACGAAGTCGATATTTATAGTAAGGTTCGTGGCTGTTAGCAGGAGAGCCGACACACTTAGCCCATGAGTTGGTCCATTGTGATACCAATACCACATTGAATCTTGGAGACTTTCTCCATAATCGTTAAAACAATTGGAGCTCCTTATGAAGCGAGCGAGATTGCCTATATCTACATTGGCAGATCAGTAAGATCAATGCAGTAGAAATCTCCCAAATGGAGTCTACGTCCTGCTGCTTTATAAAGCAGGACATGTAGAGAAAAGGTGAGGGACGAATTCTTTCTCTTTTTCATCCATGCAGCTTCTTCACCAAAGAACCTTAAATACTCGTACCAAGTTTGAAGAAAATCGCTTTAGCGGTTTCGGCTGTAAGTCGAGGTACAGACATACGCACATACAGACAAACAGGCGGAACGCACTTTTTTGTTTTCTATATCATTGTTATGTCAACTTTGATCAAAATCTCGAGTTCATTTTTTTTTCACATGCCCTATAGTACCTATGTATGTATGTATATCGCAAATACAAATTCAAAAAAATATAATAATAATCTGATGAAGGTTTAAAGTAATCATCGATTCAGTTTAACTCAATATTCACATAAATTTTGTAGTGATAATAATTGACTTAAAAGCTAAAGTATAATTTTGAATTTAAGTATAATGTTTGTTTTATTTTTTTACAGACAAAATAGTTATACCTGAACAAATTGCTATACAACTTATGAACTCCTCGGAAATATCGGCAGAGCAATTTTATAAAAATTTACATGAATATTATCAGAGACATCACATTCAGTACCTGTGGAACAAAGAATCAACACATCAAAATTTACAAAATTCACCTGTAAGCAAAATACCCAAGCAAAATGATATCGTACAGCAACAAACCGAAGTCCCCACAAGTTTGACAAGTCACCATGCTCTTAATAATTATCAATTCACTCAACAAAAAGAAGCGAACGAAGTAGCTCTTTTGGAATCATTGTCGATTGCATCTCAAGAAATCCACAGTGCCACCGCACCTCCAATCAATGAGAAACCCAGCAACTATGACGACGAGGATTACTCTGAAGACGATTCAAACCTTGGTGCCGAATCCAGTGGATTTTTCCCCTTCAATTTCGAATATACTAATCGGAGAAAATTTGATGCCGATTAGTACGGACCGTATTATGTTATTTTTTAAGTTAATTTTTTATTTTGGAAATCGCAGGGCTGTTTGTCTTAAATGTTTTATGGACTTAAATCATTGCATACCAAGAAAAAAAAATATAAAATTATTCACAAATTCGTTCATACATGTTTAGCGATATAAAACATAATTGATCTGTTTCTGTATATACGAGTATACAATAAGTCTACATTTCATTCGAATAAATATATTATATGTATATGTTTGTAATATGTGCAATAAACTTTATAAATAAAATGGCCAATGACATTTAAAACATTAACAAAACAAAAAATATATCATAACGTAGGACATTTCGGTTTTACTAGAAACCTAAGATCGAACTTCATAGATGTAACTTAAGCAATGTCTTATCTCTATAGCATCGGGTATTGTACACCGTCACTTGTTAGTTATACCAATCGAATTCACTTAAAATTAAACGATTAAATAATAAATTTGATACTATATACGATAAAAAGATAAAAACTTAGAACCATTACTGCACATGAGTCTTTAAGCCAAAGTTGATCGGCCGGTCGATCATCATTGTTTAAATAATATTGGATGTGAACATTTAACCAAACGTATGTACGAGTAGAATAGAATTAGAATTGCATAGTAAGTAATAAAACAGTGTGTAGTATGTGTAAAAAGTTGTAATAGATAACCCTAAATAAAACCTATAAATGTCAGACTTATAATGCAGTTACGCATAACATAATGATGTAGGAAACTGCAATCAACAATACGTTGAAATAAATTAAATAATAAAATAAAAATCAAAACAAAATAAATTCATGGAAGTTTAACTTTTTGTATGCTAAGATTACATACTTACGTATGATCATGTTGCATACGTTCGGAATATTTTGATCATAACTTGAAAAACTACAACGAAAAGGTAAAAGTTTTCTATACACGAGTACATGTGGTAGGGCTCTCGATGGGTTATATTTTATACTTGAAACATTTCTTGGTACCTTCTCAAGTTTTCGAAATATGTATAGCCTTTCAAAGTACCTGATAATGGGTGATATGCATAAAAGATAGTAAATGCTTTTACTTGAGAATTTCTAAGTAATTACTTTTTTTGATATGCATAAAAATGCAGTAAATGCTGAAAATAAAGTATTTACTTGAGGCCACAGTACTTACTTTTTTCGGATGAACTTTTTCAGTAAATACTTTATTCCGTATGCATAAAAAGTAGCAAGTACTTTTTTTCTGTAGGAATTACTTCTTTTTTTCAAAGTCAAAGGATAGCAACATGAAAATTTAAAAGTACATACTTTTTTTGATTTAAACACATAACTATGTAGCTTCGAAACAATAAAAACTTAGTCTTAACTCTATTCTTAAAGGATCCACGTCGCTGATATAAATTAAAATTAAGTTATTGTTGACTGTACTGAAATGGCGGAATTTGTACGCGTTAGTTCACAAAAAGACTATAAAAGTCGAAGATCGGGTTCAGAATCAAATTTTAAACAACTTTATCGTTTTGAGAGGGAGAACGTAGATTGGTTGAGCGAATACTTCATTGGTAAGTCATTGCAAAATCGTAATTTGTAGTTTTAAAACTTGACACACCCTTACTATTTAGAGCCTTTTGTTAGTTCGCGGAAATGGTGTAAAACTTTCTATTTTCTTATACGCCTGTTAACTTAAAAATATACAGCCATATTTATAAACTCATTATAGTGAGTACATAAGGCTATGCAACCCTTATAATGCCTCTAAACGCAAAATTGTTATTTATAAAACTTATGTGACGTTGAATAGGGGCATTATAAGCTAAACGCGTTTGGAGGTTGAATAGTGCCTACATAAGGACATTTTAGTATTGAACTGTCACATTCACTTTGACATCACATTGAATTATAAAGATTATCAACAAAAAAATGCATTTGACTTAATATTGAAACTAAAACTTTGTGTTATTTTTATTTATTGAAACAAAAATGTTATACTAATATATTAATAACAAATTGAATTGAAAATTGTTTAGAATTAAATAGATAAATATACTTGTTGGTGATGTCTCTCCACACATCCTTCTTCATCCGGTGTGTTAGTGTTGTAATTACTATCTTGCATTATTGAATTGTAGCCTCAAGAACTTGTCTGAGGAGTATTCCAGCTATAATGAAACGAATAATTATTTGATTTCCAGTATTGTGCTAGAGATAATAACATACTTTATCTGATGAATCAAAGTTAATTGTTGGAATTCTTTTAGCTTTTGGTAGTTTCCTTTTTGTTTATTAAATTCGATAGACAGATAAGATGTTTTTTTTTTGTTTTTTGATAAACAGCTGAGTGTTATGAAGGCTAAATGTAATAGATTCTTACTTTTTGGTACTTTATTTGACACAAGCTCATTATAACTATGCAGGGTAGGCAAATGTTTTATAAATATGAATTTGCATAGTGGATGAATAAGTCCTTATGCATTGCATAACTATTCACGCGTTTAGGGAATTCTAATAAATACGGCTGATAATTTATAATTTTACAAGAAGCAAACACTTATGAAAACTGTTATATATGTATATTGCGATACTATACCAATAGGCTTATGTTAGTTAAAGGAGTTAGTGGTTTTTAGTTACTGGCGAAGTTTTAAAACTTACCCTTAGTCGCCAAGTTTATATAGAGTATTATGTTGAACAAATGGTTCATATATATAATACTTTTTAAGGAGCTCAAACTGAAACAAGAGGAGGGGCAATCACTCATCAAGAAAAGATGCGTGTTGGTACAAGATTGCTTACCTTAGAGTCGCTGTTTGAGAATAACAATTGGTGAACGCTTTTGTAGTTTTTTAACTAACTTCAAAATCCAATTTTATTTTCTGTAATTTACAAAAAAATTCTTAAAATCTATATTACATACAGCCGTTGACAGCTAATTAGAAACGATGCAATTTTCGCATTGTTCTCTTAGTCCGATGGCTGTTTCTCACCGAACGGTGAATTATTTGAAGAAATTATGTTCTATATTACTTACACTTTAAACTTATATGCAAATTCACTTTCTAGATAAACCAAATATTTTAAACCGCTAAGATTTTAGTTTAAACAACTGATTTTTCGATTGACACCTTATTAGAAATGATTAAGTAGAAACTGGAAACGTATATCATTTTCGACTTGAAAATAAAAAGGTAAATATTTATGGTATATTATACATTATCACAATTTTAACAACAATTAAAAAGTAAGCTGTTTTAGAATGGGAAAATCCAAAAGTTGTACTGCAGCTGAGCGAGAGGCTATTGTTGAGCTGCATAAGACAGGGCTTTCTTATCAACGCAACGCGACGCAGCTTAATTGTTCCAAAAAGAACAAATTTTCCTCGCCAAAAAAGACCACGAAAAACATCAGTGTTTGCATAGACAGAAAAATTGTTCGGTTATCAAAAGCAGATTCTAGAAAAAGTGCAGCAGTCATCCAGCGCGAAATAATGGATAAATCTAATGTCACAATATCAAAAAGAACAGTTGCTCGTCGTTTGGTTGAAGCTGGACTTCACGGACGGATTTCATGGAAGAAACCAATGGTTACAACTACGCAAAGAAAGCTTCGCATCGAGTTTGCAAAAACACATGCAAATTGGACAGTCAATAGATGGAAATTTGTCTTGTGGAGCGATGAGACTAAAATAAACCGCATTGGCCCCGATGGCAGAAAGTATATTAGACGCCCGAAATGCCAAGAACTTAATCCAAGATACATTTCACCGATTGTGAAACATGGTGGTGGGTCAATCTGTGTTTGGGGATTCTTTTCTTGGAAAGGCGTTGGACCCAATCACCGTATTGAGGGCATCCTGAATAAAGAAAAATATGTTGAAATTCTGGAGAGCATAATGCTACCATGGGCGGAAGACAATATGGCGGTAATTTGGTCATTTCAGCAAGATAATGATCCAAAGCATACGGCGAAACTCACTAAAAGAATTCTTTGCGAGTACTTGACTGGCCATCGTCAAGTCCTGACCCCATCGAATATCTATGGGATGACGTGAAAAAAGCCCTAAGCATACAAAACATTGCAAACTTTGACCCTTTGTTCGAAAAAGTGAAAGATGCCTGGTATTCTATTCCGGTGAAAAGATGTCAAGACCTGATCGAGTCTATGCAAAGGCGATGTGGTGCGATATTGAAGCAAAAAGGATTTCCAACCAAATATTGACCGTTTTAGAATATAAAACCCGAGTTTAAATATTTTTTGTTACGTCTTTGTTGTTTTTTTTTTCATCGTTTCTAATTAGTTGTCTCACTAAAAACTGAGTTTTAAGCTTAAGCCTAAACTTCATACAATGTGCCTTTTTAAATCTGGATAAATATTGTTAAATATTTTGAAAAAATCATTCAAAATTTATTTATTAATCAAATAAAAGTTAATATTTATGAAATAGAAAAAAGAAAATTAATGTTTCTTGTGTTACACAACATCGTTTCTAATTAGCTGTCAACGGCTGTATGTAATTTTAAAAAATAATCAACTTACACTCCTAGCGAAACTAAGATTTTCTTAGCAAAATCGTAGTACACAAATAATTATAACTCCTACAAATGTGATCACTAAAATATTAGACAATAAATTATTATTTATGATAGCAATACTTTGCAAAAAGGAATCATACCTTTTGGTGATAAAAAACTTTAAACTATTACCACAGCAAGGAATTCAAAGACTATTTATGGCAAGTTACAAAAGAATTTAAACTGTTTTACAATGCGACAGAATATTAACTGTTTAAGTTATTTTTTTTACTTTGATGTCTTTAACTGCAATAACGGATTGTTGTCTTGCTTTTCATACTTAGAGAGGGACAACTATATATATATGACATGTTCTTGTATTTTATCGCAACCAGTCGAAAAAATAAAAAACCTTTACTTGTTACCCCTACTTTGAAACTTAGATTTTATGCTGACTTGTTTATATGGCTCGACGACATCCCGGGGCCCGTCTGAACTCCTGGTGAAGACTCCAAATCTAATAAGGCGAGCCTCCCAACTGATCTCTTAGTTTTGAGACTCCCATTTGGAAGTTTAATGTCAGCCGTACGAACTATACCATCTGGACCTGGATACACTTTCTCTACGCGCCCTAATTGCCAGGCAGCACGCAACTCGTTTGGATCGACCAAAATAACAATGTTCCCCACTTCAACATCCTTTGTCTTTCCATACCATTTTGAACGGCGTGTTATATCTGGGAGGTATTCCGTGTACCACCGCTTAATTAACTGGGCCAATAAGTGCTGGGAACGTCGGCTATATAATTTGCTACACAGATCTCTATCCGTAAAAACTCCTGGTGCTGATACATCTCTATCTTCGTCGCCGAAGAGCATTAAGTTAGGTGTGAGTGGTTTCGGATCTTCTGGGTCAACAGGAACGTGTGTAAGTGGTCGACGATTTATCTGTCCCTGCGCCTCTATTAGGGCGTTCCGTAAAACGTCTTCACGCGGTATGATCCCTCTCAGTACCAGTAATTCCACACTGTTCTTCACTGATTTAATGAGTCGTTCCCACGCTCCTCCCATCCAGGGTGAATATGCCGGAATAAAGCGCCAACGAATGCCTTCATACCTAGCTGCGTAATCACATAAAGCATTCTCCATTTCTTTAACATCTTTGTCGATCTGATTACTTGCACCGATAAAATTAAGACCGTTGTCGCTGTAAATAAATCGTTTAACAACACGATTGATGATAAAACGTCGAACCGCCATGGTGCATTGGTCTAGACTGAGATCATTTAGCATTTCGATTTGCACTGCCCGGAATGTTAAACACGTAAATATCATGCCATAACGCTTTACTGTTCCTCTACCGTACCTCACAAATAAAGGTCCGAAACAGTCAACTCCGACATACGTGAACGGTCTTGAACTAAAGGCTAATCGAGCTTCAGGCAATTGGCCCATCAATGGCATCACGGGCTTTGCTTTCAGCCTTTTACACATGTAGCATTTCGATCTTACCCGTTCCAAAGCACCTCTGAGAGCTATAACCCAGGCACGTTCTCGAATATCTGCAATCACCGTTGTGGATCCCATATATGTAAATTCTTTACGTGGTAGTGATCGATCAGTAGGTAAACCAGAGGGTGAGACTTTGGTAGAATTGCCGGGTTACGTGCCGCATAAGATGTCAATGCTCTTTGTGCTCTGGAACTCATTCGAAGAGTAGTTTCCTTGTCCAAAAAAGGAGAAAAGGAAACAATGGAACTTGACAGCTTTACCTTTCCGCTTTTCTGCAGGGCGTCAATCTCCTCAGGGAAAGCATCCGATTGAATTTTGCGAAACATCCAGTTTTCTGCTCGTTGGTATTCTTCTGGTGTTATAAATATCTCTTTTTCAACAAACTTTCTCTGCAAGATATCCTTGAAACGCAAGAGAAACGCCATTACCCTTACCGACGACGACCACCTAGCGCGAAATCTCGCTTTCAGCTCATCGTAAATGTCATACGATACTCTTTGTGACTGCTTGTGCACTAGGATGCAGTTAGACGTATTTACTTCATCATTTACTTTGCTTACTTCCGACTTCCCTGGTGAAACTGGCCATGAATCCACAGAATCTTTAAGAAACATAGGTCCTAAAAACCATCTTGATGAAGCATCTCCTAGCGATGGATCATTCCACTTTGTGGCGTCGTCCGCAACATTTTCCTGAGACCTTACATGAAACCATTGACGTGGAGATGTTGTGTCAAGGATCTCACCTACTCGGACGGACACAAAAGCTGGAAACTTAAACTTTGTAGAACAAATCCAAGAAAGAACTGTGCTGGAATCCGACAGGAACATTGTTTCTCCTATGTCTATTGAGTGTGACCTCCTGACTGTCGCCGCTAATCGCACCCCCAGGACAGCTGCTTGCAATTCCAATCTTGGAATAGACAGTTTTTTTACTGGTGCGACCTTAGCTTTTGCCATCACTTGAGAAACTTCAACATTGCCATGCTTTTCAAACCTCAAATAGGCGACAGCAGCAAAAGCTTTTTCAGAAGCATCGACGAAAACAATTAGGCTCACGTTTGACTCGTCGGGGTTATAAGACACGTACCTCCGCGGAATTTTGATGCCTTCAATGTGTCTTAACTCCTTTATAAACTGCAGCCAACAAATCTTCAAATCTTTTGAAATGTCTTCGTCCCAATCAAACCCCTCTCTCCAGACCTCTTGCAACACAATTCGCCCGCGAATGATAAAATAAGACATTAGGCCTAGGGGATCAAAGATTCTCATTATTGTTCTTAACATCGTTCGCTTTGTAATATTCGTCTCGGAGATAAGCATTTCTTTAACAGACTCAACATTTGCCAACTTGTATGTGAAATGGTCTGATGATGGGTTCCAGTACATACCGAGGATCTTGGACACTGTAGATTCACACTCATTCGGATCTATTTTAACCAAACTGGCTTTCACATGACTCTCATGAATCGCACGCAGTACTTCTTTATCATTGGACTGTACCCCAACCAGATCAAAATTCATCGCCTTACAAATGTGAATAGCATCTCGAGTTACTGTGAGTGCCTTTTCCACCGAATCATGGCTATTAAAATAATCATCAACGTATGTACATTTTGTTAAACCTTCTACTGCTTCTGGGTAATCTTTACGAAATGATTCTGCATGTTGGTTTTTTACAAACTGCGCACTGGTGGGGGAGCATCTGGGACCAAACATCATGACTTGCATAATATAGACTGTCGGCGACTTGGAAATATCTCCATCTCTCCACAAAATACGTTGACATTGTTGATCGTCTTCTTTTATTTTTATTCGGTGAAACATTTCTTTCACATCAGCGTTTATTGCTACAGCTCGTTCACGGAACTTAAAAAGGCCAGCGTGAAGTGGCACAAAGTTATCTGGGCCTTTAAGAAGATAAGTATTCAGCGACACCGATCCTACTTTAGCTGCTACATCGGATACATCTCTCGGTTTCGGTGGGAACTTATTTGGATTAACTACCACGAATGTTGGCGCATACCATACCCTCGGCCAGGCTTTGCTTAAGTCCTCGGCAGAAGCCAATCTTGCGTAACCTTTCGACAACAATTCCTTCATGTGATTATTCTTCCATTCCAACAAATCAGGTCTTTTTCTTAAAGATTTTTCTAAACCTTCCAGACGTTTTAAAGCCATTGGATAACTATCTGGCAATCTTACTTCATCATGGGACCAAAGCAACCCAATCTCATAACAATCACCAACCCGCCGTAAGGTTCGTTCCATGATATCTACTGCTCGACGTTCATCTCGACTAATCAAGTCACCTTTAGGAACCATGACCCCGAAATCCTCTGTAGTGAAGTGTAATCTTACTAGCTCATGCAATTGGTCTTCGTACTTTATAGCATCGTGTAGCATGAAATGCATCGACGGCTTTTCACCCCCGTTAAGGCACTTAACATCAAGTGATGGCGATGCATTTCCATAGACGATCCATCCTAATAATGTTTTTATTGCACATGGTTGATCATCCTTGCCATGACGCTGACCACGACCCCACAGGAACTTCGCTTGGTCTAAACCAACCAATACTTTAGGCTTAGCGTCTACTAAATCCGACAATGGGAGTCCTCGCAAATGTGGATACAACCTTTGCAACTCAGCAACGTCTACAGACTGACCAGGTAACTCTAAATTCTTTACTGTGTACACGTTCTTCAATATATGATGTTTACGGTTATTAACACCAGACACAGAAAGCGAAGTTCGCATTGAATCCTCTTGACGTGAGACACCCTTTGTCCACTGAAGAGTAAGACGCTCAGGATTACCTTCTAGCCCCAGAACATCAAAAATGTCCCTTTCTACCATTGACAACGACGAACCATCGTCCAGGAAGGCAAAGGTATCAATAAATTTATTCTTGTTTCCGTAAATTCGAATCGGCACAATCTTAAACAAAACCGATGCATTAAACCCAATATGTGAAGAGTGGATGTGTGGTTGCGCCACGAAAGGGGTAGCAGTAGCATTAAGAGTTAATGCTTTACTCAAAACCACTGGATGTAACATTGGATGATGGCGACGATCGCATCCGCCGGATCCACAAGATGACTTCTTACGACACAGTTTCCAATCATGCTTAGATGGGTCTAAGCAGGAGAAACATACTCGATTTCGACTTACAAACGCCAATCTGTCTTCCACAGACAAGTCCTTAAACTCCAAGCATTGCTCCAAACTGTGCTTTTCACGACCACATTTTAAACAACTACCGGTAACTGCATCTGTCGAAACTGGTTGATGGGTCAAAACCCTTCCTGACGTCTTTTGGTTCTTCTGCGAAACTTTCACATCAGCCAATAAACGCATCGGCTTCGTGAGAACAGGTGGTAAGCTTACCACTTTCTCCGTAACAAAATTGGCAAAATCCTTCAAGTCAGGCTTCACTATCCTGCTTTTATTCCTAACCCAATCCTGATACAAACCCGGACCTAATTTACTCGCAAGTGACGTCAAAACAAAGGCATTATTTAAGTCATCGTCCCTCTTCATCGATCTAATGTCTGCAACAAAACCATTCAACTTAACAGCCCACAAACGAACTTTAGGGTCGCATTTTGATGAAAGAGCAGGAAGACAAAGTAGATCCGCGGTTAAATCGTGCACAAGAACATCGTATCTCCCAAAGACTGCACGAAGCGACTCTACTATAGCATCCGCATCAGAGGAATACTTCAGTCGCTCACTCACTAGCTGGTATGCCTCGCCCTTTAATGCTTTCCGCAGACGAGATACATTTTCTTTGCCGCTATACCGCCCTTCTACAGTCGTCGTGTTGAAAACCTCCACAAAATAAGGCCATTCACGTTTGTCCTCGCCTGAAAACGTTGGCAGCTCTTGCACGTTGCTTCTGTTGAGAATGGTTAACAGATTTGACATGTCAGCATCAGGAAACGACGACTCATAAAAACCTCGACCCCGTTCTGGTAAATCACTATGAGGTGTAGATTGTTGTTGTTGCACTAAGTTGTCCATCAATGATTTGTGATTTGCCTGAATCCTCTTGATCATTTCCAACCTGTCATCAAGTTTGTTAGGAGTGGAAGAACGTGCCTCGTCTGACTGGACCGCAGGACGCTCAGATACCGATGGAACCTTAGCCAGTCTTGATTTCAGCTCATCCATTTCCTTACGAAGTGCGACAAGCTCACCATCTTTCTGCAGAACAGTCGCTTGAGCTACAGCTGCAGCCTCTATGAGCATGTTCAACGAATCACTTAAATCCTTTTCGCCGGACGTGCCTTGACCTTCAAGATCTTGGCTATGCTGGGAAACTTCATCATGAGGCTCACAGGAATCCTCTTTACAGAACCATGGGGTTGCAGTCTCGTACGCATCTGGGTCGAATTTAGCACATGAATAATGCCACCACCTTTTGCACCTATCACATGCAACCATTTCATCATCGTCAGGTCTCCGGCACTTTGACATACTGCAACTATGTTTATTTTTACCCATGCTTAGAGAATTTGCTTATAATCGTGTACACTTGAATTCACGTGGGTTCAGCCACACGTTGAGTAAAATAAAATTATGTTGGTACAAGATTGCTTACCTTAGAGTCGCTGTTTGAGAATAACAATTGGTGAACGCTTTTGTAGTTTTTTAACTAACTTCAAAATCCAATTTTATTTTCTGTAATTTACAAAAAAATTCTTAAAATCTATATTACATATGTAATTTTAAAAAATAATCAACTTACACTCCTAGCGAAACTAAGATTTTCTTAGCAAAATCGTAGTACACAAATAATTATAACTCCTACAAATGTGATCACTAAAATATTAGACAATAAATTATTATTTATGATAGCAATACTTTGCAAAAAGGAATCATACCTTTTGGTGATAAAAAACTTTAAACTATTACCACAGCAAGGAATTCAAAGACTATTTATGGCAAGTTACAAAAGAATTTAAACTGTTTTACAATGCGACAGAATATTAACTGTTTAAGTTATTTTTTTTACTTTGATGTCTTTAACTGCAATAACGGATTGTTGTCTTGCTTTTCATACTTAGAGAGGGACAACTATATATATATGACATGTTCTTGTATTTTATCGCAACCAGTCGAAAAAATAAAAAACCTTTACTTGTTACCCCTACTTTGAAACTTAGATTTTATGCTGACTTGTTTATATGGCTCGACGACAATGCGAATTTTTTTACGATACGTTGGAGATCCTGGATTTCAAGTTGGCGTTGGTGAAGATATAGGCGTTCATCAGAGTACTGTATCCAGAACAGTTAATTTTGTTGCAAAATTAATAAAAGACAAAGCCTCTCATTGGATAAAATTTCCATCGAGCTATGAAGAACAGCTGGGAGCAAAAAATGATTGGCTAAGCAAATACAGGTTCTCATTATGCATAGGAGCCTTGGACTGTACTCACGTGGAAATATTACAACCTAGATTTCATTCGGAAGAATACATTAACCGAAAAGGGTATGCTTCCATCAATATCCAGGGAATTTGTAACAGATGTTTACAAAACAACAAGAAGGGCAACAGTAATTTAATATAGGGATTAAACGGTTAATCTGGCAAAAAACTATTTGCTTACTAACCCGATAAGAAAAAAAAAGTAGTTACTATCAATTTCCGATGAATTCTAGTATTTACTGGGATGAATTTAGTATATACTGAAAGTATTTGCCAGTTAGTAAGTACTAAACTTTATGCATATGGAATGAAGTAAATACTTTAAATTTAACCATTTGCTTTAAGTTATAGTATTTACTATTATCTTTTACTTGTAGTAAATACTTCCGTTTTATGCATATCACCCAATGAGTGGTATGCATAAAATTGCAGTACTTACTTATAGTAAGAAGTTTAAGTAAATACTAAAATTTAAGTAGAAGCTTCGATTTTCAGTATTTACTTTGTTACATATGCATAAAAAAAAATTTTTACTTGATTGCAAATTCTATAAGTAACCACTGAATTCATTAAAGTAAATACGAGTACTTAAAATTTATCAAAAATATACTAAATACTTATTATTTTTTTGTTATTTTGTTTACAAACTGTTTTTGAGAATTTACGGTTTAAACAGTTACAATTACTTCGTTTTTATTGTAAACATCTATCACCTTGAGCTTTTAAGTCATTCTAAATTCGTTTCTTTAAGTGGAAAGCAAAGTAATGGCAACTAAAGGGCATACACATTTTTTTATCAGCCAAATGTACCTTGTATTTGTGCAAAAATTAAAAGGGCATTCTGTTTTATTAAAGAAATCTCAGCAACCATCAATTAAAAGAGCTAAAGCAGAAGCTCTAGAATTATTCATTCTATTCATTGATGAATATAAAAACGAAACGGGTGTCAAACTTAATGCAGACCAAATAAAAAAAATAATAATAATTTTAAGACAAACGTTAAAAACAAAACAGATTCCAAGAAAACGGGAAATAAGCCCATTAAACTAAAAGAATGGGAGAAGGTTTTTCTTAACGCCGATGAAAATCCAACAATAAATTATAGGTATTCCTGGTAAGTTTTAAAATCAAATTATACATGACTTTTAATTAATATTCTTTTATAAAGGTAGCTTATCTGTTGAAGCAGATGATGAGGACAACCAAGGACGGGCGGAAGAAGATACGTCTAACGCACCATCTGCAGAAGAAACGGGACGAGTTCCAGCACCTAAAAAAAAAAGAAATTTGGACGAAACCGATGAAACGAAAAACCTAACAAATGGTGAGCTCCAGCTTAGTTCTGCTGGAACAATTAAGAGTAAAACTGATACGGATGCAGCAAGATGAAATCGAAAACAGCAAACATAGCAACAATGAAGAACCAATAAGAATTGCTCTTCCCATAGCTCCACCAACATCATACCAGATAGTGGATCAACTTTTTTGATTTGCAAAAAAAAAATTCGAATTTATATATACCTACGTGATATTTTTAACAGAATATTTTTTGTTTAATTTATTCACAAAATAAAACAAATAATTTGAATAATAAATATCAAAATTCCACAAATTATAATGATTGTAGAGAGTTGTTCACTTTCACGAATAGGTGTCACTCAAAAAAAAGTCGAATGTAAAATTCACATTTTTGTCTTATCAATTTCAAAAATTTGAAAATAACGGACAAAAATGTACTTTAAACATGAAAAACTGTCTAGCTTACAGTTTTCTTATCAGAAACACATTAAACGCTTACATTTTGGTAATGTAAAATTCACGTTGCACTATCAATTCACAACATCAATTTTTACCCAACATCAATACTACATTCTTTAATGTAAATATGAAAATTAAATGTAAATTATACATTATTCTCGAGGATTTGATGTTGAACATGTAATATTGATATGAGTTTTAGAACGAAATAGTATAATGGTGTTTTCACATTATTTTTTTTACTAAAATACAATATCATTTTTACATTTTTAAATGTTAAAATTAAATTTAAATGTAAAATTTACATTAATCTAAAAGTTTTGATGTTTAAAATGTAAAATTGATATGTTTTTTAGAACGAATTAATCAACGTTTTTTTAACATTATTTTGTTACTAAAATTACAATATCATTTTAACATTTTTCAATGTCAAAATTAAAATTAGATGTAAGATGTTCATTAATCTTAAGTGTTTGATGTTGGGAATGTAAAATTGATATGATTTTTAGAACGAAAAAGAACAATGTTTTTTTAACATTTTTTTTTTTTTTACTAAAATGCTTATTTTACATTTATTTCATTATTTTTCTTACTAAGTCAGCAATATCATTTTCACATTAAAAAATGTTAATTTTAAAACGAAATGTAAATAAATTTTATCTTCCCGCCCCGCCGCTGAAGCAAAGTTTTACATATTGTCATCAACGTTACCACTTTACCTCAAATAATGTAGATCTTCTTCAGATTTTGGAAAAAATAAAAATATTCGCCCTACCCTACTTCGCAATATTATCAAATTCTTCATTTTATAAAAATTAATACTTCAATGAAAATGAAAAAACAATCTGTTGTTTTTTCTTTTTTTTTTTTTAAATATAGAATTTTTAAGTGAATAATTCTTTTGATTTTTGAGAATTACGTTATCAAAAATTCGAGATTCTGATGCAACACAGTACAAATAAATTAAATTAATAAATTAAGACAAAAACAGACACAAAATTAAGGTCGTATCTAAAAATTTTGAATATTTTTAGATAAATACAGCTGTGTGATTATAAGGAAATTATACTGCTCTTATTTTTGAAATCAAAGACTGCAGTTAATAGTTCCAGTGATAGTTTAGGAGCCGAGAATATTTATTATTTATCTATTTTTTTAACATATAAGCAGAATAACGGATGTGAATTTTAAGGAAAAAATGATAGTTTTACAAATGCAAGTCCAAGCCTTTTTTAATTTTAAAGTTCTTTTGAAATCCAATCCCAAAAAAGTTTGCACTGTTTCTCTTGCCAAGAAAAATAAATTAATAAAATATAACATATATTTTCAATTATTCTTTTCATATGAGTACCTGTTCAACCTCTTACCCTTAAGTTCAATAAAAAAAAACGTACATACTTATTGCCATACTTATTGACAAAATTTAAGCTTTTCTTTTTTGGTTTAAGTTAGTTTTGTTATAATTGAACTTAGTTTGCACCGAGACAGTACGAAACGTAATTTTTTGTTTTTTCCCTATCTACAATTTTTTTACATACGCGCATTTAATTCTCAGCCGACGAAATGTCTGTTATATTCTATAATTAAATAGATTTATCATAAAAAGAGCCGAAAAATAGAAAGTCAAAGATGTCCGGCCCTGTATAATTGGAGAAATAGATATTACATTATAAATAGATATAAACTATTTTGACTTTTTAGCCTTTTTATAATATTTTTAGTTAAAAGGTCCCATGGTATCAAATTATAATAAGAACTCTAATTTTTTAAGTCTATGTTATTTTAATCCTGTTGCAACTTTCTTTAATTCTACTACGATTTTGTCTGTGATGTGGTAACGCTGATGTCAATACGCAAACCCCAATGGTATATACAATAACCATTCACAAAAATGTAATTATAACATGTTTAAATGTAGCAGTCACATTTTTAATGTAAAAAAAACATTAACAACATCAAAATTCTTTTTAGCCGCCAATATCGGACGCTGAGTCATAAGTATATGCCAATCAGCGTTACCACTTTGCAAAAACAAAGTGAAATAGATTGAAAAAATGGGAGGTAGGTTAAAATATAGAAGTTTTTAGGTAGTTTTTATTATAAAAATATCTTCGATTAAACAATTGTGCCCACTACAGGTACACTAAAAATAAATTCCTAGGTAATATTGAACTTCAACAAAACAATTTTATCGTTTTGATCAAATTTTATCAATACGAAAGAATGATTTTGTTGATTTCACAAAATTGTTATAATTCTGCATGATTTCTTGTCAGTTTAACAAAATATGCACTACAAATAATATTGTCAGTTTAACAAACCAAGTTTTGTTAATAAAACAAAATAAAACATAGATTTTAGTCACATCCGCAAATTTTTTTGTGATGTAAACAAAATGTTTTTTGTATCTACAAAAAATTTATTTTGTAAATGTTTGTATCACAAACTATTATTTTTTGTCCATTTAACAGAAAATGAAAACATTTTTGTTAAAATGACAAAAATATTTTTTAAGGTTGTGTTATTTTGTTATATTGATAACATAAACTTATATTTTTGATCATAACAAATCTTTTGTGTAATTTTGGTTTCATATTGTTCACATTTGGTTTTTGTCAAAAAATCGATGTAAGATGATTTGAATTTACCAAAAATTGCGTATTGTCAATACGCCCTCACAGATTTGTCCTTGTCAGATCGCCGGGACGAAACGCCAATTTTTGTGGACTAAAAGGTCAAAAAAAGCTTTTTTATACAAGAAACATTCTTAAACTGAAAATATGTAAGCATTTTTATAAAGCTGACAAATAACTCAACAAAAGAAATTTTTTTAAATTGACAAAAAATTTTGTTGATTTAATAAAAGAATTTTGTTGATAAAAAAAATTGTAACATTAGCAAAAAAAATTGTTGATACAACAAAAGAATTGTTAATATGACAAATTGATTTTGTAAATTCTACGAAAAAATAGTCATATTGACAGAATATTTTTTTTATTTCAACAAATCAATCTGTTAGCTTGACAAATTAATTTAGAGATACAACAAAATATTGTTTGTTACCTCAACAAATTTCTGTAATTTTTATTAATTTGATAAAACGTTTTATTGGACGTATATTGACAGAAGTTTTATCAGCTCAACCTACATTTTTATCATTATATATGCCTAGATTTAATTTTCAGTAGTAAAAAGATTAAGAATCGTTGAGGATGGTAAACGACGAATCAAGAAAATTCTTCGATTTTTTCCCTTTTTGCTTCAAAAAGATTAATTTTATTTAAACTATTCACTGACAGACCTAAAAATATTTAAAAACCTTACAACGGCCTGAAATACAACAAAATAGCCAAATAAAACAACTTATCTAGGAATTTTAGAAGGGAAGTAGAATTCTCTAAAAATAAAGTAGATGTACTTCAATTTAAGCAAAGTGGTATCGCAGATGCCACAATATTATTGTATTCGTATACCAAATGTAATTCTAATATGTATCAATGTAGCATTTACAGATTTAATGTAAAAAGAAAATTAGCAACATTAAAATTACATTTTCCCGCCAATATCAGATGCTCAAAAAATGTAATTCTAGCATTTATCAATATAGAAATTACAGTTTTAATGTAAAAGGAACATTAACAACATCGAAATTCTATTTATGCGCCAATATCAGGCGCCGAGTCATACATATGCCCATCAGCGTTACCACTGTGGAAAAACAAAGGTAGTTTAAAATACGTATAGGAATTTTAAGGTAAAATTTTTACTACAGATTATGTAGGTACTGCGATAAAGTATTTGCGACCACTATACTACTCATTCTTAAGAAAAAAGGACACAATGGCAAAAATTTAAAAATTGAGTTCGTGGCATATTTATAACCGATAAATATTGCCTTATTTGTTTTAAGCTCAAATAACATACTTCCAAATATTATATAAGAAATCGTTTGTTAAAACTTTAAAAATTATTTAATTTGGCAAAATAAAACATTAAAATGCATTATCTCAAAACAACTCAAATGGAAATGGACGGCAGTACAGCTGGCATGCGTTCATCATAGTAAGCAGCTAAAAGATTAAGAAAAGAATCGTAAACAACAAATCCAGAAAATTTTTTTAGTTGCTCCTTTTCTCTTTCTAAAGGAAGTAAATACAATAAAATAACCAATAAAACCAAGTACCTATAATCATTAAACTTGTTATTTTTTTGAAGTAGCTGCATACTCGTATTAGGTAAATATTATAAATATTAGAAGTAATATAGATTTTGAAAATTATGCGAAGTAGGAAGTACATTAAGAAATCAAAACTAAAGTATACATTAGATCTATGTCAATTGAAGCAAGGTGGCATCGCTGACGCCAATACCCAATATAATGCGTGGTCAAAAAATGTAATTCTAATATGCGCCAATGTAGAAGTGACAATATTATTGTAAAAAAAACATTAAAAGCATCAAAATTTTATTCAACCCGCAAATATAAATAAATGTATTGGTATACAATACATGCTCACAAAAATGTATTATTAACATGTATCGATGTTGCAGCGACAGTATTAATGTAAAAAGAACATTAACAACATCAAAATTCCATCTACCCACCAACATCAGACGCTCAAAAAATGTAATTCTAGCATTTATCAATATAGAAGTTACAGTTTTAATGTAAAAAGAACAGTAACAACATCTAAATTCCATTTATGCACCAATATCAGGCGCCGAGTCATACATATGACAATATAAATAAATGTATTCCAATACAATACATGCTCACAAAAATGTATTATTAACATGTATCGATGTAGCAGAGACATTATTAATGTAAAAAGAACATTAACAACATCAAAATTCCATCTACCCACCAACATCAGACGCCCAAAAAATGTCATTCTAACATGTATCAATGTAGTATTTACGGTGTTAGTGTGAAACGAACATGAATGAACGAAAAGGCTACCACTACCACTACTATATTATATTACTGGCTGTGAAATTTTAACCCTTCGTGTTCAGTGTTCAGTCATAGTTTTTCCTTCACCGCAGTAAGTCGCTTTCGCCGTCGTCGCGTCGCTCGTTATTTTTAGGTTTATATATATTTAAGCCTATTGTTTTTTCGACATTGTTTATATAGTGAGTTTCCTTTTTTTTTATGTCGGTTAAAATAATAATTATAAATTAAAATAGAATATATTACTTTCATTGAAATTAGATTGTTGTTTGCTTATTGTATGGGTATACAAAAAAAACCCAAAATCCACACACCGGATATTTGTATACATATAACTGTCTGGAGTTTTATTTCTCCTTCACCGTAGGCAATCGCGATCATCGTCGCTCGTTATAATTTGGGTTAATTTAAATAAATATGTTTTTACATCATTGTGTATTTTTCGACGTTGTTTACCCCGGTAAGTTGGACTTTTTTTGTGTCGTTTAAATTGATAATCATTAAATAAATTTGTTTCATTTATAGGTACCTGCGGTTCTTACATACATATTTAATGGAGGAGCAAAGCCAAATCTTTTTTTTTTCCCAGGAGGAAATCAATATTCTAGAAGAGAACAATTGCATAAACCTTCCCCAGTCTGTCCTGCAAAATCACGAGTCTGAAGCTGAAGACGATAACAAAATTCTGGATTAGATTACAGAATTCAGGCTATCACATGCTTTGAGGCACTTTTATGTAAGTCAAATGCTTTATTTTTTTAAAGTAGTTTTCAGATAAATGAATTATACTTCTTTGGAAACCAATTTTAGATTATTGGTCATTTCACAAGGAATCTGGTGGCGAGTGAAATAAAATATTTGTTATGAATTTACTAAATATAATCTTATGTCTTATTTTATCTTAAAGCTAATTTTTTTTTATATATTTCTTTCACAGATCACTACGAATTCAAAGCTTTGTTCCCTAATAAGAAGTTCGAATCCTTACAAGACGAAACTATTGATAATACATAGTAAGTTAACAATGTGCTTAAATACTTAAATTTACTTAAATTTCAATCTTTAAGATTGCAGAGATTGTATCCTCGTCATGCTTTTAAATGCATTTATAACACCAACCTCAAGATTTGTCACAAAATGAATGGAAAATTCATTGTTCAGAAGAGTACCATCAAATCCGTGAATAGTAACATCATCAGTTTCAAGACTACCTGGAACTGGCAAAAGTTATTTAATTGAAGACATCTATCAATTACACCATTCAACCATTACATAATAATAATAATTGGTACTGAGCTCACTACAGTCATCAAGTCTTATGTAAGTTACGGAGATAAGATTTTGATATTTAATTCTTTTATTTATGCTCTTGATTTTTTTTTAAGTTTGTTTATTTTTTAACACTTCACTATCCTAAAGTAGCCCTTTACCTTCGCTTTTATTCAAAAACATATTTTCGAAATGTTTACTATTTATTGAAAAAGAGTAAAAACTAGCTGAATTTATTCAAAGCCTTAAACAATTGGTTTCAATTGTTTGTTTTGTATGCAAAATTGAGTGCAACGAACTATCCTCACTATTCAAACACTTTAAAGATAATTCTTATTTAAACTGTACAAGTTATTTTCCTTTTATTATCCTTAAAGAGTATCCTTACCTTTTCAAATTTCCTTTATTGTTCATTTGTAACAATTTCAGGAGTTAAGATTGAGAAGATCTTTTAAACTTTTACTATCCTTAAAGGGTGTCCTTTCTCTTTGAAGCTTTTATTATCTTCAATTTGTAGATTTATAGCGATTTCAGCTGTTTTATCCAAAAATAAGTATTTCCCTTTGAAATATCTATTATTTTTGATAATAAAGCCTCAATATTGAGTTTGAGCAAAAAATAGCTGAATTTATTCAAAGCCTTTAACAATTGGTTTCAATTGTTTTGCATGCAACATTGAATGCAACGAACTATCCTCACTATTCAAACACTTTAAAGAATTTAATTCTTATTTAAACTGTACAAATTATTTTCCTTTTATTATCCTTAAAGAGTGTCCTTGCCTTTTCAAATTTCCTTTATTGTCAATTTGTAACAATTTCAGGAGTTCAGATTGAGAAGATCTTTTTAACTTTTATCAACCTTAAAGGTTATCCTTTCTCTTTGAAGCTTCTATTATCCTGAATTTGTAGATTTGTAGCTATTTCAGCTACTTTATCCTGATATCCTAATATTTTCCTTTGAAATGTCTATTATTTTTGATAATAAAGCCTCAATATTGAGTTTAAATTGTTTTATATGCAACACTCAATTTTACGAACTATCTTCACTCTGTAAACACTTTAAACTTATCCATGGTCTGGAGTCTAATAGTGAATTTAAATGTATTCTATCCGATTGTAATCAATTTTTTTCAAACTTGAGCTCATTCCAAAGACACACTAAAATTCATTTAAAAGAAATTATTCCAAATGTAAACATTAACAAAGAAGTTATTTCAGAAAACAAAAATGTAAATTTAACCAATGATGATGTAGCTTTAAGTAATAAAGAAATTTCAAATATGGACCAAGTCCAAAAGAATAAAATATGTACATTTTTAGAATCAAAAAATTTAATTTTAAAAACAAGTAAAGAATTCTCTTTGAATTTACATAAAAAAAATAATATAACTCGAAAAGATGTTTTAGATATACAGAAAGGAGTTGCTTTCTTAACTTTGAGTATGACAGATACTATTAAAAAAAATGTTCTTAAGTATATTCCAGACTCAGAGAAGGAAGAGTTATTAGGTTATTTAAATACTTGTGCGAATCCTTTTGAAGAAATAAAATCGGAATACAAATTATTTAAAAGTATGCAAAATTCAGATCAATTTGCTAAGCCAACGTTTTTCAGCATAAATAATGAAATTTCCGAAATTATTTTAAACTGTGAACCAACGTTAGGTCCTAGTAATGTTCAAGGTTGCATTATGCCCATTGAGTTCCAATTCCGTAAGTTTTTTGAGTTGCCAAATGTTTTAAGTATCGCACTTATCAATATGGAAAAAATGTCCGCCGACGAAACATTATCACATTTTATTAATTCATCTTCTTTCATTAAATTAAAAAATGTTAATCCAGATAGAATTATCATTCCTTTCTTTTTATATCTTGATGGCTTTGAAATAAACAACCCCTTAGGCAGTCACGCCAATGTTGACTCAGTTTGTGGAGTTTACTACAGTTTTCCTTCTTTACCTCAATATTTACTATCTGATCTGAATTATATTTTCGTAGCAGCCTTTTTTAAAACCAAAGACCAAAAAATATATGGAAACGATGCATTTTTTCGGCCTCTGATAAATGAACTTAAGAAAATAGAAGAAAATGGAATATTAGTTAACATAGAGTGTGGATCTCAGAAAATTTACTTTGTTCTTTGTAATATTCTCGGTGATAATTTAGGTTTAAATGATGTGCTCGGTTTCACAACTTCATTTAATTCTAACTTTTTTTGTCGATTTTGTAATCGCCAAAGAAGTGAAATATTTGAAGACACTATAGAGCATTCCGACTCTTTAAGAAATATAGATAATTACAACGCTGCAATAGCAACAAATGACGTTAAGCTTACTGGTATAAAAACTTACTGTTTATTTAACGATTTGCCTTCTTTCCACGTAACGAATAATTTTGTCGTGGATATTGTTCACGATTTATTCGAAGGGGTATGCAGATACGATTTATGTGAAATATTGTTATATTTTATATCAAATAAATATTTCTCCCTTGAAATATTTAACTATAGAAAGCAAATGTTTAATTACGGAGACACTGAAATTGGTAATTTATCTCCGCCTATTGATATGATCCAATTAAATAATAATAAAATTAAAATGTCAGCACGTGAAATGATGTGTTTTGTGCACTTCCTCCCTCTTATTATCGGTGATTTAATTCCCTCAGAAAATGAAGTCTGGACATTTTTCCTTTATTTGCTTCAACTTGTTGACCTTTTATTAAAAAGCAAATTTGAAGAACATGAAATTCAAAAAATTGAATCCTTGGTTAAACTTCACAATGAAACTTATATACGACTTTTTAAGAAGCACCTTAAGCCTAAATTCCACTTTTTAACCCACTATATTACGGTAATTAGACATTCAGGTCCATTGAAATTCTTATGGAGCTATCGGTATGAATCTAAACATAGAGAAGCAAAAACGTATGCTCGAAATATATCCACAAGAAAAAATATCACTTATACACTAAGCATGAAAACATCATTGAAATTTACAAATTTCTTGAACGATCACCAAAATGGTTTACCGAATGTAACTAAATTTGATAGTTCCTATTTTTTTAATCTTGAAAATTGCGGTTATAAAAAATTGATCCAAAATTTTTCAACTCATAAAATACACTTCACTAACAATTTGGCAACTAAGTTATTAACATTTAAAGGATCTACTTATAAGTTAGAATACTTTTTAACAATATCTAAGAACGAAATAATTGAACTTTTTAAAATTAAAAATATATTATTAAGCAAAGTTAATCATCCTTACATAATTGGGGAAAAAATTGAAATAATAAAATTTGAACATCACTATCAGTCATACTCTGTAAGATTTAATAGCAACTCCTTTAAAATAATAGATATTAATGACTTTACGAGTCCTCCAATTCATGTTTATTATATACCTACCGGAACCTGTTTAATACGCAATAAAGATTTGTAGAAAAAAGTAAACAAATTCTTGTTTTTTATTATATGACTAATTGAAATAAAGAAGCACATTTTGTAGTAATTCTAACATGGTAAGCATCGTTCTTAATGGATAGAAACTGTGGATTGGATATATTGGATACTAAAAGACCAGTGATCGCTTCAAAACGGAACAATATTGGGCTTACCCAATACAAAATAAGTATGATGATTATGTAAGTATATATAAAAATTGGGCTGAGTATTTAATTCTCTGAGTTATAAAATCTCTGAAAATCTATTGATGCAAATAAGTTAAAACTCCTTAAATCTTATTTTCACAATGTTTCCTATCAAATTTTATATTGAATTTTAACATTGAAAAGTGTAGAAATTGCATAAAAACATTCAATATTGATATGCCAAAACCGAAAATTGTAATAAGTTGTTGTTTTGACAACAATTTCATGACAAATTTTATTTTGAATCTTAATAGTAAGACTGTAGAACTATATATTTATTTTTATTATATGTAAAAAAACAACGTCAAATTATCATTTTTTAAAAACATATTTTTCGATTTTGTTCATATCTATATTACATTAAGACAACATCAATTCTACATTTTTAATGTACAAAATCAATATAAACTTGACATGAAACAATATCAATATTGCATTAAGACAACATCAATTCTACATTTTTAATGTAAAAAATCGATGTAAGTTTGATATGAAACAACATCAATATTACATTCAGACAACATCAATTTTACATTTTTAATGTAAAAAATCGATGTAAGTTTGATATGAAACAATATCAATGTTGCATTAAGACAACATCAATTCTACATTTTTAATGTAAAAAATCGATGTAAGTTTGATATGAAACAACATCAATATTACATTCAGACAACATCAATTCTACATTTTTAATGTAAAAAATCGATGTAAGTTTGATATGAAACAACATCAATATTACATTCAGACAACATCAATTCTACATTTTTAATGTAAAAAATCGATGTAAGTTTGATATGAAACAACATCAATATTGCATTCAGACAACATCAATTCTACATTTTTAATGTAAAAAATCAATGTTAGTTTGATATGAAACAACATCAATATTACATTCAGACAATATCAATTCTACATTTTTAATGTAAAAAATCAATGTTAATTTGATATGGAAGAACATCAAAATAACAATTTTTAATATCATTTTTTGATAGTGCTCATATCAATAATACATTGAAATCATATCGTTTCTACATTTTTGATCTAAAAATTCAATGTATATTTTACATGCACTAATATCAAAATTACATTTACTTATATCGGTTTTGATGTTTTTCATATCAATATTACATTGGAATCATATCATTTCTACTGTTTTGGTCTAAAAATTTTAGAACTTTAAATGTAAACCTCTAAATGTCGAAACTACATTTCTCATATCAAAAATTGATATGACACTCATATCAAAATTGATAGTGCACAACTTCAGCTGGAAATTGTCAATGAAAACTATCAATTTTACGGTGGTTTTTTACAATTTTTTTTTTCAGTGTACGAGTATTATTTTCTGTTTCTTCAAATGTTTCAAAATCTTCGTTGCCCTTTAACTATTTTGCAACGTTATGCAAGACAAAGCAGGATACAAATAAATTTGGAACATTTATCAAATTTAGCCATACGCAGTTTTGAAGAATCGGAAATCTTTTTAACTGCCAAAATGCCAAAAACATCTTTCTATTAAGACTCTCTCCATAGAGTGGAGGTTATTAAATGCTTTTCCCTGATTCGTCATTGCATTTTTAAAAGGGGACATAAGCTACGGTGCAATTCCATAGCCCTCATCTCCAAGGAAAACAACGTCTGTTGAATTTCGTATAATTGATTCCACGGCGCTATTTCTCCAAATTCTGGAATCACTCACTTAACCTGGCCACTGGCAATCCACGATGGTAAAATATTCCACCGTATTGCACGTTGCTTGAATATTTATAGAAGCATAACCTTTTTGATTTATGTATTCTTCTGGATGGGAATGGGGTTTCAAAATTTCTACATAAGTACAGTCTAAAGCTCCTATGCATGTTGGGAAACGATATATGCCACTCCATTCTTGTTTCGCTCTTAGGCTCGGTCAAACAGAAGGCGTTTTTACGCCGCGTTTCACCGCCGCGTTCAAACTAAGCGTTGTATTACATTGCAATACATGTCCCATGTCACACTGAACGCGTTTTTGACGCCGCGTTGAATTCACCATGGCGTTGTAACGCGGCGGTGAAACGCGACGTTGTGTGAAATTACAGATTATTTCTAACGCTGCGGCAGTCAAAGGAATTTTAATTTTTTTCAAGATGGAAAAATTAATTGAATTGGTGAGAAATTACCAATGTCTATACGATATGGGTGATAAATCGTATAAGAACATTGTTTTACATACAAATTTAATTATTATTATTGAAATATGAGACAAATTTGTCTCTCATCATAAATGCCGCATTGATAGGTCTTCTCTTTGTTGGCCTTCGAGATGTGCGACTCTTCTTTTTTTGTTAATTGGCATGTACCCAAATTCTTTTTTCTTTTACGAGAATTTCGTAAAATAGCAAATAGAAGCAATAATTCCCCCTCCGAATCTGAGCTGCTTGAAATTATTTTTGTTAAGGAATTATTGTTTCGTTTGTTCATTGCTTGAAAGCTATCTGTTTGACGTCCTCTGACGCGGCGGTTGCAACGTCGCGTCAAAATAATCTTACCGTCGCGTTAAATAATCTTAACGCGGCGTTGAAAACGCGTTCTGTTTGACCGAGCCTTTAGTTGTTCCTCATAGTTCTATGGAAATTTTATCCAATTTGATGCCTTATCTTTTGTGAGTTTTTTGAAAGACAGTACTCTGGTGCACGCCTATATTTTCACCCAGTGGCGTAGCGTAGGGGGGGCGGGGGGGGCGGTCCGCCCCGGGCGGCAGGCCTAGGGGGGCGGCAAAATGTCGCCGGTGATGCGGGTAGAGTAGAAATCATATGTTTCATGACAGATCGTTTGACAAGTCAACAAACAACAATGATGTAAATTTGAAATTTGCCACCCTATCTGTGGTTCGTCGTTGACCGCTTTCGTGAATTCGTAGACGGTGAGTAGGGCCGTAAGAGTAAATTCCGTATTGTCGCGCTGATCGCGAAACTAAAACAAAACGTTCCGAAACTCTCGCGAAACTGAAAGGGAGTGTTCCGAAACATATGATATACATATGCGAGATATGATAAGATAACTAGGATTCGACGGAAACGTTATTCTAGTCTCAGCCAGCTCAATGTTTTTGCTCCCTCCCGCATCACAGAAAGTTATTTCGATTGTGTTGTTTATAGTTTAAATACTGTTGAATCTTCTAAAACTACACTCAGAGAAATAAATATTTACTATTTCCATATAGTCCGAATAGCGACAGCTATGCAAAATAGTTAAAAAAGAGTTATTTATGACTATTTCTATTTGTTATTAAGTTTTTTACTTTTTTTCTAGTTAATATTAACTATAAAGAAGTTACATACGACTTTGCAAATAGTTATTTTGGTAATAACTATAATCCCAATTAAACTTGACTATGCACATAGTTTATTTTGATTATATCGAATAGTTATCTATAACTATACATATAGTTAAACTTGACTATTATACGCACATTGTTGTTACCTCCAGAGGTAGGTAAAAAGAGAACAGAGTATTTGTAAACGATTTGTGCTGTGCTAAGTCAACAACTTCATGGCTGTGAAAGTATTTATTTTGTAAGTCGATAAATTATCATAATATAATAGCGATGTATTTTTTTATTATTTTGCACATATGGGAACCGAAATATAAGTGCGGTTGAAATTTTATCTACTAATTCTAACATTTTACGTCGAAAAAAACAAAGCGCCTTCAAAATGATGCATATTTAAATTATTTTATTTATAAATTTTATCAGACAAAGGGTTACCATATATATATTTTTTTGAAATTACATAATAATATCTACTACACCATAGTCGTGTTCAACTATTTAAAGACATCTTTTGTGAAAACAATTTATACTACCTATTTAAAACTAATTTATTATTTTCTTGACTATTAAAATGTTAATAAATGTTATTAAATGTTAAAGAATTGAGTACTTATTTATCTACTATGTCAGAGTCATATTGAACTATTTTAAGTAGATAGGTATTATTCTGTTTAAAATCAAGATTTTCTTATTTTGACTATTGGAAAGTTAAAACTTACTATTAAGTAGTCAGAATTCTCCATAGTCGCATTCAACTATTCCTAGTAGTGGTTTATTACAAGCAAAGCATAACTATTCAAAATAGTAATACATTACTTTTTTGTATAGTCATTCATGTTTTTAACTATTTCATAGCTTAATTCTAACTATGCTTAAATATTTTTTAACGATTTTTGAATTATTTTTGATGAAAAATAGTCATTTCATAAACTTCATGGAAAATTATCAAATGACTATTGCAATAGTTACAAAAATAACTATTTTTTTTCTGAGTGTAAGCACTTAGTACTTCACTCAACCTTTGAACTAGTTTTTGAAAATGAAAAGAGTTAAAGGAAGCGGCGCGGAATACCGCAAGAAAAAGGCTAAGAAAGAAGCAGACGCGAAGACGCGAAATATTTCAGTTCTAGTTCTGGTTCAAAAGCTACGTTAACGTCTTCGGCGGCATCCAGCAGCAGCGTAAGTGATTCCAATGTAAGTAAGATTCCTCCATCTACAATCGTGAGTGGCCTCGAATTGTCCTCCGGCCAATATTCATCGGAATGCATAACTTATTTTACGGGCAGAAGAAGAAGACGTGCCTGCCGTCGAAGTTGGAAGTCGTTCTGGTCCCACCACAGAGCAGGGTCAAGACGAAGTCGACTCACCAGAAATATCTCAAGCACCTAGTCACAAGCCTGCAGAAAAAGTGAACCTCGTGAAGCTGTAAAGACGCTTAAAAATAAGTTTGTGGAAGTTCTTGAGGTACTGGAAGAATTGACGGATCGGTAGCCAGTCTTCTTCTGACAGTCATGCAGTCATTCAACTTCCTCACTTTTCTTGGCTTTTGAGCTGCAGAGCTACCTGAAGAAGATGACGCACAGATTTACCTGCAGCAATGTGGACTTAGTGTGGATAAGTGTGCTCAGAAACTCTGCGTTTTAAAAGCCCTCCTGGTGGAGAGCAGAGACCGTTTCGTCCAAGCCGCAATCGACTTTTCTAAGACTTTTTGGAAAAAACTCGGAATCGATCTCAAAACGAGTACAATTCGCAGGAAAAAACGCATGCATGGAGATGAATCCGCAGGTGCAGCTTTGTCTCACGAGCCTCATTCGTAAGGCTCGTAAAATCCGTTTATGAAACCGCTAATTCTATTTTACTTTCAATAAAAGATACTTCATTGCCTGTGAAATGATGTCTCGAAATTTAATTTTAATTTAGTATTGAATGGGGGCGGCAAAATGGGTCTCCCGCCCCGGGCGCCGAGATGGTACGCTACGCCACTGTTTTCACCTACACCAGTTTGAAATCCAGGATCTCCAACGTACCGCAAAAACATCCCCATCTTTTAGAGATGGCTAGTAGCACTTCCCCTGGTTTCAGTGTGAAAACCTTTGAAATTAATAAAATAATACAAATAATAGTTATTATAATTGTAATGAATCAAATTAATTACAAGACTTGCCAATGAAATATTTACTTAACCACTCTACATTTTCTCGATCAAAGCGATACAGTTGTTTAAAATTTGAATCAATTCCCGTTCTTCGTTTTTTGATAAAGTTTGACCAGGTAGCATTTATTGAGTTTTTAGACATTGCAAGTCTTTGCGTAAGATGCTCTGTCCACTCCATACTATTGCAAGTCAGAGTTACTCCTAGGTACTTGTATTCGTTAGATATTTTGATTTCAATGTTGTTAAAACTCCACTTTTCTTCAGCTGCCCGGCGCACAGTGGAACGAAAACATGAAAAAGTGGTCATCGGGCTGTAACTTTTGAAATAATGGATGGATTTTGAAACGGTTTTCACTATTTTGTACTTGAAAAATTATAGTTTCATACTATATTTCAAAAACTCTGAAAAAATGAGCAATTTTCCAAAAAAAATTTAACATAACCCCTGAAACTTTTCAAATTTTAGCTTTAGGCAAATGAAATTAATTTTATGGAGGAAAAACAATTAATATGTACTGCTCTTAATTCATATTATAAGTTTGATGTGCATTTTTGCACCTTATTTTTTAAATATTTATTTCGAGACATCGTTCACATTTTAATTTGAATGTTATTTATATTGAATATTGTTGTAGTTAATATATGTTGATTAAAAATTTCTTTTGCCTTTGCATGGTATTTTATTAAAAAATCTATTACTTTTGAAGCATTAAGCTTAATTTCAGCGTAGTGCTGGATGTACTTTGACTTAAAGCTTCGGTTTTACGCCTGTTTTTGTCGCTCACTGAAGTTATCAAACTGTTCATTAGTGTTGTTAGCGGTTGATGGGGTGGTTTTATAAAGGTTAATTTGTTAAATTCTGTTTGAAGCCACGTTTTAAACCGTTTTTTTCGCATTTTATTGTTACTGCATTCTACAAATCTATTTTCCAACTACAAACAAAACTTGCGAAAAAAATTCAAACAAGTCCAATTTTTTTCCCGAGATTTTACTTTCGCTTCTTAAATCTTAAATCTTAAAAAATCTTCGTAAGTAAACACAACCATTTTAACTTAGTAGAAGGCTTCAAAATTATTTGTGTACTAGACGATCGCTTTGTTCAAAAAAAAAAAAACAACTAAACAAAAATGGCATTCATTATTATAAAATCACATCATTACATTTTTTTTTAATTAAGAGAGAAAAAATAACCGTTAACATGAGAGCCATACTTTGTTTTGCCATTAAGTATATAACAAAATAATGATAACCTAAAGACAAAATCTCTTTAACCAGAGCAAATAAGAATTAATTGATAAAAGGAGAATCCCCCACCCGCTCCCTCTTTCTTTCATGTCAATTCATACACTGTTTCTTAGTTTTAGATTTCTTAATATTAGTTATTATTATTTATAATGCAAAGATGCCCCTACCCCGTTCAATCTCTTTTAAAGAAACTTGCTATTTACTACTTCTCACTTGTATCGATTTTTTATTAATATTTTTATCGTACTACCTATCAAAATACAGTCCACAATTTTTCTGTTTCGACAGTTTAGTTTGTATCAAGACGTAAAAAGGATAACACACGAATTTGAACCCTCGAAGTTCGGAATATAATAAAAGGAATTAAAGAAATTAAATATTCGTTTTTGTGTTTCTTTTTTATTGTTTTTATCTAATTTCGAACTAACATTTCTTCTCCAGTTAACAAACTTATTTTATTTAAGAGTTCTCAGCTCTAAGGGAGATTTTTAAAAACCCTCCAGGAAGCGGGGTCGGATGCGGTCGGATCCAATTTTTTGAAAATATGACTCCAAATAAGTGCACAATTCATTTAAGACTACCCAAAAACCGAGAATTTTTGAGCATTTTTTTAAAATCATCTTCAAACCTGAAATTAGATTTTTTTTTTTTAAATATTCACAAAAACAGTTTTTTTAAAGCTAAAACAATTTTGTTTCAAGGATTTTTTTATTTGTTAAGCTTAAATGAACCAATTGCATGCCTACAAAATTTATTTCCGAAAGAAAACATAAAAAGGGCCTGAGAAAAACAAATTACAAAAATGCGTTAAAATTCCATTTTTTTTTTTTGTTTTAAAAATACTGCATCTTTGAGTCCCTATTATTTGAAAATTAAAGAGTCTACATAAAAAAACTGTTTTATATGTAAAAGAGGCGACAATTTTCTATGCATATCAAACAAAAAATATTTCGAATAATGAAAATAAAAAATCACCCAATGTCCAGAATTTTGTACTAGACGTTCCACTGTGCGGCGTCCAAGGTGTCGAAAAATGACTAGTTCTGATTTTCTTAAATTCACAAGGAGAGTCCACCTTGAACAATAATTTACGAAGCTATTTATCATTGTATGCAAGGAAGCGGGATTATCAGAGGGAAGAACAATATCGTCGGCATAAAGTAGGACTTTTACTGATATGCCTTCAGTAGTTACTCCACCCGGTAGATCACAGTCGAGGTCAATAAAAAATAAGATAAACAGCAGAGCACTGAGAACGCATCCTTGTTTTACACCTTGATTGATAAGAAAAAAAAGTCGCTGATGTTTGTTCCATTCCATACTGTTGCAATGTGATAGAGAGCCTCCCGGATTGAGAGCATTTTTGTGGACATTCCCAAAAGAGTCAGTTTGTGGAATAATGCCTGTCTGTTTTTGTCGAAAGCGGCTTTTAAATCAATGAAAAACGCATATAGTATCTTTTTTGATTGAATTGTAGTTTTATAAGGCAGGAGATTGAAAATTTTGTGTACAGTTGAGTAGTTTTGTCATTAAGCCGCTTGGAATTCTTTCAAAATCTGATTTTTTTTCTACCCATCGATTAAGTCGATTCAACAGAACAGTTGTGAACAGCTTAATCCATAAAAGACAGACCGCGGTAGTTGGCTACATCATTAGGGTTGCCTTTCTTGAAAAGAGGAAACATTATTGACATTTTGATAGAATCGGGAATGGTTCCTATACTAAAGATGTCGAAAAATAGTCGGTGCATTTGTTTGGTTAAATTATGTGAAGTATTTTTATAGAATTCGAGAGGAATACCATCGATGCCGGGGGCTTTGTTATCGTTTGCTGATGCGATATCTGATTGAACTTTATTTCATATTTTAATGTCTTCATCAAGCATAGGTATATACATATATGGATATCAGTATTTAAGGTATACTCGTATGATATTACTGCAGGCGATGTTGGATTAAACAGATTTTGGAAGTGCATTCTAAACTCAAATGATGTTATATCTGACTTCTGACTTCCGATTGTTAGTTTTACCGCGCATTCAAATAGTAATTGCGTTGTTTCAGCACGCATAAGACTTTGTATTTTTTTTTCGACTCTTGGTTGTATCTTCTGAAAACGTTGATATTGTGTTTTCTGTACATTTTAAGGTTTTTCAATACATCTCCTAGCTTAAAAACAAGCATGATTGCTTTGGTAGGAAATTCGGGTTAACCCGATTATTTTCTCTATTACGAGTAGCACTGTAAACACATTCTTTAATTGCAAGACAGAGATCTTCACCTGTATTAGTACTAGCAATTTTGTGTGGTATGTTTTGTTCTAGACTGCATATGTATGTGGTTTTTCTGTCATCGTGCCACTTAAGTCTTGGTAAAAGTTTCATAGAATCATTGATCGCTATAACTTTTTGTGTAGAAAGACTTACTATGGCGATGTCTCCCAGGACATCTTTTCTAGTTCTGGCTAGACTGGGGCATTCACAAAGGAAGTGAGATGAGCCGTCCTCCACATCTTATCCTGGCACCCTCTGCATAAGTGAGTGCTGATGCCCATTCCGCTCATGTGGGTTTCCATTGAGTTGTGACCCGTAAGGAATCCAACCAAGGGAGATAATTGAAGTGTGCTAAGCTTCTGTAGATACTCTGTTTTTTCCTTGATATATGTATCTGACCAAAGATTCCTTGAAACCCGAATGGTGTCCATTGTTGACCATCTGTCATTTTCGGTCTTGAGAAATTCAATACTTTTCCTGCTCCAGTGGCATGAGTTCCCAGGGTAAAATTTTGCTCGGTTGAAGTGATGAACCGTTTTTGGCCAGTTCATCAGACATTTCATTTCCATAAATGTGACGGTATCCAGGGACCCATCGAAGGTTGACAGAATTTGTTTCGCAGAGCAGTCTTTATTCACCACTGTTGTATTCTTTAATAAAATACTCAGTTTATAGTTTGAGATTTTTATTATAATCGAGTTAAGTTACAACTGAAAGCTTTAAAATGATCCATCAAAGAGTGAGACCAGCATGATAACATAGGTATGGGGTATTGGTGACAATTGGAATCATACGTATAACATTAGTGTGTATAATTATTAGGTGTAGCCAAACTCAATAATACATCAACCACGGAAACGAGGAATCAGTTTTGACTTGGTGACAAATTAGCATATATTCCTTCTATAAAGTTGATGGTAATTCGAATGACTGTTGCACTTTGCAATATTAGTATTGTTGACAATACAAGTATTACTAGTAATTTAAGTTTGTAAAGTGAAGTACTTCTTTTTATATGGGTCCTTTATTTATCATTGAAATTAATATATTATTGTATACATATGCATGAAAAGAATTTTTTTAAATCTGTGTATGTTGTTATCATTTAACGATTCCGGACTAATTTCGTTTAACAGATGAAAAATTGAGGTGTTTATGTTATAAACTTTTTATTAAAAAGTTAAACTTTATACAAGATCAGAATATCATGTTCATAAATTTTTAATAGATTTTGTATTATCAAAAAAAAAAAGAAATACATACAAATAATTTACACAAGAGTACAACATCCAACATTGTATATACATTATAAATACATTTTATTTTTGTGTCTTTTTCAAAAACCTAAACTGTCTATTCACCAGCCATAAAGGCGTGGGTTGTTTTGTTCGCTCGCAGTAATTTGCCTGCCCTTTCGGTACCAATCAGCGCAGAAACGTGTAACATATCGTATTTTGAATACAGAACCGTAACACTCATCGAGTTTTCAAGTCCATCACGGGGGTTTTGGTAGCTCTCTTGCATTAGATTAATTAACTCCGGATACAAATGTGGCCAACATGGAGGTTGATAGAAAATTAAATGACGAATGCCCTTGATTCGTGTTCGTCTAAAAAAATGAGCTCGCTCTGAATAGAGTAGAAAATGGGCAGCACTGTGGAAGAACATATCCCGTGCACGAGCGATCTTTGCATCTTTGGTGTACTCACATATCTGTACAAAATTTACTGTTTCTGTTTTGAAGTAATTTCGCAATCGAACATAATCGAAGTAACTTGGCACATATATCATGCAATGGGCCATGGAGGGGCTTTTGAATTGTGGTAAAATTTCATTGATAAAATAATTAAAGCGCTTATCAAATGAACCTTCAATTGAATCAATATCTATTTTGTGAAATACCTGCGGTATCTGAACAAACACATTTCGAATTGAACCATCTGTTATGGGATTAACGACTCGCACTTTTCCTCTGTAGTTACTGCATTTGCTGCTAAATAACGAACGGAATTCGGGCAGTTCGTGTGACGTAAACAACAGTGTTTGTCTGTAAAACCGACTCAGACCATTTAAACACCACGGTCGAACTCTTGAAAAATCTGTATTTCGAGTTGATTGTGGCTGTAAGTGCATATGATCAAGAACTTGCAATAAATGCTCCCAATTTTGCGCCAAAAATAATTCCGCTTGATCCAGAACAAGCACTTCAATGGACGTTAGGAAATCATAGTCCCGTTCGGCATCTCCAGCTGCTCCAACAACCATCCTTAATCCCAAAGGTGAGGCTATCAGTATGTCCGATGAATAGAATTCGGTATAGAGTTTGATACATTTCTTTGTTAGAGAAATTCCAATTTTGAAATTATCGTCTGTGTTTCCAGCGAACGTTTTTTCGTAGTCTTCAGGCTTCGGATTTGTTTTCGGAAAATATAGAGTGTCCCCTGTATACTCCTCCATGAACCGCTTATAATTGATAACAGTACCATCAGTTTTTGATTTATCTTTGGAAAATATTAAGGAAAGAAAAAGATAAAATATCACACAAAAGTTTCTTCGTTAACATATTTCTTACCTGTTTTATCGCCATACAGTAGTTCTACAAAATAGTTCACCACCCTAAAAGCTGCATCTCGAAAGGGTACAATTATCAGAACCTTTGGTCTGACCAATCCTTGATCTTGATATGCGTCTGGTATGATTGTTGTTGATTTTTTATTTTCTGCTGCCAATTTTAACTTTGCATTGTGATGTAATATTTTGGCACGAGTTTTAAGCATATGATTCAAAGAGTGAAGCGAGTACACAAAACGAATCTCTTCGGCATTATCCAGTGTCCTTAACGGAAGCGATAAATCTTGATACTTTGAAATAATTGAAAGTATTTCAATTTGCATTTTTGTGAGCAACCTACCGGAGGCTGGTTCTATGTGCATTTTGTTGGCCTTAGCTATATTTTTGCATAATTGCTCTTTGATTCCAAACTTTTCTAATTCCGATTCATTAAGGGAGAGTACTTGCGGTTCATTACCTTCGCTGGCATAATGCTCCTCGTCTTGAAGAAGAACTTTTTTCTTTTTTTGTTGAGGTTCAATTATTTTTTCTCTCCCTGATTTTGATATTTCAACATGTAGTTTCCCTAATTTAGGCCAAATTAGTTCTGACTTAGTCACAGGACTTGGTTTTTCTAAAAGATTTTCCACATGTTGAGGTGATAGTTCATTATCAAAATGTTCTGAGAAAGGATCAGTGGAGTCCTTTTGGTCTAATTTTGTGCTTGAAATTTCATGGTCTAATTCCGCTTCTTCATCTTCCTCTTCGTCTACATCTTCCTCTTCGAATTCATCTAATTCTTCTTCATCACCTTCGTATTCAACTTCTTCGAACTCACTTTCTAAGAGTTCCTGCTCTGAGTCGTCGACCATTTCTTCTAATTGCTCACCTTCTTCTTCATCAAGACTATCTGCCGTGTCAGTGGAAACAAAGTCTTCGTCTTCTATTTCTTCATCTTCTTGTTTTTCATCTGTATCCCCCTCATCCGACTCGTTTTCGTCTTCGTCAGAAGAGCTCTCGATATGTTTGTTCTTTTTTTCTGTAAAAAAAACGAGTTATGAATGTTTAAGTATAAATTTTATGACTCAAATAATGGTAATGGTCTATGTCACCGAAATACAAAAATGTTTTCCAGGGGTATGAGAGGCATTTTAGCCCTTCGAATTCGGCAGAGGGATGTTGGTGCATTTTCATTCTAGCAGTTTCCCACGAACACTACCAAAGTATTATTATATTATACAGATGCGTGATACATGAAGTGTTTTATTTATAGTTCAAGGTGACTCAAGACGACAATATCTTCTCTTTTATACAGAGATATTACTTTTGTTTCTGATATTGTCTTACGTTTTCTAACCATATGCTTAGAAAATGTAAATACAATGATCACCACGTGCATCAGTTTCAAGGAATAAGGTAGTATTGGCTATGAGTTGTAAATAAATTTGGTGGTGCAACAGCTCGAAGTGAACCAGGACCTAGTGACTTACAACTTTCAACAATTCCTGTGTGCGTGTTACCAGGAACGGAGGGGACCTACAATTTTCTGCCGATTCCGAATGGCTAATGAGCAGCGCTTTCCTTGACATGAGATATACTCTTAGAGGATTTGTCAGTTCCTCGCAAGAGGCGAGAGAGAGAGAGAGAGAGGTACACACCTGAAAAAACTTTCTTGCAGTGTCTGAGAACCGAACACGAGACCTTGCACATGTCAGTCTAAGACACTAACCATTATGCCAAGGGGTAATACTATGAGTTGAGTAGTGTATTTATTTTTGATTTTGCAAAGGCTCTATAGTTTATCCCTATTTCAAATCGATTTCCCTTACTTATGGAAGACTTATTTCATAACCCCAATACATAACAAGGGCTAAAGTGTAAAGATACAAACTATTGTCAAATTGTTAAACTTTTATATTGCTGATATCATATTGCCCTGATGATACCAGCGGCATAAATATACAGAGCGCATAGTAGGTATGAATGGGTTGATGGTGCCCAATCAGCGGTCAGTGGCGTAGGCTGAAAAAATATGTCAACTAAGCATTGTAGCCGAACGAACTATGCCATTTAGGATAGCTAGTCGTTCAATTTTAGCTAGCGTTGTCGTACGAATTATGCTGACCCTGAGTTTCGATTATTAGTAGATTTAAGGATCGAAGTATAAATAGTAAGATTATTCTGAAATGAAATCACTTCGTCTTTGGAGACCAAGGTTAAAGTATAGTATTGTGTTTGATTCTAGACCATAACCTCGAGTGCAGAAGCCAGACGTCCGAGCTGAAGCATTCGTTGAATGCTAAGCAAATTGGTCAAAGATACGATACAGATACTTGTATTTGTTTGTATTTGTTTGGCAGCCATCAATAGTGAACGCTCTGAGTGAATTTGTAAACATGGACAAAATTGGTCATCGTTATGTGATACAATACTTTCATTTGAAAGACCTCACTCCAACCAATATCAAAGCAGAGCTAGATTCTACTCTGGGGGAGTCTGCTCGTTCGTTTACAACAGTTAAATATTGGGTGGCAAAATTTAAACGAGGTCGTACGAGCTGCCAAGACGAACATGGTCGTCCAAATAGCGTATCGAGCTAAAAGGAGACTATGTAGAGAAATAAAGATATTTTTCCCCAAATTTGGGTGTTTTCTTTGTTAGGTCGGATACTTCTGGGACTACCCTCGTATCTTCTTGGATGGATGTCTTCTTACCAGAAAAACCATAACTATAAAATTCGATTCAGATCTTCTTTCTTTGATGATTTATATTATAACCTACCTCCGGTGTCACAAGTTTTTTTTAGTTGCTAATTTTCAAGAAAATGGCATAAGAGAAAATGTGAATAACTGCTACTTTAGGTAATTCATTATATATAGGTTATACAGCAGGACTAAACGCGGACAAACTCCGCTATTTAAAGAATAAAAGAATATTAACCCCCTGAAATAAAATGCAGAATTTTTAGCCTAATAACTTCTTACCATTTTTGTTCAATGTAGATAACAAAGCTTCGTAGGGATTTTCTTCTTCAACCTCATACTCATTATTATCGTCATTATCATCGTCCGTGGGTTTGAGTGTTTCTTTTTTATATTTATCTTCAATTATTTTATGCCGCCTTTGTAATTCCTCAGCATCTTTGCTTCGTTGTATGAAGCGGAAATTTTTACTTCGCTTGTTGGTCGAAGTTTTGTTACTTTTTGAAATTATCTTGTTTTGATTGAAGTTAGGCTTCTTGCTTTTGTTTCGAGAATAGTTTTTTCTTTGCTTACGCATTATTGTTAAAGCAGGTAAAACTTAAAAAAATTGTCAATAATCTTGGAAAAAATAATTTATATTTTGATGCAATAAATTCATATGAGAATGTCAGTTGTCAGTATGATAAAAGATTTTTGTCAACAAAAGTGTTTCTGTCAAAATTCGCACGTGTTACTTCATTTCGAAATGAATACATTCAGCCATTTGAAAACTTTTTATCAACGTTTACATGGTGACAAATTCAAATATATACAAGAGGCCAGCCAACATGAGCAAGTACTAGCAAGCAATTGCAAAATACACACATTTTTTTACTAATAAAAAATATTGAGTTTTCAAATAAAAGTACCAAGTTTTCATTAAAATCCATAGTTTTCAGATTTCACTAAAATCTTCATGACATCATTTGGCTCACAAAGAAGAGTTGCTTAGGTTTGTATTAGGCTAGCCGCGCACTAGCAATTTTTAGTTGCGAAACTGTTTTGTTACTTATAGAAAACAGATGAACTGTTTGGTTGAATGTCGGTGAATTTGCAGATAATTATATGTTCAATAAAATGGCGAACTTATTTTAGGCAATCGTTTAGTTTGTGTCAAAACACAAACTTTTTAGTTGCTCGAACCAAGCAGTTTCGCAACTAAAAATTGCTTACACTACCTTACCATAAAAAGCCATCTACTCGCCAGTGTAATAACTGATTTTTGGATCTTTGAAATAGATCCTGATAGAAAACAGGATCCCAAATTGTTTTTGTAATACATGTTAAAACTTAATCCAGATCCGGATCCAGATAGATTTGTGAATAATAAAACGCACCTAATAATTGGACTCCACGTTGTCGGGTCTATTAACCGTATGAAAGCATCACAGCCATCGAAAGTGCTGAACATGCAGCACAAGTCAATTGCTGTGGTAATGCATTTCAAGTGACACAAATAGATATACGTAATGTGATACATATACTAAAATGGGCTTATAATCAACTAGAACAATTAGGCGCACAAACTAAACGATTGCCCTTGCAACAGTTGAGCTGTTTTCTATAAGAGCAAGAGAGAAAAGAGTGTGAGCAGGAGTAAAGGGTTGCCAGTGCGCGGTTCTCTTTCAACTGGTGATTAAACTATTTGATTTCGATCACAGTTGCCAGTGCGCGACTAGCCTTAGTTTGTGTCAAAACAAAAACTTTTTAGTTGCTCGAACAAAGCAGTTTCGAAACTAAAATTGAATGTGTGCGCCGAGTCTTAAAAGTTCAATGCATTACGTTCTCCACAGATGACTATACCTATCTATCCGTCGGAGTAAAAAGAGCGTTGTTATGTTTTATTATTGATCAAATCTGATATTAAAAAAGGCTAATGATTCAAAATTCAAATTCTACGAGCTTTTCCCCCATATCTAAGCATCGATTTTATTTTCATGAAATTATTGATGATAAAAGCATCTTATCGATACCTTAATGCACACATGTGCTATGTCCATTTTTGCTATTTTTGGCAAACTCAAGTTAAAGTTTTGATACGTGCATAACTCTACTAATGGAGCTCATTTAGCATTGATATTTAAATATGTTATGGCCTGATACCTTTTTAAAATTATAATGACCAAAAATATATAATTCTTCAACAGTTTTCCATTTTATTCATGATAAAATAAAATATGTAAGGACATAGCACTTTTATGCTTGATATCAGTTATCAAAATAGGACATAGAACACAATTTAGTTCTGAAATTATTATGCTGAAGACATTACTTTTTTACCAAAACGTGTTATAATGAAATAAAAACTATGTATATTATTATTATTTAATAAATAAAAATAATTTAATTTAATTTAATAATTTTTATATTTACTTTTAGGAATAATTTTATCCCAATTTTTATCAGAAGGGTTAATATCTAAAAATTGAAATTCTTCCTCAACATTGTTAGGTTTCTTTTGACGATGCAACAAGTATTTCACCTCTTTTGATTTGGCTTTATAAAACCTATATTCGTCCAAAGCTTGGGTATAATTTCCATATTTGGGCAGGTGCACCAATAACCCACAATCTAATAAAAGCTTGAAAATTAAAGGTGGTAGAAATATAACAGAAACATTTGAATCGCTCGAGCACAGGCGCAATGTTTCCTGTCTTTCACTATTTTACCGTTACTTTTAAAAACATTGTGCTAGTGAAAAAGCTTATTTTGCTTCCTCCCCCCAAAAAATTTAACCGTTATACTCTGGCTTCCAGGGAATGTCCATCAGTTTGTACTTGGGCCCAAATTCAGACGCATTGTTAAATTCAGTACTAAACGAATGTGGAATGCTTTACCCGGTCCAATATTTCCTTCCCATTGCAATATTCAGACATTCAAGACCAATGTGTATGTGCATCGGTATCTCCTTTTAAATCCTCTTCAACTTTCCTAAACGCTCCTACTGTTTTCAAATATAATAAAGGTACTCGTAGTCAAAATCCCCCTAGTACATGCATAATTTATTCTTTCTCCAGTTGCTGACTTGTTCTTATTCGTCACTTTAATGTTTTTTAAAGATCAAGCACCAATAAATTAATTGTACGTTAGATGACTAACAGTGTATTGAAATGGTCTTTTCCTGCTCATTTCGATTAACAATTTGTACTCCATAGGGGAGTTCAACTGTTTTGACTTCCGAGCTCTTTCTATTATTGCATGAATATGAATTCTGTCCGCTTATAGAGATAACTATGTTCACTTTCCATGAATTTTCAATCAAGATTTTGTAGATTACTACCTGCGCTATTCACAGCATAAAACATTGTACCGAGGACATTTTGATTTCGGTTCTGTCCGCCACAAGTATCAGCATACAAGTAGGTGCTCATTATACAATTTAAAGTTAAATTTTAAGATATGAATTCTTTTACGAAAGAAGTTTGGAGCTCAACAAAAGGATTCAATCGATTACTGTCATACATCGCCTTTTCCGATTCCAAAAATAAAGTGTACAAAAGTGCTATGTCCAGACGTAGACCATAATACGAAACATATAATGCGGACATAGCACAAAATGCTGGACAAAAAACAATATATGTGCTTTTCCGATAACTCAATAGGGGACATAGAACATTCGTCTTTTTTGCAAATTTAAGCAATTTTAGAGTTTATTTGGACATAGAACTTGAGTGAATATGAAAGTACTGCTTCTCACCTTTCCATTGGTACCAATATCTCAAAACAGCAAAAAATGGACATAGCACATGTGTGCATTAAGGTATCGTTATACTAAGTTCCTATCAAACCAAATTAATTTTGAAGTCGCACCTTTTATTTTTTTTTAATAAAATAGAAAATAAACTCTTTTATGTAAAGCCACTGACTGAATCATCTTAAATCTTTAATTCGCCGCATTTTTTTGACACGTTGTTGTGGTTATGCCAACATTCCGGCGCAAAAAAAAAGAAATAAAAGTCATTTATTTTTACTTCATTTTATAACATAAAAATGGTATTGCTGGATAATTCTTCGGTGAGTTTCACAAAATTGCATTAAAATAAGCCTAGTGTGCGAATTAAATAAATTCAATTCTATTATAATTTTATTTCAGTTTATTCTTAAACTAGAAAAATTTGCAGTTGCTGCCAAAAATGATTCTTCTTTTAAGGTAACTTTTAAGCGATGTAAGTTTTGCCACGATATCAAAAAAAAAAATTTCTAAAATGCGGATTTGCTTCTGATTTTAATTTTTAGTTGACGGTCATAATAAGCCAGTACCTCAGGAAGGAAAACCTCCACTGCCACAGCCTAAACAGTATCAGTGCCTGATCAGAGCTCAAACAAAGTCGAAAAAGGTGAGAGAATAAAATGTGACTGTGTTCTAATCAAATTCTCGGTTCAACCGTCTTCAAAATTATGATCTTTTACCATTGTCAAATGCACATGTCATTTCTTAATGCGTTTGTGTCTGCGATCGAAAAAGGAAAAATCATATTGCGACAGTTTTGCACAAAACATTAATATATATCTGCAAACACTGCAGCCCATGGTTCCCCTGGACATAAAGGATAGTGTTGTTAAACTGGCATGCAGATTGTCTGGGTTCGATTTCCAGCTCCTGCTAAAATGTTTTTCGGGGGTGTACTGCATCTAGCGATAAAGTGACAAAACCTGTAGGAATATATTTTGTTATGAAAAGTGCTTCTCATCTTAGCCGGTCGCACTGCCTAAGAACTCTTGTCGTCTAATTTATTTTAAAGCACTGCAGTTCTGATATTCAACCTCGAGGTCATACCTATTGATGGTCACGGTTAAGTAACTATAGTTGGCAGAAGTATAAGTAGGCATTTAAAAATGATAATTGTCACGTTTGATATTGATCCGGTTTTCTTTTTAATAAAAGACCATTAATTTGCCGTTGCTCTAGAAACAACTATTATAATTACATATTAACTCTAATTCGCCCTAAAACAGGTGTATGGTACTTTCAAGGTAAAACAATAATATTAGGTGCAGGAGTGAAACTTTGTAATAAATTTAATTGAATTATGCAAAGAAGATCTTCAAAAGAAGATTCGCTTGTATATTTATAACCTCTTGTGTTCTATTTGCATAAAAAGAAAGTGCGCAAAAAAGCCCGATTTAAAATAAACAAACTTAAAACATTTCTTAAATTAAAATATAATGGGTTTATTTCGAAAAGGTACTAGGTAACATTTTAATAAATGATCGATTTTGTTCATTGTTTTCTTTTAAACGTTTTTTTGTTTATGATTTTCTCAAAAACTTTACGGCTGATTTTGATCATTTCTTATGTACCTTCTATTCTAAACTTAATAAGTCGTTTTTGAAATTCGTATACTTTTCTCCTATAATGCTTATAAAATGTGTTCGGAATTAATTAATTTGAAACATCTATCAATAAAAGCCAATTTAAAATTAAAACTTTATTCACAGCACCTACCATAGTAGCATATAAATTATTTAATGAATTTATATTTTTTTATTTATTTCATTTATCAATTGATTCAAGATCTGCTGATTACAAACATAAAAAATTTATCTTACATTTTACATAACAATAAAAAAATACCTTACAATTATATACATAGATGTATTTAATTTGACAAATAATACATAATCAAATACCTACAATGGTTTAACAATTTTTTGAAGACATCTCTACTAACAGAAACATCAATATTACTGCACATTTCATTGAATAATTTTAAAGAGCGTGTCATCGGTTCATTCAATCCGTAATTAGCCCTATGATGAGAAACGTAAAAATAAACGTTTTTAATACGTAACGATCGACTGGGCACATAAAAAGGAATCAGAGAAAGAAGGTCGATATAAGTTATTTTATTATCTAAAATATCTTTTATAAATAGAACGCATTGAATTTGCCTCCGATCTTTAAGCGGTTTCATGTCAATCAGTAGACATCTCGAATTATAGGTAGGTATGGGACCCATCCAATTAAATTTTCTTAAAGCAAATCTCGTGAATCTTTTTTGAATTTTTTCAATCCGATTTATGCTATTTTCATAGCATGGTGACCAGATTACACAACAATATTCCAAGATTGGAAGGACTAGAGACATAAATAAAGTTTTTAGTGTATATACATCTTGGAAATCATTTGAATTTCGTTTAAGAAAGCCTAGTAATGAATTTCCCTTAGAAACAATGTAATCAATGTGTGACCGAAAATCCATTCTTGAATAAATATAAACTCCTAGATCTTTGATACAGTCTACTCTAGGAATTTTATAATCATTAAAACAATAATCAAAATTTATGACCGACGTGGATCTTGCTATACTTAAAATTTTACATTTTGCATTGTTTAGTTGAAGATGGTTATAATTACACCAATTTAAAAAATTGTTTATGTCTTCCTGTATGAGAAAACTTTCCTCAATCGAAGAAATTGGAAAAAACACTTTGACATCGTCTGCGTACATTAAACAACTACAAAATTTCAAGACAGAAGGTAAATCGTTGATAAAAATGATAAATAACAGTGGTCCCAAGTGACTTCCTTGTGGGAGACCTGAGATAACATTAATAGGGTTTGATACACAATTTTCAATTTTAACTATTTGTTTTCTACCTGTTAAATATGATCTCAACCATTTTAAAAATGATGAATTTAAACCTAGTTTATCTAGCTTCTGTAAGATAAGACCATGATGGACACGGTCGAACGCTTTTATGAAATCTGTGTATAGAATATCAATTTGCTTGCCATTTTCCATTTGGTTGTAGCAAAAGTCGGTAAAAAGAATTAAATTTGTGCTAGTCGATTTACCCTTTAAAAACCCATGTTGACACGGAGACAAAGAATTAGCGAGTGAAAAATAAAGTTTTTGAGTTATGACTTTTTCAACCAGTTTTGGTATAACAGAATTAATCAATGTTTGTATAAAATAGCCTCCAAAAAGTTCACTAAAAATTTGATTTCAAAATTTAAAATACGAGTATGTATACAAATTTGTGAATTCGATATTTCAAAAACGATTCAGTAATTTGTTTTTATTTAATTTTATTGAATTGATTCGAAATTAATGAATATACATCTATTATCCGATAATAATTTAATTTACATAGAACAGCGAGCTAATAATAAACAAAACAAGTAAATTTAATTTTAGATTGTATTAGCTCTTAGGTTCAGGGCAAAGTTTTGTTAAAATGTCAGAAATCGTTTTATCTGAATAAAACTTCCTAAGTTTTAATTAATTATTGACAATAGTATCTCGAATAAAATGGTGCCGGACATCTATGTTGTTATTAATTTTTAATAATTGATTGAACCGCTCCATGATTGTCGCAAAAAAGATTGGTTGCTTCAATTTGCTTATTAAAAATTAGTGCAGTTGTTGTTTTCCTTTTTGATCCCCAGGAAATAGCGCCGCATCGCAATATCGCTTTACTTTCGAATCTGGATTGTCATTTTTTCTTATAAGTTAATGTTAAGTTTTTTGTTTCGTTTAAGTATCTCAGAATTCGTTTTGCTGCTAACCAGTATTCTTGTCCAGGATTGTTATTAAATCTTCTTAACATATTAACAGGATAGCATATATCTGGCCGTGTTAACTGAACTGTAAATAATAAACTTCCAATAAGTTCTTGGTAGGGGAATTTCGACATCTTAAATGTATCTTTGTCACTTGTCGGGCATTGTTCTTTTGACAATTTAATATGACCATGAACATTCATTCTCGAAAACGATTAAGAAAACTATAACGACGAAATATAAAGCATAATAAAAATGGGGATATATTGAGATATAAGGCAAGATTAGTTTCGAGGGGTTGTGCGCAACGAAACAGTATAGACTTTCAAGAAACATATTCACCGATATACATAGTTCGTTAAGATATCTTATAGCTCAAGATTTGAATATGAATATGCATATATGTAGATCATTTAGACGTTCAATTTATACATGCTTCTTAGGCAATTATGTCTATTTTGAATTACTTGCAACAGTCACAAACTCATCAGTTGAAAATTTTTTAAAATTAACGAAATATTCTCTTCGTCTTCATATGTGCCATATGTGCAGATGCTTCTGAATTAATGAACCAATCTCTAGATTCAATATAAAACTCTGCAGAAAATGTTAGTGCCGTTGTTCTATATAAACCATCCATGCAGTATTTCGCTGTGTCCTTCTTTTTTACATTTATAACAAATTATCTTCTTCTTTTGCTAAGCTTCACGATAATTGATTCCTATAAACTTACTGTATTTTCATTCGTTTCATTTTTGTTGTATTTGTCATAGTCTTGCAATTACTTTAATTTGACCAGATCTCCCAAACTTTTCATTGCTCTCTAGTGCCATTTTCATAAAGTCCCTGGCCATATTATTAAACGCACTATGCTTTTTTTAGAAATTCAGAGTTCGTACTAGCTTAAATGCATATATTTTTGACGTCTGAAAATGGCTTAAGGCATAATAAAACAGGACCACTATAAAGCAGTGATAAAGAATGTTGACGCAGGTCAGAATTCCGAAAGGTGAACCTTTTGTTTTAATGCGTCCCTGTCATAGAGCCCGGTCTGTAAAAATGGATTTACAAGAAGCTAATATCTCCTTATTCGCTTTGTCGGGTAACAGCATTGACATGAACCCTATTGAAAATGTGTGGTAACTGGTGAAGAGGGAAGTTACTCAAGAGTTAATTACAACCAACAAGCAGCTCTTGGAAAAAATGATTCTTGTATGGAATCATAATCCGCAAATGAATCAGTTCAGACTTGAAATGACAGAATTGAAATTCTCATAGCGGCAGGAGGAGGCCTAACTTAATATTTGAAGTCTGTTATTTTCATATTTGCCCAAATATTATCTAATTTATAACAGTTATTATAGTTTGCTTAAAATCTACAGTGCGTCTAATAATATGGCCAGCGACTGAAGGTTTGAATCGTTCCGGCAAACAACTCGGAAGTAAACTTCCAACCCTTTGCTCATCGACCTTCATTCCAATTTGGTTCAACTTCTGGGAAATATCAAGATGATTGTGCCAACATATTTGCCAATGTTTGCATGCTTATCCAATTGCGTCGTCGTCGTCGATTGTTTTTTATCGCAAAATATAAAGTAAAAAATTAATTTCATGCTTCTGAACCTTTTTTCTAATAAAATTTAATTACTACATAGAATATTTTTAAATTTCTAGGGTTCTTAAGTGTCAGCATAGATTCAAAGAAATAGGCTTGTTTTGTTTTTCTAGGGCTGCCCTTTGGGTTCTCACGATTGTACTTTTGAATTTAACCAGAGGTTTCTTGTAGATGTTTGTTCGAATTGTTGCATTTCCGCTGCAACCTTTTTGATGGTTTCCCGACATTGTTGCCATTGGCATCGTGTCATCAGCATGGAAGTAGACATATACTGAGTCGGTCTTTTATAGCCTTCAATTACATCCTCGTTCACGTAAGAATTTCTTCCGATATTTTTACGCAAACCTCATATACATTTATTTCTTCTTTTCTATCTGCATGAAGGGTATTTCATTAAATTTTAAAATGATGCAAGTTGCAAGTTCGATCATTGAAAGACTGTTACAAAGTATATTGGTCGATATCGATACGGAGGAATTTTGCACTGCCCAACAACTTGTGTCAAGATGAACAAGATAACTTTTAATTTTTAAAGACAAATATTTATTAATATTTAAGAATAGGAAAAGAAACTAGAATGCGCAGAAGGCGACTTATTCTTCTTAAATCTCGTTGACGATTCTCGTATATAATTTCTTGTTCCATAAGCTGCTCGGATACCTTTGACACCGTTGACGTGGACATATGTTTTCCAGAGTCTGGTTCCGGGAGTGTTGTCCTGTTTTTTGGCTATCTTACAGAAGAATTCTTATTTGATGTTAAAATCTCATCTTTATCTCCTTGTGCTTATAAGCTTCTAATTCGACCGTCATTGACCACAAATAAACATGAATAATTTGCCGTTTTCTGCGTCCCTTGCTCTTCATATAGGGCAAATATTCACTTCGTGTGACCAAAAAAGTAGCTTCCATCATTGTTATACAATGGAATTTTAAATGTACGCCAAGGAATCATTTGGAACTAGGAGCGCAATCGAATTAAAAAGGAACAATATTTGTCTATTACATGGCACTTCTATTCTTAACTAGTCAATTAATTATTAAAAAAATAGAGCATTAAAAACATAATAATTATTTTCCCAAACATTTCAAAATTTAGATTTTTTTCGTTGATTTATCTAAAAAATTAAACTAGATCTTTTTTTTAATTATTAATTTTTCTAAATGTTAGAATTTTGTTTTGCTTTAATTATATATTTTTTTTTTAATTTAGAAAAGTTTGTCTTTTTGTTGAGTAATTAAAAAAATTTTTTTCTAATATTATTTTTTGGAAAAATTAATACTATTGACACAAAAATATTAGAATTAAAAAATACTATATTTGAGCTTCATTGTTTTCTTTCCTTTGATTTCCAGCTATCCACCGTGGTAAAACAGGAAGATGTTCCTAAAATGATGACAATGTATGCCCAATTTATGCGAAGCAACATGGACGGTCTGAAGCGAGTGAAAAAAATTAAAAGCAAAGCGAAGGCGGCTAAAGGATAAAATTATTTTAGATATTATTTAAGACTTGGAAGTTGAGGATGCAAAAAAGAAAAAAAAAAAAATATGAAAATAAGGAATATTTTCAGGTTTTATATGTGTTTTAATTTTAATTAAGTCTTTATAATTTGAATATTTTAATTATTTTAACACAAACAAACAAGCAACATTGCAATTGAAACAAACAAAAAGTAACCGATTAAAGTGCATTTTAAGAATTTTCTAGTTATCAAATTTTGTTTTTTTCTGTTTTTTTTTTTTTTTTCTGGATAAAATCTGGTAATACTTGTGTAGGAATTTGGTTAACATTGCACTCAAAAATTAATCTTTGTAACTGTGGTGGCCTCAGCTGGTCATGCGCCTTCAAATGCTGAGTCAATTGGACCTTGTAAGCGAATAATCCCAGATCATGGTGAAGAATTCTGCTCAGGCTAGTGCGTGAAATGTTGATCTATGGTGAGTTAATTTTCGTGAATCTCACACTCTCGGTTACAGCAGCCACATTCTCGTCTGTGCGCATCATACGACAACTCGGAACATGAGCGTTGTTCACCAGCCTTCCAGTCTCAATTCGTTCCGAGGAAGTATTATATTGAATTTCTGTCAAGATTTCGAGCAATCAGTGTCAAAGTATAATAAAGCTTTCCTTAAGACAAAAAATTAATATAAACTCAAAAATAATATCCCGGTCGAACATAAAATTACCAACAGTTTATTAATATATACATACATAGTTGGACATTTGAACGGTTGAAAGCTTTCACAAATCTAAATAAAATCATCATCATACTCTAAACAAAATCATCATCATCTTCCGAACTGTTATGTATTCTTAAAACTCGTTTTTTCTTTGCAGACTGTAAAAATTCCTCACGTGTGTCTTTTTGTGCCGCCTTCCGCTTCGCTCTTCTTTTGATTTTAAGAATTTCTTCTGCCCGTTCCAGCGGGCACATAGATTTCTCAACATCTGATTCATCATCACTCACGACAACAAATGAATCGACAAGATATGAACCGTTGTCTTGGGGTAACCTTTGGGAAAATATTTTCGAGGCATCATTATAATGACGGCGCTCGGGAATTTTAAAACCGCCTCTGATGTTTCCACAAGGACTTCTATTGAAAAATTTTAAATTTGTCAGATTGGGTTATATAATGTTCGTTTTAACTTACCTGACAGATTGTAAATAAACTCCAGTCATCGGTATTGAAGATTCATTCTCTGCTTCGTTATCATCGACCACTACCGAATCTTGAATATACTGTCCTATTGTGTACTCCAACTCATCTTCTGTAGCCGAACCACTTAAAGCTGCCTCTTCCTCGATAAACTCATTGATGCGCTTTTGGCGTTGGTGTGCACTTTTGACCAAACTTCTGCGAATAAGCTAAAGACGAAGAAAAAAAGGATAAGAAAGTTTCGATAAAATCTTTTAAGTTAAGTTCGTACTTCTTGGTTTGGTTGTATCTGTGGTTTTGGTTTCTTTCTTATAGGAGAAGATTCTTTGTCATCACTGCTATCTGTATCACTTATAATTCGTCTTTTTGAACGCATTTTCATAGGCACGTTAATAACACTTTCATTTGGTAGATCTTCCCCTTCTACGATAAGTTTAGAATTCGATTTTGTTACTTCGTTATTTGTTCGACCTGCTTCGGTTGACTTGTTTTCCGACTGCGATGGTTTGATGTACTTTTGTCGAATTTCCGCCCATGTAAGGGCTTTCTTTGTAACAATACACGGTGATACTTGTGTGGGCGGAGAGGAAACCAACCTCATAGGTGACTTTTCCTTAGCTTTACGTTCTGAAATTGGTTCGCATAATTCGTCGAATATGTCAGGAGAAACCCTGTTAGGGCTAGTTGGTATTTCAGCGGCAGAGTCACTTTTAACATTTCCAACAATTTCGTCGATAGAGAACTCTGATAGGTCATTAATATCAATGTCTGCTAATTCAGGATGCACACCTTCACAAATTCGTGTTTCTGGGTTAGTAGTAAGTTGATCTTGTTTACAGAATTTGGATGAGTAATAGGTACTTGCTGCTGGGATTGAATCTAAAGTAGTTTTTTTCTTTGTGAGTCTTTCTTGTGTCAAATCAGCCAAGGAAATAACTTCATCTGGAGTTGAATCATCCGAATCCAAGGTCGATGTTATTTTCACAGTAGATTTCTGTTTTTCTATATCAGGAGTGTTTGCAAAACTTTGTTCGGTGTTATCTAACGTTAATTTCGATGCAGATGGTCTTTCAGAATTCGTTTTTACTTGGTTACTATTTTCAATGCGTTCTATTATCCCACTATTTGCTGCGATTATGGCATCAAATTGATCATCGAAGAAATTCATTGTGTTTTCATCACCTTGTTCAGAGTTTTTGCTTATACTTTTGGAAAAGTCGGTTTTTAACGATGAAACAACTCCAATATTTTGAATTGTATTGGTTTTCATGAAATGAAGAATATTCTTTTGGCTTCTTTTTTTTAGCGGAGTTCGCTTGGAGATTCGTTTCGAAGTCGAACTAGTTATAGGAGTTTCACTAAAATTAAGTAACGACTGCTTATGTGAACCTATTCGAATTGGCGTTGATTGATGCGTTGTTCCAACAAACACAACATCATCATCACTGTCGTTTGCTGCAACTATTGGCGTTGATTTAAGTTGGTCATTTTCATGCGAAACATTTAATTTGGCTATTGTGACTTGAGATTGATGAAGATAGGAATTAGTTTTAGTCTGGTTCATTGCGTCCCCCCATTGACTCATATACTTAGAATCCAGTACACAATCATTACTATAGTTACGACTGCTCTCGTCAAATACTGATGCGGATTGATCGATTTCATCGTCATAAACCATAGATTTAACGTAGCTGTCTTTTGAGAATTCATCGAATGGGAACTGTGATGAAATTGGCTCAAATTTTTCGATAAGGAATTCGAAATTATTTTGGGAAACACCACCATGCTGCATATCACCAAACAGTGATTTGTATTTTTCAGTTAAACTGGAATAAGAAGGAGATATCGGTAATTTTCGTTTCCTTTCTATTAATTCTGCAAAAGCATCTTTAGAACCAACTTTATTTACTATTTGCAGGTACGCCCGAATAATTTGTCGATTCTCGAGAGTTATTCCTTTTAATGGCAAGTTATTCTCATCTATTCCTTTGTCCCATAGTTCATGCATTCGTGTCCAGATATCAGACAAAATATCAGGGCTACACTCTATTAAAAATTGAAGGCTATCTTTGGAAAGTTTATTTGAACTGATGGCCTTAATGGTGTCAATCGGTTGGCCATTTGTGGTATTTCGGATATACTTAGCCATTTTTTTGATAATTTTATTATTGATGCTCATTCTAGGAGGAGGAGATATTGAAAGTATTTTATCAGGATCGTCTGGTGAACTAACATTCCTTGACGCAGACAAACTTTCTTTGACAGATGATTTATTCTTTGAAGCTGACACGTTTGCATTTGGTGTTTTTTTATTTGGGGTTTGATTATCTGCAAACACAGCTTTATCTTCGTCATCCAATGCAACTTTTTGCTTGAAAAAATGTCTCAAGTCTTTTTTCTGACCAATCTGCGCTAATTTATTGCCTTTTGTGGGCTTTGCAGATTTGTCTTTTGATTTAACTGGTTCTGGTTGTGGTGCTTGAATAAATACTTTAAGGCATTTTGGATTAAATTCAGTTGGAACCATTCGCGGAGCTTGTTTATAAAAAGCCGAATCGAATTGGCCACCACGAGAAATACTCTTGTTTAATTTATTTCGTTCGGATAGAACGTCTTTGAGCATGGAATGTTCTTTTCCTTCGGTTGCAAGAAGAAGCACCTTGCCTTCTTTTTTGCGACCGGTTCGCCCAATTCTTTGTATGAATCGTGTTGGATTTGAAGTATTTATATCGAAGCATACTATCAAATCTACCTCACCAACATCGATACCTTCTTCTGCGACGGATGTGGCTATGAGAGCGTTGCTTTTTCCACATTTAAAGTCATTCATTACACTGATTTGTTGCTGCTGGGTCACCGCACGAATCGAACCACCACCACCTTGACCTGTGCAAGTAAATTAATTATAATGTAGATAAAGTAGATTTATGTTAGGATGAATAAGTGATATTTTGCTACAATACAAAGATCATCTGGAGGCTTAGCAAAAAATCGAATTTTAGCTTAATTAATCGAAGTTTATGAAATATTTCATAATTTTGAAAACAAATGTAGCATTGAAATTCGAAACGTATTGCTTTTAAGCCAAGTCAGCGTAGTAGATGTATGCAGAACTATATGATCGCATTCATGATCAAGAGCTTTATATCCCGATATCCCAAACCTATCTAGTTGTACACAGTACAATGTGGTCCTAGTGAATGACAATGAGGTACTAGTGAATATCTTCTCGCAACAACAATTTCAAACGAGCACAGGGTTTCTCGGCAATAAGATTATCATTTGATTTTTTCAACCGCGCTGGACCATACAGTGCGCAGTGTACTGCGCTGCGCTGGCTATTGAAGAACAGACGAATATTTTTGCTCTTGAAATTGAAGTTAACGAGGTCAAGATCAAGTCCTTGAGTCAACAAACAGATTTAGCTTAGATTTAAATTCTTATTATCACTTACTATTGTTCGTATATATTTGTAAAATAGAGGAACTTATATAGAAAATGATTTTTACAGTTTTTTATTTGGTTTAAATGAAGGGTCCATGAAATGAGATGAGGCAGATTTTTGAAAATTATGTATATTTTAGTTAAAAAAAAACTAAAATGATATAATATTGCATAAGTTTCATATCAATCGGATGGTTAGTTTTGAGTCATTAAAAAACGTTCAACAGTTCAATGGAAAGGTCGAGACGGAAATAATTCAATTGAAAGTGACCTCAACTCCAAAATGCATTTCGCCTAGGTAGGCTTATCAGTTAGATGCTGTCATAACCATCTAAGAAGCTAATATTCGTCGATATGGAGTTGAAAACATCTGAACTTTAAATTGAATTATTAGTCAATCGTTCACTCATACAGAAGTAATTTTCTAATATTTTCATTTTCGTTATTATAACCGGAAATAATAACATCATCGAAAATTGTTATTTATGATTAAAAGCAAAAACTTACCAACAAACAATCTTGGTCTTATCAATGGCCGATGCTGAAGAAGTAAACGGTGCATCAGCATAACTGATTCCCGATACTCACAAAAAATTATCACTCGGCTGTCCTTGTTACTCTGTCAACGGGAAAATATAAATTGTTAGCCGCTTTTATATACATGGATGAAGAAAGTAGAAACTTACTTCAAAATGTGCCAGTACATGTTCTCTTGCTATTTCAAATTTGGGATGTCCAAAGTCAATGTTCGGTGGTATGGGAGCAATTTGCCCATCCAACATGCATTTGTCGCTAAATGCATATGGATTAGGGCCTGCCTCCTCACGTACTCTTTGGATAAGACGCCGCAAATCAGGGCGAAGAATGACCACGAATTTAGGGCCGCCTTCTTGGGTTTCATCGAAATTATTCAGAAAAACCCTAAGTCCATGACGTTCTAGCAACTCTATGGCATGGTAAACGCTGATGCAAATGTTGAAATCCGAATTCAATTCCTTTTGATATGGCACTCCGCTGTTGAGGGTCATTTCGCGAAATCTTTTGTGCTCCATCACAAGCCAATTGCGACTAATACTACCAGGTCTACCAGAAATCAGACGGTTTTCTATTAAATTTCGTATGTGGGGATCCGCTATCTCAAGGAGCTCATCACGAATTTGAGTTAGCTTCGTGCCAAGATCAACAACGACAACTTTCAACTGCCTCTTGTGTACATACGATACTACATCTACGGAATCTTCTGCTCGCACTTCCAAATTTGAGATGAAGAGATTGCGAATGACTTCTTCGACATCCTCTTTCCGCCGACCAGGAGTAGCTGAGAGGGCGAGTATTCGGAAGAATTTATTTTTGCTCCAAATGTGTCTTATGACTTCTGTGTAGGCATAACGTCCCTTCGCTCTATGTGCCTCATCGACCACGATTAGCTTTACAGCTTGGAAGGGAAAATTGAGTTCGACATCTAGAATGTCGGACTGTACAGATTGTGGAGTGGCAAAGAACACCCGCTTCGCTTGCCACAACTGAGCTCGAGTAGCTTTGTTGAGTTTGCCAGTGATTTCGACAGAATCTGTTTTTGGGATTCCCATGATCCTACAACAAGCATCAATTTGTTGCGCAACTAGAGGACGTGTAGGAGCCATAAAAATCACCTTTCCCATAGGATACCATCGATAAATGTTGTACATTACCACAGCTGCAATAAAAGTCTTGCCTAGGCCTGTAGGCAGGACTACCAGTGTATTGTGGAACAGTGCCTTTTGCACAATGTTAAATTGGTAGGCACGCTCGGGAAAGTTGGAAGGATAAATCCAGTTGTCGGCCGCATTGTTATCAAAACCCACATACTTTTCATCCGTCCGTAACGAGGATGTGTTGAGATTCAAATCATCATTCAAGAGAAGCAAGTCTTCGTTGTCTTCATCGTTCATGTTATCATCCCATCCGCTGACAACATCTTCATTTGGATCATGATCTTGGATATTGCCGTCCCCTGTCATTTCTATATAATTGATTTTGATATATAAACAATAACTTAATGCACATTAATAATAAATATCATTTCTTAATATTTGAATTTTTGTTTTGCTCCAAACTTTTCGCGCACTTGTTTGACATTTCGATTTCATAAAATTTGCCATTTTGTGGGTGCGTTCAGGAACTCAATTCAGGAGATGTAGAATTTTATTTATTTATGAAGTATGATCCATATCATGAAAAAACATGCTTTAAAACAATAATAAGCGTGTTTTTTTCCAAGTCCATAAGAAATTGTAGAAAAAACGACATCGGGACTAAGCACTATACATGTAAATACAACAACTACTAAAGTCTATGCGGACTTCGCTAAGGCCATATAATTTTCGAGACTTAAGGCTCGTATTCACCGAGCGCTCCTAAACGGCTCTTAACTTTACGAGGCTCTTAACTTGAAATTTCTGTGGGGTATTCACCAACCACTCGCAAGTGTTTTTCGAAGTTCGAAAATGAGAGCCACTCTCTCTTGTTCAGGCATACCCAAACTGTGAAATGTTGTGGAATGTTGGTCTTGACAGCAAATGGATACTCTTCTACTTGGCATTGCTCACATGGGGTGATATGCATAAAACGGAAGTATTTACTACAAGTAAAAGATAATAGTAAATACTATAACTTAAAGCAAATGGTTAAATTTAAAGTATTTACTTCATTCCATATGCATAAAGTTTAGTACTTACTAACTGGCAAATACTTTCAGTATATACTAAATTCATCCAAGTAAATACTAGAATTCATCGGAAATTGATAGTAAATACTTTTTTTTTCTTATCGGGTTAGACATCTTTCAATTATGAACCTTTCTTTTAAATGCAGTTTGTTGAAAGCTCTTTCTTGGTTACTCGTTGGGTTTTAAAGGGTGTCATTAGCCAAGGTGGTGATCCCATATCCTTCGTCTCCCAGTAAAACAATGTTAGTGGAGTTTCTCATAATGGGTTCCACAGCACTGTTTCTTCAAATTCTGGAATCGTGAACTGAGCCCGGCCATCGGCAATCAACACTTGTAAAATATTCCATTGAATTACAATTTGCCTGGATATTGATGGAAGCATATCCTTTTCGGTTAATGTATTCTTCCGAATGAAATCTAGGTTGTAATATTTCCACGTGAGTACAGTCCAAGGCTCCTATTCATAATGGGAACCTGTATTTGTTTAGCCAATCATTTTTTGCTCCCAGGTGTTCTTCATTGCTCGATGGAATTTTTAAGGGCAAGTTTTAAAACTTCGCCAGTAACTAAAAACCACTAACTCCTTTAACTAACGGAAGCCTATTGGTATAGTATCGCAATATACATATATAACAGTTTTCATAAGTGTCTGCTTCTTGTAAAATTATAAATTATATTTTTAAGTTAACAGGCGTATAAGAAAATAGAAAGTTTTACACCATTTTCGCGAACTAACAAAAGGCTCCAAATAGTAAGGGTGTGTCAAGTTTTAAAACTACAAATTACGATTTTGCAATGACTTACCAATGAAGTATTCACTCAACCAATCTACGTTTTCCCTCTCACAACGATAGAGTTGTTTAAAATTTGATTCTGAACCCGATCTTCGACTTTTATAGACTTTTTGTGATCTAACGCGTACAAATTCCGCCATTTCAGTACAGTCAACAGTAACTTAATTTTAATTTATATCAGCGACGTGATCCTTTGAGAATAGAGTTAAGACTGTAAGTTTTTATGGTTTCGAAGCTACATAGTTATGTGTTTAAATCAAAAAAAGTATGTACTTTCAAATTTTCATGTTGCTATCCTTTGACTTTGAAAAAAAGAAGTAATTCCTACAGAAAAAAAGTACTTGCTACTTTTTATGCATACGGAATAAAGTATTTACTGAAATAGTTCATCCGAAAAAAGTAAGTACTGTGGCCTCAAGTAAATACTTTATTTTCAGCATTTACTGCATTTTTATACATATCAAAAAAAGTAATTATTTAGAAATTCTCAAGTAAAAGTATTTACTATCTTTTATGCATATCACCCATGGATTCGAGTCAAATGCGTGCGTGGCACACGCACAAGCGAACAAACTTTCGAAGAGAGAGTGGTCGGGACCACTCCTAACTTTTAAGAGCGCTCGTAGATCTTCACTAATATTGCTTGGTGAATAGGTTTATGAGCTTCTTAAGTTATGAGCGCTCGGTGAATACCGGCCTTATGGCCGATTTCATAAACAAACACTAAAAGCACTTTTATCAAAAATCCTCTTAAATTTTATCAGGCTCTTAAAAATTTTTAGTTTCACCAATCTATAAAAGGGACATTTTGGGGAATTTTTTGTTAAAATTGAGTTCTCTTCACATCCCTGGGAAAAATAAATTGCTTTTTTCTTTCTAACAAGCGAAATGTATGAGAAGAAATGAGAAAGCGTTATGTGTTCAAACAAATGCCAAGAAATTAAAAAAAAGAAGAAATGCACACAAAATATTTGGAAAGATTCTGATTCTGACATTCTGTGGCATAAAATCGTTAAGTAATAACCACTTAATTTATTTTTATTGCATTGTTGGGTTTGTTTTGGTTCCAAATGAAGACCAAACATATTCAACAAACTCATCCACAGATGCGTTGGAAAGTCGGAACCACATTTTGAAGTCATTTATAAAGTATTTCTGTGAACCGGGAATATTCTTTCTCAGCGAATAACTTTGTGTTGCACTTTATTATTGAATGAAGACGATCAATATTTTTTTTCGAAATAAAGAAACAAATCATTTAAATATTTAGTATTAATTTATTTATTTTGTATCTTCAAAAATTGAACACTAAATCCTTACAGAACGATAATTTCAGCTGCTATACCTATAACCAATTGTTGTTATCTACATCTGATGACATTTCAATGACACTTTTAAAATTTAATGAGCGAAAAATGGGCATTTAGTTTATAAGGGTGTTTAAAAGCTTGTTTAATTTAAAAGCGCTTGGTGAAACCAAAACATCTCATTTTAAGGTTTAGAAGCCTGTTAAATGTTTAAAAGTCCTTCGTGAAATCGGGCATTAGGCTCGTATTCACCGAGCGCTCCTAAACGGCTCTTAACTTTACGAGGCTCTTAACTTGAAATTTCTGTGGGGTATTCACCAACCACTCGCAAGTGTTTTTCGAAGTTCGAAAATGAGAGCCACTCTCTCTTGTTCAGGCATACCCAAACTGTGAAATGTTGTGGAATGTTGGTCTTGACAGCAAATGGATACTCTTCTACTTGGCATTGCTCACATGGATTCGAGTCAAATGCGTGCGTGGCACACGCACAAGCGAACAAACTTTCGAAGAGAGCGCTCGTAAGTTAGGAGTGGTCGGGACCACTCCTAACTTTTAAGAGCGCTCGTAGATCTTCACAAATATTGCTTGGTGAATAGGTTTATGAGCTTCTTTAGTTATGAGCGCTCGGTGAATACCGGCCTTACAGCCCGATTCTGCGTTGTGAAGGGTCACAAGTCACAAGCTCTTGTGACTTGATTCCTTGTAAGGATAGTTGTGACTCGTTAACATTATTGGAATTCTTGGATAATCCCGTTCACCCATATTAATAAAGATGGTTTAGTGGTGGTTAATCGTTAAGTCCTGGACTAAGTGCGAAATTTCATTAATAAAACAAATTTTCTGTTAAGTGACGTTTACTAATTATGATTAAGTTAAACCACCGAAGTAGGTGGTTTAGCGAAGGAATAAGTAATAGAAATGTCCACAAGCAATTGACAATCAATTTAGGTAGCCACAGAATATAAAAAAGAAATTGCTTACTTTTGTAGAAGATTTTCTTTAAAGGATTTTTGATAAATGTCATTTTACTATTCCAAGAACATTTTGTTTTTATTAATGTAAATATTTAAGCCATGGCTTAACTCATATTCCATGGTTTAGCAAAACCATGGAATATAGGTGGAATAAGAGTTTTTTATTAATACGGCTGTTTGAGTACATATAATATTATATTATATTTTAGGTGTGTTTTTTTTGCAAGTCCATATAGAATTGTAAAAAAAAACGACATCGGGACTAAGCGCTTTACATGCAAGATCTAATGTCGATTTCCTTTTACACTAGGGATTGTGATCCCTTGTCAAATTTTGACTTTTACCACAGATTTTACGTTCCTTCACACCAAAAAAATCGATTTTTTTTTGACAGAGATCAAATCCTTCGAATCCGTATTTGGAGAGGGATTTACATGTATACGAAATACCCACACTAAAAAGACAAAATTTGACAAGGGATCGCAATCCCTAGTGTAAAAGGAAATCGACATAAGACCCGATAAAAATGGTGATGCCAAAATAGAATTATCTGTATGTTATTATGGATAATTTTCTTAGAGACGTCAAAACTGAAGTTTTTGGATTGGTTGATGCTAGTCGTCAATAAGCTGACAAATGTCATAGCGTACACAGTGCTTCCAGCTATGTGTAAAAAAGGCTCCTAAATCCCGATGTCGTTTTTTTACAATTCTATATGGACTTGCAAAAAAAACACATCTATATACTCAAAGGATAATCCTCACAAGAAAATTCACCACAGCATGGTGGGGCTGGTAGTTTCATTAATGGATCAGCTGCTTATTCAAAACAAATAATATTTCATCTTTAAATTCATTTTGTTTTATTTTGTCTCCGAGTTGTGTTTAGATTCAAATAAAATTAAATATACAAATAAAATACAAAAATTTTTTTTGAACTTCAGTGTTGCAAACAGGTGAGAAAAAGTGCGTTCACGGTCAACTAAAAAATAATAAAATTTCGCATTTTTACTAGGCTTGTTGCACCAAATCGGGAATACACCTATTGCTTTATGTGTTTTCAGAAGCATTGATGATCTGTGTGTTCAGAAGCAATTTATTAAGAAAATTGGCTTAGTACGACACTAGTTAGAAAATGTTTGAAATTAAGAATGAGTTAGTAAACTACTATACAGTTAGCAAATTGTTAAGTACATAGTATCATACTACTACCTACTTAATAATAGGCTGTTTAAAATTTTGCTCCATTATCTTTAATAAAATTATAGGTACACCACCTGTTAGATTTTCTTGAGAAACAGTTTTATACACCTTTGTATGTACATATGTATCTATATTAATTGATATTTAGGTTTCATAAATATCAAATGCCTTCATACTTTTGTACATATCTTTTTTTTATAAATATGTACATAATATATACCTGCCTTCATCCCTACATTATTGATTAACCTTCCTGTATCTATGAATGAATCTATTGGTACAGTTCCTGACCATATTTTAAGACGCACTGTAGATTTTAAGCAAAATCAAAAACAATTACTGTTTTAAATTTTTGATGGAGTAAATTTGTCCTTTTTGTTAATAACTGTTATAAATTAGATCATATTTGGACAATAATAAAGATAAAAGAATCAGAATTTAAATATTTAGTTAAACCGGCGGCAGGGGGCGCTATGAGAATTTCAATTCTGCTCAGAATTCTGCCAATTCAAGACTGAACTCATGAACGGTTTGTTGATTGTGATGAACTCTCTTCAGTAACTTACCTCTTGATCAGTTACCACACATTTTCAATAGCCGTGATTTTTTGGAAAAGTTATTCGTAGTACAGTAGGATTTTATATGAAAAACAAATACAACATCCGCAGTAGGATCACTGCCAATAAAAGGAGAAGTGAAATCCTGCTGGGGATAGAGATTTGGCGTTTATTAGAGTATCGGCAGTGATCCTACTGCGGATGTTGTATTTGTTATTCATATAAAATCCTGCTGTACTACGGATAACTTTTCCAAAAAACACGGCTAATATGTTCATGTCAGTGCTGTTTCCCGGCCAAACATACAAGGAGGTATTAGCTTCTTGTAAATACATTTTTAAAGGCCGGGCTTTATCACTTCCTTTTACTGGTTCTGTTTAATTATGCCTTAAACCATCTTTAGACGTCGTCGCTTAAAAGCCAAAAATATATGCATATAACCTAGTATCCCTGAATTTATAAAAAATGCATACTGCGTCTAATAATATGGCTAGAGACTGTAGGTTAATCAATAAGTATGAACATACAAACAAAATCTAAGATAATTGCCACTATCTACTGTCTATCTACTGCAGTTAACCTAGTTAATTGTAATTATTTTTAATTTGTGCTCTTTAAAATTAGAACAATTATTGAACTTATCTATAAATCAATTTAAATATATGTCCATAAATATACAAAGCAACGTTGTATATATTTTGGTTAGATATATCAAAATTGAACAAAGTTGTTTTGACGCGATTCAAATAGACCAAACAAAACGAAAACTATTGACAAAAAAACTGACAAGAAAACAACAGAAGATCATTGAAAAGGTCAACACCACAAAACAAATTTGGTTTTCTCATTCTTATCGTTCTCATTGCCACCGGGACTAACAGCGCGATCAAATTTTCCCCTTGGTATAAAGGTAAGTACGTTGGACTGACAATCTGGCGGGGTGGGCTGTATTTGTTTCCCAGCCGTTACAACCATCAAAAAATTTAAATTTAAATTTGTTTGCTTAGTTTTCAATTTCTAAAATTATATTTTTCATTGCGAATAAAGAAATCAACCTTAAAATACGAATGTTCTCCAAATTTTCAAAAATACCTATAAACAACATTATATACCATACTTTCGATATTTTCTTCTATGAAGTTTGACACATGTACCCCTCACACACGCCACCACCGATCAACCAAATCGACAAAATACTTCGCTTTTGTATGGGCATTTACACGCCAATACGCCGATGTAGAAGTATATGCCAAAATCAGCTGTTAAATGGTAGGGTTGTGAAATTTTAAATGAAAAGTGAAAATTATCGAAAAATATTTGAATTTTAATGCTCCAGAACCACTTTTTTGTGTTGATCAGAGCTTTATTGAATTGTTGCTTAAGGAGATTAAATTTTATTCTTATTTTATCAGACGATTTGTAAATCTTAACAACTAAAATCGAATAACATCATAAAAAACTGTGTCGACGAACTAGTTCGGTCCTTTTCACACGCCATGTCGGCATACTACTTCGATTCCCAGAGTTCGCACTGCTATGTCGACACATATTCATTTCACACGACCCAAAAACCATATCGACAATATGCTTCGATGAAGTAGTTCGTGGCGTGTGATAGGGGTAATGGTAGTCTATTTAATATTAGTGGTATAAATAATTATCTGACCGTCAAAGATCCTGATAACGACGAGGACCTCGGGCATTGTTATTTTACTGCATGTTTTTTTTGACCTGTTGAGCATGGAGTCATGGTATGACTGCTTTAAAAGATGCAATTTCACTTTGGAATTTATAAGCATGATGGTGAGAGATGTAGCGGGTAGCGGTGTTAGACAAAATTCTTGAGGTTTCTAAAATTGCAGAATTATCATTTTTCCTGTGATTTTGCTTAACTATCCGTGTATGTTTATTCTGAATTCACTGTTTTTTATTGTTTTTAATCTTAAAGAATTATAAGGCCAGCACCGCTTCATGGAAAAGTGGTCATCGGGTTGTAACTTTTACATTTAAATGATTTGCACCATTTTGTACTCACCAACTTTGTAATCGCATGAAGTAAAAAAAAATCGTATTGAATAGCGGTTTATATGCCACCGTTGAGTCTGGGGAGCTAATTTAAAAAAAAAATTACATCGATTTTTCTCAAGAAATTTTGAAAGTAATTGAATGCTAAAAAACATAAAATTCCTTGACACCATAAATTCATGGCAAAAAGTTTTCAAAATTGCTTATACAAATATGTACATATTTTATATTACTTGATATTTTTTTAATAATCAACTTATTGTATGAGTTTGTTATTTACTCCATAGTAAACTAAATAAATATTACAATACAATAAATCTTAACATATAAAATATCAAGGAAAGTATTACTTATTTATGGAATAAGTTAAATTAGTACCCCTAAAAAATATTTTTTTTAAGATGGAAGAAATTTGAAATCTTCGCCAGAAAGTAAAGGAAAAACAGAAGAAATGGATATTTTGTAATTAAAACAAATTTAACTTTATTACAGAAGAAAACCATCTTGATTTTGAAAGAGAGGATGATTCTAAAATTAACATAATAAAAAATGTTGATTTCCAACAAAAAAAATCGTTTTACTGTGTGCTGCTATGTCTAATCTACATTATATTTACATTGCCTGAATTTTTCATAAAAGTTGTTCCTAAAATCGGGTGAAATTCAAATACGGAACGATTTTCCAAATAAGATTTTGTTACCATACCCTCATAACTTAAGCAGAATGGATTTGAATATAAACAAAATTTTATTACAAAAACATTGTAAGAAGTGAAAACACTTCAAATACATTTGGATTGTTGGAAGTGCAAATGCAGTGAAAAAGTTCTAAGACTTGATGGAAAACAAGTTAAAAAACAGCTAATACTTATCTAATTTGTATTATTATTACATACATATGTATGTGTTTGTATACATATCTAGACACAATTTTTGTTTGGTTTTGAAAATAACTTCACAAAAATAAAAAATAACAACATTCAAGCCAATCAAAAATATTTGGAATATACAGAACAGCAACAATAAAAAAAACTCTTAATATAGAACTCTGGTTACAGAACCCTGACTATATCCATAAGCGAATTTTTTTCCCCGATTATTTAATGAATCATAATTCCTATCTCAGTGCCAGTATTTAAAAAAAAACACCCATTTGAAAAACAAAACAAATACATTGAATTTGTTCAAATATCTAACTTATTTGTTAAGGTACTAGTACGGTCTAGAAATCGCAAAAAACGCATGATGTTTGGTGAATTTTTTTCTCGGAAACCTTATAAGATAAAATAATTTTTTTTTTAAATAATGAATACGTGTGTCAAGAGTACAAAAAAATTTGTTTGTAGAATTTTGGCCGAATTATAGAGGGCGTTAACGTCGACTCATCAAAAAACACATTTTCCCATGGCGGACAGTTAATCTCCGGATCTACTGAACTGATTTTCAAAAAACTTGTTGCAACTAGATTGTTTTTATGTTTTCTAAGACAATTTACCACAATTTGACCAAAAAGTTATAAATAAAAAAAATGGCGACCCAAAAATTGCCAAAAAAAAATTTTTTTTTTTCAAAGCTCGAGATTTTTTTTTTTGTTTTCACTTTTTAAACAAATTGTGGTGAATTGTCTCGTAAGAAACCTTCCTTTAAATAACCCACTTTGGTTTTTTTGTTTCAGTCCAGCCAATCCTGAGATTAACTGTCCGCCATGGGACAATGTATTTTTTGATGAGTCGACGTTGGGCCTTCTATAATTCGGCCAAAATTCTCAAATTTAAAAAACAAAATTTTTTTGTGTACTCTTGACGCATGTATTCATTATTTAAAAAAAAATTATGTTATTACCTAATAAGGTTTCTGAGAAAAAAATTCCCAAAAATCGTGCTTTTTTTTGGCGTTCTAGACCGTACTAGTACCTTAAGCTAAATATTTGATAAGATCAGAAGACCCCATCTCAAGAAGAATAAAGTATAAAAAATATGGGGCTTCTACACATTTATTTTTTAAAAAATTCCATAAATTTGATAACAATCAGCAATTTATTATTTGATCAATTTAGTAAAACAGAGTAGTTTAAAAGTTTATCATAAAGCAACGTTTGAGAATATCTAATTTTTGCGTATATAAAGTTGGAAAAATTTGAAAGTAAATTAGTTGCAAAGTGTACCTGCGCAAACATAAGTACTTAAAATATTTGTATCGAGTTTTTATTCAAACTGAAGATGTTCATGGAATTATTAATTTTCTATATTTTCAGATACACACAATTGAAAAGCAGTTTGATTGTAAAGGATGTTGCTTGCGTGGCTAGTTTTCCTGAGTTGTACGCTCTTTAGTTTTGCGCAATTTGAGAACAACCAACTACCTGGCCGCAATACTATTGTCCATTTATTTGAATGGAAGTGGAAGGATATCGCCAAAGAATGTGAGGAATTTCTAGGTCCAAATGGATATGGTGGAGTTCAGGTAGGTTTTTAAGACCATCACCATCTTGTATAAAAGTGTTTTTAAATACATTGACATACTTCTAGCTATCACCACCAAATGAGAACGTTATTATCGATAAAAGACCTTGGTTTGAACGTTATCAGCCTGTCTCGTACAATCTTATAACCCGTTCTGGTAATGAGAAGGAATTTCGTAACATGGTTAAGCGTTGCAATAAAGTAGGAGTTCGAATCTATCCTGATGTTGTGTTTAACCATATGGCTGCTCTAAGTGGTAAAGGAACAGGCGGATCAATATCCGATCCGGCTGATAAAAGTTACCCAGCCGTTCCATATACTTCTGACGACTTTCATCCTACTTGCACTCTGAGTAATTATAGCAATCCGGTGGAGGTTCGTAATTGTGAACTTAATGGGTTAAAGGATTTGGACCAAAGTAAGGAACATGTGCGGGAAAAAATTGTTTCATTCTTGAATAAACTTATTGAAATCGGAGTTGCTGGAATTCGTGTAGATGCTTGCAAACATATGTGGCCTGAGGATTTAAAAGTATGAACCGTTTTACAGCGTTTCGTCAAATAATTGTTTTTTAATTACAAATTATATTTTAGGCCATTTTTAGCCGACTTGACAACCTCAATACTGAAAAAGGATTTCCCGAAGGTACTCGACCATTCATTTTCCAAGAAGTTGGTGATATGGGTGGTGAACCTATTACAAGTAGTGAATATACAGATCTAGGGACTGTCACAGAGTTCCGTTATTCAGATGCAATTGGAAAGACCTTCCATAAGAAGAAGAGACTTAACACACTATATGATTTCGAAAGAGACTTTTTGCCTTCTGAAAAAGCTTTAGTATTTGTTGACAATCATGACAACCAGCGCCAGAATGGTGGTGGTGGAACTGACATTCTGACATTCAAGGAGCCAAAGCAATACAAAATGGCCATTGCCTATATGTTGGCCAATGATTACGGAAACACTCGTATTATGAGTTCCTATGATTTTGTTAACAATAACCAAGGTCCCCCCAGCGATGATGGTGGAAAAACTATATTGTCACCTAGCTTTAACGAAGATGGTTCTTGCGGAAACGGTTGGGTTTGTGAGCACCGCTGGAATGCAATTCGTAATATGATTGAATTCAAAAATGTTGTTAGTGGAACTGAAGTGAGTAATTGGCATGATAATGATGGAGACCAAATATCTTTTTGTCGCGAGGATAAGGGTTTCATTGCATTCAATCAAGCAGACTTTGACCTCAATGAAGATTTTCAAACATGCTTACCATGTGGTACTTATTGTGACGTTATTACTGGAAGTAAATCGAATTCAAATTGCACAGGAAAAAGTGTAGTTGTAAACGAACAGGGAATAGCTCGCATATTGATTGGAGCATCTGATGTCGAAGGTGTACTGGCAATCCATATCGATTCAAAGTTGTAGGATTTAAGTTATTATAGCTTCGTTTTGTATGCTTGTTATGAATTAAATGAAAAAAATATTGTATTGTTAGCTATAGAAGAAGGTTGTAAATCATTAATAAAACTTCTGTGTCATCATGGTGACCTCTGAATTAATTTCAAATTGAAACATTTTTAAAGTTGATAAAATTGATAACTGCATACTCGTTCTTATGGTTACACGTTTTGTGCATTTTGAATAGTTTTTTTTTACAAATTTTTAAAATTATAAAACAAAGTATTTCAGTTCACACGCTTCAATTCTATGTTAAACATAGAACCTTTAACATACTTTTTGTCACACACAAAACCAACGCGTTTAGGTCACATAGAACTTTTTTGCTCAATATTAATCCACATAGAACCTTTTTGAATTTAGTACTTTTCGATTGAAGCAAAAAGTCCTACGTTTTCTATGACATTTTTCATAATTTCAAACCCGTTTAGTTTTGTAAACAATAAGATAAAAAACTTTCTTTCAATGATTTTATGTGCATTTTTGGCGGTAAGTCTAACATGAACTTATAACATAGAGTTATTGAAAGAAATTTGAAAAATTTCGAGTATTATTCGTCAATTTCTCAGTTTCAGATATTGTTGAAAATATTATACAAGAATAAAAATTTAATTTTTCTTCAAATGAAAGCACAAGATTTTAAAAATTATCATGATGGCTCAAAAATATTTAACTTCAAAACAATATTTTTCACAAAGGTATGTGAGATAGTGTTTTCAAAAAATATTTTTACTGTCGGGTTCAAAACTATTTATACAAAGAAGATTGATTTTTAAAGCTTGAAGTATGATAAAGCCATTAAGAAGAGTAGTTAAAAATCAGGGTTGCGAATTTTTGAATTAAAAAAACCATAAATCATAAGTCTGTAAATGATTTGTGATTTTAAAAAAAATCTAATTCATAAGTTAGTTAGTGACTTATGATTTAAAAAAATTTAATTCGTAAGCTAGTAAGTGACTTATGAATAAAAAAAATTGATTCACTACCTATAAGTGACTTATGAATTAAAAAAAAATTGATTCATTACCTACTTATGACTTATGAATTAAAAAAAAATTAATTCACTTCCTATAAGTGACTTATGAATTAAAAAAATTTAAGTCATGAGCAAGTTAGTGACTTATGAATTAAAAAAAAATTTATTCACAAGCTACTAAGTGACTTATGAATTAAAAAAAAAAATAATTCATAAGCTAATTGGTAAATTAAGCTTGTTTTGACTACATAATTATTTAATTATTAACGAAAATAGATTTCAAGCTTGTGTGTCATAAAATTATCATGCTAGCTTATAAATTTTCCAATTAATAATTCCTTAATCAGAATTCATCCATTAGCTTATGAATTATTTTTTTTTTTAATTCATAAGTCACTTAGTAGCTTGTGAATAAATTTTTTTTTAATTCATAAGTCACTTACTTGCTCATGACTTAAATTTTTTTAATTCATAAGTCACTTGGAAGGTTGTGAATTATTTTTTTTTAATTCATTAGTCACTTATTTTCTCATGACTTACATTTTTTTAATTCATAAGTCACTTAGTAGGTTCTGAATTAATTTCTTTTAATTCATAAGTCACTAAGAAGCTTATGATTTAAAATTTTTTAATTCACAAGTCACCAGCTGACTTATGAATTAAATTTTTTTAATTCATAAGTCAGTAACTAGCTGCTGAATTACATTTTTCTTAATTCATAAGTCACCCACTAGCTTGTGAATTAAAGCCAAGCTTAAGCTAAAAAGTGACTTAAGTTTTTGCAACCCTGCCAAAAATACATCACTGTTGGAATATCCGAATATTGAAATTGAAAAAAAAAAATAACGAAACACAATATCCTAGGCTAAAATAAAATTGTTTAAGACAATGCATTCCGTTCATGCCAATATTATTTTTTGATTATTTAACAAAATTAATCAAAACAAATTCAGAATAGTAATTAATATTTGTGTATTTCCATTTCTTGAATTTTTGAATTTTTTTATTGCAAAAATGCAGTCGTTTATTGTTATTTATTTAGTTCTAAAAGAATTACCATTGAAATAAATTTATTTATGTTATAAATTTTATGGTGTTTTTAATTTGACTGTGCTTTTGAGTTTTAGAAAAATTCAAAATTATGGTGCTTGAAATAAGTTAAAGTAAAACATCATCTTCTTTTTAAATGTATGGTTTTTACATCAAGTACGTAATTTGTGGACTATTTTGTTTCAGAAAATATATATTTTATTGATTTTTTTTATTTTTTAATATAAAAATATCAATCAAACGCAATTTAGGTCTTGTTTTTAGGATAAATGCTTTTTTTCTCCATACAAAAACATCTCATCCCCTATAATCTCTTCAGTACTAAAAGGTTCTATGTTGTACATAGAACCTTTTTTGGAATTTTTAATCAATTTTTTCCCAACAAGGTTCTATGTCGTTTTTTTTAAAATGCTTGTCAAATCATCTAAAGTGATTAAATTAACAATATTTTAATGCTTTTATGGCTTTTTGATGGTTCTTTATCATATTGCATTAATACTTTACTGATATCTAACTGTTTAATGCAAAAACCAGCCTTCTAAAACTTTAAAGGCGATTATCTCGGAAAAATTTGTTTTAACATACAACCTTATAGTTCTCGGCCAGCAATATCTGCGCAAAAATGACGATCAAATTGACGTTGATTTGACGTTTTACAAATTGGCTCATTTCTGATAATTTCATTCTTCCATCGTACTATGATTTTTTTTATTTTTTTATGGACGTTTTTATATATAAAAAAATACAAGAAAAAACCGATTTATAATATATTTAAAAAAGTAGCATTGTATAAGCTTATAGCAAATAAGAAAATATTTGTTTCATATCCTCTGCCTTCATTATGCTCGTTGCCATGGCTTGTCTCAATTATCTCTCTTACTTCATTTATTGTTGTTAAAAGCCAAATAAATAAATATTGTCTTTATTACTACCTACGTGTTCTTTATTCTTCTATTGTAAAAATTGTGACTGTTCGACTACTTCTGCGCCACTATACGAAATAATCTTTTGGTTCGTTTTTAACTTTATATAGAATTTACTTTTTGAAAATGAAAAATATTTGAGAAATATTCCTCACTGCCAAAGGGAAGGATAGATATTATTTGAATAAATTCTCTTGAAACCTTGAACATAAATTCTGTGGAATGTTCCTTAAAAATTTCTTTGCAGAGAACTGCTGTTTTATGTGACATATTCTCCACAAAGTACTTGTGTCATGTTTGAGATAAAATACGAGATTTGCATACTTGACTTTTATTTAACATTTAGTTCATATATATTTATTTGTATTTGATATGTTGGCTTAAGCCTAGTAAACAGATTTCGCTAAATTTTATCTCCCATACAAAATTCTCTCCAAAATATAACCAAGCAAAAATTATGTCCAGCATTTTAGCCGAGAAGTACGCAGCTCCAGCTTAAAAATCAAAATTTTTCTTCGAACTGTACATACTTATCTGTGAAAATTTAGCTCACGAAATAATTGTTTGGTACATTTATTCTCGAGCTAAATTTCAATTTGAAATAGAAGAATATTTGGTGACGGAAGTCTTACAGGATTTTCAACAGCAAAATCCACTCATAATTCTCATTCATTCTCACATAACTCTTAAAAAATCATACTTAAAAACAAAGGCGCAAAATTTTAATTGAATTAGTACGATGCTAAATCTGTTTTTGTATGATACTAAGTTAAAACAAAGAATTTGCAAATTTTAATCGAATATAGCCTCATACAGTGAACATTGGATAACGTGAACTAATTAAAACCGAGGGTGTTCATGTTTTTGAGATTGTTCATGTTTTGGAATGTAACATTTTATGATTTAAAATGTATTCCTACAGTCTTACTATTGCTCATAAAATAAAACACATTTTCTTCCACTTTATCTTCTTTTTTCTTCTGTTATAAATTATTTTTTTCTTTATATTTTGTTGCTTTTTTATATATTTTACTTAAGTACTTAAACTGAAATCAAAAATGTTCTAGTTTTAAAACCTTTAATTCATACGAAGCCAAATTTGGCCTGTATTCTTATTATTTAAACAAATAATTTTTTTTTTTTTTTAAAGATGTCTTAAAACAGCCCAAAGAAGCTATTTAAAAAGCATTTTTTTTAAATAATAATTCATGCAGTAGAGGATTAATGTTAAAACCTTAACTTTCTTTCAACACATTTTTAAATAGAGAAAAAGACGTTGATCAACCCAAACTATGCAGAGAAGAACAAAACAAGACTGAATAAGGATGATAGCAATACGTACACGCACGAACGAACGTACGCCCGGTACCAAATGCACATACTAGGTTAGGTACGCATTGTCAATATTATGGGATCCCCCGAATACTACGCATTGTATATACATATTATGGTATTTCCCGAAGTTTCAAAAATTAATTCAGTGCATTTTGATGTAAAAATGTTGGGAAAATATCTGTTCACGTTTTAGAGCTTTTAGATTTGTTCACGTTTTAGAGCAGTCAATGTAAAAAATACAGTGTTCACGTTTTGGGGTAGTTCACATTTTGGGGGGTTCACGTTTTCCAATGTTCACTGTACTTTCTCTACCCTTTATTGAAGTTAAAATCATCGAATACCTACTTTGTTTTTTTAGTATCGTGTTAGCTTCATATGACTCTTTGACATTTGCAAACATCAAAAAAGGTTCGTGTACTTACTTTTTCACACGAAATGTCATTGTTTTAGGTGTGTTCAGAAGCAATTTATTAAGAAAATTCTTTTAGTACGATACTAGTTAGAAAATGTTTAAAATTAAGAATGAAATAAAAATTTTAAACAGCCTTTTATTAAAGCATTAGTATGATACTACTTAACAATTTGCTAACTTTACAGTAGTTTACTAAGTCATTCTTAATTTTAAACTGTCATATTAATGACAGATGTAAACATATAAAATAAGAAAAATTGTGTTTTGAGAACTTTAAATAAACTTTTTGTAGAGGTTAAATTAAATAACATCAAATATAAGATATAATATTAATTTGTTTAATAATTTCACTTCGAAAATATGTTCCACCAAAAATTATATTTGTATTTTCAACGAACAACTGATTGTGAAATGTCAAAATCTATCCACTTGCTTTGAAGCAAAATGTGTCAAGAAAAACGTTCTTTACGAATTAGTGAATTTCACAATTTTAAATTACTTTCATCTTAAACAACTCAAAACGCTTGAATTAGGTATAATCCTATAATTAACTTAATTCACATTTTTCACTAAATCGGAGCGTGATACTCGCACCCATAGTATAAGTTTATAACAAGTTATTTATCAAACCAAAATTAAATTGTAAAAACTATCTTTGTCAGTATAAATTGACACTATCTGTGTTAAGCACTCATAATATTCCATATATTCTTTTTATAATCTATATTCTAAACATATATGTATTAATGTATACAAAACACTTGATATCTTTGTAATAGTATTTTTTTTATACGTCCTAAATGTATATTCATATCTGTATAATGTATAGAGCCATCGTTCTTAACTTATTATTTCTTTCAAGTGATATTAGTGTAATCGTATTCTTTCTCACACATCTTAAATGTATATAAGTAAGCAGTTTATCGCTCATAACTGACTATCTTTTTCACTCTTTCACGCCTCTAGTGAACAAACTGTATATTCAAATATATAGAGCGTTCTCGCTCTCATTTTCAACAAACAGACAAGAAACATCAACACTTAGGCTGGTATTAATATAAAAAAGAAAAGATACAAAAGTGCTATGCGCTATATTTAGTTTTTAAGTTAGTATTAGTGTATTAAAAATGAAAATATGTATGCCGTGTTTTTTTTTTGGAAAGTTATCCGTAGTACAGTAGGATTTTATATGAATAACAAAAATACAACATCCGCAGTAGGATCACTGCCGATACTTAAATAAACGTCAAATCAACCTTAACCCTGCAAAAACTTTGAGTATGCTTTGCTCACGAGGTCATGTCAATAAATTGTCGTGGTTTCCCTAACGTTGTTTTGAGCGGGCGAGTTATTCAGTATGTTAATAAAATTAAGTACATATCTAGGTTTTCAAATAAATAATAAATTAACCTGCTGTGATGCTATTTCTGAAGCAATAAGAAGAATTTATTTTGTACTTCGTTCCTTAAGATCTTCATCACATTTTTTAACTTCAGAAATGAAGAAACATCTTATCAAAACCCTAGTCCTACCGTTTTTCACTTTCAATTACTCTGTCTATCCTGTCTTGGATTTCGAGTGTAAGCGAAAACTTAACGTAGCTTTCAATGACTGCCTGCGTTTTATACACAGTAAACGAAGATATGTCAGTGTATCGCATATACAAACATCGATATTGGGGATAAGTTTGGAAAACTACCTCAGATATAGGAACATTATTAACCTTTACAACATAATTCATAGCAGGAGCCCGGAGTACTTAGGGGAAATGTTTCAGTTTGCTCAGTCACAAAGAGGCTTAAGATTAATTTTACCGCGCTTTACGCACACCATTGGAGATAGATTTTTTTTTGTAGCTGTTGTTCGATTGTGGACCAATCGAATTACAGAGAATTACCTCACCAACCACCTTCAAGAATAAGATATTTTTGTATTTCTCAACATAAACCCAATAAATATTAAACTAATATGTACTTAAACTTATAACTTTATTTTTCTCTTTTGTTTTCTCAATTTTGTATACTGGTATATTTATAAGTCGTGTTTTTTTGGAAAAGTTATCCGTTGTACAGTACGATTTTATATGAATAACAAATACAACATCCGCAGTAGGATCACTGCCGATAAAAGGAGAAGTGAAATCCTGCTGGGGATAGAGATTTGGCGTTTATTAGAGTATCGGCAGTGATCCTACTGCGGATGTTGTATTTGTTATTCATATAAAATCCTACTGTACTACGGATAACTTTTCCAAAAAAACACGGCTAATATGTTCATGTCAGTGCTGTTTCCCGGCCAAACATACAAGGAGGTATTAGCTTCTTGTAAATACATTTTTACAGGCCGGGCTTTATCACTTCCTTTTACTGGTTCTGTTTCATTATGCCTTAAACCATCTTTAGACGTGTCGCCTAAAAGCCAAAAATATATTCATATAACCTAGTATCCCTGAATTTATAAAAAATGCATACTGCGTCTAATAATATGGCTAGAGACTGTAGGTTAATCAATAAGTATGAACATACAAACAAAATCTAAGATAATTGCCACTATCTACTGTCTATCTACTGCAGTTAACCTAGTTAATTGTAATTATTTTTAATTTGTGCTCTTTAAAATTAGACCAATTATTGAATTTATCTATAAATCAATTTAAATATATGTCCATAAATATACAAAGCAACGTTGTATATATTTTGGTTAGATATATCAAAATTGAACAAAGTTGTTTTGACGCGATTCAAATAGACCAAACAAAACGAAAACTATTGACAAAAAAACTGACAAGAAAACAACAGAAGATCATTGAAAAGGTCAACACCACAAAACAAATTTGGTTTTCTCATTCTTATCGTTCTCATTGCCACCGGGACTAACAGCGCGATCAAATTTTCCCCTTGGTATAAAGGTAAGTACGTTGGACTGACAATCTGGCGGGGTGGGCTGTATTTGTTTCCCAGCCGTTACAACCATCAAAAAATTTAAATTTAAATTTGTTTGCTTAGTTTTCAATTTCTAAAATTATATTTTTCATTGCGAATAAAGAAATCAACCTTAAAATACGAATGTTCTCCAAATTTTCAAAAATACCTATAAACAACATTATATACCATACTTTCGATATTTTCTTCTATGAAGTTTGACACATGGTAGGTAGTCTATTTAATATTAGTGGTATAAATAATTATCTGACCGCCAAAGATCCTGATAACGACGAGGACCTCGGGCATTGTTATTTTACTGCATGTTTTTTTTGACCTGTTGAGCATGGAGTCATGGTATGACTGCTTTAAAAGATGCAATTTCACTTTGGAATTTATAAGCATGATGGTGAGAGATGTAGCGGGTAGCGGTGTTAGACAAAATTCTTGAGGTTTCTAAAATTGCAGAATTATCATTTTTCCTGTGATTTTGCTTAACTATCCGTGTATGTTTATTCTGAATTCACTGTTTTTTATTGTTTTTAATCTTAAAGAATTATAAGGCCAGCACCGCTTCATGGAAAAGTGGTCATCGGGTTGTAACTTTTACATTTAAATGATTTTCACCATTTTGTACCCACCAACTTTGTAATCGCATGAAGTAAAAAAAAATCGTATTGAATAGCGGTTTATATGCCACCGTTGAGTCTGGGGAGCTAATTTAAAAAAAAAATTACATCGATTTTTCTCAAGAAATTTTGAAGTAATTGAATGCTAAAAAACATAAAATTCCTTGACACCATAAATTCATGGCAAAAAATTTTCAAAATTGCTTATAAAAGTATGTACATATGTATTTTATATTACTTGATAATTTTTTTAAAAATCAACTTATTTTATGAGTTTGTTATTTACTCCATAATAAACTAAATAAACCTTACATCAAGCAATACAATAAATCTTAACATATAAAATATCAAGGAAAGTATTACTTACTTATGTAATAAGTTAAGTTAGTTTATAAGAGTAACAAACCAACTAAAACCCAAGAATATTTACAATATATGTTTAAATATATTTAGACAAAAAAACTGATCAGGAAGACAAACAGATTTTGAAAAAAATAATTATTTTTACATTTAAAATTTTTTCTTAATTACAACTTTCCACCCAGTCTGAACGGCTAATATAATAAAGCCATTTTTTTGTTACAAAAGATACTCTTGGATACTCGTAATTTGCAGTACCCCTAAAAAATATTTATTTGTTTTAAGATGAAAGAGTCTTGAAATCTTTGCCAGAAAGCTTTCAGAAAGTCGGTATGAATGGATTTTTAGGAAAACAGAAGAAATGGATATTTTGTAATTAAAACAAATTTAACTTTATTACGGAAGAAAACCATCTTGATTTTGAATGAGAGGATGATTCTAAAATTAATATAATTAAAAAATGTTGATTTCCAACAAACCCCTGTGCAGGGACGGGTTAGAATATTCCTGCAGCGCCTCCCCGCTTGTCGTAAAAGGCGACTAAAGGAGTAAATACATCTAGGCCACAAACAGCAAGGTGAACCTAGCGACACGTAACACCTATAAACTTTCCCAAAAGTGTGCATGCCAGTCCCTGGGTTGGCACGACTGGAGATCACCGGTGCCGTAAAAGAGAGATCAAATACAAAACTGGAGCATGCACACGTCGATACTTACAACGGATTTTGTGAATTCAAGCATTATGGAAGTACTCGTCCAAAATGACACTACCCCGCCAGGCACTACCATTGTTACACATGGTACTGATCCTGGACCGAGCAGCAATGCTCGGGTCAGAGCTAGACGGATTCCGGGGGCTAGCAAAGTAATGCCGCAGATTATACAAAATCTGAGAGTTGCGAGTTGGAACGTTGGCAGTATGACAGGTCGCAGCTTCGAGCTGGAAGAGATGATGAAAAGAAGGCGAGTGGACATCTTATGTGTTCAAGAAACAAAATGGCGAAACACGGGAAACAGGGCCCGTTTCTTGGATACGAGGACAAAAAACTATAAGATGTTCTACTATGGAACGGAAAAGGGTAAAAACGGAATCGGAATCATCCTTGCAAAACATCTATTAGGCAGCGTATTGACCATTTCGAAATCCAGCGACCGTTTGATGTCCCTTAAATTGGTGATTAAAGGAAAGTTGTGGAATATTGTCACTGCATATGCTCCCCAAATTGGATGTGAACAGGTGCAAAAAGATGCATTTTGGCTAGACTTTCACAATCTACTTAAGGACATCCCAAAGGAAGAGTTTTTGTTCGTGGGCGGAGATTTGAACGGACATGTCGGGAAGACAAACGAAGACTATGAAGATTGCCATGGAGGCCTCGGATACGGCACCAGGAACCCTCCTGGTGAAGACATCCTGAGCATGTGCAAAACATACGGTCTTATCGTACTAAATACCATGTTCGTCAAACAAAGCCGACACCTGGTCACTTACAGCAGTGGTGGAAATGAAACCCAGATTGATTACCATTTGGTATCTAATTTCATGAAACCCCGGGTAAAAGATTGCAAAGTGATACTAGGAGAAGCGATCGCCCACCAACACCGTCTCCTACTGACAGAATTTTTTATGGAGACAGTGAACGACAACAAACATACAAAAGCTTTTGGGAAGATCAAATGGTATAATCTGGATAAGGAAAAAGGCGAAGCTTTTATTTCGAATATGCAAAACGTTCTGTATAACAACACCGATATAGTTCGAAATGAAGAGAGTACAGCACAAAGTATGTGGGATCTCCTACAGAGAACTTGCAAAGAAAAAGCCAAAACACTGTTAGGGGTTTCAAAAGGACACAACCAACAAGGCAAAGAAACATGGTGGTGGAATGATGAAGCTAAATCAGTTATAAGTAAAAAGAAAATGGCTTTCAAGGCTTGGTCGAAGTGCCCCTCTAATGATACAGAGCAAAAGTCACGCCTCGAAGTGGAATACAGAAACTGCAAGAAAGAAGCGAAGAAGAAGTGCGCCCAAATTCAAGCAAAGAATACAGAAAACCTGTATCGGGAGCTGGATGAAATTTCTACCCCGACAGCTGGTGCTATTCAAGAGCTACGGCAAAACACGAATAAGGGCGCAAATATCTTCAAAATAGCCGCTCAAAGAAGAAGAAATGCCCAGGAGATTTGTTCGCCAAAGTTCATTAACAATGCTCAAGGCCAACTACTTGTGGAAGACAACGAAATTCTTCACAGGTGGCGACAGTATTGTGACGGACTTCTAAACGAACAATTTCCAAGGCTATACTTTCCAATAGCTTCACCTAACTTAAGCGAAGTATCCGACGTCACAGTCGAAGAAGTTAGTGAGGCGGTAAAATACTCCAAAAAGGGAAAAGCTGTTGGCCCAGACGAAATACCCTCAGAGTTTTGGAAAAAGATGGGAGACATCGGGTTTAGATGGCTCATGATTCTTGTCTCCAAACTTATACGAGGTGATCGCATGCCTAATCAATGGAGGGAAAGTTACCTTCTTCCAATTTATAAAGGAAAGGGTGATACTCGAAGCTGTGATAATTACCGTTCGATTAAGCTGATGTCACACACCATGAAGATCGTTGAGCGAGTCTTGGGTAGCCGACTGCGAAAAATAATTAGGCTATCTGATGACCAGTGCGGGTTTGTCGGGGGTAAGTCAACCACGGATGCAATCCAGAGTATAAGAATAATTATGGAAAAACATCGGGATTCTTTGGAGGATTTGCATGTCGTATTGGTTGATTTTGAAAAAGCATTCGATCGGCAACCACGAGATCTAATATGGGTGGCCCTCAGGCAACGAGGAGTTCCAGAAACCTATGTGCGGATAATTATGGACATGTATGATGGAGCAGTTACTAAAGTAAGATGCGCAGCTGGAGTCACCGAAGAATTCGAAATCACAGTAGGTGTACACCAGGGAAGTGTCTTGAGTCCCCTGCTCTTTATTACAGTTCTTGATTACCTGCTTGAAGGCAAAGTGACGGATCCAAAAGTGCATCAGTTATTCTTTGCTGACGATGGAGCCATCATAAGTGAAGACCCGATATCCCTACAACGAGCACTTGACGTATGGGTGGATGTTCTAGAAGGAAGTGGGTACCGCATAAGCGCGAAAAAGACAGAATACCTATGCTGCCCATTTTCTGATCCACACAGGCCTATTCCTGACATTTATTTGAATGGAGTAGTGCTTCCCAAGTGTGAAAAGTTTAAATATCTGGGGTCTATGATAAATAACGAAGCTACTTGTGATGACGATATCAATCATCGCGTAAGCGTAGGGTGGATGAAGTGGCGGGAAAATTCTGCTATCTTCTGTGACCGAAAAATGCCCCCTAAGCTGAAAGGAAAGCTCTACACTTCAGTTGTGCGTCCAGCACTCACATACGGTTCACAATGTTGGACAATGTACAAAAAGTATGAGAGTAAGCTAACGGCAGCTGAGATGAAGATGCTTCGTATGACAGCAGGAGTTACAAAGCTTGATCGAATTAGAAGTACGAAGATCCGAGGAAGCCTTCATGTTAAGAATACCATTTCCCAAAAAATTGAACACGACCGACTCAGTTGGTATTGCCATGTTCAAAGGAGAGATCCTGAGAACCCCGTCAAAAAGGCAATATCATACAACGTTCCAATTCGGAATAAAAAGAAAGGTAGGCCTAAACACTCCTGGTACAAACAAATGCAAAAACACCAGCATTCAGTTGGCCTCAGAAATGGAACAATACAAAACCGGGAGGCTTGCCGCCGATTTCTGAGGTCAACCCGGCGAACCCCACAGGCGGATCACTAGTGTGAAGCAGATACGTGGGAGAGTTATGATCCCCTCGACATCGAGATCATAACAGCGCCGAAGAAAAGGAAGAAGAAGTTGATTTCCAACAAAAAAAAAATATTTTACTGTGTGCTGCTATGTCTAATCTAGGGGAGAGTACGATAACTTGGCCGCCAAGATTTGATAACGGGTTTTTGTAGAAGGGTCAAAAACAAGCACTTTTTACTATGGGAGGGGGGGGTCTATCTCCCCCCGTTTAGGAGGTAGGGGCACTTTTAGAAAAAATGGTTTAAATTGAAAAAAAAAAATATTAAAAAACAACGGCAACACCTACAATAAAGTGCTATACTGCGTTTGAAAGCCAAAAGATAGTTCTATAATCCTGCATTTAAATTTTATTACTCATATTAATAGTTTTTGAGAAATTCGCATTTAAACTCCAAACTTTGATAAAAAAACGTGAAAAAAAATGTTTAGACCGGTTGTTTTCAAAATTGTGAAATGAAATTGTAAATTAGCTGATATGTGTTTCATGTATCTATCAGTTCTTAATCGAACACAAAAAACCGCATGGTTCTATGTCTTCTGGTTTTTGAGAAAACCTCCGTTTAAGAGGTAGGGGCACTTTTAGAAAAAAAATGGTTTAAATTGAAAAAAAAAATATTAAAAAAACAACGGCAACACTTACAATAAAGTCTATATACTGTGTTTCAAAGCCAGAAGATTGTTCTATAACTCTGCATTTAAATTAAATTACTCGTGTCAATGGTTTTTGAGAAATTCGCATTTAAAGTCCCAATTTTGATAAAATAACGTGAAAAAAAAAGTTTAGACCGATTGTTTTCAAAATTTTGAAATGAAATTGTAAATTAACTTATATGTATGTGATCCATGTATCTATCAGTTCTTAATCGAACACAAAAAACCGCATGGTTCTATGTCTTCTAGTTTTTGAGAAAATCGAAAATTACCAAAACTACTTTTTTTGATTTTTGGTGGTGACGGTGATTCCATTTTAAGGATTAATGTTAAGAAACATAATGAATCTTTGTTAGTTCAGTACCGCAATTCATTTAGCGTTACCCAGAATGCACCATGAGGTGGTAGAATTGCATCTGGGTCAGTTATTTTGTCAGTTAGTCAGGAGTTAGTCAGTCATAGTTAGTTAAAAATGGTCAAAATGTATTAAAAAGGTGTGTAAGTCTCGTCAATAAAGTCATCGTCCGTACTATAACTGTCGAGTTCGTTACTAATTTATGGTGGGAAGCCGAGGATGTTTTGGCAGTAAAACACTTTCTAAATTTTCGCTCTGAAGGGTGGGAGGATCGATGTCTTTTAACTGTAAACCCTCACATATATCACCATCGGTATAACAAGGGTAAACTTTTTTTACATCTGATAAAAACTCTATAACGAAGCTACTTGTGATGACGATATCAATCATCGCGTAAGCGTAGGGTGGATGAAGTGGCGGGAAAATTCTGCTATCTTCTGTGACAGAAAAATGCCCCCTAAGCTGAAAGGAAAGCTCTACACTTCAGTTGTGCGTCCAGCACTCACATACGGTTCACAATGTTGGACAATGTACAAAAAGTATGAGAGTAAGCTAACGGCAGCTGAGATGAAGATGCTTCGTATGACAGCAGGAGTTACAAAGCTTGATCGAATTAGAAGTACGAAGATCCGAGGAAGCCTTCATGTTAAGAATACCATTTCCCAAAAAATTGAACACGACCGACTCAGTTGGTATTGCCATGTTCAAAGGAGAGATCCTGAGAACCCCGTCAAAAAGGCAATATCATACAACGTTCCAATTCGGAATAAAAAGAAAGGTAGGCCTAAACACTCCTGGTACAAACAAATGCAAAAACACCAGCATTCAGTTGGCCTCAGAAATGGAACAATACAAAACCGGGAGGCTTGCCGCCGATTTCTGAGGTCAACCCGGCGAACCCCACAGGCGGATCACTAGTGTGAAGCAGATACGTGGGAGAGTTATGATCCCCTCGGCATCGAGATCATAACAGCGCCGAAACAAAGGAAGAAGAAGAAGAAGAAGATAAAAACTCTATTATTTGCGAACCCCAGTCGTCCTTATATTTCCTTTCTAGGCAGTATTTTCTATAGAAAAATAGTGCCATGTATTGGTGAACATGGTCAGAAGTTTGTTTTGGTTTTCAAGATCGTTTATTGTATTTTATATACAGATTCTGTGAATGCAAAAGAAACTTTGCATGCACCCAACCTTGCACCTACCCCAAATCCTATAGTGTGCCCAAGCAGGGGGGTTGCAGGGGGGCAGCATGCCCCCCCATACATACTTTACTGTTTATATATTGTAATGTTGGAAGCTAGAACTGATTTATTTATGTAAGGAAGCAAAAAATATCAAACATTTTGTAGAAAAGTAGTTTTAGTTATTTTCGATTTTCTCAAAAACCAGAAGACATAGAACCATGCGGTTTCTTGTGTTCGATTAAAAACTGATAGATACATGAAACACATGTAAGCTAATTTACAATTTCATTTCACAATTTTGAAAACAATTGGTCTAAACTTTTTTTTTCACGTTATTTTATCAAAATTTGGACTTTAAATACGAATTTCTCAAAAACCATTGACACAAGTAATTTAAATCTAAATGCAGGATTATAGAACAATCTTCTGGCTTTCAAACGCAGTATAGCACTTTATTGTATGTATTGCGGTTGTTTTTTAATATTTTTTTTTATTCAATTTACACCATTTTTTCTAAAAGTGCCCCTACCTCCTAAACGGAGGTTTTCTCAAAAACCAGAAGACATAGAACCATGCCGTTTTTTGTGTTCGATTAAGAACTGATAGATACATGAAACACATATCAGCTAATTTACAATTTCATTTCACAATTTTGAAAACAACCGGTCTAAACTTTTTTTTTCACGTTTTTTTATCAAAATTTGGAGTTTAAATGCGAATTTCTCAAAAACTATTGATATGACTAATTTAATTTAAATGCTGGATTATAGAACAATCTTTTGGCTTTCAAACGCGGTATAGCACTTTATTGTAGGTGTTGCCGTTGTTTTTTAATATTTTTTTTTTCAATTTAAACCATTTTTTCTAAAAGTGCCCCTACCTCCTAAACGGAGGGAGATAGACCCCCCCCTCCCATAGTAAAAAGTGCTTATTTTTGACCCCCCTACAAAAATCCGTCATCAAATCTTGGCGGCCAAGTTATCGTACTCGTGCCCTAATCTATATTTACATTGCCTGAATTTTTCAAAAAAGTTGTTCCCAAAATCGGGTGAAATCCAAATACGGAACGATTTTCCAAATAAGATTTTGTTACCATATCCTCATAACTTAAACAAAATGGATTTGAGTATAAAAAAACTGATATTACAAAAACATTGTAACAAGAGAAAACACTCCCAATAGCCAATAGCCAATAGAAGACATTTGGATTGTTGGAAGTGAAAAAGTTATAAGACTTGATGGAAAACAATATTAAAAAACAGCTAATACTTATCTAATTTTTATTATTATTACATACATACACACATTCACAAAGTATACAACCCAGCTAATACGTAAATAGACGAAAAAATACCGTTAATATCAAATCCATATCTATTCTCTGCATATGGTGCAAGTGCCTTGTCATACACATTACTGCTGCTATAAGTACAATTTGTATCCACTTCTTTGCTATCTCATTATTTGTAATCACGGGTAAAAAAAATAGGTTACAAAAGTTAGTATACAGACAGTTTTTCTTATGTGATGTTGCATCAATAAAAACTTTTGAGTCGATTTTTTGTTTTTTTATTAAAAAGGTAAGGCAAAACTACTAGACTAGCCTATTTCAGTTCAAATTATTCCTTTTAAAATTAGAAATGGCACCACGTAGAAAAGAGCTCTCCTTGGACTTACAAAAATTAATAGTTAAGTACTCAAGTGAAGGAAAGTGGATTCGAAAAGTAGCTGTACTTGTTGATAGGAGCCCAGCAACCATCCAAAAAATATTGGAATAGCAGAAACAATGTGGAACAGTAACGAACAGCTACTGCGAGCAGCCGCTCGCGAACGTTCTCTGGACATGAGAAGCGACTAATAATTCGCAAAGTAAAGAAAAATTCGAAAAAAAAGCGCACCAAAACTGCAGGACGAGATAGAAGAAGAGAGAGGTAAGTCATGCTGTACCCAAACCATACGCCGCATCCTTCACGAAGTCGGGTATAAGGCTGTGCTATTAGGAAAAAACCAATCATTAGCAAGGTCAATCGCCAAAAGCGGATTAAATTTGTCAGAAGTCATATACAGACCAATTTGGCTTTCTGAATACCGTTATATTTTCTGACGAGAGCAAATTCAACATCCATGGTTCTGATGGACGTGCAAAAGTGTGAAGAAAACCTATTACGGCGTTAGATCCTAACCACCTGACTGGAACTGCTAAACATGGTGGTGCTTCGGTTATGGTTTGGGGGTGCTTGGCGGCATCTAGAGTGGGTAACCTGGTTTTTATTGAGAGTACGATAGATCGCTTTGGTTACCTCGACATCATAAAAAATAATCTTCATCAAAGTGCACAAGAACTAGGTTGTGAGAGGTCATTCATCTTTCAACAAGATAATGACCCCAAACATACCTCGCAAATCGTGAGAAAGTAGAGATTAAAAGGATCCTTCAAAAAGAATGGAACAAAATAACCCTAAGTGTTACCCAAAAACTTGTTTCGTCGATGCCATCGAGAATAAACGCCGTAATTAAATCAAAAGATTACCTAACAAGTTACTAAATTCTAATATTATGTAAGTTAAAAATGTTGTAATTTCTATTAGTGTATAGGTATACTTACTTTTGTGATCAAAATTCTGAGAGAGTTTTAGTTTTAAGTTGATATCTAAGCCATTTTAAAAAAAAATGTTTTGATAATTGATTTTACGAAAAGAGAATAAAATTTTCTAAAAAACATACGCCAAATGTTTCATAACATATGCTTATTCAATTTTTTTCTCTCTGCTTAATATTTTGTTTCCTGCTGTATACTTACTTTTGTGGCTGTGTGTAAGTATGTATTTGTATACATCTAGACACAATTTTTGTTTGGTTTTGAAAATAACTTCACAAAAATAACAACATTCAAGCCAATCAAAAATATTTGGAATATACATACAATTTTGGAACAGCAACAATAAAAAAAACTTTTAATATAGAACTCTGGCTAATTTTTTTACCCGATTATTTAATGAATCATAATTCCTATCTCAGTGCCAGTATTTTAAAAAAACACCCATTTGAAAAACAAAACAAATACATTGAATTTGTTCAAATATCTTACTTATTTGTTAAGCTTAATATTTGATAAGATCAGAAGATCCCATCTCAAGAAGAATAAAGTATAAAATATATTTGGCTTCTACACATTTATTTTTAAAAAATTCCATAAATTTGATAACAATCAGCAATTTATTGTTTGATCAATTTAGTAAAACAGATTAGTTTAAAAGTTTATCCTAAAGCAACGTTTGAGAATATTTAATTTTTGTGTATATAAAGTTGGAAAAATTTGAAAGTAAATTAGGTAGTTGCAAAGTGTACTTGCGCAAACATAAGTACTTAAAATATTTTTATCGAGTTTTTATTCAAACTGAAGATGTTCATATTGAATTATTAACTTCCCATAGGGAGTTATTGTAATCGGTCCGATTTGTAAAATAGGAATTTTTGACATTTCTCGACGTTTCAAGGTCCCTAGAGGCTATATCAATCATTTTTAGAGATATGTCTGTGTGTGTGTGTGTACGTACGTTCGTACGTTCGTACGTGCGTACGTTCGTACGTCCGTACGTTCTCGTACCATTTTTCGTCGTCGATATCTCAAGAACGAGTAAAGATATCGACTTCAAATAAATCTCGTTTAATAGATAATAACTTCGAAAAAGGCTGAAAGGGCGTTTATTAAAATTCAGTTAGTAGTTTTTTTACTATAACGGTTTAAAAAAAAGTAAAAATTTTGGTTAGTTTCAAATATCTCACGAAAAAATAATGCTATTGATTTCAAATAAAATTTAATGTACTCATTATAAAGTCATACAGATTTGGTATGAATTTGGAAAAAAAATGAACATACCGTTATTTTTTAAATAAAAAAAACTGAAAAAAAAATTTCATAACCCAGATATTCTAAGAACGGAAAACAATTTGAAACTCAAAATAATTTTATTTTACGAAAAATAATGTGTTTGACAACTGGTGAAAATTTCAAAAAAAATCAGTTTACAGTTTTTTACAAAAAATAAAAAACTATATAAAATTCTATTGAAAATTGGTAAAAATTGTTTTTCGACTCAAGTTTCTCGAGAACTAGTAGTGATATTGACTTCTAATTTAGTTTATTTTATACATAGTATAATTTTGTACAATTGGTAAAATTTTGACAAATATTTAATTAATAGTTTTTTTTTTTTAAATAAAAAAACTATTAAAAATTCTAGTGAAAACTAGTTAAAATTGTATTTCAAGTCGAATTTCTTGGGAATAAACTCCGACAGTGCCTTCTAAAGTATGTTGTTTTATACATCGATACCTTCCCGTAAGAATGCATACTAAGCGACATTTCTAAAATTTTTCAGGAAACGAAAAAAACGAAGAAAGTTCGTTGGCGAAACCCAGGCCAAAACGTGGCCCTTAACATATATTATATTTCCTCATCAAAAAGTCATTTTCGGAAAAAGTTTCGCTTAGTACATTCTTACGGGAAGGTATCGATATAATACAATTATTAACATATGGTTAAATTTTGACAAGTATCGAATTGACAGTTTTAACAAAAATATAAAAAAAATCTACTAAAAAGTGGTAATATTTGTTTTTCGACTAGAATATCTTGAGAACGAGCAATGATATTGACTTTGCAATTATTTAATTTTATACATAATACAATTTCTAACAAATGGCTTATATTTGACATAAATCTAGTTTTAGAGCGGATATATTTTGTAAGTAGATACACTTCCATCAATAACCAAACCATATCTTTTATATTTGAATATTTCGTTTTTAATTTTTTTTTCAATTAAAATGTTTGGAACCGAAATAATAAAGTAATTTCTATAATATAATATTAAAAAACACGGAAATCTATAATTCAGTATATAATATGTACCTACCAACCTTCTTAGTTATTACAAGTTTTCAAGACCACAAATGGGAAGTTATCAGTGTGGGTCGCACCCAGCCTCTTTTTAATTTTGTATATTTTCAGATACACACAATTGAAAAGCAGTTTGATTGTAAAGGATGTTGCTTGCGTGGCTAGTTTTCCTGAGTTGTTCGCTCTTTAGTTTTGCCCAGTTTGAGAACAACCAGCTACCTGACCGCAATACTATTGTCCATTTATTTGAATGGAAGTGGAAGGATATCGCCAAAGAATGTGAGGAATTTCTAGGTCCAAATGGATATGGCGGAGTCCAGGTAGGTTTTTAAGACCATAACTATCTTGTATAAATGTGTTTTTAAATATATTGTCAATTGTCATACTTCTAGCTATCACCACCAAATGAGAACGTTATTATCGATAAAAGACCTTGGTTTGAACGCTATCAGCCTGTCTCGTACAATCTTATAACCCGTTCTGGTAATGAGAAAGAATTTCGTAACATGGTTAAGCGTTGCAATAAAGTAGGAGTTCGCATCTATCCTGATGTTGTGTTTAACCATATGGCTGCTCTGAGTGGTAAAGGAACAGGCGGATCAATATCCGATCCTGCTGATAAAAGTTATCCAGCCGTTCCATATACTTCTGAAGACTTCCATCCTACTTGCACTCTGAGTAATTATAGCAATCCGGTGGAGGTTCGTAATTGTGAACTTGATGGGTTAAAGGATTTGGACCAAAGTAAGAAACATGTGCGGGAAAAAATTGTTTCATACTTGAATAAACTTATTGAAATCGGAGTTGCTGGAATTCGTGTAGATGGTTGCAAACATATGTGGCCTGAGGATTTAAAAGTATGTACCGTTTTACAGCGTTTCGTGAAATAATTTTTTTTTAATTACAAATTATATTTTAGGCCATTTTTAGCCGACTTGACAACCTTAATACTGAAAAAGGATTTCCCGAAGGAACTCGACCATTCATTTTCCAAGAAGTTATTGATATGGGTGTTGAACCTATTACAAGTAGTGAATATACAGATCTAGGGACTGTCACAGAGTTCCGTTATTCAGATGCAATTGGAAAGACCTTCAATAAGAAGAAGAGACTAAGCACACTATATGATTTCGAAAGGGACTTTTTGCCTTCTGAAAAAGCTTTAGTATTTGTTGATAATCATGACAACGAACGCCAGAATGGTGGTGGTGGAACTGACATTCTGACATTCAAGGAGCCAAAGCAATACAAAATGGCCATTGCATATATGTTGGCCAATGATTACGGAAATACTCGTATAATGAGTTCCTATGATTTTGTTGACAATAACCAAGGTCCCCCCAGCGATGATGGTGGAAAAACTATACTGTCACCTAGTTTTAACGAAGATGGTTCTTGCGGAAACGGTTGGGTTTGTGAGCACCGTTGGAATGCAATTCGTAATATGATTGAATTCAAAAATGTTGTTAGTGGAACTGAAGTGAGTAATTGGCATGATAATGATGGAGACCAAATATCTTTTTGTCGCGAGGATAAGGGTTTCATTGCATTCAATCAAGCAGACTTTGACCTCAATGAAGATTTTCAAACATGCTTACCATGTGGTACTTATTGTGACGTTATTACTGGAAGTAAATCGAATTCAAATTGCACAGGAAAAAGTGTAGTTGTAAACGAACAGGGAATAGCTCGCATATTGATTGGAGCATCTGATGTCGAAGGTGTACTGGCAATCCATATCGATTCAAAGTTGTAGGATTTAAGTTATTATACCTTCGTTTTGTATGCTTGTTATGAATTAAATGAAAAAAATATTGTATTGTTAGCTATAGAAGAAGGTTGTAAATCATTAATAAAACTTCTGTGTCATCATGGTGACCTCTGAATTAATTTCAAATTGAAACATTTTTAAAGTTGATAAAATTGATAACTGCATACTCGTTCTTATGGTTACACGTTTTGTGCATTTTGAATATTTTTTTTTACAAATTTTTAAAATTATAAAACAAAGTATGTATTTCAGTTCACACGCTTCAATTATTAGGTCAACCGGTAACATACCCTGTAAAATTATTTTATGTCCATAAATACTATAGTGGTATTAGCGTCTCTAGGCAGATCCTGTTCACTGTATTTGGTGCAGTGAGTTATATTGTGGATTAAGGAATTTTCGTAAAAAGGACAAATGTAGAATAATAGAATGATGAGAGAACTAAACCTCATATACATAATATGTATATTCTCACCTGCAGTTTTCAAAACTAAGTCATTGCTTAGTAAAAAATAAGGAGTATTTTTTAAAACAATTTACTTTAATTCATTCATTCATTAATTAATCATTCGAAACGGATATAACATTTACTTATCTTTAGTTTAAGTAATCGAAATTCACAATAGTTAAGCACAACTTCAGTTTTTTTTTTTCGGGAAAAAAATATTGGCACAAACTAAGTGCAGTTGAGAAATTTTGTGTTTGATAGTTGCTAAAAATATATTAATAGCGGGTTGACATACATTATAACTTCTTTTAACCTATTTTGCGTAGAGTTTACCAATTACCTTGTAGTTTGTGGGTCAATTTTTTTACATTCATCTGCAATCACCGTTTTTAACTGAGCTTTGCTAGATATGACATGGTTTTTGATACTTCTATCCAAAACGTCCCATAAATTTTCTATAGAATTTATATCTGGGGTCTGTGGGTGGTGTTTTCAGAGAGGAAAATAACCTTTTCCCAAAAGTGCGTTTCCTTACTAACGAAGTTGTTTACAAAATCAATACATTTCATTTTGTTCACTTTTGGAATCCAGGAAAAGTGACCAGTCTTATGAATGATTTTTCATACTGTTTTGGTTGAAATAGTCCTGCAAATCTTTGCGGCTAATTTTGAGGAAATTGTTCTTGGATTTTTTGTAATGCCTTTTACAGCTGAATTGGCTTCTTTTTCGGGTAAATTTCTTAGGACCCGACTGCTTTTTCTGTTAAAATGTTCGTATCTGTAAACCGTTTTACTACATTGCGTACCATATTATAAACGGCTTTGGTTGATAATTTCTCCAGTTGTAGTGAAGGATTTTCCTTTGGAATGCAAATTTAAAATTATTTTTGTTACTATCCTAAGACAGATATTACTAAGATATTTTCATATCTTAAATAATATATTGAAATGTGTAAAAATGTATAATTTGTCATATAAAAATATATATTTTTGTTTAGAATTTCAATTTTTTTGATAAACTGGAAGAGTTGATATTTGAATTCTTTCAATCAAAAATAAAAAAACAACCCAAAAAATACCATAGAAAAAATGAAAATAAGTACCTAACATTCTTACAAAAATTTTAAATTTTAAATCAAGTTTCCAAGTTTTGCTAGAAAAAAAGGGAATAAAATAGCTCTATCAAGATGTCTATATGGAAACATATACCGCTTTGAGTTCATACGAGTAATGCATAGGCAGTGCATACAAAAATGATTTATTTTGTAATTTCCTCGTCATTGCCAATTATGACGAAAACATCTAATTTTGTTATTTCCGTTACTCGCTGTATTGTTGTCAAAATCAATTGACACATACAAAACTGTCACATAATAGTACTGTATTTAGATATAATTTAAACGTATGGATGTTAATTAACGCCAGTTTTACAAAGGATATGATGAGCTTAATATGATAGTAACACAAAGATTTTGGTGGATTAACTGAGGCTCAACACAATTCCAGGTTTTTTTTTTAAATTTGTTTTAAAAGTTATTTCTAGTTTTTTTTGTGCGATTCTGCTTATTAATTATTGTGCGAGTAAATACAATAATAATAATTAGACTAGAAGTGAATATGGTAATTTTCGATAACGTCATTTGCCCCCAAAACCCAGTTGTAAGGTGTTGTTAAACGCAAACTGCAAATTTCAACTGTCCGAAAACCTTAAACAAATTTACTATGAAAAAGCATTATTTTTAATAACGCAGTTTTATAGTCATGTCTTTAAAAGCATCATTTACGGTGGAACATGGTCGTAAAAAAGTATACTTGACGACAAAAATACCGATAAGCCAAAGAGCGTGTTCATTTGCAAGAAAATTGACTCACGTTCATGACACACAGATTTGTTTCCAAATGAACGATTGCTTATTTGATTATAGCTATATCTGCGCAAAAATGACGATTAAATTGACGTTGATTCTTTGAGTATATATAATATGGAGGGCTCGTTCCTATCCCTAATGCATTGTAGTACTTGAAGTTGTGATAGGGGTCGCTGTCTCACTTTCTGTAAGTTAAGGATACAGCCGTATCCTCCGATTTGTGCTTACCTTCTCCTGGCATATAGTTCTCCGTCACATGTGATATGAAGCACTCGGCAATAACTTTGTGTTACACAAATTTGAGTAGCGCCCCCTATGATAGCCACGCATTTGGAATAGAAACGAGCCCTCCATATTATATATACTCAAAGCGTTGATTTGACGTTTTACAAATTGGCTCATTTCTGATAATTTCATTCTTCCATCGTACTATGAATTTTTTATTTTTTTATGTACGTTTTTATATATAAAAAACACAAGAAAAAACCGATTTATAATATATTTAAAAAAGTAGCATTGTATAAGCTTATAGCAAATAAGAAAATATTTGTTTCATATCCTCTACCTTCATTATGCTCGTTGCCATGGCTTGTCTCAATTATCTCTCTTATTCCATTTATTGTTGTCAAAAGCGAAATAAATAAATATTGTCTTTATTACCTTCTATTGTAAAAATTGTGACTGTTCGACTACTTCTGCGCCACTATACGAAATAATCTTTTGGTTCGTTTTTAACTTTATATAGAATTTACTTTTTGAAAATGAAAAATATTTGAGAAATATTCCTCACTGCCAAAGGGAAGGATAGATATTATTTGAATAAATTCTCTTGAAACCTTGAACATAAATTCTGTGGAATGTTCCTTAAAAATTTCTTTGCAGAGAACTGCTGTTTTATGTGACATATTCTCCACAAAGTACTTGTGTCATGTTTGAGATAAAATACGAGATTTGCATACTTGACTTTTATTTAACATTTAGTTCATATATATTTATTTGTATTTGATATGTTGGCTTAAGCCTAGTAAACAGATTTCGCTAAATTTTATCTCCCATACAAAATTCTCTCCAAAATATAACCAAGCAAAAATTATGTCAAGCATTTTAGCCGAGAAGTACGCAGCTCCAGCTTAAAAATCAAAATTTTTCTTCGAACTGTACATAACTTATCTGTGAAAATTTAGCTCACGAAATAATTGTTAGGTACATTTATTCTCGAGCTAAATTTCAATTTGAAATGAAAGATGTTATATATTTGTTATTCATATTCCCATCTACGTCTGCTTCTAGTTCTATTGATAGTCCAAGAACCATCTCAAATGCTCCCATAGTTAATAATGAGCCTCCTATTATCGTTTCAAATGTTCCCATAATTAACATCGAACCATCTATTATCATTTCAAATGCTCCCATAGTTAACATCGAACCTCCTATTATTAAAAACCGCCTCTCTGCTTTGCCTAAACCGAAAGAAATCTACGTCTCACGTCTTCAGCCGGAAACTTCAATCAAAGACATAATCGACCATTTAAAAGACTTCGACATTGATGTTAAAAAACTTAAATGTCAAAAGATTAATAAAGAAAGTAGTCCGTTTGCGTCCTTCAGACTTACAACAGAATTTTGTTTGTATGAAAAGATAATGTGTTCTGAACTCTGGCCTGAAAATGTCGTTGTAAGAGAATTTAAACCTAAGACCTCGCAAGCTAAAAATGTACCAAAACCTTCAAAAAACTAGATCGTCTGTCCCTTTACTACCAAAATGTGAGGGGACTTCGGTCGAAAACTCAAAAATTTCTTTTAGCATCTCATGCATCTGATTTCGATGTAATTTTGTTAACAGAAACTTGGCTGAACTCAACATTTCTAAATAATGAACTATTTTCCACCGATTTTGTGGTGTACCGTAAAGATAGATATTCTGATCCCTTAGCTTCCGTGGGTGGTGGAATTATCATTGCTGTGCGAAGCGTTTTTCATAGCTGTATATTCCCAATCCCTAATACTGACTCAGTTGATATTATTTGTGTTAAAGTATGTATCGGAAATAAATTCCTTTACATAATAAATATGTACATTCCTCCAAAAAGCCCATTGGAAATATATAATATTGCTTCAAATGCCATTAACTATATTTCTGATACTTGCGATCCTCTTGACGATGTTCTTCTTGCAGGAGACTTTAATCTTCCTGACCTTGAATGGACTCTTTCTGATGACGAAATATGTTTAATACCCACCAACGTCTCTTCTCCGCAGGAAGCGTTTGTTGACAATGTGATATCTTGTGACTTACAGCAAGTGAGCTGTATAAAAAATAGTATTTCTCGACAGTTAGATCTGATATTCGTTACTAACCCTTGTAATTGTGTTGTTGAACTATGTCCAATTCCCATGACGAAAGTTGATAGCTACCATCCCCCACTTTCTGTTTTGATTTCCCATGCTCATACAACTGATTATGACTTTGATAGTGGCTCTCTTGAATTTGACTTCAAGAAAACGAACTTCCCTTTACTCAATGAACTAATTACAAACATTGACTTTGACTTACTTTTGAAAGGGAGCATTGATGTGATGGTTTCCAATTTCTACTTAAGTATCTTTGAATGTTTCATTGCATCTGTACCTGTAAAAAAATCGAGGCACTCGGCCCTAACAACACCCCCCTGGTACACCCATGAGCTTCGTAGTCTACGTAACTTAAGAAATAGAACATGGAAAAAGTACCTAATATCTAATAAATTGGATGATTTCAACAGTTATTTATCGTTATATGAAGAATTCCAATCATTATGCAGAATCCTCTATGATTGTTATATGTTAAAAATGCGGTCTTCACTTCTTGTTGACCCCAAACTTTTTTGGAAATTTGTTAATAGCAAGAAAAAATCTGACGGATATCCATCTACTATGAAGTACTTGGATGAAACCAACAACAACCCTCTTGTTATTTGCAATATGTTTTCTTCCTTCTTTAAACTTTCGTTTTGTGATGATGATTTTGAACCTTGTGAGAGTAATTTTACTCATTTGAATAGCTTTTCTCAAAGCTCAATGAGTGATATTGTTATCACAGTTGAAGATGTATTAGACCATCTTTCGGGCTTAGACCACGACACGTCCAGTGGACCTGATGGAATTCCGGCGTATATTTTAAAAAATTGTTGCAAACCTCTGGCAAGACCCCTAACGTTTTTATTTCAAAACTCCCTAAAACAAGCTGTTTTCCCTAAAATTTGGAAAAATTCATTCATTATACCTATTCACAAAAAAGGAAATCGCGGTGATATTTCTAATTATAGACCAATAGCCAAACTTTCTTGCTTACCGAAACTATTCGAAGCTATCATATTTAAGAGTTTTTATTTCAGCTGCAAACCTTTCCTTGCGAGTGAGCAACATGGGTTTATGAAAAAGAAATCTACTGTTACTAATCTCGTTGAATTCACGTCGTTTACAAATAAAACTATCGAGGATGGTCATCAAGTTGACTGCATTTATACAGATTTCAGTAAAGCCTTCGACAAGTTGTCTCATAGTCTAATTTTATATAAGCTTTCATCTCTTGGATTCCCTTCTGCATTCGTTCAATGGATCAGGTCTTATTTGAAGGGAAGAACATACCAAGTTCTTTTTAGAGGAATCGTTTCTGATCCAATTAATGCTGACTCTGGTGTTCCACAAGGTAGTCACCTTGGTCCACTTCTTTTCATAGTATCAATCAATGATGTTATTTCAATTGTAAAATCATGTAGGGTTCTTATCTACGCAGATGATATTAAATTATTTAAAATCATCAGAAGCCAATCCGATTGTGTTTCTCTTCAAAATGACATAAATATGTTTTCTGAATGGTGCTCATATAACAACCTTTTTCTAAATGTTTCAAAGTGCCAATCAATGTCCTTCTTTAGAAGAAAAAACCCAATATGTTACAATTACAGCATTAATCAAGACATTATAAGTAAGGTAGAAACAACATGCGACCTGGGCGTTCACTTCTCGCAAAATCTAGACTTTTCACTCCACATTGAGAAAATTGTCAGTAAAGCAAACTCAATGCTTGGATTTATTAAGCGTTGGAGTAAGGAATTTTCTTGTAGTCTTATAACATCTTCGTTGTACAACACCTTTGTTCGTCCCCAATTAGAATATGCTAGTTCTGTATGGTCGCCACTTTACTCAATACACATTGATCGAATCGAATCTGTCCAACGTAAATATGTACGCTTCGCATTAAGTCATCTTAATTGGAGTGACCCAAATCATCTTCCTCCATACAGCAGTCGCCTTCTTCTTTTAAACATGAATTCTCTAGAAAAACGCCGGAAAGTCAGCGATGTTATGTTTTTACACCAGCTCTTGGTTGGTTCCATAGATTCACCGGTTCTTCTAGAACAAATCCATTTTAAAACTAGAAGCCACAGTTCTCGGAACTCTGAAATTTTTCATATAGACTTCCACCGTACCAATTATGGTCTCAATGAGCCTTTGACACGTATGAAACATGAGGCTAATATAAATCATGATGTTTTTGATTTAAGTTACTCAAAGCTTACACTTAAGCACAGGTTGTATGGGCGTTCTCATTAAGTATTCGAAACTACTCGTAACGTTATTGTTTTTATAGCTAGTATTATTTGACTTGTAGTTATTTTTGTAGCTACAGATAGCAGATTAATAATTATTATTTCTTTGTTTGTCATATTTGTTCGTTTTTTAGTAGAGTGTTAGGCTATATGTATGTATATTTATTTACTAACAACTAACACCACGCTAAATGATGACTGTGACAAGCTGATGTTTCCAAGTATCTAAAGGTGAAAAAACCGGATGAGAAAAGAAATATTGTTACAAATGCTTGCATTAAGCAGTACTGATGGCGTTTTTTTTTTTTTTTTCATATAAAATCCCACTGTACTACGGATAACTTTTCCAAAAAAACACGGCTAATGTATAACGCTCATGAGCACGAGCAGAACAAAACTATATTTTTATATACAAATTGACATGCCACGAGGCTTAACCCTAGATAAAGAAAGATTGTTAAAAAAGGCCATACGCTACAGCCACTTTTCTACTTTTGTTAAAGACATAATAAGATGAAACAACTTTGTAAAAGATTTTTAAAGACTCAATGGCCCTTAGTAATAGACATTCATAGAATCAGTTTTAAAGTCACTTTTTGTTAGATGTAGAAAAGTTGCTTTTAAAATTTCGTAGTAACAGATCAAATTTACAAAAGTCTTATTTATATCAATAATTGTGACTCATTTTCATAATTTCGTTATTGTGAACTGATACACAAACAGATTTCTATTAACCAGTTCTATTGTGATTCTATCATTTTAAGGCTCGTATTCACCGAGCGCTCCTAAACGGCTCTTAACTTTACGAGGCTCTTAACTTGAAATTTCTGTGGGGTATTCACCAACCACTCGCAAGTGTTTTTCGAAGTTCGAAAATGAGAGCCACTCTCTCTTGTTCAGTCATACCCAAACTGTGAAATGTTGTGGAATGTTGGTCTTGACAGCAAATGGATACTCTTCTACTTGGCATTGCTCACATGGATTCGAGTCAAATGCGTGCGTGGCACACGCACAAGCGAACAAACTTTCGAAGAGAGCGCTCGTAAGTTAGGAGTGGTCGGGACCACTCCTAACTTTTAAGAGCGCTCGTAGATCTTCACTAATATTGCTTGGTGAATAGGTTTAGGAGCTTCTTAAGTTATGAGCGCTCGGTGAATACCGGCCTAAATTTAACTTAGTTACAGGAAAGTCGCTTTTAAGTATTTATACTTGAAATTTGATTTATGTCTACGAATGTTTGGTTAAAATCGAACTTAGGCTAGATTAGGATCTATTACTCAGGGCCAATAAAATTTTCATTCATTTTCATACACTTTGAAGCAAAAATTTTAACACTACGTCGGAAGGCAAATTTCAACTGAATTTTTAGTTATCTTTAACGAGTTGACTACGTAATGACTAGATTAGTGTATGCGCCCATTACCTCCCACTTTTGAACACATCCCGATTTGACGTTTATCTGTCAGTTTATTTCAGTTCTTAAAAAATTATGTGTGAATTGTACATGTACAAATCACAAAAGCTTCTTTGGTTTTCATTTTCACTTTGTTTAATCTTTTTGTTACCAAAAAAACTCTAACGAGTTATGTGTTTTCTATTTTATCTTAATATAAATAAACTAAATAGTTAAAAATATAAAAATTGTACAATGGCATTCCATTGGTGTGATAATGTGCATACAACATCCTTCACCCCTCGCGACTATCAAGTGGAACTGCTTGCGACGGCGTCCGAACAAAACACTATGCTGTGCCTTGGGCACAAGTCTTCCAAAGAATTTATAGCCTTGAAACTTCTACAAGAAAAAGCACGCGAACTTCGTCAGAATCATTCAAAGAAAAGCCTCTACCTAAGTCGCCTATCGGGAGAATCGGCTTATAACTTGATTTATCACCTGACCGATCTGAAAGTCTACAACGAGGCGAAGCAAAATGAAAATCAGAAGCCACTTGTGAAATTAGGGGAAGCCCAAGTTTTGATTCTCAAACCAAAAACGTGCATGCTCGGTTTGAAAAATGGTGATATCAATATGCACAATGTGAATCTCATCGTATTGGAAGACTGTCATGAAATCAAAGAACAAAGTGATATGTTTTTAATTTTTAGAGATTTTTACAGCAAACTTGAACTCAAGCCGAAGGTGCTGGCACTGGCTGGTCCTTTGCATAGTGCTGGCTGTGCTCCCGAAGATCTAAATGCAATGCTTGAAATTCTTGAGAAGAAGGTTTACTGCAAGGCTGAAACAGCGAGTGATATCGTAACAGTTTTAAGGTAAAGATTGAAATGTATTTTTTTTTTGTTTTGAAAGTGACTGGGGATACCTATTATATTATGAAAATAACCATATGGAAAGAACATTTTTTCTATGCAAAACACACTGGCTTCTTAGGTTTTCCTTAAAAAATCCTAAGACCCACGTAGACTCTGTTTACATGTTTTTATATACCTTCATTTCATCCCAGTTGATTCTGCAAATAAAAATGGACTTTGGTCTCAAAAGTAATAGTAAAATTTCAGGGGCGAACGCAGAAAATAATTTCGGGGGGGGGTTTTCAAAAAAATATGAGATTTTCATAAATATATTATTTTATTACTATATTGTAGGTACTTACTTGTTAATTACATATTCTTTATTGTAATTAACATAAATATGTTATAACTAAATAATATTTGCTCTTAGGGATAGGACCTATCGGAACAATTTCATAAAGCTTATCGCAAAAACAAAACATCATAAAGATGTTGCAACGAATACCTATTTTGCAAATTTGAATAATGTTACCAAAAGTTGGAAAATATTCACTACGAGGGCGTTTCTGGTGCTTCCCATTCGGGCATTTTTATTCCGGAATTAATTCTTAGACATAGGATTGTACTACGGGCCCTGTGATGGAGGCCACCATTTGGTTCGTAAAATATCATTAATGCAACAACAAGAAAAAGAGTGTAAGTGATTCCATAAGTGTACCTAACAATAGAGTTATAATAAGTTCTAGGTTCGCCTAGTGGTCCAAATCTGCAAAACTAAATCCGGCATATATTAATACGTGAAGTTATAACTTGTTGTACTTTTGCGATCATAGGAAAAAGAGTTATACGAAAACATAAGGACACCAGCAACACTCAATTGGTACCTACGTTAACTATACTACATAATTATTAAAGGTCTGCATGAATACATTCATTTACCTTCTACGAGCAAGCACAGTACTTCAGTGTATTCTGTTTGTTGCATGCATAGAAAGTAGTGTACACTGAAAATGAATACACTATTTTAAAAATCAAACACTGCATACCATTCGATCCCTTTATAATAAAACGAATACACTGTTTGGTTTCTCTCCTAGGCTTGAATGCTTGAACCAAATAGAACAGAACAAGCCTAACAGTTATAAACACACCGAATACAGCGAATGCAGCAAGTATAAAAACGAATACACTGTTTGGTGTCTCTCCTAAGCTTGACTTCTTGAATCAATTGGAAAAATACAAACAGAACAGTTATAAACACACTCAGTGCATCGAATGAATTGAATGAATGGATATGAATTATTAATGCTGTGTATAGTTTGTTTCTAGCTTTAATGGAGTGCAAGTTAAAAAAAAAAACTGAAATTTTGTTAATAATTTTTAAAATGGATTTAAATGATGTAAGTCAATTTACATGGTTCTAAAAAAAATTTGTGTATATGTACATATATGTATGTATATACATAATAATATATAGAATACATATATGTTTTGTTTGTTATAAATATCATAACTCCATAAAATAAAATCCGTTTTGACGATCATTTTACAATGATTTAGACAGCCTAAACGGGTGAACTGATTTGCTTCAAATTTGGCACACATATGCATTAAATTGAAAATAAATGATTTCATTATTTTTAAAGGAAATTGTAAAACGTTTAAATAAACATTTGAATGCCTTTGCTGAAAAAAAATGGAGTTATCATGTTTATACCAAACACCACATAGTACACAGTGCCCACCTACTTATTTTTTACATTTATAAAATTCCTTTAATGTTAATTAGGATTCCACAAATGATTCCAATATTACAATGGCTAGCACAAGTGGCGTGCTAAATAATGCAGCTATTAAAGCCAAAATAGTGAGCGGAGAATTTAAAATAAAAAACAAAAGAGGCAGGAGTAAAGTTTGGGATGTGTTTGGTATTATAGAAAATAGAAATGGTGATACAATTGAAGATTTAGTTGCGTGCAGAAGTTGTTTTTGTGTAAATAAATACACTAAGAAAACTACCTCTAATTTGGTGAGGCATAAGTGCTATGTGTTACAAAAATCCAAAACTGATAATTCGATTGAAAAAATTAAAGTTGACACTGAAGATAAAAAAAAAAGTGTATGTGCAGTTACAAAGTGGGCAGTAGAAAATTGCCGATCTTTTAAACTAGTCGAAGATTCTGGTCTTAAAAATTTCGCTCAGTTTTTAATATCTATCGGTGCTAAATATGGAAAAAATGTGGATGTTGAAGACTTACTACCACACCCAACAACAGTTTCACGAAACATACACAATTTGAACAGCAAATACTTTAATATTATAAAGGCAGAAATAAAAACAATTAAAAAAAATGGATACGGACTAACATCAGATATTTGGACAGACAACTTCTTGAGAACATCATATATATCATTAACAATTCACTATGTTAAAGATGGAAAGTTAATTTCTAGATTACTAGGTTTAAAATCTATGAAGGGTGAATCCTGTACAGGTTAGTTTTTTTTTTTTTCAAAGTTATTTTTAAGTACTTATACTGAAAATAAATTCCTTGGTAATATTGATAAAAACGTTTTGTTGACCTTCAACAAAACAATTTTATCGTTTTGATTAAATTTTTGTCAATACGAACGAATGATTTTGTTGATTTCACAAATTTTTTATAATTCAGCATGATTTTTTGTCAGTTTAACAAAATATGCACTACAAATAATATTGTCAGTTGAACAAACCAAATTTTGTTAATATAACAAAATAAAATAGAGATTTTTGTCACATCGACAAACTTTTTTGTGATGTTAACAAAATGTTTGTTGTTGTTGTATCTAAAAAAAATCTGTTTTGTAAAAGTTTGTCAATATCACAAACTTTTTGTCAATTTTTTTTTTTTGTAAAAAAATGAAAACGTTTTTGTTAAAATGACAAATATTTTGTTCTGTGGTTGTTATTTTGTAATATATTATCAGATAGATACAAATATTTTGTAAGGAAATCCAAAAATTCTGCGCGTATATTTGTTTGTGTTTTTGTTTTTGTGTATGATATAGTTCACATTTGGTTTTTGTCAAAAAATCGATGTGAGATTAACCGAACTTAACAAAAATTGCGTATTGTCCATATGCCCTCACAGATGGTGACATGTGAGATCGTAGCGACGAAACGCCAATTTTTGTGGACTTAAATGCAAAAAAAAATATTTTGACATAATTAATTTTGTTGATTCAACACAAGAAATTTGTAAAATTGGCAAAATATTTTGTGGAATTGACAAAACAATTTTGTTAATTTAACAAAAAAATTTTGTTACTCCGATAATAATAAAAAAACAAATTTTTAACATTAACAAAAGAATTTGGAAATACAACAAAAGAATTGTTAATATGACAAATTAATTTTGTAAATTCTACGAAATTTTGTCATATTGACAAAATATTTTTGTTATTTCAACAAATTAATCTGTTAGCATAACCAAATAATTTTGTGGATACAACAATATATTTTTTGTTCCCTCAACAAAATTCTGTAATTTTTATCAATTTGATAAAACTTTTTGTTGGACGTATATTGACAAAATTTGTATCAGATCAACCTACATTCTTATCATATATACCTAGATTTTATTTTCAGTAAAATACCTAGCTACCTACCTACTACCAAATAATTTTGTTGATTTTGTAGCTCAAAACATCAAGACCAAAATCAGTAATCTTTTAAGTGAGTTTGATTGCGACCAAAATGACATGTTCATTATAGTAACGGACCGAGGAGCAAATATGATTGCCGCTTTCCGGTCGTTTAATAATATATTCTGTATTAACCATTTAATTCATAATGCCGTAGAAAAATCTATAAAAGAAAACGTGCCAATTTCTGATTTAAATAATATGTGCACCAAACTTGTTAAATATTTTAAGAAATCAGGTTTAAATTCATCCTTAAAGACATCTTTGAAAAGTAGTGTCAGTACAAGATGGAACACAATGTTCTATTTATTAGATTCTATTGAAAAAAACTGGCTAGAAATCTCGAACATATTGCAAGAAAAAAATGAATTGCAAAGAATCGTTAACATTAATTTGAGTCAAATTAGTGCATTAACTAAAATTTTAAGACCTTTTGAGGAAACCTCAAAAGAGTTAGAGGGAGAAAACTATGCAACTCTTCATCTAGTAATTGTCCACATTCATAGTTTAAAAAAACAATGTATTGTTAATTCTGATGATGTCGACGTAATTGCAAGCTTTAAAACTGAACTGAATCATTTATTGGACGCCACTGTTTTAGCAAATTTAACAATACTACATAAAATCGCCCTTTTTTTGTTCCCGCCAGCCAACAAATTAATTCAATTTAACGCAGCTGAAAAACAAATTATTAAAGACGAATTAAAGTCCCTTATGCAGAGATATATAAATGAAATACCTGAACAGGCAGAAGAAGCTTCAGAACAAATTATACAACAACCGTTGTCTAGCTTATTATCGAACAATATATTCGAAGATTTTATTTCACCTGTAGAAGTCTTAAGTCTAATGCATAAAGTACATAACGAACTCGAGGAGTATGAAAAAACAAATGTAACTTATCGCGATGATTTCAACCTGTTGCAGTGGTGGCACTTACACCAAATGGAATTTCCATTGCTATTTAAAGTTAGCTGTTTGATATTATCAACACCAGCAAGTAGTGCTGCTTCGGAGCGAATTTTTTCATCCGCTAGACAATTAATCTCAGAAAAACGTAGTTTAATTGGTTCTGACCCAAATTTGGTTAACAAAATAATGTTTTTACATAACAATGTAAGCAAAACTGAAATATTAAATGACTTAGAAAATATATTTTGAAAAATAAAAAAAATTAAAACATAGTTATTGTCTTCTTTTTTTTTTTGATTTACTTACTATATACTCGTACAAAACGCATTCTATAAATATTATTATTGTTAAGTATGGGTCAATGTAACGTATGTCACACATTTTTTCCAGGAATATTATAATATAGAAACATGCTTACTTACTAAGCCATTAACAGTTTGTAGCTTCCTGTATTTTTTATTATTTTGTAATTTTCGATATTTGTACCTTTCTTTAGACACCTATAAATTTTAAAGATCATCGAAGCAGTATTTCTGGAATTATAGGCAAATTTGTATAGCAAAATCGATAATTATTTGCAATTTTTTCTTACACCTTCCTTGAAAATGAAATATGTTCAAAGAAAATGTACTAAAACGTTTCTTGCAATTTTTATAGAACATACTATAATACAATTTTTCCATGAATAACATGGTTATGTTTTAAATATTTGAATAAGAGATTATTTGTAGAAAATATAATTTGCCAAAATGCGTTAATAATGTCAAAACTAATGAGTGATATATACTGGGAAAAGCACCTAGTCGAAAAAACCAAGCCTTTAAAAAACTTAATTTAAAAATACTTTTATATTAGCTCTCCTCTTAGATTTAAGGTTTTGCAATCTTTTACATAATATGTATATTTAAAGAATATGCAAACCAATAATATAAAAATACTTATTTTCTCTATTTTTAATTTAGTAGATCTTACATTTTTAGTCAATGGAAAAAAAACACTACTTCAATTTCTTTTAATATTTTTTTTTTTTCAGATTAATCATTTAGAGTTGGAAAATCTCTTTTCACAAATTGTATATTTGCTTTAATGACAGTATTCTCAGACCTTAATTTTAAAGATCTGTTAGAAACTAGTTTATGAACCATCTCGTTTGAATTATTTTATGAAAATTGATTTTTTTTTAAATCCTTATGACCAATTTTAGTGTCTAACTTAATGAATTATTCGTAAAATATTGTGCGGCATTATCTTAGAGCAAGGTTGGGGCAATAAATGAGTTTTAATTTTTGTTCAATATTCAGCAATTTTTCATCAACTTTTGAATTTTTAATTATAAGAACCTATCCCAGTTTTGTTTCACACAGCTTTTTAGTATTAAATTTGGTGTCAGTTTGGAAAAAAATTTAAACAAAAATAAAGATGACCATATTGCATTGAACTATTGACCTCATTTATAAATACTAATACTCAAGTTAGAAATGTTACACTAAAATCGGCATTTTTGTCACGATTTTAATTTTAAATTTTAGTGAGAAATTAAAAAAAGTTTCTCTACCTGGTCTCCAGCAGTTGCATGCATCAAGATATAGCCTATGAAATATTTATAGACAATCGTTAGGATAGTAAATTTCCATCTTAAGATTCTTAAATTCATAACAATCATTTAAATTAAAAGAAATTTACTCATTCTTTTAATATTCTCAGTTTTACCCTTTCCCAATAGTTTTTACCAAAATTTAGCTTGAGATTTCCACTTTCTTTATTGACCTTCACATTGATGATCGGACAATTTGATTAAAAGTTAAAGCCAGAGATCTCAAGCATTCTTAATTTTGTTTAACCACACCGGCAATTTCACTCAAACTCTTAAATCGGCATGAACAACTTTTCTATTTGTTCACCCTTACATTCTTTGCAATTGAAAGTTCTCAGTTCGTTTGGTGTACTCGGTGTGTTTAGTGTATTATTTGGTGTATTCGATGTGTTCGATATAAACTCGCTGTATTCGATGCATTTGAGAAAACAAATCAATTGTGTATTCGTTTCGAGTAAATACACGATTCTATTGTTTTGGTACGGGGTGATGATTCATTTGTTCTGTTTTGGAAGAAGTGAAAGCAGCAAATAGTGTATTTGAAAAAATATAGAATGGCTTGGAAGTGGTTTCAAGCCATTCGTTGCAGATGTCTAATAATTATAACCAAAACGCTCTCAGAGGGTGATATGTGCTACTCATTCGTAACTTGTTTTCAACACACTTCGACCTTGGAGCCATCAATAACTCAAACTTGCACCGTTAGTCCGTTTTCTGCCCTATACATAATGTAAATTATCAAAAACGCAATTCCTGTTCGCTTCGTGTCTATTTGTTGCGTTAAAATACGAAGACACATAAAATAAAATACACGACTGGATCGCACGAACTTGCTCTTATGTAAAATACTAAGAATTTCAAAAATTAATGTTATTAGAGAAAAAGCATAAAATTCATTTTTAAAATGACTAAAACTCCTTTAGTAGTTGGAACTAAACACAGGATGTGTTTTGAGCAAATATTAGTTTATGAAGAACAAAATTGTTATTCGTTTTTGTGGTTTCTTAAAAAAATCAGCTTTTGTATACAAAATTTTTAAAACATATTTAAGAAAAAATGCGCATATTTAAACTTTTTATTATTGTTCGAATAAAAATTTAATTTACAAAAAAAAAATATTGAGCAGTTTTTGAGGAATCGAATTTTCAAAAAAAAAATAATTTTTTTCTTTCAAAAATTCAAAAAATATTTTTTTTTAAGTCTTAAAATGCAATGTTTTTTTAAAATTTTTAGAAGCTTCTCTAAAAGTAAAGATTAATTGAAACAAAAAAAACTATCAAAATTCTCGGAGCCAGTTTTGAGAAAAATACGATTTTCGAAAACCATTTTTTAACATTTTTATTGTTTGTACCTTTATTTTTAGGTAAAACAATTTTTTTTCCTCAGATCTTGTAGATTATATTAAGAAACTTTTATTTATCAAGTTTAAAAAAAATCGAGCATGGGGTTTTCGATATATTGAGTTTCCAGAAAAAAATTTTCAAAAAATAAAACTTAAAATTTGTATACCTACGCAATAATATTTAAACCTTGGTTTGTACTGTTTTCGAGAAAATCAAAAACCAAAAAATTTGTTCCAAGGGGGTTTCCAAGAATAACCATTTTGTGGAAATTTTTTTTCAACCATTACCCAAAATGACGAAATGAAATCTTATGAATTTTTTTTCAAAATTCTGTGGGACAATTTTTGAGAAAAAAATATTTATAAGATTTCGAAATAAAATCGTATGGCAGGTACCGTTATTTTTTTGTCTTAAAAAGAAAAGGAAAAAAAAACCGGGAAAAAAATTCAAAACGATATCTACCAAGTTTAACGAAAATCGGCCCAGCATTTTAGGCCGTAGTCGAACAGACAGACAGACAGAATTTTGACACCCATATTTTTCGTCTTCGCTATTATAGTAATATTAACGTTGATAAAAATCTTGAGTTCGATTTTTTTTACGAATGCATTACTTGCCTTATAGTACCTATAAGTCGTAAGAAAAAACAACACTAGCAGAAGAATTTATGGCACGAAAATAAAACTTTTTTTTTCTTTAACGAAATTACCTTTATTTTTTTGGTCGTTTCGGGGGGGGGTTTGAACCCCTAAAACCCCTACCTGCGTTCGCCCCTGTAAAATTTATATTCGGTGTACTTTAAAAAATTCTTGAATTTGAGATTTCGGTCGGAACTGATAAAACTACTCCGATTTCGTACGTGTGTCACTCATTTATTAGATACGAAAAAATTTCACATTTTTATCCCCGAGCAATTGTACTTAAAAAAATTGAATTAAGATATAATATGGAATCGAAGGGCTTAAGATAAAAAGAATTTTGCAGATTTCATCGCCTACAAGACATCGCCATGGCAAAACTGAAATCCCGACCTCATTAAGGTAGTTAGTTACAGAATTTGTGGTATGGCAGCGTGCGTTGTCATGCATTAACCGAAAGTTGTCACCAATAAGTGGTGCGAAATGCATCACATTGTCTTACAAAACGTTTTCCACGTATATCTGAGCTTTCACACTGCCCCTATAGAATACAATAAGGTCCGTGCGAGCTTCATAGATGATGCCTCCCCAAACCATTATAGACCCTACTTGGTAACCCACTGTTTCGGTTATCGTGCATGGAGCAAAGCTTTCGTTTTTTTCGACTGTAGACACGATGACGTCCATCTGGACCACGTAGACCTATTCTGCTTTCGTCTGAGAATAAGACGTGTTTTGCTTTTTGCGAAAAAAAAACGAAACAAAAAACAAATCAGCAAATAAATCATAGTGAACTTAAAGAGTCAGGGCGTCGAAAAATGCAGGTGGTCGGATAATTGTGCCTGTGAGTGTAGTATGCATAGTCATTAAATTTGTATCCAAGTTTGCTTATCTCTATATTGACTGGGTTATTTATTTTACTGATATAACTGATAAAATGATTTCTGACAGGTACTGCACAAAACCTACGGAGTTTATTGTTCAATGTGATCCACCGAAGAAGGATAGGCTGACAAAGATCCTAGAAGATATAATTTGTACAAGAAAAGCATTCTTGAAAGATCACAGATACGATCCGTCGGAGATATACAGTGACGAGTTTCTGGAAGAATTGAAAGGTATATTGTTTGAGTTTTTTTTTTAATTATACAAAGGTAGAAAATAATTCATAAGTCCAGGGAACAAGAGCCAAAAAACCGTTTTATTTCACGTTTTTGGTGTATTATATTTGCATATCTGACGACAGACAACTTTTTGGCGTCATGAGCTAATTATTGATGAATTCATGAAGGGATAATGTCCCTTTATTGCAATTGTAATAATTGTTCTTCAAAAATGATGTCCTTATGTGGACCCAAGGTTAATTATTAATAGTTTTTTATTTTTTATGTTGTGAGGTTTCTGGTGTGATTATATCCTTCTTCAGACCTATTTATGAAGTAGATAATTTATTTTTAATTATCAAACCAAATAAAGTCAATTCGACTTTAACAGCACTAAATTCCTTCCATCCCAAAATTAAATTTACATTTGAAGTTGAAAAACAAGGAATGTTAAAGTTATTAGAAAAAATACACATCTAATTTTTAATTGGTACAAAAAACCAACCTCTTCAACCCTTTGATCAATTTAAATTCGAAACAACAACATAAATAGGATTCTAGACAGTAGTGATATTGTATGTCGACAAAAAACATTGGAATAATAATAGATACATTGTACTCTAATTCATTCCCAAAAGAAAAAAAAATAATTCACTTATTAACAACTATTTTAATGGTGTCAGACAATCAAATCAAAACATAAATGAACCACAAATAATATATAAAAGTGCTGTTTACGTTCCAAATTTTTAAAACCGTTTATCGAAAGCACCAATTGCAAATACTCTTAGAAATACAGTTTTCTCAAAATTAAATAATAAATTAGAAAAAGAAAAAAAATCAAATATAGTATACGAGATTAAATGTGTAGGGGTGGGTCACTATCATGCCTGTCAATCAATCAATTTGTTTGTATATATGTTTGTTAATTAAAATTTACTTCATAAATAGGTCAGAAGAAAGATTTAATCACACCCGAAACGACACAACATAAAAAATAAAAAAATGTTAATGCATCATTATTATAAAGAAAAGGTCACTAACACTATCACACTATTTACGAATTGAGTCTTTAAATTAAGTTATTTTTTGATAGATATGTAATTTTTGATATAAATACATTCGAAACAAATATCACTTTTACATCTCAAGAAAAATATTGATTTGGGCCCCTCTTCAAACTTATTAATTTTTCCCTACAAACTTTTGCGGATAAAATTATGGAATTTTCATTTTCACAGGATATATTCGTAATGGGATCAATAAAACTGTTCCTTTTCAAATTCATGTAGTGGTGATCTTTGTCTTGTTCAGAACCTGTTCAGCATTTGAAAAACATCTGTCAATAATTGAAAAGTATTCTTTTTGCATAGATGCAATTTTAACATCTTTATTGTAATTTTAAGGTTTTGTAAAGATTCTGAGCTAAAAACTTAATATTTTCATATTCCCAGATGCTGCAAAAATGCTTTTCAGGGGTTTACTGCCTCCTCCAAGTGTATCTTGTTATCGCAAGTGCTCCTCATCTAAGCCGTTCTTATTCGGAAACCAATTGTATGTCTTCTCCATTCCTGTTAGCAAATAGAGTTATAAATCACTAGGCTTGGCTTTAATTTATTTTATTTAAATTTACACTCTCAACGCATCAGTCAAAGAAAGGAGTAAAGCCATTATATACATATGTACATACATATTTTCACAAATGCATCATTTTTATGAAAACTGAATGGTTAAAATAAATTTAAATTTTTTAAAAATATGCAAGAGACTTTAAAGTTTTTTAAATTAAAAAAAAAAAAAATATTTTCGAACTTGTCCTCTTCTTCAAACTATCGATTCAATTCTTAATAAGAAACTACTTCTTTAGTGGAAATCTCACTTGAGTTAAATTATAAAACCACAAACAATATAAAATCAAATCGTAGCATGTGTATGAGCTCATATGCCCATGAAATGGAAAGCTCCATAAATGCAAATCAATTACATGTATAATTCATTCTATCTTTTTAATCTTTGCGCGCATTAAAGAGATTATGACTAGACTTAAAATTTTTGAGCACAGTGCGTGCGTTTAGGAAAGTTGGACAGGATTAAAAAGGATATACCGATGTACATTGGTTTTGAATCATATTGTTAAATGATAAAACCACAAACAATAAACAAACCAATCAAATTCTGCCTTTGTTTTTTTTTTAAAGATTGAATCTTATGCCCGTGACACACATCTAGTATAGACACCATGGTATGAATACCATAGTATTCTCAATACCATGGTACGTGACACATTAGAGAACGTAGTATAGTTTGACAGCCAGTCATATTCTGGCAAACAAAAATTTTCAATCTTTCAAATGAAGATATTTAAGATTTGTGATGGATCTATTCAGCTTACTCACATCGAATAATAATATATTGCCACTTAAACCGTCGATATTTTCCCTCCAAATATTAAAAATTTTGGCGATTTGGTCGCTACCAAGACTTTTCTTTTTTTTAATTCGTTGCCATTTTGAAGTCACAGATTTGAAAATATTAAAAAAATCATAAAATCAATATGACAATGAGTTTAAGTAAAACTATTATTCACTTTAGAAAAATGGAGCTGTTTTCACTAAGGAGAAGACTACATATACTACGCAAAAAACTCTAGTATAGATACTACGCCATACCGTAGTATGGCATGACAGACATGTGGTTCATTCGTGTGATGTGATGTGTGTCACGGGCATTATATTTTCTTGACTATAATATCTAATTATATGTGTTTTCTTATTATTTCACCATTCTTGATGTTGATATTAAATTGCTCTTTATTAATTTCAGGAATCCCTGACCCGAAAGTGGAACCAACACAATTTTTAGACATTTACTTAGAAGCCCTGCATGAAATGGGTCCCTGGTGTGCGGATCGAGTAGCTATAAACCTAATTCAACAAATAGAAAAACAAAAGATAAAAACCCCTTACGAAAGACATTACCTATTGCTTTGTATGGTTATAACAGCCCTTCTTGAAATACATACCTTATGCGAACAAGCATTCCAAGAAGTTCCAACTGAAAAAGAAAGAGTCGAAAAGTACTCTAGTCCTAAAGTTCTTCGACTTCTAGAAGTTCTTCGGCTTTTCAAACCAGAGGAGCAAGTCAGTGAAAACGAACAATTAGGCAATATAACAAAAGAAATTGACAAACTTAACTTTCACAAACTTAAACAAAACCTAGAAAACACATTTCACATGGTTGAGAATTTGAGTAAATCCATTTCGAAAGACATTATTGAGAACCTTGATCCGATTTTAAAACCAACCTATGCAAGCTATCATGCTAACAATTCAAACCACATTGAAAATAGCAACAGAAATGGCCCGAATGGTCTCGTGAATTCATTGAAAAACCGTCGAAATCAGAATGGTCGCCATAAAAAAAGACCATTTGCTCGAAGGCATAACCGAGATTCATTTGCAGATCCGGATGCCTTGTGTGGAATTATTTTCTGCAACAATAAATACACGGCCAAAGTTCTCTTTGATTTGCTCGCTGAAATGAGTCGCTATGATGACCAACTTAAGTTTTTAAAATGTCAGTTTACGACAGATCGAGTGGCCGATCCTATAGCTGAACCTAAGGAAGCCGAACTGGAACATCGACGACAAGAAGATGTTTTAAAACGTTTCAGAATACACGATTGTAATCTGTTGATTGGGACTTCGGTCCTTGAAGAAGGAATCGATCTGCCAAAGTGCAACCTAGTTGTTCGATGGAACCCGCCAAGTACATATCGCAGCTACGTACAATGCAAGGGAAGAGCTAGGGCCTCACAAGCTTATCACGTCATTTTAGTGGCCCCCAATTTCGCACCAGAACGGTTTAAATGCACATCAGAATTACTCAGTGACACATCACATCGTGTCATTTGCACGGAATCAGCAAAGAGCGCCGAAGACTATATTAATAAAGAAGCACTCCTTCAAAGTGATATTGTCGAGGATATATCCCAACCAAAACCAATTATAATTGAACATTCCTCAGGAGCATCTGTGAAAATTCTTAACCCTGAAGTAATAGCTCGATCGCTTGCTGTTAGTGTTGTTAAAATGCCAAAGAGCATTGAAAAAACTAATCGAATTTCGGAAATTACCTATCAATCCTCAATTAAAAACCACGCCGAGCCACCAGAGACTTTAAATAGTTCATTAGAATCCACAGGTTCGACGGAAAGCAAATCCGAAAAAAAGAGACTAAGAAAGAAAGATTTCGAAAACCTGTTTGAAGTTGTTCCAATATCCGAGTTAATAAATGCCCATACTGGCTTGGAAGATGATTTGAAAGCAATAACTAACGGCGATATAAAAATGGAAGAAAATACGGATTTATCTTCTAACCACATGGAAGCAGAGGAATATAAGTGTGCTGTGGATGAGATTGATGAACAAAAAGACAACAGCATCGAGAGCGAAGGTGCCTTCCAGGATATGGAAAATGCTACTAACGAAATGGTTGACCGTTTAGCTCAGTATCGTGAAATCGAAAAGGTAAGTTCATCGTTCCATTTGTTCGTAACAAACAGACATACGTAACAAACATATATACATATCTAGTTAATTTATGTTATGCAAAATGGCACATGTTCTTCAAATTGATAATGGGTTGTTCTCTGTGTTAATAAGTTCCCTCGGTCCATTGATATAATTAAATCATTTATCAATTCTAGATGCTGCTCCAAAAATGTGCAAATACGGAACCAAGTGAAGAAGAACATCACGAAGCCGATAAATTTACGAATTGTATAGAAGCTTATAAGCCTTTACCAGAGCTTTTAACGGGAGCTGCTGTAGATTTGTCAACGGCAATTGCTCTCATTAATAAATATTGTGCCAAACTGCCGAGTGACACATTTACTAAACTAACTCCATTGTCGAGATGTGCAAAGACAACACGTCGTGGAAAAGATGTATATCAATATACACTTCGTCTGCCAATAAATTCGCCATTAAAATATGATATAGTGGTAAGTTCACTTATGGAAATCCTTTTTTTCTTTTGTAATATTTGTCTTTTTTTTAAGGGTTTGCCAATGCCAACAAAGATCCTTGCACGACGTATGGTAGCGCTTCAAGCATGTAGAGAGTTACATTTGTGTGGAGAGCTTGATAATACTTTGCAGCCAATTGGAAAAGAAGGATTTAAGGCTTTTGAGTCCGATTGGGAAGAATTTGAACTGGAAACAATAGACGAACAAATAGTAACAGAGAACGCTGAACCACGTCCTGGGACTACCAAACGTCGGCAGTATTATTACAAACGTGTAAGACATATTTATTAACATTGTCCTCTGTAAAGCTATATTTGAATTCATAGATTGCATCGGAGTTTTCCAATTGTCGACCGACGGCTGGTGCTGTATCATATTTATACTACATTAACTTAACTCTTCAGTGTCCCATTCCCGAAGAACAAAATACTCGTGGACGAAAAATCTACCCACCCGAAGAGGCTTTGCAGGGCTTTGGAATACTAACTTTGAAAAAAATTCCCAAAGTAAGTGCTTTTCCCATATTCACACGTTCAGGAGAGGTGAAAGTATCAATAGACCTTTCAAAAAAAAGGATAGTCTTGAGTGACGATCAAGTGGATCGGATAAATACATTTGTCAACTACACATTCAGCAACGTGTTGAGGTTGCAAAAGTTCCTTATGCTCTTCGATGTTGATTCAACGGAGAACTGTGTGTTCATCGTTCCGACAATTAAAACTAAAAAGAGTGGGATTGTCATTGATTGGGATTTCTTGGAGGTAATAGCTAGGGATTGTAATATGATGCCACAAATTGTTCCAGATGAAGTGAGAAAGAACAAAGAGTTCGATGCTAATAAATTTAAAGACGCTGTCGTTATGCCTTGGTATAGAAACCAGGATCAGCCACAGTACTTCTATGTTGCGGAAATTTGTCCTCATTTAACACCATTGAGTTGTTTTCCTGGAGAAAACTACAACACATTCAAGCACTATTACTTTGTTAAGTATGGAATCACAATTCAAAATGCTAATCAACCTCTACTCGATGTAGATCACACGAGTGCAAGACTTAATTTCCTTACTCCTCGATATGTAAATAGAAAGGGTGTAGCCTTGCCCACAAGCTCGGAAGAAACAAAGCGTGCAAAAAGAGAAAATTTAGAACAAAAACAAATATTGGTGCCGGAGCTGTGTACAATTCATCCTTTTCCTGCTTCTCTATGGAGAACAGCTGTTTGTTTGCCATGCATTCTGTATCGGGTTAATGGACTTTTATTAGCCGATGAAATTCGTAAAAAGGTATCATATGACATTGCATTAGGATGCATGGAAATCGAAGACGATAAATTCGAGTGGCCTATTTTGGACTTTGGCTGGAGTTTAGCTGAAGTCTTGAAAAAAAATAAAGAGTCAAAGACTGAAACTTTAGATGAAATAAAATCTGAAACTAAACCCCCACCGCCGGTTGCGACCGAGGTTAAGAAAGTAGCTGATGTCGTGAAGGAAGAAAAAAAGGTTATCTTAGAAGAACCCGATGTTGTTAAGCTGGAAAAATCAGCAAACGAAATAGTCCTAGAAGGAGAGGAAAAACTTAAGGTAAATTTATTTTAATCTAATTATTTTGTATTAAAATATGATAATTTATTTAATTGTTCTAAATAGCTACATACTATAGACATAAAGATAGTTAGGTTCAATGGTGGGTTTTCATAAGAACAAATTGAGATATAAGATAAAGAAAGTTTGTCCCGCTTTTCTGTGTGTCTGCTTGGCGTTCTAACGTTCTCTAGACGTGTTTTTTCTACAATATAAATAAAAACCGTTAGTGGAATTTTTGTTTATCGAAAATGGCTTTAAAGGCTTAGATAGAGACCGTACTTTTAAAGTTGACTTTCGGTTGCAGATTTGGAGAAAAAAAAATTGTTCACGAACGTATAAGATTATCTTATCTTATTCACTTTCAAATTTGTTGCATGTAGATAATCTCTTTCAAGTTGTTGGTTATTATTTATATTTATAGGCTGACACATTCATCGAAATCGGAACCTGGTCTAACGACATGGCAAACAGCATGAGCGAAGAAGACACTGATATGGAAGATGAGGAATTCTGTTCAGAATTCCTTCCGCCAAATGTAAGCTTTTGCAAAACTGAATACGGTAAGGTTTTCCTTCTACTCAATTATGACCAAATTGAATTTCATCATGCTTTAATTTAAATACTTAGACATAATTAAATCAGAGAAACCAACTCGATATGGTTCACCAACGTTCTGGGATGTTGAAGATTCAATGAAAAGCAAGCTCGACCGCAAAAAGAATTCAAGTTTTATATACAGCTCAGATGAATCATTTGCTTCAAATTACGATTACGACGACGAAATATTATCCAGTAGTGGCGATGAAAACGATGGGCCTCTACGAATCGAATTTACCTCGGACAATGTGGCTGAAGCAATAGAGACTGAAGATGAAATACTTAAACGCCAAAAGCAAATGTCAATAATACAAGATACCATAGCAAACGAACGTGATTATCAAGTAACCAAGAACTTACAAGTAGGATATAATTTCGATGGCGTTGATACGAACATAGAATCTGAGTTGAAATCTTCAGAAGAAGCATTCTTACTGTCGACTGAAAGGCTGAAGAAAGAAATTCACTCTTCGGGAATGCTTGTTAGATCTAATCAACTCCTTAATTTGCCCAAGAAACAAACTATAATCGAAGAAAGATATTCTAAGAACTTGGCAAGCATAAAGAAATTGTTTCCATATTTAGAGGAAAACATAATAATGTGTTATATAGCTTTAAAGAAAAGGGATTTACAGGATATTCAGCTTTCCATTACAGACATTGAAAAACTAAATAGAATTTACCTGGAAGGAAATGCGACGGAAAAGTACTACGTAGATGGAAATGGCGATATGTTCGATAGTTTCAACGATTATTGTTCGTTAACATCCGAAGGAAAGAAAGAAGTTCTGGTAAATTTTGATCAAGGAATTAATGAAAAGAAAAACCAATCTACATCAGTTTCAATCGAAACCAAACCTATCGATCTTACGGAAATAGATTTCAGTTTTGATAATCAGCCAGAGTTGGCTGGTCATCCTGGACCAAGTCCAAGTATAATTCTTCAAGGTCTAACAATGTCAAATGCAAACGATGGTATTAATCTCGAAAGATTGGAAACAATTGGCGATTCATTTCTAAAATATGCCATAACCACATATTTGTACATAACCTACGAAAATGTACACGAAGGCAAATTGAGTCATTTGCGATCGAAACAAGTTGCTAACTTAAATCTTTATCGATTGGGAAGAAAGAAAATGTTAGGGGAATGTATGATTGCAACAAAATTCGAACCCCATGACAATTGGTTGCCACCTTGTTATTATGTGCCTAGAGAACTAGAGAAAACTCTCATCAAAGCGAGAGTAAGAAAGACTTTTGTTTTCTAAACATAAACTAAATTAAAATCAAAATTTTTACTTAGATACCTCCACATCATTGGAAGCTAGCTGATTTGCCAAACATTAAGCAATTGAGTAGTGAAGAACTTTGTGAGCTCGTCAGGAAAAAAGCCGAACAACTTGGACAGCTAGACGTAAGTTGTAAGGTACTTCTCAATAGAATTAAAATTAAACAGTGAAAACTATATCTGTTAAGGATGATGTCGAAAGTGATTTTCCAAGATGCGATAGGAATGAATGTATGACACCTGACAGTGCTGATGGTAGTGACTTTGATTTCCATTCTTTGATTCCATACAACTTAGTAACTCAGCATAGCATTCCAGGTAAATGGTATTTTTATTAAAAGGGGATGAATAATTTATTAAAGAAATTTCTTAGATAAATCCGTTGCGGATTGCGTTGAAGCATTAATTGGGGCATATTTAATAGAATGTGGGCCCAGAGGAGCGTTGCTTTTTATGGCCTGGCTTGGAATTCGAGTTCTACCTGCATTAAAGCAAAAATATGACCCTAATGCCCCTCGAATTCCTGGAAGTACTCGGCCTACAGATGACAGTGATGAAATCATAGTTTACGGTTCATGGTCAGCCCCAAAGTCTCCTCTATTAGAATTTGCTCCGAATCCTCGAGAGCAACTTGAGTCATTGTTAGATGGTTACGTAGAGTTTGAGGCAGCAATTGGCTATAGTTTCAATGACCGTTCATATCTTCTTCAAGCAATGACACACGCTAGCTATTCACCGAATCGTTTAACCGACTGTTATCAGCGACTGGAGTTTTTGGGTGATGCTGTATTAGATTATCTTATAACTCGGCATCTTTACGAGGATCCGCGGCAGCATTCTCCTGGAGCACTGACAGACTTGCGGTCAGCACTGGTCAACAATACAATATTTGCTTCGCTTGCCGTTAGACATGGATTCCATAAGTACTTTAGACATTTGTCACCAGGACTTAATGAAGTTATCGATAGATTTGTACGAATTCAACATGAAAACGGTCATAGCATTAGCGAAGAGGTATGTAAATAAAGTTGTGGGACTAAGGCAAAACCCTTTATTTGAATGTTTAAAGAAATAGTAACAGCTTTGCAATTTTTTAGTATTATTTGTTGTCCGAAGAAGAATGCGATGATGCTGAAGATGTAGAAGTACCCAAAGCCTTAGGTGATGTATTCGAATCAATTGCTGGTGCGATATTTCTCGATTCAAACATGTCGTTAGATGTTGTTTGGAAGATTTACAGTAACATGATGAAACCAGAGATTGAACAGTTTAGTAATTCAGTGCCAAAGTCACCAATAAGAGAGTTACTTGAATTAGAACCAGAAACTGCTAAATTCGGGTAAGAAAAAAAAACTAATAAACAAACCAACAAAATAAAACCTGCAATTTATAATTATATTTTTGTGTAAAATAGAAAACCAGAAAAACTCGCTGATGGAAGACGCGTCAGAGTAACGGTAGAAGTATTTTGTAAGGGAACATTCCGTGGAATTGGTCGAAATTATCGAATAGCGAAGTGTACTGCCGCAAAATGTGCACTACGTCAACTGAAAAAACAAGGACACATATCAAAGAAACATTAACAAGAACAAACATTATTATATACGAGTAGTAGTTATTTACGTAAACTTTTGCATTTTAATTCCAAAAATGGCAATTAAAAATGCAAACAAATTGTATTATTTTAAATTCATAGAGATCTTCCAAATTTATTTTTTCTCGATTTTTGTTTTGTTTGCTTTTGTGTTTTTTGATCTGAAAGTTTTAAAGAAGAGTTTTACAGCCATATTATTCACTCACTTCAATCCGGTTTTTTAGTACCACCTGGGTTAGTCCACAACTGGATTGTGGATTGTTAGATATAAACACGTGTATATTTAATAAAAGATATCGCGGTTAATAAAATATTTATTATCACGAAACGGTGACAAAAATTCATAGATGAAACCGATTTTCATAAGCTTGCTAGCAGGGTTCCTGCAAATTTCAAACTGATATTTAAATGAGACGACTTCTAAAGAACATTATGTATTATAAGAGTCGTATTGAGGATATTTTTTATTTTTTTTTTAGTTTTTTTAGTCTCATACATAGAAACCAAAAATTTAATTTTTAATCAAAATTAGTTCCCTCTAAAAATGCCTTCCATACAAAACGAAAAACGAGATCTCCTGATCACAAAAACTGTTTCTCAGTTCCTCAATTTGTATTACTACTGTTACTTAAAACAAGGCATGCGCTTAGCAATATCAAATATTAAAAAGCCCCAAATAACCTAGTAATAATTGCACAAAAAATAACTATCGATTATGTAAATAAAAATGTAAAAAAAATATTTGACAAGAAATAGAATTTAATTATTTTAAATTTATTGATTTTGGGCCATATGTATTTCTAATTATAAATTATAAATTTATTTATACACACATACATTGTGTGTAATAGATGTTCCAAGGAGTTTTATAATGTGGGAAATTAGTAAGCAGTTCCGTTTTCATTTAAAAAAGCGATTTCTTATAATTGTCGTTTGTGCTGTTTTATAAAAACCAATTGAAAAAAGGATAATTAAGAAAAAGAAGATAATTAAAAAAAAAGATTTAACATTTAATAGAAAAGGCTCTGTAATTGCTTGTATTTCTATTCGAATTTGGCGATTTTGCCACATTTAATATAAGCTGTTGCATTAGTTAATAATACTTTAACAACATTTTTAAAATGCTTTTTAGTGTAAATTACAATTTACAAATTATAATAAATTGATATTTTCATAAATATACTAAGATAAATATATTTTATTAGATTAAAATAAGCATACATTTTTTTCATAATTTTCATAGCAAAATTTAATGTTTATAAAGTTAATGTTGGATCGAATAAGTGCAATTGTTAACAACAACAAAAAATCAAAAGAAAGCAAAAATAAAGTAAAGAAAAGCAATATAAAATTCAAGAATTTGGGAAAAAATTAAAAAAAACAAATTTAACCAGAAAGAACAAATTCAAGTTGTTTAAATCATTTAGCCACATAAATCTATGTTAAGATTTAATAAAAATGTAGTTTTGTACGAGTTTAAAATAATGTTCTTTTTTACAATACAATAATATTTAATAGGAATAAATTATAAATAAAATTTAATATACATATTTGAATTATTATGATATTGTACCATTGACTTAAAAAGATAAAAATAATAATATAATTGTAATCATTTTTTACAAATAAAAACTATTATGTTTCCCATACAAATAAAATAAACAATACAATGCAAAAAATATATCTATATGTATGTATATATTTAAATTTTTGTGTGGGACTTATAGATTAGAAAACTACTCAATGGATTTCGATGAATGTTTGTATTGGTGACGGTAAAGTTTTATTAAAATCCGCGTCTCTGAATAAAACAAAAATATAAGTACATAGAAGTATAAGATATTAGACCATGAAACTAAAATTCTAAGAGATTTCTATAGTATATTTCTTAGAATAGTTTTGGTGATTGTCAAACCTGGGCCCGTATCGCGTTAGACTAAAGCGATCACTCAGTTAATTAAGTATCATTTTGACAATCGCTCTCTCTAAATTTCTTTATTGATATGATAGAGACAGCTATAGTCAAAACGACAATCAACTATCACCTTACCCGATTTCACCACTGTAAATAGAGCGAAATACTTTCTCTGATAGTACTCATAACATTAAAGGTTCTCAATTGAATTAATTTCTGGAGCAATGCATGGTCAGTACCCCTCTTATGATATGTGCTCTGTCATACAAATTATTCATAAACTTACTAAATAAACTGTATAATATAAAAATTATTTAAGTTATATGATACTCATAAACTTAAGAGCACTCGACCATCACCGCCCTAAGAAATGTTACAAATCAGGCCAACTTCTTCCCAACAATCATAAATTGAGTCTTTAGCAACTAAAGGTTTATGAGTTAATGTCGTAAATTTCGGAATGTGCAAGTTTGTTAACAAAACATGACTCATTTAATTTATCATTCATTCGGCTTTCAAAAAATGCTTTCACTTCTTTTGTCCAAAAATAAATTAAATTTAATGATCAACACTGAATTTACACTTAATTTTTTTCTAAATGTGTTGTTGTTTATATTATTTAATTATTTTATTTTAATCGAAAAGAATAATACTAATATTTAAATTTGAATCTAACTTAAAACGATTCGTTTTCGATGCTTTTTTTTTTAAGTGAGTTCTTCACCTACCAATGACTCCCACATACCTTTTATTTGCGATATAGGTACTATAGGGCAAGTTCTGCATTTGGAAAAAAAAATCGAACTCGAGATTTTGATCAAAGTTGACATTACGATGATAGCGAAGACGAATAAAGTGGGTCCGACAATTCCGTCTGTCTGTCTGTATATATGTCTGTGTGTCTGTACCTCTCCCTACAGCCCAAGCCACTGGACCTATTTTCTTCAATCTCGGTAGTTAAGGGTCTTCGTTGATTTCCTAGAGGGGAAATTGAAATTTATCTCGAAAACGGCTCTAACGATTTTGATAAAAAAAAATTATAGACATGGACTACATTTTGGTCAAAACAAATTTAGGGTAAAATGTTATTAACGGTACCTGTCATAGAACCGTTATTTTGATTTTCGAATTTTTCATCAACGTCTCTAACGACTTGAACCAAAATTTTTATACAGGAGGTCCTTTGCATTTGAAAAAATATAATCTTAATTTTTTTTTCGCAGAAATAGTTTTTGGATTTTTAAAAAAATAATAACACTTTTTACTTGCGACTTATAGGTACTATAAGGCAAGTTATGCATTCGTAAAAAAAATCGAACTCGAGATTTTGATCAAAGTTGACATTACGATGATAGCGAATACCAAAAAAGTGGGTCTCGCAATTCTGTCTGTCTGTCTGTCTGTCGGTTCGACTACAGCCTAAACGGCTCGGCCGATTTTCTTCAAACTTGGTAGATATGGGTTTTAATTTTTTTCCCCCCGGACGTTTTTTTCTGTTTTTTTTTTAAGACCAAAAATAACGGTACCTGCCATACGATTTTTTTTCCAAATTTTATAAATATTTTTTTTCTCAAAAACTGTCCCACAGAATTTAAAAAAAAAAATTAGAAAAATTTCATTTGGTTAAAAAAAATTTTACAAAAAATTGTTATTTTTGGTAGGCCCCCTGGGTCCATTATTTTGTTTTTGATTTTCTCGAAAACGGTACAGCCGATCTAAATATTTTTTTCATGCCAAAGCTCCTTCAAAGTTTGAATATTATTACATATTCAAATTTTTAATTTTTTCGACTTTAAAAAAAAAGTTCAAATTTTTTTTTGGAAACTCAATATTTCGAAAACCCCATGCTCGATTTTTTTCAAACTTGCCAAATAAAAGTTTCTTAACATAATCTACAAGATTTGAGAAAAAAAAAATTGTTTTATCTAAAACTAACGGTACTTTCCATACAAATTTTAAAAAACGGTTCCGAGAATTTTGCTAAAATTTTTTTTCTTTTGATTAATCCTTACGATCTATAATTTAATAAAAAAAAATTTAAATCTAGATATTACTGACTGTACCTACCATATATGAAGGTTTTTATAATACAAACTCTATATACTACTGAAATAAATCAGCCAAGTAGAAGACTTAGCACTACCTACCATAGAACGATTTTTTCGAATTTTGAATTTCTCATTATCGACATAACGGATTTTAATGAAATGTTTTATAAAGAAGCTGCTAAAAAGTTTAAAAAACATTGCATTTAAGAACTTAAGAAAAAATATTTTTTTCAATTTTTAGAAAAAAAAAGTAATTTTTTTTTTAAATTGGACGGCTTAGTTTTTTTTTTGAAATTAGACTTTTATTCGTACAATAATAAAATCTTAAGGTTGGCGTACTAAAATTTTTTCTTAAAAATAGGTGACCGATAGGTGACCTATTGTTTTTTGCAAAACAAAATTTTGACTCCGTTGTTTTTATTTTCTTCTTTCGTTGCACTTTACAGATTTATTTGCTTTTACGTTTACTCTGTGCGCAAATTTTAAAGAAATATGAAATATGTAGATGGAGAGAAGTTCATTTTTTAAAATTAAGGCAAGAAGCCCTATCTATAATTATAAAGATAAGGAACATGCCAATAAACTTACTATTGATAAGCTGTGGATTGCTACTTCCTACTATGACATTTGAAGATTGGCAAGATTAAAAGCTTTTCTCTTTTCTTATAAATAAACACATAATAGGTGCGTTTTATTATTCACAAATCTATCTGGATCCGGATCTGGATTAAGTTTTAACATGTATTACAAAAACAATTTGGGATCCTGTTTTCTATCGGGATCTATTTCAAAGATCCAAAAATTAGTTATTACACTGGCGAGTAGATGGCTTTTTATGGTAAGGTAGTGTAAGCTATAGTGTAAAGAAAAAAGACAAGACATAATTTAAAATTTCCAAACCCAAGGATAAAAAGAGACGGGCTTATAACACTGCTGTCAGTAAGATCCGTATCGTTTTATTTTCAAGGGAAGATCCCGATCCGGATCCAGATAGATTTGTGGATAATAAAACGCACCTAATGTCTGTTTTGTAAACACAAAATTGTTATTTGTGTTTACTTGCCGTAGAGTTATAATCTTTCAGCCGGAGTTAAGCTTTTACGATAGTTCGTATTTTGTTTCATTTCAACGCACACCAAACGAAACAAAAAAACAAAACGTTTTGTTTTGTTTTATTCTGTTTCGCTTGGTGTGTGTTCAAATAAAAAATGTTTTTTTGACTATCGAATAAAAAACGTTTTGCTTTATCCGGTGTGTTTTCAGCCTTAAAGAAAACTATCTTATTTTACTCTTTCTTTCCCATCCGTGAATATGTGTAGGTAAATGGTAGAAAAGCACCAAAATGGATGCAAAATTAACCCGTACGCGGTGAAATATTCATAAATATTACTGAATGTACCAGAAGTTAAAAAAAAAATAACATTTAACATAGTTTTTTTGACAAAGAGTTAAAAAAAAAGTAATTAAGTTAAAAAGCATAAATTTATGCGCGAAACAGATTAAACCAGCAACAGCACCAGCATCGTCAACAGCAAACAGCACGCTGACCAGAAAAAATTTCTGAAACACATTGCCACCAGCAACGTCATTTCATCTGCTTGACATTTCATATGGAAAAAAAAGCTTTTCATTGTGGTGCCACTGAATATTGCAGTGGGAAAGTTGACAACACCGCACCAGCAACAGCAAATTTAGGACTTTGGCCTAACGACGCTGTTGGCGTTGCTGTTGCTGTTCTAATGTGTGTTGAACAATTGAAATACATTGGCTCTAAATTAATGGCGGCCGCTGTTGCTGTTGACGGTGCTGTTGCTGGTTCAATCTGTTCCGCGCTTTACTTTTCAATGTTTAGTTTAATGAATTCATTTTTATTTGGCTGAACTGAGCAAATGACCATACGTTTGCAACAACATTGGTCGCGTTCACCTCGTAGTCCGATAGGGTATCTAAGATACTTTAGTATCCGATACGTTGGCGAACGACCAAAACCGGATAGGTAACATTTACTGTCAAAGTCAAAAAAACGTCGTGAATCGACCAGGGTTGGCCGAATCAACTACATGCCTAATTTACTACAATTTGTTACGTCTGCTACATACGTAGTTAATTCATAAAAAAAAAGAATAATGGAAACAAACAATTTTTCACATTTATGATCATAATCTTATGAAGGTTTGTACAAAAACTGAAAATGTTTCATTTACCATAAGGATGAGAAATTGTAGGAGTTATACATGATAGATGGGAAGTTTATTTTTGCAAAGCAAACAATTAATATTATACATATGTATACTGGATTACAAATCCTATGAATTTTTTTTATTATAATAATTCAATAAATATTTAAAAATATAATATATACAACTTACAATGTCTCTATTAAGTTTTTAGTTCAAATTTTTGATAATTTAATCCTGCAATGAGGAAAGGTAAATTGAAAAGGGCAGATTTTTTAACCACAAATTATCTGACGCCAACAAGTTTTTTTTTTTGTAATTTTAATTAGCGTTGAGCTTTAAGACGACAGAGTTAAGCTACGATTTCTTTTAGTGCTTGTTCGCATTTGGAGAGCAGACGCTGTCGTTTCAAGGTACTTACATATAAATATTACCAAAAAAAACTTTTTAAAAATAATAAAAACCAAGATTTGGTAATTATATTGAAACTGTTTTTTTTTTTTAAGGAGCGCAGCACACTTGTCGAAGAGAGCTCCAGTACGATCATTTTACATTTTAATTGGAGTAAATCCACCTTCAGCCCAATAATTATGTAGTTTCTTGACCAGCCATTTTCACTTCGCTTATTAAAAATGAATAAGTCCAACTAACATACCCCCCAGAGCTAAACTCTTGAAATCTGACAAAAAAAAAAACTCCCATACAACTCTCTTATATCCCATTGTTATACCTAAGTATTAATATCTTGTTATGAAACTGAACTGGGTTTCGTAACATTTTTATTTTAAGAGGTAAACACTTTTGCAGCTTAAAACTACTTAAATCCTATAGCTAAAGTATTTTCTCTTCTTGCAATAAGATTATATAAGCTTATAGTCTTAAAAGAATCCTTTTCTGAAAACTCAGCTCTAAATATGTCCATATAATCCCATAACAAGTCATGTTTAAGAGTTAAGATCATTTCATATTTCTATGAAAATCCTAAAAGAATTTGAGTTGAATACCTCCTATATCAAGAAACAATCTGAAGTTCAAAGAATAAAAGCTTTGCAGTAGGATCCGAATGAGATCTTTAATGCAACAAACTTTACTTTTCTCAATTAGTAAATTAGTACTAGACATAACAAATGTTAAAAAAGTTACAGTTCGGCCAACCCTGTACTCGACACAAAAGAAAATAGATCAGCTGAAATGTCAGCTGTTCTTCAAAATTCCCCTTGGATAGTTTAGTATACCAAAAATTTTTGGATAGCTTTAGATTTCTGCTTGACATCAGCTGTTTCGTTAATCAGTTGTTTTTTCCTATGGGATTACAACAACACAAACAAATCCGGATACCTTTGGATACGTACCCGAACGCGGCCATTGTGTCGGTCCCATTTAAAATACACGTACAACTAAAGCTAAGTGTACACGATTGGTAGATCTTACAATATTGTCAGATCTGTCAGTGAAAAACATGCTTACAATGTCTTACAACCGTGTAGTCTTACAATTAATTGTCAGAAAATTTGTCTGACAATTAATTGTTAGATCATTGTCTGACAATTAATTGTAAGAAATCTGACAATCATGTGTACGCTAGCTGACAATCGTGTAATCTTCCAATTAATTGTCAGAAAATGTATCTGATAATTAATTGTAAGACGGTAAATTGTAAGGTATTTGATAATCGTGTACACACACAATTTATTGTCAGGCCTGCCAATTTTTATCGTTGTCTGACGTTTCTGACAATGAAAAAATTGTAAGATGTTCGTTTTTTAGCATCATAAAATTTTTTCATTGTCAGAAAATTTGCAGCCAAGGTTTAATTGTCAGTTTCCATTACCAACAAAAATTGACAATTAATTGTGTACACACACACACACACACAATTAACGGTTGGTAGAAAATCTACCAATCTCTTACAATTAATTGGTAGGTATTAAGCCGGCTATCTGAAAATGAATTGTCAGCCAACTTCTGACAATTAATTGTAAGAGATTGGTAGATTTTGTACCAACCGTGTACACACACAACTTATTTGTCAGCTCATTGGTAGATAATTGTCAGACATTGTAAGATCTTACGATATTGTAAGATCTACCAATTGTGTACACTTAGCTTAACCTATATGAAACAGAAGAACTCCCTTAAGTAGGTTATATAGTTAGTTATTTAGATGATAACGGTACTATATGACCTATAGCTTAAAGGAATTTGTAAAATAAAAATTACGATAATTATTAAGTGTTGTGTAACTGCGATTTGATCAAGATTTATATTTCGTTATTTCGTTACTTTGGAATCGCAAGAGTTAAAAAGAAAGTGTAAAGCATAATGTAAAAGGATACTGACAGCGGTGGGATTCGAACCCACGCCCTTTCGGACTGGTGCCTAAAACCAGCGCCTTAGACCGCTCGGCCACGCTGCCGTTGAAAATAGGGGCTTTATATCCAAAACTGGCACATTTAATTATGCTAATACATACTACTAATACATTAAAAGAAATATGTCTGCGTCCGTATATAACACACATATCTAATGATTGAATGAAACACTGTAACCTGTACATTAAACAGCAGAACAAAACTCACCTTATTTTTTCTTTCAATCGATTTTCAAAAATGCTTTTACTTGTGAATTTTACATAAAATGAAAGCGAAAAAAATAATACCAATCTTAAAACTTGAATTAAATCTAAGACGATTTGATTTGTATTTCATAATCAGGCCACTAAAACCTGATTTTTTAATAATAAAAAAATAAAAATAGTCCGCATACGCCTCAGTGTACCTATAAATTCTCCCTTGATTGGATTTTCGTTTTATAGTAGGGTATCAAGTTTTACCTATTTTGATATTGAAAAAACTGTCTCTTTGTTTGGAAGGAATTTGTTTGTAAAGAAAGTAATAGACATTAAGCTTATACGAGAATACCCCTCCAAAAACTTTAGTCCAAACATTTATGGGTTTTTTAAGTTTCTTCGATTAGAAAAAGCAATTTTCAGACTGCATTTTTGGTCGCTAAGTATAGGTAAGGTAGGGGGGCCAAATAAGGCCCTGTTCCTAATAAGGCCCACTTGTCAGAAAACACAGAAACGAACAAATAACGGGACTTTTTTTGCTTTGCATATTTAAACCATGTCTACAAGAACACATACAAAGGAAAAAAAGCCAGCTGCGCGATTCATGTCTTGACCTACAGCTCAATGAAGTTCGTCTGGGGGAAAAAACTAGCAAATTATAAAAAAGTAGTGTGTTTTGTGTTCTTTTTTAACAAATTTAAACTTAGTAAGTACCTTGTTTTGATTTTTCCCGTATAATATATAATATTTTGAGTAAATTACAACATTATTTGTTTGTAAAAAATGTTTGATCGTTAGTTTTAAATAATTTTTTTTTTAAGTCTTGCATGTTCCTAATAAGGCCCACAAAAATAAGGGATGGGCCTTATTGGGCACACGCAAATTTGCTTTTAATTATTGGGTTTTATATCATACATATATTTTTTATTTTATATTTTTAATGTGTTTCAGACCAAATGCCAAATTTTCCCAAAAAAAGAGCTTCTAATAGGACAGTAACCAACATAAAAAGACGCATTGCAAGTTAAAGAATAATTTAGTTTTATTTTTTTACGAAGAAGTGAAGTTTATATTTTTTTGTTTAAGTTTTTTGCTAAAATTAAGTTTTTTATTTAATTTGTGTTTTTTGTTAAACTAAAGAGACTATTTCCTTATGAAATAAATTTAATTTTTGTGTTTTTAATTGCGATATTCTTAAGAAAACTGAGTGGGCCTTATTAAGACCCCATGGGCCTTATTAAGAACAACGTAAGCTTTTTATAAATTTCAAAAAAATATACTTTTCAATCTTACGAAAACAATAAAATCTATGTTTTCATGTAGATAAAATGACAAAGAATTATAACCTTTTTAGTTTACTCGGATACTCTCAAAAATCTAGCAGATATTTCGAAAAATCCGTTAGGTGGGCCTTATTTGGCCCCCCTACCTTACGTATTCTATTAGGACATCCTTTATATACATATGTTATCAAATGAAAGTTAAGACTTTCGACCAGTGATTTGGCAGCTTTTTGTTAGCTGTAAATCTGTGGTGTTTGGTAGAAACATGATAAGTCCATAAAATAATTTGCATCCTTACATTCACTTTATATCGAGCTCGATCGTAAACGGGTAAACCGATTTTCTTAAAATTTGGAACATAATTTTTCAAAGAATATTTTCAATAGTTTTCCAAATTTGCAAAAAATCAGTCCGTCCGTTTTAGCCCTAGCTCCATGTAAAGTGAACGTAAAAACGTAAATTATTTTATGGACTTTTCATGTTTGTACCAAACACCACAGAAATGTTTGTAGTAAATGTAAAGAATAAGTTATCTGTTGGTAAAGGGTTTTTCAACAGGGACGCTACAAAAGTAGAGCGACAGGGACAGCAAAGGACGCCATATTTCTTGCCGCTCTTTTGACATTTCTCTTCAGTAAGGTTTACCATTTCATGATGGAAAGATATACGAGGCAACAACTAGTCGAAATTATTAAAATTTACTACCGAAATTCAGGGGCGTATTTACCCTAGGGCTAAAAGGGCTACAGCCCGGGGCGGCAAGGCTGCTAGGGGCGGCGCAAGCCAATTTATAATATTTTTTTGAAGCGATTGGAATTTCAAAACATTCAGGCAGAAGGACGCAAGTGGCCCCTAGCAATTGGCCAATTAATAATATTTTTTGAAGCGATTGAACTTTCAAAACATACAAGCAAAAGGGCGCAAGTCACCCAATTATATTTTTTTTTTGAAGCGATTGAACTTTCAACTTTCAAAACATACAAGCAAAACAGGGCAAGATTTTTTGAGTTTTTCAAGCATGACAATTTTGTCAGTGCAGTGTGAGTGTCCGGCTGTGAGAGTTCACTGTAACATGTTACTCACTTTTTTCACCATTTACTATTATTTTTTTTTATAAACGATTTTTTATAATAAAAATGTTTTCTTCTTTGTTTTAGCTAAACTAAAATCCATCTTTATTTACGATAATGCATAATAATCTCTAATTAAACTTATTTTGTTTTCGCTAAACTAAAAGCCATATTGTGTACAACCATTGTTTTTTGTAAATGCACATTAAAGTTATTTATCTTTCATTATACAAGAATTGTTACTCTTATTTGATATATTATATATTTATCTCTCTGTTAGTTAAATTTTGTTTAACGGCAGACGGCCTATGCAGCCATGCTTTTTCGATCTATTTAAATAATATTTGTAATGTTTTTTTTCTTTTTATTGAAAAAATTAAGAATCCAATCTAATCTAATCTATAATGAAAATTCATAATAAAAATATTTACAGACATGTACCTATTCTTTGGAACAAATTCCAATGAAACGAAAACATTATCAAAAAAAAAAAAAATGGGCTAGAAAAACTTTGTCTGGAAGGATCTTAATTTTTTTGTTTTTAAACCATGTACAAAGAGTCCCTTTTTATTAAAAAAAAAAAAATTATAAAAATCCATCAAGCCGGATTTTCGACATAAGGTCACACACAAAATTGTATTCTTTTTATATACCTAGCAAATCATGTTTCAATCTTTTTTAGTTTTGGCTGACTCGTATCCCCTATATATACAAATACCCTTCTCTTCGTCAATAGTTTTGAACGACTTACGAAACAATATTATAATGATTGTTTCTTGTACAATAGTTAATAATGATGGATAAATAAAAAGATATGTATTATTTTAAAAACTATTGGCGCAAAATTTTAGTCGAATTAGTACGATGTTAAAACTATTTTAGTATAATACTAGGTTAAAAAGAAGATTTTGCTAATTTTAACCAGATTTATCATCATGCTATCTCTAACATTTTACTAAAGCTAAAATAGTCAAATACCTATTTTATCTTTTTAGTACCGTGCTAACTTTATATGCCTCTTGCATACTTCCAGATGTTAAAAGGTCTGTTTACTTAGTTTTTTGCACGAACTGTCATTGTTTAAGGTGTGTTCAGAAGAAATTTAAACAAACTGTTTATGAGAGAAAAACGAGAATGCTTTGATGTTTTTGAAGAGTTTCCTATCTCCTTCCAAAACCTCTGAAAATTACAAAATGGATCAAAAAAGAATCGAGATGATGAGTGTCGCGAAGTTTAGGTTCTTTTTTGTTTTGGTGAAAATTTCAAAATATACATTTATTCCTATTTGCGACCAATTACTGAGTGCACTGAAGAAAAGAAATTCCTCCTATGAAGGAATAACAAATGGTTTAATTTTTGTATCTAAGCTTGATCACATGAGTAAAGAAGCAATTCGAAAAAATGCAAACACTCTTCAGAAATTATAAACAGCTTAACCTTCATATAAGGGAAAAAGAATTGAAGAAAGCATTTCCATATGTTGAGGTTTCCTTAAGAATATACTTGTGCACTGCAGTGACAAATTGTAGTGCAGAAAGATCGTTTTCCGTATTTAAGGTCTCGCATTTGCGAAGAATGCCTTGATAGCTTAGCTTTATTAAATATAGAAGCTAAACTGAGATAAAATTTAGATAACAAATCTATTGTTAATGAATTTTGTAATCAATATACACACAGAAAAAAAAATTGAAAACATCAAATATTATGCATTTTGTGTTTTTGTGTTATTATTTTTTATAACTCTATTTTCATTGTTCTAAAGGGCGGCAAAATTTATCAGACCGGGGCGCCATATCCTTAAATACGCCTCTGCCGAAATTCGAAATCAGTGACCTCAACGTTAAGAGCGCTACGTCCAATTTATGGTCGTCATAATCGTCCTAGCAGATCAACAATTGAGCGTCTAGTGGAAAAATTTTAATCCACAGGCACAGTACAAAATTTTCCCGTGCCAGTGAGACAAAGAAGTGCCCGAAGTGTCGAGAATATTGCTGCCGCTGAGGCTTCAGTTATCAGTTGCAGAAAGCCCAATTGTACGCATATCGAACGTGTAATTGCAGCAGAGTCGGCCGATTTGTTTTATTTAAAAAACTTTTGTAGCGCTCTTATTGAAAAAAACCCGATATATTCTTTTTTAGCGGTCACGATGAGATAGATAATCTTGTTTATTGTATTATTTACAAGTACATTTATAAGACTACCGGCAGTATGAATATTTTTATTTCTGCCTAATATTTTAGTACAATTTTGTTATCCAATTAAAAACTAAAAATAAATATGAGATATTTATTGTATTGTGTAGTTGCGATTTATTTTTCTTTACTTTAGTTAGAATTTTCTGTAAAAACCAAGGGCTTAAAATAAGAAGAAAGCATAATTAATCCAAAAGCAAGTATTGACAGCGGTGGGATTCGAACCCACGCCCTTTCGGACTGGTGCCTAAAACCAGCGCCTTAGACCGCTCGGCCACGCTGCCGTTGAAAATGGCGGTCTTATATGCAAAACAGACACATTTAATATTACGCAAAATAATAAAACTAGCTAATTATCAAAAAATATTTCTGCATTAAATGAATAAATATTAGTGTTTAAGTACAGTGCAACCTTTAATCTATTAGCAAAATTTGCTGAGCGAATCCAAAATGAAAAATGAAACATATATGTAGATTGCTTTAAGCGATTTTTTATCGCTGTTTTTCTTTTGGCTTTTGAACACAGCGATTTTTTACAAAAGTAAACTTTGTCTGAGTGAAAAGGATTCATCTCTCCGCAAACTTTACTCTACCTACTCGTACTTAAGCGAAGTTCAGAAGTATGCCAAATGAGAAATGCGAAACACACCCGAACAATAAGGAAAACCACAAAGAAGAAACTACGATTACTCTGCAATTTAAGCAACCTCAGCAATATCTTCCACCCTAGCCGTTATCACCACATACATATGTATGTACGACACCTTCTGGCTTAAAAATCGCAAGGTGATATTGCATCATTTAAAAGTGGTCATATCCGAACAATAAAGAATAAGAATTCAACTTTGCCATACAGTGTTATGAGTTTATGACACTTCCTGTATTTAAGAGTCTAAATGGTTCTATGGGAAATATCTTCTTTCGCACTCGTACAGTCGCAAGAGTTCTCAAAGTTAATTGAAATACACAAAACCGGTGCTCCAGATTGTATAGTATATTGCATTAAGTTATGAAGAGGTGTTCCTGGTTTATAACGTCATCTGCGCAAGAATTAGAATTAGTTTTAAAGAAAATCCTTAGAAGGGTTTTCGATATTGTCTAACGTGCCAGATTTCTGAATCGGTTCACACTAGATCTGCTCTTTTTTGAGACAAACCTTAAATTTGCCAGACTGCAATATACAATTAATTTAAATTTAATATTACACTAACTTATGGCCTCAAGTTTTTAACTTTAAACCTTTTATGATCTCTAGATGAAGACAATAATCATACCAATTACTAAGAAACAACTTTTGGCAAACATGCTGGTGAAGTAATCGACATCCAGAAGGATATTAAAGTGTCTAGAAATAACGCTAAATAGCAAACTCCATGCAAACATGTTTGGAAGGTCACAAAAGCTCTTATGATATGCTAGAGACTTGCAGGTAAGTCATGAGGTTGCTAACATAACATCCCTAGATAGAGGAACACCATGATGGTAAGATCCATCATTACCTATTTTGCAGTTGCGTGGCACAAAAAAAAATAACTAGCAACAACTAGGAAATCAGTTGAAAAAGTTCAAAGAGTCACATGCAAATTAAAATAAACTTATTTCGGGTAATTTTCCGATGATGTATTTATTTCTTTGTTTGAAACGATGGAGACTTCATTGGTTATCGGGACCATATTTTCGGTGTGATGCGCAACTATGATGAGATGCTTATTAATTTAAGGAAAGTGATTTGTTGGTGTTTATAATAAAATGAAGTAGTTTGTTAATTTGCATTTGCGTTACAGGAGCAATAAGAACGTGCCATATGTGGGAGTAACAGAGGGTATCCCTCAAATATATCCCTCTAAATGTCGTAATATGGATGGTACTGGGAGGTGTTAATGTAAATGAATAAGAGAAAGAGACTCCATTTCCAAGTTTTCAGCATTCAGTTTACTTTACAACTTCGAGAAAAACTTCAGGACGCTTAAGAGAATGCCCATCAGCTTACACTTGAGTCCAACTTCGGGTGTACTGTTAAATCATTCTTTTTTTCTAAAGGATATGGACAGAACTCCCAAAACTCAGCCAAACCAAAAAGCTTCAACCTTGATACTTTATATACCCCAATGGCAGACCTAGGAGTATAAGCATGTTGATAATAAACCCATCTTGATACACAGATACGAGTATGTAGCTTCATAATTGAAAAGCTAATCTGTTGTAAACTATTTTTTTAAACAATTTAGGCATAGCTGAAATGTTGCTAATGAGCCGAAAATTAGTAATATTTTGCTTAAATCCTAACTGAAAGGCGGGGGTAAGAAACCAAGGCTTCCAACAATCTAGAAACGTACTTTTGTAAATCCTACTAGGTGAAATACCATCAGGCCCTTCGTCTTGTTTGAGTATAGTTTTAAAAGAGCTACTTCAACCTCAGATACATTTGAAACCATAGCTCCTATATCAAAAACTCTGTTAAGTGTTATTAACTGTTGTTAATACTTGATTTGTAAGAGATTCCAAATTGTAGCTATATTGATTTAAAAAATCTTGCAAATAGGTTGCATTTTAAGTTTATATGGCTCGTTGTTGTATTCAAAAATACTTCATGCAGCTTGGTTAACCAGTACTTTTCAGTTTGAGAAGTAATAAAGGTGCAAAAACATTTACTATCGTTTTTCGCATTATACTCAATACAACACATGTGGGATTGAAATACAAATTTATTTATCATTTTAAATTCACGTTGGATTACTTTATAATTGGCACATATCTAGTTCAGGACAATTACGATTCTGTTTAGATAATCAAAAGCTTTATTCTTTCTATTTTTTTAAGATTTACTTATCTCTCATTAATCCAGATCGGATGAAAACTTGTTTCCAATTTTGTATTAGGAACATACCGATAAACTGCCTCTTTTATAGCCATCTTTTTCGAGTTCCAATTGAATATCAGTGTAATCGACACAAACATCGGATTCCTTATTCTTGATAAACTATTTTTAAAATAATTTATTTGAGCTAAATCAAACTGGGTATAAAAGTCAATAAATTGCACTTCAATTTCAGAGTTTATATTGTAATGTATATAAAAGATTTATCCTCTGAGTTAAAATTCGAAAACAGCATAACAACATTTTTAAGGATTTTGAATAAAAAGCAAAAACCACTATTGCTCTCACGGCCTCAGGATGTCAACATATAAATGAGAATGAGCTATGATCTCTCAATACATATGTATGTATGTACTTAAGTTTCTCAAGGAAGTAAATCTGGAGGAAGAACTGAGGTATGAGCGATCTCACATGAACGAGGCACAACAGATCTAAGCGAAATTGAAGAAATTGAAAAAAAATAAAAAAATTATTTCTGTTTAAGTGGAGTAATTGAATTTAATTCAATTGAAAGTTTAAGTGACCTCATCTCCAAGGTTTCGCCAAGGAACGACAGTGGGCTCATTAGTTAGATGCTTTGGTACCTTTCTAAAGGTACATACATCAAAAGAACGCAGTTCACCTGAACTCCAAAAACAAATTATTTCATATCTCTGTTTAAAAAGACTTTTAAAAGAACTGAGATTAATCGGACGAATATTATAGACCGAGAGCCCACAGCAATTTTTGGGTGTGATTGATAACAAAAAATAACTAGCATAATTAGATAGGCCCTTAGTAGTTATTTACAAATGCGAACGCCTTGCATGCTCAAGTAGGAGCAATAGTGCATAATAGTGCATCATAGACTATGCAGTTCTTTCCAAGTCTAAGTAATTATATGATATCAACTTTGCCAAAATGTAGAGTCTGGACTTCGATATTTACAATCAGGGCACTTAGCTCTTCATTTTGAAGTTATGGCAAATTTCTTATCACAATTTTTTGGACTTTGTAAAGAACTGCATATCTGATGCCACTATAGAGAATGCAAGACGTTCACCTTTGTAAATAACTACTAAAGGCCTATCTAATTATGCTAATTATTTTTTGATTTCAATCACACCCAAAAATTGCTGTGGGCTCTTAGTCTATTATAAAAAACAGAAACTACAAAAAAAAAAACTCATTTGAAACAACATTGAACTAAAAAAAAAATTGCAGATGAATTTGACACAAAAGATTTTTATAAACAAAGAGCTAATAGAGACAATGGGTACACAAACTTCTTTAACTATTTGACCTTTTTCTAATAAATTAGTCTTGTCGAGATTGAATGTGATGGTTTTTAATATAAATCACAATCATATTTTTTAACCTTTGCAGTGATCTTAATGTCAATGGGCTTAAATTTAAATCGGTTCATCGCATCGGTACAACTAAAGGTGCGACAGAATTCTAAAAAAAGAACGATTAATAGCTGCTGCTAAGAAGCTTAAGGTCAAAACACCGAAAATAATTGTTTATTTTCTTTGTTTATCATGGTTAGTCATACCTCAATCGAATTTTTCATCTTCTTAGCACTTCTCGTGACACAATCATACAACATACCTACTCATAATTTCCTTGGGAATTTTGCTGCTCATCATTCTCCTGATTGAATTTTTTACCAATCATGAAAGTATATTAACATATTGTGTTAAACCGAAGAAAAGACGATTGTGCTTTAAATTGTATTGCTTTTCGGGCAACAGACCTTTCCAGAGCACTTACTTGTTTACCTTTTACTTACATACATTTCAATTTACCCTTGAATTAATGAATCCCTTTCAAAATAATTGTAAAACTTAAAAAACTTGTTGACAGCGGTGGGATTCGAACCCACGCCCTTTCGGACTGGTGCCTAAAACCAGCGCCTTAGACCGCTCGGCCACGCTGCCATGTGTCAGCAATTTGTTAAAGTTTAATTATCACATTAGAATACATTCTTACATCACATTTTATATTAAATAAACAATGATAGTAATGTATCATAATTTGAATTACAAAAAAGTACAAAACTAAAATAAAAAGTCAAGTCAAACCTGTTCTTTGTTTTGTTGAAATAATGGTACATTTACCTTCTTTTTGGCCACACCAATACCAAGCTAAGTAAAATGCCAAAGATATGTAGATAACGGTTACTGATGACTGAATTTAGCCCACGCTATTTCCAGTTCAATTTTATTTCGGTTCAAGTATTATTTTCTTACCAAGTTGGTATTTTTATATTAGCAGATATTTTATAGCTATACATGCTGAAAGCTGAAGGTCACTAGGTATCGGTTTCGTGTAGTTTTGCAGGCTTGACTGGTTAGGTGAATGCTTAAGATTAGTGGTATGGAAGTTAAGAGGTATGTACCTATGAGACTCTTGATCAAAGTGGTTAAGTAGTTTATTGCTAGCAATTTCAGCAGATATCTTTCTGTAAAACAAGTTTATCACACCTCTTGAAAAAAAATCTAAGGAAGGGGTGCAGTTTTTTTTTTATATCATATTTAAATTCTGTATAGGTACTCGGTTTTATGAGCCTATGAGTCTATATGTATGTACCTATGGTTTATACAAAAAAATAAAATAAGCGCACAAAATATAAAATGACAATAGCTTCAAGAATTAGTTTCTTTATTCTGTCGTTCAATATTTGCTATAGTTTATTTTTTTTTTTTTTATATTTCTTAAGCAATTATTTTCTTGTGTTATGTATGTATGTACGTATGTACAGTCATATATATGTATTTCGAATGCAATTCCAAAATATTTGGAATTAAAAAATCCAACCCCTCCATTTATATTTGGAAAACAAATCCAACTCGAGATTTTGATCAAACTTAAAATTAAGATGATATCGCAATAAGTTGCTTTTATCTGCATGTAACTTTTAAAATTTAAAAATTTTATAAATATCAATATAGCTATTTAGACAAAACAGATTGAATTGCATGAAATTCGTTGTTTTAATTGCTAAAACAATTCAAACCAAGTATGCCGTCCGCAAAAATCTAAAAAAGAGTGTTATTAGTTTTGTATATTAGTTTTGTATATACATACATTGTTTATACGAAATTTCTTTAAAAATTAAAAAAAAAAATGGTACGCCAATTTCAAGTTAAAAAAAAAACTAAATTTTTTTCTTATGCTTCTAGGTAACGATTTTGATAGAAATGGCAGAGCTGTTAATGAGAAATAAACTTTCTATATGATTCCTAGGAAAATACGAAAAAAGTGGCACCTGTGTGTGAACGAGTACCCCATGGTGGTGGCACCGAATTGTTTTGGGGATGAGTTTGCTTTAATTAAACCGGAGACATGGTAACGAGGGAACGTTCAACAAGTATCAATATTTGGATATTTTAAATTACCACGCCTTAAGTTCAGGTTGATTCAGAATGCGGAATGATTTTCGAAACGCTATAGCTATAGATGTTTATTCTATACGAACTTTACCAATTTGAATTTCTGGCTTTGTTAGATTATTAAGTGATGTGTTCTTCTTCTTCTTCGTGGTCAAACTAAAAAAAGAAAACTTTAAAGTTGACTTGAATCGAACGATGAAAATTGTTTGTCATCTGAACACATCCAAAAACAATGCACTGCAATATTATGCTGATTCCTGGCCTTGGATGAGGATTAAAAAGGGATTATAAGATGTTGTTTCAAGTAAGTACAGTGAGTCGCGCAAATAATAATAATTCTAAAAATAAATTACACAATTATAAAATGTAAGATCAAGAAAATTTAAGGTTAAGCAAATAATTTTAATATAATCCTAAATACAGGTGACGAACTGATTGAACAGTCATTAATTTAACAACAAGACAACTCACCTTGTCACAAAGCGAAGGTGATAACCAAGTGGGTGTAAATACATTAAATTGGACACCTAAGACCAGACTTATGTCGATTACACATGAGAAATCAATTTGGAAATTTCTGTGTGAAGATTTCCATCTCTCGACAGATTTTACGTTCCTTCACACCTGTAAAATATGTACATCCGTCCTCGGCTATGGCTGCTACGCAAGTGTTTCTTGATTTCCTCTTTTCTTATTTCTTACTTTTTAATGTCACATCAGTGTTGCCAGATACTACATCACTTTCTTCTTTTAAATTTTGTTTTTATTTACTTCTACTCAATTTTAAATATAAATATGATAAGTATATAGAATAATATAAATTAAGTGTTTAGATTATTATATTTCTGCTTTTAAGTACATACTATGCTACCCTAACCCTGGCTTATTCGTTGCGGTATCGTTTAGGTTTCTTCACACATCTTTCTGGTCGTTGGGTTTCTACACTATCCGTTGGAAGTTTCTTAACATGTGCCACATTTCGTCTGTAAAGTTTCTTTGTATCGTCAGCTTCAACAGTGACTTCCGATCCATTACGTTTAACTACACTATACGTTGTAGGGTCAAATGTCGAAGATAATTTATTCACCTTAGCTTGTCGCATGACGAAAACCTTATCACCAACTTTTGCTTCATTTTGTATTGCGTTACGTCGTATATCTGCATACACTTTCTCTTTTTCCTTTTTTTCCTTATCACGATCTCTTGTTTCTTCATCAAATTCTATTGGTTGGCTGATGCTGGGCAATTTATCTCTAATATTCCACCCGAACATCATTTCCGATGGAGTTTTGAGCGTGGTTGAATGTTGTGTTGAACGATACATCATAAGATATTCGTTTAAGTCCTGCTGCCAATTTCGGTTGCTGTTTTGACTGATGATAAGACGCTTCAAAATTGATCTATTTTGACGTTCTACTTCTCCATTTTGTTGAGGCCAGAATGGTATGGTGCTGATGAGTTTAATGTTGTTGGCATTGCAGTAATCACGAAACTCGTCACTAATTAACTGCCGTCCATTATCTGCTGTGATAGACCATGGATACCCAAAACGAGCAAAAATATTTCTGAGGCGCTTAATAGTTTCACTTGAATCGATTTTTTTCATGATTTCAATTTCGACAAATCGGCTGTAGTAGTCAACAACAACAAACAAATTGTGACCAGACGGAAGCGGCCCGAGAAAGTCTATAGCCACATGTTGCCATGCTGCTGTTGGCAGCTCCTTTCGTTTCAATGGCTCAGGAGCATCAGGTGCTGCGACCAAAATACATCCACGACATTTCTTGACATTTGATTCAACTGCTTGGTCAATTTTTGGCCACCAAACCTTAGCTCTTAATCGGCGCTTCATAACCGTCATTCCTGGGTGTCCTTCATGTGCTAATTCCAGTGTATGTTGTCGCAATTGTTCTGGAATAACGATGCGATTTCCGCGTAAAAGTATTTCACCCGCAAAGCATAGCTCTGTTTTAAATACTTTAAACGGTAACGCTTCTGTTGTCCAAGTGTCTTCATAAATTCCTTTTTTAACGGCTTGAATTTCGTTATCATTCTTCGACTGTTGCTCTATTTCTAATATTTTAATTGCTATTGGTGCCGCTATTTCAACAATAGAGTTTACGTGGTGCTCAGAAATCTCATCAAATGTAGTACCAATTGTATCCGGCAGCAATCGTGAGAGTGGATCAGCTATATTACTTTTTCCTGGTTTGTAGATTACCTTGTATTTATATGATTGTAATCGGAGCACCCAACGTTCAATTCTCGCACATGGCTTAGATCTTGTGCCAAAAATTATTTCAAGTGGCTTGTGGTCGGTAATTAAATCGAAAGATCTTCCAAACAGATAAAAATGAAAACGCTCCGCTGCCCATACTAATGCTAATGCTTCCTTTTCCGTTTGAGCGTATCTTCGCTCGACATCGGACAAACTTTTCGATGCGTACTCAATAATTCGGGGCCCTGCTTCATTAATTTGCACCAATACAGCACCCAAACCTACTGGACTGGCATCTGTTATCAATATTGTTCGATGTTTTATATCGTAATATCCCAAAATCATATCGCTAGTAATCGTTTCCTTTAAACTTTCAAAAGCTGTCTGTTGTTCAACATCCCATTTGAATTTATAACTTTTTTTCGTCAGTTTTCGCAATGGTTCTGTGACAGTAGCCAAATTCGGAATAAATTTTCCTACATAATTTACGAGACCTAAAAAGCTACGAATCTCTTCAGCATTCAGTGGCTTACGAAATTGTTTAATAGCTACAACTTTGTCCGATGTCGGTGCAATGCCCCTTTCAGATAATTTGTGGCCTAAAAACTCTAATTCCCTAACCCCATAAGCACATTTCTCTTCATTAATTGTAACATTGTAATCCTTAAGTGTTTCCAAGACTTTTCGAAGTCTCACGTCATGTACTTCTTTTTCAGAACCATATATTACGACATCATCGATGTAATTAAAACAACCTTCGCAAGCACTGAGAATTTGTTCCATAATCTTTTGAAACAATTCAGGTGCGCATGTGATTCCAAACATAAGTCTTGTGTACCTGAACAAACCTTTTCTCGTAATAAAAGTAGTAATATACCTTGATTTTTCCGATATTTCAACCTAAAAGAAAATATGAATTATATATTTTTTTTTTATTAAAGAGAATTTACTTAATCTTCCGCTGAAATCTTATCATACGAACACTTGGCAAAGAGCATTATTACACTTAGGTTTCATCAACAAAAAAAACTTATAGTTTCCTTTTTTTTTCAAAACTTTTACTTTATTCATTACGTAAATCATTTTCTGTTTCAAAACTTTAATTTGTGAACTAAAAAAATTAAATCAAATTAAATACATTTCTGTGTTATTTTTTTTTCTTTTCTTTCTTTGGCCAATGAACGCACTCAAATCAAACTTAAGTAAATAATTAATTTTTCACCTGGTGAAAAGCCTGGCGGACATCAATTCGAGAAAACCACTTATTTTGGCCCAAATGCGGAAGTAAATCTTCAATAGTTGGCAATGGATAGTTTTCTCTTTCAACAGCTTCATTGGCACATCTCATATCGATACATATACGTACGTCATCACCTTTAGGAACCACTACCATTGGCGAAATCCAATTAGACGGTCCCTCTACCTTTTCAATAACCCCTTGCGCTTTCAATTCATCAATTTTTTTATTCACTTTTTCTTCTAGTGCTAACGGCACCCGGCGATATGGTTGCACAACTGGGCGTGCATAAGGCTTAATTGGAATGTCCACAACAACGCCTTTGATTTTGCCTATTTTAGTCTTATCAACTTGGCCGATCTCATTAATATCAACATCAATTTTCAAAATGCCTATCAACATTGCAGTATCGCGGCCGATAAGCACTTTCCCGTTTTCTTTGATAACATAGAACTCGGCATTAATGCTTCGATTGCCGATTACGAGTCTTGCCTCAAATACACCCAGTATTGTTAATGAGTGCTCACCGTATGATTGAAAACATTTTTCGGTTTCTCGACGTTGGTTTTTGACGACAACCTTTTCAGCTTTCAGTCGTTTCCATGTAGTTTCATCAATCAAATTATATTTCGAACCAGAGTCTATTATTGCAACGACCTCAATACCACCAATTTTACAGTGTATTTCCGTTTTTGTGTTTTGTGAATCGACACAAAATATATACGATTTTTCTAGTGTATTTTCGGAAGTAATTTGATTAACTTCGTGTTGGTGGTTTTGTTTTATCATTGATGGATCTGTACGATTTGTATTATCTGTGGTATGTTTTGAATATTTCATTGGCCACTTTGTCTGCCATTTATTTCTTATGGTAGTGCTATTTGATCGTTTGCGTGATTGACACTTTCGGCTAAAATGATCGCGTAGGCCACATTTGTTACATGTTTTTCCTTTAGCCGGACACTTCTCATAATTAGCTTTATGACCATTATACCCACATCGACCGCATTCAGTGTTCTTAAAACCATCCTTTGCTTTTTCACATTCAATTTTGTTTATTTCTATGGATGGAATCGCCGACTTTTCGAAACCAAATAACTTTTCTTGTTCATTCACAGCCTCGAAGATTTTTGCCATTTTCAGAGTTTCATTTAACGTTGCGTCACCTTGTTTTAAAATTTCTCTACGCATTTTTGATGAGACACATTTTTCGATGATTTGATCCTTAATATTTTCATCAATTTTTTCACCAAAACCACATCTTTCAGCTTGTGTCCGTAAACGCATAGCAAAAATCTCTATCTTTTCTCCTTCTTCTTGTTTCAACTGACGCAAAATGTGCCTTTCATAAGTTGAATTCTTCTTTGGCAGAAAGAACTCATTCAGTTTATTTATTGTTTGTTCATATTCTGAACTCCGGGTGACATAGCCAGATGCCCATGGACCATCTTGTTGCTTTTCCTCAGTGTTTTCATCTGGTAATGAATCATATAATTCTTGTATTTTCTGACCTCCGAAATGCAATAGCATATTTTTCTTTTCTTCTGGCTCTGTTATTTTACTGGCTTTCATAAAAAGCTCGAACGCCCTAATCCATAAACGCCATTCATGACCACAGTTTTCTCCATATATGGTATAATCGAAGTTTTTAACTCCTAAACCGATTTTGGTTCCTGTGAAACATAAACCAGGAATACATCTTCATTAGTTTTTTTTTTATATGAATCCTAATCAATTTATCAACTGAATGAACTACATTATTTTATTGGAACATTTAAGTCGCTTTTTTTTTCAAATCTTATCTAATTTTACTTGCGAACATTGAAGTCGCACCATTCACCTAATCATTTTTTTTTTTATTTTGCGAGCATTTAAGTCGCATCATTCACCTAATAATTAACTTTTTACTTGCAAACATTTAAGTTGCATCACATCGATATTTTATTTGCAAATATTTAAGTTGCATCTCATCGATATTCAGTCTGTATTCTTTTTCTTTAGAACAATAATTATTAAGTTTTTGCGAGCATTCAAGTCGCATCAACCGAGAAAAAAAATTCTTTTTTTTTTTTGTTTTTGCAAACATTTAAGTCGCAGTCGCACCATAATACATTCTCTTAATATCTTGCAGGAATCTCTGAATAAGAAAAAAAATTCAAGGAACTTTCGAGAAACCGTTTTTTTTTTTGGTTCCACATACACATACATTATCTACGTATGTATTTATATTAAAGGCCAAGAATATAATATATATATATATATATAGCTAACGGACACACACGCAAATCAAACGCCTCTTCACAACAAGAAATAAGACACTCGAGTTGATTCCAGTATCCACTTCCCGTTATTAACAATTTCCTTTTTTTTTTCATAGCTACTTAAATATTTGTTTTATATGATTTAATTACCTGAATTATCTGCAGAAATCATTGTTTCATCCATTTACATATGTAGGTACTCCTTTTTTTCTTTATTTTTTTTTTTTTATTTTTTTTTTTCTCTCGTCGCCAATGTAAAATATGTACATCCGTCCTCGGCTATGGCTGCTACGCAAGTGTTTCTTGATTTCCTCTTTTCTTATTTCTTACTTTTTAATGTCACATCAGTGTTGCCAGATACTACAACACCAAAAAAATTGATTATTTTTTGACAAAGATCAAATTCTTCGAATCCGTATTTGAAGAGGGATTTACATGTATAGGAAATACGCACACCACAAGAAAAAATTTGACACGAAATCGAAATCCCTAGTGTGTAAAGGAAATCGACATTAAATATAATATAGAATGTGTCGGTCTATATAAAGCGACTAGAGCTCACGGAGAGGCATTCGTTGAGGTCGAAAGCCTGTGGGAGAAAATTTCTCTGCAAACTCTTCAAAATTTGGTGAAGTCATTAGCATAACCATAGGCCGATTGGAAAAAGTCATCAATGGCAAAGGAAATTTTATTTTATCTAATGTTATGCCCTATTTTTTGTTTATTTTTCTTACCAGGCCATTTTTTATTAAAAATAATGTTTTGTCAAAATACTTTTTCTCCTTATATTAAAAAAAATAATTTTTAGTTTAAGAACTATAAAATTAAATTTTTATGTATTTCTTCAGATTTTTCCTATCAATAAAAAAAATGTGTCCAATGTTTTGTTTGTCAAAACACATTTTCCGAACATTGTGGTACCTAAACGGTTTTCTAATAGGGATTTCTAAACTTTTGACAGGTATGTTGAATATACAGGGTGATTTGCATAAGGTGTGACAAAAAGCTAGGGCGTGTAGGTTGGACTTAGACAAGAAAAAAATCGTATGGGAGGGGGGGGTCCATTTCCCCCCGTTTAGGCGGGAGGGGCAATTTAAGAAAAAAATCACTTAAAACAGAAAAAAAATTATTAAAAAATAACGGTAATACCTACAGAGTAATGCTATAGCGTTTTGAAAAGCCAGAAATACATTCTTTAATTTTGTTTTTAAATAAAGTTGTTCGAGTGAATAGTTTTTGAAAAATTAATTTTCAAAATCAAAATTTTGAAAAAAAAATGAAAATTTTGTTTTTAAACAATTTTTTTCAAAATTTTACGTAATCCCATACGATTTTTTTCTTGTCTAAGACCAACCTACACGCCCTAGCTTTTTGTCACACCTTAGGCAAATCACCCTGTATATGTTGAAGCTACGTCTATCAAATCGGCTGTCATCTATTAAGTTTCTTTTGCTAAATTAACATGGAGATTTTGGGTTGGCGGCAAATCATTCCATACTTCTTTGAGATCAGCGTTGGGGTTACGGCTTTAGATACTCGAGTCTCTTTAGTCGGTTTCCATTGATTTTTTAAAGTGTTTTTCTCCTTTTCGATTCCAATAAATTATTAAAGGTCGTATTAACATAATTATACACATATCAAACGTCACCATTTAAGAGTCAGAATGAACTCCTCAATGAAACACTCGAAAAACACCTCATCACACCGAATGGATTTTGGAGTGATGAGAAGTACAAAATGAGTGCCAGAGCAATGACCAAGCTTATTTCAAACATTCAAAAATTAGTTTTTAATATTTTTCTAAAGACCAACAGCTGAATCTATAAAGCAATTTTAAAGGTTGCTTAGCTTTAAAATACCTCCAAGCAGCACTAAAGTATCACAGGCGAATCTATAAACAAATCTTAAAGGTTACTTAACTTTAAAATACCTCTAAGCAGCTCTTAAGTATGAAATCGGTATCTATAATCAATTTTCACATTTAAGTAACGTTACTTAAAGGCCTCTTAACTTAAACGCCATCAACCGCGTTTAAGGGTCACTTAAAGGCATTTTAAAATGTATTTTGACATATCGATTGTCATCTTTGAAATTTTGAAGTTTTAAATTATGAGTTTGTAGGTATTGTTTGTTGTGATATTATATTAGAACTATAAAGTGCAACGATTTAAGAAACATAAAATTTGTATTGATTAAAGTATGTGTACGTGCAATGAAATTTCGTCCGCGCTTCCCTCTTAGCCTTTGAAGTGTTTGTATCGACACTTTCTTCCTCGTTGTTGGAAGAGAATAGGCGTTTTCGTAAATGCAGTGTTGCAGCGCATCGTGGATTTTGATGCCCTTGCAACGTTTTTCTTCACTCTGAAATTTACTTGTACAATTCATTAAAAAAAAAAACTCTAAAATTTAGAATTCGTATTTAATAACATTAAATGAAGCAAGTTAATAAAAAAAAGCATCAACATTCATGATGCGCTGCAACACTGCATTTAGGAAAACGCCCAATCTGTGCATAAAATAATTCTGTTTTGTAGTGTATTATTGCAAATTCTAAAATAAAAAAGTTTCCTTGTAGGAGGCATCCCAATTTTCAGATCTTTTTCTTTTATTTGTGGCGGCGGGTGTGGGTGTGTGTTAGATAGCCATTTTTTTTTGATTTCACAGATACAAAAAATGTGTCTTCCAATTATTTACTGAAAGAAGGTGTCACAAAACAGCTGTGTTGTATAAAATGAAGCAGCATTTGTTTTTTTTCTGTACTAGATTTTCACATTCTCTTACGTTACGTGACACAACCATTGTTTAGTTAAGTACCAATGAAAAATCGATTATAGATACGAATTGAAGTTTCGTCATTTAAAGCCAAATTAAATATTTAAGTATGCTTAACTAAATAACCTCTAAGATGCAGTTTAAGAAAATCTTATAGATACGGCTGTCAATTTTCACATTTAAGTAACGTTACTTAAAGGCCTCTTAACTTAAATGCCATCAAAATGTATTTTGACATATCAATGTCATTTTTGAAATTTTAAAGTTTCAAATTGTGAGGTTGTATTGTCTGTTGTGATATTTTAGTGCCAAGTTCTGGCACTACACCCTTTTTACAGGAACAAACTGAGGCGATTTTTGACCCCTCCCTATCTTCAGTACCAATGAAGTCAGAAACTTAAAATTCCGAATAGTTGCTAAGCTAGTCTGGAACAGGCGCCTCACTAAATTTCATTTTCTTTCTCTTCCTTAACTTCACGCCCGCGCTGTGTTCAACCATTTAAAGGGTAATCATAATCCCTTGAGCGCGTGTAGATTATAAAAAAAAAAAAAAAAAAAAAAAAAAAAAAAAAAAAAAAAAAGCGGTTCCTGAGATAGGCTTCAAAAATCACAAAAACCGTAACTGACTGACTGACTGACAGATCATCAAAATTATGGAGCACTTCCCGATATCGTAGAATCTTGTAATTTCGCACAACGGTAGGTATTGTCATGCAAGCAGAGGAAAAAATTACTTGCTTACTTGGCAAGTTTTTGTTTATGCCCAATTCGAAAGGTTTTAAAAACTTGACCAGTGAACCCATCAAATTTTAGTCAGTAATCATTAAATAATAAAATTTCTCTATTACATCGTAGCTGTTTCAATATTATTCTACTTTAAATATTCGGTATTAAACCTTCATAAAGCAAGAACTTGGCGTACTTTTAGATCTCAGTACTTTTCACAGCTGACTTGTTACACAAAGGTTTTTGTATAGAAGAACTTGGCTCTTTTTTTAACATTTATGGTTTTGGTCTGATAAAATACAAAGAATTAATGCACAGACAATATGTGTTGATTAGAATATGTGTACGCACAAAGAACTTTCATCCACGCTTCCCGTTTAGGCTTTGAAGTGTTTGTATAGACACTTTGTCCTCGTTGTTGGAAGAGAATCTGTGCATAAAATAATTCTTTTTTTTTAATTATTATGGCATATTTTGAAATGACGTTTTCTTGTAGGAAGCATCCCAATTTTTAGATCTTTTTCTTTTGTTTGTGGTGGCGGGGGTGGGTCTGTGTTCCATGGCATTATCTTAATTTCACAGATATAAAAATGTGTCTTCCAAATGTTTACTAATTCAAGGTGTCACAAAACAGCTGTGTTGTATAAAATGAAGCAGCATTTGTTTTTTTTGTATTAGATTTTCACATTCTTTTACGTTACGTGACACAACCATCGTTTAGTTAAGAATCAATGAAAAATTGATTATAAATACGAATTGAAATGCTTAACTAAATTATCTCTAATAGGTATGCAGTTTAAGAAAATCTTACAGATACATACGGCTGCAAGTCTTTATTCAAATCAATCCAATATTATTATTTAAGACATTAGCTGTATTTAACAAATCGCTGATGATCAATATCATCAAATAAAAATAAAACGATACAGATAAGAGTGAAAGAAATGTTATATAAGTACCCATCTCTTTTCTCAGTGTGTTTGTTTATTTTCTCAGTATTTTGTCAATTTTCTATATACACTGCATTATTTGCAAAATTTAAGCCGCCTATCCGACACTCTGATTATGAAACGTGATGCCGATAAATACCAAATAAAATGAAATTGAACAAAAAATTACAGAAAATTACTAGATTTGTCGTTTATTACTTTTTGATATACACTCATATCTATAATCAAATATGGTATGCAGGTGAAGTTCTAAAATGAAAAACTTACTGTGAGCGTCAAAGGAAATTGTACAGCTATGAACTGCATTTTTACAGCCCTGTTAAAGCAAGGGAGTTCGATCTTTTAGTAAAATACTTATGTAATTTTTTAAGGTAGTTTATTTTCAATGAATTGCCATATAGAAGTTAACAGAAAATAATGAAGTAAAAATACAATAAAAAAATTAAAAAAATATTTCAATTTTTAAGCGTCAAAAGAAACTGTACATTATTCAATTAAAGTAAAAAACTTAAAACTACTACTTTGTCTGCTTCCCTTTCGCCTTTAAAACAGCATCAATGGGTCTGAGCATTGACTCTACTAGCTTCCTTGTCAATTTGGTTGGTATTTTTTGCCACTATTCAACTAGAATTGACTTTAGCGACTCTCTGTTTGAAATGTTCCTCTTACGGATCTGCTTATCCAGATACTCCCACAAATATTCGATGGAGTTTAAGTCTGGGGATTGCGGAGGGTGATGCAGTTGCTTAGATGTACGGTAAAGTAATCATTCCTTGACTATTTTCGATGTGTGCTTGGGATCGTTGTCTTGTCGGAAAACCCATGAATCAATTAAAACCAGTTTCACAACACTACTTGGCAAAATGTCTCTTCAAATATTAAGATAATCTTCTTTTCCCATTGTACTGTCAATAAAGACGAGGTTCCCAACTCCATATGACGCTATACCTAACCAGACCATTATCGAATCGCCTCCGTGCTTAATTGTTGAATTTAAATTTGTTTGCCAAAATTCAGTTTTTTTCTTTCTCCATATTTTTGGTGGTTTTTTTGAACCAAAATCTCAAATTTGCTCTCGTCACTAAAGAGAACATTTCCGCAGAATGAAGAACTTTCTTTTTGATACTTCTTGATAAAAAGAAGTCTTCGCTTCAGATTTTTTCAGAAATGTATGGCTTTTTGCGAGGAATTCTTCCATATAGCCCGCTACTATGGGCGTCCGGCGGGTATTGCTCGCGCTAACGTTGACTCCAGAAGATTGGGTAATATTTTCAGCAATCTTTACTGCACTACACGCGGTATTTTTTCATACTTCCCTGACAATAGCACGTTCATCTCTTACGGACAGCCTTTTTGGCCTTCCGGAATGAGGTCGATCTTTTACATCCTTGAACTTTTGAAATTTGTCCAAAACTTTGTTTACCGTGTTAAGGCATCTGCTCACTGTTTTGGCTATTTCGCAGTAAGATTTTCCTTCCTTTCTTAATTTAATAATAAGTTGTCGTGTTTCTACTCCACTTTGTTTACCAATTTTGAAGTAATTTAAAAAAACAATTTAAGCAACAAGCAATTTTCGATGGAAATGAACTCAATAACACTTTTAATCAATTAGTTATGAGTTGTAAAGAAAACAAAATTAATTTAACGGTTGTTTTCCCGATAAGCGGAAAGTTGCATAGTATGTGTGGCGAGTTGTACAGTTTCTTTTGACGCTTAAAAATTGAAATTGCTTTAACAGGGCTTTAAAAATGCAGTTCATAGGTGTACAATTTCTTTTGACGCTCACAGTATGTGAAAACTCAAATGTTATTTTTATCACTCAATAGCTTCATATATTCCGAATTGGTTTCTGAACGAGCATTAGAAAACATTGAGTCTTTCGTTGGAATATTTTAAAAGAATGATAAATTCTTTTAGAAACCATTTTGGGAAAGTGGTGATTCTCAGTATTCTGTGTAAATTTGACAAATCGATTTTCACTTTTTTGATTGAAATCAAAAAGCAGTGAAATGCAAAACGACGTTAAATAAAATATGGGTGATTTCCTTCCATTTGACATAAGTTAGCTTCGGACTATTTTATTTCTAGTTTAAAAGCATTACCGGCCTTACATGAATACATTTTTCGCAAATTTCCTTTACTGGACATGAACCATGCTCAACATAACAACCATAGTACAATGAGCAATCTTGTTTTCATCGAAATTTCTCTAAATAGACATTGTCTTGTGTGTTGGAAGAACATGGTTGTACAACATGGTTCTATGGGTAAATAACTGTACGCACTACTTTGTTCACATGGGACACGATGTTGTCCAACATCATCATTTTTATATCATAGAAGCGAACGGAAGCAGTATGGCGATACAAATTTTGGCAGCCATAATTATGAACGATATTTTTGAGGAGGAAGAAGGCATGAAACTTGCATTTTCTTCCACTTCTTTATATTTTGTTAGGAATTTTTGATATGATTTTAATTTTAAATTCTTATCTTTATAGATTTCACTTTTTATTTTCCACAATTCTGCTAAGTTTCTGATTGTGAAGTGCAAAAAAATCTTTCTAAAACTCATTATTTGCTAGATGCCATTTTTTCGTTGAATGTCTTATGGCCGAGACGCAATCAACCGAATGAACAAAAATATCCAAGTTGTCAACATCTGTTCACACAGGTTGGTTGGTTGGACGAGCCACCCAGGTTTTCAAAATATTTTGAAAACCATGCAACATTGGTTGGTTTTGCGTTCACATGATAGAACATTGATGGTTATCGAACCATGTTGTACTAGATGTTTTTCCATGTGAACCCCCCTAATGGAGATGTCATATTTTATTTATTTATTTATTATAATAATTTCATTAAGTCTGGCCATGCCACAACACGAATTTATAGTTGTACTACAACGGCAACACCCGCGTCGTCATATCTTTGTTGACGTTTCGCAATTGAACTGGTGATGGTGAATCAGAAAAAAGCTAAAGAATCAACTTTAACTTGTACTCGCGGACAAAATATATTTGTCGTGGCAGTTTTCATAAATAAAACCAAAACAATTCTGTGCAAAAAAAAAAAATAAAACTACAAAATGCAATAATCAACTTCAATTACTAGTTTGTGTATGCAATTAATCAACAATCTGCAATTACTGGGGAGCGGGTGTGACCGGAAAATTCTTTAAAGCACAAGACGTTGTTTTTCTGTTTTAGAAGAGAAGCCGATGGATTTTCTTGACCGTCCAGATATCGAGCGGTCCTTCTGCTGTTATTGTCGTCAACTCAATAAAAATATTCCACTGCAAACTTAACTTCATCTCCCATTTGCGACGAATACGACTACTCGCGCGCTCACGACTCGCAAGTCGCAAACAGCAACAAAAAGACCACTTTCACTTGTTCAGGGACAACAAGAAGCATAGCAAATTAAGTCAAGACAAAAACTAGGCAACTCAGTAATATAAACATGTCTCCGAAGTGGAGCTCGCTTCTTACCAATGCAGTAGTGAGGTTTTTCGTTGTCAGTTGAGTTCGGGAGTCAACAGTGTGCGGTTGTTTGGTAAAGAAGTTTTATAACGAAAACTCGGTCTGTTTTTGATCGCCAGTAGTGGAAATATAAACATAAACAAAATTAAAGACATAAGTATATAAAAACAAATCCAAATTATGGCGTCATACGAAGAATTGCACGAGCGCTTGAGCAAAGTTGGTCAAGAGCATCTTCTGAAGTTCTGGACAGAATTGTCTCAAAAGGAGCAGCAGGAACTGGCTGCTGACATCAAGGAGTTGCAACTGAATGAGTTAAAACACTACTTCGACCGTTGTACTGCGTCCCTGCGGGAAGATGGGATCAAACTAGACGATCGTCTGCAGCCCATTCCAGAGTGCAAATTGTTCAGCAGTGCACGCTCATCCGATGACATTCTCAATGAGTATCGTAACGAAGGATATAGACAGATCAGCAAGGGACACGTTGGCGTTATTCTTATGGCCGGTGGACAAGGTGAGTTGTTAATTTATTCATTTTCCTAAGTGCATTCTTAATAAACAAAAAAAAAAAGAACAAAAAAAAAATCATTGGCAGTCGATGAACCTCTGAACTGGATTGCTTAACTGATTTGTCACTATTGGTGTGGTGGCGGACTGTCCTGTAAGCCAACGTAACCCTCTCTGTCTGCCCACCGATCTTCTTGTTGCTTGCTTAGGTTTTATTCCACTCATTGCATGAAGCATGAAAAACTATAGTGGGATCTCTCGTTTAAAATCGTTTTCTATCTCATCATTCGAATTCATTCGCATGCGGAGCACGCAATTATTGCATTTTAACGGTCTTTTGTTTCTTTTCTAAATTCCATTCGACGAACGTACCTATATCTCATCATGTATGAAATTTGGTTTTAGGTATACTGTTTAGGTACCTCTCCGAAAAGAGGAGCGGTAAATCATATTTTTAAGTGGCACCACAGAGGTATAATATATTTATCTTTCAAAAATTTGTTTACTGAAATTAAATATTAAAGATAGGTAATTTTTTTATCATTTGGTTTTGTCTTCCTAAGAATTAATAATGCAATTAATAGCGCAAGATTTTTGATCATTAAGCCATAACTACAGTCCGGTTGACTTAGGTAGATAAATTCAATTTTGACTCACGACATTTGTAAAAGTAGAGCAAGTTTTAAATTCGTCACAGAAATCTATGTCGAGATTTTTATATAATACGACATAACTTTTATAGTGAATTGGAAAAAGCAATTCAATTCTTCCTTCTTAAACTACCAATTTCCAATTTCAAATATAAAATAATGTTTTATACTTTAAATACAAATTCGGTTCTTACACTTTTTATTATCTTTTGTTATTTTTTTTTTTCTAAATCTAAGCTTAGTACCGTGGATGCATCACTGGGTTATATAAACTTTAAACTCTTAGGCTGCGGTACAGTGGTGCGACAAAGCGATGCGATACGAGAAGCGATGCGACAACCGATTCGAGATGCGAGAATTAGATGCGACATAGTGATCACAGTAAAAGCAATTTTGTTCGGTTTTATTGTTAATTCCTTTATAATTATTGCCACCAAAATAAGATGCCACCAAAAAGATGCTCCACATAACACAAGCACTAAGATAACAAAATTTTACTTGTTGGACTCGCACAAACTCGCTCGAAAAAGTGGTCAGAAAAGTTTGTGAGCGAGATGCTTTCGATAGGTATGCGTGAAACTCGCAACACTCGCATCAAATATCGCTTCACTGTACGCACGCATATAAGAATAAATGTAAATATTTTTCTCACACAAAAACGCTTCTTGCATCGCTTTGTCGCACTAATGTAGGCGCAGCCTAATGCCTTATATGGAAAGACTAAAAGTAAAAACGAAGAAATAATTTCTTATAAAGTTCTTCAAAATGTACAATACTAGTGGTTCTGTTCCTTTATGTATTAATAAAAAAAATTAGTTTTCAACATTATTGACTTACCTATATATAAAGTTTTCCGTGTTAAAAACATTTCTTTTTTAATCTTTAAATCTTTCAATGAGTGAGCATGAGTGTCCATAAGGCAATCTCGCGTGATGCTCCATCAGTAATCAGCCATCATGGGTTCATCCCGTCGACCTTGATATCTATCTTCCATGACTTTTAAGTCCTGATAAAACCGCTCTCCTTGTTCCTCGTTATATGAGCCTAAATTTTCGGGAAATCTGTCAAATGACTGTGGAGGTAATGGACTTTAATACTCATATTACACCCGAGCCTTTTAAAGTTTTCCAGTCAGTGCAGCACTAAGTCTTGGTAATTTACGACTTATGATTTCCCAAAAAGTTGTTCATAATGTTTACAAACGCTAACCAGGCTGCAGATTCGTTCATTGACTTGAAAACAAGTCCAAGTTTTATCTAATGCTTTTATGTATTGCTTCGTTTCATTAAACCTAGTTTTGTGTGCAATGGAGGCAATATTATTTTTTCTCTCGAAACTAGTAATGGGTTCAAGACGTTGTGTTTGCCAATAGTTAAACTTTCTTTCACAGGCCAAAAAACAATATCACTTTCAGAACTAAAGAATTTCATTTTTTTTTCTCGGCAACGATAGAGTGTGACATTCGTATCTTTAGCAAGTAAGTTGCTCTCTTTAAGTCTGGAAGCCAATAGCTTTGATGTTTCTTTTGAGAGGTTCAGATCTCTTATAAGATCACTGAAGGCATCTTGAGTGAAAAGCTGATCTTCCGATGTTGCTATCCATTCACTATCTTTTTCATGTGTGGTGCTCATACTTACTTCGATATCGAACAAATCCGGTTGATCTTGGTGTATCGGAAATGGTTTATCTGTTGAGCTGGGCACATGCCTTTTAGCAGACAGCAGGTTAAGATAGGTCATTTTCTTTCGATTAACACCACAACAAAAATAACAATTGTCAATGTGATTTCTCGGTTCACTCCAAATCATAGGCACACAAAACATTAAATGGTTTCGTATCCAAGGCTTGACAAAGTTCTTAATTTTTAAGTTAAAGTAGGCAAAATACTCGTACCCTTTTTGTACAAACCCAGATATTCGCTTTTTATATTTTTGTACTGTGAACTCGCCACAAATATGGCAGAATGAGTTTGGATCATTTAAACATTTTCTATTTTATGATGCCATTTCAAAAACGTTTATTTAACCTGTTCAATAAATGAAATTACATAAATAACAAGTAAAACTTTATCACGTATGTAAAATAAATGCAAGCAAGTGTTAAAAAATGTACATAGTTTTGACTCGAAAATACCGTTGTTTGCAGTCAGTAACAGTGGACAACAAAATTTGATATCAGTTATGGTGGCATCAATTTTTTTTTATTTTGTAGGCCTGTATTATCCTTATGTTTAAAGTTATTCTCTAAGTATAAGTTTTTCAAACACATATATTATTATTAAATTATTTTGAAAAAAAGAAAAATTTCCGCTTATTATTCGGACCCATAACTAAATACGTTTTCCGTAAAAATTAATTTAGATTAATTATCCACACCGACTCAGGCGATGATGTTGATAAAAAGTTAAATTCAAAAAAAGTATTTTTGTTACAATGGATATAAGTTAGAGACGATAATAATACGATTTAAGAGGTTTGTCGATGTTTTTATATACATATTATCAAAATATCATTGCTGTTATCAAAATTTTGATGGTTTACATATACCTCTCCTGATTTGAAATACGTGTTTTTTTTAGTCCTCTTAGTTTATACAAAAATGAGCGTTATGAAAGTAGTAATTTATTTCTTATTCTTTGAGTTGATTTGCACTGTAATTCAATATTAAAAATGTTTTTCTTGCATGCCTAATTATTGTTTCTAACTTAATTATGAGAAGATTAAGGTTAGTTATTAAAACAAATTAATATATTCTAACTTAAATAGAGCATAGTGTTTGATTTAAGCAAATTTCGTATGGTTCTCCACAAGTGGTCGCGCCGCCAATTATTTTAATTATTAATTTTAATTTCTTAAATTGGCTTGATGGTATTTAGTTAATTAATTAAATTAACGTGCAAACAACAAGTCCAGAGAGTGTAAAGGAAAATATGAACAAAAATGGAGAACTTTTTTTGTCAACAAAATATACATTATCTTTAAATATTGGTGTTCTATTAAATTCAACCGATTTGCCCAATTTCGGACGCACCGTCAAGTAAAGAGATTCTTTTTTAGCCAAACTACACGAATGTGGAATGCTTTACCGGCTCAATGTTTCCCACTCATTGCAATGTGCAAACATTCAAAACCAATGTGCATCGGTGTCTCCTTTCTAATCCTATCCTATTTTCCTAATTGCTCGTACTGTGCTTAACATTATAAGGGTATTCATAACCACTTGAGTGCGCTTATAATAATATAAAGAAAATCGACTTTAGTTGCCAAGATTTCCAAAAAGATAAGAATACTTTGATAGAATAAATTTAAATAATAATTTAGATCGTATTATCATTTATGTATATAAATATCTTTATGTATGTATATGTTAATACATTTTTTTGTCGTTTTGTAATCATATATTTGGGTGATTCTCTGTTCAAAGCTCCTTTTCGCATCGAAATGCGCCTTACCTAAATTTCACAAAAAAAAAAAATGATACACGTTGGATTGTTTGTGCAAATAACATTTTTACGAATTTCTTCTTATTTGGGAAATGACGCCTTCGTTACGAAAATGATAATAAAATTACATACAGAAATGATTATATGATAAGAAAATGAGTTTATTTATTTTTTCTGTATGTTTTTCTTATTGTGTTTTCATTTTAAAGTATTTTTCTTTTGCTAAAGTCAACCTTTTGTTTATTAGTCTTAACTTATAAACTCTATCTATTCTATATCTCTATTAAACTGCGCCTTAGTCAACAGTTTTGAGTACCGAGTTTAAAATAAACCGGTTAAGAAGTCGAATTGGATATGTAGGTATGGCTTGCACAAAACCTCTCGTACTGCAAAGCACATACAATTTACGTATCTTTATTTGACCTCGAGGTGCATCTTTTTGATTTTTGAATTTGTCATTCTGTTTTATTTACTAAAGAGTTTTGTTTTTATGTTAAAGTTTATATGTATTTGGAAAACATTTTGATTTTTTACATTTGGATATTGGGTATGTTAAAAGAACGAATTATTATAATTCATTAATTTATACTCCAGAATATCTAGAAAATCGACAACACTGAAACCATAACTAGTTTGACATATTTATGATGTCTAGAGCCATTGACTAACAAAGGCAATATCATTATGTTACTGACCTTGAAAAATTGTAGATATTGGCTAGTAAATGGATATATAAATTTTAAACACAAAAAACCTTCTGCAACCGGTAAAACGGGCAAACTATTCAAATTCGTTGATTTTCAACAACACACTGTTAAATTGTTGCATCATAAAAAATTGAATTCTTGAAAGTTTTGATAAGCAAACGTATAAGAATTCCTGTTTCATTTTAGTTATAATTTGAAATTCAAAAACTAAAATAGAAGCTTTTCTTCAAGCCTATTAAAAAGTCACCTATAAATGTTAGTAGACTAACGAGTTAAAAAGAACAAATATGTAAGTTAGTTTTACCTTCTACCTTCCAGGCTAGCGACTTCAAAATCTATTATTATTGTTTAAAATTCTTTGCAAAATGTTCTAACACATATTATGGTATTTACCATAAATTAACTTAAATTAAATAAATAATTTCAAACGTGTCTTTTACTAAGTTTAATATGAAGTGTTGATGTTTTATAATTATGGCTGTAGATTTTAAAATCCCTTAAATTATCAAAATCAAATAGCCGATAAGAATTGTAAACTGAAGCCGCTTTATAAAAAGAAGATACAATAAATTAACCTAGGCCCATATATGAGTTGTATCATATAAACTTGATGTTTTTAAAAGAAATTGTTAAATAAAATAGATGACTGGATCACATGTACTACGTTTAAAACAGATTCTTAAGAGCTTAAGTTGAAGAATTGGCGGTCTGATTTCTGGAACAAATATGACTTTATGCAAACTAATTCGAAAAACCATTAGAGCAGTTTTATAAGTAATTCATGTTTAATATACGAGTATATAAATTCTTCATATTGAAAAATGTGTATGGTAAAATTGAAATATTTAATAACATACATTTAAGAATAAAATTTCAAAAAATGCATACTCCCTTATAGGACAAAAGATTGTATCTAATGTTTTGGTATGTTATATTATTTCGATTTAAAAAAAAAACTTTGATTGAGATCGATAGAGGAAGAATGGTTCTAGAGCATGTTGCATTAATACATTTTCTTACATTGTCATTAAAAAGCCTTTTCATCACGATTGTATGGCAAGTAATGTTATTTTTGGAGCTGAACAAAAATATAATTAGCTGCAACAGAAGAATAAAACAGCAGATAAACAGATATACCAACAGTCGGAATTTTTTCTTATAATTTATAATTTTGTCCCAGACGATTTAAAAGAAGATACCGATGTACATTGGTTTTAAATGCCTGAATATCATAATAGGAAGGACATATTGAGTCGGGTAAAGCATTCCACATTCGTGTAGTGCGGCTAAAGAAAGAGGTACGCAACTGGCTATTTCACTAGAATATTGTTTATAAAAATAACGGTAAAATGATGAAACCAAGGAACATTCCGGCAGTGCTCGAGGGATTCAAATGTTTCTATTACAGTTGTATCACCTACCATTTTTAAAGCTCTTTTTGTATTCTATCCAAGTAGGTTATTGGAGTACCAGCGCAAATATGGAAGTTGTACTCTAGCCTTAGACGAATATAGGCCTTATAGATTACAGCCGGATCAGAAGAGGTGACAAATTTCTTGTTACGTCGAAGGAAGCCTAAACACTAAGAACAGTTTTTGGTGGCGTTGTCATTCTACACAAGGTGGTCTGTGACGCTCATACCTATAACTGACTCCTTTTTAGAAGAGTGAAATAACTATAACTCCAGCCACTTGGTGGTAGTTCATTCAAGTTGTTGTTGTAATATTTAAAAACAATGAACAGTAGAACAGTTCTAGAAGAGTTGACATGCATTATGGATGGTTTTTGGTTGTCAATGGAAAAGGCCATAGACGATAATTGATATTTTTTCTGACTTTTAATTGAGGGTGTGGCATCGACTAAGATGATAGTCGCTTTTGACAATCACCTCTTCAAAGTGATCGCAAAAAAATGATATCCTCTTGGTAAAAATTAGAATTCTTTCAAGAAAATAAATAGTATTTCGGTAGTCGACACTGTTATATAAGCAACAAAAAAAATATTTTTTGATATTTGGTTCCGAATCTATTGTTTCTACGTGGTGAGTCCTGGTATCCATTCACTACCACCAAGATGATTTAAAGTTACAGCTAATTAAAAAACAGGTAGTGTGTACGTTTACAACGCACGTTGGAAAATCCAACAAACGCAAATGACACTTATGTCGATTTCCTTTACACACTAGGGATTTCGATCCCTATTTCGTATTTTGTATACATGTAAATCCCTCTTCAAATACGGATTCGAAGGATTTGATCTCTGTCAAAAAAAAATCGATTTTTTTTGTTGTGAAGCAACCTAAAATCTGTCGAGAGATCGAAATCTTCACACAGAAATTGATTTCTCATGTGTTAAGGAAATCGAGATTAGTAAATATCTGTCATAAGAGAACGATCACAAAAAAGCTACAGTCAATTTGATCACAACCTTACATGAAGATTGATTTATGTTTTTGATGTTCAATGGTCGCTTATCATCTTAGCTGATTTTACCCCAGATTTCCACTGAATTTTTAATTTGAAAGAATCGACTTATAATTTTTTTATTTCATAATTTTAAAAACTGTGACCTTAACATTGATAATGAAAATGAGATATTTTTAGTTTTGTAGTATCTACTCATATGAGAGGCTTGTAAGATATGACTCATTTAACCGGAAAGCAACAATCTCATTTTAAATTTTAAAAGTAGACTTATTATCACTTGAAGGTGTGATATTTCTGTTTGTACATTAAGAATTTGCAAAAACAAAAGACACTTGTACAAACTAGTATAGTGACAGTATATTTATTGTTGATATGAACTCTTTTTTTTCTATGACCGTAATACGAATATGAAGTACATATGTGGTACAACATTTATTATCAGGAGGTTTCGTATGACGATAAGAGGCTATGTGGCATTTTAACCGGGAACCGTAACTGTGTTTCCTTAAAATAGTTGGTGATAAGTGATACAACTTTTCCTGAAGACAAATTTCTGGGAATAAATTAAGAAAATATTTTTAATGCTCTATTAAAACATGTGTGTAATTATTTTGTTTATTATATATACAAAAAATATGTTATAGAAAGTCAATTTTTGTTGTATTAAACTTCTAAAGACCAACGACTTAAGAATTTCTAGAGTAGCTGATAAGAAGTATGTACATATATACGTACATACATACATATGTACATAATGTTGCAATTAGTAACAACGAATTCAAAATTCAATTTGTATTACGGTTTTAGTTCCTATACCAACAATAATAAATTGTCTTACACATTGATTAAAAAAAAATGCACTCAAGAACCTTTAATTAAAGATAATGAAAACAAAAACGTCTCTTCTATTTGTGTGTTATTGTTTATTAAAAATTGCGAAAAAGGTTTGATAAGAAAGTCGTTATCACAATTGATTTTAAAGCAACATCTTCTAATAGATACATATAGAGATATTCAATTAAAAAGTTCAAGTGACCTCAACTCCAAGGTGCGTTTACAAGAATTGGTCAATTTATATTTCTTTATAATTTATTTATAATTAAATAATTTATTTATAATTAATTTATTTATAATTAATTTATTTATAATTAAATCTGCCTATTATTCGAAAGATTCTTCGAAATATGTAACGAGTGTTTTTTTAAGAGCTATCGGAAATTAAAAAAACATAAAATTCCGAAAAATGCATGAAATCTTTATTTCAATCGATAGTACGGTCGATATAATTTAATGTTTGAAGATTATTTCATGCAAATGTTGGCTGCGCCTGCGCCTCAAATGGTCCATCCGCTTAGTCCAATTTTGGCATACTCTTTCTAACATTTCGGCCGGTATCTCACGAATAAATGCTTCAATGTTGGCTTCCAGTGCGTCAATCGAAGCGGGCTTGTCGCTATACACATGAGCCTTAACATAGCCCCACAAAAAATAGACTAGAGGCGCACGATCTAAATCGCACGAACTAGGCGTCCAATTGACCGGCCCAAAGGAAAAATGCCACTAAAAAAAGAGCAAGCCACTGCCTTTTCTTAAGGAATTGTTGTTGTAATTCTTTGCAAAAAGTTGTACACCCCAACACGACCGTCGTATCCCACTGCTGATGAGATACTGTCAAGATCAAGACAAGAGTGTCAAGTGTCACTCAATACGATCGTGCGCTCTTCTACATCAAAACCGTGTTACCATTATTATTCTCAATTGCAATCAAGGAGCTTTTTCAGTGGTTTTTATTAAAGAGCTTTTGGGATTTGAAGCTTTTGAGAACACATTTTAAGAAGATGAGTATGTTGAGTGTTGTCGTATTGCTTTTCAACTTAAAAAAAAAACGCCTATTATCTTACCGCTTGGTGTTGTGGGAAAAGGTAAATTGAATATTATTTTAAGTCGTTTTGAATCGGCAGACGGGAGCCCTATGCGTTTTTTACTTTCATTTGCGGCGATTTATAATTTAAACTACGGAATCCCTGTGAGAGCTTTAAAAGGCGACACACTTATGCATGGCAATGCAACCAGAATGAGAGACAAACGGCCTATCTTCCCTGTACTGACAATTTTTGTTGGACAGAGTATAATACTAATTAAGAACAAATTTAAAGTTTTATCAGAGCAAAGAAATATTTGTTTCTTTCTTTTAGTTTTCAACTAAACAATTGATAGCCCTTGGGTGTTTTTTGAAAACCGTCAAAAAACCTGGGTCAACCCGGGGTAAATTTAAACGAAAAATAAAATAAAAATATTTTGTATAACATATCGTTATAGTTTACTCGCATAGACTTGCGACTTCAGGAAACTCCACAAGAAAATTCAAGTCCATGATATTGGTGGCCAATTCACTTCGCCTTTGTTAGGTTATCTCTCATCTTACTCTCAAATCGTTCGTGCAGAATATCAATCATGGCGTCCGCTGTGTGGCACGTAGAGATGTCCTGCTGGAACATGTCTAGGTCCATATGGTTCAATTTGCTGCATAAGAAATTGGTTATCATCGTTCTGTAGTGCTCGCCATTGACTGCCTCACAAACGTTGTTTTCGAAAAATTACGGACGTGCGTCGGCGCGAAATCCACACTAAACGGTAACTTTTCGAGAATGCTTTGTCAGCTGATGAACCTTATTTGGGTTGGTGTCGTCCCATATACGGTAATTTGGCTTGTTAACACAGCCACTCGTCCAAAAATGCGCCACTAAAGATGATTTTTCGGCCAAAATTAGGGTCCTCTTCGAAACGCTCCGAGGCCCAGTTAGCGAACAAACGCCGTTGTCTATAGTCGTGATTAGCATCATTTAATTTTAATTTTAATTTTGGTGGGGGCAATACCCCTATTTATTAGGCTTAATACAAGCTATAGCTTAATCTAACTTAAAACTAAGAAAACTTATAGCTTGAGTTGACATTCCTTAGCATACGTGAGACTGGTTCATTAGAGCCATAAGACGTACGGTGGGTGGGTATATAAAAGAGAAGGGGATTTCGTATGTTGCGGGGGTTGGTATTAAGGAAGATGGAGTTATAAAGAGTTATACAGTCAATAGAACCTGTAAGAAGACTATGAATGAAGAGAATTTCATAAGTTTTTCTTCCTTCTTCTAGAGAATTTAGGTTAATTAGTTTAAGGCGATCTAGGTAAGGAGGTAGGATTAGGGGATTATTCCAGGAAAGTCCTCGAAGAGCAAAGCGAAGGAATCGACGTTGGATACTCTCAATTCTGGCGATGTGGACTTGTTGGTAGGGGGACCACACCTGACAGGCGTATTCAAGCAGGGGCGGACAAAGGTAACATAGAGGGATCGGGTCACATATGGGTTGGAGAATTCCTTGGACCATCGTTTGACGAAACCAAGTGCGGAATTGGCCTTGAGAATTATGTCGTCATAATGGGAGATGAAGTTAAGCTCCTGATCACATAATATGCCGAGATCACGTATCGAGTTAACAATAGATAGGGGTTGATTATGAAGAAAATAGATACGGGGAGTAGATTTTAAACGTTTTCGTGAAAAGGTGATTGAGTGGCATTTAGTGATATTTAAGTCTAAGCAGTTTTTGAGACACCAAACTGAAAAATTATTGAGATCAATTTGGATAAGAGTAGAGTCCTGTACAGAAGAAATGGTTTTGAAAAATTTAGTGTCGTCGGCATAAAGAGATATATGGGAATTTTTGATGACCAATTCAATATCATTAATAGTAAGAATAAAAAGGAGAGGCCCTAAGTGGCTGCCTTGAGGGACTCCGGACGTGGCTAAGAAAGGATAAGAGGAAGTGGATCTAAAACGAACACTATAGTAACGGTTTTCCAGATAGGAAGAAATCCATTTTAAAAGAATGGGTTCGAAACCGAAGGTGGATAGTTTGAAATGGATAAGTTTATGGGAGATTTTATCGAAGGCTTTACTAAAATCAGTGGAAATGACATCGACATCTTTACCATTCTCTAAGGCAGAGAGGGTAAATGACACAAATTCAACAAGATTAGTGGTAGTTGATCTACATTTAAGAAAGCCATGTTGTATGGGAGAAATGAGGGATTTACAGTGAAAGCTTAAAATTTCATGAAGTATGCTTTCAAAGAGTTTGGGGATACATGAGAGTTTGGCGATAGGACGATAATTGATGACATCGCCTCTTGGACCCTTTTTGTGTATTGGAATTATAAAGGAACTCTTCCATATCTCAGGGAATTCACCTTGAGAAAGGGAAAGATTGAAGATTTTCGATAGAGGAAGGGAAAGTGATGATGAACATTTCTTTAGGAGAATAGCTGGGAGTCCATCTGGACCAGGAGAGAAGTCATCATTAAGCTGATTTAACTTATTTTCCACAATAATTGGATCGATAGTAAGTGGGAGAAATGGCCCAAGCGAAAAACTTGGTAAATAATTAAAATAGGCAGAGTCAGGTTCAAAGGTATCATCCGTGAAAGATTGTTTGAAAAACGAGGCAAAGAAGTTGGCAATAGTTTGTGGATCATTTGATGTTATATTATTGAAGGAGAGAGAAGTTGGGTACCCATCGGATTTTCTTTTATGATTGACGAATTGGTAAAAGGATTTAGGATCATTAATAAGGTTGGCTTGCATCATAATTAAGTAATGCAAGTATAATGAGTTGGAAAGCTCATTAAATTGGAGATACGTACCGAGATAGTTAGAATAATCTGTAGGAGTTTGCGTGCGAAGAAAAGTTGACCATAGTTTGTTTCTTTTGTTTCTAAGAGAACGGAGCCTTCGATTATACCAAGTGGGCTGGTAGACGAAGTTTTGCGTCGTGTAAATGGTACAAATAGAGAGATAGAATACAAAATTTCTCCATAAAATTTTGCTAGAGCATCTTTTAAGGCCAGATTATCAAAGTTGAAGGAAATATCATTTAGATATTGATTAATTTGAGGAAAATTAGCTTTATGAAAATTATAAGACGATATGTCTACCGAGGGGGTGCGTACTGGAGGGCAATTGTGGAAGAATGAAAGAAGAAGGGGAGGATGGTAGTTATCGATGGTAGATAAGGAAAGTTGACTAAGTGAAACAGAAGAGTTTGTAGAATCTGTAGTGAAAATGAGGTCAAGATGCCTACCCATGAAATTCGAGACGCCATTTACTTGGCAAAGGCTAGAATCTGTCAAGCGATCTAGGAACAGGCATTCCTTAGCGGAAGTGGGGTTACAAGCAATATAGAAAGATTCATCGTCTGATAAAATCCATTTAAGATGGGGAAGGTTAAAGTCACCGAAAAGAAAGATCTCGTCACCAAGATCACAAATTTCTAGAATTTGATCAACTGTTTTAATGGTAAGTTCATATGATTCAATGGGCTGAAATGGCAGTATGTAACAACAGATAACGTAAAGCGACTTACGTGAAAGTGTTATCTTTATAGATATATAATCTAGGTACGGGGAAGAGGATGATGCTATAAGGCAAGAGTCAATTGAGTTTTGGACAGCTATAAGCACGCCACGACTAGGAGATTCAGTATGTTGGCTAAGGTCATCGTCGCGGTAAACATTAAAAGAAGATGGGAACAATTCTTGGTTTTTAATGCTAGGAATCAGATTAGTTTCAGTTAGAGCGTAGATTTCAAAAGATAGGGAATGAGTTTTCTGATAAACAGCTTGAGTTTTTGAACGGAGACCTCTTACGTTTTGATAATAGAAGGTAAGAGGGAGATTGGAATTGGCTGGAGTAGGTGAGGTCTGGGTTGAATTAGGGACGAAAAAACCTATCATGGTCAACTCTGCTGCGCTGAAGGTAAGATATCCACTTGGAATGAATATACTTACCAAAAGCGTCGAGATCATTCTCTACTTTTTGGGGGGACATATTGAAAAACTCGTGATATCTAATGTAGAGGTTTTTCAGGCTATTAACATTAGTAGGAAGACCTTCTTGTTGGATGGAGATCATTACACTTGTTTTTGTTTTCCCTTCGTAGCAGACTGAGTCTGATTTATCGTGGAGATAAGCTAAGAAAATGCGGGTATTCTCATAAGTTTTCTTATCTCTTAGTCTAGAGAGAGCATAACGACTTTCGTTGGAATCTACTGTTTGCTGTGTCAGTTTTACAGCTGGGGGCAGAAGGGGGTCGATAAAAGATTGGGTGGGCATAGGCGAAGAAGAGACGAAGTTAGGTGGCGATGGGGAGGAATGTGGCTAGGGGTTGAAAATGTGTTGGGAGAAGAGTTTGTTTGGCAAGGAGCAGTATTATTATTTGGTAAAGATGCTGGAGAGGGGTTGAGTATATGAGAGCTTTGAAAATTTGGATATTTGGCTCCAGAACTGAGGTCAAAATGTGGAATAGAGTTTGCTGTAGGCGATTGAGTTGGAATTGGGAAAGTAGTGGGTGTAAGATTAAAGGAAACCTGGCGAGCTTGAGGCTTAGATGGAATAGGGACACTAGGCAGTTTCTGTTGCATGGAGGGGTCACAGATGTCACCGAAACAACATGGCCGCTAAAATCTAACCGCTTCAATCGAAAAAGAATTTAGTAATTTAAAGAATAATGTCGTTTTTATTTGGCGATCCGGAAGCTTTCTGGACTCTTCTGAAAGTGTTCACTTGGGAAAAAATGACAGTTCTGATTCTGAAAAGAAGAGAAATTTGCTTCTGGATTTGAAATCAGAATCGAAACCAGAAGCACTCACACATTCATATTCTTAAACGTCAAACTCAACAGCTGAGATTTTTTGTATCCTAATTGTGCGAAGTGCATCTTTTAACAAACATAATTCTTGATTTTCATTACTGTCCACATTTGAGGTTTCATATATACAATCACAAAAAACTTCAGAATCATCAGAATCAAAAATAAAGTGTTCAGTTGGGAATTGGGATTCCGGATCGGAGAGAGATTCCGGCTTACCAAATAAAAACGACATTAAACGTCAAACTCAACAGCTGTGATTTTGTGTATGCTAATTGTGCGAAGTGTATCTTTCAACATATTTTTATTCTTGATTTTCATTATTGTCCACATTTGATAGTTCACATATACAATCACAAAAAACTTCAGAATCAAACAAAAGTGTTCAGTTGGGATTCCGGATCGGAGAGAGATTCCGGATTGCTAAATAAAAATGACATAAGTTTTATGCATTTGAACATTTTTCTCTTATTAATGTTTTTATGTATACAATTTTTAAATTTCAAATTTACTTGTACCTTTGTATATATGTATAACCTGTAGTATTATCATGGAGCTTGATTTTATGGTACCAACGCTTTCCTGGTGGTGCCGCTGAAATTAGCGCACGATTTTAAAGTGGAGAGTAGAATAAGATACAAAATAAGTACTAAAAAAGAGAATATTTTATTATTAAATTTAGCAGAGACAAATCTAACAAGTACTACCGCTATGCTTAAGATGTCGCCCCAATCGTATGTATGAGAGTATGTACTGTAAGTTTTATATACAAAGCTTGTACATAAGAAAAGTATGTGCGATCTTCAAAGCTTAAAATTTGTTAGTAATCCCTTGCAAAAATCGATACTGAAAATCCAGGTCTGTTCTTTGGTCTAAGAAACAATCGACTACAGTTATTTTTAATTACGTCCATTATCTAAACTATGCAAACAATAGTTTCTCGAGCTTCGAAAACTCTTACATACCATCATTTTTCAGAAGTCTTTTAAATCAGTACTAGTATTTTTATAAAAATACCCGAAAAAGACGTTCCACCCGAAAGCTTTCAAAACCACCATCAATATAAAGAGCTAAAAGTGCTCAAAATACACCCCCAAGAAGCGCCAGCAGTTGTTTCAAATCAATTCGGATCAATTCTCATATTTTTTTCAAAATGTTTGTTATTACATTAAATGATGTTCATGTAATAAATTAATATCAGGTTTAACTGAATTTAAAAATGTTCGTATGTTTCTTTATTCCGTAGGAACCAGGCTCGGTTTTGCTCATCCCAAAGGCATGTACGATGTTGAACTTCAGTCACGCAAGACCCTATTCCGTATACAAGCTGAACGTATCCTGAAATTGGAACAGTTGGCCTTCGACTACACGGGCCAACGTGGTCGAATTACATGGTACATTATGACATCAGAACACACGATCAGCGCTACTCTAGACTACTTCGTGGCTAACAACTATTTTGGATTGAAAAGAGAAAATGTGATTCTTTTCGAGCAAGGTTCGCTGCCATGTTTCGAATACGATGGCAAAATAATATTAGATCAAAAGCACCGAGTTGCACGTGCTCCCGATGGCAATGGAGGAATTTACCGAGCAATGAAGAATCGGGGCATCTTAAAGGACATGAATACCAGAGGTATCCAGTACCTACATGCTCACAGCGTGGATAATATTCTAATCAAAGTAGCTGATCCGGTGTTTATTGGTTTCTGCGTTATGGAGAATGCTGATTGTGCGGCAAAAGTTGTCGAAAAATCGAATCCCAACGAACCTGTTGGAGTAGTTTGCATGGTCGATGGGAAATATCAAGTCGTCGAATACAGTGAGATAACAGCAAAGACAGCAGAAATGCGCAATTCCGATGGTAGACTAACATTCAGCGCGGGAAATATTTGCAATCATTTCTTTACATCTGGATTCTTGCACAAGGTTGGACACAATTTCGAGTCTGAACTCAAACTGCACGTTGCAAAAAAAAAGATTCCATTTGTTGATAATTCTGGCAAACGAATAACACCTGAAAAGCCCAATGGAATTAAAATCGAAAAGTTCATCTTTGATGTCTTTGAATTTGCTCAAAAATTCGTCGCTATGGAAGTTCCACGAGACGAGGAGTTTAGTGCACTCAAAAATGCCGATAGTGCAGGCAAAGATTGTCCATCAACAGCCAGAAATGATCTATATCGATTGCACAAGAAGTACATCGAGGCTGCTGGTGGAATAGTTCACGGCAATGAATGCGAGATCTCACCATTCCTCAGTTATGCCGGCGAGAATTTGGAACAATTGGTCAAAGGAAAATCCCTTACAGCTCCTGTTTACTTACGCAGCAACATGGATTCAATGAATGGCCATCTGTAAAAATACAAAACAAAAAAAATTGAAAACTGAAAACTATAAATACTTAACATTCAAATTTTACATACTCATATTGATTAAATATTAAAATCGTACATATATAATGTATAATCCGTGTAACCAGAACTTACTATTAGTTATGTAAGATCTTAGGGCAATGACGCCAGAGAGAATTCCCGGATTTGCCAATTTAGTATTCGTATTCTTAAAATTGTTAATTGTTAGTCAACTAGTTATAGTTTCTTCTCGTTATTATCTGTTATTATTTTTTTGTTTAAAAGCATCATACAACTTTGATTCATAAATATTTTTATTATGAATGAAGGAAATGTTGTTTTATTTTGTTTATATTTTTGTTTGTTAGGAAAAAATATTTAATATCTTACGAAGTGCAATCGAATTCTAAAATTATTATATCAATGTTTTTGTTTTATTATGAAAATAGAAGATTCAGTTAAAAATATATATATCTTGAAGCATTTCTATATAAAATTATAATTTGTGTTTTATGTACATTTAAGAAAGGCAGCAGTTTTAAACTGCATTGTTATTTCAATAAGAAGACTGCCGCATACTAGGAGTTGAATAATTTTCCTCTTACAATTAGATAATTGATATGAAAGAAAATGGTGATTGTTTTTTAATTCTTAAAATGTAAGTTAACAAAATATATTATAAATCATGTCTTATAAAGAATTAATTTAAAAATTTTCTGAGTCTTAAAAGGAAAAAAAAATCTGAGGAAGTGGTTCTTGCGAGGCATTGACGAAAGAGTGACCATCGTCGGCATACAATTGTACGTCCTCTCGATTTTTTCTGACTATCAATACGCACATAGAAATGGTTGAGAGTTGTAAGTCACAAGGCCCACAATTATACATTTTGTAAACTTGAAATCGACATTAATCATTGGACATTAAACTTATTTCTCTGCGATTAATAAAATATTGCTTTAAAAAGTATGTAGGTATTAACCTAAGAATTTGAAATCCAAGTTCTAAAATAATGCTATTAATAATATGAATGCTTTCACTGGCTTCGCTTCGTACTTGTTGCTCCTGGACTGGTCACATCTACTAGGTATTTTTTTTTACCAGAAACTGGTTTGTCCATTTGTTCAACGTAATCACAGTTTGCCCGCAAGAATTTCTTTTCAACTTCAATTCAAGAGAGATCAAAACTATATTTTCAAAGTTAACTATCAAATACATACATATCTACATATTATTTCTTATTATAATTAGCCAAATATTTTCAAACATATTGCGCTAAAAAGCGTCTTCCTTTAATACACCATGTCATATATTTCTGGCAAAGAAAATAGCCTTTGTTAATTTAATATTCCACAAATTCCATGTTGTCTTAATACGACCAATATTATTTTATAGTACTTGATGTTGAGCAATAATATTGTATGGTATAAGGTCCACATTGAGCCCTCCTTCCACATCAAAATTTTATTTGGTTTGCCCAACTATACAAAAAATCAATTTTTAGAGTAAACCCTATTTAAAATATTCTCTGAAACTTTTACGTATAATCGTTTTCAATAACTCTTTTATATGAAAAGATTTTGTCGATAAAGCACTTGTGTTAAAATTTTGAAGATGAAAATAGTTTGTTCCTGTTTTCTCGCTCAACATTGATCTTAAGATATGTATGTATTTTACTCAGAAAACTATTTTCTCCATGTACCCATTAACCCCTTTATTACCGCTGGCGAGTCGAACAAATAAACATGTGAGTGTGAGAAATTCAAATTAGTATTACGGTTGGCGAATCGAGAACCTTTGATTCGACTTAAAAGTCATATATTTGATATTTTTAATAAACAATCAAACTTCGAACTCGAATTGTAAAGTTCGCCAACCGTAGTATGTCGAATGTGTTAGTTCGCTAATGAAAAAATCTCACCTCGAACGTTCGATTCGCAAACCGTTATAGGGGGGATAAAGTATTATGTATATAAGATAGAGAATGACAAAATTAAAAATTTCAGCGACTATCGTAGTTGTAATGGAATTAATTACAGGTGATAGCCTCCTTCGAAGCCGATTAATTAGTCGCTGATATTTTTAATTTTGGCAGAACAATTATTTTAGACGCAACATAGAATGGGTGATCACTAGTAATAAATTTCATTAATCACTTCTGAGTCAATTTTTCATGCACATCATGTCACTACGATCATGTACTCCTTTATCTTAAGGAACTCGTTTCAAAAAAACTCTGATCCGATACTCTAAGTAATTCTTTAATAGGATCAACAACGCACAATAACATGTTTTCTGTAGACTTTTCAAATTGCTTAAGCGGTTATAATTGTTTAACAAGACCGCTTATCTTTTATCCTCGGTCAACGGATTGAATTGGCTCGTGTGACTAAACATATCAATACACATAATCTTACTCGTACATGTATTATTTGAAAGATTATGAACAATCCTCCAGCCATTTTTGGGTAGTTATTATATCCTTAGGGCCAGTCTTACAAAATGCGGTTCATCCTCGGTTCAAGATTATTCGATTTCGTCGGATCAATTGAGTTTTTAACCAGATGCCAAATTTTTGATACGAAGTTTGTTTCTTTTCTACATTCTTTCTAATACTAAATGGAGTTCAAGATTGATTGATCTGTGGATCAAGATTTCTACAACTGGCCCTTGGTATCTATGGGTTTCTCATAAGCTGTCATAATACATGCATTTATTTGGATCTGGGCATGGTTAGGGGAAATATTTGTTTGCAAACACTCATATTAGAATTTAATCACTTTGAGGAATGTAAGGTAATCTAAGAACAGAAATGTATATTATGAATAATCTATGTAAGATTTATTAGTTTTTGTTGTTGTTAAAGGATTATGTACAAATGTACATATGTACATTCCGAAAATTTATTGATACTGGCGTTTCTATAAAACTTGGAAAACATTTATTTTTGTTTAATATTATTAATATGTTTCATTTTAAGGATTTATGTACATAATTGCATAATATTATCGTATACAAAATAATCATAATATAATGGCTAGGGAATACAATATTCTTTATTATAATACTGTTGAAATGAAATAAAAAAAAAACATACAAAATATAGAATAGTGTTTTTCAATTGGTATCATTTTTCTAAAAACGAACATTTTGAAATGTTTGCGTATTTCTATAGTTAAAAAAGGAAATGTTCTACATTTTTACACTGTTGTCAGTCTTATCATCTTATCTTAGCTATCAATAATTGTATTGGCGGAAATCAATTATGATCGGCATTTGTTTTAATTGTTTATTCTATCAAGAAAAAAAGTGTATGTACTTGCTAAGAAGTACGCTATCAATTTAGTGTAATTATATTTGTGGTGGGAAACAATGTGATATCAACTTAGAACAGTTGTGTTGGCATCTGTTTATACTGTTTCTTTTTGCATGAAATTAAAAAAAAAGCTAAATAAACTTTGGAACTGTGGCTTGTTTGTTTGGATCACTTAGGGTTTTATCATCAGAATTCATAAATTAAGGTTACTTTCCAAAAGTCCGAAAAAGGACATTTGAGCGTAAAATGTTAAAATAAGTGCAGTCCCTGCATGAAAATCTATAACGGAAGACATACTTTTTTACCATAAAGAGCAAAAGAAGGATAAATGTAAATACCTTAGTACATACATACATATGTATATCGTATATGTATGTAGTATGTAAATAATTTTAGTAATTTGTTACATTTTTCCGATACTGTAGATTATTAGTTTCTTATGAGTTAAAATTAAACGTTTAAATATGTTTTGAATTTATGAATGTAAGCGAATGCTTTACCCGGCTTTCCCATTTTAATCCCATTATTAATGTCGAAAATAAAGAATAAAAATGATTTTAAGGCAGGCGTCAACATTTGTAGTGAAAAATGACAAATCAAAGTGTAGATCATACCTACAATAGTACCTACACGGAATTATTTTTATTAAAATCGTTAGAGCAATTTTTAAGAACACTGTTTATCGATTTATCATAAAATACACCTATTATTTATCAATAAATCTATATGAAAATTAAAAGGGCAAAATGAAACATCAAAATTCAGCCTGTTTTAAATGTTTTTGGAGTAGCCCCATTTTACATATGTATGTAGTTTTACTGTACTTAATACAATAAAATGGTTAAACACGGTAATTTTTACAGACAGCTGTTAAATGGCGCAAGATTTTGAACAGCCTACGTTTAATGAGTTAGTATAATACTACTTAACAATTTATTTACTTTAAAACAGATTACTTACGCTTTCTTAATGTTCAACATTTTCTAACTAGCATCGTGCTAAAAGGATATGGCGCAAAATTTTAAACAGCTTAGTATTAACATATCTATGTATGTACAGTGATCCACAAAAGTCTGCGTACAAGGAAGATATTTTTAAAAACTTGCTGTTATTCACAAATGTAAAGTAAACTATTTTGAAAAAAGGTATTTTTCATTAAAATAAATTTACCAAGTTTTTATTTTCAACAAAAAAATATTCGTATCACAAAAAATTAATAAAAACAAAATAAACCTCTGAAATTCTTCCACAAAAGTCTGCGTTCAGGTGATATTTCTTGCATTACACACTGTTTAAGTATCGGTAAATTTGTTTCTGCATAATATGATTGTTTGTTTATTTTTAATCGTTCTAAACGCGTAAATAATTGTCTTTGGATCAATATGTATACATCGATATCCTCAAAAGAAATTTAAAAACAAGTGCTGAAATTCTGGGTATATCCAATGACTATTACTTCCAGCAAGATAATGACCCCAAACATACCGCCCATAATCGCGCATGTGGCTGGCTTATAACACTCCCCACCTGCTACGAACCCCACCACAGAGTCCAGATATTAACCCTATCGAGCACTCCGGGGATGAATTGGAAAAAAAGATCCGAACCCACGATATCTGCAAAAAGCTGCAGTTAAAAGAAGCCTTGTTGCTTGAATGGAGTAAGATCAAAAGTTCTTATACAGAAAAACTGGTAGGGTCAATGCAAAACCGTTTGAAAGAAGTTATAAGGCTTAAAGGGTACCCGACCAAATATTAACAACGAAAGTAATAAAAAAAAATAATTATTTGACTATATTAACTAACTTTTTTCAATTTCTGTTACAGCTGTACGCAGACTTTTGTGGAAGAATTTCAGAGGTTTATTTTGTTGTTATTAATTTCTCCTTGTTATGAATAATTGTTTTAATTTTTTTTTATTGAAAATAAAAACCTTGTACATTTCTTTATTAAAAAATATTTTTTTTTAAAACAAATCACTTTAAATTTGTGAATAACAGCAGTTTTTAAAAATATTTCTTCCTTGTACGCAGACTTTTGTGGATCACTGTATAAGTATGATCCTACTACAATGTGCTTACTTTTTAGTAGATTACTAAAATAGCACAGCAATTTTTTTAAATAAATTGGTTAAAACGACGATTTTGATAATTTTATTCGAATTTAGCATCATACTTTCAATTTCTTTTTATTAAAGTTAATCATCGAATACCTATTTTATTTTTTTTAGTATCGAGCTAACTTTAAATAACTCTTTGACATTTACAAACATCAAAAGGTCTTTAGGTGTGTTCAGAAGCAATTTATTAAAAATAAAATGCACGACTGGGTCGCACGAACTTGCTCTATGTTATTAGAGAAAAATGTTCATAAGGATCAAATTATTTTTTAAATTCTTTTAGTAGTAAGAGACGAAAACATAATGCTACGAGTATTCAAATATGAATTTATGCAAGAACAAAAATTATAAGTCGTTTTAGTCGTTTCTTAAAAAAAAGCTTTTATGTACAAACTTTTTTTTTAAGAAAAAATTTTGGTACGCCAATTTAAAGTTTTTATTATTGTTCGAATACAAATAAAATTTACAAAAAAAAATATTGAGCAGTTTCTGAGATATCGAATTTTCAAAAAAAAAAGAAAAAATTGATTTTTTTTTTTCAAAAATTCAAAAAATATTTATTTTAAAGTTTTAAAATGCAATGTGTTTTAGACTTTTTAGAAGCTTCTCTATAAAAATTTTCATTAAGATCCGTTATGTGGAAAATTCGAAAAAATGGTTCTATGGTAGGTACAAGCTGTAATGTCTTAATTTCAAATTTTTTTTTATTAAATTAAAGATCGTAAAAATTAATTGAAAGAAAAAAAATTTTATCAAAATTCTCGGAACCGTTTTCGAGAAAAATACGATTTTTGAAAAGCATTTTTTTTAATTTTTTAGCATTTGTATGGTAGGTACCTTTATTTTTAAGTAAAATATTTTTTTTTTTCTCAGATCTTGTAGATTATATTGAGAAACTTTTATTTATCAAGTTTAACAAAATCTAGCAAGGGGTTTTCAAAATATTGAGTTTTGAAAAAAAAATGTTGAAGTTTGTTTTAAAAATCCAAAAAAATTTTTTTTGAAAATTTGAGTACACAATTCTATTCAGGTTTTTGTGTAGCCTTAGCAAAAAAAAAAATGATCAAAATCGGCTGTACCGTTTTTGAGAAAATCCATGCGGGTACCCTCAATAACCATTTTTCTGAAATTTTTTTTCAACAAATACCTAGCTTTAATTAAATGAAATTTTTTTGTGTTTTTATTTTTAAAATCTGTCGAACAGTTTTTGAGAAAAAAAAATGTTTATAAAATTTCGAAAAAAATTCGTATGGCAGGTACCGTTATTTTTGGTCTTAAAAAATCAAATCAAAAACATCCGGGGGGAAAAAATTAAAACCCATATCTACCAAGTTTGAAGAAAATCGGCCGAGCCGTTTAGCTGCAATCGAACGGACAGACAGACAGACAGACAGACAGAATTGCGAGACCCACTTTTTTAGTCTTCGCTATCATCGTAATGTCAACTTTGATCAAAATCTCGAGTTCGATTTTTTTTCCGAATGCATAACTTTCCTTATAGTACCTATAAGTCGTAAGTAAAAATAGCCTTAGCAGTTAGAAAATATTTAAAATTATGAAAAACCTAGCAACCTACTTAAAAGTAGTAAGGTTGTTTAAAATTTTGCGCCTATGTTTTTTTGATAAATTACTTATGAACGTATTGCGTAAGGTGTACGCAATAACAGTTCATTAAAAAAACTAAAAGCGTTTTCGTTTGATAATGGGAAAAATACTTTTTTTGATTCTGAAGTTTGTGCTTCTTTGTATTTGTGAAAGTCAAATAGGTAGACATGGCAAATTGAAGTTGTTTTCATTTTAATAACATGGTTAAAACTAATTTGAAAGATTTGATCTTCTTTACGAGGGATATTCCTCATTAAATTCCAGGAATTTCTCTTGAACTTGCTCATAAGAAACTTCTTATTTATAAGAAATAAATTCTTTAGCTTTTTGAACTTTCTTATATCAGTCATCGATTGTTGACGTTTAAAGTGCGCACTGCGCATATGTACATATGTGCGTGCTTCTGTTTGAGATTTTTTTTCAAATCCAGAATTGATTTTCTCGTCTTTTCAGACGAAGAACTGTCATTCCGTGTGTAATACTAAAAAAAAGAAATACTTCCTTTTACTTAATTTTTTCACGAAATTAGGTTAAAACTTATGTGAAGCAAGTCTAACACATCTAAATTGTATCTGCTTTTGATTCTGAAATGACGTCCAGACGACTAATCGAAAACACCATTAATGCTAAACTCAAAGAAGCGGCCTTCATTTAAACGTCAACAAAATCACATTAATAGAGTTAACGCAGAACTTTGAGAAATTCTAATTAAAATGCTCGGAATACCGCTATAACACTAAAGCATTTTTGATCTTCTTTTGGTTTCCTTGCAGTTTAAACTTTAACTTTGTTTACGCCAAAAGTGTAAATGAAAAAAACTAAAAAAGTTTTTTCTGCACCCGCCCACAAGTAATTATAATTTAAAAACAATTTTACGAAAATCTTCATTAACAGTTCTCAATGTTCTCCGGAAACTCAGTTCTACATCTTTGCGGAAATTAAATGTGTGCTTTGAAATTATAAGTTGGCTTTAAAAATCATTCGGTATTTCATATTATTGAGTATTAAGCGTGTTTTTTTTTTTGCAAAACCATACGAAAAACGACATCGGGACTAAGAGCCTTACATATAAACACAACAACAACTTAAGTCCATACGGCGGATTTCGAAAAAAAACACGTTTTTTAAAATATCAGTTTGATAATATGGTGAAAAATGAAATGATGTGCACGATATAACAACACTGCCCCACCATTCGGGACTTCATGGAAAACCTTAAAAGCTCTGCAATAATCGATGTTTCAAGTGTCGAAATTATCGATATTTCCCACCATCTCTAGATCTTAACTGAAACACTAAACTGGAGAGGGATCACGACTATCGATAGTGGATTCTCTTATCATTATTGAAAAGTGTAAACAAGTTTCTAAAATAATAGACTCAATTGTGCATTGAAGTGTTGATTGAATAATCATTTGATTTACTTAAAATAACAATTCTTCGGTGAAGACTGTTCATTCTTTATCTAATACTAAACCGAGGTTCATATAGAGCAAATAGAAAGATGTCTAAGGAAGAATTTATTGCGACAGGTAATTACATAATTTTTACTATTGGTACACCTAAATTATTATAACATGTAAATGTGTTGCAGAGCATCAGCACAGGCGTTTAAATCCCTTGACTGGGCAATGGGTTCTGGTTTGTCCACACCGCATGAAGCGTCCGTGGTCAGGTCAACAAGAATCCCCTCAGAAGAACGAGCTTCCTGAGTTCGACCCCTCCAATCCGCTCTGCCCAGGTGTAAGCCGCCCTAATGGTGTCGTAAGTTACCAAATTTCATTTAAGACGTAAGTTTTTGAAACTACTTGTCGACTCGAATAGAAAAATCCAGCCTATGAGTCAACGTTTGTGTTCACAAACGATTTTCCTGCTCTACTTGAAGGTGTTCCAGACCCTCCAGTCAGCAGTGATCCATTGTTTCAGGTTGCACCTGCACGAGGCACCTGTAGGGTAATGTGCTTCCATCCAAAGTCAAACACTACTTTGCCGTTGATGAGTTCAACTGAAATCGCTGCAGTTATCAAAGAGTAAACATATTTTTGAATGATAGAAGATTTTTATTCTCTTATCATTATAATTCCCTAAGATGGATTAACCAATACAATGATCTGCAAAAGAAGTACACTTGGGTCCAGATCTTTGAGAACAAAGGTTCAGCGATGGGTTGTTCGAATCCACATCCTCATTGCCAGATCTGGGCATGTTCCTTCTTCCCTTCTGAGCCACAGACCAAAGATAAAAATCTAAGGAGCTATTACGAACAGCACAAACGTGCTTTGCTCGATGATTATGTTGAACGAGAGCTAGCGAAAAAAGAGCGAATTGTTGTGAAGAATCAAGATTGGCTTGTTGTTGTTCCATACTGGGCATCGTGGCCATTCGAAACAATGTTGATTTCACGCAATAAAAATAAGCAAATCAATGATTTAACAAAGAGCCAAATCGATAATCTGGCATTGACCATTAAGGAATTAACCACAAAGTATGATAATCTTTTTGGATGTTCATTCCCTTATTCTATGGGTTGGCATGGTGCTCCGACTGGCGATGAGATAGGAAAAGATGCTGCTCATTGGACGCTGCATGCTATTTATTATCCACCTTTGTTGCGTTCTGCAACAATTCGAAAGTTCATGGTTGGTTTTGAACTTCTGTGCCAAGCACAGCGTGATCTAACTCCTGAGCAAGCCGCTCAGAGATTACGGGACATTGATGGCAAAAAACATTATTTGCAATAAAGAGAGAGAGAGTGTCCAAGAAAGAATTTTCATAAAACCTTATGTGTACCAAATACTTATGTGAGAAATAAAGAATAAAGAATTTTATTTAGTTAAAATTATGTAATTTTTCATTATAACATATTTACAAAATCGATATTACAAACGAGAGTTGGTTTTGTACAGATTGAGATGCCAATTACAAACAACAACAAAACTACAAACTTTTACAACAACCTATTCAACCAATACAGGCATGGACAAGCTTGAATCTCAATTCTTTTTGGGCACTACTACAAATAGCCAATTTGAATTTCAGTAAAACGACTATGGGTATAATGGTTAGAAAAGCGCACAACGGTGCCATTCCTGAACAAATTATCACAATTGTCGTTTCTAGAGCCCTGTAGTTTTAGTAAAATGACTTCGGGAATAAGGATGATAGTCATATTTAATACTAGTAGAAACGTATGATGTGTTTTCTGGGGAGAACAATAAACGGCTTCCTGTTACTTTACGTTTTCTTTTCAGCCAAAAGCCACTTGTCACTTGTTCACTTTGGTGTAGAAAGTTTCATATCCAAATGGATTGTATCTATGCTCAGTGACAGCAGGATCCAAGCAACGTTAGGAAACACAATTTCTACTAAGCATGTTAGTAGGGGAACTCCCCAGGGTGGTGTTCTCTCCCCTCTTCTATGGCTCATAGTCATGGACAAAATTCTCGTCAAGCTCAGAGGTAGTGGTGTAAAAACTGTAGCGTATGCTGACGATCTGGTTTTATTGGCATCAGGTAAGTTTGCCACTGTGATTAGTGAAATCACTGAATTGGCTCTGAAAAGAGTTAGCAACTGGGCCACTAGTAGTGGACTAGGAGTTAATCAGAGTAAGACGGAACTGATGCTCTTTACTACCAGGACTAAAATACCTACATTCACCCTACCTCGACTTAACGGTCAAACTCTTTCTTTATCTTCCAAAGCTAAATACCTTGGAGTTATTCTCGACCCCAAATTGAATTGGAAGGTAAATATTGAAGAACGGGTTAAGAAAGCCTGTATAGCTTTCTATGCCTGCAGAAAGACCTTTGGTAAGAAGTGGGGCCTTCAGTCGAAGATGATTTTGTGGACGTACACTGCAGTGGTACGACCAATTTTGTCTTACGGATCGATTGTTTGGTGGCCTGCACTTAGCAAGCAATATAACGTCGGAAAACTTAAAAGGGTTCAAAGAACGGCTAGCGTCGGCACTACGGGGGCTCTCAGATCATGCCCAACAGATGCCCTGAGCGTTATCCTGAACCTTTTACCACTCGACCTTCATATAAAATACCTAGCGGCATGCAGTGCTGTAAGACTTAAAGAATCTAACTGTTGGTTCTCCAAACCCTATGGTCATGGAAACATAACAAAATTGATTCCTCCGGATATTTTCTTATCGAACACCGACTACTGCGTACCTCCTCTTGGCCCAAGCGGGGATTTCAAAGCCATTTTTCCCACCAGAGAGGATTGGAAGAATGACGTTGTCACAAAGGATTTCGATTCGATAATCTACACTGATGGATCTAAGATGGAGTGCGGTGTTGGTTCAGGAATTTTTTCCGAGTCCTTTAACATCTCCAAGCCACTCAGACTACCAGACTTTGCGAGTGTATTTCAAGCCGAAGTACTAGCAATCAAGGAGGCATGCAAGTTGCTCCAATCTAACCAAAACCAATTCAGAAATATAGCTATCTGCTCAGATAGCCAGGCGGCCATTAAGGCCATTAAATCATCTACATCAACCTCAGTACTTGTCCAGCAATGTCGGGACGAACTGGCGAGTCTGAACATTGACCTCCAGGTCACTCTCATCTGGGTTCCAGGTCACAGTGACATAGAGGGTAATGAACGGGCTGACGCTTTAGCTCGGCAAGGCTCGACCTTACATAGCTCACTAGCGGAAAAAGTTAATATTCCTCTTGGTGCTATGAAGAGAAAAATCTTCTCGATTTTTCTCAATGAATCCAACCGTAGGTGGAGCAGTCTCACAAACTGTGTTATATCACGAAAGATATGGCCTACTTACAACAACTCACGTTCCAACGATCTAATATGCAGACCCAGGCGCGACATAGCCAGGATCACAGCAATATGCACCGGGCACTGGCCCATAGGTGAACATGCAAGAAAGCTAAGCATCCCCTTCAACCCACACTGCCGTAGTTGTGGAGATCCACAAGAAAAAGAAACTGTGGTTCATTTTCTTTGCGATTGCCCCGCCTTAGCAAATTACAGGATGGCTTCCTTTGGGAAAGCCTTCCTCGATGACCCCAGCGAACTTTCGGAGAAGAAAATCAAAGATCTGATTATCTTTCTGAATGCGACAAAATGGCTTTAGCAATGCTCCGCTAAAGTATATAAAAGCCATTTTCTTCCGTACTTAATCCTTATTAGGTTGACACGAGTTTAATGGTATCAAAACGGCGCACCCCAGCGCTAATTGAGTCGCGGGCCCAGCTGGCTGGCGACTACCATCTCTACCTACCTAGCCAAAAGCCAGTAGTGATGTTTTGTTTTTAACATATTGTTTTTAGATATTGTCTATAAAAACGATAACAAATGGTAAATTTATAAGGGGTTTACCAAAGACAAAACACTCCTTTTCAACAAATCGAAATTAAATAAAGAAAATATTATGGCCAAACGAGAAAAAAGGATTGAGACCAGATTTAAAGAACATAATGACGAACATTTGCTTAATCAACCGTAAAAAATCTACCATCGCATCTCATGTGTGTTAAATAATGAACATGAAAACATACAAATCGACAATTTAATACTTTTTAAATACATGAACGATCACAGAAAACTGGATGGCTATGAATGATTTTTCCTGCTTACTTAATATTTTGTGCCAAAGCAAAATCTAAACAAAAGCAAAAAGTTCTACGTTTGACCTTTGATCATAACTTTGTGTTATGGTCCAGCAGTTGAAACTTTGCCGTCTCAAGTGAAGTTAATAATGTGTTTTAAATAATAAAGGCCCTCATTAGTCATTATGAATATCGAATCGAAGTTCGACTAAAGTAGAATGATTTAGCGAATTTCTCTAATCACATCGCGGTACTATAGTAAGCGTGAAAAAGGGAAAGTGTACTGAAGAAGCTATACTGTCTGTCTTAGAGCATATACATCTGGAAATAGACAAAGGTAACAAAACATCTACTCTATTCCTAGATCTAACAAAGGCTTTTGACTTAGTTAATCACAAACTCTTATTAAAGATACTCTACAAATATGGCTTCAGAGATAAAATTTTGAACTGGTTCTCATCCTATCTTCATAATAGAAAGCAACTTCTTTGTGCTAATGCTTCAATGAGTAATTCAATCTTTTGTTCTAATGTGGGGATTCCTCAAGGCTCTGTCATCCGACCATTCCTTAATCTGAATGGTAACATAATAGCCTTTGCCGATGATTTGGCTTTAACTTATGCCGCACCCCTTTCTGATGAATTAAAGATCTTAATGAATGCTGACCTAACAGTCTTAGCATTTGGGTTTAAGTATCATAATTTAGTACTTAGCCGCAAATCGAAAGTAATGTTCTTCTCTATTACAAACGAGTATTTTATCCAAGGAGTTGGTCTACATGACATAAATTGTGATCGCCATAGCTGCAATGTCTCTTGCCTGCAACTTGAATCTGTTTCCGAATTTAAGTACCTAGGAGTTAATATAGACGGTAAACTTAATTCGAAATCACATATACACACTGTGAAACAAAGTACTTATTATGCACTAAATAGAATATATTACTTACGTAGGCGAGTACCAAAACAGAGTACAAACTTACTTAATTACATCAATTTATTATGCGTTGGTCAATTCTCGTTCGGAATATTGTATCTCTTGCTAGGGTAGTGCATTCATTCAAAACCTATTATCACAGCCCAGAAAAAGATAGCCAGCCAGAATAATCCTTTTCAAACCTAGATGGGAGCCATCATTTCCATTGTTTAAATCTATTAAGGTATTGCCACTCTGAAAACTATACGTACATAAAGTACTCAGACTGTTTTACCTAGGAGGTGGTTTTAACAATCTAACTCGAAACAATTTTTCCCATTCATTATGAGCCTCCATGTAATACTGTGATAGTTCCTAGAACAGAACAGAACATGTTAGACAATTTGCAACTAATATAGCTCCGCGTATCTACAATAAACTTCCAGCCGATATATCTAATAGACCTAGACTTAACAAATTCTTAATAAACCTCAGAATCTGGCTATTGTCAAGATCAGGTGTAGAAGATTTAATTCTCAATTCAAAGTTCACTACTTGCTTAATTAATGAATATTATGTCTCAAAAACCATTTTGCCTTCTGAATCCAAATTTTCTAAATTCCACAAACACAAAATATTTTTGTAAAAATTTTATCATTTAAAATTTGCTTTATCCAATATTTTTCTCGGCGCGGCTTTACTTTCATTTAAATGATTATCTTTTGTATAATGCACTTAAAACTGGTGTTAGTACCACAAAGTGCATATTTAACTTCATTTAAATCCTTAATTCTTAGTTTATAATTATAAATATTTTAATTATTTAAACATAACTACTTATTGTAAACTATATAAAAAATCTTATCTATAAATATAAATTATCCTATCTTTTCTTAATATCAATGCTGCCGAAAATAATTCCATTCAAATAAAACATGTTAAGCAATGAATAATTGCATTTAGCATTGTGAATTTGTATTTGTACTCTTTCAGAATGTGTTTTGTAAAAACAATTACGGTAATGACCATGTGCGATCTCTCTGGTAAATTTGAATTCTTCATAACTTGAGGAATTCGCTCCCTAAAATTCAATTGCCGTTTTGATTCGTAGAAAAGGTACGTTGTGTGTTTACACCCAAGCAAATGTCAAGTGGATTAAAAGTATGGCTCGAACTTTGCATATGGCCTACGGATTGCTCCAAAGGAGACAAAGTAATCCGGTGGTATGGTCTTCGACCAGTAGCGGTTACACTTTTTTTGTTCGTCGAACGATTTTGCCTATAAAATAAAATTGTAATTAAAAAATTCTTTTCTTTTGACGGAGAAACAAGAAAATTTAAATATATTGCAAATTATTCTTCTTAATCTTTTTTTGTTGACGCAAACGCTCATATGCCCTTGTTTATAAATAAATTTGTTTTGTGGTGCAACAGCTCGAAGAGAAGAGAACCAGGACCTAGTGACTTACATCTCTCAACCATTCCTGTGTTCGTGTTGCCTGAAATGGAGGGACCTACAATTTTCTGCCGATTCCGAACGACCATGAGCAGCACTTTTCATGACAATAAATACTGTTTACTTATATATTCCAAATATAGTATTAATTATTACCACTCCCACGTAACACTTGTATTTATATAAGGTTATTATTTTTGTTTTCATACATTTCAAAAATTCTCATTTCGGTAAACAGGAAATTGATGAAAAACCTATTCGATAAACAACCGAATGAATCTAAAGCGTATAATATTAATATTTAAACGTTGTTTTGTTGTGTAATCTCTCACTCATTTTTATCTTTATTTTTATATATACAATAATAATACAATTATATATAATATAATTAATTCAAAAATAAACCATTCAATTGCATAGGCAAATACATTGTTTTTTGTATAATATTATAATTATTACGTGTATATATGTCTTTTTTTATCTCAAACTTTGTTTTTGACTGGCACATCGAACATTAATATAGCTAATACACTACATATACAGCCTTACTACTCAAATACATAGAATTAAACAATTCAACAATAATAATACATTAAATATCTTATTGTAGTCGAAGTTAGACATAGTACATGGATTACAGAAGCGACACTTCGACCAATTGCAGTAACATCGAACGCAGCACACTTTTTTTTGTTTGTTATGGGAACAGGTTACAGAAATAGGAATAAAAAGATTATAGCAGCAAGTAAATTCTTGAATTGAGATTGTATTTTCAGAATTTACGTGGTGTACTTCTTCATGAGAGCACGGTTCTCAAGGGATTGCATCTCTTTGAGCAGCAGGGCAATATTGTAACGCAAACGATGAAACATCGCAACTGGGAATTCCAATGTTCTATACTCGCCGTTCGGAGTTTGAAAGTGGATTATGATTGTTGGTTGCGAGAGTTGAATGATTCCACTGAAAAAAAAAACAAACTGCACATTAATTACAAATTTTGCTGAAAATAAATGGGTTCGTTAATAGAACACTTTTTTGTAAGACTTTATTTCTGAACCAGTTGAACCAATGCAAAATTCGGTAAGTAAAATTTTCATCGACAAGATGTTCGGAAAACTTCTACAATAAATTCCGTTTTTCTATTTTTTGGTTCTGAGCTTCGTCGTTTGAAGAATTTTCGCACTAGCTTCAATTTCTCTAAAAAAATATAGCTTACCAATCTCCGAGCGAGATATTAATCCGCCACTGCAATCTTTTCGGAGGCGATCTAAGGCATTTGACCTCGTAAAAGTTCTTTGTCAAGGAGTCCCTGTGATTGTGCAAAACCTTGCTAATGTCATCAATACATTCTTCTGTGAACCTGCAAGTAAAGTCGTTAGTTCTTACTCCACGAACATGAACAAAACTACACACAACAAATAGATACAATAAACTTACTTCAACTCCCTCAGACACTGGCGCAGTTCATCGTCCTTGACACTGCCCTTGGGTGTCCTTAAAAAGATTTGCATTATTTGTAGAATGGCAGCAAATAATTCACAGAAGTTCTCTGGGATTTCACAACCGGAATGAGTTAATTTGGTGAGGGCCAGATCCAAAACTTCTGGTGAACATTTACGGCTTTCAATGTAGTGCACCGAGACTTGGATGAGAACACGTAAAACTGGCTTTGATAATTGGGGCACATACTTAATGTAGGGCTTTACTGTTTTCAGCATTGTGTACTTGAAGTTGGACGACATTTTGTATGGAATTGAATTTGGTAGCAGCTGGACAATTTCTATGGTTGCTAAAAATACAAAGAGATCTCTGACGACGAAGAAGAAAATCACCAAGTTACAGAGGAGGCAAAACAAAAACAACTCGATATGCGAAGAAATTCAAGCCCACAATAAAGTTGTTGATTGACAGGCACTGAGGCACATGCGAAAATGCAGTTTTCCTTAGTTGGTGGTTTGCCAGCGATTGAATGATTATCTAGAGAAAAACGGTTTAACATTTATTGATTCGAGAAAATCTCATTATTTACACTATTTTTCTGGACTGTTGAGATTTATTGGAGTGGAACTTTTTTGTCTGCTTTTAATTTGGTTGTTATCCAAATCGCAAATAAAATGTAGAGTTGGGTAAACTGTTGACGTTCCAAAACTGACGTTTGAGTCCAGTACAAATACAGGCACAGGGTGCAACAAATGACAATATAAATACACATCTATTCAAACAAACCTAAGAAAAATCAGGTATGTCACCGTTCTTTATCCAAACTGAAATTTGTTTGAATTTTAGAATTGATCCAAACGAATATTTAGGCAGATTCTACCACATCTGGTATTCTGCTATAGATTTTCTGTTATGAATCATAAAAGATTTCCACCTTAAAAGATCTTTAATGATTGGTATTCAGGAGTTCGAACTTTTATTAAAGTCTGTTATGCCATTTCGAAAACGAAATCTGTTATCAAACTGAATTAAAATCTGCTTTCATAATCTGCTGATATTAAGTAAAATTTAATCTGACATAATTAAAATAGTTGACTAACAGAAAAGAAACCTCTTACTCACTGGTTGTATCTGTACCATGGAATACGATTTTACCATCTATTTTTTAGGGAATACCAACATGGCAATATACTATTGTACTTTACTTATATGATCTATCATCCGAATCTATAAAGAAATTTTAAAGGTTGCTTAACTTTAAAATACCTCCAAACAGTTCTTAAGTATGAAATCGGTATCTATGATCAATTTTCAAATTTAAGTAACGTTAAGAGGCCTTTATTAAAGGTCACTTAAAGACATTTTAAAATTTATTTTAACATATCAATTGTCATCTTTGAAATTTTGAAGTTTCAAATTGTGAGTTTGTATTGCCAGTTGCGATATTTTACAACTATAAAATGCTAAGAATTTGTATTGATTAAAATATGTGTACGCGCAAAGAATTTTCGTCCACGTTTCCCGCTTAGCCTTTGAAGTGTTTTTGTATCGACACTTTTGTCCTCGTTTTTGGAGGAGGATCTGTGCATCGAAATAATTTTTTTTTTTTTTTTTTATTATGGCATATTTTAAAATAAAGACGTTTCCTTTTCGGAAGCATCCCAATTTTATGAACTTTTTCTTTTGTTTGTTGTGACGGGGGTGGGTGTGTTTAATAGCATTTTTCTTAATTTCACAGATATAAAAATGTGTCTTCCAAATGTGTTTACTGATTCAAGGTGTCACAAAACAGCTGTGTTGTATAAAATTTGTTTTTTTTTTTTTTGTATTAAATTTTCACTTGCTTTTACGTTAAGTGACACAACCATCGTTTAGTTAAGAGCCAATGAAAAATCGATTACAGATACGGACTTAAGTTTCATCATTTAAAGGCAAATTAAATATTTAAGTATGTTTAGCTATAAATAACCTCAAAGATGCAGTTTAGGAAGATTTTGCAGATACGGCTGTTGTGTTTTAATATATTTTAATAAACTTTTCCTTTTAAGAACATTTCGTCGACAAAATAAAAGATGTATATTCATTTTTACTTAGTATACCTTTGTACTTCTTATTGAAACCTTTTATTTCATAGCCGATTTCGGCATGTTGAAAACCAAAAATGCGATCCGTAAAAGACTTTTTCTGTGTTCAAACGTTTGACAGTTTTTTACAGATTTCTAGCAAATCTTATAACAGATTTTAGCATTTCGAATTCCAGAATTATAATTCATAAAGATTTGTTGACTGCTCAAACTTTTGTATAAACATTCATAATAGAATACGGAAATAAAAGATCACACAGAATATAATCCTAATTGTCTTCCTTGATTTGAGTTTAGCATATTATACGCTATTCACACCAAATCAAAATCTAGATTTCGAGCAAAATTCTCAAAATCTCATCCAAATCTACTAGATTTCCCATACATTTTCAGATTTCCAAATCTACTAGATTACGACAAAATCTCCTCAAAATCTACTTTCAAACACAAGATTGTCAAAACAAACAAACCTTTAGAAATGTTCTGCTTTGTCAGCAAATTGTCAGCAAGAGAAGAGGTAGATAAAAAGCCGATAATGGAGTCGAGTCTCGAGTGACTATTTAAATTTGAATTGTGGGGAGAGAAGGAGAGAAGATAAATTATATCCGAGAAAGCGGGATAAATGGACAGAAACGTCAAATGAAATCCTGTTTCTGTTCAGTGCGAACGCTTCAATGAGATTTCGTAATCTTGTTGCTGAAATCCGAGATTTTAATTCGGTGTGAAAAGCCTATTAGATAGATTAATACTACGTTTTCACCAAGAAATAATCCTGGATTTAAGTGGATTTAACATAAATCTTCCTTAAATCTCGAACATTTACCATACACATTTATTTCGTAAATCTAGTAGATTAGAAATAAATCTTGTTAAATCTTCATTGGATCAATTGTTCTATGTTCGAACTGACTTAATATCCATATTGTGCTAAGCTATTTCGATGATTTTTCATCGTTTGGCACAAATAAAACTTTTTTTCCCTCGCTTCTACTTTATAAGAAAAATTGAAACACCATTAGCATTTTGATAGATGCTGTCAAAGTTAATCATCTTTTTAATCTTTTACAGCCTTATTTACTAACTCGTTTTAGCGACGGAGTAAAGTTACTTCGACTTTACTACGGCTCTAATCCTGAAAACCTTATTTATAATGCACGAGGAATAGCGGCGGAATAAGCTTAAACTGGTTCATAGGAGTTTTAAGGTTGTTTTAGTATCTAAATGTCATTTTGAGATGACATCTTGTGAAATTTACAAAAAAAAGCAATTTTTTTTTTCGTTTCTTACTAAGACAAAAAGGATAGATATTTTGCAATAATAAGTTATTTATATTTTCCAACAGTTGTACGGTATTGAGAACGCAATGTGGTTGGTACATTCATTTATTGGATTTGAACTTTATACAATCCAATTTTAAATGTATCCAATTTCCAATATGCATACAATGATAATAAAATGAATAATAATGGAAATCAGCTGGGGTTTGATTTAGGTGTATAATAACCAGAGTTTTAGATTTGTAACTTTTTTTCCCAGTATATTTGACATAAGGAAGGCGTAGGTTAAACTGCTAAGAAAATAATTTTAAATAAGGATTTGTTTGACGTGGCGTAAACCCGAAGTAAGTGCTTCGGCTCGGCTAAACTATTCCGAGGTTGAACCCAGTATTAGTGAAAAATAATAAATAAGGCTTTTAGTGTGGTGAAAACACCACATAAATCTCTTGTCTTAAATCTCGGATTATCTTTTGGTGAATTTTTGAAGTTTTTCAATTTGCATAAAACATGGCTGTATTCCACTAAACTAACTTTTGTTTATTTCGGCATTACTCTTTGTGTTAGTATTACCAGAGTCGGAATATTTTTGGGACATTATGGGGAATTTATGCTTATTTTTTTTTTATAATTAGCGCGCATTCAAGGGGTTACGAACACCATTATAATGTTATAAATAACACAACAAGAGCAGAAAGGAAATGATTTTGTTCACTTTCTAAGGCAAAAAGTTTTGATAATAGGGAAGTTTCTGAACCCACAGAACTGTTACGTTAAAAACTGTTGACATAAGCACCTGTCTGGTTACTTTATATACCCCAAGCGCAACAACGAAGTTGCGTGAATGGGATTCGCTCCCCAAAAAAGGAGTTTAATTCGAGAGGACGTGTGAAGCGGGTTACCCCCAGTACTATTAAGTTAAAAAAACTTTACATACCCTAAGTTGCGAAGTTGCGTGAGCGGGACTGGCCTCGAAAAATGAGTTAAGATCCTGAGAACACTCGAACCTGGCCACCCACACGTACTATTAAATTAAAAAATCGTCATATAGATGCATGTCTGGTGACTTTATATGTCCTAAATTAATTATCGAAAATTAGACGCTTTCAGTGTTGTTAGTGAAGAAACACTTAAACTAAAAAGAAGATAATAAGCTGCTTATAAGTTAGTAAATTATTAAGTAGTATCATACTAATACCTCTTAACACAAGAATGTTAACATTTTTACCTTATCAAGCTTCTTAAGTATACTAATATTTCTAGGAACACAAGTAAATATTTACAAAAAACACTGCGGACAAATATTCATGGAGTTCCTGCAAAAAAAAAACAGGATATGAGAAACAAAATTTATACATTTTGAATAGAGAGAGAAACTGAAATGCAGAGGTTTTCATATGCATGAAGATTAGACGAAACTCGAGAAGTGAAGATGAAGATTACATACATATATGGAAGACAAACATGTTCATCCGTTTTCTGTTTTTGGATGTGTTCGACAGTGTCTAAAATTTTTGCTTGCGCAACCGTTGTAACGAAGTTACATACTTCACCCACCGCGGCACGCCGACGCACAGTGGGGAAACGGCGGAAAAAACCCATATTTCGGAAGTAGGATTTATTTTGATATTGTTCGTGTTTCTAACAGTAAATTAGTTGAAGAATCAGGAAATGAAAACAGTTTTTTCAAAAAAAAATTTGTGGGCCTGAAGATTTTTGTTCAAAGTTGAAAAATAGTGAAAACTGATAAAAATACGTGTAGTTTTAAAATGATCCATTTACTCTAAAATTTCAAGGGTTGAAACCATTTTTTTTGTAAATAGGCTTAAAATAAATAGAAAAACAATATGGTACATTAGTTTAGCGAGAAAGAATTGAATAAAATTTTTTTGACAAAAAAACATTCAATTTTAGTGACTTTTTAAGTTCACATAAGGTTTTAACTACTTCCTCTGTTTGCCTCTGTTGGCGGATAGGTTTCGTTAGATAGTGTTGAATCTCAGCAATAGTTTTCAAAAAAAATCTCACCCGAAGACGTCCGTACTTGGTTTTTAAAGCAATTTTAACCTGAAAAAGTCATCCAAAAAAGCAAAAAAAAAAAAATAAGGCAAACAAAATGAGCAGCTCTTTTCGCTAGACAAATCTTTCTAAATGTATTTTGGTATGCTGAATCTGAGCGTGAAGTTCACTTTGCGAAACAATCCAAAATTATTGATTAAATTGCAAAAAAAAAACAATTAAAAAAACGCAAAATTTTAAGGTTTTTCGCATGTTAGTCAAACATTTTGGGGTGTTTGGGCAAAATGGATTTCACATTCAGATTCAGCATACCAAAATACATTTAGAAAGATCAGATCGATCAAAGGAACTACATATTATTTTCTCTTTGTATGTCGCTGTTGACATCAGGACTTTGTATTTGAAACCTGCATTGCACATTTACCTATTGAAATAAATGTTTTTTTTTTCACTAACCCACTTTTTTGACATTATTTACAACTTTCGGAATACAGTAAAACCGGTTATTTGAAGCCTCTCTTTTCTTTAATTTCACTTGTCTCCAACAGAGATAGAATGATATGATAGAATGTCCCGCCAATTGATGGAAAAGTTTGGGTTTGGTAGCTCTTATAGGGGTTTCATTTGTTATAATATATATGTTCTCTCATGTCCCAAACGCAAGTCGTTACGTATGCATTATGATTAAATGTCTTCAGCTTTGCTCTTTGTTTAATAGCATCACTGTATTTTATAGATATATATAATATTTCAAATTGAATTTATGTATATATTTCAAAATAAAATTGAAACATTTTATGGCGCACAATCATTGATTTTTATTTTTAGGTTAAATATCCAAAAAAAAAACAAAAGCTGGTTTTCAGTATTTTTAATGTCATTTTTTTCTGAGTGGGCGTGGCAGTGGGTTGTCATTGGTGTAGATTTGTCTTGTTATTGTCTACTGTTCCTGCAAATTTCATGAAAATTGGTTTAGTAGTTTAGTTTTAATTGAGTTTTTTCCGGTCTCCCATACAAGGTGCCCCACTGTGCGCCGTTTTGATACCATTAAACTCGTGTCAACCTAATTAGGATTAAGTACGGAAGAAAATGGCTTTTATATACTTTAGCGGAGCATTACTAAAGCCATTTTGTCGCATTCAGAAAGATAATCAGATCTTTGATTTTCTTCTCCGAAAGTTCGCTGGGGTCATCGAGGAAGGCTTTCCCAAAGGAAGCCATCCTGTAATTTGCTAAGGCGGGGCAATCGCAAAGAAAATGAACCACAGTTTCTTTTTCTTGTGGATCTCCACAACTACGGCAGTGTGGGTTGAAGGGGATGCCTAGCTTTCTTGCATGTTCACCTATGGGCCAGTGCCCGGTGCATATTGCTGTGATCCTGGCTATGTCGCGCCTGGGTCTGCATATTAGATCGTTGGAACGTGAGTTGTTGTAAGTAGGCCACATCTTTCTTGATATGACACAGTTTGTGAGACTGCTCCACCTACGGTTGGATTCATTGAGAAAAAGAGGCTGGGTGCGACCCACACTGATAACTTCCCATTTGTGGTCTTGAAAACTTGTAATAATTACGAAGGTTGGTAGGTACATATTATATACTGAATTATAGATTTCCGTGTTTTTTAATATTATATTATAGAAATTACTTTATTATTTCGGTTCCAAACATTTTAATTGAAAAAAAATTAACAACGAAATATTTAAATATAAAAGATATGGTTTGGTTATTGATGGAAGTGTACTTACAAAATATATCCGCTCTAAAACTAGATTTATGTCAAATATAAACCATTTGTTAGAAATTGTATTATGTATAAAATTAAATCATTGCTCGTTCTCAAGGTATTCTAGTCGAAAAACAAATATTACCACTTTTTAGCAGATTTTTTTATATTTTTGTTAAAACTGTCAATTCGATACTTGTCAAAATTTAACCATATGTTAATAATTGTATTATGTCGATACCTTCCCGTAAGAATGTACTAAGCGACACTTTTTCCGAAAATGACTTTTTGATGAGGAAATATAATATATGTTAAGGGCCACGTTTTGGCCTGGGTTTCGCCAACGAACTTTCTTCGTTTTTTTCGTTTCCTGAAAAATTTTAGAAATGTCGCTTAGTATACATACATTCTTACGGAAAGGTATCGATGTATAAAACAACATACTTTAGAAAGCACTGTCGGAGTTTATTCCCAAGAAATTCGACTTGAAATACAATTTTAACTAGTTTTCACTAGAATTTTTAATAGTTTTTTTTTATTTAAAAAAAAAAAAACTATTAATTCAATATTTGTCAACATTTTACCAATTGTACAAAATTATACTATGTATAAAATAAACTAAATTAGAAGTCAATATCACTACTAGTTCTCGAGAAACTTGAGTCGAAAAACAATTTTTACCAATTTTCAATAGAGTTTTATATAGTTTTTAATTTTTTGTAAAAAAACTGTAAACTGATTTTTTTTGAAATTTTCACCAGTTGTCAAACACATTATTTTTCGTAAAATAAAATTATTTTGAGTTTCAAATTGTTTTCCGTTCTTAGAATATCTGGGTTATGAAATTTTTTTTTCATTTTTTTTTATTTAAAAAAATAACGGAATGTTCATTTTTTTCCAAATTCATACCAAATCTGTATGACCTTATAATGAGTACATTAAATTTTATTTGAAATAAATAGCATTATTTTTTCGTGAGATATTTGCAACTAACCAACATTTTTACTTTTTTTTTAAACCGTTATAGTGAAAAAACTATTCACTGAATTTTAATAAACGCCCTTTCAGCCTCTTTTGAAGTTATTATCTATTAAACAAAACTTATTTGAAGTCGATATCTTTACTCGTTCTTGAGATATCGACGACGAAAAATGGTACGAGAACGTACGGACGTACGAACGTACGCACGTACGAACGTACGAACGTACGTACACACACACACACAGACATCTCTCTAAAAATGATTGATATAGCCTCTAGGGACCTTGAAACGTCGAGAAATGTCAAAAATTCCAATTTGACAAATCGCACCGATTACAATAACTCCCTATGGGAAGTTAAAAATCGAGAAGATTTTTCTCTTCATAGCACCAAGAGGAATATTAACTTTTTCCGCTAGTGAGCTATGTAAGGTCGAGCCTTGCCGAGCTAAAGCGTCAGCCCGTTCATTACCCTCTATGTCACTGTGACCTGGAACCCAGATGAGAGTGACCTGGAGGTCAATGTTCAGACTCGCCAGTTCGTCCCGACATTGCTGGACAAGTACTGAGGTTGATGTAGATGATTTAATGGCCTTAATGGCCGCCTGGCTATCTGAGCAGATAGCTATATTTCTGAATTGGTTTTGGTTAGATTGGAGCAACTTGCATGCCTCCTTGATTCCTAGTACTTCGGCTTGAAATACACTCGCAAAGTCTGGTAGTCTGAGTGACTTGGAGATGTTAAAGGACTCGGAAAAAATTCCTGAACCAACACCGCACTCCATCTTAGATCCATCAGTGTAGATTATCGAATCGAAATCCTTTGTGACAACGTCATTCTTCCAATCCTCTCTGGTGGGAAAAATGGCTTTGAAATCCCCGCTTGGGCCAAGAGGAGGTACGCAGTAGTCGGTGTTCGATAAGAAAATATCCGGAGGAATCAATTTTGTTATGTTTCCATGACCATAGGGTTTGGAGAACCAACAGTTAGATTCTTTAAGTCTTACAGCACTGCATGCCGCTAGGTATTTTATATGAAGGTCGAGTGGTAAAAGGTTCAGGATAACGCTCAGGGCATCTGTTGGGCATGATCTGAGAGCCCCCGTAGTGCCGACGCTAGCCGTTCTTTGAACCCACACACAAATTGTCTTACAACCTTTTTCTTTAACTTCTTATTTTTATTGTTATAATTACTTCTATGGAATACGTGGTCTTAATAAAGTAATATAAAAAACCTCAATGATCTTCTTTTATTTTAAAAACACACAGTGAATGGCGCAAACTGTTAGTCGAATTAGTAAGATGTTAAAACTGTTTTCGGATTGGTTAAAACGAAGGTTTTGCAAATTTTATTTGAGCTTAGCTTCATTCTTTCTCTAACACTTTATAAAAGTTAAAATTAACAAAAAGATTTTTATTTTGTTAGTATCGTTCAAACTACATATCACTCTTTGACAGTTACAAACGGCAAAAAGGTTTGTTTACTTTGTTTTATTTTATTTTTTTTTCCAAGAACATTTATTAAAAAAAAAAATTATTAAAAAAATACCTTAGTTAGTAAACTAGTTGAAGTTTAGCAAATTGTTAAGTTTTGTATGGCCACAAAAAAGTACTCTTATTTTTAAATGTAATAGTGTTCAAAAGTTGTATTAGGGTCTGAGGTTTAAGAACATGTATAAAAAAATAAGATATCGTTCGTCTTTGGCTCGCTCGAATCGGTTGAAGTTGAAAAAAAAAAAATTTATTTACAGTAAATTTTTTTTTTACGTATACTAAAAAACTAAACAAAATACAGAAAGAACTTTTGTCTTTACAAAAAGATATACCACGATATTGTAGATATAGTTCCGTTGATATTTAAGAATTTTTTTTTGTAAAAAACGATTTTACATAAAAAAATGATTTTTCTTTCTTCTTTTATTTTTTCATAGCTTCTTTATCAAGTGTTCAATTTAAACAAATATAAGCTTAAAAGTGTTTCCTTGCAATTATCTTTGACTTGAAAGCCTAAAAATATTTTATATAATTTTTTTGTATCCACACGGTGCAATTTAAAACAACACATATTTCAAAAATCTTGAAAAATCAAAATTTTTTGGATTTCATCCTATTTTTGAGCGAGCCAAAGATATTAATTAAAATGAAAATTGTAAACGCATTTAATTTAATTTTGATAAGTAATGTAACTTTTAAAAGCTATTACATTTGAAAATACCATAGTTGAGCACTTTGACACACCCTAATACTTATACCTTAATATTAGGCTGTTTAAAATTTTACGCCACTGTTTATTTTTTACAGAAACGTCGAAAAATTTTGCCTACGGAAATTTCCCTGAACCATTCAAAATAAGATACTTCTTTACAACTCTCTTTTCCTTAAGTACAAAATTCTCCTATAACTTAAGCCAACTTAAAAGCTTAATAACGTACAATAAAACATACAACTACTCGTAGTAAGAATGTTTGGAGTAAATCAATACTATGTAGCGCTCGTATTAAAAATTCGTTAAAGAATTGTTTAAGAATATGTCTATAGTAACTACCACAAAGAATATAAACGGGATTCTATAAGAACACTTTACACTACCAGCTTACTTCTTACGTAAGGAAAATACAGGGTTCCCATGTAAGCCAGTAGTATGCAGATTTACCTTTCGTATTGGTGGTTAATTAACATAAGCCAGCACAAAGGGTTGCTGAACAAAAATTTGTCGAGAGAAAACTTTAAAATCCAACCACTACTGACCTTGAGCACACTCTGAAAAGCTTCTACATAAGAAAACCATTTGTCCTTGAGTTACACGCGTGCACCTATAGATTAATAGGTTAAAGTATCGCCTTCTTAAAGTGCTTTCAAATGAACTTCAGTATCAGTACAATGGGCATCGATTTGTCCCCTGATATATGCTCCACAAACTGGCAACACTGTGGATGGTATTCAACTGAGCATGACGGTGTTTTTGTTCAAAAGTTCTTCAAGCTCTAACTTTTTTGAAAAAAGTTTAGACGACCGAAGACAGCAACAGCCAATAGAAATTTCGGCGCGTAGGGTAATCCAATTGTTGTGGATCGTATTGGGGCTTTTGATGGTTTGGGGTCAGCGTACCTGTTATGCGGGACAAGGATCCCTGATGTACCTTAACTTAGTGCAAGTAGTTTTACGTCACCCGAAACGAATGATTCATTTTCATGTTGCAGGTAAATAGGTAGATGGAGGTTCCAGCCCAATATGATATTACTATACTTTTGCATGTGTAGCACTTTGTGCATGCTGAAAGGGCCAAATATTATTTTGTTAGGAAAAAGTTTCTTTAAAACCTTCATTAATAATGGAAAGTTGAGAATATTCAAGATACATACATACACATTTGTCTCGGTTTTCACTGATTGTTAAACTGATTGAATGTCAAAATGATTCGATCCGTACGGAATAGAGAATAGGCTGAAGCAAAAACCCAATTAACAAAAACGATAACATACTATGTATATGCATTCACCAACAAAAAGATTGGTTTGATATTAATCTGAGATTATCTCCATAAGAGGATTCAATAGGACAGAGAGGTTTCATTGGAAAATCTGTTATTCGTAATATCAGTTTAATTTTGCGATTCGTTTAAATTTGTCAGTTTTGCAAAATTGTTGTCCATGTTGTCTATACAAAAATCTGTCTTTGAAGTACTTACTACGCTATAAAAAATACTTAATTTATTAAAATTATTCTTTGATTGATTAAACTTCAAGAACGAGTGGTCCTCGTTTTCTATTTTATCATTAAATCTACATCTATACTTTGGAGAACATACATGTATGTTCCCTTTGTTTTCAATTGTACCCGCAGGCAAAACAAATTTGAAATTGAGCTGAGTCTTAGCACTACATAAAAATTGTTTAGGAAAAGGATAACCGTAGATACGAATAATTAGCAATTTATATGCAGAATGGGTTTCGATTGCAAATATTCTCAAGAGGCTCTTAAAAACGCATAAACTTATTTTAGTATGGCTTCGGCATTTTTGGTTGATAGAGGGGATTGTTTCGAGTTCTTTAATCGTTATACTGCAAATTAAAGCAAGCATTTACGTTTATGCTCATTTTTTTAAATATAAAAGTTAATGAAATGATGAGGTTAAATTTTATAAGGTGGTAATTAAGGAAGATATGAAGAGGAAACGAGTATTCTGTAATATATTAATATATTTCGTCCCTTTTTAACCTTAATTTGGAATTTTGATGTAGAATTTCTTACTTTTCTTACGGAATAATTAAACCTTTATAATGATTTCCTCGAAAATACTTTTTGTTTAAGGGTTAGAGAAAACAAAAGTATTTGATGAAGGTCGGATCTTACAATGTTCTGTACTTAGCTAAACGCTGGTTTACTTTTAAAAAAGCAAATATAAATTGAGCGCCCAAATTGTTTCATTGCCTGGTTGGAGTCATACTTATGTTTCAGATTACAGTATGTTTATTTGAAAAACAAAACATTAAAAAAGATATTTGTGCATTACGGCGGGTTCCTCAAGGAAGCCATTTAGGCCCCTTTCTATTTTTATTGTTTAAAAATGACTAACAAAATGGAAACGAAAATTTAGATTTTCTTTTATTCGCCGATGACGCAAAAGAAATTAAACAGTGTTTCCCTTTCATGCAGTGTCAATGATATGGAACTAAGGCTCGTATTCACCGAGCGCTCCTAAACGGCTCTTAACTTTACGAGGCTCTTAACTTGAAATTTCTGTGGGGTATTCACCAACCACTCGCAAGTGTTTTTCGAAGTTCGAAAATGAGAGCCACTCTCTCTTGTTCAGGCATACCCAAACTGTGAAATGTTGTAGAATGTTGGTCTTGACAGCAAATGGATACTCTTCTACTTGGCATTGCTCACATGGATTCGAGTCAAATGCGTGCATGGCACACGCACAAGCGAACAAACTTTCGAAGAGAGCGCTCGTAAGTTAGGAGTGGTCGGGACCACTCCTAACTTTTAAGAGCGCTCGTAGATCTTCACTAATATTGCTTGGTGAATAGGTTTATGAGCTTCTTAAGTTATGAGCGCTCGGTGAATACCGGCCTAAATGTATCAAAGTGCGAGTGCATGTCTTTTTTTCGTTAATTCGTGTGGTTGCTGTATTAAGAATTAGAATTAGAATTTTTTTATTTTTGTTTTATATACAATTTGACTTAAAACCAACTAACAACTAAATTAAATCTTGTTCGCTTAACAATAAAGACCCAACGTTCTTCTTTTGGCTTTATATAATGCTTTTTGCTTACAGTAGATATCATAAATTAATGTTTTCATAATATAATTTATGATTTTTTAATACCTATTAGCAATATAATTATTTTCGATGAGTGGTTCTTCTCGTAAAAGAGTTGAGATAATCTTTCAGGTTCCTGGTGATTTTCCGGAGAGCTGCAGCAAATACTTGTCCAGTGCTATTAATTTTGCTTCTTCGTACAGCTTCTTAGTTGGTATAACTCGTATTTCTTCGTGCATTACGGTATAGTCTAGTGCAAATGCGAAGCATTTTTCTTTCAAAATGCTTCATCTTCTTCATTGCTATAGGTGAAATAGTAAACTAGATGGGAAGGGCGTAGGTCAGAACTGGTTGGATAATTTGTTTGTACACAAACATCTTACTTAGTTAGTTGATGATACATGTTTTGCTACCTCTACATTAAGAAATTTATGGGTTAGGAAATTCTTGATTATTCTTACCAAGTGATTAGGAAGTCCAATTTCGGAGAGTTTGAATAGTAATCTTTTTATCCAAACGCTGTCGAAAGCTTTTTCGATGTCCAGCAAGCACGCTACAGTGATTTCCTTTCTGTTGAGTTCAAGTGCAACATCAGTATAGAGTTTCAGTAGTGGATGTATATATGTATGTAGGGCTCACAGCTGAACCGAACCAAGTCAGAAAAAGTAAATTCAAAGTTATTAAGAGGTTAGGTAAATAAACTGCCATTAATTACTGAAATACATATTTAACTCATAGTAAAGACATTTGGAAAGTTTATTCACCCAGTTTTCTTTTGACCAAAAATTAAAAACAAGAATTGAAAAATGTACCCAATATTTAAAAAAAAGTGACTTGGTTCATTATTGCCTCGAAAAATTGTCATTAAAGAAAATAAAAATTGGTATAATTTAAAAAAGGAGCAAAAACAAATATTGAATTTATTTCAAAAACTAAACAGAAATGTACTACAAAGTAAAGCTTATTTAAAAAAAAAAAACAATTCTTAGTCATACAAAATTTCATCATTTTCATCGTCTTTATCACTTAGGGATGGTCTTGGTGTTGGCTCCTTGTTAACTCTTGTTTAATGGGTAGGTTCTTATAAAAACTATGGTACATGGGTGGAATAAATTTAAGTAAATCCATCATATGCCTTTTTTTATCTGACGTAACTTTACGACGAGTTGGAAAGAGGCTATTTTGGATTGTTTGTTGTTTAGGTCAAGGTTATCTCGCTAACGGTTTATTTCGGATTTTTCGCATAAATTTAGATAAAAAAAAATAAAAAAAAAGTTAAGACCAATTTTTTTTCAAAATTTTTAAATGAAGTGCTAAATTTGCCACATATATGTATATTTAGAAAACAGCTGTTGACATTGGATAAATAGGTGGTTCAAAGTTTCTTTAAATCCAGATTCTTTAAATGCATACACCCAACTCCGAAAACTGAAGGGGAATTTGCGTCCTGCCTGCCGTTTCCAAAATATTAGCGAAAATAGTACTGGAACGCATCACGAAATATCTAGAAGTTCAAAGTGGACTCAGACAGGGCTGCATTCTGTCACCAATATTGTTTCTGTTGGTGATAAGCGATGTCCTGTGAGCGGCCTTGATGGGAAACGGAGGGATTCGATGGACTCTAATGTCTCACCTGAAACATCTTGATTATGCGGACGACGCATTCTTGCTCTCTCATAGGAACATGGATCTCCACCAAATGACAACAGGGGTGGAGAGAGAAGCAGAAATCGTGGGGCTGAAAATTAACTCCGGCAAAACAAAGATTATCAGCCTCGGAACCCAGTCATCTTCTCTCATAAATATTTCTCAACAACATGTAGAGAAAGTACAGAGCTTCCAAGACCTTGGAAGTATTATCTCTACCGAGGTTGGCACCGAACAGGACATCAGCAGTCGGATCGGGAAGGCAAAGGCCACTTTCGGTATGCTTAGAAATATATGGAGGAATAACACTCTAAGCTCTAAGCTTAAGAACCAAGCTACGGCTGTTTCGATCCAACGTCGAATCCGTTTTACTTTACGGTTACAGCACTTGGAAAGTAACAGTAACTGTCACTAAGAAGCTGCAAACGTTCATTAATAGATTTCTACGAAACATCCTTAGGATTTTCTGGACCAATCATATATCAAACAAAGAGCTTCTCAGGAAAACTGGTCAGGAACCTATTGACTCTATTATATGACGTCGAAAGTAGCAGTGGATCGGACACACGCTTCGAAAAGGCGACAATTGTATTGCGGTGCATACAATGCAGTGGAATCCGCTCACTCAAGAAGGAAGAAGAGCTGTACCATGAGAAGCTCATGGAGAAGGACAGTCGCGGAGAAGTCAGCCCAACTAGGCAAGAGTTTTGGAGGGAGTTGCGACTCATATCCTCACAACATTTTCTTCAGAGATGAGGCTCATTTTTCACTCGGTGGATACGTTTAGAAACACAACTGGATATTATAAGCAAGTGAAAACTTATATGTTACTGCCGAAAGACTATTTCTTCTATCAAAAAAGTCACTATATGGTAGGCATTTCCATCAGGAGGTGGCATTGGTTCGTACTACTTCAAAACTAAGAAGACGTTAACCGATTTTTTTTGGCCTGAAATCAAAGATATGGATATGGAAGGCTTGTGGTTTCAAAAAGACGCTTTATGTATATACTTATCTGTAAAGTACATGTTTGATTTTCAATTATAAATTTACGCAGTATCAAGAAATGTATGATAATTTAAATTAATAATTTAAATGCTCAAAAAATAATTTCTTAAGTTAAACGACGTAATTAATTTTCATTAAAAAGTTCTTTTCTTTGCGCAACTTTTCCCATTTTAAGCATATCTGTACATCGACACCATCATCAACTAGAAATATTAAGTTGAAATAAAGTTATAATTAATATCTATACATACATACCTATTTTGATGAGAGTTTTAATTGCTAGAAATTGACACAAGTGTTCGCATTCTCATAGTTTGTATACATTACTCCTTTTTTCTTCGTGGATTAAATGTTTGTGGGCGCAAATGTTACCATTTCTATTTGCATTCATATCCTTAGCCTGAGGCGATGTAATATCCTTTCATAAATTGCTTTTGCAGGAACGCATCATCCTGGCAGTTTAAAAAAAAAAAGATTTAATATTTGAGTTGGAGACATAAACCAGGAGCAGTGAAAATTAAAGTACATCTTACTTTTCTACACTATTTTGTATTTAGTGTTAGAAGCAATAGCTATGATAACTTATAAATATTTTATTGAATATACATACATATACGTATATACATAGACAATAAACTTTTTTTTTGATTTCAAAGTTTTTAGGTAAGCGATAAAAATCTGCCAATTAAATTCAATCTACTATATAGCAAATCAGTCGATTTGAGTTTGGTTAAAATAAATATGCTAATAGTATTCTATGCATTAGTTCTGTATTGAATCGGATATATTTTTGTAATTCTTAAAACAGTTTTAGAAAAAAGTAGGTGATCAAAGCAAAAGATTTATAATAAACTAAGCACTGCCAGTCATATTTAATTTTTTTTTATTAGATTATAAGACGTAGATACGAGTATGTACTGTGAGTGTCAAAAGCAGGGTTGCAAAAGCTTAAGTCACTTGTTAGCTTAAGCTTGGCTTTAATTCACAAGCTAGTGAGTGACTTATGAATTAAAAAAAATATAATTCAGCAGCTAGGAACTGACTTATGAATTAAAAAAAATTTAATTCACAAGTCAGTTAGTGACTTGTGAATTAAAAAAAATTAAATCATAAGCTTCTTAGTGACTTATGAATTAAAAAAAAATTAATTCAGAACCTACTAAGTGACTTATGAATTAAAAAAATTTAAGTCATGGGCAAGTAAGTGACTTATGAATTAAAAAATTTTAATTCCCAACCTACTAAGTGACTTAGGAATTAAAAAAAGAGGCTGGGTGCGACCCACACTGATAACTTCCCATTTGTGGTCTTGAAAACTTATAATAACTAAGAAGGTTGGTAGGTACATATTATATACTGAATTATAGATTTCCGTGTTTTTTAATATTATATTATAGAAATTACTTTATTATTTCGGTTCCAAACATTTTAATTGAAAAAAAAATTAAAAACGAAATATTCAAATATAAAAGATATGGTTTGGTTATTGATGGAAGTGTACTTACAAAATATATCCGCTCTAAAACTAGATTTATGTCAAATATAAACCATTTGTTAGAAATTGTATTATGTATAAAATTAAATAAATGCAAAGTCAATATCATTGCTCGTTCTCAAGATATTCTAGTCGAAAAACAAATATTACCACTTTTTAGTAGATTTTTTTTATATTTTTGTTAAAACTGTCAATTCGATACTTGTCAAAATTTAACCATATGTTAATAATTGTATTATGTCGATACCTTCCCGTAAGAATGTACTAAGCGAAACTTTTTCCGAAAATGACTTTTTGATGAGGAAATATAATATATGTTAAGGGCCACGTTTTGGCCTGGGTTTCGCCAACGAACTTTCTTCGTTTTTTTTCGTTTCCTGAAAAATTTTAGAAATGTCGCTTAGTATACATTCTTACGGGAAGGTATCGATGTATAAAATAAAACAACATACTTTAGAAGGCACTGTCGGAGTTTATTCCGAAGAAATTCGACTTGAAATACAATTTTAACTACTTTTCACTAGAATTTTTAATAGTTTTTTTATTTAAAAAAAAAACTATTAATTCAATATTTGTCAAAATTTTACCAATTGTACAAAATTATACTATGTATAAAATAAACTAAATTAGAAGTCAATATCACTACTAGTTCTCGAGAAATTTGAGTCGAAAAACAATTTTTACCAATTTTCAATAGAATTTTATATAGTTTTTTATTTTTTGTAAAAAAACTGTAAACTGATTTTTTTTGAAATTTTCACCAGTTGTCAAACACATTATTTTTCGTAAAATAAAATTATTTTGAGTTTCAAATTGTTTTCCGTTCTTAGAATATCTGGGTTATGAAATTTTTTTTTTCAGTTTTTTTTATTTAAAAAAATAACGGTATGTTCATTTTTTTCCAAATTCATACCAAATCTGTATGACCTTATAATGAGTACATTGAATTTTATTTGAAATCAAGAGCGTTATTTTTTCGTGAGATATTTGAAACTAACTAAAATTTTTACTTTTTTTTAAACCGTTATAGTGAAAAAACTACTCACTGAATTTTAATAAACGCCCTTTCAGCCTCTTTCGAAGTTATTATCTATTAAACAAAATTTATTTGAAGTCGATATCTTTACTCGTTCTTGAGATATCGACGACGAAAAATGGTACAAGAACGTACGGACGTACGAACGTACGAACGTACGAACGTACGAACGTACGAACATACGAACGTACGTACACACACACACACAGACATCTCTCTAGAAATTATTGATATATCCTCTAGGGACCTTGAAACGTCGAGAAATGTCAAAAATTCCAATTTGACAAATCGGACCGATTACAATAACTCCCTATGGGAAGTTAAAAATATACTGGTAATATTTTAAAAATATTTTTTTCTTATATGAATATATGTTAAAATGTATGTCTATTTTCAAATTCCACAATAATTATGCTGAATTTCGGCCATAAGGACTATTTTTTTTGTAACGCTCCTTACACGCTGTCTCCACTAGCGATAAATCCATCGCAATCGCAATAGCCAAAGCAGAAAGCAGAGAGCAGAAGAACTGTCAGATTTTTGTGGCTGGGCATTTCATCGCATACTTTTTTAATATAGTGAATAATTTTAATGGATATAAATGAGTTCTATGGACAATTACAAATCAGATTTTTTTTTTAATTTTGTTAGAAAAACGTAAGCCCCAAGCAAAAGCTTTCTTCGCACGCAAAACTCAAACTCAGTTAAATTAAATTTGGTTACGCCAGAACAATATGACAGTTCTCCTTGCGATAAAGCAAGCGATGGATGGTATGCGATGGGAGCATACTTTCTATCGCAAGCGATGAAAATATAGCTGCGATGGCGGTCTCTACTTGCGATAATGAACGCATGCTTTAAAGCAGGGGTCGGCAAGTAATTTTTTGAAGGGTCCAGGATTAGTTGAAACATTTTGTCGAGGTCCAGAAAAAAGAAATCATAATACTAACTAATTTTATTTGACTTCATTTAAGTAATTTTACAAAACACAATAGATAGAATTAATGTGAGAAATTACAAAGACCGTCTTGAACCAGTTTTTTATAGTTTGGTTCACGCGTACAACAGCAAATACGAAAAGTATCTTCCAGGTTTGTGTCCGATAGTCTCGAACGATATTTGTTTTTCAAGAAATTGATTTTTGAGAAATATGATTCGCATATATATGTATGTCAAGCAAAACATTGAAACTAGGTTGATAGCTAGTTTTTTGAAATTTTCATACTTTTCTGAAACATGTTTACCCCAAAATTCTTCAGTGGATGCAGCTTTAATAATTTGCAGGGAAATATCTTCCTGCAACCTTAGAAAAGGCTTTGAAAGACTAAATAACTTCGCAGCCAAGCTAGTCCAATCTGTAGTTGCGTCAACTAAATAAGGCGATTTAAGGAATTGAGAGAGCTTACCCATCTTTACAAAGTCTTGGAATCTTGCAGCAAATTCGTTCCTAAGATCGGATAAAAACCTTAAAAATAATGCAAGATCTTTTTCAGAGCCTTTCTTCTTATATTCAAGAATTGTTGGAAAATGAATAAATTCTTGTTTTGAGATGTCTTTTTCAAAAATATTTAGCTTGCGACGAAAAGCAGACAGGCTTTGTATGAGATCACATATTAATTTTTCATTTCCCTGTAACTCGGTGTTAAGCCCATTCAAATATTTCAAAATATCTTTGACAAAAGCCACAGTTAGCACATTTCCCTCGTTTGTTATGAACTCCAATTGGTTCCTTGCTTCCTTTATCCAAGTTTTGCAAGAAAGTTATTACTTATTCCTTTATTAGCCAGAAACGTTCAATAACTTGACCTTTACTTAGCCAACGAACATTGTTGTGTTTTAGTAGGTCAGAATAAGCGGAATCACATTCAAAAAGAAACTCCTTGAACTGTCCATTCTTCTGTCCATTACTTCTTTCAATGTTGAGCTAAGTTTTCCACAAAGGGCTGCTTGGTGAATTATGCACTGATAAGCAATTAGACTGCATTCTTATCTTTGATTCTCTTTACTAATCCTTTTTCTTTGCCAATCATCGCTGGTGCCCCGTCAGATGAAAGCGATACCATTTTGTTATGATTAATATTGGTTTTTGTTACGAATTCATCAAAAGCATTGAGTTTTACCTTTCAACGTCAAAAAATCTCACAAAAGAGACAGTTGTTCATCAACAAATTAAATGAATAGTTTTGTAGGTACATTACCTACATATGTATGTACATATATCTAAAAAAATTAGCGGTCCAAGGTTCGACCTTCCGAGGTCCGCAAGCGGACCGCGGTCCGCCTGTTGCTGACCGTTGCTTTAAAGCATGCTCTGGATTCATCGCTAGTGGAGACCGCATGTTAAAATCATTCTACTTTTTGCCCTTATTTAAAACATGAATTTTTGTCACTATATGTAGCTGTAATATTTATGCTTTATTTTTTGTTTATTTTGTTAAAAATGAGTAAGTTATGAATAAAAATCAAAAATATATATCGTTTGATATTTAAATTTGACAAAACCCTGCTTTAAATTAAGCGGGGTGTGGAGGAACCCCAAATAGGTTAATGTAACAAAAAACAAGGTATGGGTTGTAGGGTTAATACGAGTCATCCCAATGGATGAAACTGTACACCATACAATTGAGCAATATTTAAGAACAGGGCGAATTAAGGACATATAAACCGATTTCAAAGCATACAGGTTGGAGAACTCACTGCAGTTTAGCTTGACAAAACCAAGCATTAAGTTTTCTCTAGCAATAACATAGTCAACATGTAATGAAAACGACATTCTTGAATCAAAAATGACTCCAAGATCACGAATCTCCGATTTTCGATCAAAAATCTAGTTGAATATTTGATAGTCGTATGCCATTGGTAGATACTTAATTCGATGTGCTGTAAAAACATTACATGTTTTGATATTCAATGAAGAATATTTCTTTCGAACCAAGCAGCTACATTATTTACATAAATCATTTTGAAGATTTTTCGTGATCAATCCCATTTTTGATACACAGAGAAATTTTTATGTAGTCAGCAAATATCAAACACGAGGCAGTCTTAAGAAGAAACAGGATATCATATCATACAAAAATGTTAAAAATATATGGCCTAAGGTGACTGACTACCTTACCTAGTGAAGTCCAAACGTAGTTTTTATGATATTAAAAATTAAATTTCCTAATTTCACACATTCAGGGGACAAATTACCGCATCAGCGAACGAGTGAGTGAGTCCCATCAGTGATCGAATGAAAACGTCAAATTAAAGTAATCGATTGCTAGTCGACGTAAGCGGTAATGCCAAAGTCACATAATTCAGTCACGTATTACTCGATAACTGATGCGGTAATTTGTCCCCAGTTTTGTCTTTAAGATAGCTGGATATTCATTTCAGAAGTAATTGATGAATACCAAAAAGCTGAAGTTTAGCTACGAGAATTTTTTGTGACATAAAGTATCAAATACTTTGAAGAAATCCATGTAGATCTAGAATAAAGCATGAGATTTGTTGAGGTGGATTTCCCTGTCATAAATCCATACAGCTCATAACAAATATGTTCTTTTATATTAAAATAAAAATGATCCTTAACTATAAACTTAAATAATTTAAATATTGTAGAAATTGCACGATAATTTACTACCAAATTTTTTGGACCTGCTTTGTGAATCAGACTTACTTTTGAAAACTTCCACTGATTCCGGAAAAGCCCAGTAAAAAGTGATGTATTAAATAATAAGAAGCGGTGACGCTAATGACAACTGACATTGCTTCAATACAAAATATGGAATTCCATCAGGACCAGGATTCAAGCTAGATTTTAATTTTGAAATATCTACCATTTAAAACGTCCGATTCAAACAAATTAAGTGTTGAAATATAAGCATTACTAATGGAATTTCTTTCTGATTGAGAAATATTTAATGCGGAATGATCAACATAAACGAATTCAAAAGTTCACATGAACTTTGTAAATCATTTGATGTTTGACAATTAAACTCCATTAAACTTCATATTCTCCTAAGAAGCAACGTATCGTTTTTTGGTATTTAAAAAAACCCAAGGGGCTTCCGGATCACAAAAAATACGAGATTGAGGCTTAAAACATCTGTTTGTGTAAAAATTTGTTCAGAAAATCATACTCTTTACGGAACTGACAGAAAACTTTCTTGTTATCTTCAGAATTTAATTTTCTGAATTTCTTATATGCTTTATTTTTAACATTTTTTTAAATTCGCTGGTTTACTTTTATAAGGAATAAGACATTTATCTTCATCTAATTCCAAGTTAAATTACCTAGATTAAAATACTAACATGTATACACATCTTTTCTACATTTACTTCAATCTTAGATAAAATAATATTTTTACTGGGGTAAATAGATTTGCTACTAAAATACCTCCCCTCGTTTTAAATGTTCTGTATATACTCTAAGCGATAAACATTATAATTAGAATACAAAATCTCAGTGGACAAATTACTAGAATTTAACCATGTCTCGGTAATAATATAATTACATCATATTCATACATAGATCTAAAAATAAATAATTCGTTCAGTTATTTTATTCTGAGCTCATAGAGTGCTCTCTGAACACACTTAGAACGAAGAAAGAAACGCATATTCGAAGCTCTGAATACTCTAATGTCGATTTCCTTTACACACTATAGTCTAGTCAAATTAAATTAATTAATTCGAAATATCTACAAAAAATATTGCGTCGAATTTTTTGTTTGTTTCTTAAAGAGTACCTATTGGAGAGTGTAAATCCAAAATGTTCGAACAAAAAACGCCCTTGCGTTGTCCGCCATTTTGAAAAAGGCTTCGGAAAGCTTGAACTCGATTTTCTCGGCTCCTATCATATATAGAGCTGTATTTTTTTTTTAGGTTTGTACGTTAAAACATCTTCTTTAACTTTTGTTGAGAAAAAAATTTTAAACCTCTTTCCAAAAAAAAGTTATCGACGAAAAACTGTCGAGATTTTGAAGTAAAAAATGGTTTTTAACGTTTATCTCGCCTCATGTTCATCTGATCAAAAAAATACTTAAGTTGTTTTTTATTTTTATTTCCTACATTTCGGTATCTTTAAATTTTATGTGCGACAAAAACTGTAGGAAATATAACCTGTCAAAATGGCCAATATCCTGCGAAAATTAAAAAAAAAAGAAATTTACTCACGTTTGAAAATTTTCAAATTTGATTATGTTCATTATGAAATTTAAAGAAACAGTTCAAACTCTTTTCCACAACACCACCGAGGTAGAGTTACGGCGCATTTTTTTTTTGGGGTCTCCAGGAGGTATAATGCAGATCCAACGATGTTGATAGCAACGTTTTGGGAGCCGCCGGAGAAAAAGTTTTTATTGCGTTGTTCAATGGGAAGGAAAATGGGTCACTGGATTCTTTGCGATATAGCGACTTTGTTAAAACGTCAAAAAAAACTAAGTTTAATTTAATTTACTGGAAGATGAAGACGCATGTGAAGACTTTTCCTCACCTGAAAACATTGAAGAAACTACCATTGACGATCCCAGCACAAACAAAGTTAATATGGAGGCCTCACAGCTTTACCGAACTAAGTCATTTTAAAGATTTCCGCAAAATTGACCTCTATTTAGAGCTGTAATGAACTACATAGTTCATTTAGAGCTACATAGTTCTGAACTATAGTTCATTACAGCTCTAAATAGAGGTCAATTTTGCGGAAATTTTGACGTTGGTTTTGGATTTTTTTAAAATGACTTGGTTCGGTACAGCTGTTAGCCCTCCATATGATCATTGATATCCGCACGCCTAGCCCAAAAAAAAAAAGGAGATAAGAACGACATGAAAAAACTATGCCACATTGAGCTATCGATAGGCTGAAATAGAAACGAAAACGATTGAATCGTGGATTATACCTCCTGGGGACACCACATTCAAAAAAAATGCGCCGTAACTCTACCTCGGTGGTAGTGTGGAAAAGAGTTTGAACTGTTTTTTTTAAATTTCATAATGAACATAATTGAATTTGAAAATTTTCAAACGTGAGTAAGTTTTTTTTTTTTTAATTTTCGCAGGATATTGGCCATTTTGACAGGTTATATTTCCTACAGTTTTTGTCGCACATAAAATTTAAATATACCAAAATGTAGGTAATAAAGTGATCTATAAAAAACAACTTAAGTATTTTTTTGATCAGATGAACATGAGGCGAGATAAACGTTAAAAACCATTTTTTACTTCAAAATCTCGACAGTTTTTCGTCGATAACTTTTTTTTGGAAAGAGGTTTCAAATTTTTTTCTCAACAAAAGTTAAAGAAGATGTTTTAACGTACAAACCTAAAAAAAAAAATACAGCTCTATATATGATAGGAGCCGAGAAAATCGAGTTCAAGCTTTCCAAAGCCTTTTTCAAAATGGCGGACAACGCAAGGGCGTTTTTTGTTCGAACTTTTTGGATTTACACTCTCCAATAGGTACTCTTTAAGAAACAAAAAAAAAATTCGACGCAGTATTTTTTGTAGATATAAAATACTAATTTGATTGGACTACTAGGGATTTTAGGGATTTCGATCCCTTGTCAAATTTTGTCTTTTTAGTGTGCGTATTTCGTATGCATGTAAATCCCTCTCCAAATACGGTTTCGAAAGATTTGATCTCTGTCAAAAAAAAAAATCGATTTTTTTGGTGTGAAGGAACGTAAAATCTGTCGTAAAAGTCAAAATTTGACAAGGGATCGCAATCCCTAAAATCCCTAGTGTGTAAAGGAAATCGACATAAGCTACACAAATTTTTGTTGGACAATTCGGGATCTGTTCGGAACTATAAAAAAAAAGTTTTAACTACTGATACAAATTTATAGACAGTTCTGTTTATATGTATTTAATTTTAAATTTTCACATAACGAAAGTATTATGGGAAGATATTTATGTTGTATGGCCTTATGTCACGAAACCGTTTTATTTTCTTAAAATTGTAAGCAACTGAACAGAACTTTTATTTGAAAACATGGATCTGAACTAATCACTGTCATCAATATTCTCAATGAAAAGTTCATAATACTTCATTTAATGGCTTCATACTGAAAATATTTGGATACAATTTGATATTTAGGATATTCTTGCGTGTAAGTTTATTGGGAACATTTAACGAAAAAATCTTTCATAGGAAATTTGGATTCTTAAGAGTTTTCAAGAAACATTCCATAAATTAAATTATGTATCTTTAAATTATTACCATCCCTCTCCTATATAAGGATTGTAAATGGAAATCGGAAACAGTCTCGCCATTTTTGTGAAGCGTACATATCCGGATGTGGGACGAAACCGTATAACCTATGAAAGAGCACTAGGAATTTTAAATAAATATTTACTCCCAACATCTTCAAGAGATTTTACCCTCTTATATATATTTATTATCTGACATTGGATTTTTTCAGTCTTTTCCAATGGTAAATGTCTGTACGTACCTACGCATTTGGTACATGGTTAAGTACATACCAAAGAATGTTCAAATTGAAAAACTTCAATCACGTACATGGAAATGAAAACAACCAGCTTTGCCTACAACTTATATCCTTTTTTTCAAAATTTTCTTCACGTAAGTGATTTTCGTCTGAATATTCAAACCAAATGCCCTAAGCAAGAATCCCCGCTGATTTTAATAGCTGTAATTGATTTAAATTGTTAAGCAAATTGACCGGAAAGCATCGATGATTGGCCGGTAAGGGTAGATTTGGAATGTAATTAAAATTCCAATTCAGCTAAAAAACTGTTTTTGAGAGTTGTGCTGGACGAAAACTTGATGGAAGCTAATTAACCTATCGAAGTACGTGGTCATAATTTCTATTTCATTATACTCAGCGACAAGAAGTATAGCTGGATGCAGAAAATCAGGACATAATGTCGTTAGAAGAAATTACTTTTGATGGAACTAATTAAGTTGCAGTAGATGAAATTTTCGTATGTAATTATTGCAACTCTTGATTATGTTTTTTAAATTATTTTGAAGGCTGTGGTAAATATTTAGAAAATGTAACTAGACTCTGCCAATAGAATAAAATGTCGCCACAACGGCAAAGTAAAAAAGCAACGAATTACATGAACGCCATGACAAAATTCATTTCCAAGTCTATTCCATTTGTTCCAAAACATATAAATTTTTAGACTGAAATCAAACAGGGATAGTAAAATCCGGCGGATGTGTATTCTTGCTGTTAAGATAATTTCGTTTGTTTTGTTTGTACAGATAACTGCGTACAGTTTCCACGGAATGCGTGGAACACACGCCAATTGGGTGCTTGAACCTTAGCGTATGTATGACCAATTTTTCGCGACATTTTATTTAGCAATAAGGCTCTTTTTTTCTCGGTGGATACGTTAACAAACTAAATTTTCATATATAGTAAATTGAAAATTCATACTGTAAAGGTTGAAGGACCATTGCATCCACAAAAAGTCTCCAAATTGTTTTGGTGATGTCATTGGTTCATACTTCTACCATTTTCTTCACTGTAGCCAAATATTAACAAAAAATATCATGTAGTTTCAAAATGCCTTTGGTTTAATTATTGCTTAGTTATCGTCAAATTATTGCTCGATTTAAATTACCGGTTACTTAAATATATCCAGTGCTTTTAAAAAATTCAAAATGAGTTTTCTTCGGACGAATTAAGGATATCTTTCAAGAGACTTACATAAAACATAATATTCAGCTTCAACCATTAGAAAAACTAGGAAAACACCTTTACCGAAAGGTTTTGCATTCAAGTTCTTGTTGCTATGGGAAATGGAATTGTTATTATTATTAATTCATTGTAATTGTCATAAAAAAGTATTGATCCCAGAAGGAAGAGGCTAAGTGTACAATATAAGAGAGATATGTAAATGTGGAATTGCAGAAAAGTCCGAAAGTACGTGAAAAACATAAAAGGCGGAACTTACTAAGCCACGTTAGTTGTCTATACGATTGTCACACGATTCTGTTCCAAAAATCAAGGTAAGATCGGGTGTTACAGTTTATCTTTGCACCAGGGGCGTATTTACCCTAGGGCTAAAAGGGCTACAGCCCGGGGCGGCAAGGCTGCCAGGGGCGGCTTACGCTTGGCCAATTTATAATATTTTTTTTGAAGCGATTGAACTTTTAAAACATACAAGCAAAAGGGCGCAAGTCGCCCCTAGCAATTGGCCAATTTATAATATTTTTTGAAGCGATTGAACTATCAAATACCCTTCCCTTCGTCAATAGTTTCGAACGACTTAGGAAACAATAAAATGATTGTTCTATGTACAATAGTTTATAATGATGGATAAATAAAAGGATAGGTATTATTTTTAAAACTATTGGCGCAAAATTTTGATCAAATTTAGCATCATGCTATCTCTAACATTTTACTAAAGTTAAAATCGTCGAATACCTACCTATTTTATCTTTTTAGTATCGTGCTCACTTGTCTCAATTGAAGTCCCTTGAGACAGAAATATTGTCTTAATTTTGGGGTTTTCTATACTCAAGCAATTCAATATTGTATCAAAAAAAAATTCAAGGTGTTGATACAGACGTTGAAACTGTCCAGGCTCTACGAAGCACTCATATCGTAATATGAGAGAAAAACGAGAATGCTTTGATGTTTTTGAAGAGATGGGAAAAAGCAAAAAATCTGAAAATTACAAAATGGACCAAAAAAGAATCGTCAAGATGAAAAAACGAAGGGAGGTTCTTTTTTGTGGTCGTGAAAATTTCAAAATAAATACATTCATTCCTATTTGCGGACATTTATTGAATGCGCTGAAAAGAAGAAATTCATCCTATGAAGCAAAACCAAATGGTTTTATTTTTGTATCTAAGCTTGATCACATGAGTGAAGAAGCAATTCGAAAAAATGCAACCACTCTTCAGAAATTATAACCGGTTGATCTTGGGGAAGATTTTCGAGAAGAGTGTGTCTTACTTAAACATTTTCTGGAGCAAAACAACTCTGAAAATATGAGTTTAAGGCAGCTTAACCTTCATATAAGAGACAAAAATTGAAGGAAGCATTTTTACATGCTGAGGTTGCTTTAAGAATATACTTGTGCACTGCAATGTAGAGCTGTGTAAATCGTTCATTTCAAACCTTCATATAAGAGACAAAAATTGAAGGAAGCATTTTTACATGCTGAGGTTGCTTTAAGAATATACTTGTGCACTGCAATGTAGAGCTGTGTAAATCGTTCATTTCAAATGATCAAATAGTTCAACAATCGATAACGAAAATGATTCCATCATGTGAATCGATCGATCATTCGATCATTTTCATTTCACTCAAATGGTTCAATACTGTTCCGATTCGATTTTCATTTTGATTTCGTTGTAAGATTGAGTTGAGGCTTTCACAAAATACTCTATATTGTAAGCCATAAATTGCCAAATGACATCGATTGATGGCCACTATGTCCATTGATTTAAAAGATAAAGAGATTTCATTTGTTGCTCCTTAAAAGATCAATTTTAGGACTAATAGTTACTGAATGACTTAGTACTATGGCATATGTAAGTCGAAAGTTGTTACATATTCGATAAGTCTCATTACTAGTTCAATTCCCACAGTAAACTTACCAGATCCTGGGCCCGTATCGCGTAAGAGTAAGGTGATCCCAAAATAATTGATTGTCGTTTTGAAAATCGCTCTCTCCATATTTCTTTATTGATATGATAGAGACAGCTATATTCAAAATGACAATCAATAAATTGACAATCAACTATCACCTTACGCGATTCCACCCCTGATACCTCTAATAAAACCAAATCGAATCGAGTAAATCATGGTTAATCGAGTTAACTGATATTAAAGATCGAGACTCATTGAAATGATTGAGATTGAAATAGAAAATCGAGAAACGAGAATCATCTAAATGATTGAGATTGGGATCGATTAAAATGAGAATTTGTGATTTCGATCATCAATACTTTTCGATGATCGGATAGAAAAAATCGAATCGATCCTGATTGACACAGCTCTACTGCAGTGACGAATTGTAGTGCAGAAAGATCGTTTTCCGTATTGAAACGAGTAAAAACCTATTTAAGGTCTCGCATTAGCGCCTTAATAGTTTAGCTTTATTAAATATAGAAGCTGAAATGACAAAAAAATTTATAAAACGATTATTGTTTTCATTGTTCTAAAGGGCGGCAAAATTTATCAGCCTGGGACGCCAAATCCTTAAATACGCCTCTGCTTTGCACCGTGAAACGTGTCATACGGAGAGTTGATCATTAGCAGAGTTTCAAAGCATGATTTTGTATGACGGTGTGTTGTAAAAGGCTTTTCCACACTTTTTCTAAAAAAAATTCAAGATAACGCGCCTATCCTATGAAAGAGTGGATCAAAGGTCAAAATAAATACATTCGCGATTCCACCCCTGATACCTCTAATAAAACCAAATCGAATCGAGTAAATCATGGTTAATCGAGTTAACTGATATTAAAGATCGAGACTCATTGAAATGATTGAGATTGAAATAGAAAATCGAGAAACGAGAATCATCTAAATGATTGAGATTGGGATCGATTAAAATGAGAATTTGTGATTTCGATCATCAATACTTTTCGATGATCGGATAGAAAAAATCGAATCGATCCTGATTGACACAGCTCTACTGCAGTGACGAATTGTAGTGCAGAAAGATCGTTTTCCGTATTGAAACGAGTAAAAACCTATTTAAGGTCTCGCATTAGCGCCTTTATAGTTTAGCTTTATTAAATATAGAAGCTGAAATGACAAAAAAATTTATAAAACGATTATTGTTTTCATTGTTCTAAAGGGCGGCAAAATTTATCAGCCTGGGACGCCAAATCCTTAAATACGCCTCTGCTTTGCACCGTGAAACGTGTCATACGGAGAGTTGATCATTAGCAGAGTTTCAAAGCATGATTTTGTATGACGGTGTGTTGTAAAAGGCTTTTCCACACTTTTTCTAAAAAAAATTCAAGATAACGCGCCTATCCTATGAAAGAGTGGATCAAAGGTCAAAATTAATACATTCGCGATTCCACCCCTGATACCTCTAATAAAACCAAATCGAATCGAGTAAATCATGGTTAATCGAGTTAACTGATATTAAAGATCGAGACTCATTGAAATGATTGAGATTGAAATAGAAAATCGAGAAACGAGAATCATCTAAATGATTGAGATTGGGATCGATTAAAATGAGAATTTGTGATTTCGATCATCAATACTTTTCGATGATCGGATAGAAAAAATCGAATCGATCCTGATTGACACAGCTCTACTGCAGTGACGAATTGTAGTGCAGAAAGATCGTTTTCCGTATTGAAACGAGTAAAAACCTATTTAAGGTCTCGCATTAGCGCCTTAATAGTTTAGCTTTATTAAATATAGAAGCTGAAATGACAAAAAAATTTATAAAACGATTATTGTTTTCATTGTTCTAAAGGGCGGCAAAATTTATCAGCCTGGGGCGCCAAATCCTTAAATACGCCTCTGCTTTGCACCGTGAAACGTGTCATACGGAGAGTTGATCATTAGCAGAGTTTCAAAGCATGACTTAGAATAATGTGTGGCATTGGATTGCATTTCGCTGTTTTGTATGACGGTGTGTTGTAAAAGGCTTTTCCACACTTTTTCTAAAAAAAATTCAAGATAACGCGCCTATCCTATGAAAGAGTGGATCAAAGGTCAAAATTTTCAGTGGCGCCCAATACTCTCCAGATTTGAATATTATTTAATATTATTAAAAATGAAAATACCTTAAAAATAAAATCTGAGGTGAATGTCACAAAACAAAAACGCAGTATTAGATTTTTTAACCTTAACAAAAGGTGGGCGTGTCAGTATGTGATATCCTTCATCATGCTATCATATATCTAAGCTTCATTTATATCGGTCAAGTTTTTCAGTTTGTATGAAGGGCTTCCTGCTCTCCGACACAAAGTGCACGGCTGTGATTTAAACAAATAAAATGGCGCCAGGTAATAAACCGTTTTAATGTGTCCGTTGTATATGAAATTCATAGTATAATGGCGAATCATAATCTTAATATTTTAATCTATTTCTCAACTACATTTTCATAAAAAATACTTCTTATAATTAAAGACTGATTCATTTTAAATTTGTCCATGATATTTATTTAACATTTTCTACAGTTCTTTTTAAGGTTAAAGAAGACAAAGGTAAAATCTATAGATCTAAAGATTTTTTGTTTGCGTTCAAAAGAATTATCCATCTCTAAACTCTGAAATTCTTCATGCAAACTATTTTAATAATAATTTTCCAATCCAAATCCGAGTGCAAACAAATTCCAATCGGCGCGTCTGTGAGTTTCTATAAGCTCAATAAACTCTGAAGTGTCGCCGAAGAATTGACTTTTCAAAACTTAATTTAGCTTGAACTTCTCGTTGAGATATTAATTTTTCCATCCATAAGTGCGAATGAAATTCAAGGATAATGCAATTTCATTGAAAGTGGTAATTTTTGTGTTTGCGCGATTTCAATCGACCTACTCATGCTTCTTTACGGCTGATTAAGAGTTGGCTTATTTTTCTGCTCGCTTGAGCCGGAAATTTCATGTTCTCCCATTTTGTCATCGTTGTCGTCAACGTCAACGTTGGTATAGTCGTAGTTGTCGCCGATGGAATAACTACAGTTAGTCAAGCCATCGCGGCCCTTCGTGGCGTTACATCACTGACAACTGCCAAGGACACTTCACTTAATTCGCACTAGAGTCATATGCCATGCAAATACACATACTCTCCATCTCCATAATATTATTGAAATATGAAAATTAAATGCTTAACGCTCGTGCTTGCTAGCTGGCTAGATGGTGTGCTCTCGTTAACCTACACGGATATGATGTGATGACGGGCTTTGGGGGCTTTCAAGCGTATATAAAATCTTCTCCTGGAAAATTCAATTTACGTTAAAAATTAGTTATGCAAGATAAAATATAAATTATGAAAATGCACAGGATTTTAGCAGGTTCATAAATTTTCAAATACTTTTGGCATGAAGTTCAGCTAAATCTCGGTTAGTATAAGGGATGTCAGTTTTGGGGAAATTGAAAATTGTGTTAAGCTTCTTCTGATAGCAATTTTAGGATACTTATCAAGGAAAAATATCGGTCATATACATAATGTTGACATATTTGAACTCTCGATATTATGGACATATGTACTAAGTTCATAGGTATAGGTACTATGATTACGTGGGCAGATTAAATTGAACATTTATCCGATATAGCTCGTAAAAAATGAATGTCTAATGACTAAAAACCATTCCTGTGTTCGTGTGTTGGGAAGAATGGATAGGAGCTACAATGCCAGCCGAGTCCGTATGGCTAAGTTAAGAAGTACTTTTCCTGACAAGAGATACTTGGAGAGTTTGTCACTTCCTCGGAATCGGTGGCAGCGGCTGGAAATCGAAACTAGAGAATCGGCGACAGTCCAACGCATCAACTATTAAGTTCAAGGAGACTAAAATGGGAAGTGCGTTTGATAAAAATGGAATAAAAGGTAAAGGAAATATGATTCTGTAAGAGTAAGGAAGTTAAAAAAAAAGAGTGTTGATATTCGCTTAGCCACTAGAATTGTGTAGGCACATGTTCGGTAATTCAGCCGATTACTTTTCTAATCGTTAAAAAATGAAATAATTCATTCCTCACTTATGATCTCTTGAAAAAAATTAATTTTGTGACATAGATGTAAAGTACTTATTGCTTAGATGTGTTCCAATTTTGACGATACGGAAATCTACTTTTCGTTGGTTTTTGACATTACCTTTCAGTGCTTTGTGGAAAAATAAACAAAATTGAATTTAAAAGTAATTTTAGATGTTAAAATCACTTCCAAATAATATTTTTTGGAAATATTTGTTCGAATTGAAAATGTTTTGCAAACTAAGTTGAGAAGCTTAAATTGGAACTCAAAACTTGTAGAATTTATATTCTTATAAAGAACGATGGCAGCGGATTTAAGGATTTCGAAAAAACAAGCTGACTATGTGACTATTTACAAGTAAGTAATTTATTGAAATGAAAACAAAAGGTAAATCAACAGGAAGTGTGGTAAGTATAAAAACAAGTGTAGATTAATAAATTTAAGTGTAGATGGAATAGTAAAATAAGTGTAAGTGTTGCCGTAATATAATTATAATTCATTTTGTTTAACAAAACTGTTTCAATTGTACAAATGATGCAATTAGTTTTGGAATGACATCTTGGTCCATCTGGCAATCTGAACAAAATGATGGCGCTCTTTTTGGCGCACAAATGGCGTTATTTATAACGCACAGATGGCGCTTTTTTAGCGCACATGATTACTAAGCTGACAACTAACACTGACAACCGGGAATGAACACCCTGAGGCAATACAGTCAACCTACCTTTTAAATTTTATTTTTTCGTCATGTAAATTTTATATAAAAATAATTAAACTTAAGCCACTATATATACATAGTTATGCCCCCTATGAGACAACAAAAGTAATTTTTCATACATTATGTAGTATCTTATTAGTTGTAAGCCAAATTGTCAATAGTATGTTTAATAAAACAAAATTGAAATTAAATGATTACTAAGCTGGGTGGGTGCACATCAAAAATCGTGAAAGGAAACTGACGTCTAAAAAAATAAAATAAAATTTGGTGGTGCAACAGCTCGGAGTGAACCAGAACCTAGTGACTTACAAGTTACAACTCTCAACCATTCCTGTGTGCGTGTTACCAGCAGGGCTGTCTTTGAGAAAGCAGTACCTCAAGAGAAAAAAAAGCAGTACACAGCAGTACGGCAATAAAATGAAACGTTTTTTCACAAAATATTAAACAAAATTATTAATGTACATATCACCTTTTAAAAATGTAAGTCTTCTTGTATCGTTTTAATAAATTTGAAGATGGTATCCATTCATGTGTCTGGTCTCTGGTACCTGTCCAACAACGACTTGGCTTACAGGAGTCACGTTTAAGGAATTTATAGTTTTTGTTTTTATCAAATTTACGTTTGAAAAAATTCGCTCACAAGTAGCACTTCTGTGTGCAAAGCAAGTAAGGATCCTATAAAAATTTTGTTATAATAGGGAAACGATCTTTTTTCCAAACCATTTCTGGCTGAAAATACATCACACCAGAATCATTCTAGTTCAAGTTCTCTAGACAAATCTGTAAAGTTCAGTAGAGCCCTCCATTCAAATTCCAGATCCTCAATGCTAATGTATAGCATAAGTTTTGGAAATAAAGATATGAGTTTTACCAAACTTTCACCTAAATTTCTTGGGCTTAGTTTTTGTATTACAATTAGGATTTTATCGTTAAAATCGATTTTTTTTTGTAGCCTGGCAGAGTTTTATAATAGTTTAGGCTAATCGGTTTTATTTCAACAATTCGTTTAATAGACATATTTTCTGCTTTTATCAAGAGATCCGCTTTAGGCCCAATTTAGTCGTCTTTAATACTTAACAGAAGATGATCATCATTCAAATTTATGTTAAAACTCAATATTTCGTAGGCCACATACTCGATTTTTTTGAAACTAAATGCAGAAAGAAAAATTATTTTATCTTAAAATAACGGCGCCCGTAGAAAGTTAAGAAATGTTTTTCGAAAAATCGTGGTAAATTTTTAAAATTTTATGAGTTTTATTCAAAGAGTTAATTCAAGAAATGTTAAAGCGACAGAAACAGAAAAAAGAACAAACGGAGTGAGAAGAAAATAGAATAAATGGATCCGTATGGCTAAATGGTTTGTCGCTTTTAATTTGATTTTTGGGCATGTTCGTAGAGAATAGTTTTTGAATACATTTAGATAATGCTTTTGTATGGAAAAGTTAACGAGAAAAAAAGCAGTACTTCGGCTATGTTTGCAGTACGGCAGTACGGAGCTTCAAAAAGCAGTACAAATACTGCAATTGCAGTACTTCGACAGCGCTGGTTACCAGTAACGGAGGGGACCTACAATTTTCTGCCGATTCCGAACGTCTAATGAGCAGCACTTTCCATGACAAGAGATACTCTTGGAGAATTTGTCAACTCCTCACAAGAGGCAGTACACCCCTGAAAAAAACTTTCTTGTAGCGGCTGTGAATCGAACTCGAGACCTCCCACATGACAGTCCAACGCTATTGTTAAAAATAGATCATGTGGTTTTTGAAATATATATTAAGCTTACTTAATTTTGTTCCTTTGGGAAGAAAGTCTAGGTTTCCCATAAGATTCTGAAACACTGCAAGAATATGAAACAAAAATTTCAGCCATGTTCGTGTGCATGTTAGCAGGAATGACGAGGACCTAATATTTTTTTCCGATTCTAAACTAGAAACTAATAAGCATAAGAAATAAATAAGCTAATAAGCAGAATTTTTCATGACAAGAGGTACTTTAAAAGGACTTGACACTTCCTCGCGAGTACAGCCCTGAAAATCGAGCGTACAACCCACTGCATGTCCAATGCATTAACCATCATAACAATATTTTTTGGTCATCCAGAAGTTTATATTTTAATTCTTCCAGGATTTGGAATTATTTCGTGTTTAAAACCATAACCATTTCTCTAACTGAAATAGTTTAGTTTTTCTCACTTGAAAGTGACCTCCACTAAAAAGGGATTACATTTCCATGTAAAAGAGATTTCCTTGAAATTATATCCCTGAACTATAAATTCCATATTTAACAACAACATAAACCAAAGAAAAAAGTTCATAAACATCCGTTTGAATATACAAACATTGTGTCCTCCCGAGCGTTAAAAAAAGTTTTGAAGTATTGTAATTAGGAGTTTACCATTTCAAATGTTTTTTCTGTAGGTACTCAACATGATTTAAGACTTGACTGATTTTTGAAACAAATTAAAACTAAATAACTAGCTCGTTGTCATATTAGGTATATAAACAAGATTAAAACCTTAACCAAGTAACCTTCTACATTCGAGTATGCTTACGGGTGGAACTATTTTTGAAGACTCAAAAAAAAATTGTTGGCAAAAATCTAACGACAAATCGACTACAATTTAATTTCAAAATCCAAGTTCCTTTAAACTGCCATGATAACACGAGTTACTTGTTTCACCTAAATAGCTTAAATTACCAATGTCTATTATATCTAAGTTAGTCTCACGGTACCATTTGATGAAATAACGAAATTTCAGGACAATATCATATACAACTTGGAAAGTTAAAAGGCAAGTGGGGTTGAGTAAAATATTGCGTTTGCCAAGTTAAAATTAATACACAATGTCAGTAAGTTTATAAAAAAAAAAACAAACCGATTTGCATGGTGTTTGTCGAATAATTTCTTATTCATCTTTGTATACATCTGTATACTCCTCAGACAATTTACATAAGACCGAAATTATAACGCAAAGTGACAAAAAGGTATTAATGGCAAAATAATTCGAGCAACTTTTTGAACACAGCGTTGAAACACTGAAAACTTTTATTTTTTTCTTTCTATAGGCAAACGATGATAAATTGCTATGTATTTTAATGTCAACAATATTTGGGGGAAACACTCTTAATCTTACAAAAAAAAAACTTTGGAGAAGAAAATTAAATCACAGAAACTCGTGCGAGATTATAGAGGATGGTTTAATCTTTATTGTTTGACTCAAATTGAAACCCAATTAAATTACTGAATCTGAATTAATTAGTTTCTTCTCGATTGTGATTCAAATGTTTTTGATAGTTGATAGCACAGGATCCACCCATATGTATGTATGTATGTATTTGTATATGTATGTATGTACGTTTCTCAGATTAGCTGTAGCGTACTATGTATGCACATACATATGTACATAAGAAAAACATCTATAAGAATTACGTTTGAATGAAAATCGATTTTGAAATGTGACTAGTTTGCAAAGTCATATTTTGATCCCTTGGCGTTTATTTAACTTTTAATTGTAACAAAATGGGAAATAGGCTAAAACTGCTGAGCTTCTGATATTTGAACAGTTCAAGAAGTTGATAGTTTGACAATGCTTATTAAGGCTGTGTCTCTATTGGCAATATTTAAAGCAATGGAAATTTATATCATGTGTGGAAATTTCGATTTTGAAAATTGATTCCATATTGCCTTGAATTCAGCGTATTCATTCGTAATTTGTAAGATAATGTCAATGAGAAAAATTGAAATGCACAATACTGTCATGGAGACCTGGGGTGTATTATTATTATTATTGAATCAACTCCAATACCAATGAGGCTCGACATTCATATAGATGTTTTAAACCTTAACTATTAGCCAAGGATATCAGACTCATTTATTATATACAATCCTTAAATCATCCCAAGTCATCCTGGATACGTGATATGTTTTTAAAACCATTTTAAATAATACAAAATACTCATTAAGTTCAATTCTATGACAAATATCCTTTCTACCATTTTTTCTATTTGTGTGTGCAAATGTTGACCTTTAAAATTTTCAATATTCATTTAGTTCACTCTTAACCTCATCAGTTTTTTAATTATTTTGTACAAGTTTTTTTTTGCGGTGAAAATATACAGAAAGCTTATGGTCACAACGCTTCTTCATTTCATTCAAATTATTTGGCTGCTTCCAAAAATAATGGCCTCCACTTCCTGTTCTTGCAAACACGGACTAACCCTTTCTGAAAGAAAATGCAAAAAAAAAAACATAAAACAAGAAGATAACAGCGTTGCCATCTCGTTGTGAGTAAACGTTTATTATACATATTTTTTGTGAAATTTTCAAATTTCATAATTTTATTATTTTAATACGGTTTCGGTACTGCTCGCATATCTACGAATATTTATGTATGTATGTCTTGTTAAATTTGTCGATTTTAAAGCCTAAGGCCTTGTATGCTGCTGGTGCGAAACGAAAAGTTCCAGGCTCTATTCTTTTTCACATAACATTATTACATTTTTTGATTTATTTTTTGTATGCTGAAGTTTTTGTAAGTATATTGTTGTCTTGTTGGAGACAGCTGAAAAGTATCAATGGAGATTTTCACAAATTTAACATTTAATATTTTCACAATTTTAATTTATATTTTCAATAACAATTAATGTAATAAAATAATGTTATGAGATGAGTACTGCACAACGAAAAGCAGATCGATTTTTTTCTGGCATATTTTAACAAATTCATATTTCCGAACTTTGACGGCCATATTGTCTAAGCTACATCTGTCAAATACAGCCTGTGCTACATGACACATCTTGCATAGATTTTCAAAAATAGTTATCTCACGTGGAGGCTATTTGATTTGACCCAGTTTTCTTAAGTCACAAGGGTATGCCAATAAGCCACAAACTACCAGTGCCAACATAATCGGATGCCTGTCATCCAATAAATCCACAGCAGATATTTGAATGATGTTACATTTCCTACATAATGGCATATATGGTGCTTCTAAATTAACTAAAAATTTTAAAGAAGTCCTACTTTGTTTAAATTTAAAGATAAGAAACGCTTAACGAAAAACCATTTACATTGTTTTTAGTCAAACACTGCTGTACGTTATTCAATATGCTACATATGTATATAAATGGTGATCAGATAGCAATGATAGTTTTTGCAATTGTTATGTTTCCGCAGCTGTCAAAGTGCCAATGATATCCAGCTCTCAAAATATTAACTAAAGTTTGCCATTTCAACCGGAATAAATGGGCGCTGGAATATTTCCGGAGATCCAGATTTTGGAAAAAAATGTATCTTCGCTGACGTCTGACGAGGCGCATGTTTGTCTGAGAGGCTTAGTCAACATTATTGGAGCGAACACAATCTACAAGTGTTTGGTGTGGTTAATTGCAAAGCAGCATCAGCCCTTATTTCTTTTGAAATGAGGAAGGAGACCCCAGTACCGATAATGGTCTAAGCCAGCTTTCTGTGGCCAGAGCTTGACTGTATCGATATACCCGTGCTTGTGATTTCAACAAGATATCATGCAACTTCTCACTTCAGTTAACGCTCGCTGTAGCGCTCAATACTATTATCGTACCATTTAACTTTGACATTGCTATCAGCTGAAGCTACTATGTATATTTAGTGCAAGCAGTAATTTATGACAGAAGAAAAAAAGGTTCCAAATCATTTGTGCGATGAGTAAATCAAAATAAGTATTTGGAATTTGTTTCAATTTTCATTAAAAAGTGAACTGCACCAACTGCAGTAAGATGGCAACGCTGACACAATTAATATACCAGCAGTAGCAGAATGATTTGTGTGTTTTGCACGTACAGTCGTACAAACCTTTTCTGTCCAACTCCTGGCCAAAGCCAAAGCAAACCTAAAAAACGACGACGGCACGGGTGCGCCCAATATTGTGTCCTGTTTTAAATTAATGAGTAGCGATGTACGCGCTTTTCCTTTGGACAGGATGCTGATGAGTGTGAAAAAATATCAAATGTAGGTCACCACCAGCTTTCTAAGTAATTATGATTTCTTTTGAAAAATGAAAAATAAATAAATAAATAAAAAAACAGATATAAAAAAGAGTAAAGATCTCACAGATTACAGAGGTGAACATGAAATGCGGTTGCGGGTTATGCTTTTCATAGAATGATATTTTCACTTTTGCAAAGAATGTGGTGGTCTTTTCAAAATGTACGTACATATATATTTAGAGAGGGTATATCTATGCTTATAATAATACAAAATGTCAAGGGTTAACTTCCCTACTGTGAATTCGTCATAAATGGATGCGGAGTACTGAAAACTCTTAAAGATTTTCAATAAACGAAATGTATACATTCCAGAATTCCGATATCGAATTAAATCAGCAAAAAACTGATACAGACCCAGAGCCTCGCCACATGCTGGCTTGATCAATGAGCTGAACGAAATCGCATTGTCCTTAAGTATTTTCGAGTTTTGTGAATCTTTTCTGTTTCAGTTTCCATTTGAAAAGTTTGCCACAATTTGTGCAAACAGTATACAAGTTGATTTATTCGACTCGGATAAATCAAAGGCGATGTAAATAACAATGAGACATCCTTCCGGACACGTTACATACTTAAAATAGTTTCAGCTTCCTGTCATCACCCTCCTGTTCTTTGTCATCAGCGGGAAAGATTTTTCTGATAACGAGTTATTTATTGAGAGAACATCGCACCCCCTTTGATTGGGAAAACAATCCTTGTTTAGGACGCAGCAGGACTTTGTTTATGGGTTGGGTTTTTTGCGCACATAGTCCCTATAGAACTCTTACTACGAATTACTCGTGTACTTTTGTTATTCTCGTGGTTGGTGGGTCTGATTGATACGAAATAATTTCCAGAGGGTTCTCGAAATGCTTTGCCCTTATAATTATTTTTTAACTACACTTTGTGACTACATTGTGTTCTTGTATCATTAAAAATAAAGCAACATTGACAGCGTGAGTAATAAAATGCACGAATGGATCGCTACGTATGTAGGTCCTTATTTGGTTGTAGCTTGTAGGTATGACTCAAGCTAACATAATCGTTTGCTTAAAAATAATGTAGGTATACGAAAATGTTTGCTTTAAAAAAAAATGAAAATTATCATTTCATACCCTTAAACGTGGAAATGATTCAACTAAATGTTTCTTTCTTAATACAGTTTTAATTGAAAACTGTTTTATAAAATTGATTTCCTGCCACCGAAATATATTGAACAACTGTGTAAATTTCAGTATTTTTGGCAGACAAAGTGGAGAGTTTTGTGAAAAAGTTGTGAATAAGATAGATAGATACATAATAATGCAATCGTAACAACAACATTGTTTTTTAAATATTAATAACATTTTTGTTAAGAAATAATACGAAATTGTTAACAAATAATAATATAATAACAATTAATTTCAATAAAAATCATAAATTAATGGCAACTTTATGTTCTCTATTAGTTTGGATACATTCAAATCAAATACGTCTCTGTAGTAGACTTTCAGAGTAAAGTAACAAACCCATTTATTTCATAATTTAAATAATGTAAGAAAAAGAACGCCCCATGGACTCCATTTTATCCAAAAAAGAAAAAAAAATTGTTTATAATCCTTTTTGTAAATTTCACACGATGTCATGTAAAATGACATTTAGATACTAAAACGGCTTTAAACATACTATGAACCAGTTCTAGCTTATTCCGCCTCTATTCATCGCGTATTTTGTTTATAAATAAGCTTTTCAGGATTAGAGTCGTTGTAAAGTCGAAGTAACTTTACTCCGTCACTAAAACGAGTTAGTAAATAAGGCTGATGATGTTTAAATGGATGTTTTTGAGGCAACATTACATTTTTAAACTTATGTATATTCAAACAGAGATGTTGTCTGATACGAAATAGACTGTTTTTACACGAAACCGATTCTTAATCTCTGTTTCTCTTTTGGCTTCCTTTCGATTTCATGAGTGCTTCTACTATAAGTTAACTTTGTTCAAGCAAAAAGGAGTTGTCTTTTGGCACTCCTTACTTTACTCAGTTAAGCAAATTTCACTGAGCGAACGCCAAATAGAAAATGAAACATACCCGAAAAAGAAGCATTTTTATCAACCTCAGCAATTGCGTTTATCCCGCCATGCCATCACATATGTACGTCTTTCGCAAAAATGTTTAAAATTTGCAGACTGCAACTATTTGCTCGGAGTATTAAGTGAGGCGTTCACATTCTCAAATTTGTTTGACAAGCACGGCATGATGAATATTTGACGGATGAAAGACGGGAGCGTTCACATTTAAACATGCTGTCAAACATCACTTCTCATTAACTAAGAGCATAATGTAGATGAAATTTAAGATGAGCAAATTTATTTGAATTTTATATTCAAAGTCTGCAAAGTCTACCGCTATTGATTATAAAACTCACTTTCATATATTTGCACAGCTCGAGAAGTTCGTGAAAAATTAAATTTGCTTTAGGTTTGACGAACATGCGTTCATATTCTCAAATATGCATGTCATGTAGCAAAAGGTTTTGAAATCCATCCAGCATATTTGACAAGCCACTGGATGGAGCGTTTAATATGTCAAAATCAAGCCAGTCATATCGTTCTTGTTAAACATATTTGAGAATGTGACCGCCCCTAATGGGAGAGATGTATCGTCTTTTTTTTTCGTTTTTTGACAGCTTAGGTAAAGAAGCGTAGCTTCATTCCACAACATTTCTTCTCGTCACATCAAATATGTCAAAAAGACGTAAAAAGAAGTCGTGTAATCAGGCTCTTGATGTCTTTTTTCTGCCATAGACTAGACAGTCTTCACAGTGAGCTAAATGCACCGACTTTTTTTAGGTTTCTGTATTTTATATTACTCCCTCTGTCAGAAATTTATAAACCGATTGACATATTCCCACCTTATAATCGAAATTGTTAAAGTAAATATAAATAAGAAAACTAATTTTTTTAATCCATTGAAGTCGAAGCCATCATCCAGTTCATTTTGGAAGCATAAAATAATAATAAACGTGAAGTGGATTTGTTTAAAACATTGAATGAACCCGCTTTGAAATTATTCTACACCAGTCTTTCGTCTTTTGGCATATTAGTCGAGAGGTGAAAATATTTTGAGAGAATGAATATATTTAGTTTTAGCTAGCAATGGAAAGGACTAAAATCGAGAGTCTTACCCACGTTCTTGAGTTACCCTACCGTCGGCAAAGATGTTTACACATCAAATATCATTTGACGTTAAATATTGTGCGGGGTTATTTAGATAAGTTAATATGTTATCAAATCTTTATGTTAAAAAATATCAATGGTCCTTAAGATAAAATCTTAAAGGTGGTTAAAATTTAGTATTAGTATTTAGTGTAGTATTAGTTTTTCTTTTTTTAAACCTCTAATATTGCATATTGGAGAAATAAAACTTTCAATGTAAATATTGACCAATTCAAATTCAGGAGACAACTTACAGATCAGCTAGGAATTATGAATTACCATAAGCTGAAGCAGGTCTTATAGAACGTGTTGGTTTCATCTCGAATGTAAATTGAAGATTGATTTAAATTCCTAACGACAAACAACATCATTATTTTATTTAAGGTTAGATTTTCTTTTTCGTCCACTCAATTACATTTGCCTTAGCGAAAAAGTGATTTGGAATTCTTTTCCAATTCGAAGAAATAAGGTCATCGCATAAAGTGAGAATAAATTTGTATCAATTATGGGACTTTGACAATACCGTAGGGCTGAGTGTAATCATTTTTTTTTTTCAATTTTTGATATAACATGTAGATAACAACAGTTTATTTTGTTTACCTGAATTCTTACGTCACATCATAACATTTTAATAATAGAACAATTAATTGAAAAGGTCAACTTGATACAGAAATACATTCTATTCTATGTAGGTACAAACATATGTTGGATTTGTATATACATATTTATCATAACAGAATCAATAGTTTTATAGTCTGGGATATATTCAAATATGTATATTAATAAGGGAAATCTTTCGGGTTGTAGTAGTGAGAGCGGGGATCGTCTCAATTTGGTGACGAGCCGGCATTTTCCGTCAAGGGCTATTTTGAAAAAAAGCATATGCTCTAAAAAAAGGACAATTACCACAGTACATATGTATATGTATGTATGTATGTATAAATTTTGTTACAAAAAGCTTTAGTTTTAAGCAACTTAAATCATTCATTTATTTGATTTTGATCGATGAAAATATTCATGTTACAAATATGGTTCCAGAACTTTTATTTAGAGACTTTCAATTTCTAGAGTATTAATATCAAATAATACTTGCTTCGATTTCTGAACTGTTAAGTCAATATGTCAATTAAGTTTAATAATTAAATACCTTGTACATTTATTTCTCAATACTATTACAACAAGTCTTTTTAAAGTGCATTGGAGAATTCAAGCACAGAATTCAGTGTTTCAGTGTCTGAAACATGGAATAACTTACATTAAGAATTAATATAGAAAATTACTTTAGCAGTAAATGACGATTTGAGAAATAGTTTATGCTACGATGAAATTAATAAGGTCGTGTACAAATACAAGATTTATTATAAATTGAAGGAACATCATTAGTTAATAAGAGGAATATAAATGGATTCAGAGGACTACCTTGAGGGACACCGGAGAGAACAAAGATATTCTATGAATAGTACTAATCTATTTGGACAATCTGAGTTAATCTTAGCAGTTTAGAGTGAAATTCTTAAATAATTTGTGTACAAGGACCGTCTGGTTTAATTGATCAAATGCTTTTAAAAAATAAGACATAATTAGAACGATCTGCTTATTTATCTTTCGTAAACGAAATAAGGATTTGATTCTTCAAAAGAATAAAGATTATTGTTGTTTCCCGTCAAGCTTAAAGCAATACGCAAATAAACAGTTTTTCAATATTTTTGTCGCCGCTTCCATCTTAATTAGCAACAAAAATAGGAAAATACTTTTCGACTATAATAATAATTTTTTTGAATATATGAAATTTAGTGAATTATTTGCCATTTAGTTTGACAATTCAGCAAAAACTGTCAAACATGTCTTGATTTATTTAAATTTTTTTATTGCGAACTTTTTTAAATATAGTACATACTTTACTTTGTGTATGTATTTTATTTTTATATTGCTTCTTAAGCTGAGTAAAATGCTATTTTTAGTTTTTAATTCTTAGCAATATATTTCGAGGTATTTAAATCGTTATCATCAGGGTCAAAAATTAAGATAAAACAGTATTTCTTAAATAATAATATACATATATACATATGTGTACATTCATATGTATAAACAATAAATTATATATGAGTAATATTTTTGTGATCATAATTTAAAACGAAAAGATGCAAACAAATAAAATAAAAAAGAACTTCTTGATTTGTATTTTTCGTCCAATTTAAGCTTTAAACAATTTTGAAACACAAAGAAAATTATCAATTTTGTATCGATTTGAAACATAAAAAGTTGCAATTTGGAGTGATTTGAAACAAAATAAGTACAATAACTTGTTGAACTTCATGTCTAGAAACTCTTAAGAAAATTTAATGCATGTTTATAATACTTTTATGAGGTAGATCCACCTTGAGCTCCGGTTAAATTATAATAAAGGCGGTTTGTAGAAAGAAAACTTTCATTGAAATTTAACTGACGAATTTCCTGTAGAATTGGACAATTTGCAATGAAGTGTGTTGTATCTTAACTTTCTCTTCTGTTGCCTTAGTTACAGAGTTGGAAAATTGATTGATGAGGCATAACATTTTTGTTTAAAATTTCTAAAAATAAAGCTTATACTTTCAATCGATATGTCGTTTCTGAAATAATTAGCTTCCGATGGCAGTTGGTGGTTGAGGTTCATGTAGTTGTTGAGAATACTTTTGAGTGTAGACTTGTTGATCTACTTTAGCAATTATATCTGTAAACATAGGCCAACATTCCAGCACGCACATTTGACTCCAATAAAGATAGGTTAGCCCCATGGGAAAGAGCTAGCTGATTCCATTTCTTAGAAGAATAAGCATTGGTGTGCAGCTGTTTTAACATGAAAAATTTATGAAGACTTCCACTTCTTTCGTTTCCGTTCATCACATTTATTATATAATCGAACTCGTGTTTAAAATTTTGGATATACGAGTATGTATATCAGCATTACCCTGGACTCTACATAGTATGTATGTATAATTAAGTGTTGAGTTTGGTAATCTGAATAAACGTTTGAAGAAATGTCTTTAAATAGCTTAATACTGCTCAAGGGGCAAGTATCAACTTGGACCACATTAGGTTTAATGCTAGTCTTAATACATAGTTATATGTAAGTTAAACTCCAAAGTACTTAAATTCTTTCACAATGCACTTCAAAAATCATGGTTTTGGTTTGAATAGTATTATGCATAAGTGAGTTTGCAAATCAATCTCTGGCCATAATACAAAATATAAAATTAATTGATTTTATTAAAATGTATCCGGTCAGTGTTTTTCCACACTGTACGAAGAAATATTAAAAAAGAATCACGTAAAAACAAATTATATACATAGATAAGTGATTCTTCTACCTTTTGTTTATATTTTGCGCACACTAAAAGTATTATGACTACCATTAAAATAAGCACAGTGCTAGAGCTTAGGAGGGTTAGAGATGATTTTAAAGTATATACTGATTCGCATTGGTTTCTAATGGCTAATCATCTCAATGGGAGAAATATTGGAAACATTGGGCCGGCTATACATTCGTATAGTTCGGCTAAAGAAATAATCTCTGAAATTAAATAAACAGTACTACATGATTTGGGCTCTGTGGTAAATTAGTTTAGATTGACGAGAGCCGACACACTTAGACCATGAGTTAGCCCATTGTGAATTGTGATACCACATTGAATATTGGAGACTTTCTCCCTAATCGTTAAATCAATTGGAGCCCCTTACGAAGTGAGCGAGATTACCTACATTTTTATGTACCAGATCACTAAGATAATTATAGTAGAAGTCTCCCAGACGGAGTCTCTCTTTGGGATAATGCAAGACATGTACAATGTGAGGGATCGATTCCCCCTCTTCTTTGTCCATGTAACTTCTGCAGAAATCTTTAAAATAAATTCCGTGTTGCGGGCTTACCTATTAAACAGTTTCCCGTTATTAAACCTTTAACGAATACGTACGATCTGCTCAAAGATATCAAACACTTGGAGTGCTTCAGATCCAGCATAAGCCAAATCAGCTTTGTCGTCAAGGCGGTGGTGATATTGTTCCACTTAAAGTTTGTTACCTGTATAGAATCTTGATTTAGCATAAGCTTACACGTAGCAATGGGAATACCTTTATTTACCATATCTGACAATAAGGTACCATTGTTTAACTTTTGACGAATTCGTCAGCTTTACAACTTCCTGAAATGTCCCTGTGGCCCGACATGCACCCAGCAGAGGTGAATGTGAAACTGCTGCGCCATCCCCATCAGAGACCATCGGTAGTTAAGGGCTGTTATTGAGCTGGTAGAGATAGTATCAAAAGATTTAATAGCTGCTTGGTTGTCCGGGAAGATTCGGATATCTTTGATTGATATCACGTTTTCTTCAAGTCAAGACAATACGTCTTTAATCGCCAAAAGTTCCATCTGTTATACTCTACAGTGATAGAGAAAACAAAAAGAGAGACTTAAATTTTGTCTGTCTGAATTCAGAATGATGGAGTGGCCTATTTCATTATTGATCCACTTTAAGCAGACTTTTAGACGAACAGCTGTATTTGCAGCCGTTTGTTTGCCGATATATCGGAGATTGTTTGATGCAACAGAATGTCTAGTGCAGCGGAATTAGTCGTGCGAAGAACTCCGGACATGCGAAGACAATCTGACCATTGGACCTTGTTTAGTATTAAATAAATATTAGTTTTGGTTTGTGCTCTCCACCATACTGCCATGCATGTCGTACGTTAGAATCTGCCTGATTTGCGATGTCTATATAGCCAGTGAGTAATGAGGGATTGGAACCCCACTGCCTTCAGTACCAAGGATATTGGCATTCTAAATTTGGTTATGAACAGAGCCTCAGTTTAAAATTAAGAATGCTTATGATGTTTTAAATCAAAGCTTTTTCTTGATCAAGTTGGCACTCCAAAGAGTCTATGCATTATACTGCACGTGTTAAAAATTGGTAAATATTCTAATTAATTCAAATGTTTGTTGATACACAAAAGTTAACAATGAAACCTTATCTTTCATTAAAAGTTCTTAAACCCTTATGAGTTTTATTTGCTTGAATTGTTTTACCTTAGGATTGGAACCATTCACTCATATTCCCTCAGGAAGCACAATCAGGCATTTATTTTATTTCAAATGGATTTTAAAAAAATATCTTGATCTTTTTGTATATGTATTAGCCTCATTTCATGCGATTCGCATTACAATGCTATACTTCGGGTTTTTCTAAAAAAAAATTATTTAAATTTATTCGAAGGAACAATTTTATTTCAAAAACTCCACATAAAATGTCCCAAAACAAGAATATTTTATAGTAAGTATCCTGTATCTAACTATAGATATCCGTTCCTCTACATCAACGAATTTGTATATATATATATATCTGTGAGTATATTTTTTGTTTGGAATTCTCATTTAAGGATTCTCTATTATTTCTTATTCATACTCCTCCCAAAAATAAAAACATTAGCATCTTTTTATTCCTAAAATAAGCAAAATCGATATGATGACGTCATCCAAAGTATCTACCTACTAAGTGCAGAGAGTAGGAGTAGATACATAGATTTTTGTTCGCAGAAAATGTAGGTACTGGTACTTCATCGGCCGGAATTAATTAAGTTAGTAGGTAAATATTTATTCTATCTTGATTTGTTATTTATTTCCAGCAACAGGCGCCAAGTAAAACACCTAGCAGAAAATACAACTAAAACGAATCGCACCTTACAACAAAAGAGAAGGTATATTCTTCATTCCACAAGGGACAAAGTTCTAATAGCATTTCTTATCATCCCTATGTATGAGCTTCGTGGGAAGAAGTGCAAATAGTCAGTTAATCAACAGGTAACATAATACATATCTACCATCAACCCACCCGTTCAAAACTTCCCCTTTATTACTCTCTCTCTCTGGACCACAATAGAAACAACCTCTATAAACAGATGTATCTTCCGCATCCACTCAACAATCCAAAATATCAAATCCATTTCAAATGCGACCCATTGGAAGGCGTACAGTGCTGTCGCTTTAAAAAATTCAAAGTCAAACAGTTTTCAAAAATGTGCGCTGATTTCAATTTTTATATAAATAATATGTATTAAAAAAGATGTGTAAACTTGGTACGTGATTTGGTTATTTCGCATTTAATCAGATATCATTTAACCATGCTCAATATGTATGTTGAATTTGACACACATATTGACAATTTGAAAGTTTATCTTTGAATGAATTGTCAGTTTATTTCCACTTGCATCTTCGCTAACTGTAACAAAATCGTTTGTATTTTCGAAGAACAAAACATTTTTTAGATAAGTCTGTATTTCAAAACCAGCCATTTCCACTTGCATCATCACCGTTGTTTCGTAATCGACGTCCATTGTCACTGAAGTTATTTTCCAAACTGTCAAAGTTTCCGCTTAATGTTTGTGCTAATAGTTTCATCTGTGTTAATCTTTTTTTCTAATTAAAAGATAATTACTCATTATTTCTTGTATTTCGAAATGATGAGAACTAGATGAGAAAACATTTTTTTTAAATGCCCAACCTTTTTCTAGTTTTGTAATATGTATGTTAAAATGTTAAACAGCCTATTTTCAGGGCTAAACATGTCACTGCTAAGCAATTTGCTGAACATTTGTTAATTAAATAGCTCTTCGAGAATGTTAATCCTTTTTTTCGGTTAACTACCTAGTAAGATACTAATTCCATTTTATTAAGAACTTTCCATCTGAACACGTGTAAGCAATGACAGTTCGTGAAAAACGAATCAAACTAACATAAATCTGGGGAATGGACCTGATATTTTGAAATGTCAGGAACTCAGAAGTCGAAATGACAGTCTACAATTTATTTTGTTATTTGTTTATCTGTGAGAACCTACGATTTATTTTGTTATTTTATTTCGCCTAGTTGCTGTTCGTTGCAGGTAAATATGTATTCAATTTATAATATTATTTCAATTTCTTTTTAAAAAATAATTATCTTCTTATCACTAAATAGCGAAAAATACGCTGTTTTGGAGGCAGAGAAGTATGGAGCAGAAGAGTAAGCTTACGAATTAATTTTGTTTTTTAATAAATTGCTTCTGAACACACCTAAAACAATGTCAATCAATCATATGAAATCTCATATATGGACTCAACCTCGCTCAGCGAGTGGGATCGAGTCGAGCGAAGCTCATTTCAACTCAAGACAGGTAGTAAGGATTATAAGAGGTATATAGGGATTTTAGAATATATGGATCCTTAAAGTCTGTGGAAACGTTTTATAAATCCTATCATGGAGTCTTCTTTGATTCACATATTTAATAAGATTCATTTTCGAGTCAAAAACCACACCAACTTCTTTTTTCTCCAAAATTCTATCAAAAACATGGTTCTTGAAAAAAAGAAAAACAATGACATTTAGAGACATTCAAGAATAATTGGTTATTTTTAATAACATTCTGTTAACCTTAAAAGGTCATCTTATTAAAAAAAATAACCATAGATTTTATACATACGGAGTTTGAAAAGATATCAGGCATGTCACTAATGTAGTGTTTTCCAATAAGGGGTTTTATATTGATATTAAAAAAACACATATATTTTTAAGAGATATCAATAGATGTTTATTTCATTGTAAAGACGAAGGTATGCTATTAATAAGGGGAATTTATGGCCGCCACGGCTACGGTTGAAGCAACATATCCTTTTCATGAAATTTTCGATGACTGATTCAAACATTTGCGGCTGTATGTCCTCCATAACTTCACGAATTCCATCTTTAAGGTCTTGAATCGATTCTGGAGCATTAGCATAGATCTTATCTTTTACGTGGACCCAAAGAAAAAAGTATAAAGGTGTTAAATTGCAAGATCACGGTGGCGAATCACCTCTTCGAGAAATATCAAGGTCGGGAAACCTTTCTTGCAAAATTGCGATTGTTTCGTTGCTTGTATGGAACGTAGCGCCCTCTCGTCTTGTTGAAAATAAACGTTGTCCACATCAATATCTTCCAATTCCGACCATACAAAATCATTAATCATAGCTCGGTAGCGCAATTCATTCAACGCAACAGTTGCATCAGCTTTATTTTCAAATAAATATGGTCCAATCCTCAATCCAAACAATCATTTTTGGTTTTTTTGAATCCCAAATGCGATAATTCTGCTTATTACCGTACTCTCCGAAGTGAAAATGGGCCTCATCACTGAAGATCATTTTTCGATGAAAATCCAGATCATTGTGATGCATTTTAAGAACCCAATCAGCTAATATAATTACTAGGTTCGTTAAATAAAACTTATTACTCCTTCAGAATTTCTTCTTTATTTACACTTTTCAAATCAAAACAATAAATCTCAATTTATAATCAACTCCAATACTTTTATTCAAACTTAAATCACACTTCTTTAATTACACTTTCCACAATCCAATAATTCAGCTTTGCACACTTTCATAATCGAAAATAAACTGTGTTCCGCTCACCGTGAACACTCCCTTATATACTCAAATTAGTTGTGCTCGAAGGTTCTTGTCTGGGAATGTTCTAGTTGCTTGGAATAAGGGGAAATACATATGGAGGTTCTTATTTAGAATGTTCTAGTTGTTTGGAATAAGGGGAAATACATAGACATAGGAAAAGAGCTTTTTTTGTTCCTTCATAAAGTAGATATGCAATTCTCAACAGACGGCGCTGTAGGAGTTTAAAGCTCTGTTCGCAACAATATGTACGCCGTTGCTGGTGATCGACCGGCTTGAGTTTTTGTGTAAAATGAACTTGAAAAGCCTTTAAACCTAAGTCTTTATGCAAAACACGGTTTAATTTACCGTTTCTGAATTGCCTATGATCCAAAGATCGTCAAACCTGGGTTTTCTTCAACACTACGGGCTACAGCAGCAATATTATCGGTTGTTCTTGAGCGATGAACACGGTTTCGATTCTTCACATCACTAACTTGTCCCCACAGGTCAAATTTGTCCACCAGTTTCAATATTGCCGGCCGCGAAGTGCCAAATTTTCACCATTTTTGTAGTGAATTTTAACAATTTTATTGCATTGTTGAAGCCAGGGTTGCGAATTTTTGAATTAAAAAATCTTTAAGTCATAAGTCTATAGATGACTTGTAAATTAAAAAAATTTAATTCATAAGATATTTGGTGACTTATGAATTAAAAAAATTTAATTCACAACCCCCAAAGTGACTTACGAATTAAAAAAAAATTAAATCCTAAGCTACTAAGTGACTTATGTATTAAAAAAAATTTAATTCACCACCTACAAAGTGACTTATGAATTAAAAAAAATTAAGTCATCAGGGAGTAAGTGACTTACGAATTAAAAAAATTCAAATCATGAGCAACAAAGTGACTTCTGAATTAAAAAAAAATTTATTCACCACCTACTAAGTGACTTATGAATTAAAAATAATCAAGTCATCAGGGAGTAAGTGATTTATGAATTAAAAAAAATTCAAGTCATGAGCAACAAAGTGACTTATGACTTAAAAAAAAATTTAATTCACCACCTACTAAGTGACTTATGAATTAAAAAAAAATTAAGTCATCAGGGAGTAAGTGACTTATGAATTAAAAAAAATTTAATTCACAAGTCATTTGGTGACTTGTGAATTAAAAAAAATTTAATTCATAAGTTAGTTGGTAGATTGGAAATTTTTAAGCTTGTTTTGACTACATAATTATTTAATTATTATTAACGAAAGCTTTTCGAGAATTTTTTGGGAGTTGCCGTTTATGCAGTCCTTATAATCCAATTAAATAAAAAGTAATATTGATAAAATCTTTGTGTTGAGCAAATGATGGGTTATCATTATATAAATTTCGTGAGTGCATATTTTTATGCATATACCTTTAAATTGTTTGGTTTTCATATTTTACATGAGTTGATTATTTGATATTTTTTTGTAAAATTGTTTCAAGTACCTGAAACTAATTCAATATGTATTTTCAATATAATTGAAAAAAAAATTTCCGTTTTCTTAAGTAAGCATTTCGATACTTTTGGTACCTTCTCAGTAAGTATAACATTTAATTTTAATTTTTAATTTTGATTATCTTTTTAGCTTTCAAATCTAGTTTTTAAATCATAAGATTATCACGCTAGCTTATAAATTATCCATTTCATAATTTTTCTAATCAGCATTTATCCATTAACTTATGAATTAAATTTTTTTTAATTCATAAGTCACTAAGTTGGTTTTGAATTAAATTTTTTTAATTCATAAGTCACTTACTTGCTGATGATTTGAATTTTTTTAATTCATAAGTCACTTACTTGCTCATGACTTAAATTTTTTTAATTCATAAGTCACTTAGTAGGTTGGGAATTAAATTTTTTTAATTCATAAGTCACTTAGTAGGTTCTGAATTATTTTTTTTTTAATTCACAAGTCACTAAACAGCTTATGATTTAAATTTTTTTAATTCACAAGTCACCAACTGACTTGTGAATTAAATTTTTTTTTAATTCATAAGTCAGTTCCTAGCTGCTGAATTATATTTTTTTTAATTCATAAGTCACTCACTAGCTTGTGAATTAAAGCCAAGCTTAAGCTAACAAGTGACTTAAGCTTTTGCAACCCTGGTTGAAGCATGTATCGTTTCATTTTTAGTAATGAAGTAGTTTTTTCTTGTCATATATCAAAAAATGATAGCTTCAGATGAGACATCTGCCTAAATAGCGGCTCATTCCAAATGAAACCTCTTATTGGAAAACCCTTTATAATAAAGAAGAGTGGACTCCGATGGCTTCCTTGGGATAGGCGGTAGTCCTGCTCCTGATAATAAATTTACAGGGCTCGAAAGTATTAGGTCAATTGATACAAATTGTAAACGACCTTTTAAGTAAGATATCAACCATTTCAACATACTTGAGAGCAAATCCAGCCTCTCTAGAAGGTCTTGGCAAAATTGATGTAAATCACAACAATTTGATATCCCTTCTCGAGTTTAGTCAAAATAAAATTAGAAAAGGTTGAAAGATTGGTATTTGTTGATCCTGTATGGGAAAAATTATGCAGTGCAGAACAAGGTTGAAATATTATTACTGGCCGAGCTCACAAGACTTTGAAACTAAACTGTAGCACTTTCTGGGGAGAGTACGATAACTTAGGCGCCAAAAATTGATAACGGATTTTTGTAGAAGGGTCAAATACAAGCGTTTTTTGCTATGGGAGGGGGGGGGGTCTATCTCGCCCCGTTTAGGAGGTAGGGGCGATTTTAGAAAAAATGACTTAAATTGAAAAAAAAAAATATTAAAAAACAACGGCAACACTTACAATAAAATACTATACCGGTTTTGAAAGCCAGAAGTCTGTTCTATAATCGTAAATTTAAATTAAATTATTTATGTCAATAGTTTTTGAAAAAATTGCATGCAAACTCAAAATTTTGTTAAAAAAAATGAAAAAAAAAAGTTTAGACCAATTTTTTTTCAAAATTGTAAAATGAAGTGCTTAATTGGCTTTTTGTGGTCAATGCTACTATTAATTCTGAATCGAACACAAAAAAACGAATGGTTTTGTCCCTTCTAGTTTTTGAGAAAATCGAAAATTACTAAAACTACTTTTTATGAAATTTTTGATTTTTGGTATTTAACTACGGTGATTTCATTTTGAGGATTAATGTAAATGTGGTTCATTTGTAGGTAAAGTACAGCAAATCATTTAGGGTTACCAAGAATGCACCAGAGGAGGTAGAATTGCATGGCATTTCGCGTCTCAGTCAGTCAGTTTGTGAGTAAGTCAGGTGTTACTTAAAAATAGTCAAGTCAATTTTTCAATGTTCAATGTATTAAAACCGTGTTTACAGGCATTTTGATCACAAAAAAAAATTATAGCAAGCACCTCCCGAATCTCTAGCCAATATTGAGGCCCATGGAAAAATGTGCCGATAGATGGGTTTATTGCTCTGAGATTTACTTTTATATGGATTGCACCAGAGAAACTTTTAAATCATTAGTTTTAAGCAAAATTTAAGTAACGTTATTTATTAAAATAAAAGATTAACTATGTAAATCATTTAAATGTAATTTGAATTTTATATACCCACCTACAAATTTGTAACTATATATTTACTTATGTATCTTAGTCTGTAAGAGTATATCTAATATGCTCTGGTTGATGAATAAATAATAATAATAATATTGTATTCTTACAATTTTTGTCACCTTTTTGAGTTGGAGTTGAGGGGAGTTGACGCTTTAGTTGGAATTAGACCAATTTCTTCTAAGAACGCGATGCTTTTGAAATATTTTTTTTGAAATATTGAAAAGTTATTTAATTTAGGATGAAGTAGTGGATGCTTAGTCGCCATTCTTTATTCAAAGAAAAAAATACTTCACTCTTACAAAGGTTGAATAACGAATGACCTTGGTAAACAATAACCTGTACCATATTAGCATTAAAAATGTTAGACACAAACAATAAACATACATATTAATTAAGGAATTATATAAATTTGCTGCATTCGTACAGTAGTACCTAGGTAATGTGAATTTTTTATAATGTATTAAATTTTCATGTCTGAACATTTTAAATGTGCAACTTTTGGCTACGTACATACATATATTTAGTATAGACATTGGATATAGACCATAGGGTAAATTCAAAGTTTCTTTAAATCCAGATTCTGTAAATGCAAAAGAAACCTTGCATACACCCAACCTCGCACCTACCCCAAATCCTATAGTGTGCCCAGGCAGGGGGGTTGCAGGGGGGCAGCATGCCCCCCCATACATATCTCACTGTTTATACGCCGTAATGCGTAAGCAAGCAAAAAAAGCAAATATCCCATAAAAAAGTAGTTTTAGTTATTTTCAATTTTCTCAAAAACTAGACGACATAAAATCATCTAGTTTTCAGTTTTTGAATAAGAATATATTAGAGCAACGAATTTTAGGAAAAATAATAATATATAACTTTGCAGTTTTGAAAAATTAAACTTTAAACTTTTTTTTTATGTTTTTTTTTCACCAAAATTTGAGTTTAAGACTCGTTTTTTCAAAAACTGTGCATAGATTCTACTTGATTTAAAAATTATCTAATAGATCAGAGTATTGGCTTTAAAAAAAGGTATAATACTTAATTGTAAGTATTATCGTTATTTTTTAATATTTTTGTTTCCATTTTAGTACCTTTTTTATAAAATTGCCCCTCCCGCCCAAACGGGGGGAGATAGACCCCCCCCCCCTCCCATAGTAAAAAATGCTTGTATTGAACTGTTCTATAAAAAACCGTTATAATTTCTTGGCGCATAAGTTATCGTACTCTTGCCCACTTTCTGAATCAGAGTACCAAAAAACTACTAAAGTATTATATTTGACGCAGTGCTTCCTACAGAACTAAATACAAAGCAATGGAAACTGAGGTGCATGTTGACAAAAAACAAACAAAAAAACACACCACCAAAACACAACTTATGTTGCTGAGATAGCAAAAAGTATCTTCCACTCAATATGAGTGGAATTCGATGAAAAGCTACATCGCTCTGTGGATTGTATGTTGTATCTTCCCCTTTTAGATTTGAGTGCATTCACAAAGCCGCCGAACGTTAGGAACCAGCTTCGAATCGGATTCAGTAGTTTGTGGGTCGTCTTGTCGTTTTGATTGTTCGATTTAAATAATTGACGTTGACGTGGGAGTGTTTTGTCCAGTTTAGTAGGTTTTTTTCTCATCTTCCAGTGAATATGAATGGATAATGAATTGAATATTTTAATAAGAAAATAAAGTGAATACATACTTATACAAAGAATAAAATAGTCTTGATAGCTTGCAGGTACCTACTGAAAACCGTTCTGCCAAACTATGAAGATTTAAGTTATACCTATCTAAATTAATTAAATCGAACCAGTTAATTTTTTTCTTTTAAATTCGAACAATTTTTAAAAGTATCCATTCCAATCTATCTGCTAAAATCCTTAAAGCAATTTATCAACTTTTGTCACCTTTTCCTCTCTCTCGAAGCCTTTTTACCATCAAGGACGAACGAGTGTGTGCACTTTTTGGTGCAGTATGTTCGAACCACTGTTGCTGCATTGACTTATGTAATCGGATTGATTTCCCACAAGTTTAAAGCTGACGGAATTTCTTTGCATCTTACTTATGTGCTATTAACAATAAATGCTCTTATATAAGTTTTCAAGTGAATTGCGCAATCGATTATTATAATGGAAAAAATCCTTATTATGCATTCCTTGATATGATTTAAAAAGTTTTGTTGTTGTTGTTTTTTTTTCTTTTAGGTTTTTGGATAATAGTTAAAAATTAAAGTGTGAAAAAGTGATAAAATACAAATTTTATTTATATAAAATAAAATAAAATAAAAGATACAATGTTAAAAAATAAGATCTCAATTGCGGTGTTTTACACTGCCTTCTTTATAAGTAGTGCCATTCATTTAGTGCAATCGACTATTATGGATAAATTACGCGATGATCCGGATTTATCTCAGGTAAGCTGTGCTTAATAATTTAATACCTATCAAATCTATCTTACAAGCAGGATCTCTATACAGCAGCTGTAGTTATTTATAGGTACTGGGATAGTTTAAGGACAAAAGGTTCAATCTGTCGGTCGGCTATAAAGAAAGTCACATCGTCTCCTTTCTTTCGGAATGAGGTGAATTTATCCTTGACCTTTTTCCGCTTCAGAAAATCAATAAAAAAGCCAAAATGGAAAAAAGTTAAAATACGAAAACGAGCTTTTTTCCTTGTTACGTAAATATGAAACGAATACAGTTGTGTAGGTATAGGTATGGGAAGGCACCTATACTTGGTTTTATGTTCGGGTACTTGGTGGATGATACTGATATGAGTTGAGTATTGAACGTGGTTTCGTTCGGCATGGTTCTTTATTTGTGTTCGAATATATTGTCGAATTAATAACCTACTTAGAGGTTGGGGCAATGTATTCTTTTTTGTTTCATTTCATTCGAAAATGACTCAGTGTTTAGCCAGGACTTGCATTCCAATCCTACATATGTATGATATATACCCCAAGCACTGTGGACCAGATAAGAGAATATGTACGTCATCGAACAGTTAAAAGCTCGTGTTTAAAATTTGTCAAGTTTTCAGAACGCAACCAGAATTTTTGATTATTATTGATATTCACAGAAATCAACGTAGCAGGTAGAATTTTAGAAAATATTTAAAGTCGTTTTAGCAAAACCGAAAATGTATGAATTACAATTGGCCAGTTTTGTTTTAAACTCAAACGATACTTGTAGACGTAGACGCATCGTAGTCAGTATTCGAAACTTTTACATTTTTATTTCTATCACGAAAAAGATTGGATCAGGTGTGAGAGAAGTTGAGCATGCGTGTTGAAAAGATCGCGAGAGTTTTTGTGGAGTGCATTAGATGTAGTAAGTCTTGTAGTCTTGGACCAAAGATTCCAGAATGTTTTTTTTTAGGTTTCTTATATTTTTTTGAATTTTTTAACAACACTTTAATAAATTTTAAATTTAATATCAACCATAATCGAATATAATACATATACTAGCTGGTCTAGTATTCCAAGTTCTGCGCTTTCCAAAATATATATAAAATATAAATTTAAGGACATACAAAGTAAGACATTCGCTTTCAATTCGTAATTTTTACTTCCGACTTACAGGTACTACATATAAGGCAAGCTATGCATTCGTAAAAAAATCGAACTTGAGATTTTGATCAAAGTTGACATTACAATGATAGCGAAGAAGACAAAAAAGTGGGTCTCGCAATTCTGCCTGGCGGTACCTACATACCAAGAGAATAATTCTCGTAATTTTATACATTTTTTTTTTCAAAAACTGTCCGACAGATTTAAAAAAAAATCGCAAAATTTCACTAAGTTGAAGCTATGCAATGCTTAGAAAAAAAGGATTGATTTTCTTAAAAACGGTACAGCCGATTTTGATCATTTTTTTTAAGCTAAAGCTCCCCTAAAGTTTGGATAGTATTGATTGTTCAAATGTTCCAAAAAAAAATTTGTTTAGATTTTTAAAAAAATTTCAATTTCTTTTTTTTTTTTAACTCAATATTTCGAAAACACCATGCTCGATTCTTTTTAAACTTGACAATTTAAAAGTTTTTCAATACAATCGACAAGATGTAAGAATACAAATATTATTTGACTGACTTTAAACTTAAAACGTATTTTTCACGAAAAAGGTGCCTGGAATTTGATAAAAAAAAATGTTCTTTCGATTTAATTTTACGATCTGTAATTCAATTTGAACAATTTTGAAATAAATAAAGATCTTACTGACTGTACCTACCATAGAACCATTTTTGGAATTTTGAATTTCTCATTGTCGGCATAGCGGATTGTAATGAAATTTTTTATAGAGAAGCTTCTTAGAAGTTTGAAAAACATTGCATTTCAAAACTTAAAAAAAAAAATATTTTTTTGAATTTAAAAAAAAAAATTTTTTTTGAATTTAAAAAAAAAAAACAATTTTTTTTTGAAAATTCTATGTCTTTGGAAACTTAAATTTTATACAGTAATACAAATTTTAAGTTAGCGTACCAACATTTTTACTTAAAAACTTTTTTAAAACCGCAACAACCACTCATAGTTTTTGTTCTTGCATAAGTTCATAGTTGCTTACGAATGCCATGTGATGCATTCTAGTTTAAAGTATAAAAAATGAATTTTACGCTTATGAACAGTGTTCTCTAATAACATTTAATTGAATTAGTACGATGCTAAAGCTGTTTTAGTATGATACTAGGTTAAAACAACGAATTTGCAAATTTTAATTAAATATAGCATCATACTTTCTCTACCGTTTTATTAAAGTTAAAATCACTGAATACCTACTTTATTATTTCAGTATCGTGCTAGCTTCATATTACTCTTTGACATGTGCAAACATCATGAAAGGTTCGTGTACTTACTTTTTTACACGAAATGTCATTGTTTTAGGTGTGTTCAGAAGCAATTTATTAAGGAAATTCTTTTAGTACGATACTAGTTAGAAAATGTTTAAAATTAAGAATGAGTTAGTAAACTACTATAAAGTTAGCGAATTGTTAACTAGTATCATACTAATACCTTAATAATAGGCTGTTTAAAATTTTGCGCCATTGGTTTTTAAAAGTCTTAATCTTTTACATAAGAGCAAGTTCGTGCGACCCAATCGTGCATTTTATTTTCATTGTAAATATGAAATACATTTATGACAATACCACAGAGTGGGTTCCAGATTTCGCAATTTTCATTTCTTGGCACTAAATTTGGGTTATGAAAATTGAAAATTCACACCAAAGTTGATTTTCCTGCTTTGTTATTGGATTGCACGTAGTACCCTTTGGCATAATTTTAGTATGTTGGACTGTTATGTTGAGTTTCTTGGGTTCGATTCTTAGCCACTTCAAATGTTTTCATGCATGTTCTGCCTTTGCGAGGAAGTGACAAATCCGCCAAGATTATCTCTTGTCAAGAAAAGTGCAGCTTATTAGCAGGTCAGTATGAGTAGGTCCCTTCCATTTCTTCTAACACGCACAAGCGCACACAAAAATGGTTGAAGAGTTGAGCCCTCTACGAGTGGCTCCTAATTATATAATTTTTTGTTTGGATATGTACAGGGTGGGCCAAACACAAATTTCTTTTCAAAAATACAATAAAATAAAAAAAATATTTTTTTTCATTATTATGGCTTTTATAGTAAGAGCAAACATTCCTATTAATTATGGAACACAACGTTGTTCAAGTGGCTGCCTCGTCTGGCTTCGCAGTAGCGCATTCTGTCACTCCAATTTTCCAAGACTTTGTTGATAGTTTCGGACAGTAGCTCACGGATTGCTAGGATTGATTGTTGGCATGACATCGGTCCTTCACGGTTAACACAAAAAAAACCAATGGCGTCAAATAGCAGCTCCGAGGCGGCCAATTAACATTGCCAAGTCTGCTGATAACGCGATTTGGGAATTTGGTGCGAAAAATATCGATTGTTGCATGGGCTTTGTGGCATGAAGCAGAGGTCGTCCAAATCCATGTCTTCAATTTCAGCTAAAAAAAGCATGTTAACATGTTAACAATTTTTCAAAATTGGTTTGAATTGAATCAATTAGTTTGGACAACAAACCTCCAAAATTAAGTGTTGTCTTCATTATTACTGCTATGTCGATTTTATTAGAATTTTTATTTTGATATTTGACCTACTGAATCGCATTATTTTAATATACATACATATACTCGCATATACTCGAGCAGACTGGTATGAAGGAATCAATAAATTATTCGCCAACGAAAGACTTAATTCGGCAAAGATACTTGGGGCAACAAAAGCAATTTTATCAGCTTATCCTGTCCGACGAGCATAGAGTGTGGGCTGCACTGCACAGTGGCTTAAAATGATATCATCGCACTCACTATTATACATAATGTACTGGTACTCCTATACACTTACCTACTTAAAATGAATCGATTTAGATTGCCATGATTGCGATGATATCTTTTTTTAATGTAGTATTTTCTGCTGGAAAATGTACCTGTACAATTTTTTCAAATAACTTTAGAAGAAAGAATAGTTTTTGATTTTGAAAAGAGGTCACGTATTTTGTGTCCTTAATACAACTATTTCATAGAGTGTAACGAGCAAAACTTTGCCAAATATCGATCTCTTCCATACGAACAATATGGCAAATATAAAAGTTATCCAGTATTCACGCTCAACGAGAAGTGAAAAGTTTTCTTTTGCTTCTCTTCGTTCTCTACTTGACTTTACTTCACTTCGAACTTATTTTATTTTATTTTTTTTGTGTTGAATGCTTTTAAAGGCTTTTACTCATTATAATTGAAATTCTCATGCGAAGTAGGTTATTTTATGAAATGAACTCTTGAAAATTCTTTTCGATGGAATCAAATATTCAATGGGTTTTCGTTTCTTTTATTTTTGTTAAAAAAAAAAGAATTCAAATAGATGAAATACTTTAGTGTTCTTGCACCTGATGTGAATTTTAATTTTTAAGACCAGTATCTCCTTTAATCCTTTTTGAAGGATTATACAAAGGCTTGCTGAATTCATGTTATAATAAATTGTTTGAATAAAAGCTTTCAGGTATTTATTTATGCTAAAAAAAGGCGCATCGTTGGGCGCCAGTTTTTCAATATTATTGCTTGATAAGTTATTGAAAGCAGTAAATGTTCGCTTTTGCATCCGCTTCCATTTCGTGAAATGAAAAAAATGTTTTTCTTAAATGTTTTCATTTTTTATTTCGACTAGATATATGTACGTACATAAATACCTGAAATACTTCAGAGAAATTTATTTTAATTTAATTTGGGTCAGTTATTTTTAAGGATGTATCTACTTATCTATGTTGGGCCCCTCTTATGAGTTTTTTTCCAACTAATTAAAATATTTTTTGATGAGAGGATTTCATTAAAATTAATAATAATCGCAGTTTACATTTTGTACGCATGCACATAAGTTTCACAATTTGTCCCGGTCATATTTAAGGTTTGGTTTCACTATATAAATTTAAACATTAAACAAACATATTTTTCCAGTAATTTATTCACATAAATAAAGATTTAAATATGTGTCTGTATACTTGGTAAGGGTTCGTGTAATGTATTTAAAAGTTCATTCATGAATTTTAAATTAAATTCATGATTTGAATATTCCCTTAATTGATTTTTTTATAATGAATCTTTGGATAAAATAAATAAATAAGTACACAACAATCGTTACTAATGCTTGCATCACTTATTTAACCTAAATAAACATTTTATTAATTAAAGAATAGTTATAGGTTTTTTTTAAATAAAGTTGTTCTGTTAAAAAGTAAACAATTGTTTTAAAAATAAAGAAATCAAATCCTCACGTTGGGCGCCAATTTAAGTTGATGTTATAATCCAAAAGGTGGGGCGAGCGTATTGAGTTGTTTAAAGAGTAAGAATGTACACTCTATTATTTCCTGGGACCAAAACATTAGATTCCAAAATTCAGGTTCTATTACTTGTCAATTGTATTATACCACTAGTACTTTTACCAGCAGAAATTTATTTCCTGTTGTTTATTAGGTCTTTTTTGGTGCTCCATACTCGATTTATAACCTAACATTTCGTTCCCTAAAAAAAGCCTCAAAATTCTTACAAAAATTACAACTTTTTTCTTAGAATTTGGTGGAAGACAGAGGCAAAGATGTGGTCAACATTTTTCGCCAATCAAAAAATTGACCTCAGGTCTAAATACAAAGTTTTTAATGCTACTGTGAACACCTGTTTTTGTTATGGTGTGCAGGCGTTTGGAGTTTCTTTAAGCGACTATTCCGATTACCCAACTCAACACCGATATATGAAGTTCATGTGGAGTCTGGGGTGCCAGCACGTATTATTATTATTATTTATTTATTTATTTATTTGCAAACTTGCATTTTAAGATACATTATCTTATAAGCTAATACAAGTTTTATAATGAATTTTTATTCTAAGCTAATCTTAAATTCACAAAAATGTTATAAAAGACTTTACAAATTACTTATACTAATCCATTTAATTTCCTTAATTGTATAAAAAAAAAAATAATTAATTAATTTTGAGATAAATGAACACATAACTCTTTCTTAAAAATATTAAAGTTACTAATTCTTTTTAAATTTCGAGGCAGTCCGTTCCATAACCGAGTCGCAAAAATAAAGAACTGACGTTCAGAGGTTAAGCAAGTAAATCGACATTGTAAAATTTGCTGCGATCTAGATGATGACGACATATGTAATCTGCTATAGAGATGACAAGGTTGATTAGATTGCATTATCCTAAATAGCAAAATTAATGTCCTGTATCGAACGAGATTATCAAATGTGAGATTATATATAGCTTTTGAAAATGACGATATTCTGTCATATCTTTTTAAACCGAAGATATATCTGTCAATGTTATTATATGCAACGTTTAACTTTCTTCTACTGATGGAGTCACAGTTTCCATATATTTCACATCCATAAATTAATATAGGAATAATTAATGTTTTGGAGAGCATAATTCTAGTATTTAATGGAGTATACAATTGGGTTGTCCACAACGAACGGAGCACTCCATAAACCTTACCGACAGCTATGTTGATATGTGTGTCCCAAGTTAGCTTCCGATTAAATACTACTCCTAGATTTTTCACTGTTTCTACATACTCAATAGCAAGACCATCAAGGAAGATTTGTGGAAAGTATGATGAGTCTACCGGTTTTTTAGAAATAATGATGCATTTAGATTTGCTTGGATTTAAAAACAAGCCATTGTTCTTACTGAATGACGAAATTATTTTTAGATCTTCATTTAAAACTGAGACGCAATCTTCAATCATTCCGAGAGGGCAACTTTTATATAATTGAACATCATCAGCATACATTTGTATTGTACTTTGTGAAATGATTTGTGGAAGTTCATTTATGTATATGGAGAACAGAATAGGACCAAGAATCGATCCCTGGGGAACACCTCTATAAATTGAAAGAAAGTTTGATAATCTGCCATTCACCATTACCGCTTGTTTTCTACCAGTTAGATAGGAACGGATCAACATAACCGCAGAATTTGAAAAGTTGTACAATTGTGATAGCTTTTTACAGAGATTCAAATGATCAACGGTATCAAACTTGATACAATCGAGTAAAGTCGATGTAATCGAGTATTGGGAGTTCCTTATTTGATTCAATCGAATCGAAAACAATCGGTTGATCATACCTAAGAAAGAACTGCGTGTATTCGATTGTATCGACCTAACTCGATCGTATCAAGTTACGTGCTAGGGCCCCTGGTCTGCCTCCCATCTACATACAAAACTTGAAATCTCATTCTGATTATTTACTAAGAGTTATGAAAAAATGTGGCAACAGTCTACATAAATCAATTATGGTTCGATTATTAAATTCCAATTCTTCTCCATTCAGAGAATGGAACCAGTTGGCGCTATCCCACGATATTTCTGAAAGGCTTTCAGAAACAAATGTAAGTAATTAGAAGGATATATTCGCAAGGATTATCTCTAAAGTCGATGAAAAAATATATAATCAACATTTAACAAAGGCTTTAACGTCAAGTTCCAGGATATTTTATAAAAACCTAAACCACCAAATGTGTACAGATGAAAATTATTTCAGCACTCAATATTCTGCTGAGGCAATAAGCACTATATTCAGAGCAAGGGTTGAAATCTTGAATCTCAATTGCATACCTCACAGACCAGACTTACAGATAACTTGCAATCTTTGTAATAGACGAGAACCTGAAGATGTTTACCATTTCATGGCCGTTTGCCCTATGTTACAAGAATTAAGAAGATTGTACTTCCAAGAAAGTGCATTATCGTTAAATAATCTTTATGAAATACTACGAGTAAACGGCCAGTGGGGCTGGCTTAATTTATATAAATTTTGCAACCATGCAATGGCGTATCGAAATAGCTTCTAATCAGCCATCAGAATTTCTGCAAGTTATTGCGTTAACATCACCATTTTATGTTTCAAATCATCTGAAATTGTTTTTTTTTTATGTTTTATAACACCCAAAATTAATTCCTACTATGCTGCAAAGAATTATAATTATTCAATCTATTCGCTTATCCATTTTATTTAAAATAAATAGCGTTATTATCTTCTTTTTCCTTAACATTTTAAAATACTTTGTATATATTTTAATTAATTAAGTTATTCCTATTGAATTTCTTTTTATTACTTGCTATTTTTGCTTACGAAATGTCATATCTGGCATATGAAATAGAGAAAAGTATATCTATCTCTATCTATCAGAGGCAAAGTATCACACGATAGGGTTACAAGGCATTCGATATGAGTTGGATTTTAATAACATTTAAATATGATTTTATTGAATTTGGTCTTGACGAGATTTTGAAAGAAAGCCGACAATATAAGGTGACGAATTATTGAATTTTTATTTGCTTTGACTTTTTCAGAACTTAAGCTCAAAGTCCAAAATGATAGCATTTATCCAAACGATTCTATATAGAAAATCATACTGTCTTCAATGAGACTCAAACACGAAATCTTGCCTTTAATTTTTTTGCTGCTCTCTTTTCATTATTATTCTCAATTTAAATGGTGTTCACGTTGGGCGCCAGTAATTACCTATATCTTATTTATTCATTTATAGTTTATAAAAAAATTTAATTCAGTACCTCCGAGTGAATTCTTGTGGCACATGTTCGAAGATGTACTAAATTACTTGTTTTTGATTTATTTATGTTCTTAATTTATTAATTTTTCTAAAACGAAATTATGTGTTAGGCATCGAATAATTCTTGGTCAATTTAAACAATAGAGTATGTATCTTTTATTATCAAGCAATTTACCAGAATTATTTTTCCCACCATTAATAATTATTTAATGTGGTTCTCGCACGCTTGAATGTATGAATGAAATATGATAGAGGAAGATTTTAGTCGTGCTGTGATGAACTTTTTGTCTAAAGTGCTAACATATGTGTTATGTAGTCCAGGGCAAAATGAAAGCAGTAGTATATTTGAAATCGATTTATTGCTTCTTTCTGAATCTTATAAACTTTTACTTATTCACTATTTTGGCAGCACGTATTAGGACAACATACTTACAATAAAATCTCAATATTCTTAGCGAATTTTATCTTATTGCCAAAAATATAAGACTGTCAATTACTTTTCGATGAAACTCAATTTTTTACCATAAATATTTCAAAGATAAATTAGGTGAGGTCTTCTACTTTAACCTCTTCTACGAAATTCCCTATTCTTAACAAGAAAAAGAAAGTATGATGGTATTATATCCTTTTTGCACGCAACAAACCTTCTCTTTTGCTGTTTTATTATATAGAAGCTTTTTTTCATTAAAATAAATAGAAAATAGTTAACATATGACAGTGTTTTCTTATAAATTATTTCTAGCACGCAAAATAAGGTTTTCTTTCTATTAATATTATGCTATTTCGAACTGCTTAATTTGCATTAATAAATGTCCTATAATCCAGTTTCCCATGTTTTATCACCTCAGCCGAATGAAAAAAAAATAAAAAAAAAAAAAACAAATTATGAATTCCCAGTACCTTCGTAATAAATATTTTATGCTATTTTGGAAAGCTAAAGGGTTATTCCTAGTTAAAGCAAGCGAAATAGTGAATTTGTCAAATTAAGTATTTTGAATTAACTTTCTTTTGGAGGTTCATCAAAAGATAAACTGATTTCATATACCTTTCATGCAAAGTTTTCTATAGTATTTAGTCTCGTGTGTTGCCTTTTTATTCTTGTACGCTATAAATCGGCTATTGTTCCCGATCAAATTGTAAAGCAGCCAGGCAATATTATTGGCTAAATAATAGGCCATCCATTTACCATGCAATATAATTGCCAAGATAATTACTATTACCTAATTTCAAAGATATTCAATCAACAATAAATACACAATGAATTAATCTTATCCGATCTGGGCTGAAATAAGAATCAACATTTAGAGAACTTGATATAGAATTGAATTCAATAAAAATAACTAGTATGTATGTATGTATATAAGGTTTGAATTCTGATTATAAATAAGAACAAACATAAATATTTTGCTTTTTATTCGTCTTTCCTTTTCTCTCTCGATCAGTCCTTTGAAACTCATTAAACAATTAAAACTCGATCAATCTAAATGCTGAGAATCAACAAGAACGAACATCTTGCAAGCCTATACGAATCATCAAAATCGAGTAGGTATGTTTTCTGCAAATTCGATCGACTTGAAATGGGTTTTTGTATAGCAATACTATACTCTGTCCAACAAAAATTGTCAGTACAGGGAAGATAGGACGTTTGTCTCTAATTCTGGTTGCATTGCCATGCATAAGTGTGTCGCCTTTTAAAGCTCTCACAGGGATTCCGTAGCAGCGTTGTGCTAAAGTGCCCAATTGGGCCATTTGGCCCCAAGATTCTTATTTTGGCCCGGTGCCCCGAGCAATCACGAAAGGCCCCGAAATTGTAAAATTTGCAAAATAAAGCAACCCATTTTGCACAGCATTAAAAAACAAAATTTTATTTTAGAAATCGATAATATCCAAGTAGTCGACATTTACTCTAATCTATATGCTAATTTGGCTGAACGCATTCATTGAAAAATTCAACACATCACATCGACTGACTCATATTTAAGTTCTTCACTTTTTCAGAATCAAATTCGTTACAGTGCCTGTGCAGAACGTGTTTTTTCAGCTCTTAATAATAGGTGTGTTTTAATCATTGTTGCATAGCCAGCGCAGCATTCAAGTGCGAATAAAACGATCAAACTCATTCCATATGTCAATTTCAATTTATATTTCAATGTTGCCCATTATTATAGAAAATATCAAAATCTGATGTCAAAACATATATGAACATATGTATGTTTAATTCTAAAATGTAATGCATAGCGCCATTTTCATTTCAATAATTTAAAGTTCTATCACCAGCACAACTGTCACTTTTTTTACTGGCTTCTTTTTCTCCAGCAATCAAATTGTTGTTGTTTGTCGAGGGAAATTTTGCTGCGCTAGCTATGCAGCAGTAAATAAAACACACCTACACCTAATATTAAAACCGAAAATCGCAATAGACTTAGCTATGAAGTTATAAATTCGCTTATGAGCTTTAAGGGGTTTCTGAAAAATAATACTTGTGGTAATTTTATTCCGCCTCCAGAAGTGATAAAAAAATGTCTAACATAGATTTTAAGTTATTTATTATTTAATTATTTTATCGAATATGGAAAAACGAAGTGGCCCCAAAACAATTGAAATGGCCCCAAAAATGGCCCAACATTTTGCTTCCCAGGAACAACGCTGTTCCGTAGTTTACATTATAAATCGCCGCAGATGAGAGTAAAAAACGCGTGCGTAGGGCTACCGTCTGCCGATTCAAAACGACTGAAAACAATATTCAATTTACCATTTCCCACAACACCAAGCGGTAAGATAATAGGCACGTTTTTTTTTTAAGTTGAAAAGCAATACGACAACACTCAACATACTCATCTTCTTAAAATCTCCTTAATAAAAACCACTGAAAAAGCTCCTTGCTCGCAATTGAGAATGATAATGGTAACTCTGTTTTGATGTAGATAAAGAGCACACGATCGTATTGAGTGAAACTTGACACTCTTGACAGTATCTCATCAGCAGTGGGATACGACAGTCGTGTTGGGGTGTACAACTTTTTGCAAAGAATTACAACAACAATTCCTTAAGAAAAGTCAGTGGCTTGCTCGTTTTTTAGTGGCATTTTTCATAACGCATTGTAGTGAGGGTGCATCAGGCGCCACTGCTTTAGCTCTCCCATAAGGCCTGTACTGACAATTTTTGTTGGACAGAGTATAGTGACCCGCACTGTCTTCGCAATGGAAGTATTAACCGGATGCCTTCTGGTAGAAGCGTGGGGGTGAAGCTTTAAGAGACATCTATATGTACGGAAAAAAGGCATGTTTTAAGGCAAATGGGAAACAATAGTTCTCTTATTAATTATCGTAAGGTCAGCAAAGAGCCACTATTTGTTTTTATTCGGATTAAAAAAAAAGTGGACATATTTTCATTGGCCGTGTGAAAAACATCAATATTCAAAATATAAGGCCTTGTTGTTTGACGATGGTAATAGCAAGTGTATGAATGAATTAATTATGCACTGCGACCTGGAGATCTATGGTGCCTCACTTGAATATAGATGAGCGTGCTCATCTTATTGTTCTTCCTCCAAATTTATTGCTTCAAAGGAATCTTAGTATTTGGGGCACCTTCAGACAGGATAAGTCGCTTTGTTTCACCTGGTATTGTCCCAGATGGTTTTCAATTTGGTGCAACAGTGAATAACATCTTCCTAGTATGTGCTCTGGTGTTTCCTCATGCATGTTGCAGAATCTACATGTGGCACTGCTTACCATACCAAGTACACCTATGTAGGTGTTTTCTAAGGTTTTTAGTGTCCAATTAGGACACCTGTTATTATTCTTGAGTTGTTCCTACTTAAGTTTCCTACAGCAGTTTTCAAAACGTTGCTGGTTATAATTTCCCAGTAGGCAATGTTCTTATTACGAAAGTTCTTTTCAAAATTTCGCTCCACGCATTTTTCTATGGTGGTAATAGCTCCGCTTAAACGATGCTGGTGAACTGTCCCATCGGTATGAAAAGTTTGGTTGTAGGCCTAAAGACTCCTGCACCAGTCCCTTTACAAGTGTAAGAAGTAAAGTTAACTGGAACCGCTTTAACCCGAATTACTTAAAGTTGCACCGCTGCTTATTATAGTTTGAAATTGACACCGGAATTAGCTTGAGAGTCATTTCATTGTGTTAAACAGTTTTCTTTGATTTTTTTATTAAAAGTCTATTTCAGTCGTCAAAAAATGTACAGAAAGAAAACATAGTAAACAGTTTCAGTAAGTCACTCAGGTGAGTCTTCTCAGAAATGACAATCTTTGTCTAATACTACATTTCCATCAACCACTAAACTGAGATTCAATATGATTTACCCTTAAACTTGTACAAATCTTGAATCAAATCAAATCTTAATATCGCCAATAGTTTTGGAAATCGAACTAACCTATACCCATATCAGGTTGGATGCATTCACTGCTCAATCGGTTTTTACTTGCGACTTATAGTTACTATAGGGCAAGTTATGCATTCATCAAAAAAAATCGAACTCGAGATTTTGATCAAAGTTGACATTACGATGATAGCGAAGACCAAAAAAGTGGCTCTCGCAATTCTGTCTGTCTGTCTGTCGGTTCGACTACAGCCTAAACGGCTCGGCCGATTTTCTTCAAACTTGGTAGATATGGGTTTGGTAGACCCCCTGGGTCCATTTTTTTTTTGTTTTTGATTTTCTCGAAAACGGTACAGCCGATTTAAATCATTTTTTTTTATGCTAAAGCTCCTCCAAAGTTTGAATATTATCACATATTCAAATTTTCAATTTTTAATTTTTTGGATTTTTAAAAAAAAATTCAAAATTTTTTTTTGGGAACTCAATATTTCGAAAACTCCTAAGATCGATTTTTTTTAAACTTGACAAATAAAAGTTTCTTAACATAATCTACAAGATTTAAGAAAAAAATTTTGTTTTATCTAAAACTAACGGTACATTCCATACAAATTTTAAAAAATGGTTTTCGAAAATCGTATTTTTCTCGAAAACGGTTCCGAGAATTTTTCTAAAATTTGTTTTCTATCGATAAATTCTTACGATCTATAATTTAATAAAAAAAAATTCGTAATCTAGATATTACTGACTGTACCTACCATAGAACGATTTTTTCGAATTTTGAATTTCTCATTATCGGCATAACGGATTTTAATGAAATTTTTTACAAAGAAGCTCCTGAAAAGTTTAAAAAACATTGCATTGCAAAATTAAAAAAAAAATATTTTTTCAATTTTTAGAAAAAAAGTAATTTTTTTTTGAAAAATTCGATATCTCAAGAGCGGCTTAGTATTTTTTTTTAATTAGACTCTTATTCGTACAATAATAAAAATTTAAGGTTGGCGTACCAAAATTTTTTCTTAAAAATGTTTTAAAAATTTTGTACATAAAAGCGTATTTTTTTAAGGAACCACTACAACGACTTATAACTTTTGTTCTTGCAAAATTCATATTTGCATAGCATTCTGTTTTAATCTCTTACTACTAAAAAAATTTAAAGAAATCATTTTATCCTTATGAACAGTTTTCTTTAATAACATCCGTTTTTGAAATTCCTAGTCTATTACATAGGAGCAAGTTCGTGCGACCCAGTCGTGCATTTTATTTTTTTTGCTTCGTTTGTAATAAGTTAAACTTTCTGTCCAACTTTCATTCATAGGAAAAAATGTAAAAAGAATTTCAATCTCAACTGTAATGTCAAAGTTATTCCATTATTTTTGTCCGGTGGAAACACTTTATAGATTTATTTGATGCAAACTAAGATAAATCCTTTGATGGAAACACAGGATTATGCTCTCTCCTTTGGCCATTTTCCTGTACAGGTTGCAAAGATTTTGGGCTTGTATACATTCAAGGTATGAATACATTCATAGGCTCAAAACCTTAATAGAAAAGCGAGACAAAATGACGAATGTACTTTAGGAAATTGTGTGTTGATAATTATAGATGCTGCTGGTCTTTTTCTTTTCTCTTTATTAGATTCAATTGCGATGTTCCGGACGTGTTTCCAATCAACATTTATTTGATAAAATGTCATGAAAATCGAAAAGAAAAAAACTCAATTACACATAACCACAACTGCTTTGGGAATTGAGTTTACAACAATGGGGATATGGTCATGGCAAGCAAAGTATTTAACTCATTTTATATATTGTGCAGTAAAACAATAATAAAAAGCTAATACTATCCGAAGCAAACTATCCTTTTAATTTGATCAAAATGCGCTTTTAAAAAACCGATACCATAAAACAAACCCATCGCCCAAGGTATATCCTTCCGTTCTTTACAAAAAGAATGTTGTTGTTCGATGCTTCCTTATACGATATAAAAGCACTGTACAGTTTTCCTCATATAAAAGGATATCGTGTTACAAACATTTATTTACTTTCCCTCCAACTCTCTACCGATATCAATGAATGACGTAACCAGATATGGTATGGAATGAATTTTGTCCATTTCCTCTTTTGTCAAGGAAACGTATTTAGGTTATTTACAGAAAAAGCAAAACCTTCTACATGACACTCTATAACTGACTAACTAGGTAACATTGTTTTATGTATTTCATTTCTGTAAGTTGTCATCCGTGAAATGCATTGATGTTTGCGTACATTGCAATATTGCAATAGATATGGGAATTTCAAGGAATATCAGCAGTGCCAAATGTGGATTCGGGAAATACTCAAACTAGACAATTATTGGAATTGAATATTCCTATTTCTCTCTCTAGTCTCTACTCGCATATTCACATACCTAATCATAGTTCACAGGTGTACAATTTAGTTTAGTTTAGTTAGACCAAGTCCCTGACGACGACGAACAGTCCATGTCTACATATATATAATATAACTAAGATCACTGAGGCAAAAACCATTGCTAAGCTTAATTCGAAGTTATTTTCTGACGAGCAAGCACAAAATAAAAACCGTTTGGATTGCTTCAGATAAATATATATTTCCCAAAGGTATTTCTAGATATTTTTCTTTTATTGGGGTTTCAGATTGGAATCTTGTATCTTGTTTTTTTTTTTGCCTTTCGTTTGTTTTTCAACGAAAACATTTCTGATGTTGTATTTTGCAGGTAATAAAATGCTACTGTTGTGGGCTTAGAATAAAATGTTTTTGTTTCACAAGTCATTAACATTTAATGGTTTAAAGTTAGAAAATACAAAATGGTACAAAACATGAATTTGGCAGTTTGAAATGTTTTGTTCTGTTTTGAAAACGATTGGAGCAGTTGAAATAATGGTATTTTCAGAAGTATCTGGTGGGACTACTATTAATGTTTAATGTGTCAGGATAATACCCTTGATTATTCCATTTAAAATCAAATTTTGCGAAAACAAATGTTAGATAAAAAGAGGCAATATTCTATCACTTTGAAAAGGATGTTTTCTGTATCAACTTTTTATAGATGTCGTTGTACTCAATAATTATGAATTGTTCATTGTGTATTAACAAGGTGTGGTACTCAGGCGGAAACACATGATTTCTTTGATGGTACAAGTTGCCTAGATAAATAGAATCCTTACCATTTTTATAATTGTGTACATTTAAATAACAACTTCCCATTTGCTTGTTCTAATGCGGATCTTTAAGCAAAGCAATTTTATAACTTAAGAAAAGTTAAAAAAATATTGCCTGGAAAGGGATCGTACCGCAATAATTTCGGAGCAGGTTTCACACGGTCAATATAACTGCGTGATACTTGATATTAGCAATAATATCAGCTGGTTTTACGGCCAACAAACGTTTGTTACAGAACAGTATTTTTGAAAGATTTAAGACTTTTCGAGAATGTTTTGAAAAAGCATGTACCTTTTCAGATACATACATCTATATTTGTAAGTGTGCTATGAGTTTCGAAACCTCCGAACTGATTCAACTCAGATATGCTTTAGTATTGGTTGAATAGTGTTTATGTAAAGTTTTTGTCAAAAATAAGTTAAGCCTTTTGGCAATTAGACGCAGAAACAAATACAACAAATCTTCTTTCTTCCTCGTTCTCGCAAATCTATTGCGTAAAGTCTTCCATCTGTCCTAATCTACTGTTTTTTTTTCGCCTAGATGCAAAACAGCATTTGTCTAGCCTGCCTCTTACTGTCTCACTATCGTCGAATTCCAGTAACGTCCCTTCTTTCCAAGGCCAACAGGGCTTGACAACAAGTTATCTTATCGAAAATACGTGCATTGGTATTTGATTAGAAACAAACTTTTGAAACGCTCTATACCAGTTGTATTGGATGGTTTCAAGCCTTATATTCATAAAATAAATGCTGGTGTACCCCAGAGGTCTGTTTTGTATGCGACACTATTTCTCACATTTTTCAATGAAACTTTTAATCCATTAAATTGATTTGCTGGATTTAGAATAACTGTGTATGTTAAGTTCATTAAATTCTGAACAAGCTTTCAATTGTCAAATGGGGAATTTAATACTTCTGTTGTTGAAGCTGTACCGACCCCCTATCCAGTAACGGCTAAGTGCTTAGGTTTCCATCATTGATGCAAGGAATTTGTCACCCCTTTTGATCTGGCTGTTATTTATAAAGTCTATATTCGCTTTAGTAGAAGCCCATATTTGGGCAGGTGCTCAATAATCCACTTGAGCCTCTCGGATAGAATCAAAAAGAGCTATAAAAATAATAGGTGATAGAAATATAACAGACAAATTCGGAATGTTTGTCGTCCTTCATTTTTTCACTGTTGTTTTTATAAATAGTGCTCAAGTGAAATTACCAGGTGCATTTGTACCCATCATGGAATGCCCATCAGTTTACCCTTGAGGCCAACTATCAGCCCAATATCTCTCGCATTACGATGTTCAGACATTTAAAACCATTGTGCATAGGTATCTCTTTGTAAATCATTTCCAACTTTCTAAACGATCGTACCTGAAAAGTTTTTTTTGATTGCTTTCAGCATAACATGAACGAAGTTTAATCAAAATCGATAACGCTGTTTTCGAGAGAGTTTTTTAAAATAAAACTAGCTCTAAAATTTCCTCTCGAGAATCACATCAAAATTTGTACCAAATTTGAAGCAAATTTGCCCATCCATTAATTAGGCCGTAGCTCGATGTATCTGGACGCACAGATGCACAAGCAAACTACATGACAAAAGCCACTTTTTTGGACTCTTTCACCAAAGTAAAGTAAAGTAAATATTTGATAAAAATCTTCAAATTCATATTTGACACAAAACTTGTTGTCATATGACAACAAGTGGCAAACCAAATAAAAAATCCGCCTGAAGATGGAAACATAATTTCCGAAACGCGTTGCGATTTATAAAATTAAGTTGTGATATTAGTTAAATAAAATTAAAAAAAAAAATTAAAAACTAAATTTTGTTTATTTTATCTTTTTCATATACATAAATCTATTTAAACACTAAACTAAAACTTTTTGCGTTGATAATATCTTATCGACGCAGTCAGTTTTTTTTTTCATCCGGATTCTGGAATAAAGCGAAACATATCACGTTTCTGGGAACGATTTTAATTGTTTCAGATGACTAAGTTTCAGTTATGTATGTAAAACCGTGTGTGGTTAAGGTCAAGATGACACTTGCATTTAAACCTACCGCACCTGCATAGAAATCTCTCTCTCTCTCTGCTCTGAGACACACTCAATGCGAGATAGGATCCACTGAGTGGAACTCCATCACGGAAAAAAGAAAATAAGTGAAAAAGAGTTACAAAAAGTAGAACCCTTACAATAAAGCCTCTCTGTCCCAATCCCAACCAACACATAGTTAAGGTTTAAACCTGTTTTCAAGCGGTCTTTTCTGTCTCGTACCCTACCTAACAATGTGGTCTTATTCTACCAACTTGTGGCGTCGAATAACATTAATATCTTGTCTTGAGTTTCGTCATCGTTTTGGATTCTCCCAACCGACTGGTGTTGGTGTTCCAATTTATTGTTGAGGCTTGTGTTGTGGCTGCAGTTATTAGAAAGAGAAATTATTGTAAACACAAATGACCCTCCTGCAGCTATGATGGTATGCAATGTAATTGTTTTATTGTTAAAACGTGTACAAATGAAACACCAGCAGCAGTCAGTTCAGTAGCCTATTGCTTTGGCTATTGTTATTACGACTGTTGAGGGTGCAATGACATCTGCCTCAAAGAGCGTTACGCTTTGGTTGTCAAGCGTAACTATTCAGAGCAATCTTCTTTTACTCTAGTTAAACAAAAATTTAAATTAAAAGAAAAAACTATTAATTATTTAGGTATGTACAGTACATACGAAGTGCACATCAAGTTCAAACAATATCAGTCTCAGCAATGCAAAGGAGAATTTCACTTTTGGGTTTTTTCTTTTGCATAAAGTAATGCTGATGTTTGATGGAGGTAAATTGTAACATTATGTTGTTGAAAAGAAAATTCAAACAAATTTAAGGCATGTTTGAGGAATGAAAAGGTAATTTTTGATTTTTATCTTTTGATGACATGGGTTTATAAGTTTGTATTTTTAAGACATGTTGGAAATGATCAATTAAATATTTTTTTTTATACAAATCGTATTTACTACTAAAATAAATTATCCGAGTAGAAAATTTTGCTCTATTTAATTGAGCTCGTTGAATTATTGATTAATCGCTTTAATCCACAAAAATATTTTTTGTTAAATTTGAATCTCTCACGTAATACATATCCGGGTCCCAATTCATGAAGGGTAAACACGCTTTCTATTTTCTGCGATCTTGAGGAAATTTGCTTCCAGTCGACTAGGCAAAGCGGTCTGGCCTTCGCGATGGCTTGGTCTTTGAACAGGAGATTTGGTCTTCCTTGTGCCTCAGCCGAGTCAATGCAGTCGACGTATTTTTCCCTTTTTGGACTGCATCAAAATCTTGCTACAGCTCCTAGAGTTAGCGGTTGTATCTTCTCAAATATCCGTCGAAAAAGTTTTTTTTGAGATAGTCCGAGCTTTAACTTTGTGTTTATACATATCCCCACACTTCGGTGTCGCTAAGCAGGACTGGTAATGTAAATTTTTTGTAGAGTATGCACTTCGACTTTCGGGTGTGGAGCACATATTTTGTTACGCCAAAACCGAAGTAGCAGCAGGTTCCTAGGGCAATTCTTCGACTGATCTCCAATAAGGTGCCATTTGGAGCTGATATTAACTTTAAAATAATTGAACTCCTTGGCTATACTTTGAAGTTGTTGCTGTCCAAATTGAAGTTTTGTTTTAAGTGGTGCACAGATGGATGTTTGTTGTTTTCTTCCACTCATTAACTTCATGACCAACATTTTCGCCTGATCTTCAATCGCTGGTAAGGACTATATTAAAGTTCGTTGGAAACGGCCGATGATGTAATATCGTCCACATACCCGGGTATAGTGCCCTAGGTGTTAAGGCTTGATCTTCGTATCATATGCTGCACATATTTAATAAGAGATTGAAAAAGTCAGACCATAGCGTATCTCTTTGCCGAAATCCAGTGCATGTTTAGAAAAGTTATTCTCTAGTTGCACCTTGTACCAAGTATTTTTGAATATTACACAACTCAGTTGGATCAGGTTTTTCGGTATCCTGAGTTCGTCTATTGCAATGAGTACTATTGTTTGCGGGTTTAAAGTCGATGAAAAGATGGGGAGTCTGAATTTAAAATTCTTTGGTCTTTTCTAGAATGTAAATGTGTTGATTTAGATTATCGTCCGCGTTAATCTTCTAGAACTACACTGGTAAATGGCAAAGTGTTTCAGAAAAGCTTTAGATGCTGTGATATTTTTTCTTCACGGCTGAAGTAAACTCGTCGGTGGCGAGGATTCTTTCCAAAGAAGCAACAAAACTTGGGATTGGAGGGTCTAAACTCTTGAGATAAGTAACATATTATTTCGTATAATACAATATTCAAAGCTTTAACTAACACAATACTTCATATATTGTGTCCACAGCACGCAATCTGGGGTACAAAACGGTCGAAAATTCTTTAAAGAGAACCTTGTCCAGCGCTATCCTTGAAGAGGAATACGAAGGAACTAAACGGTCGGGATCCTTTTCGAAAGCCCTATTTCCTTAGCACGCAATCTTAGGAACTAAACGTGTGGAACTCTCGGAGGAGAACCTGTCAAGTGAGTTACTTGCAGAGGAATCGAAGGAACTAAACTGTCGGGTATTCTTATAGTGTCCCTGGCACGTAATTTAGAGAACAGAACGGTTGGAAGATTGGAACTCTCAGAGGAGAACCTGTCCAGTGATCTACCTAAATAGGAGCTCAGAGGAAGGAAACGGTCGGATTAGTAAATAACTAAATAATAAATAATACCCCTGGATAATAAAGCTTGCCCTACTCTAGCTAATACCCTAACAATTTATATCATACATTTAGATCGGCTTCACAAGTAGAGTAATAACTCTCTGTCATCGAAACGCTTTATAAAAGGCTTTTATTTGCGGCTATATATACACTAGATTGGTATCCAAACTTGAACAAGAGTATAAGACAATTTTGTCATTATCTTAACTTCGTATTATGAAATATACGACTATAAGTCAGTGCGAATTGAGAAGATAAGAGAGAAAATTGTATGGAATTCGAAGTACTCGTAAGTAATGTTTACATGATTGAATATGCAATATGATTATTTAATAAGGTGGTATTTAAGTGTTGTGGCATTTCGCTCGGTAATATGATTAAGAGTATGTAGGTGTTGTAACGCTTCGTTTAAATGCTCACAAAGTATACCAACGTCAGAGATAAAAGATCATCCGCGGTTTTGATAGTCCTATGAAGGCCATATTATCAGATATGACGCTTATATGCTACTAAATCATCATTTTCACATTTGAAGGGCCCTGAATGGAATCTAATAAATCAAAAGGTGTTGTTTTTTTCAGCCTTTGTGTGACTGTACCTACCTCTTCTGAACTGATTTGTGGGAATGGTTGCCCTATTAATAGCTTTATATGATACATATTTAGCATCTGCTGGAAATAATGCTTGAAAACATCTTCCAACTTCCAAATTTTCTTCCGGTTCCGGTCTTAAAACTAGCACCCAATAGCTTGGCTTTTTTTGATCGTGATACTCTTCGATTTCATTTTGGTAAGATGCTATATGCGCGCTTTTGTTTCTATGTAAGATATACTATTCTCTCGTAGCTCCTGTTTTGCGCTGCAGAATATTTGCTTCTTCTTCTGTAACTTGTTTCAGTTGAATGAATTCATATTCATATTACGAGTTCTTTCTCTAAGGCGGTTGGTTGCGGACAGTGGTTTAGAGTGCTTCTTTGATGATATCACGTTGCTGAGATTATTGATCTACGGTGTCTGTGGATGGATAGAGAATGCACGGCGGAAGGCTTTTTGCCAATGTGCTCTCTGTAGACTCTTCAGCCTTGGCATAAGCTTCCAACGTCAAATTTCTTCTTCTGGACGTTTCGGAATATTCACCCTTATTCCGATAGGCGTTTTTCTAAAACGCCAACTGTCGTTTTAGGAGTCGTGTCGTTTTTTTTTTGGTATTCCGTAACTAAAACGCCAGCGTTTCTCTCGCTCTTACATTCCACAATACATTCCAAACATCTGACATATCAAATTGTTTGCAAATTGAATAATTTGGTTTTGAAAATTATATTTGTGTGAATTTGTTTCAAACATAAAGAAAAATACGAAAAACGTACAGTGTAGAAAGTTATTTTTCTTGGAGCTGCAGTGACGACGAAGAAGAAGAAGAAAAATTTGATACTGCAGAAGATATACACATTCCATCTAAAGCAAATCCTTTTGATTTGGCTGGCAAAAAGTATGTTATTAAATAAAAAAATATATATGCAGTAGGTATAATTCTACCACTGGTTTTTATTTTTTATTTTCTCGCATTTGTTAACAGATTCAAACTTGCTGATACCCTTAGTTTTTTTTTACAAAAGCGAGCTACCAAAAGGGGTTGGGAACGACTTCAATTTGGGACTAGCCTAAGCAACATTCTTAAGGAAATACCTGCTCGCGTTTTATCTTTGCCAAGTTGATAGATACATACATAGATAGATCTCTTGATACAAATATTTGTATATATACATATGCATATGATGGAGAAGAAAGAAATACTTGACTTTTGGGTATGTGATTGTGACTGATAACAGTTCAAATAAAAATACATTTTTGAAGGAGATGATGGGTACCCACTTGAGCCTTTTCTTGTAACTCCTTATAGATTTGTTATTTTTACCCTTAGCAAAGAATTTTAAATTATAAAAACTAAAATAAATTTAAAAAAAAACTTATATTTTGTATCCTGTCGTCAACAAATTTCTAGACGACAGATTTCTGCGTTTTTGCAGACGTTTTTTGTATGGAAACGACTTACGGAATACCAAAAACAATATAGAGAACACGTTCCACAAGAGAGAATCGACAAATTGACATTTATTTGGCGTCGAACGCCTTACGGAATACCAAATTCACACTAACGTTTTTATTTTGGCGTTCAACGCCTTACGGAATAAGGCTGATTTTTTCGTTCGAATTTTACAGAAACTCGAAGTGTGGGCAGGTCGTCCAAGATTTTAGCATCACTTGTTTGACAACAGGACTGATAGATATACTATAAAACGGCGTGATTTGTGAAAAAGTGTGATTTTCTTACCAAACTGATGAGAGTATTTAATACAAAACTCTTTAGTTAACAAAAGATTGTCCTATTCTGAAGTTGAAGTACATATTTGCAAAATATGTAAATGTTTCGCTGTTCAGTTGGTCATATTTAAATATTTATGTATATTTACTTAATTAATTGAATTTTTCTCATTTCACAGTTCCATCCTATAAGTCATTCATGTAATTTTCGTCATGTAAAGTATAGAACTCTGTAACTGCATGGAATTCTATATGCTGCAAAACTAGAAAGCAACGTTTGAACATTTTCAAAAAGAACGTTTCTATCAAAAATTCTGGATCCGGAAATCTAATTAAGGTCAGACACACGAGTATGCACATTCATAATGTTCCAGAGGAAAATATGTTTATTCTTGTTAATTTGAATGAATCATATAAATGTAGATTTATTTTCCAACTGAATTCATTTAATGTGTGTGATTCCAGAGTTGAATGAAAATAATTAAAACAGAATAAAAATTGTGCCACGCTTAGATGATCCCGTTACCTGCTTATTCCAACTTATTTGATATTCCGATATGAAGCTTGGAGTAAGCTTCAAACTGAAAACAATGACGTTCAGCTTGGACTAATTCGGGGCAACACTAGCACATTAGAATAAAATAAAAAAAGGGAAAAAGAGGGCAAAAATATTTTTGTATATACAGATGTATGCACTACTGAGGTCAAATGAAATTCGGTATTAAAACTATGACGCACAACCTAGTTAAGGTATAAGTGCATAAGTAGGATTCTACTTTACAATTTACTAATTCAAAGCCTTAGAGCTGACCGGACTCAACATAAGTATAAACAACTGTATGTACATATATTTTTACTTTATGACATTCTCAATGGTAGAAAGTTTGTTGGCAAAAGTAACTTCAATGTAACTTCTACCGCAATCTTCGATATTATTAAAATGGTCTTCAGCAGGGGCCGGCCAACTCGCCGATTCTATTCATCATTTACACCACGGATCTGAAAGGTAGCTTAACTCAGGTAATTGCATATGCCGACGATATAATAGCGTACAGAACAGCTTCAAAAGTTGAAGTGATCAGAATTCTTTTGCAGTGTGGCTTCGAACAGATTCGGCGATATTGTCATGACTGAAAGCCAAATATCAACTTTCAGAAATGTGAAACAATACTCTTTAGGACTCCAAGAAAAAATTCGTGTGTTAAGAGTAACACAGAACACCAGAGTCGGAAGACAAACATTGTTATTTCAACCAGGTTCTATACAACGGAGCCAGCATAAACAGAATAGATATTTTTTTGTTAAAGCTGATTCGAGGCCACATCGACGTCCTCGTGCAACAGCCTAATTGTTGGGGCTTACTACCCTAAGGACGATGATTATGAGAGTGTGCGTCTAAGCAGCCTTATCCCTCCCAATGTATTCCTCTACTTACACAGTCGAGGGCTGGTTCAGGATAGAATTGCCATTTCGATAATCTATCACGTTATTACGTCGGCCGTAGATCTTTAAGTAGGCACCTCGCACCAGGCTTCCCAGAGCGCCTTCGTTTCGGCAGGACTGTGCTTAATTGGGACCGGAACGATAATGTTAAACAAGAGAACCAGTTCTAGATTGCTAAAATGTGATATTTGAAAGTTGACATTGATATTTATTGTCTCGGCCGACTTACATAGATTTAGGTAGCATTTAACTAAGGACAGTCAGGCTGGTTCAAAAAAAGCAACTCCAATATTTTTTCTTAAAACTAAAAAATCAGAAAAAAAATAATAAAATTTAAAAATTGCTTGCTGTGCTTGTTCTAGTTTTAAGGAGCTTTTATTTATTTTAAGTAGCTTCAAGTAGTTTTAATTAGGTTTAATTAAAAGAAATATAATTCCCAAAATGGTCAAACATATTAAATTAGCTCCCATCCGCCTCCACTCTGCATTTATCTGTAAAAAACTATTACTCCCTTACCTACATAAGTTAATTAAACAAGGTGGAAGGAAAACAATCAATCATTTACCCAAGACTGAATATGCTTCAAAAACTTACAAAGGTATAAGAAAAGTAGAAAAACATGCCTTCTGAATAAACTTTGAAAAGTTTATTTAAGATTTTTCTAAGATTTCCAGTTAGTTACCCCTTCACCCCAAAAGTAAAAAATGCACGACTGGATCGCACGAACTTGCTCTTATGTAAAAGTACTTTGGAATTTAAGATACATTTTATAAATATGAAACATGAATTTAAAATGAAATTGCCGTCTGATTTCTAGAAAACTGTGAATTTGTGCAAACAAACTTTAAAAAATCGTTTTATTATTAAATAAATAAATTGTTTACACAAGAAATTTCTTTAAAGTTTTTCAAGAAAAAAATGTGGAATGCGAATTTTAAGTATTTAATAATATTGAGTTTAGGAAATAATTTCAAAAAATAATCGTTCATAAGTTTTGAAGATATTGAATTTTCAAAAAAAAATTTTTTTCAAAAAAAAACCAACAAATAATTTTTTGAATATTTTTATATACAATATTATTTTAAATTTAGGGGGACTCGAAAATCAAAAAAAAAAAACCGTTCTATGACAGGTATCGTTAATAGCATTTTGCCCCAAATTTTTTTTACCAGAACGTAGTCCATGTCCATAATATCACACCTAATTTTTTTTTAATCAAAATCTTTAGAGCCGTTTTCGAGATAAATAAGATTTTGCATTACGGGTGTATGGGGGGGTACCGTTAGTTTTAGAGCTAAACAAAAAATTTCAATTTTCCCTCTAGGGAATCACCGAAGACCCTTAACTACCGAGTTTGAAGAAAATAGGTCCAGTGGCTTAGGCTCTAGATCGAGGTACAGACATACAGACAGACAGAGGGAATTGCCGAACCCAATTTATTCGTCTTCGCTATCATCGTAATGTCAACTTTGATCAAAATCTCTAGTTCGATTTTTTTTAAATGCAGAACTTGCCCTATAGTATGTACCTACATAATCGCAAGTTAAAAGGAGGGTTTGTTTTTATCATAGTCAGCAAAACTAAATAATTTTTTCGAATCTCGGACAGATATCATTTTTAAGTTTGCTGGAGAGATGATTTAAAATAGTTTTGTGATGAAGATTGTCCGAGTCTTATTGCCCGCTTCATCGTTGTATTCGAAATTCTACTATTCCATTTACTATACTTAAGTGGAACCAAGAGTTTTTTAAAATTTTATTTGCAACAAAGATTTTTGTGTGATCTTAGGCTCTGACATCAATCTCTTTAAATATCTTAAAAGTTCCAAGTTGAAGTTCTACTTACAAATTGCCTTCTCCTTCCATTTTAAGAAGCCATATCAAAAGGTTAACTTATTAGCTTGTCGACTTCACTGAATTTTAACCCATTTCACAAATTAAATTTAGGAATAAATTAAAGTGTACAAACTCATAAGATAAAATACCTTTACCTTTTAATATTCGCTTCTTAAAAAAAAACACCTTTTTTAATTAAATTTCGCCCAACACAAATTTCTGTTTTCATAAAGAAGTCAAAATATAGATAGGTATGTTTGCAAATTTCAAAATATGCAAAACCTGCTGGATACAGTACTTCCACGCTTAAAAATATGTTTTTAGGGATGAAAAGTATATTTGCATTCATTGAATTTTTTTTTTTTTTTAGCAAACACTCATTTCTGTTTATCTTACATTTTCTTGGTAATTTTTTAAGACTGGCACCTGCGCATCGCAAATTCATCCAAAGGAAATCATTAAGATGCTTCAGCTCTTCTCAGATATATACAAAAAGAACCCTACATCACCTCCGAAAAAAAAATCCATAAAAAAGTTCATTAAACTTGTATTTCTTTATTTCGTCAACAACATCTTAGAAAAATAATAGAAATATTCTATATCAGATGAAAACACATCTCATAATTGCATTTTGAAGAACGAATCTTCTCCAAATTGGTCCCCAAACGAATATTTAAACGTCGTCGTGTATGTCCTGCAGATAGAAAACCTAATAGGAGAGACGTGCTCGGCATCCTTAATTTGTTGAAACAAGAAGATAACTGCCAAGGTTCATGAAATATTAAAATGTGTGTACCTCTAGTACATTCGTTTTTCAGAAAGATAAAAAAAATTAAATTACAAGGTCAGGTTCATTACACATAAGCATCCTCTGTTGAATTTTAATGAGAGCAATGAAATGAAATACAAACTGGGTATCATACAAAAACAATTAATGAAGCACTTGCTATAGTCCTATCGATTGATACTCAACTTCAAGATGAGCAAAGTGTTAAAATCATTTTGATGTTAATTGCCAAAAATAATACACAGCGGCACGGAGCGGATTCCCCGAACTTGCTCTTCTTGGTGAGATTAATATATTATATATACCTACACATAATATATACACATTAATATATACCTACATATCAGTGTTCGGAAAATTCAAATTTAAAAATAGCTACTGAGAAAATAGTTGCTACTTTCTCGTACCTAGAATGAGCTTTTAAAAATGTCCTAACCAATGTCCGTATTTAACATTGGTGTAGAGAACAAATTAAAGAGTGGTTCGATGCACAGAAATAGAAAGATTCGGAAATATAAAGTCGATCAAATACAATAGTAGAGGAACACCTCAGGCCGGTGTTCTATATCCTCTTCTTTAGCTTTTAGTAAATAATAAAACTCTTTTGAAGTTGGAGAGATGTGCCGTGAAGGAGGTAGTGCTTGCGGATTATTTGGTACTATTGTTGTTGTCAGAAAAACTCACTGTTGTGATCAACGAAATCACAGAGGTTGTTTTGAGGAAGATTAATAATTGGGATACGAGTTGTGAGCTAGGATTTTACCTAGGCGAAACTGAACTGATGCCATTTACTAATAAAATTAATATAAGTCACCACGCTCTTTCCCAAGTTAACAGTTCAAAGCATTCGTTCTCTTCCAGTGACAAATATTAATGTGTAATTTTTGAATCTTTATTAAACTGGAAACTTAACTTTTAAGAAGGGGTAAAGAGGGTCTGCTTAGCTTTCTACGCATGAAGCAGTACTTTTGGTTCTGTTGAAAACGTTAAATGAGAATGTATTCAAATGTGGTAGGAAATTAACTGGCTGATGACTGAAAAGGGTTAGCCGCTAATAGCTCACTTGCGGAATTACGGGTAGTTAAAATTTATCTCGACGCTTTGAAGTACAATTTTTACTCAATATTTCTAAACGATGCTAATGGTGGGTGAAACATATTAACCAAATGCAATACATCTAAAAAGATTTGACGCACCTTCACAAATTTAGAACAATTGATCTGATATGTAGACTTAAACAAAATAAAGCCAGGATTTTGCAGCATGTTCTGGACACTGACCAATAGGAGAACATGCGACTAAACTCAAAATTCCCCACATTCACTGAAGTAGTTGTAGTGACCAGAATAAAAACAAAAGAGTCATTTATTTTCTTTCTAAATTTAATACTCTGGCCAGTATAGAATGACAGAACAATCATTTGAACTGACCTTGTCAGCACTTAAAAGGAGCAGTAATACTCGTATTATGCCAACTACCATACTCTTGGAAAATATCTTTTCATTTTAAAATTAAAAAAAAATTGGGGGCTAACAGCTCGAAGAGGACCAGGACCTTATGACTTACAACCATCAACTATTCCTGTGTGCATGTAATCATTTCATTTATTGAACAACAATTTTGGTCGGTGCAGTAACTCACGTTTTTCACGGCAGTCACCTTATTTTATATATAGATATTAACGGAAAGTCGAAGTCAAGGAAACTATTTAAATAACTTTGAAGAAATCCAACTACCTGCAGCATCCGATAGTCGTTCTATCCTAATTTAATATTTGTATATCAAGCTCAAGAGTTTTCAAGTTTAAGCAAATAAGGTCATCCTCCGAAAACCAGGGGCCACAAGTTGGTCCCAAATTATCATTGATTGTAAGAGTCTGATCGGTAAGAGTGTTGTTATTAAACTCTCCAGAGTATTACTCTTGCGATACAAAACGAATCTTCTCCAAACACAGTTTTAAGTGGTGATCAATTTATGTAATGGCTTTGTATCTCAACTACCCCAAGTAACAAAATTCGTTCGCGATAACAAGTACCGGAAAACTCTTTAGATGAATTGATCCAACGTTTTAATGACAGGGGTCAGGTTTCATTTGAAAACTTATACAAGAGACAAAATAATAGATTAACTGTCTGTTTTTTTTTATTATTGAACTAAAAATAAAATGCATGAGTTTCCTCTTTTGTTATAACGTTGTAAGCACCAACTTGACTTAAGCATCAAGCCTAACGCCTCAACTTTGCTCTTAGAATATGCCAATACTAACCTGTAGATCACAGGTCGTATACTGGTAAGATTCGTACTGAAAGACCACAAGAATGTGCTTTCGTTTTTAAGACTGTGGAGAATAAAATTATACTTTTTCGAAAGTCCTTGCCAAAACATCACATGCGAAACATAGGTTCTGAGTCAATTATGTATTTGAAAATCATTCAGAAAAGTGTTTTTCATTTGGGACTTGGCAACTTTAAGCTTTCACTTTAAACACACTTAAACCAATAACTACACTGTTAAAAAATTCAGTAAAAACAACATTCTATTGTTCACGAACGTAGAATGTTTAAAAATATTTAAATTTTTTTTTACAAAAATTTCGAGTTGGTAAACGCAACTTGACGTCAAGTTGCGGCCGTAATTTGCGTAGACGTATCTTTGGCTTAAATGCTTCGTGAACAAACATAATATGTCTTCTTGTTGAAACCCTCGTGTGCTTCAGGAAACACATTTTCATGTACACACAAAAATGGCATGGTGTGGTTTTTATGCAGGTGTGTGGCCTATTGTTTTCATTGATGAAAATGAATATCACGTTATATTCAATAATTATTACTTAGGTCAATTGCATGGACTAGACATTTCGACATGACGGACGGTGGCACAAGCCACACTTCGAGTGTAACAATCGACTTATTAAAAACTCAATTCGATGAACGTGGTATCTCGACAAATTGTCCTGTCAATTAGCTCTTCGTTAAATCATTGATCTTTGTTAACGGCTTCATAACAGAGCCAACATTTAACAAAAGATATACTTATTATATAATATAATAAAAAAAAGTTGTCAAGTCCCTATTGGAGAACTCGAAATAATCCTGTTTCCGTTTGGAAAAAAAAATTAAAATTTTGGCAATTATTCTATTTTAAGAGAACTTAAATGTTCTTGTACTGCATTCTTTTTCTTATCATTTGCTTGTTTGAATAATTTTCGCAAATAAAGCTGACCCACAGATTATTCATGAATTCAAAAAATATAACCTCACAAGGTCATCATTTTGATAAGTTAATTCAAGAATAAAGCTTCAAAATGAGAATTATAATTATTTCGGCATGATGAGAAGTTATTATTATTAGAACTGGTCAGTAAATGGAATTTCATTGTCAGAAGTCCTACCGTGGAATCCTTTTGTATGAAAATATGCATGTATTTGCAATATAAATTTCACATAACATACAATGGTACATACGAATTAATTTGGAGGAATTCCGTTTTTATCAGGCAGTCAATTTTATTGTTTTTTTTTTTTGATGTGATAAAATTACGACACATAATAATTAGAACTATTATACCTTATTGTGTAATGTTGCTTTTTTTAAGAAAAACAAGGATAGAGACTTTTCGAATAGGAATTATAATGTTATTTTTAAAAATCTTGTTAAAATAGAAATTGAGTGTACACTTATGGAGATTTGCCCAATCTATTTAAAATGTTTCAAAGTGAATTGAAAAACAACAAAGTAGTTGATGCTGATGGCATAAATAATGCACTTCTATTCTTAGTGCGAAAAATGTGAGGTTATTACCGACATATACGTTGAACGACACCTGGACCCATGTTCTGTAACTCTCACATCGAGTGAGTTTTCGCATAAACGGTGCGAATCAGAACAAAAACACTGCGGAATGACACAAAATTCTGTTTCTCACCCGCAACTGTTTCTGTAACTTTTTTTCACTCGATCAAGAACAAAATGGAAAAAATTATTGGATGTATTAAAAAAATGTGAAAAAACTGTATCTGTAAGTCTGAAGTCGATACAATCTTTCGATTTTTCTGTCAAAATCATTCGACCACTCTGATACAAGTGAGAACAAGACAATAATATTAAAAATCAAATATGACGGAAAATAAACAAAACGTAAATACTCGTAACTTATTTTGTATATTGTTTGATCAGGAAAATTATTATTTTTATCCGTTATAAAATTCAAAGGATCTCAAAAGATCAAAAAGAAAAATTGGTAGATTACATGCCAACACATTTAGAGTTCGGGAGAGGCCAATTCGGCGGACCAAATTCAAATATTACGTCTGTGAATGCACATCATATTTCTACTGTCACTTTGTTCACTAATTACAAGCACACTTTACATTTTACATTTTACTTGTTTTAAAAATTTTAATTACTGCAAAATAAAAAACTTGAACACTTCAACCTTTTCAATATAAAAGAAAAAATAATTTTTAGTTAAATGTGAAATAAATTGAAGCTGTCAGTTTAGGGGAAATGTTAACATTTCTTCCATTGGAAACTGGAAACTATGGTTTTCGCACAGGGGTGTTTTCGCATTATGTTATAGACACAGTTCATTTTCCAATATAGAGAAACGATGAAATTTTTCGTTCCACCTCTAATCGACTGCGAAAATACTCGGCCGAGTTACAGAACATGGGTCCTGGACCCATGTTATGTAATTTTCGAAGCGATAAAACTCGTCGAGAAACGGTGAGAATTGGGAAGAAATTAATTTTATATAATTCTATCGACTGGAACAAACGGAATAAGAATCCTGAAAAAATTCGATAAAATGGGTTTCTGTATCTTTGAAAGTCGATAAGTTTTTCTCTTCAAATGTCAAAATTTATCACTACATAAAAAGCAGGCGAAGCGCGAATACATAAATAATAAATAATTGATTTAAAAACTTAATCAATAAATATTATTTTTTTAGAGATGTGCAAGGTTATGAAAGTGCCAGAAGGAAACACTGGTGGATTTTATGGTTGAGAACAAGCCGTTTGCCTTTATTTGAATGTATTTGAATATTTATAACAATTTTACATCTACTTGATGGGCTCGTATTCTTCGATGCCTCTCCATGAGTTTGTTTTGCAGCTACTTCACATATGCACCGCGAGACCATTGATCTGCTCATAGCAACAGAAAAATTCTGCCCGATATCCCTTTGATATGACCCGGTTGCAAAGAAATGAAGAGCGATGCAAATGCGAAAACTAATTCGTCCTTGTACAATATGTGGTAATAGTTCCTCACACAAAAGATGCGCCACCTCACATATATGTATATACGCATTTTATTGCGGCGGTCATTGGATTCCCCCTATAGTAACAAAGCGAACATTGTTTTTTTTTTTATAAATTGATTTAAGTAATTTTAAAATTGAATATACCCTTAACACACAAATAATCTTGAACTTGAAAACACTGAATTGAGAAATTTTTTTGTTTTAAAGTGTCAACATGACAGTTCATTTTATCGTATTCCAATGGAAATTCCAGTCAAAATATATCTCAAATTGAATTTATCGCAACAAGTTACAGAAACACAAATTTTTCCAGAGGTGATAAGTGGGGAACAAATCGTTTCAATTTGTAACGAGTTACAGAACATGGGTCCTGGATCAATAAGTATCAACTTCAACCAGATGAATATTTAAAAGTAAATTTGCTTGGCTAAGTTTTTTGACAAGCATAAAATTAGCAAAAACAAATTAGTTTGATGAAGAATGTTTCAAAGTGTTACAAAAATCTCTTGAATTCCTAAACCTTTTCACTAACTTACATAAACTTTATTTTGCGTTTCACCAAAAGTTATATAGAGTTGTAATTTACAAGTTACAAATTGGTGAAAATTGGACTTACATACTTGTGAGTTTCCGTTTCACCGAGGAAATTAGATTTACAAATGTTATTCGGTATGTTATAATATTTAACAAGTTAAAGTTGGCGTCTAGTTCCTCCTACAGGTTTGTGTGTTTTCTTTTATTTTGCAAAAAAAAATATCCTTGTGACGAAGGAATAGTTGCTTCTAAAATGACGTTTATGTTTTAATATTAAAATTGCCCCTTATAAACTATGGCATTTCGGAGTTATTTCATTTTAATCACAAATTTCGTTTAAGCCGATGCAAGGCAGTGGTCTTATTGCGGAAATTATTAGATACAACTAAAGCTAAAGACTGAAGTTCTGTTTTGGCATAATTTTCACCACATCACGTCTCAAAGTTATATCAGTATTTGTTATTTAAGGCTCGAGGGAGTTGAAAATATTTCCCAAGCTTATATCTTAATGCCATGCGTGAAGGTCTCGAAAAAGTTCCTAAGCCAAATGTCTCTTTTATGCCTTTATAACGACTAAACAAAGATCTTATTTTGTTTTGTACTTAGCAAATTTTTCGCCACGACGACGCACGTTCAACAAAATTGTGAGAAAACAGTTGCAATTTGAACTTTTGTGATCAACAATTTTCTTTCCAATTTGTAAAATTTGCAAAAGAAATTTGTTTCAACGATGAAAAATAAGCAAAATGAAAAACTTATTAAACGTTATAATAGAATTATTTTTAATGATAATCTTAAGTAACAATTGGTACCTGTCTAGTTCGATGGCTAACTTTCAAGAGGATTACATTTTCAATTTTACAAATTAGCAAAGCAAGATTTTAGTGTGGTGAGTTTCTTTTTAAGGAAAATAGCAACAAATAAAATCAACTGATTTGTACTAAATAAATACATATTTTTGAGTGACGGGAAATTCAAAAATTCTACGTTGTTTCTATGATGACAATTTTTTGAACATTCTTGTAGCAAATTTGTGAATTATGTACTTGCGATTTGGCAATAAAAAAAACTTGATTACCAATTTGTAACTGTGATTCACATGTACAAATTTGGAGTTGTAATTTGTAGTTTGATGAAATAGGCCGCCGATCTGATGAAAACTTTGTCCTTTAATTAAATGACGAGTGAATTGTTGCCATTTCGAGTTTTTGGACAATTCAGAGAAAAATCAACCAAAATGTACACAAAGTATTAATAATATTCGAGCAATGATTAATCCAGAAGCCCCACAAAATTGCATTTCTAAATGCACCATGTAATGTATTTGATGAACTTATGTTGAACATACCATTCAGCATACTGAATTAGCTCGTACTCTGAATTTTCTTGAATTTTAAATTGAAAAATATAATAACTAATAATAATAATGCTACTCTATCGTTGGAGTCCCACTTCCGAAAAACAGAGATGAAACCTAGAAACGAAAGTGAAAAGCTGAGAGTACTGCTGTCTGCAAAATATTTAAATGGATTAAAGGTTTAAAGAAGATAAATCATGAATTAAAATGAGAAATAGAATCGGAGACAAAACAGAGCCCTGGGGCACTCCGAAATTATTAACTTCGAAGGATTTACATTTCTTACAATTTGTTCGACGATAATCCCATTTTTTCCCGAATATGTCTGTTTTGAATTATAAATTACTTTTACTATAAAAACTCCCTATAAAAAACATTCTAGTATTCATGTGTCATATGTGTAGATATAAATTAAGGATAAAATACAAACACACTCGCATATACGCTTTTCCTCTCCCAATTTTGACTGGGAAATCTTATAAATATTTTATGAGCAACCAAAACGATTTTCTTTTGACTTTGATTTGGAACAAACAATAATATGATGAAAGCGCACAATTAAGGATTGAAAAAAAAAAGAAACGGAATTATATTTATGTTTTATTTTCTCATACACATTCTCTTATTCAATCCGTACCTTTCGCATTCAAAAGTAAAATGAAACAAAAAGGAGACACTAAAATTTGCATATAAATTGTATTCCTCTACAGAATTTAAAGCATTTTTGTAAGCTTGAAGTTTCGAAAATTAGACCAAGCGGATTTGCTCCGCATTTTAAAATTAATTTATGTTCCAACTTTTATGTAAGGAGAATGTGTAGGTGTATTTAAAAGTTTGCAACGTTTTTAGTGTATTTATTTATTGGCACTACATTTAAGGGTTACTTTAAATGTGCATATTAGCAAAGTAACAAATATTTAATTATTTCATTGAAGGTTGCAAGGTTGAAAAATAAGAATAGAGTTAAAGTTATTACACAGGTTTTTGTATATTCTTTTCATTTAATGATGACAAAGCATTCATATAATAATAAGGTGACGTTGTTTTGATAGTTTTGATTTTAACAGCTTAAATAAACGTATATGTATGTGTATATTGTTTTTTTTTTAACATTATTAAATAAATAAATAAATAAATAAATAAATATAATAAATAAATTAAATAAACAGGAAAGAACTCAACAATCTCAGAAAAGTGTTTCACAAGAGTACAAAACTTCATATTATTTTAAAAACTCATGTCAAAGTCAAAGTTAAAAATTCAGCTACTTTCCTTTTGTCCTGCAAGCATAGCCAACGCTTCTCATAAGATTATGTTTATTAAATCAAGCCTTTACACTTTTTAAAACAAATATACTATAGGCAGAGAAAGGGGTGGTAAGCTCTACGGTTACAGGAAACGTATTTAAAATATTGCAATTATTTTTAAAATCATTAATGAATCTCGTCCTTTGAAATCAAAGTGGAAGAAAAACTCCTATCAATTTATCTGCCGGGCAGCCATTAACAGCGTGATTTTGACAAGGAAAGGAAAAATTGGTTTTTATTATAATAGAAATTAGAGAGATGAAAATTGTGATGCGAAAGGAGTCAAAATCCTCGAACTAGCTATAGGTATACGAGTATATATATTTTTTAAGTCAATAAACTTAACTTATTTGAACAATACTAATCGAGCTTTCAGAATTCTATGGGCGAGTCCCTTTACTATAGCTTTTACTTATGCTTAATGACATTTTTATATACTAAATACATTTTTTTCCCAACTAGTGATCAACCCTTCTTTAATAGCATATATGTACATAGTTTCCGTATCGCTTCTTTTATCTTTTTTTTAAGTAATTGTTGGGATTAATGTCAAAAACTTGTAGGTATATGTATTTATACCTATCTACCTGACTATATAAATTTATAATGGCGCGCCTTTGGCATCTGGGCGACAAAAATAATGATACGCTACACGTACGCTACATTATTTTGTCGCCCACATGCTCTTTTAAAATGCGTCAGTTCATGAAAAATTAAATTCAATAATAGGATTATTCTCGACACCACCATATTGAGAGGGAAGCTCATAAAAGCAACAACAACAAAAAAAATGAAGCCACCAACAAGGGTGCTGCTCATCGCCCGTGAGTTTGATTCATACAAATATACATAAATACGTACATATATACACACGTAGAATATAAATCCACGTCTTCGCTTCAAATATTCATTGAAAATAAATCACACCATGAAAATAATGTATCTTTACCTACGTTTTTATATTAACATTTAACTCTTGCAGGTGAAAAATTACCAACACACAACAAATGAATTTGCATTAAGTCCGGCATCATCGAAAATTAAGTACGTGGTATAAATCTATTATAAATTACTTTGAAGGTCCTTGAGGACATTTTATGCATTCGACAAAATCGATCTTTGTAAATGGCATTACTGATAATGATATCATTAATTCATGAATTCATGGACGACAAGTTCAATTTTGGACTTAATTTGAAATGTACGAGTACGTAACATTTATCTTCAGTTTTTCAACAACAAATCTGACAAATCGATTATCTTACCTCTCGTAATTCTATTTGCCTCATTATTTATACAGTGGAAAAGAACACATATGAGACACATAGTAGAACCCTGAGGCACACCGGTGTTCATTTTATGAATTTTAAAACTAAAGCCTCACGGATGTTCGCCAAAACTTACAATTCATTTGACACCGAAATGCCAAGCTAAGCTATTTGCTTGCTGGCTGTGAGACGAGTACGATCTGGTCCTTGGTTTATCCGGAGCATCAATCATGTTCAAATGCTTCAGTTTAATATAGATAGTTTGGTGACTGATCTTGTCAAAAGCTTTACTAAAATCAGTAGTTATAACATCAACTTCGAGACTTTTTTCTAAAGATATTAGTGTTTTGGAGACAAATTGGATAAGGTTAGTTGTGGTGGATCTACCCTTTAAGAATCCGTGTTGAGATGGGAAAACAATAGATTAACAATGGAAGTAAAGAGAATCGTAAACGATACTTTCAAAGAGCTTGGGTAACGCAGAAAGTTTAGCGATCGGTCGGTAATTAGAGATATCATTCTAACAACCCTTTTTGAAAACGGGAAAGATAAAAGACTCTTTCCAAAGAGAGGCGAACACAGCTTGTGAAAGTGATAATTAAAAGAGTTTGGTAAGGGGTTCACAAAGTACGAGTACATTAGCACATTTTTTAAGAAAAATTGCAGGGATTCCATCAGGGCCAGGAGAAAAATCATCTTTCAATGAGTTCAACTTATCATAGACGGAGGGGGAAGTAATTGTAATTGAGACAAGAGACGTTTGCGGGAAATTGGATAGAAATCTGTGATATTCCAGATCAGGTTCATTTGAAGTATTGCTATAGGATTGGCTGAAAAAGGTAGCAAAGAGATTAACTATGATTTTGGGATCAGATGAAGATGTGCCAAGAAAGTTGAGCGTTGTGAGAAGGCCGTTGGATGTTTTCTTGACGTTAATGAATTGGTAAAAGCGCTTAGGTTCAGTGATGAGAGAAATCTGCATTGGATTAAGATACGACTGGTAAAGGGATTGGCATAAAGTCGAAAAGGAAGAAGATGCTTGTTGGTAGTAAAAATAGTTTAGAGGCGTCTAAAATTTGAGAAAAATTTTCCATAACCTATTTCTGATATTACGGATACTACGCAGCTCTCTTGTGTACCAGGGGGGAGATGAAACACAGTTCTTTTGTAGTGTTAAGGGAACGCATTGCACAAGACAAGCGAATATTGAGGTATAGAAGAAGGAAAGAGCTATGTCGAAAGGAGTGGAAGGGTAAATAAAGTGGTGAAAATCAATGCTGCTGAGATGAATAATAAGTTGATGAAAATCGACTTTACGAAAGTTGAATTTAAAAGAGTTTTCAGACTAAATAGTCCATATCTATAATAATAAGTATGATGAAAATCTTACTTAATTTATTTTATCAAAATCGTTTGAGCCGTTTTCGAGATAAATAAGATTATGCATTATGGGTGTATGGGGGTACCGTTTGTTTTCAAGCTAAAAAACACATTTCAATTTCTCCTCTAGGAAATCACCGAAGACCCTTAACTACCGGTATTGAATAACATATAGGTCTAGTGGCTTAGGCTGTAGTTCGAGGTACGGATATACAGACATACAGACGGAATTGCCGGACCCACTTTTTTCGTCTTCGCTATCATCGTAATGTCAACTTTGATCAAAATCTCGAGTTCGATTTTTTTTCCAAATGCAGAACTTGCCCTATAGTACCTATATCGCAAGTAAAAATAATTGGTACCTTATACCTACACATTTTTATTTCTTCCTTCATAATATTTGTCCGTCGACACGCTACAAGAATCTCGAAGGAGAATATTGCATTTTGAAATGCAATCCCCAAAAGTTTTATTTCTTGACGCTGAGATTGATGGTCTTTTCGGCGTATTTGGAAACCTAGTTCTAGTTCACCGTATTACGTTAAACTATAAAGAAGAAGTTATTTGATATTTTTTCTTTGCATTTAAAGCATTTTACCTGTGTGTGTGCCATTACTTTACTATTTGTATTTTCTTGTTTGCACTCATATAATCTTTTATGTCGAAAGTTGAACTAAGCAGTAAACGTATTATTTATCGTTAATCTTTCTTAAAGACGGTCTGAGCTTTAGTAAAGTATTAATTTCCAGAGAATATTGTCTTGTCATATACGAAAACGTGTGTAATATCCCATCATAGTCAACTGTGCACATATGTATACCTTAATAATAATGTGTTTATGTGTAACCTAAGACGCTAGGTATAGACATATCCTACTTGCGTGCTAATGTTTTCATTTCATTGCGCAACGATAAAAAATAATCCTGAAGTCTTTGTAGGTTAAATTTCATAAGACCTATCTATACAACAGTTATGAGTATTCCTTCTTCTTGTATTAATTTTATTTAGCCCGAAAATATTTCCGACCAAATACATTCATTATGACCATATTTAATAAATGCGTTATTGTTTCCTTTTAAAATGAATTGATGTGCTTAACTTTGTCGGGTATAATGTGTTTGTTTAATGGTTTGACATAAGTCGACAAGAATATTACATATATTTAAAACAAAACAAACATGAAAATAAGACCTATACAAGTCGACCAAGTGGGAATAGGTATACATATGTATCAACTATTCCCATAGTTTCAGTCTTTTTGAACCTTAAAGTAAGGAACTGACTTTTAAAAATATGGTTGGAACAGTTATTTTCTTGCGTAAATTTTTAAATTATATTTTTAACTGGCGCCCAAGCCGAAAACATATTGATATGTTTCATAGTTATTGTAGTTTCATTTCAATATCAGCATGTTCTGTAGTGAATCGATAAATTGATTTATATGTGAGTCGAAAGAAAAACAGAACATTTCGTTATGCTAGGAAAAAGAACTCTTATGATGAAAGGGTTGCTTTATGTCATAAAAAGTGTGCAAAGCATATTGTACAGAAAATTCATAAAATTACAGAAAAGAAGCAAACTGTCGTACACATAGTAGTCGTTATATACAAACTTCCTTAATTCAATTTCTTGCTTAAATTACACAATTAAGAATCTTAGATGGTAAAAAGCATTAGGAAGGTACTTAGCGACAGAAAAACATGTTTTATTTCTTCCGAAGAAATCATAAAAGCGCTGACAAAAGTGCAAACCTTGTTTAAATTCACATTAAGCAACCATCAACTGGCACTTTGTCATAAAATGAAAATTACACGAAAAGTATCTAGACAAACAAAAAATAGGGGAATCTAGGGCCCCGGTGTTTGTTTTTTTTTTATAAAATCGTTGATCAGAGAACGTATTTTTTTGTTATTAATCTCTCAGCACAAAAGGTTTAAGAAGGATAGACTGAATTCTGACGGTTTTTTAATTTATCAACTTAGAAGGTGTTCGAAAAATTATTAATTTGAATCTTTTAGATTTTCCATTAAAGGAAGTTAAGATTATAATACAAACAGAAATCTCATGACCCCAATTAAAAAAAGTTTTAAGCTCACAGTAGTAAATTATATTGAAAAATGCTGATTTACACCATTCACAAAACCCTGCCCCGTTCTCCCCTAAGCTTATATTGTATCATACAAGCATGACGCATGAGGACAAAGACCCATAACCACCGGCATAGTGTGCTATTATTCGTTATATTCAGGTAGGAGGGTACATCGAACGGAGCACCTGTCGCCAAAATACGATAATAATCAAGAATTAATTACGTGAATATTTCCTTGAGTGCTTTTCTGGTTAGCCAATATGCCGCTGTGCAAGCAAGAGCAATGAGAATACCGAACGAAGAATTTCGTGGTTGCGACTACTCAGTTGACGAGAGCCAGTGTCGCCACAGCCAACACCGACAAAAAGGGTGCAACGTGCAATTGTACATTCTGTCAGGTAAAAGATAGATATTTGTAGAGATACTCGTACTTACTCACTTGGCAGACTGGGAGATTTTGTATTTTTTGTTGAATTTTTTTTTTGTATTGTGACGGGATCACCACTGTGGGTTCGTTTGTTGTACGTACGGTACGTGTTCAAGTATTACATGTCACCAATGTCAATAGAGTCCAGGTGGTCAAGGCACACCCCGAAATTCCAATATAAACATTAAGATTATATTTGTTTCGGTAGACAAACAGTTGCAATTTGATTGGGGAAACTCAATTGAAAAATAACGGAATTGATGGAGGTATCTTTTTTTTTCTACGCTCAAATAGAATACACATACATACATATGTATATGTTCACATATATGAATGTATGTAAGTTGAAACGAGGGTTTGACGATTGAATGATAATCTTTATTGAATGACAAATAATCTTTTCAGGAAATTGTGGTACGCCGAATTCCGAAAAATTTGCAATATTACTGTTTTTCAAACTTAAGAAAAAGTTTTAAATATAAGACCTTTCTTTTGACGCATATTATAGAAAATCCATTTCATTAAATAAAAAAATCTCTAACCCACTTTTAAAGAGTGTTACTTTAAGTTTTTGAGAAAACTGAACAAATAATACCTGTCTAGAAAACACCATGATTACACTTCCTTCCTCATCGTTAAACTCTTTTCTATTGCCTTTGTTGATCTACTTATTTAGATACACATTGCTTGAGTCCACAGAAGTATCAAATTCTAATTTTTTAACACTTCTTCCTGCAAAATGTAGCTAAGATTTTATTTGGATTAGTACGATGCTAAAACTATTTTATTATGAAACTAGGTCAAAACGACGATTTTGCAAATTTTAATCGAACTAAGCTGCATGCTTTCTCTAGCAATTTAATAAAGTTAAAGCCATCAAATAGCTGTTTTATTTTTTTTGTACCGTGCTAACTTTATATGAATCTTTGACTTTTACAAACGTCAAAAAAGGTCTGTTTACTTTGTTTTCTGCACGAATTCACATTGATTCAAGTGTGTACAGAACCAAATTATTGACAAAAAAAGCCTAAAGTTTTTGAGTTTGAAAATGATTTTCTTAAAAAAATAATAAATAAATAATTCATTTTGGATTTAAAAAGAACTACATTATGTTATAATATTGGTGTGGAGTGGTAAATAAACTCGCTTTCTTATAATTTTGCGAGTTTACGAAGGATAATAACTATCCCTAAAATGTTGGAGCACTGTGCGGGCGTTAATGAAAGTTTGAGAGGATTTAAAACGAAAAACTGTTGCACATTGATTTTAAATATAGGAAATACGAGGGCGGTACGATAAGTACTTAGCCTCACCGCCCGATGGTACCAGTAGCGCAAGAGAGATTTACTATCGTATAGTACATTCTCTTAGACGGCTACTATTAAAATTTCAGTTTTGTAGTAGTTTTGTTTTGACCACGTATGAAATACAGCTTGTCTGCAAATTTAAGAAAAATGGAAAAAGAGCAATATCGGTCGGTGATTCGATTCTTATTTTTAGAAGGGAAATCGCGTAGTGAAATCAAAGCGCGCTTGGATGCTGTGTGCGGTGACTCTTCTCCTTCGATGGCGACCGTCAGAAATTGGTATAAATAGTTTCAAAGTGGTCGCACATCGATTTTTGATAAGCCCCGCCCAAGTGCCTCCAAAATGGCTACCACGGAGGATAACGTGTCGAAAATCCACGATCTCGTATTGGCAAACCGCCCGCCGCCTATTGAAGGTGCTACTGATCAAACAAATAAAGGTTTATGATCATAAGTAATCTCATTTGATCGTACATATATTAATTACAGTAGTAATAAAACTTACTGCCTCTAGAGTTGAAGATATACCAGCCAAATGAAGAGAAAAAATAGCTAAATCAACAGAAGTCCTTCCATGTGCAATTCCAGCAGAAAGAGGAGGATAAACTGTTCAACCTGTTTCAGCTCCATTTTCAATTATTCCTCTTATTAAAAGTAATTTTAAAGAAGGAGGTAAAAGTCATTATTTATACGAGGTGCGCGAGATAGTAGGCATCTCAAAAGACCGCGTGGGTCATATCCTCCATGAAATGTTGGGTACGAGAAACCGGTCGGCTTGACGGGTGCTGCGTTTGCTCACTGCGGACAACAAGCGCAACCGTGAGACCACGGCCGAATTGGTCGAATTGCACTATGAACTGCTGCCCCATCGACCGTATTCTCTAGAACTTGAAAAAATCACTCGCTGGGCAGAAATTTGAGTCGAATGAGGAGGTCATCGCCGGCCGCCACAGAGACCTACTTTGCAGACCTCGAGAAAACTTATTTTTCGGATGGGTTAAAGAAGTTGGAGCATCGCCGGATCAAGTGTACTCGTATCATCGAGCTAAAAGGAGACTTTGTTGAAAAATAAATCGCCACTTTTCCAAAATTTTTGTTTTTCTTTTGTAGGCTAGGTACTTATCGGACCGCCTTCGTATTAATCCATATTCGTGTAGTGTATATAATAATCTCTGAATTTAACAGTACGTCCGAATTTGGAGTTTAAGGGCTCACTGATGGGTATTCCCTGAAGCGCGAGTATTAGAGTTGTAATGTTTAAGGAGAGGAGCGCAACCAGCTATGTATTTCACTAGAACATTGTTATAACAATAACAGTAAAATAATAAAAGACAAGAAACATTGTGGTGTGCTCGAGTCATTCAAATGATTCTGCTATACTTCTCTTACCTTTCATTTTTAAAGTTAGTTTTTGGATTATATCCCTCTTCCATACGATTTAGCTGTTGCTAACTTAAATTTTGAAGATTTTTATCGCATTTTATGCGATTTGCTTTATGTATTCTTCGTTTTACTCAGCTACAATTCGGTGATTTAGGCTATCTCAGACACTCTATTCCAAGCTTAAGAAATATCTGGCTTGGAGAAAAGTTTCCGAAGAGGATCTCTTTCGGCGTATACGAGCATATCTCTTGTAGAGCCACCGCAACCGGCTTCACACGGGAAGAAATAATTATGTATAGCCAGAAAACTTCTGGTATTTGGATAAACGAGGTCATGTTTTAGCAGATATCTATAGGTAAAAGCAGTGGCGTACCTACGTGGAGGGGGTGTTTCGGTGAAAATTTGAAGCAAAACATTTTATTTTTTTTTTATAATTTCCACGCACTAAAGGGTTTATGACTACTAGACTGGGCCAAAAAAATTGACTATTTTTTTTTTTGAAAGATATATCGAGAATATCATTCAGAATGACAAAACAAAATTTTCGTAAAAGTTTGAGCCCTTAATATCAATTTTAAGAGGGCTATCATCGCTAATTTTGATTTTTAGTCATAATTTCATGTTTTGCGTCAGAACTGACAAAACATTGAAGTAAAAAAAATTCATTTTGACTTACTTTTATATAAAATTAAATTCCCTACAAAAAAGGTCTAATTGAAAATTTTCGTCAGACAAGCCGTTTTTGAGTAATTATAAGCTTAATAAATTGTTATTTTTCGTTAGTTACAAAATTCCAAATTAAAAGAGTAAAATCGAAGAAAAATAACAATTTATTAAGCTTAATTACTCAAAAACGGCTTGTCTGACGAAAATTTTCAATTAGACCTTTTTTGTAGGGAATTTACTAATTCAATTAAAATTTTGCGCCATTATAAGTAATATAGCAGTTAATTGATGCAGTATAGCATCATAAATAGCCAAGTTAAAAAAATCGAGTGAAATCGAAATGAAAACAAACTAAATGATTCCAGATGAAATGAATGAATGATTTTTTTTAAGCGAGAATAAACTATGGGTGTGTGGCAGCCCTCGCTTTTACCAATCAACCGAGTATATATACATACACACATCGATTTTCATTTATATTAAAAAGTGGACAAAAAATTAAAAAAAAAAAAAACAAACAAAAAATTTCTGTTTATATGATTGCTATCAAACTTTGGAGTCTTGGAGTCCATTTTTGTAAAATACTAACACTAGTTTGTTTTCTTAAAAATATAATATTCTTAAGTTTCTTAAACTCCATTTTAATACATTTCCGCTTCTACAAAAATTATATTGAAACTTAGCTGATATAATGCAAGTCAAAATGCTACATTGTACTTGATGTAGTAGCGCGAATATTATCGCAATTTTCGCTTTTAGTTGCTTCGGGTTATTTTGTGTTGTTCATTCGTGTAGTTTTGAAAGTGAACCTTTTTGGCCTTAAATATTGTTATTTTGCCTTGAGGAGAAATCAGATTGCCACCGTTGTTTCCTTGCTTGCTCATTCTGAGTGAGACTTTGGTTTGAAGTTTTTTTTTCCCTCATTACAATGTCTACATACATTATATGTATGTTTATAAAAATGAAAACGAATATGTATCTATCGTTAATGTCTAGTTTGTACATCTTTACATAGCTTTTTTTACCTTATTGCTTTACAATTATTCTAACTCAATATTCTTTCTTTTTTCAGGTAAGCTAATGCATGATTGTCATTTATGCTTCCAAAGACCAAAGGCTTTTGAAAAATCCAATAATCTGAAAGGAAAGCGAATCAAATCTGGGTTCAATCTCCAGCCGCTGAGATTTAAAAATTAAACAAATGAAAATGTTTTTTCACGGAGGCAATACTCTTGCTAAAAAGTAACAAATTCTCCAAGAGTAGTAGATATTGCATTGAAAAGTACTTCTCATCTTATCCGTTTGGACTCGGCACAAATTAGTAGGCCCCCTCCAGTTCTGTTGACAGCACCCATAAACGTCAAAGTACTCTACGGGCCGTTAGCTAAGTAACGGGTGATTTTTTTGAGGTTAGGATTTTCATGCATTAGTATTTGACAGATCACGCGGGATTTCAGACATGGTGTCAAAGAGAAAGATGCTCAGTATGCTTTGACATTTCATCATGAATAGACTTACAACTTAGACAACGTCGAATTTTCAGTGAATGGGCCCTAGAAAAGTTGGCAGAAAATCCGCTTTTTTATCGACAAATTTTGTTCAGCGATGAGGCTCATTTCTGGTTGAATGGCTACGTAAATAAGCAAAATTGCCGCATTTGGAGTGAAGAGCAACCAGAAGCCGTTCAAGAACTGCCCATGCATCCCGAAAAATGCACTGTTTGGTGTGGTTTGTACGCTGGTGGAATCATTGGACCGTATTTTTTCAAAGATGCTGTTGGACGCAACGTTACGGTGAATGGCGATCGCTATCGTTCAATGCTAACAAACTTTTTGTTGCCAAAAATGGAAGAACTGAACTTGGTTGACATGTGGTTTCAACAAGATGGCGCTACATGCCACACAGCTCGCGATTCTATGGCCATTTTGAGGGAAAACTTCGGAGAACAATTCATCTCAAGGAATGGACCGGTAAGTTGGCCACCAAGATCATGCGATTTGACGCCTTTAGACTATTTTTTGTGGGGCTACGTCAAGTCTAAAGTCTACACAAATAAGCCAGCAACTATTCCAGCTTTGGAAGACAACATTTCCGAAGAAATTCGGGCTATTCCGGCCGAAATGCTCGAAAAAGTTACCCAAAATTGGACTTTCCGAATGGACCACCTAAGACGCAGCCGCGGTCAACATTTAAATGAAATTATCTTCAAAAAGTAAATGTTTTTTTTAAAAAAAGTTCTCAAGCTCTTAAAAAATCACCCGTTATTTATTTTGTATTTAGAATTCAATTCCTCAAAAGCTCAATGTTGTATTCTGTTCCTAAAGCAGACCATAACCCCTTTGCCACTATTCCATCAATGAATCTGAACATATGTATTTCTTGAAGTACATCGCATCCATCTGTTCAATTATAATATATTCGCAGTCACCAAAAAGTGCTGCCAAGTACTTAGATTTTGTTCGAAGATGTAAGTAAGGAATTTGTCTTCCATTTTGGTCTGGATGTATGTTTAGTGATCCAATAACCCACCTGAGCCTTTCGACAAAATTAAGTGTCAAAAATGATAGATAATTTTACTTCTTGAACACAATAAAGTGCTGCAAATGAAACTTAAGCTGCATCAAAAAGTGTCATACGTGGTATCGTTTTCATAAGCACAATGCTGCTGTAAATATTTCTAACAATTGGGTTAGCTGATTGCAAATTCATGAAATAAAGTCAATATATGAGGAAAAGAAGAGTGCTTAAAGCTGACTTCAATCATTTGTAAACCTGCATCGAGTGGTTTTTCTGAAACGTCAAAAGTACTGCACGTTAAAGTAAAAGTTGGTCAACTCTTTCAGCTATGACTGCAACTCCATCTTCAGCCGCGTTACGTTGCGTTCGCAAAATTGAGTTTGTTTGCATCCAATATTCTGACACTTATTCCAGTGCAGCTTCGATTCTATGTTATATTTCTCCTATTTTAATGTTAAAGACTTCAAAAAAATAATAACAATGATTGACATTAACTTTTCTATATACATATACCGATAATAAGGCTTTCAATTCGACATTTATAAATTCGAAATACAAAACTATTGACATATTGAGACAGTTTTGCAATACAATTAGTAAAATATCAAGAACAATTGAGCTAAATTGAAATTTACATACTCGTAGATGATTGAATTTCAGACATACGCATTTCTGCACTGATTTTGAAAACATGTATTGTATGAAACAACGACAATTCATCTGTGGATCCATCATATTTATGTCCTCTATGAGAGGAGAAAATAGTGCTGAAAGTCAACAAAATGAGATTTACGAGTAAAGCCTAAGAGAGTTCTTCGTATGCAAATATACTCATAAATTTCACATCAAAACATAAATCATTTTCTTAATTCAGTATCTCGGGGAGTACAATTTCAAAAATAAAAAGTGAACAAACAGTAGGTAGTATAGAATTTATGTATAATTGACTTTGCCCCACATAAAAGCTCGTAATTAAGAATTGAATCGGTAAATTAATGATTTTCGTATGTGCAATTGAAATTCATTATTATGACTCTATAAAGAGCCCCACGAACCACGTTGAACCACAATAATTTCGAGTCATGTAAAATAAAAAACTTGCCGAGTTCGGTGGAGAACGATGTTCATTTCTCTTTTGTTCACATTTTTGAGCTCATTAACTAAATTGATGAAACAATGTGTGGTTTTTGGGGATTGGGACATTGGGACCTAGTGGTTTCTGCTGACAAAAAAAAAAGAATTTGTTGTGCTTGAGTTTTTGAATGAATCATTTTTATATTCATGGTTTCGTGGGACAATTTATTGAATTTATGAAATTCAAATTGACAAAAAAAAAAAACGAATACAATTCATATACGAGTACTCGAACTCAGTTGCGGAGTTTGTTATTTTAAATTAATTGTTACAGAGAGCTTCCGTCCATCCGGTTGAATGACAAGTGGTGATGTTGTAAACCAAATGATTCATTTTAAAAAGATTGTAATTGAATGTAGATGCACGTGTTCAATGGTGTTGATTGGAATTAATTGATTACAAATAAAACAAACGCAATAATTATTTATTTAACGTAGGATGATTTGTATGTACGAGTATATATACCTCTGGTCGTAAGCTGAATTAAGCACTTCGATTCTTGTTAAATCATCCGTTATACTTCCATCATGTAGCAGCTATGAATTTATTGTAATATTTGGTCAAAGGATAAAAAAGAGTAAAATCTCAGATTCTGAGTTAACCTGCCGATGACAAAATAGTTAAAATTACATGCAGAACAACAGGGGTGACCAAAAACCCACATAAAATTGAATGTAAAAATACGCTTTTAAGGAGAAGAAAAATGTTTTTGAAACCTAACACTTCATAAGCAGACTTTAGCAAAAACACAAAAAGTCGAAAGGCAGGTAAAAGCATATCTTTTTCCTTTATTCAGGACATACAGGACAATGCGGTGTTTTAATTTTAAGTGTGAAACCTTGAATCTTCGGTCTGGATCTCGGGGGCCAGGAACACACCTTGACTATATCTGTCTCACCTTCATACAAGCGGGCTCAAAATTAATCACCTAATTTTGTTTTTGAATTACTTTTTTACTAAATAAAAAGAAATGATTTTGAGTGATGGATATCTTTAATTGGATTTTTAAAATTTGTTCTGTTAAGTTGAAAAGATTATATCCGTCAAGTGGCTTTCGCCAGTGTTAATACACGTTTGTGCCCGTTTTATCGCATTGTCCATGATTTTCCGCAAGATTTCCGGTGATAACTGTTCGCATTCCTGTCGAATATTCTCCTTAAGGATTATCTGCGATTATCTGAGACTTGCTGGCAGAAGCCGCGATTGCAAGTAGCCCCAAACAAAGAAGTCTAGGATGGTTAAATCAGGCGATCCTGCTCGCCATGCCAAATCGTCAAAACGGTTGATTACGGGACCAGGAAACGCTTCCTTCACAATATCCATTGCGGCTCGTGCTGGGTATGCGGTTGCACCGTCTTGATGAGTTCACGTGTTCACCAAGCCCCGCTCATCCAATTGAAGTAAGAAGTCATTTATCGTGACCCTATAGCGTTCGCCAGTAACAGTGACCGTATTGCCGATGGTATCCTTAAAAAATTATTCAATCACTCCTCCTACGTGAACACTGCACAACACAGTAGCAGGTGGCTTTGAGTGGATGAAATGGATCTTCGTGCATCACACGCGGATTTTATTTCAGAACAATAATTAAATTGAATTTGTATACAAAATCTTTACGGGATCTGGGCCTATAACCTGATGAAAATAACGACTGGAATATTCCAAAAGGACAAAATAAAGGAGACAAACAACTAATTGCTTCGATATTATTGTCTGTCAAAAAAAATGAATGATCATGAAACAGTTTATACCTTAGGGTGGTCCAAATTTAACGAATCTTTAGACCATATGAAGAGTTTTGGGTTCTAGGAAAATGTTCTAAAAATATGATCTCAATGTTTTTCAGGTTTAAAAATACCTAATGGCTGTTGTTTTGAATTTTTATAATCCGCTAACCGTTAAAAAAATTTGTTGCCATTTTTAATAGAAAATCGAATGTTCTAAAAATGTCCCTAGCTCAGTGAACCAATTAGCTCTGGATTGCGTCATTTTTATACTATAAACTTGTTTGACCTATAGATGTGCTGGGATGTCATGAGGTATCCAAGAGCTCCCTTTTAGCTGAAGTTCGATTAAATCAAGCAGAACCCATTACATAAGTCGTCGCCACTTCGTCGCGTTGAGAAAAGAAATTAAATCTTTGTGAACTTCAGTTCAGATAAATGTAGATAATTCGTTAAGGTCGTCAATGAAAAACTTTCCCAATAATTGGGCTCTCATTTGGGCAAGACCAGGACATTTACAGAGAAAATGAATGACTATTTCGTTTACCTACAGCTTCACTGCATGTTTCCTTATAGGTACGGTGACCATCCGTCCTCTTTTTGAGAGGACAGTCCTTTCTGTTTACTTTTCTTAGAGAGGACAGACATTTGTCCTCTCTTTTCAAAATTGTCCTTTCAAGTTCCTCTTTTTCTGTTTCAAACCACGATTTTACGACTAGCAGGACTGCTTTATTTCATTGAATTCCGTCACATATTGTTTGCTATTGTGAATGATTTTCAAATTTACATATCCATCTGCAAGTTAGTGTCGTTCGCATTGGCTTTCGTTCGGCTTTTTGAAGAAGAAGAATTAGGTTAAATATGACAATATATTAAATCTCGTAGAGTTTTCGCTTCCGGCTTCAAATGCCCGACTGAAAGGGTATTTTCAATTTCCAATAACATTAACACACAATTAAAAGTTGATATGCTAGAGACAACGCTACTAAAAAAAGTGCAATTATGACTTCGATTGCGTAGAATTTAACACATTTTTAAGAAATCGGGAAGAAATCTTAAAAAAAATACATTGCGAAGAAAAATACCAACATTAAACATTTTCATAGTTCCTTTGAATGAATTATTTCGTTTTTTGTTAATTCATTTTTATTTATTTGTTTTAAAAACTGAACTGAGCTGTAATATGAAGTACAAAACTTTTTAATGAAAATAATTATTTGTTAAACTTTTGTACGTTAATAAAAGACTGTCCTTTTTTTTGCTCCTGCAAAAATGGTCACCGTACTTATAGGTGTTTCCAGTGTAGGTTACAAATACCTTGGCTATATCTAGCCATGTTCTGCATATTAGGCCATTTGTTTGGCACTCTTCAAAGTTGAACTACATGTTTCTTAAAAGTTGCTTAAGTTCGACAAGAAATTATGAAGATTGGGGCCTGGTAGTGCACGTTCTTTAAAAATAAAATAAAAATTTTATCCATAAAAAATTCACACCGTTCGTCAAAAAATTGCTTTTATTTTGTTGTTTTTTTTTCCAATTTCGGCCTGAGGGGTTGTCGACCCTTATTTTTCCAGTCACTGCTGAATGGTATTGCTGAATTATTGATGAATGTCGGTACTGCAATCAGAGCCGTTTCCCAGATTTAGCAACACCACAAAATTTCATAGAAATAGGGTCACTCCACATACTACTAGAGTTTCACTGAGGAATATAAGAGTAATTTATCTCAATAAATTAATCACCAAGTACGCAGTCATGTTCTGGGCACCTCGGTCATCCGACTTAAAGCTAAACACTGTGTTACTACGAGTATTTTATGGAGATACCTTAATTTGTTGCTTATAGCAACAATTCTCCAAAAGATCAGTCTCTAGAAAATATAATGCACAGCTAGATTGCATCAACTTACTCTTTTGTTTGATAGACTTGGAATTTTAAAGATGGATGTTATTAGTAAAAAATGTTCAAAAGCATAAAATTAGTTCTTAAAGTTTTTTCAATTATTTTAAAATCAGTAAACATTACATACAATTTCCGTCATCTTTGGAGCCCTGTTAATCTTAATATTAAGACCTTAATCGTTTCGAATCTAAACAAGGACTTTATGAAGACATTCCTTAAGTTGTTGTTTTGTTTTAAAGTGCGTCTGTTAAACCATAGTTAAGCAGAATCATTTTCTACTCGAGTTGAAGTTTATTAAAATCCGAAAGTTATTCAGACTTCATTAATTGAGTTTTTCATAATAATATAAGGCTTCTCTTAACTCTCTCGAGATAATTATTGAAGCTCTGTTTTTCGTTAAACTTCTCTATATTTTTCCTTAAAAAAATCATAGTAACTATTGTTTCTATATCCTGAAGACAGATCGGGAAAGTATTGTCAAAATAAATATCTCATTTTCATATTATTTTCTGATTTCAAAACCATCAAACTCATGTAAATATTTAAATCATACATTCAAAACATTAAATGGGCTACGTAACCTCTAAAAGATTCAAATTACAAATTGACTTCTCAGCTAAATAAACATCCTTTGAAAGGAGCACCAGATATTTCAGTAACAAGAGCACCACTTCCAAGGAATTACATTCAAGTATTCAAAGCCGTGTAATTGTATGAACATTTAACAGGGTGATTTGAAAAAAAAAAAAAAAACTGGAAATTGTCAACATGTCAGAGACATTTAACATTAAGGTAATTTGGAATTTGTAAATTTGAATTAAATTGTTGCCGTGACCTTTGACAGTTTTACTTGAGAACTATTCGTAGTAGTATGTGTTTTGGTATTTTTGCTTTATCACTAAAGTGCTCTTTTTGAATTCAATTTCAGTAATGTGTATTGAATGATTAATAGAATGTACACAACTTTTTGTGAAAATCAGACAAAAATCAAAACATATTAAGCAAAAATAGCTTTATTGAATCAAATGCACTTAACTCGGACTGAATTACGAAAATGATCCATGCAAACAGTACCCCTAACTCACAAATGTGCTTCGAGCCTGGGAAAAGTTTATTCAAATTAAATTTTTGCAAGACAATAATAAATTTTTACACACATCGAAAGTTTACGGAAATATAATAATATAGTACGAGTAGTAGTTAATAAGTGAGGAGTTTATCACCACCCATAACGAGAAATATATTATAGAATTCGATGAATTTTATTTCGCCAGCTACTAAACGAATGTAACGGGTGTGTTATCAACCAACATTTGAGTTAATATCTAAAACACCCTGCTCATAAATTTACTAACTCAACTCCATAAATCAAGCAGAACGTGTGTCAAAAAAGCGTTTGAACTTCCACTTAAAATTACAACCCCCGGCATCATAATGAACGCGTGCTAATTCTGTGAAATGCACTTGATGAAAGAAAAAACAGCATATACACTTGAACTCTCATACTTGATATACATACTTGATACTATAGTATAATTTCTTTTAATTGCCCTTTGACAGTGGTTGTCGCTGCCAGAATTTAAATTAAAATCTAGCGGCAATGTGACTATGATACAATATAGATATATATTTCCATTTCCTAAAAACCCACAACTCATCAACATCATATGTTATTATAATACTTCGGTGATAATTAGCGGTTAGGATGGTTTTGTTCATCTAGTCGAAAATGTCTTATCCAATTAAATTTAATTAAAATTTCATTAGGGCTTGCACGCATTCAAAGGCAGCACAAGAGCAGAAGGAAGCTTCTGCTTGCATGGAAAACTCATTTTATTAAAATAATAATTTCCCACCATGCTTTTGGTTGGGTTTATTTTATATGTACTTAAAATCTATCTGACTTTGAGTGCATATCAAGGAAATTAACGTTTATCACTCTTAATTAGTTTTAAATAAAATACTAGGGATTTGTTGCTTTAAAATATTTGTACATTGCGAGTGTAATAACATTCAAAAACTTTAACAAAGTAATTCGAATTGACGTTAACTTATCCCAACCTAACCCTCTGACACAAAACTCAGAAACCCTTTTTGCACCTGTTCTAGTCTGGCCTTATGGTACGCGTTATTTGGTGCCAAAACTTACAAGCGTATTCCAGAACTAGTCGAATAATTGTCATAAAAAGCTGTTTGGGATCAGAAAATTGCCTTAAATCTCTTTATATCCAACCAAGAATTGAATTGGTTTTATTAGATAGTTATGGAGTTTATGCGTTGAATTAATTCAAGCTTGCCATAAGATGACTCACTAAGGACAGGACACACATATAGGTAACACGTGATAATGATACACCATTAAACAAATATTTAAGAGAAGTAGTTATGGAAATATTCCCTGGTTATCTCATAGTTTTGAATTTATCGAACGAGCACACCAGTAAAAAAACGAAATAATCGCCTGCATAAATGAAACACTTTGAAGGCTTCAACACAGATGGAAAGTCATTTATGAATAAAATTAAAAAATTACAGGACCTAGGTAATTAACTGTTCGGTAGTATTCCATAGTTGACGTTATTTGGAGGTTTGACCATTTAAAATTACCGAACTTTATCTGGCATTACTAAAATTGCCAGTTTTCATATCTTTAAAAAAAAATAAAGAAAGATTGACAGTTGTCATTTTCGTTTTGACAGAACCATGCTACTATAAATTTCAAAGAGTATGTGCATGTGTTTCTGGAACAGCGCTATATGCACTGATGCGTGCGGCCATGCTTGGCTTCTGTTTCAGAAATTAGGGTGCATTTACATTTGACCTCCGTCACACGATTGCTATTGATTCGGATGCCTACACATTTATGGTATTCGATAACAACTTCCTTGTTTCCATCCCTTCAAGATTGTCTTGGGAAGAAGAGAGACCCCTGGAAGACAATGCGGTACACTTCTATACAGACGGTTCAAAGACCGATTACGGCGTTGGAAGTGGCATCTATTCGAAACAACTGAATCTCAGTCTTTTATATAGACTTCCCAATCAATGTAGTGTATTCCAGGCAGAAGTAATGGCGATTAAAGAGGCACTATCCTGGCTCAAAGAAAACGTTATATCTTGCAAGGATATACGAATCTTCTCGGACAGCCAAGCCGCCCTCAAATCTCTCGCGTCTGTCTCCACTAACTCTCAATTAGTCCACGATTGTCGATCATCTCTGAATGAGATGACAGAACAGTTTAATATTCACCTTATTTGGGTGCCGGGCCACAGAGACATTCCGGGAAATTGCAAGGCCGATGAGCTCGCCAAAAACGGAACACTTCTGCCTACTGTTAGACAAAAACATCACATAGGAACACCACTTGCTACATGCAAACATCTTCTCAAACAATATGCTCTAGAATCAACAAATGCTAGATGGTCACAGGGTACCACCTGCCTGGCAACTAAACAAATATGGCCAAGCATAGACCTAAAACGGTCAAAAGACTTGATCTCCCTGAGCAGACAAAATATAAGCTCTACAATCGGAGTTATAACAGGACACTGCCTCATAGGTAGACATGCTTTGAGGCTAGGAGTCTACACAAATGACTTCTGTAGAAGCTGTATGGACGAGGAGGAAGAGGAAACAGTCCAACACCTTCTATGTACAAGTCCAGCACTCTCCAATAGAAGGAATAATTATCTCGGTAATCCCTTCTTCGATAATACCAGTGAACTGGCAACAATCGACACAAAATGTCTCTCTAACTTTATTAAAAGCACGAAATGGTTTGTTTAAATTCATTACTCTCCCATGAGTAACTTCTTTAGTGGTATCACAACGGATCCTTGAGGTCTAAGTGAGTCAACAACAACTAGACAGCCACTCCAACCTTACCTAACCTACACATTTATAGAATTTTGATATCGTTTTTACGACACCACCATGCCAAAATCCACACCGAATGATAATTTTTGTTTTGGATTTATTATCACTTGGTGAACCTTGTGTCGTTTTGATATCAAACAATATACGTAAAGATGATTTTTAGATACAAATTGGGGTCCTCTTCCAAACGCTCCGAAGCCCAGTCAGCGAACAAAAGACGTTAAATATGGTCGTGAACTTATAGCTTCTGGTCAGTTGGATTTTGTACGTTGATTAGCGAACCAGACGTCTTAATTTTTGCACCAAATGCTGAAGAGCCGACTGTGAAGGTCCACCACGTCTACGGTAAAATGGGCGTAACGTTTGCACCAACGAACATTTTGATAATAAAGTAAGTTCTCAGTTGCTCGTGCTGTTCAGTCGTGTAACTTTGCCATCGTGACTAACTGAATGATAACCACCAGATTTGACAGATGTCATTTGAAACAACAGGGCTGTCAAAATTTTCCCGCGCCAATTAAAACACCCTTTATTCACAAATTCAGTTTATCCAGTTTCGCAATCAAAAAACTAACTTATTTCCAATATCCAATCAAACTAGAATGACGTTCAAAGTCGGTATAGATATTGAACCACTGATGTGTAAACGCAAGACACATTTTAACCTTTCATAGAAACAGTCGAGTCGGTGAGGTTTATGAACCAAATCTGATATTTTTGCAAGCATTCCAGTTTTACCTGGTGGTTCTTTGATACTATCGACTATTTTAAGCCATAGATTGCAAGTACTCGTAACTAGAATCAACCAGACCACATGTTATTTATTGGAACTAATTGATATCACGTTCACGAGTTGTTAGTGCTGAGAAAGTTGTTTGCCTCAGAAAATTGCAGGACATGCTCCTTTTATGAAAGTGTAGAATCTCTTCAGAATTAATAACCTTCAGTGCATATACCGATAATTGTTGAGAAAATATAATAGGTGCGTTTTATTATTCACAAATCTATCTGGATCCGGATCTGGATTATCCCTTGGAAATAAAACGATACGGATCTTAGTGACAGAAGTGTAATAAGCCCGTCTCTTTTTATCCTTGGGTTTGTAAATTTTAAATTATGTCTTGTCTTTTTTCTTTACACTATAGCTTACACTACCTTACCATAAAAAGCCATCTACTCGCCAGTGTAATAACTAATTTTTAGATCTTTGAAATGGATCCCGATAGAAAATAGGATCCCAAATTGTTTTTGTAATACATCTTGAAACTTAATCCAGATCCGGATCCAGATAGATTTGTGAATAATAAAACGCACCTAATATTAGATAGTGTTTGGTATATTGATAATTATTAATCCTCCATTTTGTTACCTTTATTTTGTAAGAATAATTTTTCCAAGCTATTCAAACTGTTATTGTATTAATAAATAAATTATTCATCGTTAACAAAACGAAATAAGGAAAAAGTAGGTGTCCATGTCCACACACTAAAATTACGTTCAATCTAGTTAAGGGCAATATAATTCAGTGTCATTCATTTTTCTCTTTGTTTGTGTAAAATTGCATTTCAAAAGAAAATTCTTTTATATTTATTTAAATGTCACGCGTGAACATTGATCAATTTAATGATCTACTTCTGTCATTCTATAAACATTTTAACATACAGATGTATGCATTGTGAATAGGTACATATGTTCGGTACATTAAATTTTCTGGGGAGCATCACGAAGTGTTTCAATTAAATTAATGCCATAATATGGTATTAGTACATCGCTACATCCATGCACTGAACTAGCAAAACTATTCCGGGTTGTGCTTCTTCAGAAATGCAATTGATGGTAGAAAATTACATGCTGGCTGTGAGTTCTGATGGCGCATGAATGCGTCGGCAAGTATAATAAATTATTCAATTTCTCTGGCAGTTTATTTTTTCGTCTGTTAGCAAGTGAATGAATTTATGTTTATATTAAAGAAGCCCTGATATTGAACATGGACAGTTAAAATACAAATTTAAAATTCTCAAGAATGTATGTGCATCAGATTTGAATAAACTGCGTAGCTAATAAGGCGAAAAATCAGCACGAATTTGTTGAATTTCATTGTATCAAATTCAAATTTTCCTCAATCAGTTTAACTTCATACATTATGTATGAGCAGTTAAAGGAATCTTGGATTGTTTATACTTCATACCTGGCAATTACAATACCGAGATCTGTGAAAACAATTTCATTCTAAAATAACATATAAGACTATGCATGCTGACATTTGATTGAATTCGACGACATAATTTGTAAATATAGTGAGCCCAATCTAAACACTATCGGCAAGATGCTTGAAAGGTTTTTCACATGAGCAAATGCTGAGTTCGATCTTTTATTCATTTTCCGCCATCTGCTCAGGTTTTTAAGATATTACCGTTTTAAATAGTATGTACATAATAAAACATGGTGATTTTCTGCAGCAAAATGTGCAACAATTTTAAAGGCTGTAATCTTCTTTAAAATTCAGTATTAATTTTTCCAAAATCTCAGTTACTCTATGGAAAAGGTTTAGATATTTGTTAGCCTTGTTGGTGGCTACACAAACCCTTTAACAGCCCCTTAACTGTCTATCATCTTTCAAGACAGTTTAACATTCACCGATATGTTGGGTGTCGGGCCACAGAGATATTTCGGGAAATTCTAAAGTTGATGGACTTAGATGGAACAACATCGCCACTTGTCTGGCGACAAAACAGATCTGGCCGCAATTGAATCTTAAACGTTTGTTATCTCTAAGCAGATTGCACATCTGTTTTATAATAGGTGTCATAACCGGATACTGTCTAATAGCTAAACATGTAACATGACTCGGAGTATTCTCAAACGGTTTTTGCAGAAACTGTTTGAAGGAGGGAGTAGTAGAATTGATTCCTCATCATTTCTGTATATGTCCTACTCATGCTTCATGAAGAAGAGTTCTACTATAATGATCCTAACGACCTGCCAAATATAGACATTAGAAGTCTCCCACGCTTCGTAAAGAGCTCTAAAAGGTTGAGGAAGAGAGTCTACTTGATTCATGTGGTATCACAATGGCCAAACTTATGGTCTTAGTATATCAAGCATTCACGCTGACAACCAAAATAACCTAACATTTCCTAGCCTTGTTACCGGTGCCGAATTTGCTTGTTGGCAAAACAGGCTATTGCATAATGTGACTAAATCAGTGATATTTAAAGCCGAAAAAGGAGTAACAGTTTCGTCTGCTACTACTTCCCTGTCCTTTTTTGTTCTTTTTTTTCTGTTCCATGTATAAACTTATTCTAGGCATCTTCATTTCTATATCTATGTCTAGTTATCTAGGAATTTAAATTTATGATTGATACTTTTACTGAAATAGCAGGAAGTTTGGAATGCGATGAAAATTCAAGTTTAAAATTTGTTTGTCAACGGATGTTTGGAATACGTTTAAAAAAGAAAAAAAACTATCCTCTTCATCTAAGGATGGTTCAATTAAAATAAAAAAAATTTAACCTTTTTGAACCATTTAAATAAACGGAGAAAATACCTGCAAATAATCAGGAATTTTTATTTGAAACATAATACAAGAACGCTCTAAATCTTGCTACAAAAATGAACATTTAAGTTGATCTTATTGTATCCGATTTGATAAGACTAGTTATGTGTCTGAAAAATTTTTCAACCGAAATTTCGGATGTCATAGCGATATTTCAAAGAAAGTACCGTTTAAAAATTGATTGCAAGCAACTTAAAACAATTTAAACAGCTTCATTTGAAATACTACGAGTATTAACCACTTCTGTTGGTTCAGGAAACTAGCTTCTGGAAACTAAACCTCATAAGAACGTATCTTTGCTCACGCATGACAAGAGCAATTGACAGGCCTATTACCTACTTCTATTTAGAAAGATATAAACTAAGTCGTATTGAAGAAGATGAAATCGTAAAAATTAAATCATGCAGATCACCATTTTAATTTCCAAATTTTGTAAGCTTATATTTTGTCGGTTACTACCCAAAAACGCTAATTTCAGTTAAATCTTAACAAAGGATCTCTTAAATTGTAGTAGTTGAAGAAGTATTTCTTGAACAAGAAAAGAACAAGAAAATTATTTTTTCCAATTTTAAACAGTAAATGCATGAATGTGCCCAAAAAAGTAGGCTTAGAAAAAATTACGTTAAATAGTTCAGTTAAATCAATAAATTTGACAAATTTTCGTGATATCTTTAGTGCTACCTTAGAAATAAGACATTTTCTGCTTATCAAATCTTTATAAAGAATTTACATCAAATTTATATTCGAAAAAGAAGGGATTTTGAATATGTAACAACAATTTTCTCAAGGATGAAACGAATCTCAACGTGTAAATATTATTTACAAGTCTTGCTTGACTGTAGCCGTATTTTATTATGGCTAATGATCGGTTTGTATCATCAAAAAATCAAGTGTGTTTGATTATTTTTTAATTCATTGTCTTTTTTCTTTCAAGAAATGTGATCTTGATAGAGAACAGAATTTTGATGATCTATACTGGCTGAACACAATGAAGAAAGAGATTCTTCAACCGCAACTGCAACTGGCGGGAATAGGTATCAAACATTTGTATACGCAAAAATTCAATATTACGAACAGGGCTGTAGATGGAATTGCAGCTGCAGCTGCTAGAGTTGACCAACTTTTAACTATTGCGTGCAGAATTTTTAACGTTTCAAAATCGAAATAGTCAATCGATGCAGACTTATACAAGGTTGAAGTTATCTTCAAGCTCTCTTCAAAGATTTCATTTAGTTGGGGCACGTCAATGGGAGAACGCAACGCAACAGATTATATAGATTACAGTTTGAAATCTGACACAAACGGGAATTATGGGAGAATTTATTTTTCTTTCTCTCAGTTTATCTAAATTTAGCTTGGTATTATTTAAAAACTATACATTTCTCAATTTAAAATAGATTTAAAAAAGTGATTTTTAAGTTTTGCTCTTTCGAAAATGTTCTGCTTTCATCCTGAATATTATAGCAAAAGCACATTTAATATTAACCCCTAACATCAGGATCTCTTTTCGACCCTCTATTTGTACAACCAAAAGACATGCATAACTAAAAATGTCATAACGCATTACATCAACTTGATTAAAAAGAAAATCCGCCCTTTTATTAGATTGCATGCGAAGACTACAAATAATAGAAATTCCAAACTAAAAGCCACAACCATGTCATTATACGTCAACCCCTGATGATTTCTGCTAAAACTTTTATTGCTTACAAATTCTATGTGACCAACTTTACAAAAAAGTTGCAGTACATCGTTATCGATACATCGTTGCGGCGACCTCAAAGTTCGTACAATTAAATTTCTGAAAGGAAACAGAAGTAGGATATTTTTTTCGGAAAGGATTTTCAAGACCGATAACGAAATGTACAAAGTTGTATGCGATTCCCAAACTAATAACATTAAATCACGGAACCCTTCATAAAAGCCTGAACTGAAGGGCTCTCCATACATATAGTCCTATTAAGCGAATGCCATATCTAAAGTATTTGGTTATCAGTTGTCGTAGATGTGACATACAGAAATGATGACAGAGGACTCAGCAATGACGATGACAGAACGAACCCCCAACGGAGTAATATTATCCTTTTATTGACAGTGTTTTGCGGAACTGTATATTATTGATTGCGATCGTAAGTGCTTTTCAAAAAAGAAAACTATGAGAGATGGTTGCTATAGGCAAGCGACAACGGCGATGACAAGGGGTGGATCCTTTTAACTCACTCAGTCTTAAATAGACGCTCCGTTGAGTTTTATTTCAGTTATGTTGGAATAACCACATCAAAGGACATTTTAACTCCAAGAGATTAAGTTCAGAAGAGGTATGTATACATTTGTATAATAGTATGGGAAAAAATCTTCGTAAATGAATGAAGGAGGAATATTCAACCATTTTTAAATCTGCTGATAGAGTTCTTAAGATTCATTCAAATTCAATTTCTTCGATTGACATTTTAACTGCGTGCAGTTTTCTATACTTGCAGGATTAAAAGTAAACTTGATAGCTTTTCTGTTATTTTGACATTTTATAAATTTGTCTTCTTTAAAATATAATGTTAAAGAAACACGTTCGTTAAGTAATACATTTATATCACTGGCTATGTCAAGATTGGCAACTTAACTGTGGCAATTAAGTAAATAGTCCATTTCAATATAACTTTTGGGATTAAAACATATGAAACCGATTTCATAGCCAGTTCGGCAGAAAAGTTCAAAAAAGAATATTTCGGCATATCAACTGTTGGTATTTGCAACTGTGTATCAATGCAGTGGATCGAGCTAGAGCTTAAAATTACGTATTGCGTTTAATTCTAGCGGACATGCAGAGGGTCTTGAGTTCGATTTTCAGTGGCAGTTTAAATATTTTTCAAGGGTCAAGAGTTTTCAGGGTCATGATCTCTTGTCATGAATAGTGCCGCTGTCGTTCGGAATCGACAAGAATTGTAAGTCACCTCTATTCCTGCTTACATGCACACAGAAATGGTTGGTTGTAAGTCACAAGGCTCAGTCTCTCTACAATACATAATGGCCCCTATTTTATTTATATATTTCTTGTAACTTTTTAGAGAATAAATTCAATCTTTTAAGCTCATCATATTCAATTTTCTCGAAAAGTGGTCAACAGATTTTGATTTAACTTGAATGGATGTGGCTCAACATCAAACGCCCACGCGTCCCACATACCTACATATAAAATAGACTTTGTAACTAATTCAAGATATGGGATTTGTGCTTGTTTTTGTTTCGTATTTTCCCAAAAGCCATCGGAGAATACTTTACTAGTCGGGGGGATTTATTTGATGGCGATGTTCTTGTAGCTTGTTTCCATGAAACTGTCGAGCAATAAAATACATTTTTAACATTCTTATACTCCCAACAACCACAGTATTATCCCAAGTTTCCTGAAAGATGTTTGAGTTTTATAAAAGGATATGACTATGACACTGTTGCTGCGGAAAGTTTATCTTAAACTATACATTTCACTAGATTAACAAGGAAAAACTCTCTTTTGTGGTTTAATACTAAACACTCTATGGTGTTTTCTTTTTTTTTGTAGAACAAGCAAGTTTTTTTTTCTATTTGAAATAATTTACTTTGAAGTAGTGGCACAGAGACTTCTTCGTATCCCTTCTGTAGCTAATTTATCTTTGCAGACCAACGTTTTAAGTATCCTCTCAAATGTAAGTAAAAGCAAACGAAGGATATCCTTTATATATGTATGTGGTCTTTTTTTTGCTGAACCAATCATAGCTTAGTTGAAGGAGGCGGTAATAAAATTTGTACATCGTAAAATTTTATAATGGTTTTATTTTTTATGAGAGAACAGGCGGAAGAAGCTTTCAAATTTCAATTGTGTCGTAATTTGTGCGTCTAAATTATGTGTCAGTTGGTTTTCTCATTTTAAGATTTAATTATCTTTTTGAAATTTATGTTGAATTGTTGAACATACAAATGTACCATTTACTTTCATTAGCAATACGAAGATCTATTGGAGGAAGCCTTTTCTGAAGTTTAATTATAACAAAGAATTCTCAGTCCTTGTTACCAACGCCGTCATAAAATATTACCATCGTGTAAACGTATTCTCAGATTACGTGTGAACTTGCTCTTGGTCTCCGTAGATGCTGCCCATTTCGATTGGTTTCGAATGCATTCATTATTCTAGAATGTAGACGAAAATTAATAAACCGTTTGTTCATTCGATTTACAGTTCAATTTCAAAGAAAATCACAAGCAGCAGCCACGGCAGACCAAGAGTAAGTATTTTTTAAAATAATTATAAATCATATTTCTGAACTTCATTCTTTTTATTTTGAATAAAGTTTTTTAAAGTTTCGCAACATAAAATTTGTTGGATACTCTTTTACTCTTGGAGGAAAGCCGTAAAGTTTTGTTCGCCATAGAAATCGGCAACATTTCTTTAAAAAATCTTGTGGCTCTACACGTGGATACCAACAATTTGGTATATTTAATCGAAAGAAGTAGCTAAATCGCTTGGACTCTGGCATATACGATGGATAAAAGTGCTCAATACGCTGAGCAAACCAAATCTCGTTCTGGTAGCAGCTGTTCCCTGTGCAACGAGAAGGACAACGACACCATGGTGCAGTGCGACGGATGTGATTACTGGTACCACTTCAACTGCGTGGGAGTCGATGAAACGGTGAGCAACAGGGATTGGATGTGTGAGGGCTGCGTCGCAAAGCAAAAGGAAAATAATGTGGATGGCGATAAAGAAAACCCAGAAGCGACAACTGCAACCCATGAGGTATGTACAGAAAACAATATTCTTAAAACTGGGACTTCCAGGGCACAACATTCCCTGAAATTGAAGTTGATGCTTCTCGAGGAAGAGAGAGAGGTTCAGCTTAAGTATCTAGAAAAAAAGTTTAAAATACTCTCGCTAGAAAGTGGGTCCGAGGCTAAAAAGTTAGTGCAGGGCAGTGAAGGGCAGGCAGAAGATGGCTTAGGTGCGGGTTTAGGTATAGGCGGTAGAGTAGATAATGGGACTGAGTTAAGGAAACAACAAAGCGTCGAGCAAACTATGCTGCAGCAAAGTGTCGACTTAGCTACACCCGTTTCTACGTTCGTGCCTACTCACGAGAAAGTCTATGCTCGTCAAGTAGTTTCAAGAGAACTTCCACCTTTCAATGGCCGGCCAGAAGAATGGCCTCTCTTTTTTAGCAGCTTCGAAACGTCAACCAGGTTATGTGGACTTACAAATGAGGAGAATCTTCTTCGGCTACAGCGATCCTTGAAGGGAAAAGCATTAGATTATGTAAGTCACAGTCTAACATTACCTGCGTTAGTGCCTGAAATTATTTCGACTCTCAAGATGGTATTTGGGCGTCCAGAGCTTATTTTAAACATTCTCGTGACTAAGGTACGTGCTGCGCCACCGGTAAATCCAAATAAAATAGAAACGCTTATACATTTTTCACTCGAGGTCAAGGGTATAGTTGCAACGATAGAGGCTTCTGGTTTGGGTTCACATATGAACAATCCTTCACTTCTTCAAGATTTAATCGAAAAGCTTCCAGTACAAAAGCGAATTGAATGGGCTCTTTACTCGGAAAATATTATTGATCTGAATTTAAAAACTTTAAGCGATTGGCTTTTCAAAATTGCTCAAGCAGCAAGTAGAGTTTTATCTGTTCCGGTTTCGAATACGAGCAATGCTGATTTGGAGAAACGTAGGGTACACCGTGTAGGTTTTCATGAATATGATGAAAGTGCCACCTCAAGTTCTAGTTTAACACTGCATGTAAAGTGTTCCGTATGCGATGGAATGCATACTATTGCTAAGTGCGACTTATTTAAGAGAATGAACTATAACGAGAGGTGGAATTTAATCAAGGAAAAGAAACTTTGTCGCTCCTGCCTAAGGCGTCACGATGCAAGATTTTGCCGTGAACGAAAGGAATGCCAGATCGATGGTTGCCACGCTAAACATCATACAATGCTTCACAAACCAAACATGGAACGTTCTGATGCTGCAATCGTAGCCGTGCACAATACAGAAACATCTAAAGTACTATATCGAATAGTGCCAATAACAATTTTCGGGAAAGACTCTTCTATAGACGTTTATGCGTTTCTAGATGATGGATCAGGTCCAACTCTAATTGAAACAGAAATTCTTCAAACGATCGGAGTTCAAGGCGCCAAATCGGAGTTGTGTCTCAGGTGGACAGATGGAACTATTCGAGTCGAGAAAGATTCTCAACATTTGAATCTGCAGGTTGCTCCTAAGGCAAACAACACTAAGCGTTACTCACTACGAAATGTACGATCTGTGAATAAACTCGATTTACCGCCCCAAACATTGAGCATGAAAGAGATCACCGAGGAATACAAGCATCTGAAGGGACTTCCTGTGGAGTCTTACCGAAACATTGTTCCAAGAGTCATCATCGGTCTTAACAATAGGAGTTTGGCAATGCCTTTAAGCTTTCGTGAGGGAAAGGCAAACGAACCGGCTGCAACAAAGACACGACTTGGGTGGACGATATATGGAGAGCTTGGCCAGAGTGCGAATACAAATTCTACATTTCAGAGTGTCAACTTACATTTATGCGAGTGTAATAATGAGGTCGCTTTAGAAAATCTGATGGTGGAATATATGAAAATCGAAAGCGAGGGTATGGAACAGACGCAACGGAATACAATGAGTACGACTACAAACTTGCAGCTACAAAATAATATCAAAAGAGATGGTGATCGTTTTATAGCAAAACTCCTTTGGAAAAACGAAAATATAATGCTACCGAAGAACGATGCTATGGCATACCGAAGGCTGTGCTGCTTTGAAAGGAAGCTTCAAAAGGATCCAGATCTAGCCAAGCAAGTAAATAGCCATATTGTAAACATGGAAGCAAAGGGTTACATTCGTAAACTTCGAAAGGATGAATTAGCTATGGACTATCAGCGTAAATGGAACCTACCGATATTTGCCGTCAAGAACCCAAATAAACCAAAGAAGATAAGAGTGGTATGGGACGCTGCAGCGGAATGCGATGGTGTTTCCCTTAACGGATGTCTTGATAAGGGCCCTGATCTCATGACTTCGTTGACAGATGTTCTATTTAATTTTAGAATAGGAAGAGTGGGAGTTTGTGGCGACATACGTGAAATGTTTCACAGAATAGCCGTTGATGAAGAAGACCAACAATCTCAACGATTTTTTTGGCGGAATGGAGAAATAAATCGTCAGCCAGATGTTTACATACTAAGAGTTATGAGCTTCGGAGCTAGTTGTTCACCATCAATTGCTCAGTATGTAAAGAACGCAAACGCGAAGGAGTACATCCAACAGTATCCAAGAGCAGTGAAGTCAATTATTCAAAGGCATTATGTTGACGATATGCTCGACAGTGTTAACTCCGTCGAAGAAGCCATCAACCTCGCAAAAGATGTTCGAGAAATCCATAAACATGCCAATTTTAACATTCGGAATTGGGTTTCGAATTCAAAAGAAGTCATTGACGCTTTAGGAGAAGGTGGAACTGCAGATAGCTTTTGCCAAGCCGGGAAAACAGTGGAACAAGTTGTGGAAACGGAAAAGGTTCTCGGGATGTGGTGGCACACAAGCAGCGATTACTTTACATTCAACCTAAAGTATACAAAGGCAAGCGGAGAGGTTCTTAGAGGAGAGAAAACGCCTACGAAGAGGGAACTGTTAAGGCTTCTAATGTCAATCTTCGACCCACTGGGATTTTTGAACTTTTTTACAGTTTACATGAAAACGTTGCTGCAAGACATCTGGAGAACCGGCATTGGATGGGATGAAACCATTCCTCAAGAATTTTCAGAAGCCTGGAACAGATGGTTGCTCAGAATTCAACAAGTTGAAAGAGTTCAGGTGCCTAGATGTTATTTCACTTTCGCTTGCAGTAACTCAAGCAAAGTAGAGCTACACATTTTCGTGGACGCGAGCGAGAAGGCCTACGCTGCAGTGGCATACTTTAGGATAGAATCAAAAGCTGGAATAGAAGTAGTGCTGGTCTGCTCTAAGACTAAGGTGGCCCCTCTCCGTCCAATTTCGATACCTCGTATGGAGCTTCTTGCAGCTGTTCTTGGATCCCGACTTGGAAATAATATAGCAAAAGCTCATGATCTAAAACTTGAAACAATAAACTATTGGTCCGATTCCAAAACGGTTCTACTATGGCTTCGTGGCGATCCAAGGTCGTACAAACAGTTTGTTATGTTTCGAGTGGGTGAAATTCAAGAATCGACAAATATCGCAAACTGGAATTATGTTCCCTCCAAACAGAATGTCGCAGATCTAGCCACGAAGTGGAATCAAGAACCAGAATTCCATCCAAATAGTTCCTGGTTTATTGGACCAACATTTTTAAGTCAACCACAAGACCACTGGCCAATAAAGGAATTTCAAAACGCCAAGGTACCAACTGATGAATTTAAACAAAATCCTGAGATTCAACAACATCTAGCCGTCCATCTCTACAATCCAATCGTCGATGTCAATCGATTTTCGAAGTGGGAACGTCTTGCTTCCTGCATGGCATATGTCAAAAGATTTATTAACCTCGTAACACAAAGGAAACTAAGAGGAATATCTGTGAAACATAATCAGATAAACACAAACTATGACAACATTCCTAACCTGACCAAAGACGAATTGCTCTGGGGACACCAAGTCCTCTATCGCCTAGCTCAGACCCAAACCTTTAGTTTAGAAAATCGCCTTTTATTAGATAACCCTAACTGCACCTTGCCAAAGACAAGCCTCCTTCGTCGAATGTCCCCTTTTTTAGATGAGAACAAGATATTCAGAATGCGAGGACGATTAGAAAAAATGAATATTAGCGATACCAGTAAGAATCCAATAATAATGCCGAAATCCCACTACGTTACTATGTTACTAGTTGACTGGTATCATAGAAAGTTGAAACATGGTAACCATGAAACAGTCATAAATGAAATCTTTCAGACTTTCCATATATCAGGACTGCGTACTCTTTACCGAACTGTACGAAGTAAGTGTCAGGTATGCAAAATACAAAGAGCAATCCCAAAGCCTCCAGAAATGGGATCTCTACCAGCAGCGCGGCTCTCTCCATACACCAGACCATTTTCATACGTTGGTGTTGATTTCTTTGGACCATTTTTGGTAACAAGTGGCAGACGCACAGAGAAACGATACGGAGCGGTATTCACATGCCTTACTTGTCGCGCAGTCCATGTCGAGGTGGCCCACAGTTTAACAATGAATTCCTGTGTTATGGTCATCAGGAATTTCATAGCACGAAGAGGTTGTCCCCTGCAATTCTATAGTGACAACGGGACCAACTTGAAGGCAGCGGAAAAGGAATTGCGTGAAGCTCATGACCGAATCAACTTTAATGGAATACAGGCTGAATTTACAACACAGCATACCAGATGGGAGTTCATACCGCCAGCAAGTCCCCATATGGGTGGTGCTTGGGAAAGAATGGTCCGTTATATTAAGACAGTTTTGTACAACATCATTACACCCAAAACGAAGCTGACGGACGAGAAGTTAAACAACTTGTTAATAGAAGTAGAAAGCATTGTTAACAGCCGACCACTAACGTATTTATCGCTCGAGACCGCCGAACAAGAAGCCCTCACACCCAACCACTTCATCCTCGGCTCATCAAACGGAAGCAAACCTCCAGGAGTATTTGATACCTCCGATCAGTATGTCAGATCATCATGGCGTCATTCACAGTTGCTAGCAGACATGTTTTGGAGGAGATGGGTTTTGGAAATACTACCGACGTTGACACGACGCACCAACTGGTTCGAAAAGGCCAAACCTATCGATGAAGGCGATGTTGTAATAATCATCGATCCTGGCCTTCCCAGGTACTGCTGGCCGAAGGGAATAGTAGTAAAATCTATCCGCTCTAAAGATGGACAGGTGCGCAGTGCTATTGTGCGAACAGCAAGTGGGGAATATCATCGTCCCGCCGCAAAGATTGCAGTTTTGGACGTACGTAGAGTAGACGAAGGCGCTGGTTTAACCAAGTCAGTATTTACTCACTCTGATCGTCATACGGGGGGGAAAATGTTACCAACGCCGTCATAAAATATTACCATCGTGTAAACGTATTCTCAGATTACGTGTGAACTTGCTCTTGGTCTCCGTAGATGCTGCCCATTTCGATTGGTTTCGAATGCATTCATTATTCTAGAATGTAGACGAAAATTAATAAACCGTTTGTTCATTCGATTTACAGTTCAATTTCAAAGAAAATCACAAGCAGCAGCCACGGCAGACCAAGAGTAAGTATTTTTTAAAATAATTATAAATCATATTTCTGAACTTCATTCTTTTTATTTTGAATAAAGTTTTTTAAAGTTTCGCAACATAAAATTTGTTGGATACTCTTTTACTCTTGGAGGAAAGCCGTAAAGTTTTGTTCGCCATAGAAATCGGCAACAGTCCTCTTTTGTTATTATTCGATTAAATTGTTTTCTCTTTCTGCTATTCATTTGGAACAAGGATGCAACATTTATTGTATAGGTATTCATTTCAGAGTTTGTTAAGAATCAATTACTATGGTTATGGAAAAGTCAAGGGACAACAGAAAAAACGTCAATGTTCTTTCGATCGAAATTTCGTATTCAAAGATAATTTTGATTCAAACATTTTGAATGTTTTTCTTTATTCATTTAATTTAATTATTCTTCTTTAAGAAATTCGATGATAACAGATATTCTATCGCTTGAAACGTTAATCTCTTAAACTAAGTATGCTTTTGAAGAACATTTGATTGACATTGAAATCTTGTTTTTAAACTACAAAGTCGTGTTTGCTGATATTAAAACATGTCAATTGTCAAACTGAGCTAAGTCAAATTTATGATTTGAATATCCTGAAATGTGTAGGGTAAGGTCAGGAGGTTTAGACACGTTAACGAACATTTGGAAATATCTTAAAATCCAAATACAATTATAAATTTTCAAAATTTACATACATAAAGTACAATATCATTTCAGCAAAATAAAAGCAAGCCAAGCCTTTCCAGCTTGTTCATTTGTATTCCAAACATTTGGGTATGGAATTTTATTTTTCTTAAAATATTCTTAAGCAAGTTGCTTTTTAAACGAAAAATGCATTCTTGGACATTTTTTTAAATACTCAACAAGTTCATTTTCTTGAAATGTTGTGAGAACTTGTTTATTCGAACATTTTGTTCTGAAAGGAGCTTTAATTTGTTGGCCTGTGTGTCTTTTCTGGAATCAGTATATTAAAGTGGTACGATTAGTACCGAATTTTCGGGCAGCAATGCTAATCAAATCTACTTTGTTTTCGATGGCGCAACATTTTAAACATTTAAAACCTACTCTAAATCAATTTTAGAATGGGAGTCAACTCTAAATATTGTGTATAAAACGAGAACCGACTTTTTGTTAATTTTAAAGGACATAAACTATACTTTAACGTTAAAGTGCTCGTCTTACTTTAACAGCAGCAAATAGCTATAGTTTATCTTTTAAAAGTATACTTTATCCATATTGACAATGGTCATTTCATACCAAAGCAAATCGAAGTAAAAATGTTTACTGATGTTTTATTCGATTTTTTGAAAGATGTGCTTTGTTAATAGACTGAATCACGGAATATTAGAAATTTGAAGTAGAGCTGGTTTTATAGCTCAAACGAGAACTGTTTAAAATTTTGCGCCAATGTCTTTAATGGCATTCTCAACATTTGTTTTATCAATGTTGCGGTGGGAATTTTTTCTCATGTAAATATTTGGCATTATTATACATTCTAAAAAAGAGTAAGAAGTTGTTTTACCACACAATTTGTATTATGACTATACTTCATCCAATAAAAATATGCAGCACACGTCTTAAGGGAGAGCTTTTTCAAAATCAGTAGCGTTCTATATTTTTGCACCATACTAAATTGAAAGAACTCCTCCATAAAAAAGTGTTTGTGCGCCCATAAATTTTCGATTGCATCTGACGCAGGCCCGACGTCCTATTGACTGCACATCTGAGTGTGCACTGAATTGCTGTGGTCTATGGCTATTGGTGCTATTCAATTTCAACCCCAATTCAATATTGATGTGCGTTTAGAGTTACCCTTGTTCATTTCGTAACTTGTTCAGTTTTTTTTCCTTGGGTTTCTGTTGAGGTGCTTTTGATTTTAGAGCTTTAAAAAAAGGGTTCATTTAAAATCAACACTACCATAACCCTGTGAGAGCTTTAATGAAGGACAGATTTATGCAATTCACTGTAGCCAGAATGCGAGGCAAACGTCCTATCTTGCCCACACTGCATATTTTTATTGGACAGAGTATAATAAAGGAGAATTTGACACTTTGTCGATTCCTCATATAGCAATGTTGTCAAATATTCCTTATTGATTACTTTTAGGACAGATATAAAAAATCATTTGTAATGTAATGGTGCTCAGGATAAACTATTGTTTATTAATGATTTTAAAACAAATAAAGGTGCGAAATAGTCACTTTCAATGTCAAAAACTACATAATTCAAATACTACAGTTGAATTTCTTCCCATTATTAAAATTATTTGAAATGGACACAAAAATAAAAACACGTCCATATTGCCATATCGATCCTATACCACCGTGATTGTTTATTTATCACTCAAACCAATCATTAGTAACTTCGGTTTAGTTTTTCAAAAAAGTGCTGATGTCAATTCCTCCTGCCTGTCAAATCCTCCCGACCTTGCCCTACTTGAATGTCATATGAAAGTGAGTAAGTGTGTGCCTTTTTGTAACCGTATGCAAAAGCATGGATTCACCACAATACACCAAAGACCAAGGAATAGTCGAAATAATAGACTTCTCCTGGCGAATCGAAGCCGAAGAATGTTAAGGTGGGTTTGTTAGCCATAAAGAGCTGCTGGATCGATTCGAATTCGATTTACAACAAAAACGGTCGCATTTGGCGAAGAAAGAAGTTCTATTCCATCAGGACAGTTCATCACAGTCGCAATGGAAAAATTGCAGGAATTAGATAACAAACTCGATCCTCATCCAGCATATTCCCCAGATTAAGCTCCCTGCGACTATTCTATTTTTTGTTTCCAAAATTGAACAAATGGCCAAAGAAGAGGTTTGTAAAAAATATTAATTCTTGCAATAGTATTTAGAGTAATGGAGTTAGTTATTTGAACCCGCGCATCGGGCGTCTGCGATCCAATTCAACAAAGCCATAGTATCTCTTGATAAATGCTTCTTAAGCGTTCGGATCCCCCAGAAAATTGAAGGTTCCCTTTTAATTCATGTTACGCACAAAAAAATATAAATATTCCAAAAATAAAGGAGAACAACTTGCTATTATTTCACGACAACTAGGAGGAATTTATCTGTTGCAATTACTGAATCTAGAACTGGATACGTGCCAGCTCAGTGCCAACTTAGTTTTGTATTATACACAATACACACATCCATTTTTCTCTTTCTGTACATGAAAATAGATAGCAACATTAATTGTCTTCCTTGGGAAATAAAAACGGATATGCAAAAAGATACATTTTCTATGTATCTACATACCTCTATATAAACATTAAACAGGGTGAACTAATTTTACATAGTGGAATAAAGGATATCAACCCCTTGCATGGGACAATGCACCCAAAAAAAGCAATTGATCATTTTCATAAATCAGATAAATTTCTTAGTTATACATATAATGTATGTATGTATATACATACATATGTATATTGTCTCTTCTTCTTATGTTGACTTTGAGAAGTAAAAAAAAAGGACAAGAAATAATGATTTCCCCCACAAAAAGGGACACTATTACTTGGACAAGAATAATGGCTTCATTGAAGCTCAACTTCCTGTTCTGAAAGTGTCCCAAGTGCCCTTATAAATCAAACTTTGTTGTTCTTATTGTGAACTGGCCCCTGCTGTGTGTATAATTGAGCGTCTGGAATGTTCTCTCTAATATATGCCTAATTTGCAATACTTACATTTTTTCTAAATGATTTCCTAATTCTTCCACTCTGTTGGTTTTCGTCAGGACCGGATAGAAAGAGGGGGAAATGGGTGTAATTTTCACTTTAATTCATTGCAGGAACCACTATACATATGTACGAGTAGATTGTATCGCAATCAAAATTTATATGGAGCCTGTGGAACTATCAATAGATTTGAAGCCAAACGAGAAAGTAATAGTTTTCAAGAGTGTGTCTTAAATACATAGTTTGCTTATTGTTTTTATTTATTTCCGAGTAAGTAGTTTTACTGCTTATAGTTTTTGACAGTTTGACTTTCCTTTCTATTTAAGATTTTTGCGGATTTGATTTTGAATTTGATAAAAAAAACCCTTACCCTATCCTTTTCTTATGAGGAACTTTGAAGGCGCCAATAACTTTAATAAAAGAAATTATTCATCAATAAAAGGAGTTTTTTTTTAGGTGAATCACTTTATTTTGAAAAAAACACAAAAGCATTTTTTTAAATCCATTAAATTGACATTATTGGAAAGATAATTTTTTTTCATTAATATTTAAATACGGTTGCGGGCATGTGACCACCGTTGTAGACGCCTACATGGTGTAATATGGAGGTCCAATTTTCACACACTCTTCGCAGTAAATCATCGCTGAGCAAAATGACGAATTGACAAATTTCGATCATCAACCCTTTGCTGAATATCAGCAATCGCTTGTTCTGTGCTTAATGTACGAAATTTTACAAATCGCTCTGATGGACGATTATGAGCCGTAACGATGTTACGCCGATCGGCCGATCAATTGATCAATTTGCAAACGTTGCTCCGGGCGTGAGTGTTTATATTCTAGGAGAGTTGTCAAACCAAACTTAAAACTGAATTGCCAATATAAAGTTGTGGGCCTGCAAAAAAACACCCTTTTTATAAAAAATCACATACACATTTCTCAATACGAATAATATGTTTTCCATAAACTTCTCTGGACTGGTCTGTTTCATGAAAATAGATACATACATAAATACATATATATGCATGTAGTAGATAAAAAAAAAACTGTCCCGTCTTGAGGAACAAAGAACATAATCCAGCTCCGCGCTTGCTTTTTATTTGATGTCGACCTCATAACCAATTGGCCTAGCCGAGTTGGAGTTGAGTTAGGGATGCAAACCACAATCGGTTTTTTGCGCTCTCTTTTGTCAAATGGAAAACAATCACATTGATTTCAATTTCAATTGCTACACTGAGTGTACAGGGTGGTTATACCTACACCTTTTGCGTAATTCCTAATCTGACCTCATTCAGCGTGTAACCTCCTTTGTTTGCTATATACATTCACTACATCAAAACATTGTATTTTATATTTTTGCAGCTTTTCATTGTCACCCTTAAAGGATTTATCTTCGGTTTTTGTGTTTTTATTTGTTTGTCTATTTAATGCATTAAGGTACACATGCGAGCACAAAAAGTAGGCCATACGCACCAATAAACAAAAGGCTAAAAGACTAAGGGTATCGTAAAGGAAAAAAAAAATAGGGAACACAGTATAAACAGAGCATGTAATTTCGGCACCCTAATTTGCAGGGAGGGTTTTGATATCCTGTTGTGAGTTGTTTTTTTTATTTTATTAAGTCTGACTATTACAATTTTGTTTTATAAAAGGTTTTATATATTCATCAACATTGGATTTTTTATTTTGAACACGTAGGATAAAAACTGGGATACAAATATACAAGAAGAAAGGAAGAAACGTGCCATTTAAAGCGCGCTATACTTAGTGGTGTAGGTACCTTCCTACACAACATGTCATCTTTTACTTTTAGACACGGCTTTTATGGAGATATTAACAGGAGTTGCTGCGAAAGTCATTATGAGATTAAGGGATTACACAAATGGGTTTGCTGGGCACGGATTTAAGGGGATATAATAATCCAGTGTTTGTAAAGCTACAAATTCTGTTTGCATGAGTTGAGGTTTCATTAAAATTCCACTGTTTTAAGTATATACATATATTTTTGATGTGTTGCGGTTGCCTTTGAGAAATATTCCTTCATACATATATGTATATGTTGTCTATGACTGTTTTTGTATAGGTAGATACCTACTCACAAGACCACACAAGCATTTTTGTCATTCTTGTCGTCAACATTTTTGCTAAACCATTAAAGGAGACAAGTATTTAAATTGGAATTTCTAAAGCTTAGCGTTTTTTGCTTTTGAGAATGCTGACGAAGATATTTTTATTGAGATATTATTTTGTCGAAATAGCAAACTAAAAGTGATATTACATTTGCATATGACATATATATATGGCATGTTTCGACAGATAAATATGACCCACAAGTGAGTTAGATATAATTATGTGGTAACATTTTAGGCATTAGTAGCAGACACCTTACATGTAAAGGACATTATTTTGGAGCCGTAGATCCGCAGGAGAGCCATGTGATGAGCTTTACGATGATATGATAGTCATAAAAATCTTGTTCATGAAAAACTCTTCAGTTATTTTAGTTTAAAGTTTTAATTAATTTTACTCCGATTTGTTTTTAAACTGTACTAAATTTAAGTCGAAAATATCTCTTGTCAAAGTGCCTATCTCCGTTTGGACCTGGCAGAAAATTGTAAGTCCCCTTCATATTTGTTCAGTTCTTATGCAAACTTCATGTAAGTTTTGGATCGATTTGCGAGCTATTGGGGTCCACAAGAAAAGAGGAAGTCAGTAATTTTCTTGATCCAAATGTCCTTAACAATGCTTTCTCTTAAAAAATATTGCAGGCATCCAATTGTTCACTAAAAAACAAAGCCGTCTATGAATCTTCTACAGAATTTGACTTTGATTAGTTCTGCTAGGTCTTGTTCTGTTGGGAAAGATGGTGTTACAATTTGTTTTATTATAGTAATGTCACCCTAAATCATATCCACATTTACTCATATAATGAATTTTTATATAACCACATCATCATTTCCTCAATGTCGGATGCTAACATAAGATATTCCTGTGCCGAAAATGTTCAAACCCTCATCAACTCCTGATTTTCGGTTTATATGTAAGTGTCTTGTCTTGGCTGTCAAAGGGTTTTGGAAAATTCCTATCAAATGAAATTTATAACATTTGTACCTATCCGTAAATTATTTTTATCGGTTCAGTTAGATGTTCGTGTGAGACAGCTCTACAGCCAAAGTTAAAGTTGAAGTTCTTGATTATATAAGAATTCAATATACTCGTAATCCAGATAAATTAATAATACATTGGATTTTACGAAAGCATTTGACAGAGTTTATAAAAAGGTAAATTTATATTTTGGATTCAGCAGAAGGACAAGATTACCTGAAACACCGTAGTCAAAGAGTTCAAGTAGGTAATACCAGTGGTTCGGTACATATGTATTTCATTTGAGAAGGTTTAAAATGTCTTTCCATCGTTTGATGTACACTTGAGCAGTGTCTGGATGAAATGTATTGCATGTTCTTGTATAGAAGTATTCAAAGGACAGTACAGTCATACATATATGAAAAACTATGCTTTCGCAGTTTGCCCGAACCGTGAACCTTATAAATCCGACCTATACTTACATATTTGAAATACATTTACCATCAAGCTCTGTAAATTTTTGTACATACGAGTACCAATTAAACAAATAATAGGAATCTCTCAATTCAAAAGGACAGTTTTTTACTTTAAGTTGATTTATAAACATCTATTTGAATTAATTTAAATTTTTTTATATCATTTAAATTTGTATGTATGTATATCATTTAAATTTCTTAAAGTGGGAATTCAAAACCATAATTCGCCCTTTTCCACTACATATATTGTGCAGCTCTGGGCTTTGTTCCATCAGTTTAACCATTTGGACAGAACCAATAACAGGTGATTTCTCAAGGCTAAAAACAAAAAGTAAGAACATAAGCATAATTGGAGTTTCAAGGGAATTTGGATGTGGTGCATTTGAAGTCTCAACAAGTAATCCTTGAAAAAAAAAAATGTTATCCAACAAACCTGTAGCAAATTTAACTCCTCAGAATATATTTATTCCAGAAATCCGTCAGGTATCATTTTAATCTAATATTTTAGAAACGAATTTGGCCTTCAGTGTTTTGCATATATGTAGTTCTTCTATGTTTTTGAGGGCTTTTCGATTGGCAATTCAGAAGCGTTCGGAATCAAATTTCAGAATAGAAACCAGAATTACTCACACACTTGCAGACAAAGTTGTCAAAATTGAGAAACGTCATTGTAGGTACTGAAGGTAAACACAAATTCAATGATTAAAAATTTATTGAAAAGTTGAAATAGGTAAATGAGTTTAATATAAGTTGAAATGAACAGAAACAAATCGTCACCTGAGTTCTATTTTTACTTAAATTTGAAAGGAAGTAATGTGGAGTTTTTTTCTCCATTAAACTCAATAATTTTTGTTTGCAAAATGATTTATAAATCTAGGTTTTATTAAATCCTGAAATAGTTAAAAAATAAAATCAAGTGGGATGTCATTTTGGATATTGAACAACGTTGTATGGGCTGTAAACAAGTTGATTAAATTGGTGGATATTGAACAAAAAAGCTAAATATTGAACAAAATAGAAGCACTTAATAATTAAATCATTGAAACTACGAAAATACTATGAAAATAGAACAAAAAAATTCTAACTCATTCTTTGAGTTAAGCACTAGAACATAATGGGTGATCAGAAAAAATATTGCTGCTGCTCGGTAGGTAATGAAATTCAAAATTTGTTAAACATTTTTTTGAATTCACTTTTTACCCTTCTTTTTTCAAATAAATACATTATTTATTTTACATACAATTTTTAATTTAAATTTTGTTATTGTTTTAAACAAACTGCCGCAAAATTTTAATTAAATTAGTACGATGCTAAAGCTGTTTTAGTATGATACTAAAATCGTCGAATACCTATATTATTTCTATATTATTTATCGTGCTATTTACAAACGCCACACAAGGACTTAGTTCTTTGCACGAACTTTCATTGTTTTAGGTGCAATTTATTAAGAAAATTGCCTTAGCACGATAATACGAGTAGTTTTAAAATTTTGCGCCACTGAGTTTTATTGTAATTGGTTTCTTATTATTTTTCCATAAAAATCGTTGTTTAAACCTAGTTTCATACTAAAACAGATTTAACATCGTTATAATTCAACTAAAATTTTGTGCCATTATGATTTTATTTGTAATGCATTGAAAGAAGATCAGGGGCCTGTTTCTCAGATCATACAGATCATACATTTTATACAACATACAACATTTTTATACAACATACACATCATTCTGTTTCTCAGATTTCATTGGAAGTGTTGTATGACAATTGTTTTGTTGTATAATGTGTATGATGTGTATGATTATGACATTTCATTATTATTTGAGTGTGAGGTTAACATAAATCTCAATTTTTGGTGAAGACGTGTTGGAACTAGTTAAAATTAATATACGTGTCAGATGACGCCTTAAAATAATAAAAGAACCTGTTAATTTCAATCTTAAAGATCCATATTTTGTTGAAAAATTTAGATTGCCAAACATTTTTAGTGGAAAAATTGGGAAGATCAATTGTGCGTTCAACTAATTGCAACGAAGCTTTGTCACCTTTGCAAAAAATATTGTTAACCCTTCATTAGCTTGGAAATGGAATCTATTATCATGAAATCGGCATAATGCAAGCCCATAAGACAACCCCAATGAAACTACCTCTCTCTATGCCCTACAGGCTCTACCATGTTTTGTGAATGTCGAGCCAGAGAACTTCTCAAATAAATTTTGTTTCCCCAGCATTGACTGATGAAAACAATGTTGCTACATGTTACATGCAGCAGCCACTATACAACAGAATTTTGTGCTGTATTAAATGTATGATCATTTATAGGTAAATTTGCTGTATTATGTAAATGACACATTTCTGAGAAATAGAATTATACAACATTCTAATATTTCCAGTGTAATCTTCAATCATACATTGTTTATGACAGTGGATCATACAACAAAATTGAGAAACATATAAATCATACAGCCAGAACTGTCAATATCATACAATGTATGATGTGTATGATCTGAGAAACAGGCCCCAGATTGTCGATATTGTATTTGTCTACATTGAAAGTAAACTTTTTTCTTGAAATTACTTTAGCTACTCTCTTTCACCTTGGTTCCGATCTTATCACAAATTTGGAATAAAACTGTCCTTTTTCAGACTCTTTTAAGCTAGGCGCGCAAATTCAATTTTTAGTTTCGCAACTGCTTGGGTCGAGCAACTAAACAGTTTGTGTTTTGACACAAACTAAACGATATCCTAAAATGAGTTCGCTATTTTGTGTAACATATATGTAATTATATGTTTTCTAAAAACAACCAAACAGTTATGCAACTAAAAATTGAATGTGCGCGCCTAGCCTTAAAGTCCAAAATGAATCAAATATTTTCACACGTTCATCATAAGAAAATTTGGTGAAACAATTATGACTGCAACTAACGTTGCAAGCGGATGTCATTTGAATATTGCTTACCACCTTGACCCATCCGTTTTTGTATATTTTGTTTCCACAAAAATGGTTTTCGATTTTTTTTACTCGATCCAGGGCTTCTCTTGGTGTAAAGCATGTAGTTTGTTTAGATGAAACGGAACCTTCTGCTGGTACTACATTTTCCAATGAAGGTACTGAAATGACTTCTTCAGATAAGGGAGCTATATTAGAATTCTGAATCATAGAATTCTGAAATACCAGATCCTGGATGAGCTGGATTTATCATACTGTAAGCGACAAATATTGTATTCAAAAACTGTCTAAAGATAAAAGGGTTTCTCAAAATACCTTAAAAGCGTTTGAAGGATTGCGCTCCAACTTTTCGCTTACATCACATTGTGCTTACAGCTTCCAATGTTATATCAGTATTAATTTTGTGTGGTACATTACAGTGCAGTGATATTGAACAAAAATGCGGTTTTCCGTCCGCATAACTTTTTTAATAGGATTTTGTTCAATAACATACAAAACTAAATGGATTAGATATGGATATTGAACAACAAAGAAATACATGGTAGTTTTTTTTTAAAGTTAATATAAAATTGTTCAATTTCATATGAAAACAAAAAGCAGTGGTTGATTGAATAAAAAAGACACTCAAAATATTTAATAAAGAGGTTTATTGAACAAAATAGTTCTTTATAACTTTAAAACTAAAAGAGATAGAAAAAAATGGAGTACGCCATTCGAAAGAGCATGTTCGATTTATAAAAACTGCATTTCTAACTCAATTTCGCCAAAAATGGTCTTTTGAACAAGATAGAACTCAGGCGACGAAATGTCTGCGAGAGACTATATTTTAACAGCAGCCGATACGTTTTACTATATTTGTATCGTGTTTTCCAACATAGGTACTCGAACAACTAAAAAAATTATTGACAGTTTAACTCTTTTACTCACACCTTATGAGGTGGAGTTTTTTTTTTTCAATGCAAAGCGGTGACTCATCACATTTGTCTTGAAGGGTAAGTTCTATTGTTAGTTGCCGAAAATTTCCCAAACTCAATCATTTGAACAGAAATAAACTAAATGAAACTAACAAGGATATTGTGTGTGCTTCGTACTCCCTCAACATCAAATTATGTCTGCAAACTGCATTGTTTAGTCAATTGCATTCAAAAAAAAATAAACTAACTATCTGTCATATCAAAATTACTCATGGGTTGCGTGTTTGTTGCATTCGATTGCAAATGAAAAACTTCCCCTGGATATAATGGGTTCTATTTGTTTTCGAACACAATTTAAGTTAGTGTCATGGGAACATTCAGACCAAGCAAATACTGTCCCACAGTTGGATTGTTTTGTATATTTTAAATAATTAAAATATAATTGTAGTAAATGTGTATGTAAAAAACATTTATTAGACAATCGGATGATTATAAACTTTACTAATTACTAACTATTATATTTAAAAAGACCGGGAGCAAAGCAAGAGAACATAACTAGGAAGTAGGGGATATTTCAAATGTCATAAGAATATGAAATAATAAGAAAAGAATTCTGCCATGAATTTGACGAATGTTTTCATCATTTTCATTTTCCTAGAGTTCAGCCTTTCGGGATAAATGTAACTTGTGTCTCAAAATGACAACTTAAGTGCCACTTTGGTATTTACTTCGACTGTAAAACAGAAACTGAGAACGGGAATCAAAAAAGATGTATTTACTACTTTCTAACGAACTGTGTAGACGTCATCGTCATAAGCAATCTGATTTCCGACAAGGCAGAGCGATTATACCCCAAAGCCACATATGATAGGATTAATCGTCAGAAGTTCTATATGATGCTGACCAAACTCGTGATCCTGGTAAAAGTGACCTGTGATATCTCGTGACATTGGAAAGTACGCGGTATACTGTGCATTTTCATTTCGAAAACTTTGTTTTTTATGTATTTGTTGCCAAACTGGAAAACTGTAGGATATCACTGAAGCTAGGAATTGCATGCATGTATGTAGATCAATATCTATTTATGTATATTGGTTTAGTCCGGTTTTTCTTCCCATCAATGTGTTCAACCGATAGTGAGCCCAGCTTGTTTTTTTAAACACATTTCTTTTTGGTGGAAGGTCGATAACTTTTTTTTTTCAACTTCAAATCTTTAGAATGATAAGAAAGAACCAAAGTCTTCCGAAGCTTCATTTACTTGTCAAATGAACTAAGTCAATTTTTCATAATTAGAATTTTCCATGAATCGTTTGCTGTTTGATGTACATTGTAACTTAAAAAAAAATACAGTGCCTAAAATGTCCTCTAGTGTCGGTCGAAAAGAAAATGTTTTAACATTTTTATGTGAAATTTCTGCCCGTATCAGTTCGATGGAATGTCCGCTCAAGAGAAATTGAAATACATTCCAATTATGTATATAAACCAATTTTTTTTATAAAGATAATATATCCGCCTAAGGAGAGGATCTGCCTAAGATAAGTGTCAGCAAAAGGACATTTCACTGTTTAAGATTTATTTTCTGCAAAATATGTCGTAAGCGATAAGCGTATAAGCGAAAATATGTAATTATGACGCTTACTTTTACAAATGACATCCAGTATGATTTTTCTTCGAGAGTTAAGATGCTAATTGTTTTCTTTTGTCCACAGAGTACCCTTATTATATCCAGTTCAACTCTAATAAAGGGTGGTTACATTTTAAGGGCCGATGTTGATTTTGAATAAAACACAAATTATTTAGGAAATTATTGTCATTTCATTTTATTATGATAATATAGTATGGTTCAATTATGTATGGAACAAAATATCGGCCAAATAGCCGCCGCAACCTCGGCGGCACACCTCCATCCGATGGTCCATGGTAAGGCATAATTGAGGTTCTATGCCGTTAATGTGCCGAATTATCCCATCCTTTAGCTCTTGAATTGTTGCTGGCTTATCGACGTATACCTTTTCTTTCAAATAACCCCAAAGAAAGAAGTCCAACGGTGTCAAATCACATGATCTTGGCGACCAGTTGACATCACCAACACGTGAGATAACACGGCCATTGAATTAGTCGCGCAAAAGAGCCATTGTTTCGTTAGCTGTGTGGCAAGTGGCACCGTCCTGTTGAAACCACATATCGTCCACATGCATATCTTCCAATTCGGGCCATAAAAAGTTCGTTATCATCTCACTATAGCGAACACCATTCACAATAACTGCCTGACCGGCCTCATTTTGGAAAAAATAAGGCCCGATGATGCCGCCAGCCCATAAACCGCACCAAACAGTCACTCTTTATGGGTACATTTGTTTTTCGACAATCACTCTTGGCTTATCATTCGCCCAAATGCGGCAATTCTGCTTTTTGACGAATCCACTGAGGTGAAAATGTGCTGAAGATGATTTTCTTCGAAAATTGATCATCCAATGTTGCCATTTCTTGCCACAATTCTGACCATTCACGGCGCTTGAAATGGTCAAGAGGCTTTAGTTCTTGAGTCAATTGCACCTTGTAAGCGTGTTAATGCAAGTCTCTATGCATAATGTTCATCAACGACGAGCGTGAGAGGTGCAATTGTTGGGCACGACGACGAGTTGAGGTGGACGGCTCTTGAGCCACACTATCGCGAACAGCAGCAATATTTTCTGCAGTACGAGCTGTACGAGCATGCACTGGTGTTTTCACATCTCCTACAGATCCGGTTTGCTCAAATGTTTGCACGATTTTTCCGATTATACGCACATTTAGACGATTAAATTGACCGACAAAATCACGAAGTGCACGATATGCATTTTGATTTGAACGCCCATTTTCATAATACGAGTAAGCCTGAATAACTTTAACACGTTGCTCGATTGTGTATCTTTCCACGGTTCAAATTGAGTTAGTCTGAAATTGAGAAATGTCAAATGCAAAAAAACTTGACGTTTAGGTGTGGTTCACATTCAACATCGTCCCTTAAAATTTAACCACCCTCTATAAAAGACCGTTTTCTACTAAACCCTATTCGGTTTGTCTGAACCATTAGCTTAGTCGCTTCGAATCACATACTCCCACAGCTTTTTTTCTTTTAACGTCAAAACAAACAAACTTCTCGCACAGACTCGCTTCAAAAAGTGGTCAGAACAGTTTGTGTGCGAGATGCTTGCGATAGGCATGCGAGAAGCATTGATTCTTATACACGTGCGCACAGTGAAGCGATATTAGATGCGAGTGTTGCGAGCTTCTCGCATGCCTATCGCAAGCATCTCGCACACAAACTGTTCTGACCACTTTTTCAAGCGAGTTTGTGCGAGAAGGTTGATTTTTTGTTGGTTTTCACGTTCAAAGAAAAAAATCAAACGATTAAAATTTTGTTATTTCAGTGCTTGTGTTGTGGGGTGCAACTTTTTAATAATTTTGGTGGCAATAATTATAAATGAATTAACAACACAACTGCACAAACTCGCTTCTACTGTGCGCACTGTCTCGCATCTAATTCTCGCATCTCGAATCGCTTGTCGCATCGCTTCTCGTATCGCATCGCTTTGTCGCACTACTGTACGCGTAGCCTAAGACTTTGCCAACGGTTATGCCAAATAAGACCAGTTTCTTTCGAATGTGTCTATCTTCTTTGAGAACACGACATTGTGGCGGCAAATGTTATCAAAACCCGGATATCGCGTCTTTATTGTTTCGAAAATTGCAAAACTCATTCATTCTAGAAAAAAAATGAAACAAAAAGTTCCAATGCTTGCGCCTAGGCTTTCGCAACCCCCATCAGCTTCAATTCTAAATTCAAGAAGGTTAATGGCCCTCGAACTGACTCGAACCCCAACACAAAAATCTTAAGAAGAAAAAATGCAGAAAGCTTCGTGTGAAAAAGCAATGAAACCTTAAACACAAATCATATACATATTATTTTTCCCCCGGTCGAGGTTCGAGGATAGATTCGTGACTTTTAGCCGATTTATATCCTACCCTGGCTGCTGGCTGCTGGCTGGCTGCTCCTACCAAACATGATGATGGGCTTTCACATTTTTGAAATTCTTGTCTATAAAATATTATTTTTTCCTTCCTCTTTATTTTTGCTTCATCGTTGCTATAGGGATCTTTTTTATTGTGACTTGTGTGTCTTGACGTGCGCTACCGCTCGCCATGGTGAATTTGTATTACATATTCATACAAGGAAAGAAAGAGCTCCTTTCTTAAAGGGTGCGATTTTTAATTATGTTCTATGACTTTATTTAACATTTATTCAAGAAAATATTGCAAAGAAAATTTCCTGAACATTTTCATAGTGATTAGCAGACGCAGTGTGTTGTGATCCACAGTGCTGTGGAAAGGAAATTTTAAAAAGTGTTTGCTTATCGTGTTGGTTCTTTTAATTACTTGCGTAGCATTCTAAAGTAAATAAAATAAAATTGAATTAAAATGGGAAAATAGTCTAAACAAACAACAAATGAAAAAAAAAACTATTGCAAAAGATGATACAAATTTATTTAACCAATTAGAGTGTACAGATATAGTACATATATATTGGTCGAAATTTAAGTCGACGGAATTTAAGCTTGCTTTAACGTAGATCACTTGGTTAACATAGCACAACGATTCTTTATATTTTAATTATATTTAATTTTTTATTATCAGCTAACAATATTCATTCAATAACGAATGTTTTTGAAACAAGACTTGAAAATTTTTGAGCTATGGAATATCATTTAAGATTTTGGGTTTCCTAGATAGTGTTAAATTTTATCCAAAAACCAGTTTTGAAGAATTCATGACAACTTGAATTACAAGTCTTAGAAGAAAAGTATATTCCGAAGAGAAATTGGAAAGTACAATGTACTATGTTCCAGGTTGATTTCTTTTTTTCAATACTCGTAACTTCTAAGCAAAATACAATTATGTTTAAATGGTATTTAACATTATATTTAGAATATACTGTCGATCAAGTGAGCGCTTCTGGCCGTGGCGTAAGGCCTTGCTCTTTTAAGCCTATTTTGCATAAAAATTTCGCAGACTTCTGTTGTAATTTTAGCCAATTCGGTTCTTATGTTGTCCTTAAGCATGGACGTTGTGGTTGGTTTGTTGGTCTACACGATTAAATACCCCCATAAGAAGAAATCTGTAGGTGTCAAATCAGAGGATCGTTGGGGCCAGTCGACTCCATGTCATTATTTTGCCGGGAAAAATTTCCCATGATGTGGAAATGTTTTGTTGGAACTACATATTCTTGAGGCCAGTTTGATCCAATTCGGACACGCGAAAGTTTTCCAAAATGTTCCAATAGCGGTCAGTACTTTTACAGCATTGCCTATGATATCCTCAAAAAAAAAAAAATATAGATGACTCCTCCAGCCAAATGGCCCACCGTACAATTACTCTACGAGGATGTAGAGGTCTTTGGTGTATTAATGGAGGGCTTTCAAATTGCGGCTAGTCTGTTTATTTAAAAAAGCCATCCAAGTCGAAATGTGTTATGTCACTCATAATGATTTTTTGGCAAAAATGGCGGTCGTCTATAGCTAGTTGTTAAACTCGAGGACTCAATCTCGCCGTAGTTGGTAATCTTTTTTCTGCATTTTTAAAATGAAAATGAAATTTGATTCACCATTTTTGGGTGAATAAAATCGACTTGGAACATAGGGCGCACCCTGTACAAACAATTAATTTTCGGCGGTCGTCGAAATTGTACAGATATGAATCGAAAAAAAAGATATGTCCATTAAAAGTTTTGGCGACCTTTAGTCCAAATGCGTTTCGCCCAGGCACCACAATTGGGCTCATTAGTTAGATCATGTCGCACCCTTCCAAGACGAAATATAATTATTATTAGTCGATTGTTATAAACACTAAAAAATTTTGCAATATGAATGCAATGCAAATTATATACAATTGCGATCAAAATAATAGTAGGGTAAATAAAATCATTGAATTTTTGTTATATGCTATATATGGTGGAAAGGGTTCTCGTAAATATGTAAGAAGGCCTCAAAACACAGAATATAATCCACGTTTCACAGGCAGGACAATAAAACATGGATGTTACAGCATATTGGCTTGGGCATGTTTTTCCTTCTATGGTGTTGGTCCCATATACCGGAATTAAAGTCATTATGGATCAGCATCTTTATGTGAAGATCATAGAGGAAGTTTTATTCCAATATGCTATAGATAAAATGCCACTGAAATGGGTCTTTCAACAAGACCACGACCCAAAGCATACAAGTAAACTTTCGAAGCAGTGGTTTCAAGAAAAGAGGGTTAATGTCACGGAGTAACTTGCGCAGTCCCCAGAATTCAACCCTTTAGAAAATATTTGGTGCGATATCAAGAAGTATGTTGTTAGTTGTAAGCCAACTACTAATACAGCCTTTTGGGAAGCTATACAGCAGTCTTGGAGGTCATTACCTGTAGAAAGATGTGGAAATCTTATTAATTCGATGCAAACTCGTTGTGCTGCTATTATTTCTAACAAGGGACATACAACTAAAACAAAAACAACGCAATGCCGCTCGTTTTTCTAAGTCAAATGGTTGACACAAAAAGTAAACGTGTCTCTTTGCGGTTTGGTGTAAGAGCTGGTTTTTGTTTGCAGTTTCGATCCCGGCAAATGATCAGCTCGTTTTACAGTGGAAAACGCCCGGTTTTACCTTAATTTTTGCTGCAGAATCGTGTCAATTTGAAGCAGCTTTGAGGATTGCTCTTCAATCAGCGGGTAAAGTGGCTTGGTAAGTTTCGGCTTTAACGTTTTTCCAGTGATCTGAGACGTTCTTCAAAAAACTGTTTATGAAGCCATGGCTTCTTATTCCCTTCTTCGAAGCTTTTCTGCAATTACACGGTTAGAAACCCCAAATTTCTAAAAACTTGCACTTAGCCTATTTATTCTGGTCTCAATTTTTTTAAGGCCCATTTTGTAATAGTTACGCTAACAACTTTTTACAAATTGAAACGAAAAATAGTAACAATTGCATTTTCAATAGCAACATCTAATCGGTAAAGGTGTCATCCTAATTAATGGTATTTAGAAGATTGCTTTTTCTAATGGTTAAAACTGAATATTATTTTAATATATTAATAATGTAAGTGGTTTGAAAAGGTGTCACCAATGCATTCGAAGAAAACTCAACTTGAATTTTTAAAAATCACTAAGTAGATATATCAAGTTTTCTGTTTGATTTATTAATTTACTTGCGTGAGTTTCAATTAAAATAATTTGTTTAAAGCTGGAATGCTACGTTATTCCTTTTTCCACAAATCAAATTGGAGAAATGGATAGAAATAACTAACCAGAATTTTTGAATCAACACTGTACGCTTGACATAAGACCTATTGCAAATATTTTCCAAATACAGTGTGTAACATTTAGTTAGGGGTAGGATCCAGGCCTTCAGGTGATGCAAGAGAAAAGTAAGCAGCTATAGCAGCATTTAAATGGTTTCAGTTTAACTGAGTAAAGACATGTTCGATTTAAGTTGTGCATATACATACTCGTATGATGAAAAATAGAAGCCCTTCTGAGTTGTTTTAAAAACAAAAATAACGGTATATGAACTATATATACATAGATACATTACATACGCATATTCTTAGGGGATCGATTAAGGAATAAAATGAATGTTTAACGCATCAGTTGAGTAATCGATTGTTTCCGTTTTCCCTTATTGCGCGTGTGTTTTGTTTTACTTTTTTTCTGGCGCAAGAGTACAAAAAAGAACGAACAATCTGAAGTAGGTTGAGGTGTAATGGTTTTTGCATGTTTTTGTTACAAAGTTTGCATAAATTAAGAACTTGTGCGTATATTTCCAGACAATATGTGTTGAGAGCATTAATATGAATGAAATTGATATCTTCAACAAGATTGACAAGAAAATTACAATTTATTATTTAAAGAGAGAAAAGCAGTATTTTCAAGTAGACAAGGTTAGGTTTGGCCCTTAACTATAAGTGAATATCTGTTTTAGACACTTGTTACCCAAAAGTGTTACAGTTCTGTAGATAAAGGGAAGCAAAGGCTTATTCATTTTCATTTGAAACAACAAACCAAATAATTGCACAGCAGCAGAAACAGAAGCGGCATTGGGCTGATCTTCTTCGAAAACGAGTGGACTATCGATAATTGTTCACCATAGTCGAACGTCGTCGGTTGATCGTTCCATTGATTATTTTGATTATTGTAAGATGTTCTTTAAGGTTTTTAAATCTTCGTAAAATACAATTGCACGAAATAACATTGCTCCCAAAAACTTTCGAAAAAAAAAATAGAATACAAAATATTTGCTTTTATGTTCCAAAAGATTAGAATTTTAAACAGAAATGTTCCAAATCAATAAATTTAATTTTTAAAGTTGCTAAAATTTAATATTTTGTTTGATTTGAAAAAATTGAATACTGTCGAATTTCTTGAACTACTATAAATTAGTTGAAGAGTGGGAGCGGTTTTAGAAAAGAAATTATTCTCCAGCCAATTTAAAGCCTTTAATGATGTGAAGATGAGGAATCAATAAGTCTATCTAACTATTGGAATATTTGGACAATAACTGCATCATCAACACATTCCAAAATTCTATAATAGAGTCCTTCGCGGCGACTGAAGATCAGAAAAAACTTGTTGGTCTTGAAGCAAACGAGGGCAACAGTGATTACATGCCATCAACGAACAAAGAAGCATCTATTCACCGACATCACTATTTATACCAAAACTTCAAATTTGCATAGATACAAAATTTTATTAAAATCGTAAGAGTCATTTTCGACAAATTTTTCACATTTGTATATACATAGGTTTTAATTAATGAAGAAATCTTGTCTATTCTCCTCGGTAGGATAGTGTAAAAAAAATCCTGATCTGTTGTAAGCTTAAAAAAAAATCAAGTTTTTTTTAATAATTTTGGTAGATTGCAATTAATACTTTTTAAAATTTCTAAAATTGTCAACATAAAGAGCAATGTGGTAGAAGATTATGACTCTTCCTTACGAATACCAAATCGAACATTCGACAGAAGTGAAATGTTTTGGCTAGTTTCCTTTATCACGGTATTAGCGATAGCAAGTTTTTTCATATGCTGGAAAAATCAATGCTGCCAAAAATTATTGCATTCAAAAACCAATGTTAAACTTTTGATAATTGAAGATCTCCGGTACATTTGTACCCTTATACCTTCTTTAGAAATTCGTCATTCCATTGCCAAAACCAAACCAAAGCAATTAAACAATTGGCAAGTGGATTAAGAGCCTGGTTTAAACTTAGCAGGCAGACAGGTGGTCTACGGCTTGCTTCAAAAGAAAGAAAATTCGTTGTTTTTGTTCGTTGAATGTTTTTGCTTAAGTTTTAGCTACGATACCAAACCTATAAAAAAAATCAAGTTGTTACAAACAAATTTAAATGCCAGTCTTTTCCTTCGCGTGCCAGAGGCCCAAGAGACCAGTTCTATTGCAAATTGTTGCCAATAATCTTTGACTTTTTTGTGGAATCAAGTGCTCTTATGGGTTAAGCTACATGAGGACTCTTTTCCATTGTTCTTGAAATATAAAATCACTATATATTCGTTACTTAAAAAAACACACAACTTATTTCCAACTACTTTTTTGGTTTATCACTCATTTTCCTAAAATAAACAATAATTGATAGAAATGTAATTCAATTTTAAATTCGCCGTTATCACTAAATAATGATTCCATCAAATTCGCTACTTGACATTTGGAGCCAACTTTAACTTTAGCGATTTGAATCTATCGAATTCGCAAGGCTATAAGTTGGATTTACTACACATAATGAAAGCGTTTATAAACTTTTCACTATTTCATTTTAAAAGCAAGTTTATTAAAAAAAACTACTTTTTCGCATCTAATTTCTCACACCACTGGAGAAGCTTAGTTGGTGAGACCGAAATTTTTAAATATACATTCAAAAAATTAATAAAAATGTATCCTTTTCTGCACTTACTTATTCAATATATATACGGTACTTTGACAGGTTGCGGCCACATTACTCAAGTTATATATGTCAAATTGGCTGTCGTTATCAAACCTCTTGCAAAAATTGTTTTATGAATGTGAGTTTTTTGTTCGAGCAACGTTTCGCGCGCTTCGCCCATTTTATGGTCGCCATTATCGTAATTCCGAGAGGTCCATTTTTTGGTTGAATGGGTTCTTCAAGAAGCAAAATTGCTGAATTTGGGACGATCACAATCCACTCGAGATCCACCAAATTGCAATGCATCAAGAGAAAGGCTGAGTTCGTAATTGCAAAACTGCCGCAGTCCTGTAAAAATTGCGTTCATAATTGTAAACAAACAGCATCATCTCTGCATGAGCATGGCAACATTTGTGTTCATAAAAGTAAACTTACAGTCAACATGCGGTGAATTTGGCATGTGTTTTTTTTATGTTGCTGAATTTGCAGGAAAATGGCAGAGGAGCTAATGTGAGTAATTTTTTTTTTGAAATTAATTTATAATCGTACAAATATTGATTTGTACATCTTTGATAAGAAATTAATAACTATCGATCCACAGGATTGAATACGAGGCCAAAGTCTAGTCCGATGCTGATATCGAACTATTTTGGCAATTATGAACTCATTTTTAACAAAGTATGATGACTGCACACATGCTGTTGTAATTGTGTTCATAAATGTATTCGGAGCATGTTTTAGGCAGGGCATGGGCAACAAACATTGCAATTACGAACTCAGCCAAAGTCACAGTTTAGTGTGGATTTTGACCAAGCCATCATCGCTGACGGCAAGCGCTATCGGTCTATGATAACTAATTTCTTTTGGCCCAAATTGGATGATTGCGACTGACGACGGTTTCAATAGGATGGTGCTACTTAGCACACACAGCCCGTGCCATAATGAATATTTTGAAAGAACCACTGAGATTGTGCAATTTGATGATATGAAGCTTCTTCTTAGGGTTTTATAAAATCTATGCCAATCAACGACAAACTCTCATTGCACAGAAAGCCAATATAATCGATGACATTAATCAAAAAATGGACATTTCGGATGCATGGATGATGTTTCCATACATAGTGGCATCCATGGTCCTTTTGAATAAACAACAACTTTAAATGATATCATACACACACAAATTATTTATTTCAAATTTATAGATAAGAATCACTTAATGGCTAACCTTTTGTAACCCTTGGCGTAATGATTATTGCGGTGGATTGTGACGCACTTCGAAGGTCAGTGTTCTATTCAGTGCCACTGCCACCTAAAGCAAAAAAATATTCAGGGTACTGCCTCTTGCAAGGATGCGACAAATCCTCCAAGAGAATCTCTCTTCTTCTCATCTTTGTCGTTCGGATTGCAGAAAATATTAGGAATTGGAGAGTTGAGAAACCCAGGCCCTGGTTATCCACGAGCTGTTGCGCCTCACTTTACTTGCACACTTCTCCTTTTGCATTTCATATTTATCAAGAAAAAAGCCATAACGTGCGACACCTTCATGAGTTTTATTTTAAATAAACAGAAACAAAAAATACCTTATACGAATAACCAATGAAAAGCATGTGTACCAGAAATTTAATTCCAATCTCCCTGATATGATGCAGTACCTACGAAGGTTGTAAATTATAAATACATTATATTATAAGTAGATTTTAAATGGCGACATCAAACCGAAATCGGATGAATTTGTCATCCGGAACAAAATCTACCAACTAGATAGCTCTGTATAGGTATTTATACCTTACCTGCTCCTTTATATCATTATGGGATGGATGCCTATGATACATTTTACTTGAAATGCTAACTCACCGCAAATTATTTATGTACCAATTTCTGTTTCCCCAAAACATGCTCATGAATGATTGAAAGCATTCAGTACAGCAACCTTAAACCCTCAGTTAGTTAGGGATTGGTGCTTCGCCTCATCCTTGTTTACACCACCGACCGACCATAACGTTTGCTTTACCTACACGCTATTCTCCAGCATTTTCTCGTCTATTTTCCAACAGCATAACGATAAAAACTCGGCCTATGCCCTCAAAATGAAAACCACTGACACAAACATTTACCTAACCCTACATCTCTATTTTAAGGGTGGTTGTCAAAAACATGGAAGTATAAAATCAAATTCCTGTCGGATGGAACTTCGGATTACCTTGCTTGTTGCTGTCAAAAGAAAAAAGCAAAAAAAAAGTAAAAACAGGAAGGTGAAATTCCCATTTTTGCCGCAGGATACTGGGCGTGTTTTTGTTGTTGTTTTATTTGTATAGCCGATGAAACGTTTATAGACACCATCGCATTATGTGCTCCAGCTTCGTGGTCCTCGGTTCTTTCAACAGGACGGGCATCAAATTCAATTTGAATAAATGGGCTGCAGACACCAAAAACCTATTTTTAAATAGAAATGGCGTTTTTAGTAAAAAATAATTTCTAAGGAAACATTTTGTAGGAATATTATTCAACCGTTTACCATTTGCTTTATAATACTTATAAGACCTTCACTAAATTTTTAATATTAAAAGAAAAAAAACATTGCTTTAAACTTTTATTTTTTCCGTAATTTTATTTCAGTTCTACACGCTGCTGGAACAAAATCCAATTGCAAATTCAACATTAGCTCTGCGGTCTGTAACGATTTTTGTACCGACAAATGAAGCATTCCAGCGCCATCATGCTAGCAACACTTCCGTTCTATATCACATGGGTAAGTACACATGTACAGAGTAAGGGATAGAAACAAAAACCAAATCCTGAATAGATAAATTATTTTACGGAGATGATCCAGATCCATGGAGGGGAACCTAATAATACACTCTTAAGTACAATGTCAATGTCAGATGCAAATGAAACCACAATTAGTTGAAAGGTTGTCGACCAAATCCTTATGTCCTGCGGCACAAGTTCAAACACTTGAGATCCTTATTCTGACAATACATGTTTGGCTATAGAATCCATTTGTCTAGTTGTGATTAGTTGTTTTAATGAAACATATCCCTTTGGAATTGATTGGTTGAATAATGGAGTCATGACTGTGGTAGGGGACAGGACAGTTTAATATTTTAGCTGGGGCACATGTTCCGAAGACTAGAAATAGACAGGTAAATACAATGTTAATGGATCTTCTGTCTGAAAAAATATAATGTATATAATCCCCATAAAGAAAACTTATGACTTATGTATGTTCCGAAAATCGATTGATACTTTGATTTTTTCTAACACAAATATGGATAAAAAAACAATTATGGTACCTAGTCTCTCTGCATTATGTATATTAAGTTCGTATTCCAATAAAATAAATATTGAGTAAATACGTTTACACTAGGAATGGGAACATTTTCATGAGGAAGAATGAGGGTGACAATCCAGTAAGAATCAATTATTATAATTCTGATTTTGATAAAGTAAGAATATTTTTGTAGCTCACATTGAGTCACTACTGCGATAGATTTATAGATACCTAGATAGATTTGAGCTTTTGATAGTGAAATGAGTCTTTATAATATACCTTTTTGGTTTTTGGCTGTTGTAATGAATTTTATTCATGAGGTGGTGTTGCTGTTTACATTGTTGAGAGTTGTATCAATTTCTCTTAAAACCGCCATATGTATAGTGTTTCCAAAAGGAAAACTGTACAATGTTGTGTTATTGTAGATTGTTAGCGTTTAGTAAAAGTTTGTTCATAGAAGATCTAATTAAAACTACTTTTCTTCCAACTTTTTTAAAAATATTTGAAAAAAGTTTATAATTAATGGGTCATCATGCACTAGAGCAATTCGTAGAGTTAAAAACGTAGTTTGTAGGTGAGGGAGCTAAAGAGGGAGGAATAAAACGAGCAAAATGTTACCCCCAGTTCCGAGTAGAATAATAAAGATGAAATTCTAATACACACACAAGTTACTTGTAACTAGGAGAAATTTTTTTTATTTTTCAGTCGGGTTCAGTTCATATTAACATTATCTTACTCTGAAGTTAATTCTGGGTTGAAATTGCTGTGTAACTAAAAAGAATCTTTTAGAACATCAATTTGGTTTCTGCTCAGGAAATTCAACTGAAAATGCACATAAATTGTTTACCATCATCGAAGATGTGCATACATTTCGATGGAAGAAATAGCGACTCTGACCATTAAAAGCTCAATTGTGAAAACGAAAAGAAAATGGGTCCGCTAAGAAGTAGGTAGTCTATAACCAATATCTAAGAAAAAAATTTCTCCCATGTGTAATGAGCTACAGCAGCGACACCATCAAAGAAGTAACCGAAACCACCAATAAATTTGGTACACCAATCAGAAAAAGGGATGAGAAATTATTCTACGCATAATGAGTTCTGATCTGATGTTTCTAAAAAGTAAAATACTTTAACTATATTAGCTCCGCCAAATCAAGCGGTTAATAGTCTTCGAATTCGAATTTCTTGTCTCCAGATTCAAGTTGACAAAGAATTCCGAACTTCCAAACGGTTGATTTGTATTCACGACATTGGAACGAGGTCGAGCATCACCAAACTCAGCAAACGAAATATAGATACCCGAATGGGCTAATAGGTCATGAAGGTGGTATTGCTTCAAAGATATAAGACGATGAATGAAATGACAGACGAACTAGCCGGTACTTTAACAGAGAACTCAAAAGTTATACCATATAACTTGGTAGACATTTTTATGCTTGTTCACATAATCATCTGAAGTCTAGTGTATACGAGCCAATGTTCACGTCTTTAGTGTCATTTTTGTTGAAAATAATTTTAGAATAATTTGTTTACCTTTTTTAAAATAATTTCTTCTCATCTGAGCAATTCAACTTACAAAAACAATAAAACAAAAAGGCTCTGTTGATCAGCACGTCCACACCTACTCAAAATTATTGATCAGCGATGTTATTTATTATTTTAATAAATATAACGTGAGCGCTGGCTGGTTAATTCACACTTGCATCGAAAGCAACCCGAAGATTTTAGGCCAAAATAACCAGAAAACACGCTTTTGGGACAATACCAACTTTGAAGCATACGAGAAAAGACTGTTATTGAAAGTAATTAAAACTGTGCACTTAAAGTTGAAAAATCGTGTGCTTTTGTATGTGGTTTTCCTTGGAGCGGTGTTGTTTCAATGATTTCAACTATTTTTTCAAAATAAATATTCCAATAGAGCTTCCGGATCTTGAAGAAACAAAACAATCCATTTACAGCCGTACTAATAAAAAAACACTTAAGCCATGGCTTAAATATTTACATTATTAAAAACAAAATGTTCCCGGAATAGTAAAATGACATTTATCAAAAATCCTTTTGAGAAAATCTTCTACAAAAGTAAGCAATCTCTTTTTTATATTCTGTGGCTACCTAAATTGATTGTCAATTGCTTGTGTCTGACTGTGGACATTTCTATTTCTTATTCCTTCGCTAAACCACCTACTTCGGTGGATTAACTTTATCATAATTAGTAAACGTCACTTAACAGAAAATTTGTTTTATTAATGAAATTTCGCACTTAGTCCAGGACTTAACGATAAACCTCCACTAAACCATCTTTATTAATATGGGTGTTAGTGTTTAACATCTAAGGTTGTATGAAGGATTGTTAAGTTGCTTGAAAATTACTTACTTACCGCGCTTTTCCTCCACTTAAATTTATTGGTGGGATAGAAAAATTCAACATTAAGCTTTACAATTTAAATTTAAATTGCCTCCATAAAAGAAAGAGTATTTTTGATTTTGATTTGAAAACCTCTTGTTTGTATTAAGCTCACAACAAAAGATCAGATTTAAGACTTGCCTGCAATTAAATCGGATTGAAGAATTGAATTTTCTTTCCAATTTTTTCAATCGCGACATCTTATTGAAATCATAAAAACTTGAAATTAATTCCCCTTCCACGTAATTCTGAGACAAAATTGCTTCATTATATTTAAGTAACAGTCCCCATTGACCGTTACAATCTTCTTCAAAATTAAAATTATGCAGCCCAACAGTGCATCATGATTAGAATCACTCCATATTTGCCAATTTTGGCCTTATCAGACTAAACAATCAAATTTTTTGTTTTGTCTTCGTTGTCTAGCAAAGCTTGAAGCATACCGACCACTTTGTGAGTCGAGTTTGTTGTTGGCCATGTTGTTTTGATGACATCTATCAAATCTATTGTTTGTTATTCAATTTCTACTACAAAATCACCATGGGAAATTTCACGATTGAACAACACGTCCAAATGATAAAACTTTATTATCAAAACGAATGTTAGTGCAAAAAGGTTGGGCCCATTTTACGGCAGACGTGATAGCCCTTCACAGTTGACCGGTTCGGGTAATCAATCAGCCAACATTTTTACGTTAAAGGAATGCAAGATCGGCTGATGATATTACTGCGGTCTGTGAAAGTGTACAGCAGAACTCGAGGTAGTCGATTTCTTGCCGTATACAAGAGCTCGGCTACACTTGTAGAAGATACAACTGACCCAGGAGCTCAAAGTTCACGACTTTAAGCATAGCCGTTTGTTTGATAACTGGGATTCGGAACGTTTGGAAGATGACCAACATTTTGCCCATGTTTTTAATGAATTGCTGTATCAACAAGAAAAATTACCGTATATGGGACGTCACTTATCAATATCAGGTGACAATGCACCATCAAAAAGTTACCTTTTGGTGTGGATATTGGCCCGCGCGGTGCCATTCGTTCGTCCTTTTTTGAAAGCGACGTTGGTGAGGCGGCCACCGTCAATGGCAAGCGCTACATGAACGATGATAATCAATTTGTATGGCCCAAATTGAGCCACATGGACCTAAACAACATGTGGTTCCAGCAGGTTAACCACAAAGCAGACGCCACGATTGACATTCTGCTTGAATGATTTGAGGGTAAGGTTATCTCCCTCAGAGGTGACGTGAATGCGATTTGACCCGGTAGAATTTTTCTTGTGGGCCTTCCAGAAGACGTAGTTGTATTCAAATTCAATACAATCGACCGTTGCCCTTAAAGTGAACATAACGCAGACCATCGCTCAAATTCTGTCGGTTCTATGTAGAAGATTCATTGAAAATTTGACCACACGGATCCGTACTACTCTAAGGAGCATTTTTACGACGCCATATTCCATACATTGGCTTTTCAAATAAAAAAATAATTTTGTTAATACCTCACACACACCGTGTTTAATTTATTTAAACCATTATTGAAAAAAAAAAAACCTTTTACAAATCCTTGAACAGAATTGTACTTTTCAGACATCAGTTTTATCAGGTTTTTGAAAACTTTGCCGCCCTGTACATTTTAAATACTAACTGCATAGATCCCGAACCTAAACGTCAAGTTGTTTTCTGTATTTCATTTGACATTTCTCAATTTCAGACTAACTCAATTTATATCATGGAAAGATACACAATCGAGCAACGCGTTAAAGTTATTCAGGCTTATTATGAAAATGGGCGTTGAAATCAAAATGCATATCGTGCACTTCGTGATTTGTTCGGTCAATTTAATCGTCCAAATGTGCGTACAATCGGAAAAATCGTGCAAAAATTTGAGCAAACCAGGTGACTGAAGAGCCGTCCACCTCAACTAGTCGTCGTGCCCAACAATTGCACCTCTCACGCTCGTCGTTGCTGAACATTATGCACAAAGACTTGCATTTTCACACTTACAAGGTGCAATTGACTCAAGAACTAAAGCCGACCATTTCAAGCGTCGTCAATGGTCAGAATGGTGGCAAGATATGGCAACATTGCATGATCAATTTTCGAAGAAAATCATCTTCAGTGATGAGGCACATTTTCACCTCAGTAGATTCGTCTATAAGCAGAATTGCCGCATTTGGACGAATGATAATCTAAGATTGATTGTCGAAAAACAAACGCACCCACAAAGAGTGATTGTTTGGTACGGTTTATGGGCTGGCGGCATCATCGGGTCGTATTTTTTCCAAAATGAGGCCGGTCAGGCAGTTATTGTGAATGGTGTTCGCTATCGTGAGATGATAACGAACTTTTTATGGCCCGAATTGGAAGATATGGATGTGGACGATATGTGGCCATTTGGCCGATATTTTGTTCCATACATAATTGAACCATACCAATTTATAATTATCATAATACTCGTAAAAAGAAATGACAATAATTTCCTAAATAATTTGTGCTTTATTCAAAATCAACATCGGCCCTTAAAATTTAGCCACCCTTTATAACAACAAATGTTCATAATTGCAAGCTGAAAATTTTAGACCTACACTTTTCAATAAGCTTTGAAGTAAATCGGTTTAATAAATGAGGGTTGTGAAATGTTGTATTCCGCCAACAAATTTCGTTTGCATTAAACTTTAAGCAACAAGAAAATCTGTGGCAACAAGGAAATACAACATACGAGTATGTAAGTCAGTTTTTGCTAATTTTCAGTAAAGCGATTTGAATGTTTAGTTTGCAATACAAATCAGGTACAAAACTTTTTTTCTTTTGTCTGTAATTTCTTAGACGTTTGAGATTAAAATACGAAAAAAATATCACAGACGGAATGGCTTATTGCGCATCGCATGGTATCAAAAACTCAATTTCGACATATTATGTAAGTCGACTTATGCTGTTATTTTTTGTTGCCATAGATATGCAAAGTCAAATCCATTACCAATTATGAAAGTATAGCTCCATCTTAATTTGCAAGTTTAAAGACTTCTTTAGATCTTTTTATACAACATCTTATTCAAACACTAAAGTTCACAAAAAATGTATTTAACAGGCGCTCGTAAATAGTACTCCAATATATTCGTATATTCAAGTTGGTTAAAGGAAATAAAATGTTTAAGCAGAGTTCTCCCTCGTTGTATTAATTCTACCATTTTCGCCAAATACCTGATATATGTGATCATCGGTATTGAAAAGGCTATAATTTAAGAAAATAAATTGCCATACCTCTGAATGTATATGAAAAGATATACAGTGAACATTGGAAAACGTGAACTAATTAAAACCAAGGGTGTTCATGTTTTTGAGATTGTTCATGTTTTGGAATGTAACATTTTATGAATAAAATAGTATTCCTACCGTATTGTCTTACTACTCCTCTTAAAATAAAACATATTTTCTTTCATTTTATCTTCTTTTTGCTTGCAGTAGTATAGATTTATGAATTTTTTAACATTTTTACAAACACTGGTACCTACGGGTTCATACTGGTACCTACGAGTTATTAAAAAAATTGATTAGATTTCATTTTTAAATTAGAACGTTTTACAAATAAGAGTTTTATTTAACTACCATTTCTCTTAGGCGTTTATGTCGCTTTGGCCAAAACCTTCATCTGAACACCATTCCAAAGCCTTTTTAAATATTTCATATTACGCATTGTCAAATTTATGGGGCCCCCGAAGTTTTAAAAAATTAATTCAGTGCATTTTTATGTAGAAATGATGAAAAAATGTCTGTTCACGTTTTAGAGCTTTTCGATTTGTTCACGTTTTAGAGCAGTCAATGTAAAAATTACGGTGTTCACGTTTTGGGATAGTTCACGTTTTGGGGGGTTCACGTTTTCCAATGTTCACTGTATATTTAAACCGATTTCTGAATACTCGTACTCGTTACGGGAAAAGCACAAAATAAAACATCAAAAGTTTACAGGTAAAGTACCCTCGTAAACGAAAAACTTCCATTACATCCAAGCATTCCAGAACATCCATTACCTGTCTTAACACTCCAACGCAAAATCCTTAATCTTTTCGTAAGGAAACAACTTAAAATAAAAGAAATAGAATTCTTTCAAACTTTCTTCGTCCTTCAGCGTAGATTGCTGGATTGTTGTGATGGAAAAAAAACTTTTTTATTCAATTGATGTAGGATTTTCGTTGTGGGATTTAACAAAGAATCAGCTTGGAGATTGAAGTGCAATTTGTACATAAGTCATGCCTTGGTTGTTCTTTTTGGGTCACAAAGTTTTAGGAAGTCTTTCTTTATTTCTTATTTCAAATTCAACATTGAGAAAACTTTCGCTTTAAATACACAATGAACAACAAATGTTTACTTATTATTCGGGTAATTCTTATTAAAGTCAGATTAAGAACCTAGATAAGTTTACTTTTCCTTCCTGATGTCCCCAGGAACTCACTCAAAACCTCAAACTTAATTACATCATAAACTATAATATGCAAATTGAATTCGAATAAATATTCATAAGTTAACATTTCAATTTCCAGCCACTGTCGCCTTTAACCAGGAACAACTGCCGAAGACTGTTCCTTCAGACATGGATGGCAATCCTCCGCTTTACATCACAAAGAAAAACACCGGAGACATTTATGTTAATAACGCCAGGATAATTCCCTCACTTTCTCTGCAAATGGAAAACAGTGTGGGAAAGAGACAAGTAAGTGTGCACAGATACCTCTGCATCAGTGACTGATTCAGATTCAGATGCTGATGCTGAGATTTCCATGGAATGGACTTTAATTTATGCACATGTTTTAAGTTCGAAATTCATTAATAAGATGATGGCAATTGTGGAAAGTTAATTGAAATCCATAAAACTTTGAAAATGGAAATACTTACTCGAGACTTATTTGTTCAATTTTTGTTTGTCCCACTCAACTTTTAGGTGATGCATGTAATTGATGATGTTCTAACACCTCTCTCCGTACTGCCAACATCGAAATCTGAGATTATTAATCCCGATGCACTTCAATTTCTTCAACAAGCTGATTCAATGAGCATTGGAGATTTCCGCCTCAGGTAAGATTTTTACTTTTACTAAATTTTAAAGTATTTGAACTTCGATTTATAAAACTTTTTGAGTGAAACACTCATATTACATTTGTGATGTGATTTTCCGAAGGACTCAAAACATTTAAAATATTTTCTATTTACTTAGAATTGTTACATAGACTTGCACTCGTCTTTCAAAGACCTTTTTGACAAGACATAGTGGCCAGTACCAACGGTAAAAAGCAAAGAGAGTAGTAGAAGAGAGCTGGTATAACTAACCCTGTCGTGTGAAGCTGCGTCTTTCAAAGACAAGTGAAGACATAGAATACAGCTTTTGTTTCGGTGGCAGCGATTTTTACTTGCACGAGTAAGCGATTGATCGTTCAAGTGAACGAGATGATTTTGGTGCATAGCTTTCGATCGCAAGTTGTACCAATCGATAAACCTTTAATTTGCTTACATGTATGCTTCTCTAGGTTAAATTAGGTTAAGTAGAAGTGGTAGTCGGCGGAGAGCCAACAATAGCGCCAAATTGTGGCCCGTTGTGATACCCTATGGATCTAGGAAAATATTTCTCTCCTTGTTAAACCATTTTTAGCTCCTTATGAGGCGGGTAAGACTTTTTATTTCAGTATTTGCCAGATCACTTGGATCATTGTGGTAAAAGTCTCCCAAATAGAGTCTGGTTCAACTAAGTCTAATTTTGGTGTGAAAATAGTAAAAATTGAAACGGAACCGGGACTAAAAAAGTAATTTCGTCTAATAGCCTCGAATCAGTTCCGGCCTAGTCTGTAACCAGCAAATACGAACTAGACTTAAATGGTCAGTAGACAAACACTTCAGGGTGTATTCTATTTCCCCTTTATTTTTAGTCATGAATAAAAATCTCGTGAAGTTGAAGTTTGTATATATGTATACATATATGAAAACGAGATGAACATATTATTCGTAAATTCGCCCTCCTTCAGAATTGTTAACTACGATATTGGAACAACAAACAACAGCACTCAACCTGACTTCTGACCGAGGACTAGTTTTTCCAGAGTCAATGAAATACTAGCGTGAAATACAAGAAAGTTCGCTTCCCCTCACCATACATCTTCAATCCGATTCCTCGAACTATAGAACTCTTCCAAAATTATCCCAGTCCCAGGCAAGAAGTTTGACTCAAAACTATAAAAAAAATACCCCCAATTTCTATTTAACATTAATTTCCAAAGCATTTAAAAAGAATGTGAGTCAACGGATTACATCTTTTTTAAATTTATTTTCAATTAATCTCACTCCACCAATAAGATCGCAACGCAACTGTAAACAGTAACTCTAAAAAAAGTCGATGACCTTCAATAATAATGATGATTATTTTCGATCTCTAACGCGTGTACCACAAACATCAATTTTAGGTCCACTTCTGTACATCCTTTTTCAATAATGATTTACACTTAGCTCCCAAAAACTCCCTACTATTGGAAGGTGTAGTTCTTCACCGTTAATAATGGAGGAAATCATGGAGGATCTGGTATTGAGTAAGCGATCATATGCTTCTAAGAAAAATTAAGCCCCTAATGACAAACAATATTTTGGACGTAAAGACTTAAGAACATTCCTTATAAGATTAAAGGTGTGGTACCCTGAACTTAGCAAAGTGTTATATTAATGAACATAGGCAGATTTAAAAATAGAGCATTACCATCAGAAAAGATTTTCAGATCCTTACATTGTTTTGGAGGAAATAAGGTAATTGCGTGCGTTTGGTATCAACGGAACCCTTATTCTTTTGATTGTAATTATCTTCTAGATCGTTCAATACACATGTTTTATTGGATGGTTTCAAGTCTGATCTTTACAAAATAAATGCTGGTGTTCCTCAGGGCTCCGTTTTGTCTCCAACTCTCTTCCTCATTTTTATAAATGATTTTTATAAATGATTGTAGGTGTCTGAATTTAACCAAATTCCCCCAGAAAAATATAATTTACATTGCATTCATGCTGTAAATTGTATGTGTGTTGATAACCATCGACTAATATATCGCGTATTAGAAATGTATGACAGCATCTAACTGATGAGCCTAACTGTCGTGCCTGGGCGAAACGCATTTGGACTAAAGGTCGCAAAAACTTTCAATTTGATTTTAAATCAATAGAGTCCACAAAAACTGTAAACTTCTTATCCACTTCATTGTTTTACCGACGACTCTACCCTCAGCTTCTCATACTCGTTCTCTAATTTACATTCATCTCCTTTGGAAGTGGAATTGCATTGATAAATGGGGATTAAAATGCTTCGAAAACTTAATGCTTTCCATTGTCATTGAAGCAAGATGTAATGGCTCTTACATCGAAGAAACCGAAATGCTCTCAATACTCGGTTTATGTGTCAACGACGATTTTCGTTGGAATGACCATTTATAAGAAGTTTATACGTCCAAAACTCGAGTATAACTCTCATCTTTGGGCAGAAGCAGCACAAACTTCTCTCCACTTATTGGATTGAATTCAGAACAGAGCGTTGAAACTGATAGAAAATAGAGCTATCATGAATTAATTCTATCTCTTGAACACTGTCGGAATGTTTCATGTATTTCCTTGATTTATTTGATTTAACGCTTCTTTCACATGCAATGCTCACTCGAAGTAGTCAATCAGTTCACCCGTGATATCCGTTTCGCTGGTAGTGCTTATCAGTTCACCCTCGAGCATGATTTTGGTCGTACCCATCGCCCGTGCTGTGTTTAACATTATAGGGGTCTCTCATTAAACCCTCGAGCGCGTGTGAATTATAAAAATTAAATAAAAAAACTTAAGGACCATAAATTGGACCTTTAAAAGTTGAGAATATTTGCCTTAGAATTATTGCCTCTGTTGGTTCTCTAATACAAATTCAACGAGATAACGAATCTTCCAAAAAAAAATAGATTTTTTTTTTCAAAAACTCGAAAATTATTTTTTTAAAGTTTTGAAATGCAATGTTTTTTAAACTTTTTAGAAGCTCCTCTATAAAAAATTTCATTAAAATCAGTTTTGTCGATAATGAGAAATTCTAAATTTGAAAAAATGGTTCTATGGTAGGTACAGTCAGTAATATATTGATTGCAATTTTTTATTATTTGATTATAGATCGTAAAAATTAATCAAAAGAAAAAAATTTAAGCAAAATTCTCGGAACCGTTTTCGAGAAAAATACGATTTTCGAAAACCATTTTTAACATTTGTATGGAGGGTACCTTATTTTTAGGAAAAATTACATTTTTTTCGTACATCTTATAATTTTCATTTATCAAGTTTTAAAAAAATCGAGCATGGGGTTGTCAAAATATTGAGTTTTCAAAAAAAAAAAAAAAATTGAAAATTTTTTTAAAAATCCAAAAAAAAATGTTTTGAAAATTTGAATACACAATAATATTGAAACTGCTGGGGATCCTTAAAATAAAAAAAATGATCCAAATCGGTGGTACCGTTTTTGAGAAAATCAAAAACAAAAAGAATGGTTCCAAGAGGGGTACCAAAAATAACAATTTTTTGGAAAATTTTTTACAACCGTTACCTAGCTTTAACTAAATGAAATTTTTTGAATTTTTCTTTAAAAAATCTGTGGGACAGTTTTTGAGAAAAAAAAATATTTATAAAATTTCGAAAAAAATTCGTATGGAAGGTACCGTTATTTTTGGTCTTAAAAAAAAAAGAAAAAAACGTGTGGGGGGAAAAATCGAAACACATATCTACCAAGTTTGAAGAAAATCGGCCGAGCCGTTTAGGCTGTAGTCGAACCAACAGACAGACAGAAAGACAGAATAGCGAGACCCACTTTTTTGGTCTTCGCTATTATCGTAATGTCAACTTTGATCAAAATCTCGAGTTCGATTTTTTTTCCGAATGCATAACTTGCCTTATAGTACCTATAAGTCGCAAGTAAAACATCAAAATGGAAGAAAAAAAAGAAATAAATTTTTATAAGTACTCATATGTGGCTTAATTTTTTCTCAATTTCATGGAATTTTTTGTTTACTTTTTAGATCATATCGTGCCCAGGTAACTTTAATGAAAAAAGAGAACTTGTATTCAGCTGCAGGCGGACACACTTTTCTCATACCAATCGACGAAGGGTTCAAGGTACGTAAAAATATTATCGACACAAATTTACGATAAATGCTGTTAACATATTCTGTGTTTGTTTCTATTTGTATTTTATTTGGACTTTAGCAAACAACTAGAAGCAGCTTAGTTGACAAGAAAGTTATTGACGGCCATGTCATTCCTCACAATGTTATATTTACCGCACCGGCTCCTATTGAAATGCCTCAAACCACTGCATCATTTGAAGATAACATTCGTGTTACTGTAAGCTTCTTCCAACAGAAGGATGGCAAAAGTAAGTTTTTGAATGAAGTACCCACAGAATTAATTTGAAAACTCTTAAATGAAATAATCGAATCTGCTGGCGATGGCACCAACCGACCGTTCCGTCGATGCGATGTGGTTGTGCTGGAAAAGACATATCCTCGGGGAGTTATCCTGATTGTATTACCGATTTTTAGACATTCGCGATTGCAATAGTGAAAAAATGCACTTTTATACAAGCTGCAGACATTTTAAGCTTATAATTCTATCACAACAGGTCCAGCGAAAACACGGAAAACCTTTTTCTGAGATGCCATCAATTAGTGTCAGTTCATGTGACAAAGTACATGAAAGGGTGACACAAACGAAGTTGTAAAACTAATGGAACCTTAAATTTTCTCTGTTATTACCTGTCTACTGTCTTTATTTTAGTGACAAATTAATTTATTATCGCATACAAAATCCAAGACTATACGACTATCCAGGCTATAAGTCTTAACCATATCCTATTCGAAAATTTTTTTGAATTGAATCATTAGATTTATTTTAATAATTTCTTACATTTTAAAATTCAGTTGCAAAAGTCGATGTAAATGTCTGGACTTCATACGTACTTATGACTATTTTTTCTGTTTTAACTTTGCTGTTTCCTATTTATGTATTCCGAAAGTTTGGAAATTTGTTTTAATAATTTGAGACTGGGAATCTTCCCATCACTGCCTTATCGATCGCGTATTTATTCCGTTAGCATACCAATTTACTCCAATTATTTGAATGAACGATTCATCTATTAGCAATACCTACAGACTAATGCATAATACTGAATGAATTCATACAAAATATCAAAAGGCATGCCCATCCAAGATCGTGGCACTAAACACCGATCACTGATCATCACTTTTTAATTTCGTACAGGATGTTCTTACAATTCCACACCGCTAAATTCACCTGACAAAGTTCTCATATATACAAAAACCCTGTGTGTAACTAGTCACCCGTGCAAAGTAGTTGGATCCAAAAGTACGCCAAGTTCTATGAATTTTAATATCAAATTTCAATTTAAAGGCATCTGTCAATTGTAGTTTATTCACATAGACTTGCGACTTCAGGAAACCCCACCAGAAAAAATCTGGCGTGGTCAAAACGCATAACCTTGGTGGCCAATTCACGTCACCCCTTCTCAAATCATGCAGAATAACAATCATGTCATCCGCTGTGTGTCACATAGCGCTGTCATGGTGAATACACATGTCGTCTAGATCCATATGGTTCAATTTGAGCCATAAGAAATTAGTTATCACCATTCTGTAACGCTCACCATAGACGGTGACCACCTCACCAACATGGTTTTCGAAATAGAGAGAACCATTTTTGGGGAACGCATTGTCACCTGGTAAAGCTCGTGGGTGTCGTCCCATGTACAGCAATTTTACTTGTTAATACAATTCATCGACAAATTCGTCGCTAAAGATGATTTTTCGGCCAAAATGTTGGTACTCTTCCAAACGCTCCACCGAAACCCAGTCGGTGATCAAACGGCGTTGTCTTTGGTCATGAACTTTGAGCACTTGGGTCAGAATTACTCGTATCTTATACAAGTGAAGGCCCATGTCCCGACGCAAAATTCGTCAAATTGAACTTCTTGTTTTTGTACGAAGAATGGACTGCCTCGAGCTCTGCTGCACACTTTCACGGACATCGATCTTGCCTTTGACTTATGATGGCTAATTGATTTTCGAAAAGCTCGTTTCAAATTTGGCCACGAAACGTTGATGAGTCGGCTGTGAAGGACTACCACGTGTACCAGAATCTGGATGTAACGCGCGCACCATTTGAACTAAACACACATTTCGATATTAACGTTCTATTATTTGAACGTGCTGTTCAATCGTTACTTGCCATGGTAATTTGACATCAGAAATTGAATAATCAACAGTATATTTGACAGATGTCACTAAAAGAACATGGCCACCACAGGCCGCAAAAATCTACCCGCACCAATTGGAAAATCCTTTACTAAATTAGTTTTAACATCGTACTATTGTTTTTTAATTATATTTTATTTAAAAATTAGAATAATTATATAATGCATTCATAATAAATGTATTTCATTTGTTCGGGACTTTATATAGGTGCTTCACATCTTCCTGGATACGATAAACTTTAAAATAAACTTTATGTGTGGTACTTTTAATTTTGCCGGTTTTACGACTTAATTTAGTTTTTTAGTTTTTTAATTTAACGTTAACAAGAAACTTTTAAATGAATTACATAAACTATGAACACACTCGGCAAAAGCTCTGTTGCCTTTTCTCCTTTGATTGAGAAACTCTAAAGAATAGGTACCTACGCCCCATATACTGTTTCACTTTCATCAATAGCTGATAAACTTTTCCTTTTTCAAAACACTTCAGTATAATTTTCATTACACAAAGGTATGAAAGACTACTCTTTAAGAAACACTTTCGTTAGAAACTCTTCCTTTTTCACCTACCAATTTATTAAAACCACAAAAACATCCGGCGCGCCGGCGGAAGTTAAACATGAATACCTTTTCCGTAAGAGAGAAAATCATGAAACTTTTTTATAGCTCCGTCGTGCATAATATCCTGAGAAAAAAAAAAAAAACAGATATCTTTTGATTACATCCTTCATCACTATCAACCGCATTATTTATTGATTATATCGTTTTATTTGTATTTTGTTTTTTTTGCCAGTGTATGTGAAATCAAACACACGTATCGGAGACGCAAAGCATTCAAAGGGTGTTGTTCTGGCCGAAATTGTTAAGGCAAACATCCCTGTCCGAAATGGTGTCGTACACTTGATTCATCGACCCCTCATGATTGTCGACACCACCGTAAGCCAGTTCCTTCAGGTAAGATAAATGGTTTCCTCTTTTTGTCCTTTTTGTATTTTATTGAATTTCTTGGTTACGATTACGTGCAATCGCAATCGCTTAATTAATTTTAAAAATGCATTACCTTGTTTCTGCATTTTTAGTTAACCAAATTTATATTTGTGGTTAAAATTATATATAAGAACAATAATATACATAATAGTTTAAGAAGGAGATAAAGTACTTTGTGCACTTTAACAAGTGTGTAATTTATATTTGCTTCAATAAATAAAAATTTGAACATATACATAGTTTGTTAGCACTCGCACTGCTATTATTAATAATTTTGCTTCATTATAAAGAATGTCATAATTACAATACCAATATACGTATTTTAAGTAAATAAAATATTCGCGTATAGTTCGTGTAATTAACAGTTGTCGGCACTTTAAGCTTATTAATATTTTACTTTTTATTTGAATTTAAAAAAAAAAAGCTTATTAATACCTTACACCACACACGATTTTAACTAAGGTTTATTTTGTGCAGATAAAATTATAATTAAAAGCAAACACATACAGAACCACAATATCAAATAAAATTCTTCATTTAGAATGTTTTTACAATTATAGTTCCTGTTGGTACATACCACAGGTGTAAATACAATATGCCTTCTAATATATACCCGTATAACTAGATTGCTTATACGTCATCCTATTCGGAACAAAAGATCTGAAGGTCGCAGTGCGCTTATACCCGAAAAATTATTGATTCCTCTTGTGAGTTGAATATATATTATCCATTTCTTACTTTCGCTTACACTTTTTAAGAAAAATTGAAACATCATTAGAATTTTGATAAGTTAGTTCTCACTCTGGCGGGTAGATGTGTTTTACTATCGCCAATGATCCATTTAGATTATTCCTTGAAAATTAAATGATACGGATCTTAGTGACAGCAGTGTTTATTTATTTATTCGTCTTTAAAGTTACAAAACTTTGCCTAGACTAAATTTAAGGATAATAATAAATATGTAAATACAATAATTTTAACAATCAATAATAATACGATAAATTAACTAAGGTCCTCTTAATTTGAGATCATATTAAATTAAAATCAATACCAAAATCGTAATTTTCATTAAAATCTATGCTAGCTCTTAGTGGCGAGCGTAGCTAGTACTGTGACAAGGAACATTTATAAAATTTCCATTTCACGAACGTAAAGTACGAGAAGGTGCATAAAATTATTAAACATTGATAACAAAACCGGACAATCAATGACTTAATTCAAGACATCAAAAGCAAAAAGTACTGGGGGGTCATTCTGTAACTCGATTATCGTCAGGCGATATCGTTTGAACGATAGCGTTGCCTTTTTTTGATTCACGTAAGTCGATAATCGTCAAAATGCTATCGTTTTATAGCTAAATAGGTATCGTTTTGCATTAATTTTGAGTTTTGTAGGTGACTGTAGTTGAGTGATTGAGTTTCCACTGTAAATTGACATTTTGTATTGTTTTCTATTCAATTGACAGATTGACTACAGTTTGAGAGTTTCTGAAATGCATACAAATCTCTAAAACTGTGATCGATTGACGAGACGATAGTAGTCGAGTTACGTGAAGCAAAGATATCGTCGACGATTATCGTTTAGAAAATTACGGAATGACCCCCCTGAATTTAATTTTCTTCTCAAAACAAGAAGTTTTAAGTCAATAAGAATAGGTTTATAGGAAGGAACACTTGAAGTGTTATAAGCCCGTCTCTTTCTATCCTTAGGTCTGTTGATTTAAAATTATTTCTTGTCTTTTTTCTTTACACTGTAGCTTACACTACCTTACCATAAAAAGCCATCTATCCGCTAGAGCAAAACCTAATTTTTGGATCTTTAAATATGTAGATCCACATAGAGAACAGGATCTCAAATTGTTTTTGTAATACGTTCTAAAAATTAATCCGGATCCGGATCCATATATATCTGTGGACAATAAAACGCACCTAATATTTAAAAAAAAAAAGATGAGCCTACGCCACTAAAAGGGTTGATTTATATGGCTCATTGGAAATAATAAAACGCGGCTTATACTGATACCTCAGTCTCGAAGAACAATAAACAAGATTAATTTTACAGGTTTAGTTGTGCGTATTTATAACCGCTTTTATTTTTTATTATTTTTTTTTTATTATTATGTAAAACATTATAAGGAATGTATACGAGGGACTAGCTGACATTTTCCAGGCGTTTCAAGTGTTTTCTAGCTACCTTCTGTTTTGCAGAACTATGTTTCTCTTATTCACCTCGTTTTCTTATATCCTGATTTCTCAGAAACGGCTCTTATGATTTGGAGAGTATATATTCGGGGTCTTATTATCAAGAAAAGGGTTTAAGAAGTAAATTTTCCCAAAGTCTATGCACTGCCACGCCCTTATATTATAGCTTAATACCAGAATGTTGATATTGTACATACATGTACATGGAGACAGTGGTTAAAGCACTAAGAAAGAAACAAAAAGAAAATACTTGATTTTTATAAAAATTGGCGAGAAAATCCTCTCCATAGGCAATTCAGGTTTCGGGATACATATGGTTTTGGAATCTTACTCATAAGATCTTAGGTTAAATTCAAGCTAAAGCAAAAAATAAATATTGATCATAGCGTGACGTATTTTCAAAAAGTATGTACTATTTGATTTCCTTCATATTCCTTGTTTTCGTTGAGATTAACGTCTTAAGCTATCCTTATACTCGTACATTGAGGCCAAAACTTTGGCAGCCACAAGATTGTCCGCTATGTTTTTTACATTTCTAACATATATTCGTAGTAGTGTCCAAGAAACTGAAACGGATTGGAAATTGGTGACAAGTTTTCAAAACTAGAAGTTTCTATTTTGACAGAAGTTAAATCAATTTCATTCTCATCATCAAAAAGAAGATTTTCAAATTTTTCAATTCATTAAAAGTTTAATTTTCGAAATTAGAAATGCATTGAACTTCTTAGAAGGTTTGCTTTCTTTCATTTCATTTTCTTTTTTATCCTCATTCTGCGTTAGTTTTTAACAAAAATTCTTGATCACAGTAATAAATTTATTATAAATCATTTTGGAATACACGATTACATGACTTTTGAAAGCATGTTTATTATTTTTTTATTTGACAAAAGATTTTCTTGTTTTAATTTTTATGACTACATGCTTGTAAGACCTTAGATTTTTTCAAATGAAACCACTGCACTACTATGAAAAAAATAAAGAACAGGAATGAATTTTCGTTTTTTTTTTTTTTTCATTGGATTGAGAATAAAGAAAACGTTTAAAATGATTAAGGTTTAATCCCAAATCTCAAAGTTCCCCTGCACCATCGCATCGCCTGCCATCAAGTAAATACTTTTTCCATGCATAACTTATGCACATGCATGTGTGAAATGGGGTTTTCATTAAATTGCTTGTTGATGATCCCATTCATCGATAAACGCTGAATATGATCTTTCGATCTAAATACACGAAATATTTCTCGGGCAGAAGACCCTCTTTCATAAGGCAGTCTAATGATTTGCACATGTTTTTGAATTTTAATGTTTACAAGACATACTAAATAAATGAAACAGCTCCCCTGATTTTTGAATAGGTTCAAGTAAGAAATAATCTATTCTTCTAACACAGCCAGTTTGCCAGTTTGCTTCAAAAATATGGCCGCAGTTACGTGTCAAAATTCTCTCCAAAGTTCAACCAAGCAGAGAGGAACGACGTACGACACTCCAGCTAAAAAAAAATTAAATTTTTGTTTCGAACTGTACACAATTTACATATCTTTCAATATTTAACAAAAATATTTCATTTGTTAAGCCTAGTACGCAGATGGCGCTAAATTTTATATCCCACATTTTTCTCCGAAAATCAGCTGTATCCAAGCTAAATTTTGACATTGGAACCTTGTGAAGAATATGTAACAAAAACAGCTGTTCTGTTAATATTTTTTTTTTCTAAGATATAAAAGAATTTGTTGATTTCGATTTTTTAAAAATTATGAATGCCAATGAATGAGAATTATGAATTATGAGTGATTTTTCTGTTTTGATACTCTTTTTAAGACTTCCGTGTTCCGTCACCAAAAACTTTTCTAAATTTTATTCAATTTCAAATTGAAATTGAAATTTAGCTCGAGAATAAATGTGCCAGACAGTTATTTCGTGCACTAAATTTTGACAGATATAAGTTATGTACAGTTCGAAGAGAAATTTTGATTTTTAAGCTGGAGCAGCGTACCTCTCGGCTAAAATGCTTGGCATAATTTTAGCTTGGCTAAATTTATTTTTTAACTCGGAGCGCTCTGAGTGCTCAACTTGCATTTATTTTTTAGCTCTGAGCTCGATTGGGACTCGTTCAATGAGCTCGGTGAGAAAAAGATGTATCAAAAATTTTAAATGCTTAAGAATCGTGGAAACTATTTGTCTGAATGTTAGCGTAAAATAATAACCATAATCCGTAAGAATAATGATAATGATATACTTCCAGTAATTATAACTTTTTTGAATGGAACTTTGTTTTCAATGTTGGTAACACTGCAGAGTCTTTTATGTGCTCTGTGCGAGATAAAAACAAATTTGATGCATTAATTAAATGTCACGTTCTCTGTTTTAAATACGATAAATTGCATTTCGGCTTCATTAATTCATGGTTTTTTAAGGTGTTAATTTAATAATATTCCAGCTCTTTTTTTTATTTTAAATAAATTCGCTCTTGTTCCACCCATGACAAAAGTTGTCCCACTCGTGACATTGACATTTTTTTTTGTTCAAAGACAGTAATTTGTATTTTTTTAATTCGCTCTTGGTAAGGAAGCTAGGACATTTTTGTGTAAGAAAAAGTATCTAGATAAAACTCTGAGATAAAGTCGCAGTGTCTATAAAAACATCCCCTATCTATTATTTGTCCCTACCCGCCTACCGTGGCAGAAAAAAACTCATCAATTTGGAAAATACCTAAATTAAGGTGGCGGTTTTTCCGTTTCAAAAAAAAATTCATTTCATAGAAATAAAATTATTGTTTCTAATAGGAAGTTCATGTATGTATTTAGATTTTATACAATAAGTACAGTACAGAAGTACAGTCGACTTAAAAAATAAATGTCACTGCCATTATAAAAGTACTTATTTTACCGAGTTTCAAATTCGGAAGAGTAAATGTTAGTCATTTGTATGATAATAATAAATTCATAAGATTAATAATGTCGTTAATTAACACAATTTTTCAAATACTCGATATATCATAAGAATTCACAAAAAATCATGGCCTATGCGCAAAGTAACGACTTTATGTTTAATTAAGTAAATTATAGTTTGTTTGTGTTTCTAGTGGAAACATTTATCATAGTTCAAGAGAAATAATATTATTTTAAATGAATAAATGTTGCTAAAAATATATTTTATTAATAATTAAATTATTTCATACATAAAAATAGTTTAATACTTTCGCTTGCTTGGCGTTTGAAATACTGAAAAATAGGTAAAAATTTTGAAATATGTTAACGGAAAACTTTACATTTTCTGCGTTAATTTAATGTTAATTCATGTATGGATATACTCATAAAATATTTATATGTAGGTTAAATTTGAATCTCATCAACACTTAAAACATATCAATATATAATATATTTGTAGATAACTCTTTTAAATAACAAGTTTTTTTTTTAATTCAAATAAACAAACAAATAAATAAACTCTTCACTAATCACATTATTTTTATTTATTTTTTCAACATTCTTATATGCCTTCTACATAATATTTTCACATGGATACCTTAATATTGTATTGCAACATCTACAGTCGTTTAAGGTAAAACATTCGTTTTCTTTATTTTTATTTTTAAAAGTTTTGACATTGCAATAAAAGACACTTCACAAAATCAGACTTTAACGTATACACACTCCATTTTTATCTGTCACTCATTGTTGACTCAATTAAAAGGAAAAATCATTTCCATTTTTTTTTAATTTGTTCTTTGTAAACATTTGCATTTTTTTTTTTAATTCACTGCAATCATTTTTCATAGTTAATGTAACAATGTAATGTTTGGTATTTTCTAGTAGAAGTATAATATATTGCTTTTTGATTTTTTTTGTTTTAAGAGTAAACAAAATTTGATTTAAATAATCTGTGAGGATTTCGTCTTCAACAGAGAGTAACTACCTTGACAAAAAAAAAAAAAACATTTCTTTGACAATAACCTGGTCTATGTTTGCTAATTTAGCAAAAGGTCTTACATTTTTAAAGCATTGAATATTGTCAAAATTCCAATTTTACATAAGAAATCGTCAGATGTTTTCAAAGGCTTTTGGTGCAAGTGTAAATCCCCATTTTTTCCCCAAGCGAAACTACGTATATTCATTCGTTCAAAATTCAAATATAAGACTTATTGTCCAAATTGCGCCACTTTATTGTGTGGTACAGAAGCAAAACAATACTGTGTACGATAAAGTAATACTTACATGGTGAGCTTTATCTTCATTATAAAGGGACATGGCCAACGTCATTCTCAAAGAAGCATCGACCAATGATAACGCAAGCTCAAAATCCACTCCAAAGACTGGCTTTCTCTGAATGAATTGAAACTAGATGGATCTTGTGTGAATTATTGTGCTCATCCCAAATCTGACAACTTTCCTTGTCGAATTTTATCCAGAAATGGGCATCGTTCCTGAATATGATTTTTGGACTGAAATAAGGGACAACTTTCATTTACTCGAGAATTTTAGGAATTGCGATCCCTTGTCAAATTTTGTCTTTTTAGTGTGGGTATTTCGTATACATGTAAATCCCTCTCCAAATACGGATTCGAAGGATTTGATCTCTGTCAAAAAAAAATCGATTTTTTTGGTGTAAAGGAACGTAAAATCTGTGGTAAAAGTCAAAATTTGACAAAGGATCGCAATCCCTAAAATCCCTAGTGTAAAAGGAAATCGACATTAATAAATGGCAGCTAATTTGACAGATGTACGAGTAGCTTCAACAATATGGCCTTAGTCGTCTGTCAAAGCTCGGCAATTAGATAAGGTTGATAACCAGGATTTTAAATTTCTATAGTAATTCACAATTCTCAGCTTTTCCAGTGTATATGTTACCGAAACAAATCAAAGAATTGGTAAGTTTAATTAGAAGGGGTTAAGACAACGCGAGCCGCATACCTTCACATCGAATTAAATGGATCCATTGCGCTCCAAGATGTTAATAATACGAGAGATGTTAAAATAAAATTTGGTACGTGATGCCTGCTTGAGCCATCCTGAATTCTGAATGAATATGTTCCTTAGAAGTTGGATCGATCAGGCTGTTGAAAAAGCATTCTCCAACGGCTACTTTTCTGGTCTACGTTAGGATAAGGTCTAAAATAACTAACTGATTCGCTTTCTACCCTTCGGTCCGGACAAGCTCTAAATAACTCAGAAGTGCTTTATAACCTGGGGGTCAATTCTCTATCTGTGAAACTGTGAAGTGATAAAAAAGTTATCATTTCAGTTTTCACAGCCATTTTTCATTTTTACATTTCATGAACTCACATAAAGCGATTTTGGAGCTCATTCTGATAAATGTTTGTCAAAACATTACTAAACAGTACTAAAATGAGAAACGCTCTCATTTTTGATACACGATACTCATTTTTGAGTATAATTTTGTTTTTGTAATTTTCATATTTTATCAGGGCTTTTCACAAAATCGTTTGAGTGTGAAAACAAATTTAATATTTGAAAATATTTTGACATTTCATTAATTTTTTTCATAAATTGCGAATCGGATAGTGTGTGAAGTTGTGAAAAAACTTATCACTTCATAGTTTCACAGATAGAGAATTGACCCCCTGTAGGGTCAGTTGAGTTCTGCCTTTTTCCATAAAATTTACGACAGTAAAATTCTCGGAACCCAGCAAGTGTCAATTGTTAGCGATCTGTCGTTTACGGCTTTGAGAAAACTCTGGCCGATTCACTCTTTTCTTGCTTTTTGGGCAGTTCATCCACCATTTCGTTTCCGATGTTTTCGGAGTTCTCGGTCCATTAAAAGGAGAATGAATTTAACTCACTAAGCAAATCTCGCTTTGACAACGATCAAAAACTTGGATTCTTGCAAAAACTTTTAGAACTTTATTGGGTGGCTTATCTGAAAAGCAGCCCGATGATATCCTAACTTCCATTTGGGATGCGTCAGAACCATCAGCTTAACCATCTTTTTTTACTCCTTAAATATATATATACAGTGGACGCTCGTTAACTTGAACACGGACGAAACCAGGAGTGTTCAAGCTATAAGATTGTGCAAGTTACTGGATCAAGTTTGGTTTTATTTAATAATGATTCATGTTAATGATTTTAAAACATAAATAATGATATTATTAATAAATGATTTTAATTGAAACGTTTTTCGATTCCTAAATACGCACGTGTTTAAAAATGAAATTCAGAAATTCACCGATTATGAAGAATAAAATCTTATATACGGAAATACTAAAGAAATTTTCTGGGATTCCCCTTTACAAAAACCGTTTGCATTCTGTACCAACATCCCAGGTACCTTGCACAGATTCAAAAATTTAAGAAATTCAATATTAAAATTTGTTGAAGTTACAGAGTTCTCATAAATTTTACTTGTTCAACTTATAGAGTACTTAGGGGAAAAATTCAAGGTATTGAGTCTTAAAAATAGTCTGTTCAAGGTAAAGAATGCGTAAAGGGAAAAAATATTTGTTCAAGTTATTGGAATGTTCAAGTTATCGTATGTTCAAGTTAACGAGAGTCCACTGTACATACATACATATGTACATATGTAGATGGAAATAGTAAAATCAATGTTTATCGTGCTGCGGTCGTTCTCATCAAACCTATTGTCCCGATTCACTCTATTCTTTAAATTCTTTCATGGTTTTCAGATTGCTTTTTCAAGACTGGCCATCAATACAAGCATGTGTGGTACGTCAGGATTGGCCGTATGATGGATACAACTAATGGTTTTGGACCTTGGTCCTCATCTCTTAAAAGATTCTACTGCAGGTGTAGAAGGCTATTGGAGCATTCTTTTCTCTTTCTTTGATGTGCTCTTTCCAGATTAGTTAGCGGTAAAAATTCAAACTTAAGGCAATAAGATTGAATTATGACGTTTTGAAGGTCTTTTTAATGATCGTCAAAATATTATTTCTAGCCTAATTTCAGACTTTCAGTACTAATATTTTAAAAAGTTTGACTTTTGAAGTAACGAGTAATTGATCTTGAACACTACAACACACCACAGTATTTTAGCTTTTGCTTCACAGCGGGATACATAAATGTATATGAATATTGTGGGTGTTAAACTGATTGTTCTTGATGGAGAAGAAAAAACTAATCCGAGAATGGTGGCTCAGAATATATTTGCATTTGCACTCCATGTTGTCAAGAACATTCAACTAGTCTTATACTTTATTACCACACGTAGAAATATCCTTTATTTATGACATTTTGTACCTATTTTTACCATTAATAACGGTTGCCAATGTGGTTTAAATGTAACAGAAATATTGATATTTAGACCATGTCTGATCCTCATGTATAAAAGTGAAATTATGAATCGCTTCTAATTGCTTAATACAACTGTTTGTTTTAGTAATTTTTTTAGTGGGGTAGAAAGGAGTTCCTGTTGCTTGTACATTGAACATAGAATACAATTTTAGAAGCACACGTTCAATATTGAGAGATCTTAGATTTTTGTGTGTTGTTGCAACTTAAACAAGCTCTTGAGGTTTCGTCAAACTTTCTTGAATACTTCCCTTGCTGACGAAAACATGTTTTTTTTTCACGCAAACTAAGTATTATAATTATTTAGCTCTATTTCTCTTGTCATTTTGATTTTTATTTTATAATAGTTTTTACTTTTTAAGTTTGCTTCATGTCACATTTTCACTCAAAATAATTATGCACGCTCGCATGCAGCCAATTCTTTGATTTTTGTTTGTTAATTTCATTTAAAAATAAATATATAAATTTTGTTTTAATAAGAAATTCGCTTCGATGCTTAACGCTAACATAATCTTAACTTTATTCATAAATAACGCTGCGAAAAAGAACTCACCTACTTGCATTTTCATTCATAAAACAGCTCATTTTCAAATCAATTCATGTGCGCAATTTTCCAAAATCTCACAAATAAATCCGATGAGACGATCTTTTTCAAAAAAAAAAAATAAATAAACAAAAATTCAGTTTTTTTTCTCACTTAATATTAATTGGTGGAAAATTCATTTTTAAAAAAGCCTGTTTGGATTTTGTTTTGTTAAATAACATTTTCCAAAGAGTTATTTATTCAACAAAACTAAACCACACATAAAAAATAAACATTTCTAATGTAAAAAACAACACTTAGAAAAAAAAAAACAATAAGCCTCAAATTTAAGAAATATATATAATTTTAAATTTAATATATTTCGCATGACCAAATGATAATTGATGGGACCTAAATACACTGCATTTCATGGTCGGTTAAAATAAATAAAAATATACAAAACATTACGTCCAACAATAGATTGTAAATGTAAGTATTATTACAAGATATTTAAAGTTTTATTTTAATTTATTTTCTATTAAATAAACTATATATAAATAGTTTTAAACAATAAATGCCTCAAATTATACTAAGAAAAAATCTGTATTGCGAGGGAGCAAAACAAATTAGTTGCTAGTCACACAAAATTAAGAATTCATGAATTAAGGCATAACTAGATACTTACTATTTTTTTATTGAACAAAACATTAAGCTACTTGCAAAATACATCTTAAAAAAAATATAAGAATCAGCTATGTTTGCATTTAAATATATAATTTTATTGTTTGTGTTTGTTTCATTAATTTCTATAATTGCTAAAGAAAACTCTATTATTTAGAATACCTCACTCTTTAAAACATTGGCAATTAACTCTTTTGATTTGTTAAAAATTTCTTTAACATCTTTGTTTGATTGAGAAAGACAATCTGATTTCATAGAAGGAGCATACGCATTGCACTTTAAGCTTCTAACTATATATTTTGTTCTGTCAGCTTGTTGCATACTGTGTAGTGTTTGAATAAATGTTGGATATTCATTTTTTAACAATCATCGATATAAGGTCTGTTCGTATTTGTACAAGTCAAAACTGCCAATTTGTACAAAATTTTTGTTAATATTGTTTGACATACTCTGGACTAAAATTTGTAAAAATTGGTAGTTTCTGGCAATTAAATGAACAGACATACAAAAACTAATCGTACCTCATTTTTCATCGATTTATCGATACTACTGCCAGCGATCAGTGGTGTCAAATTTGGAAATTACAAATATATGCCGGATCTTTTTTCTTGGGATTTTTTTTAAATGGAAGACATAAAGACAAGCCATTAAGAAATGTCTCACAAAAAAATATTTGATCATTTGATATTTAATCATTTGATATACATACATATAACATTTCATCTTGTTTCCCAAAATGAAAAATCTTAACTTTTTTTGAATCAGGTACCTATTAAAATCATCTTTATTAACTCCTTACGTCTTCTTTTGAACTGAAATCTTGTTCGTGTTTTAAGAAGATTTGAGCTAAGGATTTACTATTTGCGATTAATAGATGTTTGAAAATTAATTAATTTTTCAAAAGTAAGACATAATTTTTGAAATTTTGGTGAAACCATTAAAAAGAAGTCTTTTGATAATTAATTTAGAATGTTTCGCTTTTTTGTTCTATAAAATATATGAGATTATACTTTTTCGAAGGTTTTTATTGTTTTTACGTAAGGCTATCAACAATTTTCGTCAAAATCATTTTAAAGTACTTTTTTTTTTATAAACTTTCCCTTCATAGAAAATATAATTTAGTAGTAGTATGATGAATTCGTATATTTTTTATAAAATTGTAAATGAGACTAAAAGGCCATCACTGTTTTAACTTGCGATTTATAGTTATTATATCGGGCTTTGCAATAGGACTTGACAACTTTTTTTAATAAAAGCAAACCCTTTTGAGATATGAAAAACGCATTCGACTACGTTCATATCTCTACCACGCCCCGTAGGCTCTAGGCTTCTTTTACGACCACGCCGCACAGTGGTTTGGTTTGTATGGAAGAGCGAAAAAAAGTCTTTTTGATCTGAACTGTTCAACGGATTTAAATAAAATTGATTGATCAAAATTAAGTTAAGAAAAAGTAATTAAAAAAATAATTATTGACATTTTTATTGGATGGTTTTGATGTTTTTATAGGAGAACTGAAAAATGTCTGTTAAATCTGAATTGTTCAACGAATTTAAATGAAATTTAGTACACTTGTTGAAAAATTGTAAAATTTGGTTAAGAAAAAATAATAAACAAAAGTTATTGACATTTTTCTAAATTTGGTGGGTTGTGAAATTTGTATGGGAGAGCCCCAAAAAATTTGTAAAATTAAAAATTTTAAACTGATTCAATTGAAGTTTGGCACTAGCGTTGCCAGATGTCCCAGTTTACGGGAGACGTCCCGGATTTCAGACATAATTTCATCTGTCCCGCTGGGGCAGCTTTTTTCCCGAATTGAGCTCAAACTCAAAAAATAATGCCTAATGTACCTAAATATCTTTAATTGATAAGGAACAATCGCTGCATTGTGATTTAATTTTAAGAAAGATGTTAAAAAAATTAGTTTTGTACATACATATTTGGTCAAAATTTGGTTAAGAAAAATCATTAAAAAAGTTATTGATACTTTTCAAAAATTTGAGGAAAATTGTGTTGAAAGTTGAAAAATTGTCTCGCAAAAATCGGATTTGTCAGACCTGGGTCAATGTATTAATTTTATTTTATTTTGTAAATAAACGTTAATATTCTTTCTAAAAATAATGGGCTTAACCAGTTCGTTCTGACAATTAGTACCGAAGAAATCAAACTTTTTAATAAACACCACTGTCAAGACCGTGGTTTTGAAACCCGCTTATTTTAAACATAACTCCCTCATCTGCAAGTATCTTCAGCTGATTTTTCCTGTGCTTAAACTTGAAAGTATACTATACTTCGTTTTTTTTTTGGAGCTTTTTTTTAAATCAAAAAGTTAAAAAAAAAACATTTGTTCTTAGTACAAATGTTTCAGGCTACTTATAGAAGGCTTCTTTTGTAAATTATCAGTTTTTTTTTTATTTTTCAGATAGTAAGAAACAGACCAATAAAATGATATAAGAAGTTACAGAATTTATTTAAAGGAACTTCAGAAAAAAACATCTAAAATTTTGTTAAAAATATGGTTCGCGACTTGAATAAAATTATTTTTCAACTTTGAGCGCTTATAAATCAGAACATACAATATGTCAAAAAATACTTTGAAATCATACGCTCGGGTAATCTAAAAGTACTTAAGCATAAAGTTTAAAAGACTAGATATGACTTTTTCCAAGGACTTTTTTCCGCTCTCAGACCCGTTTATTGTCATAGATCAATGACTCAATTGAGCTTTCAATAAGTCGACATCGAACTGTAATATGATCAGCGTTTTAAGTTCACAAGACAGAAGTCCACATTATATGTACTTTTAACCCATATTTGCATGTATTCAGAAAGAAATTGCAAACTAAAAACATACCTTGGCGGACAAAAATCCTATATCATTAAATTCGAAGGTCTACTATTTTCAAAAATGGTTTAGTTTGTATCACCTATTTTATTTCTTGCAGATGGTAATATTCGTATGGGACTTTTAATAATTTTAGAAAGCCTTTAGACCATGAGTTCATGAGACTTGGTTGTTCTTAATTTTGGATTAGCCCCATATTTAAAAACCGCATGCACATCATGCATTACTGTTTTATATTGCATGTATAGGAGTCAAAATATTGACACCAATTAAACTTTTAATGAGTTTGATGCGCTGTCTGATTCCATTTCTGGAATTGTTCATTGTTTCCTCACACTGAAGTCGTTATTGTGGGTGACTTCAATGTACACAATTCAAGTTGGCTCCACTTTCAGGACAGACAACACCGGAAGGAAGATATGTAGAAATCTTTGCTGAGATGCAAAACCTTACTCAGCTTGTGGATGAGCCCCATCGAATAGCAGATGTTGCTGGGCAAAACTCACACTCTCGATTTGTTTCTTACTTCTAACCCTGATAAGTATACCATAACGGTAAACTCTTCATTCGACACTTCGGGCCATTGTGTAATATCAGCCAATTTCGTGTGTCCCATTCATCCAGTTGAAGAGAAGTATCCCACTAGGACTGTTTGACAATACGAGAAAGCTAAACGGGATAGTCTGAATAAGTTTTTTCGAATTTGTAACTGATCACTATGTTTCCTCGATAGTGACGTTAATGCCAGTGCTAATATGATCACAGAAACGTTCTAGTTTTATTCCAGACAAAATTAAGAGTATAAAGCCTAAAGAAAAGTCTTGGTTCCATTGAAGCGGTAGAATCTATTAGGTTGAGAGAAGCAAGTTTTCGCTTACTTTACAAAGCCAACCAAGGAAAATCGCAAAATGCATAAACAAGTCAGAAACCATTGCAAAGCTGTTATAACTAGCTCTTTAAATAAGGCAATGTACTTGTTTTGCTGCTCTACGTTGCCTGAAATCCACATTGACCCTCCTATTCTTGAGCATGTAAATCATTCAATGGGACAGGTTTCCATCGCTCCTGCTATTCTGGAATCTCCCTAGACGATGGAAAACAGCATTTGTCCACTCTGTTCCTAAAAAAAGGCGATCCATTCACCCCCTCCTCCTGTCAATTAATTGCACTTACGTCCCTTCTTTCCAAGGTAATGGAATCGCTGATAAATAATCAACTCAAGAAATATCTCGAAAATCGAAAGCTTCTTAATGATCGGCCATACGCTTATGCTGATATTTTTTAAATCTTTTATTTCAAATGTAAACGTTTTCTTGCGATTGATCAAAATGGCTTTCACAAAACTAATGTTACTAATCTAACGAAATTCATGTCGTCTACAAATTAAGCTATAAGAACAATTTATATAGACTGCAGTTAAGTCTTTGACAAGCTGTATCATAGTCTCATTACTTTGTATATATTAAAACTTTCATTTCTCGGTTTTCCAAAAGGGAAAGACTTACCAAATTCTCTGATGCACTTTAAGGTAGTCACATTGGTCCAATACTCTCTATTTTATGGTTGCTATCAATGACGTTTGTTGAATAGAAAATTCCTGTAGGGTACAATCTGACCAGAATGATTCTGTATCCTCTCAAAATGACTTAAGTATTTTCTCCGATTGGTGTTCTTATAATATCTTTTTGAATGTGTCGAAATGTTAATTGAGGTCTTTTTTAATAAAAAAATATTTAATGTTCTTTAACTACAGCATACCTTAATAAAATTATAATATAAGATTTATAACATGTACTTATAACAGTTAAATCAACATCCGATCTGATCTGATCCGATCTCATAAAACCTGGGGCCAAATTACCGCATCAGTTATCGAGTAATACGTGATTGAATTATGTGAGTTTGGCATTACCGCTTACGTCATCCAGCAATCGATTACTCTAATTTGACATTTTGATCTGATCACTGATGAGACTCACTCACTCGGTCACTGAAGCGGTAATTTGGCCCCTGAACTTTACACTCCACATTGAAAAAATGGTAAAAAAAATACCAACGCAATGCTTATGTAATTTGGTAACATCTTCATTGCCTAACTTGAACGTCCCAACTAAGAATATGCGAACACTGTATAGTCCCCATAAAACTTTGAATTTAGCAAGCTGCAGGAAAATCATAACTAAAAACACAAAGTTACAGCCCCTGCTTATAACTACAAGTTTACAAGTTTTTTTATAAAAAAGACCCCAGGTTGTAAGACTAGCCCTTCCCGGAAACGCTGACCGAAGATTCCTTTACCTTTTTAAGAACGTTTTTGATATTAGTGACTTTTGAAAGAGGGTATAAACATTTGTTACCATTTTTAAACTTTAGTGTGAAAAATACAGTTCAAGTCTTGAACTTAAAACTAATTGGACTCCAAAAACATAATATGGAATTCACAATTTTGCTTTTTGATTTTTTGTTTTCAATTTTCTGAGAGAATTGCTTTATAAAGGGTGCTCGTTTATTTTCGATTTGTCAAGTATGTATCCCATAATTTTTATTTAAGGACTCTTTAAATACACTTATGAAATGATTCCAATAAGATCAAATTTCACTACAATGATTTGCAAAATGTTACAATTAATTTTATCAAATTGTACCCGATTTTAGTTTGGTTGGAGATATTTTGATTTTGAAGATGCGCTTAATTGGTTAAACGACTTCTGATAAAATAATAAAACCTTACTGAGTTCTATATTATGGGTGAAGGCTTGTATAAGAGCCAAAGAGCTGTCTTAAAAACGGTTTTTGTCAATTTGTTTGTGTTTGTCATTCCATTTATATGAATTTACTACAATTATATTTTTCTCTATGTATTTGTGAACTGGAATGTATTTTTATTTATTTATGTAGTTTAAAGTACTAAAAAGAATTTGTATGCTTTTTTAATTGTCTTCTGTAATTATTTTAATCTTTTACCGACACGCCACAGCTTAATCACATTAACTTTACATATATATTCTGTAAATATATAAACCTATTTTTAATAACTAACTATTTACATATAAAATGAAATGAAAATGCTTGAAAATTTAAAACTAAAAGAAATTATTTTTATTTAATCAATTATAATTGTGTAAAATATCTATATAGGACAATGAAAATGGTGCTCTTCGGAAGTTTTACGAAGTAATAATGGATATTGGAGGAGAAGTCTTAGATGATATTAACAAATTAGGGGAAGTCACCATATTGGCGCCAAGTAACGAAGCGTGGAATCAATCATTTATCAACAATATTATCAGGTAATTGTTATGTTTTTTCATTGATTCTTGATTCGAATAAGAAGGACAATACAATCTTCTTCGGAATATGAAAGTTGGACTAGTTTTTAGCGTTAAGAAAGTATTCAGTTTCCACACTGAGAATAAAGATTTGATTGAATAAGTTAACAATTATCCAAGCTCGAAACTTTTAAAAACAGTTTGAGATCATCAGCATATACGAGTATAATACAAAAACACATATAATAGAAATTATTAAAAAGAAGTGGACCCAGAAGGAAACCTTCTCAACAAATGTTTTGGTATTTCACAAAAACAAAGAAGTTACTAAGGTCAGTGTATACTGCACCCACTTGTAATTTTGTTCCTTTAAGCTTTTGTGATGTGCGAAGAGAAATTGGCAGATTCGGTACAGTAGATCGACTGCCATCCTGCACTTCTGATAAATATTGTCTGCTAGAAAGTCTTATTTTTAATTTTCAACAAATTTGGTAATATTGGACCTCTCTATAACATTATTTAAGCCTGATTTGTGAATAGGTTAGTAAGGTTTTCATTCCCTTTGAAGTTGTTTCTTGGAAGGACTTATTAAACATATTAAGTAAAGAAGCTTAATTGGAATCACATAAATGTCTTAGCACTACGGAAAGAATTGTGTCTATACCAGAAACATCTTTAGATTTAAAAGTAGAATTAACAATTTGATCTTTCTTTTTAAATTATTCATCGAACTGTTGTTAAATGCTGAATAAAAGTGTAAACCAACTCAAGAAATTAGCAAATAATTCCACTGAAATTTAAATTTACATTTACAATTGCCAGGCAATTCAAGGTATTCAAACTTTATAGTCGTCTATTTTAAATTAGACAAAAGATCAGAAAGATTTATTAAATAAAAAAATTTGGTGGTGCAACAGTTCGTTGAGAACCTTGTGATAAACAACTCTCAACCTTTTCTGTGTGTGTTTACAATTTTCTGCTGCTTCCGAACGACTAATGAACAGTTCTTTTCACGAAAACAGAAGATATCCTTGTCAACTTCTTGCAAGAGGCAGTACACCTCTGAATAAAACTTTATGCAGAGACTAAGAACCCAATAAATATTCTGTGCATGATAGTCCAAGGGGTACTTCAAAACGATTTGTTATGGATTTTTAATTAATAATAATCTCCCACCTCTTTTTCTAAAATTCAAAATCCAAAAGTAAAAAAAACGCTGTCATTAATATAATAGTATTGAGGTAATGTTTACGGCAATATGTGGTTGGTTGGCATTTGTCAAAATTAAGTTCCAAATTGCTTTTGTTGGCATCAAATAGAAAATTTGTTAAGATCTGTGTGAAAGATAAAAAATCATTAAGTGAAGAAATTACTCTAATAATTTGTATGTCATCTGCATATTTACATATTTCCGAATAACTGAGTCAATGTCATTGATTGTCTGGAAGAAAGTAATAGGCCCCAGGTAGCTGCTCGGGGGGACGCCAGATTTCGTAATAAAAGGATCTGGCATTGAAGATCTAAACAAAACCTGATAATTCCGTCCATTGAATGAAACCCTGGAAGAAATCAAAGATCATTTAGTTTGAATGATATAATTTTATGTGAAACTTTGTACTTGATATATGAATTGACTGAAAAACCATTTTCAGTAGTTAATTTAAGTTTTTAATCCGCAACTCGGATGTTGACGCAATAAAAATCGGGGACTAATGGCCAATTTCAAACACTAAAAGCACTTTTATCAAAAATCCTCCTAAATTTTATCAGACTCTTAAATTTTTTAGTTTTCCTAATAAAAGGGAAATTTAAGGGAAATATTTGTTTAAATTGAGTTCTCTTCACATCCCTGGAAAAAGGAATAGGTTTTTTCTTTCTAAAACGAGAAATGTATGAGAAATAAAATGCACGACTGGGTCGCACGAACTTGCTCTTATGTAAACGACTAAGAATGAATATTATTAGAGAAAAACTGTTCCTAAGCATAAAATTCATTTTTTAAATGAATAAAACACAGGATGCCATGTATTTTAAGCAAATATTAGTTTATGCAAGAACAAAATTATAATTCGTTGTAGTGATTTCTTTAAAAAGTTTTTATTATTGTTCGAATAATAATTAAATTTACAAGAAAAAATATTGAGCCGTTTTTGTACCGAACTTTCCAAAAAAAGAGTATAGATTTTTTTTTTAAATTCAAAACAAAAATATTTTTTTTTAAGTTTTGAAATGCAAATGCATTTTTTAAACTTCTGAGGAAGCTTCATCATTTCATCGAAATCTGGTATTCAAAAATCGAGAAAATCGTTCTATGGTAGGTACAGTCAGTAATATCTTGATTTCAAAATTTGTTTTATTTAAATATAGATCGTAAGAATTAATTAAACGAAGAACAAATTTAGCAGAATTCTTGGAACCGTTTTCGATCAAAATACGATCTTCGAAAACCATTTTTTCATATTTGTTATTTTTAGGTAAAATACATTTTTTTTCTCATATCATGTAGATTATATTAAGAAATTTTATTTATCAAATTTTAAAAAAATCTAGCATGGGGTTTTCGAAATATTGAAAATTTTGAATTTTTTTTTAAATCCAAAAAAAAAAATTTGGAAAATTTTAATACACACAAACATTTAAACTGCAGGGGAGCCTCAACATACAAAAAATCGGTTGTACCATTTGGTTTTTAAATCTGTGGGTTAGTTCTTGAGAAAAAAAAAATATTTATAAAATTTCAAAAAAAAAATCGTATTGCAGGTACCGTTATTTTTGGTCTTTTATTTGTGGGGGGAAAAAATTAAAAACGATATCTACTAAGTTTAACGAAAATCGCCGAGCCGTTTAAGCCGCAGTCGAACAGACAGAATTGTGAGACCCACTTTTTTCCTCTTCGCTATCATCGTAATGTCAACTTTGATCAAAATCTCGAGTTCGATTTTTTTATACGAATGCATAACTTGCCTTATAGTACCTATAAGTCGCAAGTAAAAATGAGAAAGCATAATGTGTTGAAACAAATGCCAAGAAATGCAAAAAAAAAATAAAAAAAAATATTTAGAAAAATTCTGTGGCATTAAATCATAAAGTAATAACCACTTGATTTAATGCACTGACGGGTTTGTTTCGGTTTATTTTAGGTTCCAAATGACGACCAGACAATTTCAAAACTTTATCCATAGATGCTTTGGAAATTCGGAAATTCATTTGGAAGTCAATAAAGTAATCATAGTTGGAGAATGGATTCCTGTAAGTCCGGAATATTCTTTCTCGGCGAATAACTATGTGTTGCTCTTTATCGTCAGATGAGGACGATCAATCTTTTATTCTAAATAAAAAGCAAATAATTGAAATATTAATATTAACATGCAAACTCGAAATTAAGTTAGCTATTCATTTTGTATCTTTAAAAATTGAAAACTAAAATGTTACAAAACAAAAATTTCAGTTCCTATATCTACTTGTTAGCTGCATCTAATGACATTTCAATAACACTTTTAAAATGTAATGGGCCAAAAATAGACATTTACAGACGTATTTATTAGAATTCGCTAAACGCGTGAATAGTTATGCAATGCATAAGGACTTATTCATCCACTATGCAAATTCATATTTATAAAAAATTTGCCTACCCTGCATAGTTATAATGAGCTTGTGTCAAATAAAGTACCAAAAAGTAAGAATCTATTACATTTAGTCTTCATAACACTCAGCTGTTTGTCAAAAAACAAAAAAGAAAAAACATCTTGTCTGTCTATCGAATTTAATAAACAAAAACGAAAATAATTCGAACAATTAACTTTGATTCATCAGTATGTTATTACCTCTAGCACAATACTGGAAATCAAATTGTTATTCATTTCATCCTAGCTGGAATACTCCTCAGATAAGTTCTTGAGGATAAAATTCAATAATGAAAAATAAAAATTACAACACTAACACACCGGATGAAGAACGATGCGTGGAGAGAGATCACCAACAAGTATATTTATCTATTTAATTCTAAACAATTTTCAATTCAATTTGTTTTTAATATATTAGTATAACAATTTTGTTTCAATAAATAAAAATAACACAAAGTTTTAGTTTCAATATCAAGTCAAAGGCATTTTATTTTGTTGATAATCTTTATAATTCAATGTGATGTCAGAGTGAATGTGACAGTTCAATACTAAAATTTCCTTATGTAGGCACTATTCAACCTCCAAACGCGTTTAGCTTATAATGCCTCTATTCAACGTCACATAAGTCTTATAAATAACGATTTTGCGTTTAGAGGCATTATAAGGGTTGCATAGAGCCTTGTGTACTCACTATAACGAGTTTATAAATATGGCTGTTAGTGTACAAGGTTGTTCAAAAGCTTGTTTAATTTAAAACCACTTGGAGAAACCAAAGCATCCAATTGTTAAGTTCAGAAGCCTGTTAAATGTTTAAAAGTCTTTCGTGAAATTGGCCATAAGTATTATTAGTTAACACATTCTTGGAAAAGCATTAATTAACAAACATCCTCTTAGGACTAAGGTTTTTATAATTCAAAATAAAAACCACCCCGCTTTGGCGGGCTATCAAAAAGCTAAAATTAACAATAGAGAGTAATTGATCCGTTTTTCCACTCAAATTTGTATATTCCCAAGAGAAGAGTATACTTTCCTTCACAATTTCAATAGAGTTTTATCGATTTTTAAATGTAGCTATATACTGCTGTGGGGGAAGGGAGAGGGGGTGCTTTGGGGAAAAATGACTCATAATAGTTGTTTTGGTCACTAACCCAAGAAAAAAAAACTATCACGCAAGCATTTGCGATACATATTGTATGAACCGCCTTCATCATATCCTTTTCCAACCCTGCTTCAAAACTGGGAAATAAAGAAAAAAACGAAATTACACTCTGGCATAATATTTGTACTTGTTTGTACATACATGTGTACACACTCGTATGTGAGGTGCAGAGAAAAAAGCTAAAAAGAGTTCGTTGTTCTAAAAGCAGTTTGCATTCAAAAAGAATGCACTTCAATAGTTCATTTCGATTCCCCGGCTGGCGCCAATGCTGTTGTGGCAACAGTGTGGTGCCCATGCCACAAAATTATTTTCTTTCATCTTTCTCTATCTATATGTATGTATGTTTGAATGTTATGTAAAATCCATTACATGCCAGACCCAAGCCAACAGCCAGGAAGGATTCGTTTAAGTTGAATGTTTGCAACGCACAAAAAAAAGAAACTTAACTTTATGAGTTTGGGTATTCTCGTTACTGATGTTCTCAATTTCAACTTTAGATAGGAACATAGTAGTTTTATAGTTCCCTTGTTATTATTTTTGTTGAACCAGTTAAAAATGTGTGGCTACGATTTCAAATTAATGGCTGGGCGCAAGTAACTTCTCCATTACAATTCTTCATACTATGGGTCATAGTAAGTTAAATCCCATTTATTAAATGGCGCTGTTCAAATAAAATCAGCTGATGGGATATTCTAAGAAATGAATAAGAACTGGTTGAGAATGGTAAGACGTTAATGGTCTAGCCGTACATATATTTGATCCTTAACTTGAGGTACGAAAGCTTCTTTATGACCGGCAGTATGACTTTCGCAGCAATAGGTCCACTGGTGATCTTATAGTATATCTTACCGAAGAGTGGAATAAATTCTCTACATCGTTTTGGAGAGAGTAAGATTATTGCACTTGATAATTCAAAGGTATTTGATAGAGTTTGGCGTCAAGCTATCTTATCGAAAATGCATGCACTTCGTATCGCTGAATCTCTTCTTCGTTGGATTAGAAACTACCTTTTGGACCCTAGTGGACAAGTAGTATTGGACGGTTTTAAGACTTTGTTTTGTCTCTGACACTCTTCCTTATGTTCATAAGTGATCTTTTGTCTGAAACTTTAAATCCACTTAATTGTTTCGCTGACGACAGTACCCTCAGCTTTTCATATTCGTTTTTAGATTCACATCCTGGATAAGCTCATTAAATTCTGATCTTGACAGCATTGTCCAATGAGGAATCAATGACGTTTATTGTCGCTAAAGCGTAACCCCCTCTCAATGCCACTTTCTATTACGAGTGGCAATTGCATCGAGGAGACTGAACAGTTTTCAGTTCTAGGTATGTGTATCACAGACCATCTTTTATGGAGTGATCACATATTTGAAGTGCTTGGGTTTTTTCCGCTGAAATTTTTTACCCCATCTGATCTGGTTGTTATATAAATATATAGCCTTTAATCTCCCGAAGCCCGAGTACAATTCCCATATCTGGGCAGGTGCTCCAAGAACGCACCCTATTCTATTGAATATACGAATTATATTCTATTCTATTCTTTTACCCTTGAGCCCAATTTCGGACATAATCTAAGTTTAGCCGCACCACACGAAAGTGGAATGCTTTACCCGGCTCAATAACTCCAACTCATTGCAATATGCAGACATTCAAAACCAATACGCATCAGCATCTCCTTTCTAATCCTATCTTACATACTTTCCTAACTGCTCGCACTGTGTTTAACATTATAAGGGTATTCATAACCCCTTAAGAGCGCGTTTAATATAAACAAAAAACTAAGGCCCCTTTAGCGGTTGTCAGTTATTAATACGATATTTGCCATTTATCAACAAAATTGATGAGTCGCTATTATCTTTATCAAACATTGATTTTGTTCAAAGTATTGAAGTATATTGACAAACTTGATACTATCGTTGTCAGAAATATTGTAATTTATCAGTTAGTTATTTGTGACTGAATCTCAGACTATTATATATGAGAAAATGTGTAAATATACCTTTATTTGGTTATTTTATTGATACATCCTGTGTATGTGTACGAGTATTAAACTCTCTACACCTACGGATTTCTTATTTCAACTCCTATTCAAAATTCAAATATACAGCAGTGCTCTGTTGATTTAGAAAGGTGTATTCTCTTATTATTCTATACGTATTTATGCTAAGGGCAATATTTGGAAATACCCAGGACAAAGGAAATTTCTCATTAAGGATTATAAAAGAGCTTATAAAATATTCTTTGATGTTTTCCTAGAAATGTTACAAGCACAAGAGGAATAAATCCTAAAAGATATCCTTATTAGTACAACCAAGTTGAATAAATACGAATTTTACTACTGTGTTTAAATAATATACGGTTTTTGCTACGTTTATATTTTATAAATCTTCCTTGACCCAATGGTGTATCATATATATTTTCCAGCCAGGTATAAAGCCTCAGGGCAGTTTGTTTCTGGCGTTATTAAAATGTTTATTGACCAGCGTTTAAAAAAAAAATACAACCAAAATAGCCGGAGCAACGAAGTAATTTTAATGATTGAATTTATTGAACACAAGGATTTTCCATTAAGCGTTTCCACTTATCATTGAATTTTTTTATTTATTTAAAAGGCCCATGTATCCTTTTATGTCCAAAATGTCGTTCATTGTGGCACGGGCTGTGTGGCACGTAGTGCCGTCCTATTAAAACCATATATTGTCCTAGTCTTTATCATACAAGTTATGGCAAAAAAAATTATTATGATCGACCGATAGCGCTCACCGTTGATGTTAATGGACTGGCCAACGTCGTTCTCAAAAAAGTATGAACCGCTGAAGCTGTCAGCCCAAAATGCTCAGCAAACAGTGGCTTTCTCCGGATGCATTGTAATTTGATGGATCTTGTGTAGAATTTCATCATCCCAAATTCGTGAATTTTACTTCTTGACCTTTGTGTTAATTTTTCGACAGAAATTAGGGTAAATTTTAAACTTTAAGCCGACTCAAATCTTTGTCTACCGTTGTTCAATCTGAGCTCCTGGGTCAGTTGAAGTTTTTCGGGTGTTGGGCCCTCGTTGATCATGACGCAAAATGCCAAGTTGTGGTCTGCGAAAGTGCGAGTTCTTGTTCGTGGCGCGGAATTCACTGCTCATTATTCTCCGCGACACTCCTGTGTTTTGTTAACGTACCAGTGTTGGCGGATTACTCACTGAACCGATTGACCAAAATGTATTCAACACATTACGAATAGTTCTCTCATGTTGTTCAACACTATAATGCAATTGCTCAAATAAATGATAGCCAATTTGACAGATGTAGCTTAAACAATATGGCCGCAATCGCCTGTCAAAGTCCTGAAATACCTATTGGAAAACCCTTAACCGTTTTTGAAGTTTTTTCAACAACATACAGAAGTGTGTATAGTTTCCATAAAAACACTTATTCATCGGTTCACCTAATTAGAATAGAAACTTCAGATTTGCTACTTTATGGTCTGCCGGGTAAGGTCTGCTTCTGCTTGTAACAGGCAAGTCAAGTTTATACTTTAATTAGGAAGAAAACAACTTTTCCATGGGATATCAATCGCACCTGGTGATTTGTAAGCTTTTTATTATGCGCCAGGTAACAATTTTTCCATACATTTCATCTTATCTGAAGAGATTTTGGATTACTGTGTTTGATCTGCCAGTTTTTTACTTGCGATATATGTAGGTACTATAGGGCAAGTTCTGCATTTGGAAAAAAAATCGAACTCGAGATTTTGATAAAAGTTGACATTACGATGATAGCGAAGACGAATAAAGTGGGTCCGACAATTCCTTCTGTCTGTCTGTCTGTCTGTCTGTATGTCTGTACCTCGATCTAGAGCCTAAGCCACTGTACCTATTTTCTTCAAACTCGGTAGTTATGGGTCTTTGGTGAGTCCCTAGAGGGGAAATTGAAATTTTTTTTTTAGCTCTAAAAATAACGGTACCCCCCATACACCCGTAATGCAAAATCTTATTTATCTCGAAAACGGCTCTAACGATTTTGATAAAACAAATTAGGTGTGATATTATGGACATGGACTACGTTTTGGTAAAAAAAAAATTTGGGGCAAAATGTTATTAACGGTACCTGTCATAGAACCGTTTTTTTGATTTTCGACTTTCTCATTAACGGCTCTAACGATTTTAACCAAAAATTTTCAGCAGGAGACCCCCTAAGTTTAAAATAATATTGTATATAAAAATATTCGAAAAATTAGTTGTTGGGTTTTTTTTGAAAAAAATTTTTTTTTGAAAAATCAATATCTTCAAAACCTATGACCGATTATTTTTTAAAATTATTTCCAAAAATCAATATTATTAAATACTTAAAATTCGCATCCCAAATTTTTTTCTTGAAAAATTTTAAAGAAATTTTTATAAAAAACTTATTTATTTAATAATAAAACGATTTTTAAAGTCTGTTTGCATAAATTCATACTTTTCAAGAAATCAGACGGCAATTTCATTTTAAATTCATGTTTTATATTTATAAAATGTATCTTAAATTCCGAAGTACTTTTACATAAGAGCAAGTTCGTGCGATCCAGTCGTGCATTTTATTTTTTTCAATTTCACTGCCTGAAAGGCCAAAACTATTTGATTCTGCAGTTTAATGTATGATTAAAATAATAAAAAAGAAACAACAAATTATATCCTACTTGCTTTAAAAAAAATTCCGGTCAATTAGATAAATTTCTTTTAACTTTCACTGTTTTTATGGGAGTTTCCTCTTAAATATATGTCACTTTTCTGAAATGATTGTTAAAAATGCGGAGATCCAAAGCCTACACTTAATTATAATGTCAAAAAGCTAAAATGGTAATGGTTCTAGCCAGTGAGGAAACAATTGACAAGTAACAATTTAGCCAGCATGGTAGGAAAAATTGAACGGCAAATTCTGTGATACATTTTTTCTGAATTCAAACATTCACCCTATGACCGAAGATAATTTGCTTTGTAACTCACATTTTTGCTTAAACCTTTATTTCGGTCGCCATTTTTTTTTAATTCTTCTGAAATTGTCCATTAAAATTCTAAGGTTTACAGACCATAAACTTCGTAATGTTGTCTTAATGAATATTATAGTTTAAGTTTTATGAATTAATTAAGAGAAAGATCTTAAAAAGCCAAGATATGGCTCTTTTCGTCAAAATGTTCACAGTTAATAGTCGTTCACAGTCGTTAATATCACAGTTAATGGCACTTTAAAGAAGTTTTCTTCGTTTTTGTCTGTGGTGTAAATGTTCGAAATATAAATCCTATGTGTGAGAACGGATTAAGGCTGCAAACAGACCGGATAAGTCATAAGTTTGATTGGTTTCAGGAGTGGCTTTCAATAAAGCAAACATAAACTGAATGCAAAAATTGCATACTTTTATATGTTTCGAACTAATTTTTCCACTAAGTGAAAACCGAAAAACATGTTTTCGATTTTTTTCTTTCAGTAACAAAATTTCGTAGCCACTGGCTTTTTACAGGGCGTCCTAATTACTTGTAATTTTTTGTTATTTTTTCTCAACGCACAATAAATGTAACAGAAAATTCAAATGATTTGTTTCTTTAAACTGTGTTTCAACTGGCGGGTATTGAAATAAAAATGGTTTTTTCCTTATAAATCAATTCACTGGTTTGCTTCGTTGTTAAGGAGTTAGTAGTAAGTAAGATGCGATCTTTATTCAATACTAATAATTTACATAAATTGTTCACAATTAGAGCATGGCGTAAGCCGTCAGCCGAAAAAACAGAGAGCATATAATATTTTATTGATTATTGAATATAAATAATGAAAAAGTTGTTTTATAAAACATTTTAGTATCTCACAGATATTCTTAGAATTAGATTAATCAGAAATTTTCGTTTATTATTTGGAAATGATATTTCCAGGAAGTTTTAACGTAGCTAACCAGAGTAAGCCAGCAGTCGCCGTTTAAAATAATTTTGAGTTCATCCATGCTTAGACTGTTTTACCCCAGTGGGCGCGTCTGATGAAGCTAAAAATGGGGCAAGTTCCAACAAAGTGTATAACGTCCTATGATGTATGTCGGTTTCACAGTGTACATTCAGTATTTTTGTCATTTCGATGAGGGATATAGTTTAAGCGCAGAAGTTCTCCTCCTACTTTGAAAATTGTGGAAATAGTGTCAATACTGTTGTTGTCGTGAAAATAGTTGTTTGTTAAGTTGTGATCCAGTGCTCAATATAGATTCCTTGACTCACTTAGCCTCGCTCGTTCACGGAAAAACTCAAACCTGGAATTTTGGAGGGAAAGCAATAGGTCGAGGTCCATTTGCACGTTATGCTCGAAGCACAGTCTTCACCACTCACCAAAAAATTGAGATTTTCGTTGAATCATATAAGATGCCACAATTTTGGGAAGCCTTTGCGGGTGATATTCCATGACCTTTCCTATAAAGTTGGAATGTAGTTTGAGATTGTACAGGTAGAGAGGTGGAAGTCCAGTCTCCAAATGGAGCATGTACGTCGGAGTATTTTCTGATAGACGAAAGATTTTCTTTAAGAAGTATCTTAAGAGTTTATCTACTTCCTCATTGCTGAAACAAACCCCAGACTTGAGCAGCATAACAACACATTATGGTTCTTAATACTGCTTCAAATACTCTGTACTTCACACTTGTTGCGACGTCCTTTTTGCCAAGGATTCCTTTCCAGTTACAATTGATAGCCATTTAAGAATCGTGAAGCTTTGATTTGAAATGCTTTTCAAGAGAGAGTTTGGAAGTCAGTATTACTCCTAGATACATTTACTCTTTGAAATTTTCTAGCTTCTTTCCTTCCCAGGTCCATTTCTCGTTTCTAGCGTATCTACTAATGCCATTTCGGAAAACCATCATTTTCGATTTATTTGTGTTTACTTTTGAGTTCTATGTTCGGCAATATTGCTGTAACTTGTTGACCATAAGCTGCATCATATTTGGCGTATCTGTCAGCAGGACGATGTCATGTCGTCTGCATACATTAGATATTTAATGTTTATTCCATTAAAAACAATTCCTCCTGGTAGGAATGAAGGAGTTTATGAAGGCAAAATTTGTTTTCAATTCTAACTAAGCATTAGTGTTGCACTATGACAGTAATGGCTTGCGTGAATACCTTCTTAAATTCAAATAATCCTTAAATTATGCAGAGAAAATGCATGCGCCATTGCATGCAGGACGTACCTTGAAAACATCGTCATTTTAGCGGACTGGCATACGTTAACAATCTTCTTCCTAACCCTTCTTCAAGCCACACAAAACCGTGTCAGGGAGAAATGACATGCGAGAAAATTTACAAAACTCAACCTGTCCTTATTGTAGAACTTGTCTAAAAAACCCCTGACCTCTGCATATTTAATTTCGTAATTCCATCTTTCCAAAATCATTCTTTTCCCATCAGAATTGTTCTTAGGGAACAAGACCCACGGCAAGACTAAAAGATAATATTGATTTTGTTAACTCAAAGCAAGTTTTACTTTACTAAGCTAAATTTATAGAATTATATTCGTGAAAATATAAAAATAAATTTTACTTGTTGTAGTCCTCATTTTATATTAAAAAAAAGTTTTTTCTCCGACCATGCAAAATTTTATGATTAATTAAACTCCCATTTTCTTAAAACAATTCATACATAAAAGGCTTTTCAAACTTACTACTATTACAAATATTTATAGACTACCTGAAGCTTCATGTTGAAGTGGAAATAATAATCATGAAAAAAGGTCTACACCTACCTAACTCGGTAATTTCCTTCGTTCCGTAATTTTACTACTGCACTCACCTTCATCTAAAACAATAGGAGCATTTCTTTTTTTGTTCATTACTTTAAGGGGGAGTTTTATCACTCTATGCATTTTTAAATGTTCGATTAAAAGGTTGTTAATGCACATTGGCTTCGAGTTGGCCTCTACGTTAAAACTTTTTACAATTGAAAGTTGGAAAATAAGGGTGAAAATCCCCTGAGAATTAAGAACTTCCGTCGCAAAGAGCATGCACATTTTGTTTGTATGTACCTACATTTGTTTTTTTAAACATTTTTTTTCTTCTTAAAATGATTCAGCAATTTAATTGTTAAATAAGGGAGCCCTTCTGGGATATCACGAGATATGCACTCAACACACACGTCAGGACAATTATTATTTAGATGACTCATTGGATTGCATTTTGTAACGTTCATTGCCACGAATATGGACAAACATTATTGACACCACACTTTACGTGTTTCTTTATTTAAAGGTGGCAGTGCTAGTAGAATGTTAGGGACTTAAAAACTGGAGGGTTTCCATAGTGACTTTTCGTAGTCACTATTCACAATTCATAATTACATAATTGTTAAAATCGAATCTCTAAATTAAACTAACGATGAGTTGAATTCTTTATAGCTGCCCCTAATTCCACAAATTAATAATACAATATTTTTTTTTTCAATTTCAGAAATCGTGAAAAAATGAGGGAAATCCTAAACATGCACATAATCAAGGACCGTTTGAATGTTGAAAAAATACGACAAAAGAACCAGAACATGGTAAGGAATGCTGGGAAAATAAAAATTTTTCAATTAAATTCCGAGGACAAAAATATTAAATACATACATATTTCAGATTGCCCAAGTACCAACGGTCAACAATAGGACATTCCTTTATTTCAACATCAGAGGCGATAATGCTGATGAAGTAATTACTGTCGAAGGTGGTGGGGTGAACGCAACTATTATCCAGGCAGATGTTGCCCAGTTAAATGGTTTTGTTCACATTATTGATAAAGTCCTTGGAGTGCCATATACAACTGTCTTGGGCAAGCTAGAAACTGATCCAATGTTAAGGTATGTACTGGAGTGAGGAAGAGTATACTTTTGTTTTGTTTTTAATTTTCCAAATTGCTTGAGTAATTAAAAGATATCTACACTGTGTGTCACTTGAATAGACAAAAGTTTTATTCTCAAAAGCGATTTAGGAAGTTGTATTATGCTTATTTATTCAAAGATGAAGTATGTGTAAGAACGGACATCGAAAACAATTCAAAAGAGCGATAATGCAGAAACCAGCGGGGGTATTAATTGTGAATGATTTTTCAATTTGCTCCTTGCTATGAGTCCTTTTTTTTTATTCCACTGAAAAAGAAATAATAGTCACTGAGCTCCTATGATAACGCGTTGATAGAAAAAATAGCCAAGACTACATCACACGTACCTGCTCTTCTGGTTCAAGCCTTTAATATGGCCAAGCATTTATGAGATAAAGTACTAAAGAGATAAAAAAGTGAAAAGCACTAAAAAATCAATTTTTTCTTTGATTTATTCTCTGAAAAAAAAATGTTGAAATAAACATCAATATGAAAAAAAAAATAAGTTAAACTATATTAATTGCTTAATGGAAAAAGTCGGCAGCGGGTATACTTTGATGCTTGAGGACTTAGTCACCTGCATACCGTCGAACATGTATAATTTACATTGTCACCAGTTTGTGACCTAACAGTTTCGGTTTAATAATAAAGTGTTGACATCAAAGAAATTCTTTTGAAAGAAACTACTTTATTTACGAATTTAAAAAAAAAAATCTCTTAAATAAAAATACTGCCGTACCTTTTCATTGAGTATTTGAAATGAAGTTAACAAATAAAATAGAAATATTTGTTAAATCAGAGACCTGCTACTACTGCCTAAAGGTGCGTGTCCATTTGAGAGCAAAAACACTGAGAGTAGCTATCAGGCCACTCTTGAGAGTAAACTCTCAAGTGGACACAGCCTTGAGAGAAGCTAGCGGAGAGTTGACTTTTCACTCTCGACATACGAATTTTTTGAGAGTTACTCGCAAGTGGACACACTTTTTTAGTACTATCGGAGATGAGCTCGCAGAATTCCAACATGGTTCGTATTTTGCGATTAGCTGTCCGAGAGTTGACATGTAAAAACATTGAACAGAAGGGGACAAACGAACTTATGAAAATGAAATCAAGAGAAAACTTCATAGTTTGCGAAACCAGGTAAAGAAAATAATTTTTGTCAATCATAATAATATAATGATAATCATGAAAATATTAACGGATGTCACAAGAATTGAAAAAAAAAAAATAAAAAACGAAAAGTGGAGCCTCAACTGATGAAGAATAGCACTAGGCGGCCATATTTTCGGGGTTTGCAGATTTTTATTCCATTTTTAATGGCTGCTTCAATAAGTCAAATCTGGTACGTATTTGATTTCTTAATTATTTTCTGTGATGATCCTGTACTGCCAAGGAACTTCACCTTATGGGCTCATAAAGTAATTTTTGAATTCATCCCTGAAATCCTTTTGAGAAGTATTATAGTTGTGCCTTATTCCATTTTGAAGATAGGAAAATGAGTTTTCGAAATTGTTGTCTAAACGCCAGCTTCCATTCAGTACATCGTGAGTTTCTATTTGTTTGGGCAAAATTATAGTTTTGCAAAAATATATCAAGTGGACACGGTTATGAAAGTACTCTCAGAAAATCATCTCCCAAAACTTAACTAGTAAACTCGCGATAGTAAAATCTCAAAAAAATTACTCTCAAATGGACAGGCACCTGAGAGCAACTCTCGAGAGTTTACTAGCGAAAGAACTCTCAAATGGACACGCACCTTAAGAGACTTGTGTTATTATGTCAAACAATTTTTAAAGAGCATTAACGACTCACAGTTAAAATAGAAGTTTGAGATTCCCGACAGGTTATTGATAAAAATAATAAAAGCTGTGAAAAAAAGTTCATTTCAAATCAAATCAAGCTAAGTGGATAAACAAAGAATCGATGTTACAAAATAAAAAAAAAATATTCTCCAACAAATCCAAAAGTAACTACAATTTCAAATGAAAGTATAATATTTACAGATAGAAAATAATTCTAATAACGCAATCTTCCATGAGACCCAATTGACAGAAATTATATATTATAACATCATCTACATACATGTGTATGAGACAACTGATAACGATCTCAGGAAGATCATTTATAAACAAAGAAAACAGTAGTGGTCCAAGAACAGATCCTTGAGGAACACCGCAGTTAACCACATATGGACTTGAAGTACCTAGATCAGTTGAAATCGTTTGAAGCCGATTTATAAGATAGCTTCGCAAAAGTTTAAGAGCTGTTCTTGAAAAATTGAATTCAGTACTTAGTTTGGAAATCAAAATCTGATGGTCAATACAATCAAAAGCTTTGGAGAAGTCTAAGAGAACCATAATACCCAACTGATTTCTGTCAAAAGCACTGCGGAAATCAGATGTGACTTTTACAACAGCAGATTCACAACTGTGTTTGTGGCGGAAACCAGACTGCCACATTGATAATTTGTTACTGGTTTGAATATAGGGGAGAATTTTATCCGCAATCAGTCTTTCAAAAACCTTACCGAAAAACGGCAGCAAACTTATTGGTCTAAAATCAGCTGGCTCCGAAGGATTATTTTTTTTTTTGTATGGGAATAATTGTTGCAATTTTCCATTGTTCAGGGAATTCACTGCTATAAATACAAGTATTGAAAATATGTTTCAATTTCGGCGAAATGCTATCGGATCCAGTCGCATTAGATTTGATTAACTTTATAGCATTAATTATATCGCTTTCCGAAACACAGTTGAATGAAAATAAACCGTCATCTTCAGGAACAGATATAGGCGGACTAGTACCGGATTGTGATAATGAAGAAGCGTAAAATGATTTCATTACTTGTGGGTTGGAAGGGCATTTTGACATTTCTTTATTTCCGGTCACACCAATTGCTTTCCGATTTTTCCATAGCACTTTGGAACCTAAAGAAATGTCAAGTTTTTCAATAAAGTATCTTTTTTTACAAGAACGTATGAGAGCAGTTACTTGATTGTGAGCAAAAGTATATTGTCGTTTGTTGTATTCCGAAGGATTTCTTTCATATTTTCTAAAGAAACGCTCTCTCTCCCGAATTTGTGATTCAATATCATATTGTTGTACCATGGACAAAACTTAGGATTTTTAATCTGCTTGGTGACAACTGGAACATAATCGTCGTAAAGTCTACCCAATAAGCTATTAAATAGTAAGACTTTGCTGTTAACATTAACCATATACAAAATATCATTCCAGTAATTATTTCCAACCGTATTCTGAATATTAGTACAATTTAAAGTACGAAAAGATCGGTAACTAATAGTTTTGGGAGCATTTGATTTATTTACATCAAACTAAAACGAACAAAATATAAAATCATGTAACAAATTTCTTCTAAAAGTCGCTTACAATTATCAAAACACATACGAAGAATAAACCAAGTTTGTGAATCTTGGTGAAAATTTGAAGTTATGAAACATGGCATTTTACTTATTGTAGGAGATTTTTTTGGTAAACGTCACTTTACTAGGTACATCAACATTTTTTTTTATTAATGGAAAATTTTAACCCGTAGCTTAACTATCAGCCTTATTGTGAGTTTTACCCGAACAACATTCCACCCGGAAAATTTGACATTTCACTTTTCGCCTATTGTGAGTTTCACCCGAAAAATTATTTATGTTCGAAAAATTCCCCTTATTGTGAACAATCATTTCGGGCGGAATGATATGCCATTGACAGCCATAATTTTCACTTATTTTTATTAGGCGAATGAGAGCAAAATAAGGCGGAAAATGTATGTAAGTTGTTTGTTTATTTTTTTTAAGATAAGAAAATTTAAAATTCAAATTTTTTATTATAATGCAGGAGCAAAACAATAAAGAAAAGACCAAAGCGATATGCTGCAAAGCAAATCGCGAGACAGTGGCCGAAATTAAGGCTAAAAGAGGATTGTGCCAAACTTACATCGTGGTCTTTGCCAACTTCTTTTTGGTACCCACCCTGTGCAAAGAAACCCTCTCCCTGATAAAATCTGTAAAAAAATAAGGATTAATTAATTTTTACACTCACGCACCTTCAAAGGATTAGAGTGATCCCTCAAATTCCTTCGAAGTGCTCGCTCCTCAAACATTTGTTCTTCCTCAGACAAGATACGTAGCGCTATGCTATGCTATATTTATGATAATTATCCTTTTTTTATTATAAAATAACAATTTAATTTTATATCCTGAAATTCTTATTTAACAATTGTCAAAACAAACATATGTTTGTTCAAACTCACAAGAAGGTCTGTTCATTTTCCGAACGCGATAAATCCGCTGTCTAAAAATAGGTGTGCAAATTATTCGTTTCAGATAATCCAATTAAAAATTGAGAGCCACAGTGAGTGGCACTACTAGCGTAACCACAATTTTATCTCTGTTGCAAGTAATTTCGACAAATAACTGATGCCCCAAATTCAATTATAGCACTATGACTATTTTAGTTAACAGAGAACTCGGAGGTTGCATTTCATTCTCCGTTTCCATCACAGTGGAGGGAGAATTTATTGCGGGCCTCATTTTTCTGAACGTGCCAATTTTTCGAACTGTCACTCCTGATTCAAAGTGAAATTTTTATTCGGGCGAAACTCATAATAGCTTTTAAAATTTCGGGGGAACAAAAATGTTTCGGGGGAAATGCTTTCCGGGCGAAACTCGCAATAAGGCTGTATAATTCCATTCAATCTTTCAGAAAGAAGAAAAAAGTGAATGTAACAAAAAATTTGTGGAAAAAAAATGATAATTTTTGTTTGCACTGTTTATGTTTTATATGAAGGTTTTTATAATACAAACTCTATATACTACTGAAATAAATCAGCCAAGTAGAAGACTTAGCACTATTATTGGACTTGTTGAATTATTGATTCAAATTAGCTTTTTTGGCCTTTAGTCCACAAAAATTGGCGTTTCGTCCGGGTGATCTCACACGGACTCATCAGTTGACTTGTGAGGACCTTGTCAATACGCAATTTTTATTAAGTTCAGTTCATCTTACATGAATTTTTTGACAAAAATCCAATGTGAACTATATCCAACAAAGATTAGGATTGTAATCATTAATGTTGGAATTTTTTTTGCCCGTGGCCTGGCAATTTTTGTGGACTAAAGGCCAAAAAAGCTAATTTGAATCAATAATTCAACAAGTCCAATAATAGTGCTAAGTCTTCTACTTGGCTGATTTATTTCAGTAGTATATAGAGTTTGTATTATAAAAACCTTCATATAAATATTCAATGCCAGGCCACGGGCAAAAAAAATTCCAACATTAATGATTACAATCCTAATCTTTGTTGGATATAGTTCACATTGGTTTATGTTTTAGTTATATACTATCACTTAACTATATTCAGAACTTTATCGAACTACAAAATTAAGAACGTGTTGCGTTTATTTATTTCCTTCGTGAAAAATAATTGGTCTTCTAGTTAATAAACTTCTTTCCTGATCGTGTACCTAACAAAAGTCAATGCACCAGAATAATTTAGCCTTACATCCATTCTTGTATCCTTTTTTATATTCATATCTCAATGTAAATGTTTTCTTTTTTATCTACCTTTTCCAGTGATACCTACACTCTAAGCAAAATGTCAGATTTCAACGTTCAATTGAATAACACTCAACGAAGATACACATTCTTTGTGCCTCGGGATATGGCTTGGCAGAAAACCCAATTCGATTACCCATCAGCACATAAGAAGCTTTTTATGAGGGATTTCGCTTATCATGTAAGTTGTATTTGATTTTTGGTTTAACATAAAATTTTAAATGAATTCGTAGGAATCTTCGATATTTCTAGGCACCAATTCCATATCTTCATAATATTAGAATATTTTATTGTTCGTATTTTTGTTTTGTTGACTAAAAAGTTTCCATAAAAGCATTTTCAAAACTAGAAGCCAATACGAGTAATATAAATTCGAAATCTTATTCGTTCGGTAAAACTTATATCCTCGTCCGCTCGTATACAATTGAGAGCATTAAAGAATTTGAAAGGCATTTATATTTTTTATTTATATTTCGATTTTGACTTAACCGACATAAAAAAGTTTTGAAATGTTACAAGAAGTATTTCATTGAATTCCTATAAAAACTACTATCCTATTACTTTTGATGGACGTGTTTGTAGGTATACAAAGCCATAATAAAAGTTTGTATCCTTTTAAGTTTTAGTTTAATTTAGTTTTATTTTTTAAAAGTAAAATAAAAAGTAACTTTGATAGATACGTGTAACTTATCAACCTTATCAAATGCTAAAGCAAAACTGAAGCCAAAACTTCACCTCTAGCCTTTTTACTAGTAAAGCCTGTTGGTATTTCTCTCGTATTTCTGGCGTTTTATTGGCGAGATTTTATGTTTTCGAGTCGCAATTTTTTTTAAACTTGCGCACACTGAAGGAATTACGACTTTCCTTAAAATATTGAAGCACAGCTCGAGAAAAATTTTGGATTAAGGTTGAATTGTTTAAGGGAAGAAATGCAACTATTTCACATAAACACTGTTTATAATAACACTGTTTATAAAAATAACGGTCAAATTATGCAAGACAAGAAACATTGTGGCGCTGTTTGAGAGATTCATATGTTTCTTTTATAGCTCTGTGACCAACCAGTTTTAAAGATCTTTTTTTAATTCTATCTAAAAAACTTAAATGAGTTATTGGAGCACCTGCTTAAGTATGAGAATTATATTAAGCCTTACAGGGTACAGCAAGAAGGGGTAAAAAATGCCTTACATCGTCGAAGGAAACCTTTATACTTAACAGCGTTTTTGGCGTCTACATAAGGTGGTTTGAGTATGTGATGCTCATGCTGAGAACTCAAAGCTAATATTTTCCTCAATGCAAGTGCCGCCCATGGAGGCTGGGTTCGGCTTCAATGACAGAATACAGCATTGAGTTTTTGAAGCAATAAATTCTATCTTAGTTTATGATTCCCAATTTGACAATGCAATCGAAATCAGAATTTATTGAGCTTATTATGTGATGAATATGATAAATAGAGTCGGAGACAAAACAAAGCAAATACACCAGTGTGTATTTTATGACTATCAAACGTAAGACTGTGCAATACAACTGGCAGCGGTTCGAGAGGTTTCTAATCCAAAAGCACGCATTTTAGAGCGGAGAGATAAGTTGTAACAGGTTTCATTATATTATTTCCCAATATCTTAAAACATATTTAATGAAATCGCATCCCAGGTCCCAGTTAATTCATTTTCTCCAATTATTTTTTTTTATATGACACCTCCCTATATTTCGTAAATCAAAAATGGTACACTTGGGCGTATACGTACTTTTCTTATTTTAATTGAATTTTTCAACGACTTCATTTTATCAAACTTAATGTTTGAGCTCTTTTAGCAAGTTGGTATGCTTTACAACCTCTGACAATATAATTTGTTCGCACCTGAAACTCTTTATGTTTCTATCAGGAATAAGCTCATAAAATAAAATTGGCATATTAAAAGAAACCCAACTGAAAATGGTATTCGCACTCGTTTGCACAGATAAATACGCTCTTACGTTTCACACTCACTACTGAGCTTGTCTTGTCTTTTAAAAACGAAAGTGATACACAAAAGTCCAGCTTCATAGTAAATGTTGTTAAATAGTTCTCCATAAGTACAAATAAGCTTTGGTACCCAAATGAATATAGATTTATTCAACTGCTATGGGAAGTAAACAAATAAATTGATTGTCATAAAATGGTTAAACAATAACTTTAGTTCCTGATTAATGGTTTGTAGATTACTTAAAATGATCCTGGTCTGGTGTTCTATAAATTTTTATATTTTGTATAGCTTTCTTAACTTTTTAAACGATTTTTTTATATTTTTTTCTATATTTTAGTCGAAATCTATTCTTGAGAGACATCTTGTTATCTCAGACCGTACATTTACAATGAAGGAACTAGCAACAATGACCGAGGAAAGTGACTCAATTGTTCTCCCTACATTCCGAGATTCCCTAAAAATGAAAGTTCACGAAGAACTAGGACGTAAGTATATTAATTTTAAATTAAAAAAAAACACCTATCGATAGCTCCAACTAATTTGACTAAACGGAACCTAGTAGTCATGATATTTCAAATTGATAATCAAGCTTACTCATAACTAATGGTTTTCCAAGTTATTTTCACAAAAACAGCAAAAACCTCATATTTCTAGGTGAAACGTGCATAATTTAAATAAAGAAACCTTAAAGCTTACAAGCTTTTTTCCTTGTTTCCATCAAAGTTCACTATAAAAATTACTAATTTCATTCATGTTGGTTGTTTTTGAAAACAAATTAACTCAAACATTTGTTTTCTTTTGTTCTTTCTTTAACGTTTGCTTTAAAACAAAAACAAATTACTATAAAACTAAAAAAAATTACTAAAAAAAAGGTTTACATGATGATTACGAGGACCACGAATGGACTGGTGAGTTGTTGCGTTTAGTTCTTGTATGTAAAAACAAAAACTATAAAACCATACATACAAAACCTCTACAAACATTCATCATTGCGTGTCAACATTTTTTATGTCTAACATAATCATAAATATTAAAAACAAGAAAAATACCCCAAATAATATAAACTTTTAAAAATAAAATATAGCAAGTTTGTTTGTTACATACATACATATATATGTAGATGCTTATGCTTATTTTATTTTATATTTTTTTTTTTATAATAAGATAGTTATGCTTATAAGAGCTTATGAATATAATCAATATATTTAATCACCGCAGTTTATATTTGAAATTGTTACGCAAATTTAGCATCGTTTATATGAGGGTCGTTCAATAATTAAACGGATAACAGTGTAGAGAAATACACAGGCCTGTTTTTAAGTAAGTGGTCAGGATTTTCCGTCAATATAGGTCGTCCGTTGTCTCCTACGGCCTTAAAGTACCATATACCCATTGCCCGGAAACAGACACGTCGAATGTCGACGTGTCATCATGTCACAACTCAGAAGGGTAAAACCGAGTGAATGTATGTATGTTTATGTGTCTCTAATATGTAAGAATCGTTCTTGTTTCCACTCGTGAACGAATCAAAGAGTGGCTAAGAAAGTGTGGCGCTGAACCGAGTAAGTCAATCGAAGTGTCTAATCTTCAACTTCAAAACAACTTTAAGAAGATGAATTAAGTGAAAAAACCGGTCGGTATTGAAGATATGTCGAAAATATTTGGTGTTAGTAAAAGGTCAAGGTTAGAATTTAAGAAATGTCACCACTCACAGTGCTGGCCTTAATTAAATTCTCTAACTTAATCAACCCGAGTAATTGAACTTTCCGTATTCGCCTGCGATTGGCTCATGATTTTGTCACTCTTTTGAAGTTTTGACAAATACATTATCAGTTTTTGGAGTCATAAAAACTTTTTATTTTTAGATGGCTTTGCGGAGAGCCGAAAGATTTACTTTCCAGCGGAATAGAGAAGCTTGCTAAAAGACATTTACAGAAGGCACTTATCTTGAAAACCCAATACTTAAGTCAGTTTACTCATTGAACAACCCTCGGATATTTGTATAGTTATAATATTCTTATTATGTGAATGTAGGATACAACATTTGAAAGAGAACCATTGATACACTGCACAGTTTGCAAATATCATCGACTTGCTGATCGAAAACACATAACTTTCGAACTAGTTGATATGTTTTTTTTATAATGTATCCTCTGGAACTCTTAGCACAATAAGGCTATAGTTTTGATGGTATGATATTTATGAAAACACTTTGTAATCAGGACCAATCCACAAATGATTTTTTGTGTTTTAATTTAAAATCACTAAGGGAAGTTTAAAGTTTTAATATTTTTCCAGAACTTTTAGAATGCGATGATGAAGAAAATTAGAGATTACTTCTGATTAAGTGGAGTGATCAAATTAAATTGAATTGAATGTTCGAACGCGTTTCGCCTTGATAAGACAGTGGGCTCATCAGTTAGATATCGTCATAACTTTCTAAGTCGGTAAACATCGACCAACTTTAGCTTCTTGGGAAGGTACGACAGCATCTAACGAATGAGCGCACTGTCGTACCTGGGCGAAACGAATTACATAGTTGATAGGCTAAGAGCCGGTTAGGAGGCATAACCGAAATATAAGTATATAGTCATTTATAAGTGCATGCTTCATAATATTGTATATACAAGTGTCTTGCAAAATTCTTTTCACCATTGGCTTGGGTGAGTGTCTAAAAATAGCAATTTGTCTTTTTTCCTGTGCCAGAGGTATAACAACTGCGATTCCTTTAATGAAAACAGGAAATAATGCTCTGTTATTTTTCCAAAGCCTTAGAATCTTAATTTTGACGATCCAATTCCTTTAACTCAAAATTTAGCGATTTTTAAGCGAGCCTTACGGCTTTTAAACGCTTACCCACACCAACGGCGAAATAAACCTGCTAGACTTTTTATATTCCATATCACGACACATGTTCACTCATCTATATGTCTCCAAACCAAAAATTTGCTATTGGCTTTTAGATTATAGGGTCATACCTATGAACTTTCAATTGAATTTTCGAATATAAATTCATTCATTCCTCTTAATCTACAAATATAATATTAAACATTAAAGACTTTCATTGTTATGGAGTCTAGTCACTAGCTGTCTGATACAGCGTGTTTTCTAACCATTTTTATTTGTATATCTCGATCTTAAACACTTTTTTTATTTTTATATAGAAAAGGGGAGTTTAAATTCCACGAAAAACTTTGTTTTGGAATCTTCGGAAGGTTTATATTGTGTTTGATACAGAACTGTTGCATCCAATTTTCGCATTGATGTCTTCGCAATGCATTAATTTTTTACCAATTTTACAGTATCATCTATAAAGCATTGTAATAAAATCATTATTGTCCTCTAAAATAAAACAAATACATAAGGTCCTACGACTCTTCCTTGTGGAACAACCTCATCAATCTTTTTATGTTGTTGTTCGAACCGTTGACTGAAGAGTTTACTACAATATACGAGTATCATTTCAAAATTCATTTCGTAGTACTGTTTGTGTAGATGTCTATGAAATGTGTGCTCAAAAAGCCAAATAGCAAATCCCTGTTCAAAGAATTGAGCAACCTCTACAATTAGAACCAAACTTATCACTTTTTCGTTAAGTGCTTTTTCAAATCAAAATTCTATATAAATTTAATCAAATTAATTAAATTTATATACATAGAATTCTGGCCACGAGCTTGTAAGCTTAGTCGCAGTACTTGACTTAGCTCCAGAGAACATAATCGAATTGTGCCAAGTCGATGTTATTGAACTTGCTCCAAAAAACGACAGTTTTGTTTGTTCACATAGTCGCTGCGCTAAAAATAGGCCTCTTAGTAGAAGATTATTTTTTAGCCAAAATCCGGATCACCGGCCAACTTTTCCAGAAACATCACAGTGTTCTCTATTATTGTCCAGATTAAAAAGCACAGATAACATGGTATTTTGACAGTTGAATGTCATTCAAGCTTTGACAGCTGCTGAAACATAATCGGAAAAACTGACATTGTCATGTGGCCCTGGCCCTGACCCTATATATTAAATTTCAACTGTTGTTAGATTTGCTAAATAGCTATTAGATATCTTTTATAAGTGAACGATTGTCCAAAACTTCTCTTGTCAATCTAAAAAAAAAAATTAATCCCAAAAATTAATTGAAGTTTTTAAACACTTCAAAAGGATAGCAAGCACATGTCAAAAAAGTAAAATCTATCAATATCAAATGAGGAAATTAATTCGTCTTTCCGATTTAATAAAACTTATTTTTCCTCTTTATCCCTGTTTAGAAGAATTCAACCATTTTCCTGAGTAAAACTAGTCATATGCTATAATTCAGTCAAAGCTAGGTTGTTTAAAGTCGCCTAACAACAGAAAAATACTATCAACTCCAGCAATGTCAATAACATAAAGAGCGATCTAAATCTAATAAATTACTAAAACCAAATTCTTGGGACGAATTAAGACATTAAAAGCAAACAAATCTTTCATGCAAATACAGTTTGCAAGATTAATATTATGTTACAAGAGTTGTGCTGAAATGATTTGTCACAGCGTTCGTTTTGTTAAGCCAAGCAGGTTTCAGAGAAAGCGGTTAGATCATTATAAAAAAGTTTGATAGTTTTAAAAACATTAAAAGTTTCACTGTAAAACTATTTCATTTTCATAATACTCGTAGAGTGATAAGGTTCTTGCAGTATGGTTTAGAATAAGTGTTTTCAACAATTATTTGCCTAGATACGATTGCAAATTATTTTACCAATGTATTAGAGGGGCAAGGACCTTTAAAAATGGATTCAAAGAATGAGTGGAGAGCTGTTTGGAATATGTTCCAATATGTATGCAATTTCTGATCAAAGGCGAGAAACAAATATTGAAATATTGAATTTGCTTTAAGGACCGATTCTAAATTGTCAAGAGGGTTGAATTTATATTTAAATTAGGAACTTATTTTTCTCGTACAAATTGAATGTCCTAATATTGTAGGTATATTTTAGCATTCCTTTTTTGAGAAACAATTGTTCGAATATTTACTTATTGCACACAAAATCAAGCTTTTATTTAAAAACCAATATAAAGCTAAATACGATATTTTATTTAAAAGACCCAATTGAAAAGTGAATATTGAATTTCATAAGATAAAATACATTTAAACATAAATTTATTTTTAAATAAAAAGACTAAACACTAACCCATCTATACTCATTTTTGTTTCGTTCTCAATCATAGTCATAACACCCACATGTGTTGGCTCCGAACATAATTATTGTTTCAAAAGCCAGCTTTTGCTTTGTTCCTTGCCAAAATTGCATTGTAGATTTCATTCTATCAGTTTAACTTGCACAATTAAATTAAATTAAAAAAAAATATCTATATACTCCAAGGCTAAACCAATGCGAAATTAACCATTTTTCAAAAATTTAACTTCATTTTTGATTAAACACCAGCTCGTAAATTTCCAGGATACTACATTCAATGGAACTTGAAGAAGATCAACGTTTACCGGCCCGATGTTGAGTGTACAAATGGTATAATTCATGTTATTGACTATCCATTTTTAGAGGAGAAGGATGTCGTCGTAAGTGGAGGTACATATAGGACACAAATGAATTTAGCGTTCTTTATTGCAAATTTATTATTGGTATCAGTAGCGAAAGTATTATAAAATGTATAAATTTTAAAATTCTCAATTTTTAATTTTAAATTAAAAAAAAACACAATACTGGTAAAAAAACAAACAAAAATTACATCACAAATTTCTTTTCACATAAAATAAAACAAAAAAAAAACTTTTTACTTTCCATTGAAACTTAATCTGAAAAGCATTCCACAAAAAAATTATATTATTTATTTTAATTTTGTTTTAATTGAAAATTTGCCTGTCTTATACATATATTACATAATTGTATCAGTAATATTTTTTTAGAGCATTTTAAGTCTTCTGCATACAATCATAAAATACTGAGTGTCTATAGATATTAATTTAAACTGTTCCTTTGTTGGCAAAGATAATATAGCATATAATATTAATTTATGTTTGTATCAAATAACTTACATGTGAATGAACCATAATATATAGTTTTGTTAAAGTTAACTTTCTGTTCGACTTTTCATCCATCACAAAATATCTATAATTACTTACCTTCTAGACTTTACTATTTTTTTGTAAATGTCATAGAGCGAAATACGTTTTATAACTTAAGCAAAATATTAAACAAAAAATTGTTCGATTTTTCTAAATTATAATTTTATTTTAAAATAGTTAACTTTTCTAAAAACAAATATATATTAATTAATTAGAAATGTAGATATATTCAGCAATACGAGAAATGATATTAAAAACAAATAATAAAAAACCAAACATAAAAACAACATGTTTTGCAATTTTCACCACTACAATGACATTAACTCTATAAGCAATTTAAATTTAATTTAATTTTGTTTCTAAACATTGCATGTAATCATAAAAACAAAAAACATTAAATTTATAAAGATTTCTCATCATCAGAAGCATGATGTATCGACACGAAAAAAAAAACTAAAAACTGCCGATTAAACTTAAAACATACATATATAAATCAGATATTATTATATATAAATTCAACAGCAAAAAAACAAAAACAATTAAATTTATTCACTATCATAATGTGTACCTTAAGTAGAAGAGTGATTTATTAAATGTTAAGATATAAAACTACGTATATACACATAAATAAATTATTCATTGACCAGAAGTACTTCAATAAAATAATAATTATAATAATAAAAAAAAACTAAATAAAAATAAAATAAAAACAAACAAAAATAAAGCAAACCACCCAAAGATATTGCGTGTGTAGCCGAGATACAAAATAATATTTATTTCTTTATTTTCTTATAGTTTCCATAAAATAAAAAAAAATACTAAAATAGTCGAAAGATATATAAATGTTTAAATAATTCAGCAGCAGCAAAATATCTAAGGCTCGAAGGACCAAACAATTACTCGTACGTTTTTCTATTTGATAATAGGCATTTTTCGAATTATCCAATTACAACAATTGTAGGTTTTCTTTCTTATTTTTTGATTTTGATTGTTTCCGATATTTTCTTCGAATAAATAGAAAACTAAAACATACAAAATACCATACAGGTATATTGTAGATTTGTTGAATATAAACAGCTTTCGTAGTAATGTAGTAAATCATTTATCATCCCTTGCACAGAATCCTCTCTGATCAGGGTTCTGCAAAATTCGAACACAAAATCTTAAAATTTCTGACGTGTCCAAGCTATGCCTTATAAAATGAAATAAACAAACAGTAAAATTAGGTTCGTTTCCTTTAAGTACTATTCACATGAGAGCGACCAACGGCCGACGAATGAACGAACATTCGCCCATTTTGACATTTCGTTCACATGCATTTTTTTTTATTCGTCGCGAATGGCGTTTACTTAGACAACTGTCTTCTCTTCTTTCTTGTACCTATCTGAATATGAACAGTCGGCCTTGTTGTATAGTGTTGGATTTGCTTCCACTTCCAAAATCAATCTTTCGTCAAATTCCTAGAATTATTTACATTATTTTAGTATTCCTTGCTTAAAAATTTATTTGAATTTTTATTGAATATATATATTTACCTTTTTTTCCATGATCGGTTCAGCCATTACCAAACACAAAGAAAATTATTTTAGAATGATTTTGAGGTTAGTCGCGCGCGAACAATTCATTCGTTGCAGTGTGGATGGTATGTGGAACGCGAATAGTGTTTGACAGTTCGTAGCAGTCATATTGCAATTCGCGACGACCAATTTATTTTCTCAAATTTCTCTCATTTAATCAATTACAACGCACATTTTAATATATTAACATTAAATTAAACTAGATTTCTACCCTTTTGTAAAGTTTTTGTGAAGAATTTAGGCTTATATATGTTTTAAATCCCCTTTCTTTTTTTATTCGTTGGTCGTTGGTCGCTCTCATGTGAATAGTACTTTAATATTTCGAATTCATTCCAGTTTGTAGTTTCGCACAGAAACAAAACTTTACTTGCTTAGCTTATGTCATAACTAAACGAAAAGTAGCTCTCCAATACGTAAATGGGCAAGTCAATATGAAAAATAACCTTATGTGAAAGGAGTAGTATTTTCGATTGGTAATTATTACAAAAAAAAATGTTCTCTTCTTTTCAGACGAAGAACTGTTATTCGTTATTCAATAATCAATCGAAAAGCCAATAGTATGCCTATTTTTTATTTTTATTATACCAATAATTGTAGTTAGTTGTCAACACATACATACGTCAGTTACGGTAGAGGATGTTCTTCAGTTACGAAAATAAATCTAAATGAAAATTGGACGAAATGCGATAATCCCAGCTTGAGAATCTTTATGTTATTTGTCAGGGTATTTTTCATTTCGTCCTAATGTTAGTTGCTACTTCTAAAACTGTGTTATCTTTTTCAAGCTATCTTAATTTGTCTTAGCTTTTTAAGCAACGCTTTTAAATGGAAAGAATGTTAGAAGGCTTGAAAAAGATAATACAGTTTAAAAACCAAAGACTGAAATAAGATGAGACAAAAATGCTTCGAAGAATTAAAATGAAGCTCACCTTGCCGAAGAATTAAAGTTCTTTCACGAATTCACCATATTTTGTATGGTTACTTTTGTAGGTTTCCACAGTATTATGTCATGAATTTGTCAGTCGGACGTATAAACTTGCACCCATGTGCGCTGGATTTTTTTTTCAAGAGTATAAACGGGCTCAAAAATAACTTAAATCTAAGTTTAATAAAACTTCTGGGTGGAAGTGTAGTTTAACATATTGTGACTTATTGAAAATTTCCTCCAAACTGTGAACCGACAATTAGGCGGTGCCTCTTGAGACTGAATTCTTTTCGAAATATAATGATCTTTTTCCTCCCTCCCACATATTGAATTTTGAATAGTCAAGCCTCAAGATGTACTGTTAAGTAGTTGGCTTAAAAGCAAACGGGCAATATAAATAAACAGATATCAAAACATTGTGTAATGTTATAAGAGTTGTTGAAAAGATCAAATTGTGCTTTCAGATGTCATCTGGAATTGCTCTTATTTGAACAGATAGGTTCCAAAAATCGAGTTAACTCAAAATTACAACGAATTTTCAAATCGAGTTAATTTGTTTTTAGTGTTCTACATTTCACATTTCACTAGCTTTCATAATTTCGAAATTTAAGTGCAATTGATAACATCAGCTGTCATCTGTCACTTCGTCGACAAATACAAAACTATTTTGTTTGTGAGTGAAGTTTATTTAGTGTGTTAAAAGGTAATTCTATATTAATTATTTATTTCTTGCAGTAGTATTACAACGAACCAGGGGTGAATATGCGGAAAAAAAACGGAATTACTAACGCTGCGTATGTGGTTAAAAGATTGGTATCATACTATTGACTTATGTTGTTTTTATTTGGCAATCCGGAAGCCTTCTTGACTCTTCTAGAAGTGTTCACTTGGGAAAAAATTACAGTTCTGAATTCTGATTCTGAAAAGAAGAGAAATTTTCTTCTGGATTTAAAATCAGAATCGAAACCAGAAGCACTCACACATTCATATACTTAAACGTCAAACTCAACACCTGTTATTTTTTGTATCCTAATTGTGCGAAATGTATTTTTCAACAAACATTATTCTTGATTTTCATTTTTGTCCACATTTGATGTTTCACATATATGTACAATCACAAAAAACTTCAGAATCATCAGAATCAAAAAAAGTGTTCAGTTGGGATTCCGGATCGGAGAGAGATTTCCGATTGCCAAATAAAAACGACATTAATAAACGTGCTTTTCCATCAGTGCCTCCAAAACTGTAAGACGGTCTTACGTTTTCTTGCCGAAAGGAATTTCTAAAAATTAGTTGGAAGAGATATTGATATCGGTCTTGGTCGAAGTAATGTGTCAAAGATTTTGACAAAAATGCTTAACGTCTTGGACAATAAAATTTCTCCAAATTGAATTCAACTTAAAATGACCAATGAAAAGACAGCAAAATATTAACTTAATTTTTTCGAAAAATTTAGTATTCCTAGGGTCATAGGATGCATTGATGGGGTGCACGTAAGAATTTTTCAGCCAAAGGATACCTATGTATTGTATTTTTTTCTGAAAATTTTACAATAAATAATAAATTCTCACAACGAGCTCTATATCTAAACGAATTATAATCACCTGAAAATCGAGAATTTCGAAATCTGGACACGAAAATTCTTATCAATTTCACTTAAAAAAAAATTAAATCGATATCGGTAAAAGTGAATTGTAGAACACAAAATTGTATTTTCTATTGATCTCAATTCCATTTCGAGTGTAAGTAAAATGTAGAACCTGGCTGTAAGACATGTTCACCCTTGCACCTTTCGCCATACTTAACTTAAACAAATTGTAGGAAAAATTCTCTGAAGCTTTATAGGATATTAACTTACTTTAAATTTCTTCTTTACATAAAAGGGATTTTACTATACAGGGCATATCAGAAATGGCTTTTTTGGCAGAATTTTTTTATGAAAATAAATACAATACAAAATTCATTGGCGATGAATTTTCAAACACGCACTTCTTCCTAAATGACTTGCTAGATTAAATGGAATAGAAGAGATTTTTATTTAATCTTGCAAATAATTTAGAGTGTTCGTTTAGTTTCACTTTGTTTATTTCCGTTCAAAACATTAACTTCATGAATGGTAGAAAAAATGTGATTCAAAACAATCGATATCAAAAAAAAAATACTCAGTTCATTTAATAGACCCAGCATGTATAGTTAATCATAAAAAGATTCATTTTATAAAAAAAGAGTCTCAGAAATTACGCTTCTTTTCTACTCTCACATTGTTCATTCAGCCAAATTTTATCGCAAGTTCTCCCATTCTCATGTGTTGCTTTAATTTTAGTGACTTTAAAATTATATGCATTTTTACACCAAAAAACCATATACGTATAAACATTAGCATTAGTTTTTTAATCTGAAAAGCATAATTAGGAAATGATACCTACTAACTTCAAAATAAAATCAATAAAACATTAAAATTAAAAACTAGTTTAAAAAAAAAATCAACACAACCACAAATCAAATTTCACAATATTATATTTATAGGTTAGGTGCTTAAAAGTAACCAACTACACTACTTATTTAGCCGAAGATCTGTGTGTGTATGTCTCTGTCAGATCAAAAAACAAAACAAAATAAATAAACCAAAATGTTAAGGTGAAGATACAAGAAAAACAAAGATGAAAATTTGCTTAAGATATAGTGTTATGCTTTAAGAAGAGATACATATAATGAAGAAAGTTTATAGGTATTATAATTATAATATATATATAAATAGATTTTTATTACCTTTTCAACAAAAAAAAACAAACTGAATTTCAAAAAATCAAATTTTAACATCAATTTGTTTAAAAATAAAAAAGATGTTCGAGTAGATACTTTATGTAACTATTCAATATGTGTACATGTATAGCTTGCTTTTTCCTTATTTTAATTTAAAACTAACAACAAATATAAGAAAAAGAAAATCGATTTATAGTCAGTAGTTACACGTTAAAGTTTTCTTATCAAATTAAGAACAAATTAATGGATTTTTAACTTTAGATTTCAAGAGAAAAGTTTAAAACAAAAAAAACTAAAATTAATGTAGAAACAAACTGTGAACTCAAAGGGTAAATAATATAATAGATAAGTAAATATTTTAACCATTAACGTGTAACTAGTGCCTTCTGTGTAATGATGTAAATGTATAAAATACTATTAAAAGACAAGGATAAGAGAATTGAATTTTTGAAATGGACAGTTTCGGTCGGAAGCCATTTGGTACAACTTGTACAGATAAACATTAATCTGAGTGTTTGCTATAGTCTGTAATAGTCTAAAAGATATGTTTGTTTATATTTTCCTAAATATATTTAATAAAATTACCAAAAAAATATAAAAATATAAAAATAAAACATCACGCATACGTAAACATTCTATCTGCACTCAAAAAACAAGTACGACAAATTAAAAAAAAAAAATAAAGTAATCTTAACCTTATGAAAAATAAAATAAAAACAAAATTAGTTTTTAAGATGGTTTTGTGTGACGTATGTATGCTTTATTTCTTGCTTTGGTTCCTTATGCTTAGAAATATTATATAAATATGTATGAAATATGACATATTATGTAAAATAGTACGACAAATTAAAAAAAAAAAAACATATTAACTTACTTGCGTTGTCCTAAATATAATTTGTATAAAATATAAATAAAAAAAAAGAACAAAACAAATATTTATTTTTCCAAATTCAAATATCACCCCATTTATAATAAAATCAAAACAAACCGACATACATGTTTTTAAAATAATTGCTAACAATCTTATAAGCGAGAACTATTGTTTATTAAATAATATGTTTATATCAAGGATTGGTCTTAAAATCAATTTTGGAAAAAAAAAGTATTAGGCGCCTTTTATTGTAATAAGCAAAACCCCTTTAAGGATGATTTAATAATAAAGTCTGAAAAAAAGTAAAAAAAAAGGAACTAGTTTTATTTATTATTTATTATTCTGCAAGTTTTGAGTCTCTGAAGTAAATCTTTGTGGATGGCAAAACAACTTTTCTTATAATTTGCACACATTCAAGAGGTTATGACTACCCTTATAATTTTATTATGTTAAACAGTACGAGTGGATTAGATTTAGTAGGAGATGGAGATGCATATTGATCTTGAAAGCTTAATTAAATGGTTATACTACGTTTTCACCAAGAGATAATCCTGGATTTAAGTTGATTTGCCATAAATCTTCTTTAAATCTTGAAGATTTACCATGCAAATTTATTTTTTAAACACAAATTTATTTATTTATTTATTTAAATCTAGTAGATTAGAAATGAGTCTTGTTAAATCTACATAGGTATATTATCGCCAATGATCAATAAATATATGTAGGTTATCCCTTGAACATTTATAACGATATGAATCATAAGCTGCGTTTTATTATTCACAAATCTATCTGGATCCGGATCTGGATTAAGTTTTAACATGTATTACAAAAACAATTTGGGATCCTGTTTTCTATCGGGATCTATTTCAAAGATCCACAAATTAGTTTTTACACTGACGAGTAGATGGCTTTTCATGGTAAGGTAGTGTAAGGTATAGTGTAAAGAAAAAGGACAGGACATAATTTAAAATTTCCAAACCCAAGGATAAAAAGAGACGGGCGTATAACACTGCTGTCAGTAAGATCCGTATCGTTTTATTTTCAAGGGAAGATCCCGATCCGGATCCAGATAGATTTGTGGATAATAAAACGCACCTATAGTGACAGGAGTGCTATATGCTCATCTCTTTTATCCGTATGTTTGTTGTTTTTTCAATTATTTCTTGTCTTTTTTTTTACACTCTACTGTAGCTTACACTACCTTACCATTAAAAAGCCATCTACCCGCCAGAGTAAGAACTAATGTTTGGACCTTTAAAATAGATAAAGATAGAGAACAGGATCTTAAATTGATTTTGTAATAAATGTTAAAAATTATTCCAGATCCGGAACCAAACTGGAAGTACTTTCGCTGGAAATATACTGCGCAAAGTTTGGAAGCTTAATTGATTTTTTTTTTAATTTTGAACTTTTACCTTTTCTCTTCGGTAGAACCGCTGACACCAGTTTAAAATTTGGAACGACGGAAAAAAATTTATTATATCAATGTTCTCAGAAGATCTGATGGCCCGAGGGTTTTCTAGATGCATGCGTTTGGTCTTGTGATGTGAATCGGTTTGAGTGACGAATTTTTATAAGCTTAGAAATATCGATAGACTCTTACTTACCATAGGCTATTTATAACTTTTGATAAAGAACTAGCTCTACAAGGCTTTAAGTATAAAGTTATACGCATTACAAACCACGAATAGGGTTTGTGAGTGTAAAAAATAATATGAAGACCTGAGGGTGCTGTCGTGTGGACAATGAAGTACATTAGAAGTTTTAGACAAGAGATCATTTATGAATGTAGAGAAGAGTGTCGCAAACAAGACAGAGCCTTGGGGCACGTCAGAGACCTTAGTGGCAAACTCTATCAAATGCAATTACCTTTGTTTCTCTTAAATAATCTAGAGATTGTTTCTACTTTTTGGTCATCATTTGTTGACCTGTTGCTACGAAAACCATACTCCCGCCCAACTAACATTTCAGCTTCGATTCGGTCTAACTAAATATATTTTCGAAGTTCCTTAAGTCATTTGTAAAGGTTGTTTAAGAACAAAAAGGAGAATATTACGCAAGCTTACAAAACCTTTTATGCACTTCTATATCTAAGTGATTTCTGAAAACCTCTTTGAAGTACCATGCACAGATCTTATAAAAGTTCCAGGTTCTTGTATGAATTATTAGAAGTTTAACCGAGTCCTATTCGAAATTGAACTGAAGTTCAGGTTTTGACAGAATGTCAATAAAGCTTTTCAAAAATTACAAACGCAAGGCTTTTTAAGTCTATTACAAGCTTACACTAGAACTTTTACGGAGCCTGAAAAAAAGAAAAAAGTTAAATTTACATTTCTTTGAAGACGTTTTTCCGATATTTAATCAATTTTAAATCTGAAACTATGTATCACATTGATGGAATTGTTATTAATTAATGTATTTGGAATAATTTAAAAACATGAATGACATTATACCTTATTTAGGGATTGAACTCGGCATCTCTTGTGCAATAGTCCATCTCTCTTTTTTTTTTTTAAATTCTTTTTTATTTTTTCTTCAATCTTAAAACTATCTTAAAGCTAGACAAAAATTCATGAAAACTAGCCCTATGCGGGCGCTCTAAGCTAAACTACAGTCAAAATCGGTTATAACGACCTTCAAGGGACTGACGCATTTAGTCGTTATAAGCGATAGGTCACTGTAATCGATATCAAGTAAATTAATTTCTTTTCAAGTAGAGACCCTTTTTTTATAATTTATAATTCTTATTTATTGTTGGGGCGCGTTGAGGTTCGTTTCTGACTCATTTTCCAACACTAGATACTTTATGCGAACCTAATAAAATAAAACTTCTACGACCATTCGTCACGCAGACAAATTTGCACTAAGTAATTTTCCCACCTACTTGAACAAACTCAAAACAAATAACAACGTAAAACAAAAAGAATAACATATCAACAAACGGTAAGCTTTAACATACATAATGTATCCGAAATTCTTCATAAAACGCATCTACAGTACAGATAAACAGATTACCGTTTAGAAAAATATGGAGTCGCATCAACAGCTGCGTCGGTTTTAGTAGATAATTATAACCAATATTTTGATTAAAAAAGGGGGAAATCCGGTCGTTGTAACCGATATGTCGTTGTAAGCGATGTCGTAATAAACGATTTATTATTCAATGGGATTATAATGGAACTTAGCCGGGACCTAAGAATTTGGTCGTTATAACCGATACGTCATTATAACCGATGTCGTTGTAACCGATTTTGACTGTATATCTTAAATCTAATACCTTTCGACCTAAAAAATTATTTTTAATTCAAAAACTACATCTATTTTTTTTTTTTCTCGAGAAAATTTAAAAAACTCGGATTCTTTAACTTTTTACATTTTTAAAATAAAACTTACAAACTAATGTAAAACTAATTAAAAACTACCTAAACCAACTTAAAGTACTTAAAATAAACTAAACTAAAACTACTTAAAAACTAGAACAGCCACAGCAGCAGAGATTTTTTTTTTTGTGCCACCCTGACTGTCCCTACCTAAAGTACTATTCACATGAGAGCGACCAACGGCCGACGAATGAACGAACATTCGCCCATTTTGACATTTCGTTCATATGCATTTTTTTTATTCGTCGCGAATGGCGTTTACTTAGACAACTGTCTTCTCTTCTTTCTTGTACCTATCTGAATTTGAACGGTCGGCCTTGTTGTATAGTTTTGGATTTGCTTCCACTTCCAAAATCAATCTTTCGTCAAATTCCTAGAATTATTTACATTATTTTAGTATTCCTTGCTTAAAAATTTATTTGAATTTTTATTGAATATATTTATTTACCTTTTTTTCCATGATCGCTTCAGCCATTACCAAACACCAAGAAAATTATTTTAGAATGATTTTAGGTTAGTCGCGCGCGAACAATTCATTCGTTGCAGTGTGGATGGTATGTGGAACGCGAATAGTGTTTGACAGTTCGTAGCAGTCATATTGCAATTCGCGACGACCAATTTATTTTCTCAAATTTCTCTCATTTAATCAATTACAACGCAAATTTTAATATATTAACATTAAATTAAATTAGATTTCTACCCTTTTGTAAAGTTTTTGTGAAGAATTTAGGCTTATATATGTTTTAAATCCCCTTTCTTTTTTTATTCGTTGGTCGTTGGTCGCTCTCATGTGAATAGTACTTAAGACCTAAGAATACCTTAAAACTATGTAAGTCGGCCAAGACAACTTGTCAACTATCTCTATCAACATAGTCCATCTCTCTACGCACTGGGCCATATTGACACCCCGACTCCACAGGAGATAAATTCTCTCAGGATGCTCATCATGATATGAAATCTCCAATGGAGACGCGATATTTCCTCTTATGATGTGATGTCAGCGATCTATGTCAGCGGTTTTGTCTTGATATAGATGTCTGATATGAAATTTGACAGATGGTTTTTTTTCGTACTTTTGTGTCATTATTTCGTGTCTTCTCATTTGGTTGGTTCTTGTCAAGTACTCCGTCGGCAAATATTTTTTTTTTATTTTGTAAGTAAATACATTAACGTGTCATGTTATTCATTTGTTCGTGCGTTAAGTTATGTTTGGTGTTATTTATTTATACTTTAGGTAGATGCGCATTCTTTTCTTTGCGGATATATATAATTATTGTTAGATTTACCTTTTGCTAATTTATGTTGTCCGCACAAAACACATCCCGTGCAGTAGTGATAGAAATGAAAAATCATGACATAATTTGCACAGCGAAGCAATAAGAAAATGTAGAGATAGAGATGTCAGACATTGAGTTGGAGAGACAGATATCTTATGGAGTCGGGGTGTGAATATTATTTGAAAGGAACTTGACAGCTCGTTTCTGCGGAGATAAAATTATCTGGTTTGCGAGGTTTATGAGGGTTTTCCGCGCTTACATGAATACCCTTAATCAGCCTATTTCTTTCTCAAACTTCAAAATTGACACAAGACTGCGGTATACAATTTTGCTAAGGCCACGTTCACACAAGAAAAACAGAACCTAAACAAATGTCTTAAATTTCCTTTGTTGGGCTTACCTACAAAATGTTTATTTAATTTTCAGTATTGAGCCCTAATCTTCATACCTATTACCCCTCACACACGCCACATCGATCAACCTAATCGACAAAGTACTTCACGTAGAAGTACATGCCAAAATCACCTGTTAAATGGTAGAGTTGTGAAATTTTAAATAAAAATGACCGAAAAATATTTGAATTTTTATGCTCCAGAACCACTTTTTTGTATTGATCAGAGCTTTATTGAATTGTTGCTTAAGGAGATGGAATTTTATTCTTGCCTTTTCAGGCGATTTATAAATTTTAACAACTAAAACCGAATAACATTGTGAAATTTTAAATAAAAATGACCGAAAAATATTTGAATTTTTATGCTCCAGAACCACTTTTTTGTATTGATCAGAGCTTTATTGAATTGTTGCTTAAGGAGATGGAATTTTATTCTTGCCTTTTCAGGCGATTTATAAATTTTAACAACTAAAACCGAATAACATCATAAAAAACTGTGTTGACGAACTAGTTCCGTCCTTTTTACACGCCATGTCGGCATACTACTTCGATTCCCAGAGTTCGCACTGCTATGTCGACACATATTCATTTCACACGACCCAAAAACCTTATCGACAATATGCTTCGATGAAGTAGTTCGTGGTGTGTGTTAGGGGTACATAAAAGGAGTGTACGAAACAGAAAATAATCCGAGGGGGCTAAATCTGGCGAATAGGGTGCGTGAGGAAGCAATTCGAACTTTAACTCATTGATTTTGGCCATCGCGATAACGGATGTGTAAACGTCTCAGGTGTGAAGTAATGGACCCATGTTTCATCCATGGTTATGAATCGACGCAAAAACTCTGCTTTATTGCTGTGAAACTTCGCCAAACACTCGATTGAAATAACCTCACGACGCTGTTTTTATTCCATTGTGAGTAATCGCGGCACCCATTTTGTGCACAGCTTTCTCATGTCCAAATTTTCAGTCAATATGTGACGTGCAGTAGTTTTTGAAATGCCTACCATGTCTGCTAGCTCGCGCACTTTCAGTCGACGGTCACCCAATAACATTTTGTGGATTTTCTTCACCATTTCTGGCGTGGTCATGGTCACCTCATTTGGTCGACCACTGCGATGTTCGTCTGGGCAGCTCGTACGACCTCGTTTAAACTCTGCCACCCAATTATTTACTGTTGTAAACGAAGGAGTCTGCCCAGAGTAGAATCTAGCTCCACTTTGATATTGGTTGGACTGAGGCCTTTCAAATTAAAGTATTGTATCAAATACCGTTGACCAATTTTTTCCATGTTTACAAATTCACTGAGAGCGTTCACTATTGATGGCTGCCAAACAAATACTGAACAACGTAGTGTCGTCAAACTTCAAACTTAACTTAATCTAAAGTTGATACTCTCTAGTCTCTACCATAGTCATTCTTTTCAAACAACAACCGCCATCTATACGTCAGTTCGGGTACTTCTGGGAGTACCCTCGTAAATAGCCATGTCCCCTATTATACGTTGCCTCATGCGACATGTCTCATTTTTGGCTTTCCTTTTAAATTTGTATCCCGTGAGGCAAAAGCTATTACACGTTGACTCATGTCTCATGAGACTCATGTCTAAAATTTGACAGTTGTTCGTATTTTTTAATGCACAACACAACATAAAACGAATATGAGAAAAAGAAACGTCAAAATGAGACTACTAAAAATCAGCCCGGTACTCACCGGGAATATATTTTTGCATCTCATTTCCTCATATCTGCTTTCTTTTTCGCACTTACGTGAGCCTCGTCTCGTGAGACATCGTGTAATAGGGGACCATCTATCCGTAAGAATAAATCTAATTTTTGGATCATAAATATTGATCCCGATTAAGAGCAGCATCTCGCGTTGTTATTGTTATTGTACCATGGTAAAACCGGCTTAGGAAAAACCAACTCACTCAGGTTCTGATCTTTTAAGTCCGTTGTAGAGAGTCGTATGTGGTGGCGTGGTGCGAAAAATGTCTGGAGTTGGAAAAATTGGTTATTGATCGCTTTTTCTTCTTTGTGGTTTTCTTTATTTATCGGGTATATTTCATTTCTATTTGGCGTTCGCGCAGCGAACTTCGATAAAATAAGTAGAGTAAAGATTGCGCAGAGATGTCTCCTTTTCAATAGAACAAAGTTAACTTTTATTAAAAATCGCTGTGTTTAAAAGCATCCATGGAATCGAAAGAAAGCCAAAAAAGAAAATAAAGATTAAAAATCGCTTTCGTGTAAAAGCAATCAAAGGAACATATGAAACTACAGTTTGATTTCTTCACCAGTACTATTCAAACTGTAAATTTGCAACACTTTCACTCACTCGATGATGAGAAAACTAATTTTGACATTTTAGTTGAAAATGAACAGTGAACAGTGAAGTAAAAAAAAGTTGTCTCTTAATCAGAGAATTAATTTTCTGTTAGTTATTAAATACAAATTTAACAAAATATCCATTAATTAGAATTGCAAAACAATGAAAACTTTTTAAATCAATTATATTGCGTTCGTTTGAAGTTATTTTACTGCCGAAATGGGCCCGCGTAAGTCAACATATTTAGATTTTAATTTTTCGTTTGCCTAACATCTAGGTTATGTGTTTGATTGTGTGGGTTGCGGCGGGTGACAGGAGGCGGCTTCTTGATGTTGAACCTCTCCCTTGCACCCTTCCTATTACTTTATGACCACACTATTCATAAAGCGACTCTGTCAAAAATCCACCCTGGCGGCTTTTGCAAAAAAAAAAACAAATCTACACATTTTAATATTAACCATATTTTTAGCTAACAATCGCATGAAGTCGCGTGTGCCCAAGATGACCACCCAGACTCTGCTCGACTTCGATCTGGGGGAGAGTTCGTCGGACAGTGATTTTCGCATTGAGGACCATGACGAGAGTGACGACGATTTCTCAGATGGCTCTAAAAAGGAGAGCAATCAAGGCGGTGATGGCAACTCGGATTCGAGTTCGGACGATGATGACGACAATAGTTCGGGGGATGGAAGCGAATCCAGTTGCTCCGACTTGAAGCATCTTTTCGAAGATGCCGAACTTAAGCCGCCAAAGGTTGAAGCAAAAATCAAGGATGCTCTGACAAAAGTTATTACTTCAGCGTCTCTGAAGGACAAGGTAAGCAAGTGATTTTTTCGTCATCTTTTCGTTATTTTAAGGCTCTCGTCAAACTAATTTCTTTCTCAAATAATTTAATATAGTCAAAATTATTGGCAACTTTTAAACACTTACCATTTTTCACATATAAACCAAATTTAAGAATGTAATAGCAATATAAAGCCTGCGTGACAGGTGGTGTGCTGGACAAACAAGTCCTAGTCACTTACAACTTTTAAGTCTCAACCATTGATGTGTGTGTTTTGATAAAAGTCGGCAGAAATGAAGCGCAACTAGAAATAATTGCTGATTCCGGCTTGAATTAGAAGTATTTTGTATAACAAGAGATATTCATGGAGGATTGTCACTTCCCCACTTCTTGTGGTTGATATTTATTATAGTAGCTCTTTTATAAAATCTTATCCTTGTATTGGGGCGACAATAAAAAAGCTCAAATGTATCAACACTCATCATGTACATTTGTACCTGTAAAAATAACTATATAGTACCAAGGGTTCTTCTTACTAACGAAATGTTCCGCTGAGAAATTCACAAAAATCTTTAAACCTTTGCTAATTGCTACACTATTCAGTATGGCATGGAGCAGGTTTGCTACTCCATGCACAACAACAAGAGACATGCCACTAGGCAAATCACTCAATTCAAAGGGATACAAAATTTAAAACTGTCTCACGGGGAGCTCAGCTGAGTTCGTAGTTTGTTGCCTCTGCCCTGCCTAAAACATGCTTCGGATACATTTATGAACGCAATTACAACAGATTGTGTGCAGTCATCCTACTTTATTAACTCTATCTGTGAAACTGTGAAGTGATAGGTTTTTTTCACAACTTCACACACTATCCGATTCGCAATTTATGAAAAAAAATAATAAAATGTCAAAATAGTTTCAAATATTAAATTTGTTTTCACACTCAAATGATTTTGTGAAAAGCCCTGATAAAATATGAAAATTAGAAAAACAAAATTATACTCAAAAATGAGTATCGTATATTAAAAATGAGAGCGTTTCTCATTTTAGTACTGTTTAGTACATGTTTTGACAAACATTTATCAGAATGAGTTCCAGAATCGCATTATTTGAGTTCATGAAATGTAAAAATGAAAAATAGCTGTGAAAACTGAAATTATAACTTTTTTATCACTTCACAGTTTCACAGATAGAGAATTGACCCCCTGCAGAATGATGTTTAGGCATATTCCAAAAAAATACGAATTTCCTCAAAACGATCAATTACATCAGCCATTAGCTCTGGAGGAAGTACTTTTTATAAATATAAAACATGAATTTAAAATGAAATTGCCGCCTGATTTCTAGAAAAGTATGAATTTATGCAAACAAACTTTAATAGGTTTTGAAGATATTGGTTTTTCAAAACAAAAAAATTTCAAAAAAACCCAACAAATGATTTTTCGAATATTTTTATATACAATATTATTTTAAACTTAGAGGGACTCTTGCAGAAAATTTTTGGTTAAAATCGTTAGAGCCGTTAATGAGAAAGTCGAAAATCAAAAAAACGGTTCTATGACAGGTACCGTTAATAACATTTTGCCCCAAATTTTTTTTAACAAAATCGTTAGAGCCGTTTTCGAGATAAATAAGATTTTGCATTACGGGTGTATGGGGGGTACCGTTAGTTTTAGAGCTAAAAAAAAATTTCAATTTCCCCTCTAGGGAATCACCGAAGACCCATAACTACCGAGTTTGAAGAAAATAGGTCCAGTGGCTTAGGCTCTAGATCGAGGTACAGACATACAGACAGACAGACGGAATTGCCGGACCCACTTTATTCGTCTTCGCTATCATCGTAATGTGAACTTTGATCAAAATCTCGAGTTCGATTTTTTTTCCAAATGCAGAACTTGCCCTATAGTACCTATGTATGTATATCGCAAGTAAAAATTACTCACATCCTCCTGCAGATTCAGCAACATAAAAAAAAACAAATTGACCGCATGTTGACTGTAAGTTTACTTTTATGAACACAAGTGTTGCCATGCTCATGCAGAAATAATGCTGTTGGTTTACAATTATGAAAGCAATTTTTGCAGGACTGCGGAAGTTTTACAAATACGAACTCAGCCCACATCTTAACGCTTAAAGATTTTGATAAAATGCAAAATAAACTTTTGTCTCTCTTGAACACCATCGTAACGTTACTTGTCTTTCATTATTGTATCGCTTTTTCTATCAGCAATGCTCAAATGAAATAGTCAGTTGCATTCCTCCCATTTAACAATTCCGCCGTAATACTCGTCTAGCTATGAGCGAACACAGGTTTTCTCTTGAGCCCAACTTGGAACGTACAGTCAAACATGGAGGTACTTTCTTCAGTTGCACTACTAGAATGTGGATTAAATTATCTTTCTCGGTCGTTATCGTGAATAAAATTGGTTAGTGAGTGATCGTTAAGTGTTTCATGAGTAATTGAACGTTTGTCTTTCATTCAACACTCCTCCCCGTTCAAATAATATTACACTTATTTGTTAAATAAATATGTTTTGATTCAGGTAATGGTTTTGTCAAAAGATCTGTCACCATTTCTTCTGTTGAACAATATTCGCATTCAATAATTTCTTTTCGTACAGATCTCGTATTGCTTTGTATTTAGTATCAATGTGTTTTGTTCTATATGAAAATTTATGATCACGTACTTAATCAATACAACTTCATAAATAAGTGTTCATGTATTTCTGCTAATTTATATATTCTTATATAAATATTATATAAAGTAAGACTTTTGTTTGTTTGTCAGTTTGTTTGTAAATACTCCAATAGCAGACAAACAAACAAAAGTATTACTTTATAAACATTTTATATACTTACCTTTGTATGTCGATAGTAACATAGGGCCATCTGAAAATGAAAAAACTAATAAATAATATATTAAAATTTAAATTACTTTCACTTACCTCCAAAAAATATTTCCAAAATAGAAAATTGAAAGCAGCAGATTGAGAACTGTCTGCCGTTTCCAACTATTCCGCATTTCATTTCATTTTATTCCTCTATATATTTTGAGGCTGAACACCTACTTGGGCTATTGGAGTAAGAAACTGTTTACACGGCCATGGATACACGCAAGTTCTAGCGCATGATTTTTTCGTGCATATAAATTTTGTAGTATCTATCAATATTTAAAAAAGACACGGATTTTAGTTTTAACTCTCTGTGCATCAACAGTTCGCAAAATCGTTGTTAGATAAAGTCATGGATTTCTGTTAACACATTCCACACGACTTTGTGTGCAAAAAAATTCGTTAAAGAAACGTGTGGATTTAAGTTTACAAAGGAAATGCCTTGCAATATTGCTTTCGTCAATTTTTGCAGAAATTATGTTTCAACATTCATATTCAAGTCATAAAATCATCGATTCTCAGAAAAACAGCTTTTACATATGCAAGTTTTTGCGCACGATTTTCTACGTTGAAAATTTTTCCAAATCGAAAGAGCACAGATCTTAGTTGACACATTGAACACGACTTTTTGTGCATCAAAATTTTGCAACATCGATGTTCGATAAAGCCACGGACTTCTGTTAACACATTTCACACTACTTTGTGTGCATACAAACTTTGTTCAAAAAACCTGCGGATTTTAGTTTACACATAAAATGCTTTGCAATATTACTTTCGTCAATTTTGTATGATGTTAATTTTTGCAGAAATTATGTTTTAAGGCCAGGCGCGCACATTCAATTTTTAGTTTCGCAACTGTTTAGTTGCTAAAATGAAACATATTGGCTTATATGGGACACCGCGCACTTAGAGCAACTCGATTCGAGCAACTAAAAAGTTTGTGTTTTGACACAAACTAAACGATTGCCTTCGCAACAGTTGAGCTGTTTTCTATAAGAGCAAGAGAGACAAGAGTGTGAGCGTGAGTAAAGAGTTGCCAGTGCGCGGTTCTATTTCAACTGATGATTAAACTATTTGATTTCGATCACAGTTGCCAGTGCGCGACTATCCTAACATTTATATTCAAGTGATAAATTCATCGATGCTTAGAAAGACAGCATTTATACATGCAAGTTTTTGCGCACGATTTTCTACGTTCAAAATTTTGCCAAATCGAAAAAGCACAGATCTTAGTTGACACATTGTACACGACTTTTTGTGCATCAAAATTTTGCAACATCGATGTTCAATAAAGCCACGGATTTCTGTTAACACATTTCACACGACTTTGTGTGCATACAAACTTTGTTCAAAAAAACCTGCGGATTTTAGTTTGCACAGAAAATGCTTTGCAATGTTACTTTCGTCAATTTTGTATGATGTTAATTTTTGCAGAAATTATGTTTTAACATTCATATTCAAGTGATAAATTCATCGATGCTTAGAAAGAAAGCATTTATACATGCAAGTTCTTGCGCACGATTTTCTCCGTTCAAAATTTTGCCAAATCGAAAGAGCACAGATCTTAGTTGACACATTGAACACGACTTTTGTGCATCAAAATTTTACAACATCGATGTTAGATAAAGCCACGGATTTCTGTTAATACATTTCACACGATATTGTGTGCATACAAACTTCGTTCAAAAAACGCGTGGATTTAAGTTTACACATAAAATGCCTTGCAATATTACTTTCTTCAATATTGTATGATTTTAATTTTTACAGAAATTATGTTTTAACATTCACATTCAAGTGATAAAATCATCGATGCTTACAGAGTCAGCATTTATATATGCAAGCTTTTGCGCACGATTTTCTGCGATCAAAATTTTTAAATATCAAAAAAGCACAAGTTTACACATTGAGCACATCTTTTTGTGCATCAAAATTTCGCAATATCGATGTTCGATAAAGTCAGTTACTTAAAAAACCACATGGCCGCAAAAAATGAGTCGTGTAATCAGATCCTTAAATTTGGTGAAAGAAAACAGGAAAGTGAATAGTTGTTTCATTTCAGTTTAGGCTTGAACCGTTTATTTTTGTTCCATTTCAGTTCAGCATGTATTTGTTTCAATTCGGACAGATGTAGCTACTTACACATGTGCAACTATTTGCAATGGTGGCAAGGGGAAGTTTTGACTGCGTTCAGACAAATTTAATGCTCTTTGGCTAAAGGGTGCGTCCAGAAATATATAATGTTTATTTTTATCGTTGGTAAAACCCGATAACATACCCAAGCAACACATAAACTCTTGGAGAGTACTTCAATAAATGCATCAGGTCTTAACAAGCTATTAGTTCAATCTTTTTAATACCATTTCACTTTATAATCTCCTAATTCACTCTTTAAAAGTGTTCTTTCTGTTATACTATTAATAAAACATCTTTTAAACATCTTAAAGATATTCATGACAAATGTCATTATATTGACTCTCTATATACCCCCTTTAAAACCTTTTTAAAAGGAGTAATTTTAAAATGCTGAAAGAGTTTTTCATTTTAATCTTTTGAATACATCTTGAAGATATTCTGTGGACGTTTTCACTAAGACGTCTTTATGATATCTTAACAGGGTATCTTCAAGTAGTACTATATGAACATGAAGGAAAAAACTAGCTAAAAAACAACTCAAATATTTAGTTGAATGTGCGCGCAGTTGCATATGATTATATTAAACAGAAAATAGACAGAAACTGATTGCTGTGAATTTTTTATCATTTTCTTTTACTCTTTGCTTACACTTTGTTTGCTCTATTTTCTTTGAATTTGACCGGCATTCGTCCTTTACACTTTGTTTACACTTTTTTCACTCTTTGTAGTTATTCGCGGGCTGAGTTGATGGAACTCTCGAGCTGCTCTTTTGTTAATTTTGAAGATAACATTTTCGCTTTATCCCAGGAAAAAGAACATACAAATAAAAACGATGAAAATGAAAAAAATAATAAAAATGAAGTAATAACCGACGAAACAGATAGTGATGACTAGGGCAAAAATATGCTTTGAAATATTAGTTTTAATAAAATATGTTATTAATTAAATACATACATATGAACATTTATGCTTCAATAAAAATTAATTTAAAAATTATTTAAAAATTCAATAAAATTAATTACTTAACGAAGTTAATAAAATACATTTTTAAAGTATTTAATGGCCAATAATTTAAAATCGCATGCTTAGGTATGTATATTTAAAAAAATGAAATCGACAGCAAAAATAAAGTTATTCCAAATGCATATTTCTTGAAAGTATTAGTGGTTTCAAGCAATTTCATTTTAAGTGTAGAGACAACATTTTTTTTTTTTGAACGAAACAAAAATGGAATTCTTCGATAATTACGGAGTCTTTTCAGAAATATTATTAAAAATCGATTTAGAATCTGAAGGCAAGTACTTTTTTCAATCAATTTTATGAAAATGAAAAACATAAATTAAAATAAAGTTAGCCCAAAATGAAGAAACACCAGATAGTGATAACTACGGCAAATAAAAATATGCTCTAAAAAAAGTTTGAAGCGCTTAACATACATATATGTTAATGGTGCATATGCTTCAATAAATGTATTCTTTTTCAATGTTTACAAATAGTAATCAATACTAAATATGTTTAGTTCACCTATTCTACGTGTGCATGGTATGCAAAAATATTCATTTTGGATGAAATATGCAAAAATCTACCCCAACAATTTGTGGTTGGATAAATCATGTAACTGTAAAGGGCTTTCGCGAATAAATTTTCCTCGGAATATTTCCCGTTTACTAAACTTAGGGTAGGTGAATGATGCTCTAGAGATTCTCTCAGAATTTGTTAGTATCGGAAATAAACTTTCTGGGATAATTAGTTGTTATTACATAGGACTTTCTGTGCGAAGGAAATTTTGTCCGCAAGAACCCGGCAACGCCGGGTATTTTACGCTAGTTCTTATATAAATTTGTTGTCTTTAAGTACCTTATGAAGTGTATTGTTCCAAGATCTAGCTGATTGTTTTAAACCATAAATACTTTTCCGTAATAAACAAATCTTTGAACTATCTTCATAACCTGGTGGTGGTCTCATATAAATTGTTTCTGTAAGCTTGCCGTTAAGAAATGCAGTTTTTGCATCATTTTTCTTTTTGCTGCGACTAATGGTTCTAAATGTCGTATGCATTACAACCGATGTAAAAACCTCATCATAGTCCTCGCCGTACTTCTGTGAAAATCCTTGAGCAACATATCTTGCTTTATATCGTTGTATTTTACCGTCTAGTCCAATTTTAAATTTGAAAACCCACTTTCCGCATTTTCCTGGGTGAGAGATTGACAAGGTCCCAAGTGCCATTTTCTTCATGTGATAACAATTCTTCTTGCATAACAGTAAGCTATTGTTCTTTTTCATCACATTCAATAGCTTCAATGTAGCTGCTTGGTTTCATTATTTCTTTGGTAGTATTCACTTATTCAATTAAAAGTTTAGGTTGAATTCCTTTGTTTGATCGGTTTGAAACACGTGTTTTAACATTTTGATTTTCTTGTGTTTCATTTGTGTCGATTATTTTAGCATCTATCTCCTCCTGAGCTGGATATTCTTTCTCTTCCTTTCTGTCTTATCAAACAAATTACAGTAAAAGCCGAATAATCATCTATGAAAGTAACCATATATCGTTTTCCAGCATGCGTGTGAGTTTGCATAGGACTGCATACATCTGTGTGAATCAAATCTAAACGTGACAATGATTCAGTTTTAGATTTCTTAGGAAACGGCAGTCTTGTCACCTTTCCTTTCATGCAAATTTCACAAACCTCTTTAATACCGCAGTATTTAATCCACGAATAATCATCTATGAAAGTAACCATATATCGTTTTCCAGCATGCGTGTGAGTTTGCATAGGACTGCATACATCTGTGTGAATCAAATCTAAACGTGACAATGATTCAGTTTTAGATTTCTTAGGAAACGGCAGTCTTGTCACCTTTCCTTTCATGCAAATTTCACAAACCTCTTTAATATCGCAGTATTTAATCCACAGTATTTAATCCATTTACTGCTAAACATTTTTCTAATTGCATTTGGATCTCTGTGTCAAATTCTTCGATATAATTGATGAATATAGTTTTCATTATGTTCACGTACAGCACATACTTTACTTTGTTGTCGCAAATCATACAAAGAGCCAGTTGCATCTGCAACACCAATTTGCTTACCTTCATGCTTTCACAGATTTATTTATTTATTTAAATCACAGGTAACAATACAAATTAATTTGTATCGTCCGGAATACATTGCGCCGGGGAACTTAGCCCATATGGCTGTTATTATAGTTTTTATATATAAATTTAACATAATGTTGTTCTTTTTTAACAAATTAATTCGTGTGACTATAAGTTTAAACATGTTTGATTACAATATTTAATTCAAAATATATTAAAAATAATAAATTTTAAGAAAATGAAAAAGTTAGGTTTAAATTGAAATTTGATTGATTTTGTGCTTTTTGAGTAGTGGAAATAATAAGGATTTGTCCGGATGAGTAGTTGTGTCCAGAAGCTTTTGTAAAGGTGGGATGTTATTTGAGAAGTGTTGCTTTGTTAATGAACATATTTGCAGAACGTGATCCATGGTGAGAGTTTCTCCGCTTTCACAGATTATGTTATCAAATTCAACTTGTAAACCATCTTTCGTCAATTGCTTGACAGATTGCATGTTACCAGTTAGAGTAGGAGTATATAAGACTTCAGTAGCCCTTGCTTGATGTGAATTTCCGCCTTCGTCAAAAAATGTCAACAATCCTGTGCCTATTCCTTGGACTTTTGTTGAATCTCCATTCGCTAGTTCCACTGAGCTCTTGTAGGTCTTGTCAATATCCGTAAAAAAAGTTTCATAATTCGCAATGTGTCTAGTTGCTCCTCAGTCAATAATCCATCCTGTTTTTCTGTTCTTGAGCAACATTGAAAAAATAGTCTTTTGAATTATCCCTTGATTTCGTTTGGTATACCGATGATTCTTCTGTTATACAGTCGACTCCCTCCAAGTCGAACTTTCACAGGATATCAAAACTAGTTCGAGTTAGAGGGAATTTTAGAAAAATTCGAGTTAGAGAGATGTTTTTTTAATGATTTATTGAATTAAATAACAAATAAAATAAGTAAAATAAATAAAGCTTAGCTTCTTGCTTTTATCGCTCATTAATTCATAATTATGTAATAAAGCACAAAATGTTTGGAAGTTGAATGGAATGGAATCCAACCAACAAATGCTTTTTTTATTGCCTTGCAATTTTTTTTATGAATATCTTTTAAGGAAGAGATTTTTGTGTTTTATAATATTGTAAATTGCAGGTTTAGCACACTGACGTGACGGGGCAGGCGCTGCAACATAGAGAATCAAAGTGTTTGAGTGTGTGCTTGATGTTTTAATAAGAATTACAAACAATAACGAGCGATTTGAGAGATTTTTTTTTTTTTGATTTTTTTTTCGGCAAAAGAAAAAAAAATAATTCGACTTAGAGGGAAGGAAAATAGGTCAATAATCAAGAGGATGTGTTCGAGTTAGGGGGAACTTCGACTTAGAGGGAATTCGACTTAGAGTATAGTTTTTGTATGGAAAATTGAGAGGAATGCAAAAATACGGCTAAAGAGTTCGAGTTAGAGGGAACTTCGACTTAGAGGGAGTTCGACTTTGAGAGAGTCGACTGTATTTATTTTATGAGCAACTCCACTTGTCGGAAAGACTTTCTTCATCAATATCACTTAATTTCGTGAAATAATCCTGCATTTTGTTTATTCTTCCAATTTTAATGAACAAATTGATCTCATTAGAAATACTTTGTTTGTAAGAGTATTTATCTCATGATATTCCTTAAGAGCATCCCATGTCGATTTCGCAGTTATCTTCATTCGGATATGAACGAGTTGATCATCTTTGACACATAAACCAATTGTACCTCTAGCTTCATCATCTGTATGATTTGTAACCGAACCTGCATTTATGATTGATATTGACTTTTCTTCTAAAATAACCTTTTTCCATACATTTTGCTTACAAAGCAACAATTCCATCTTGAATTTTCAATTTCCGTAATTGTTGTTGTTCAGTTTAATAATATTTGATTTTATTGCATCTACCATTTTTCTTTTTGTTTCTTTTATTCTTTTCTTTAAATTTCTTAATTTATTTCTGTTGTGCAATTAACCCCCTTATTACCGCTGGCGAGTCGAACAAATAAACATGTGAGTGTAAGAAATCAGTATTAAGCCCCTTTTAGACGATCAGTTGTTCCTTCAGTTATCAGTTCAGTTAAAAAAGGCAGTGTATTTAGACGTCAGTCCAGTGTTCGGTTGAGCTTTCATTTTACTTGTGAGCAGTCGAAAATCAGGGGAAATACATTGCGTAAAGGACGATGAAAGCCTTATTGCAATAGCTATAGTTTTGCCGCTTAATAAATCACCGCAAACTAAAATTGAAATGACGACTGAACTGACAACTGAACTGAAAAGTATTTACACATCAGTTTAACTGATAACTGAACAGAAAACTTATGGGAATTTCATCAGTCATCAGTCTCAGTTAAACGCTTCAGTTTTTGTATTTAGACATCAGTTTAACTGAAAGCTTAACTGATAGCTCAACTGAAACTGAAACGATCGTCTAAAATGGGCTTTACGGTTGGCGAATCGAGAACTTTTGATTCGACTTAAATGTCATATATTTCATATTTTTAATAAACAATCAAATTTCGAACTCGAATTGTAAAGTTCGCCAACCGTAATATGTCGAATGAGTTAGTACGCTAATGAAAAAATCTCACCTCGAACGTTCGATTCGCAAACCGTAATAGGGGGGTAAGTCTCATAATCTGTTATCCTTATAGCTTTTTACCGCAAGTACAAACCAGAAAATAAATTTAGGTTTATAATTTAATTAGACAAATTATTTTTTCTAAATATAATAAACTATAGTGAGTGATCGTTAAGTGTTTCATGAGTAATATATGTATATTGAACGTTTGTCTTTCTTTCAACAGAATATAAATATATACGCTCCAAGTCGAGCATTTAGGATAAGGTAGTTTATATCTTGAAGAACGAAAGCTTTTGGCAGTATGGCTTTCGTAGCAATAGGTACACTTGTGATCTGATAGTATATCTCACCGAAGAGTGACACAAGTCTTTATATACGAGTAGTTTTGGAGAAGAAAGTAAGATTGATTCACTTGATGTTTGGCATCATGCTCTTTTATCATAAATGAGTGCATATGGTATTGATCAATCTTTTCTTCGTTGGCTTAGAACCTCGGCTCCTCTTTGTCTTCGACTCTCTTTCTCATATTCATCAATTATTTTTACTTGCGATATAGGTACTATAGGGGCAAGTTCTACATTTGGAAAAAAATCAAACTCGAGATTTTGCTCAAAGTTGACGTTACCATGATAGCGAAGACGAATAGTGTGTCTGGCAATTCCGTCGGTCTGTCTGTATGTCTGTATCTGTACCTCGACATAGAGTCTAAGGCACTGGAGCTATTTTCTTCAAAATTGAAATTTTTTCAGTTCCAAAACTAACGGTACCCACCATACATCCTTAATGCATAATGCATTTTTTTTTTTGAAAAATCAGTATCTTCAAAACGTTTGAACGATTATTTTTTGAAATTATTTCCTAAAACCTTTACTACAAAATACTTAAAATTGGCATCCCAAATTTTGTTCTTGAAAAATTTTAAAGAAATTTCTTACTTAAAAAAATACTTTAATATTAAACTACATACATATTTATGAGTTTTGCTTGCATAAATTGAAGGGTTGTAAGTCTAAAGGGTCTAAGTGCCATTTTTATAATTTAGAGATAAACGAGAAAAACATAAGCAAAAGCCCTTTGGCACTTATGCTATACCACAACTTTATTTGTGTGTGTGTACAGTTTTAAAAGAAATAGGCACTTGAATCCATTTTGATATTATAAGGCTTGGCCCTTAGATTGTATTTTGATAAAAATATTGATTTTTGATTTTTTGGCACTTAGACCCTTTAGACTTACAACCCTTCAATTGATACTTTTCAATTTCATGCATTTGAACATGTATAAAATGCATTTTAAATTCCAAAGTACTTTTGCATAAGAGCAAGTTCGTGCGATTAAGTAAGTCGTGCATTTTATTTGTCTGAAACTTACAATCCATTAAATTATTTTGCTGACGACAATGCTCTCAGCTTCTCATATTCGTTTTCAGATTCACGTCCTTGTCCTTAGGATGTGGATTTAGAACGACAGCGTATATATAGCTCATTAAATTCTGGTCTCGTTAGCATTGTCAAAGGGGGGGATCATAAACCGTGTAGAATTTAATGCTTCAGAAAATTAATGTTATTTACTGTTGTAAAAGTTCCATAAGCGGCCCTTGCATTGAGGAAACCGAACAGCTTTCAGTTCTGGGCATGTGCACGACAAACCACCTTGTGCCGAATGAACACATATTCGAAGTCGCCAAAAACGCTGCTAAATTAAATATTTTTCAACGTAAAAGTTCCTTTATTGAGCACAAAATTTATTTATTATTTTATTAAAAGACCAAAAATAAATTTTAATATACATTTTTTTTTATTTTGTTCGTCAAATAACAACAAATATACCGAATGCATTCTTTGAAGACGAGCTGGTCATCATCAGCGATTTACACGATATAATCACAAAAAATAGATAAAAAAATAAAGAAATGAGAAAATTACAAAAGAAATCAAAAAGAAACTAAAGAGAAATTTGAATAAAGGAGACACAATAAATAAAATAAAGGAGGCACAATATTTCTGATGTCGGTGTTCATGTAATTTTTTTTTATGGATGTACAGCGACTCGTATCCATTTAATTTTCTTTCATTGAGTACATGCCTTAGAAGACGAACACTTTGATCGAAGCTACCGATTTTGTGTGGAGGGTTGTTGATATCACACGCTGCTACTGCTGATCGAGCCAATTCCTTGTGTTTAACAAAGCTGATGTGCTCTTTGAAACAAGTCTCAATCCCTCATCGCGTCTGGCGTACGAAATTAGCTAAGCATTAAGTTTTCTTTCTCCATTGTTTTTCCTAGTTGATTGGTGATAGCTGGGATGTAAGAAAAAGAAACCCGATGTGTTTTTTGTTTTTTCCTTTTAATTCTGTCTATAGAGTTTTGATTTGTTTGATTGTTTTTTGATTATTTTCTCAACGAGAGCCTTTTTAAATACATTGACATTAACTAGATGCACAATGTAATCAAACTCTTTTTTGAAGCTGCGGAGAGATAAGGGAAGCTTGCATAACCGAAGAGCCATGGAATAGAAAGCTTCAATCTTATGTTGGTGTTAACAAAAAGAGTCAATCATTTGTGGTAGTGGTTTTTCGGTAAACCTCGAACTCGTTTTTGTTGTTGACCACATTACATCGAGGGGATGCCATTATTTTTGTCTTCTTCTATTGACCTTTTAGTTTGCTAAGTTTATAAGTTTCCTTCGACGTTGCAAGAAATTTTTATCACCGCTTCTAATCTGGATGTAATCTATAACGGCTATATTCGTAAAAAACTCGAGAATTCTCATATTTTGGCAGGTGCTCCAATAACCCACTTGCATAGAATAAAAAAAGCTTTAAAAATGATTAGTTATATATCAGAAAGATTTGAAACTCTAGAGCACCGCCCGCCGCTGTTTCTTATCTTTTATTAATTTCCTTTATATTTATAAACAGTGTTGTTTCGGGATGAGTTACGCTGGTGTATGAATTTAGCCTTACTATAAGTTGTCGTGATAAAACTGCCCCTTGGCATAATGGTTAGTGCGTTGGACTGTCATGCGGAAGGTCTCGAGTTCGATTCTCAGCCGCTGCTAGAAAGTTTTTTTCAGGGGTGTACTGCCTCTTGCGAGAAATTGACAAATTCTCCAAGAGTATCTCTTGTCATGGAAAGTGCTCATTAGCCGTTCGGAATCGGCAGAAAATTGTAGGTCCCCTCCGTTCCTGGTAACACACACAGGAATGGTTGAGAGTTGTAAGTCACTAGGTCCTGGTTCACTCCGAGCTGTTGCACCACCAAATTTTTATTTTTTATTTTTTTTTTTTGATAAAACTGCTATTAACCTTTTTTTATATTAAAATATTCTTACAGTTGCCTGCAAAACCAATTTGTTGCGTCTGTCTGGGGGATAGAAGCGATGATACCAACGAAGTTATTGAATGTGACAGTTGCGGCGTTTCTGTTCATGAGGGTTGCTACGGAGTTAGTGACACAGCCAGTGTGTCTAGCACAACATCATCGTGCTCAACAGAACCATGGTTTTGTGAAGCATGTCGCGCTGGAGTTACGAACCCATCGTGCGAACTTTGCCCTAACAAAGGGGGCATATTCAAGGAAACAGATGTTGGCAAATGGGTACATCTAGTGTGTGCCCTTTATGTGCCAGGAGTGGCATTCGGAGAAGTAGATCAACTATCTTCAGTGACACTCTTCGAAATGCAGTACAGCAAATGGGGAGCCAAAACTTGCACTCTTTGTGAAAACGAACGTTTCTCTAGAACTGGCGTGTGTATAGGTTGTGATGCTGGCATGTGCAAAACATTTTTCCATGTCACTTGGTATAAGAAAATAGATTAATTTTATTTCAAAAACAATTTTAACTCGTAAATTCTTACAGTGCTCAGGCCGCGGGATTTTTATCCGAAGCTCATTCGGAGGAAGCAGATCACGCGGATCCCTTCTACGCACACTGCAAGGTGCATTCGGACAAAACGATGATCAAACATCGAAAAAGACATTTCAATTCAATTAAATTGGTAATGGAGCACAAGAACCTGGAAAAGCAAGAACACAAAAATGAAGATCCAACACCAGGTCAAATTCGAATCCAGAGAAAACTGGCGAAGTATCAAAATAAGTACCGGAACAATAAACATCTTAAAATCGAACCTTGGGGTAATTTTTTCTTTTATATAATGTTCTTATGATTTTCGTTGATTGCATTATTTTATTTAGTCCCAACTCAAAAGATATCGAGATTATTAACTACCAGCGCAACTGCGTGCAATCGTCTCCTAATGAAAGCTGAAATAATGGATGTCGATATAGCCGCGTTGGAGTTACAAGAAGCTCAGGTATGTAGCAATGATAATTTGTTTTAGAGTAAATAATAAATATTCTTCGTTTATATAGATCTCAGCTCTCACAGACATTCGAAAGAAGTGGCACATAGCGCCGGCATTTAGTGTGGAATTCATAGGTTACTACCTCGATAGAATTTCCCGTATAAAGGAACTCAAAGGCAACTTAGAGCAGATGATTGACGCAAATACAAATCTGTTGGGGGAGCAACAGAGCCTTCGTGATGAATACGATTCAAAAGTAAAATCAAATGCAGACTTAAAGTCAAAACACGAAGCACTGCAGGCCAGTGTTCGTGAAATGCACAAACAGTTGGAATCCCTCTGTCCCAGCAAAACAATGCCGAATTTGGAAAATATCGGACGCAAAGTGGCAGCACCAAGTCCAATAGTTACACCACCTTCTCGTCCTATGTCTGTACCCACAGCAGCTGCCCTCAAAATGGGAGTTGGGTTTCCGCTAGCCCATCTGCCCGGGATAAAAGATGACACAGGTCGTGTGTTAAGCACGCAATCCCAAAACAAGACGGCTCTTGTGCACGAGTGTGGCATATGTAAGCGCTGCAACGATCAGCATTTGCTAGCCAAGTGTGACACATGCCATTTCCACTACCACTTAGGATGCTTAAACCCACCACTCGCACGACATCCCAAAAAATCTAAACTCTATGGTTGGCAGTGCTCCGAATGTGATAAGTCGGAAGATTCTGATGCGGTGCCTGATATGCCTAAGGGACCAAGAAAATCACGTACCCGCTTTAGCAAGGACGGAACTATTGTGCCCGCGGATCCGAATCTCTCCTCCTCAAATCCCGAAACAAGCATGTCACCGAAATCTATTTCGCCGGTCAAAAGAAGATCAACTGATACAACCATTCGTGTTGGCTCGAAACGTTCCTCATTAGAATTCAGTCAGAATGGGAAGTCCCTAGCTAGTCTTCCAGCACCGAAGCCGCTACGAAAATCTCTAGACGCACCGAAGAAGAACGAAGATACAATCAATGCTTCCAAGAGACCCCGATCGAAAATCATAGACTACAGTCCTCTTATAACACACAATCCACAAGTTGTTCTCGAGGATGCGCTGAAATCAGTGTCGGTGAAAAAATTCGCATCAATATCGAACTTTCCAGAATTCTCTGAAGCAGTCAGCGAAGCACAAAAGCAATCTGCAAAAGAAGACCCCCTCGCAACAACATCAGAAGATGCCAAATTATTGGCCAAAGGTGCTTTGGATTTAAGTTCAGTGCAGGCTCTAACTACAAGTCAAAGCACAAGTGCTAGCGCTTTAACTAGCCTCGATAGCTTTATTGGTTTTGAAACAAGCAAAGAGCTACATAACAAAAACCGTAAGAAACGCAGTAAAGATAAACACAAAAGCAAGTATTCGTCGGACAACGAAAAGTCGCCATCGAAAGAGCATAAGCGGAAGCGTAAAAAGAAGAATCATGATGTCGAGAATCCCAATGATAATGAGCCGGCAATTCCTAAAATTAAAATCAAAGTAAGTTATATGCTGATAAGGAATTTATTGCCACAAGTTTTTTTTTCACAATTTTAAGATGTAATATTTGAAGTCCTGTGGTGTTTTGGGATCTTTTATTTTTGTTAGCTTTTTAATCTGTAACTGTAACTCTGCTTCTGAAGTTTTCCCCATGATAATGTAAATTGTAAAGTCTTAAAGTAGAATACACCTACACAAAATTTAACACGTCTTCAAATTTAATAGTTGAAAGAAGTTTGTCGAGCTAGGAGCATTGCGAAATCTTTTCATTGTTTATCATTTGATGTCCACAAAATGAACTTAAAAAACAATCTCCTAATCAAGATAAATTTGAAACTGATATGAAAGACCATACATATGTATATATTTATGAAGGAGAGCAGCTAGAAATGCATAAGCTATTTTCTGTATCGAGGTGTTCAAAAGTATTTTGGAAAGTTCTTTTCTTTGCTTTTTACTTAAGCTGTAAGAATGTTTAATTTGTTTTTTGATCCATATGTATCCTTTTGATCAAACAAAAGTAACAGAAAGGCATTGGATTGCAGAAACGATTATCGTTTAATATTATCCCATCGGTCAGCTGCATTGAATACGTCATTCAAGCAAGATAACCGTTTGAAACTATTCAAAACTTGCACAGGAAACAGATGCGCTATATGTGATACTACCCAGGGCAAGGGATAATACGGAAGGCCACTAGAGTATGCGACAGCCGTAAGAGAGCAATGATTAACCAAAATTCAATCAATCTAAGCGGCTAATTAAAATGTCCATTTCGAGACATCGCTCGCCCAGGAAATTTGTCATGCAAGAGACTCATTATTTCACATGTTTTGGGGCATTTGGCATGTCCTCGTCCTGCTAAAATAACTTTGCTTACGTCCATAAAAACTGTGCCAATATCGTTCGGTAACGCAATCCATTAATGAAACGCTTTCAATTGCATGACTTTCCACGAAATATAACCCAAATCGCACCCAAGCTGTTACTCGTTGTGAATGAAGAAGCACTATTAGTCTTGTATTTTCGGATCCCCAGATATGTGAAGTTCTCCCTACTCAAAAGTGATCGCTTTACAGTTGAATGTTCAAAAGAACAGTCTTATTGGGGGACCCTTTACAATTCATTGTCGTTTGCATTCAATGCCTTGAATGAAAGTACATTTTTCTTAAAAAGACCCCTGTAGATTAACAATTCTTACCAATCTTACTAACCAATCCCACAAGAACATTTTTTAAAATTTTAACTACAAAGAAATATTATTTTTATATTGTATTTTCCAATTTTAGTTTGAATTAAATTTACTTAAAATTATATTTTCCAGTTCAAAACATTGCCACTACCAGGAGAGGTAGCACCTGAGGCACATTTTTTCTACGTGTCTGCCGATATGGTGCGTTCGCGCCCAACATCTGTCGAAACTGTAGAAGACTTAACTTTAAATGCGGTAAAATTCTTCATTTTAAATCTTCCTAAACTCTTCCAAATTCAATTCACCATTATCTGTTTAGGACGATGAAAATTCGGCATCACCCGAAGTTGTGAAATCATCACCTGAAGTTTCAAAACCGCCACCATCACCATTAAAAACACCCAGTAAAACAGCACAAACTTTAACGCCAAGCACAAGAGCAGTTCCACCTCCTGCCGTCCGGCAAGTGTCACCGAGAAAGGCAAACAAAAGAACTTCACTAAGCTTATCAGCTTCATCTAACTTACAACATCCGCCGAAAGATGTTATCTGTGATGTTTGTAAAGAAACAGGAACAGCACAAAATCTTGTCTTGTTAGTTCATTTAAATTTAAATTTATTATGAATAAACTTTATATTGGATGCTTCTATAAAATTACAGTTGTGACGAATGCCGCAAAAACTATCATTTTACATGTCTTGATCCCCCACTTAAGAAAACACCCAAGCGCAGAGGTTATTCTTGGCACTGTGCAGATTGTGATCCAACTGTAAGTGTTACATTCTAAAAAATATAATTCGACAAATGTTTGATTCATTTTTCACTTACAGGATGTTGAAACAACGTAATCATGTACAAAAGAGACATTAAGAGAAACAAAAACTATAATTTAGAATATAGAATTCATCACTCCTACAAAAACCACAAAAAAAAACCAAACACTTCATAAAGCTTAAGGAGCAAATCGGAGATGCGAAATAAGATGAACCTAATTGTGTATTTAGTATTTAATTATTTTTTTTATTTTCCCTATTAACTTTTTACATTGCAAGGATTAAATTTTGACTTTACATTATCTGAAACTATTTATTATTTTTAAATAAATCGCGTAATGTATCATGAAACATTTTTATTTCTATAAAATCTCGAATGCATTTGCTTCAAAACTAAATTAAAAAAAAAATTCCCTGTAAATCTGTGTAAAAAATGAATTTATTGTTCAAATTATTAACGGTAATTATAAATAAAAATGAAATTCTGTCAGTATTTAAAAGAGAAACGAAAATTCATAATTATATTTAAATTTTAACAAAATAAAAGACATGGTATACAAACGGAAAAGATGATATGACTGTCATTTTACCTTTGATACTATTGGAAAGTTGTTTTCGATTCTACTTCGAACACATCAGCATCAGTTATTGATGCCAAATCAACATGACAAGTTATTCGATTGAACAGCACGTCCAAATGATAAATCTTCATTATTAAAATGAGTGTTCGTTTGTGCAAACTTTGCGAGCGTTGCGCCCATTTTACGGTAGACGTAATGGACCTTCACAGTCGTTTCTTCAACGATTGGTGGCCAAATTTGAGACGACCGGTTCGGTAATCAATAAGGCAGGGGATTCCTTGCTGTGTACAAGAACGCGGCCTTTCGTACAATTCAACTTGGCGAATTTGGCGTCGGGACTTGGGCTTTCAACAGTATCCAAATAGCTCCACCAGTAGTTCCAATTTCATGAGCATAGACAACACCGTTTGTTCCCTGAATGGGCTTCGAAGCGTTACCGTTTTATCCGGATTTAGCGGCGGGGTCATAATATGTCCTTACTTTTTCCAAAACGACGTTGTATAGCTGTCAACGTCAATGCAGAGTGCTACATAATGATGATAATCAATTTCTTATGGCTCAAGTTTACCCATATGGACCTAGATGACATGTGATTCCAGCAGGCGCTATGTGCAACATTACCCCGCTAGACTTTTTCTTGTGAGTCTTCCTAAGTGGCAGGTCTATGCAAATAAACTACAAGCGATCGATGCCCTTAAGGTGAACATAACAGATATTCAGCCGGATAATGTGGATCATTGAAAATTGCACCCTTCTTCGTGACAACGTGAGAAGACGAGGAAAACATGAAGAAATAAACAGCTACCCGCCTGTATTAAAAAGCCCTGTATATTCGACAAATATATCCGTCTGGTACGCCTATTTATTGGCACGCCGCTATTTCGCGTTCAATGTTGGCTCTGAGCTCTTCCAACGTCGTCGGCTTGTTGGTATAAACCAATGACTTAACGTTGCCCCAAAAAAAGTAGTCTACAGGCGTTAAATCGCACGAACGACTGGCCCATTTCTTGAGATAACACGCTCATCAAACTTACACTTCAATAAATCGATTTTAAGATGTGCTGTGTGGTTTGTGGCACCATCCTGTTGTAACCACATGTCGTCCAAGTCCATATCTTCGAATTCGGGCCAAAAATAATCGGTAGTCATGGCGCGATAAAGCTGGCCATTCACAGTAACATGACTATCGTTATCGTCGACGAAAAAATATGGCCAAATAACGCCACCAAAAAGTTATTTTTTCTGGATAAAGATTCATGAAGCAAATGTGGATTTTCAGCCGACCAATAACGCATATTTTGTTTATTGACGAACTCATTGAGCCAAAAATGAGCTTCGCTACTGAAGACGATTTTGCGATGAAATTCATCATCTTGGCGCATTTGCTCCAGAGCCCAATCGGAGAACGTACGTGCGATATTGCTGATGCATCTGTATTCCTATCAGCAAACAAAAAAATCTGGTTTGGAATCAGCATGGGTAAGGTGATCTTCAAGTTTAATATCGCTTTTTTTAAGGTTAAGATTTCATAATTTTTTTTAAAATTAATTTTTCCCCAAAACTGTACACTTGAAAAAGAAATCAAGAATATCCTACTTTGCAAATATTCGGTCCTAGCGAGATATCCGTTCGGAGCGGAAAATTGTCCGCAACGCATACTTTGTCGGAGGTTCAAATTGCTTTCAAAGTAAGATTTTAAAATCGCCTCCTTATCTCGAGTATTTGATTTGAAGTAATCTTTCTTTTTCCTCCAACGGATAGCAGAATAAGACAATTATTAATTAGTTATCATTTTTTTTTTTTTTGATAATAATTGAATATTTTATTAAAACAAAAATATAATTTAAAAATTATAATAAACTATATATCATCTCCCATGGCATCATCTTCCAATACCAAATCATCCAGCATCTCAGCGAGAGTGATCTGCGGAGTTGAATCATCATTCACTTTAGGTGCCGAATCAATTGGAATATGTTTCGAGGTATCGCGATAAATGTTAACATTTTGACGGAATTCTTGATCTTCTTCCAAATCCTCCAAGAAATCTTGATAATCACTAAAAGAAGAAAATAGTTTATTCATAATTTTAATCATCATTAATCCACATTCAAAAACGTACTTCTTCTTTCTTTCTTCGGCCTCGTCTTCTGCTAAATGTTTCAGTTTCCAAATTCGTTGATTATATCTGGACATGCGATCGCCAAAGAATTTCTTCACCAAAATTACATCTGGATACTCGTTATTGCTCAATTTTTCAAACGTTTCGTTGTTGATGTTGGCATCTATTAAATTGTAGCCCAGAACGGAATCGCCAACTTTTAGCAAATGTCCCAGATGGGTCTTGGTGTGAATAGGATTGTCGTTGATTCCCAATTCGGAAGCCTTTACAATCCAGACATCGCATAGAACGTGTTTAAAAGACACAGCACCCTGCCCGGGGTACACTTTACGATCCTTTTCTTTGATAATTTCAATGTCCATCACAATGAATTCCACCAATTGTTTTGGGTTACATATTGCTTCGAATGGAGCCCGGAAATATACATTTGATGAAATTTCAGCAACTAGAAGAAAGAATGAAGATATTTGATTTTTTTCAATTTCAATTTTGTTCACTGCTAAATAAATTCCACATTTCAATGCTCCTGAATCCAAAAAGATACTAATTTTGTCGATTTCTAACCTGTCAACGAAGCTGTTATGCCCTGCATTTAGGTCGCAAGGCGTAAACGAGGTTGCACCAACTCAGCTCATTGCCATAACACAAGTTAGCTAACTCATCAATAGTGTTTCGACATTGTAATTGGTACAAGAGAGAAACAACCTCAAAATGCTTCGTGGACTGTTTGGTCATCGGCAAGTTTCGATTGGAAATATCGATGGTCGGTGAGTTTACTTTCAACCACGAAAAAGTCGAGTCGTTGTATTATAAATAAAAAGAAACATAACAAAGCCATCACCACAAGGGCCAGTAAAAACACAGCTGCTTTCCATCAGAAGTGGGACCAGTGACGACTGGTGTCCTTTTCGATGAAATGTTAATACTAGCATATGTCCTTAAGAATGAGACCCATTAAAGCTCAAACTTCTCAAAAGCAAAAAATCAATTTTGTATGAACCTTTTTTTATAATTTAGCGCGCCTTTAGTACTTAATATGACTATCCTTCAAATGTTTGAGCACAGTCAGAATGTTTAGGGAAGTTGCTGATGATTTAAAAGAAGATACCCGCTCGAAATCTTGATAGAAAGTCAGTATTAAACCTCCGCGGAACGAAATGAGTCGATTTACTTTTGAACAACGTTGGGAAATATTGAAAACTTATTTCCAAAGTGAGTGCTGTGTAGCACAAACAGTGAGTTTTTTTAAAAGATGTTTTGGCCGAAATGAAGCATTCACTGCGGCTGCTGTACGCAAGTTTTTGCAAAAAGTTCGTGAGACTAGTGGACAACACTCATGGTTCATGAGTGTGAGACTAAATTCCACGAAGATCAACTCGCAATCGATCTCAACAGCTCAACAAAGCTACTTTTAAGCTTTTGAGGGACTGAGAGTCAGGATCTGCCAACAACTAAAATACAAATAATCTTAATTTAATTTCAGTAAGAAGAAAAGATTTCGTGATTGATAGTCCTCTTAGTGAAGAATAAATCTTACATATCACAGAATTTAAATGAGTATCCCACTTAAAGTATTGTTGAATGTGAAGCCTAGATCTATTCAAGGATCGGAGGGATGTTCAGGAAATGCTATTCAGTTTTAGTGATCGGTATAGCTTTTATTTTGTCCAGATTAAGTTTGAGTCCATTTCTTGTGGACCAATCAAATATTGAGAATAAATCAATATTCATTTTAGTTATAGTGTCTTCGACCATTCAGAAGGGAACATTTATGTATAGTTGGACATCGACCGCATAAATATGAAATTAACAATGAGACAAAACAGATGGAAGATCATTTATAAATAATGAAAATAGTAAAGGACCAAGGATTGACCCTTGAGGTAAACCGATATAAACACGGAGTAACGAGGACAGTTTGCTATACACGCTTGCATGCGATTATTCAAGTATAAATAAATAATAAATAACAAATTAAAAAGAGTCGTCAATTTATTAGAGAGAAGATTAGGGTTAACACATTCGGATGCTTTGGAAAAGTCAAGTAAACTTATCACACATGTATAATTATTGTTCAAGTTTTGTCTAATATGAACAGAAACTTCAATAATGGATGAAGCAGCAAAGAAGAGCTATGGCCTGACCAAAAACTTGATTGAAAGTGGTTAAGTTGATGTTTTTTATAAATATTTTATTTGTTTGGTTGCTGATAATCTTTTCGAAAGCCTTGGACAAAGGTGGAAGAATAGCTAAGGACTTGTTTAGGTATAGGCACAATTTTAGATTTTTTCCAAAATGTGGGATAGGTATAAGTCATGAGTATGGTGTTAAAATATGGGTTATATGAGGGAGTATCAGGGGAATAAGATATTTTATTTTACGGTGAATATCGTCTAGTCCCGTGGATTTATATTTCGTGGAAAATATTACATAATCTACCCCATTTTCACACACTCTTTGATAAGAAAAAGCATCATCTCCATCATTATATTGTGGGGCAAACTATAGCAAGAGCAGACAAATTTCAGTTCAATTAATCTATCAGCCCTATTATGAGTATCAATTTGATAGTTGATAATTTCTATCAATTAGTTGATAATTTGGTATTATGGGTATCAACTGCTAATTTTAGACCAATTGTAAATATCTACTTATCAAAAAGTTTATTGTGAATGAGTTTTGTTTATTTTGTTCGACGCTTCGCGTTTTTTTGTCGGCCACGAAAAGCTAAATACTTTGTGCGAAAATGTAAGTTGTTCTTATAAAAAATTAATCATAACTCCTCAAAAAACAATTTTATCGAAGTCAACATTATTTTTAACTTTGTTCGCTTTTAAAAATCCCGAATAAATTTGTATGTTTACGTTTCAATCAAGAATTTGTGGTTGATAATAAAATTGATGTGTATCTATTTCGTTGATATCCATAATATCATGTCTATCAAAAAAATCATTCACAAAAATCTAGTAAAATTCACAGTGGATAAAAAATATTGATGGTCATAACTCATAATACCAACTCATTCAATTTGTTGATATGTATCAAGTATCTTGTTGATAGTTAATAGCTATAATAGGGCAGTATATCAATTTCCTCATCGGGTATAGACCAATTATTCTTTGTAAGGCCTATATTTTTAAGATCTTTGCATATGAATTTGGAGTATTTTTCGTATTAAAATTGTTATTTTAAAAGTTTTTCCCAGCACATTTTATAATATTTGTAATTAAGTTACGTAAATTTTTTAAATTCCTGAGCATTTCTGTTTCCAGCTACAATTACAATGTCAGTAATTAACCTTATTTATCCTATGAGTGCAGTCAAACGAGGACCCCAAAAGAGTCATTTGCATCAAAAATTCCATTGTAGAATGTTCTTAAACGCAAAGTGCAAAAGTCAACTTTTCGATAACCCAAAAAGTCATTTTTATGCAAAAGCATTATTTTCGATAATTTCTTTTGCGACAATTTGACGACAAATATATCGATAAGCCAGAGAGCATGTTCGTCAACATCAAATGCAAACAATAATCTAAATAAGCTTGGTTTTTATTGTTCTTTCATTTCTAGAGTATGTAAAGCTTGAACATATCTGTTTTATGTAAAATTGCATGCAATTGAATCGACAAACGCTAAAGCAGAGCAGAGAAGGTCTATCTTTGAACGTCAGCGGCGTCAAAGATTTTGTGGAAACATGCAAAAACTAAGCGAGTGTAAAATAGCTATACAACCTTGGTGGTAGTTCATTCAAATTCGTGTTACGTTCAAACCTTCAAGCAGGGAATGGTTTTCGATTTTGATTGAAATATTGTATTTTTCAATTCAAAAACAATTAAGTTTGTTATGCTCGTCCCGCTAACACAAGAATTAACTTATAATATTAAAAATAACAGCAATTTAGTCAAATTGTGAATTTAAGGAAAAAACAAACTAAGGCATGGTTTCCCAAAAGTTAAACAAATAAAAAACCTTAATATGCATATACATGTATGTATGCAGTAGTCTCTTCACCCATAAAAAGTGCATAATGCTAAGCCCACAGGCTTCTGATTTGAAATGATTTAAAACAAAAAGAAACATCTTAACCGGATGCACTCTGGAAGATTTAGTAGTTTTAACTTAAAACTTTGGTATTGAAAAACTAAATTTATGGCTTAAATTAACATTTCGAAAAGAATTTGTTTGTTATATTGAAATAAAATACTCACTTTGTGCAGTGGTTGGGTCAATCAAATGGATTTTACTTGCAACTTTATGTACCAAGCATACTGCCGAGATGTTTCCCAATTGTTGTCGCTGTTTTTTCGTAAGACAGATCGCACTGTCCTTTGAGATGGGAGCTATTTCCACCGAGTATGTGAACTTGTAGTTGCAGATATTACTGTGGATATCTGTGGAGATGAGGCGCTTCGAATTAGTAGTTCGTACCGGCACCATTGTCTGCAGAAAATCAACCATTTTCCGGGCGTGATTTTCAGTGGCATAGTAGAAATCCAGACCACCATGTAACTGCTTTATGGCGAGCGTATTCTCATGCGCTTTGTGTTTTAGAATCAACTGCTCCAGATAAAAGAATGTCTTTTTGTTCTCCGAACGCTGTCTTACTTGCACATAGCAACGCCAAAAGTCCTTCGCTTCTACTCGATGGCAGTCGGTACACATTTGGTATGAAATAGTAAATTCAACGACAAACACCTGCTGCAGTACAGTTCCACCTATTATTTCTCCATGAACCGTGAGTTTTACTTTTATCCGTTTAGAATGTGGTTCTGTCCATATGAATCCTGCGTCCACTAATTTCACATCTTTCAGACCTGTCAACTTTTTCAAGCACAAAGCTAGAAGTTCTCTTGATTCCAGGGAGCATTGAATCCATTCGCTAGGCGGCTGTAAATATCTTTCGCAACTTCTGCAGAAGTGAAGCACGGCCTGTTTGGGAATTCCCTCTGTAATGTCGATGTGATTTCGTAAACAGGTGACGCACATATTTGAAGGATTCGGTGTTATCGTGACTCCACACTCACAACAAAGGCTGAAACATGATTTTTGTTTTAGGGTTGCTATTCAATTATTAAAATCCCAGAACTTACATGACTCCTAGAGAATCCTCTTTTTTAATTGATGGATCAAGTGTTGTGTACTCCATTTCTAGTTGTTATTTATTAAAATGTTAAAATAAATCGAAAAACTTCAGGAGAACGCAAAACCTGGCACGTGTTTGGATTTGGTCTGCCTAAAATAAAAAAGACAGCTGTCAGCTTGAACTAGAAGTGTCAAAAACTTCGTTCAGGGAAATAGTTTTAAATGACAAAAAGTAGTACCGTATTAGAAACTTAAAGATGATACAATTTTTGCTACTTTGTTATTTTGTAGTAAAATATGTGAAAAAGAGAAGAACGTTTTATCAAAAAGGGAGAAAGTTGAAAGAAGGTTTTAACTGTACGTATGGCAAATCGCACTTATCTGCCAATATTTAGCGCAAGAAATAATTGTTCGGCACAAATTCTTCTGGAGGTACATTTTGACAGATTGGTTATTCTTTGACTTTATGCTAGCTTTAATTTGTGAAAATGAAAATGAGATATATTTGGAAATAAGTAATTTATCAAATTCTACGAGAAATTTCATTTTATTTGAGTAAATTCACTTGGAATTAAAACAAAATTGAAATGTTGGAATAAAACGTCTTTTCAGTGAACAGTGTTGTTTTCTGTGACATATTCTTTCAAAGATCTAATAGTAGGTGTGTTTTTTTGCAAGTCCATATAGAATTTGTAAAAAAAAACGACATCGGGCAAAAAAAACACGCCTAATGTGTATAATAACCAGAGTTTAAGATTGGTGACTTTTTTTGGTATTATATTTGACATAAGGAAGGCGTAGCTAAAACGGTTAAGAAAATACATTATAAATAAGGCGTGCGTGGCGTAAACCCGAAGTAAGTGCTTCGGCTCGGTTTAATTACTCGTATTCCGAGTTTGAACCCAGTATTATAGTGAAAAATAATAAATAAGGCTGTTAAAATATCAAAAGTTTTCAGTCGAAATCTAGTATTTTGCTTTGGTGTAAACGTAGACTAGGCGTGTTTTTTTGCAAGTCCATATAGAATTGTAGAAAAAAACGACATCGGGATTAAAGCCTAGTACGCAGATCGGGAAAAATTTTGTCTCCCATACATTTTTTTTCCTGGGACAAATTTTGTCTAGGATATTTTTCCAAGCAGTACGCAGTTCGCGCGCAAAATTCATACTATTGTGATTTGCTCTTCAAAATGTCTCCTTTAAATTTTGCCAGGAAAAAGAATGATACAAGCATTATTTTGCGGGACAAATTTTGACAGCCACCGTGTTTCCGAAAGTGATTTTTGTCAATTCTGATTTTATGTAAAAGGTGCTGATGCTTATCTTGAGATCATCAAGAGGGGATTCCAAAAAGGTATGAACAACTTTTGTAAGACAACTCGTTCCAGAGATACACTAAAAAACGCATTAAATTAGATTTCATCTCTCCAACTTCAAATTTTTGCGCGAGATTTGGACAAGTTTTGTAGAGATTAAAATTGTAGAGATAAAATTTGTCTTGTCTCGATCTGCGTACTAGGCTTAAGCGCTTTACATGCAAATGCAACAACTACTTAAATCTATACAGAGTTAGCTAAGACCAGATAATTTTCGAGAGTTAATCTAAGACCCGATAAAAATGGTGATGCCAAAATAGTATTATCTATATGTTATCAATAATTTGCTCAGAGACGTCAAAAGTGACGTTTTTGGATGCTGGTTGATGCTAGTCGTCAATGTGGCTGACAAATGTCATAGCGTACACAGTGCTTCCAGCTATGTGGAAAAAAGCTCCTAAATCCCGATGTCGTTTTTTTACAATTCTATTATACACGTAAGCAAAACCCAGATGATTTCCATTATTATTCGTTTTATTATAATTTTATGCAAATAAGTGAATACATTTAAATTTTGATTGTATGATGCTCAAATCCAATAAATGAATGTACCAACCATGCGTCCCCAACTCTTAGAGCGTTTGAAAAATAATTTATTATTATTAATAATTTATAAATGCAAAATATCTATTCTTTTTGTCTAAGTAACAAACGAAAAAAAATTGCTTACACTCCTTTTTATAAATTTTACAAGATGTCATATCTCAAAATGACATTTAGGCTAGCCGCGCACTAGCAATTTTTAGTTGCGAAACTGCTTGGTTCGAGCAACTAAAAAGTTTGTGTTTTGACACAAACTAAACGATTGCCTAAAATAAGTTCGCCATTTTATTGAACATATAATTATCTGCAAATTCACCGACATTCAACCAAACAGTTCATCTGTTTTCTATAAGTAAGCAAACAGTTTCGCAACTAAAAATTGCTAGTGCGCGGCTAGCCTTAGATACTAAAACGGCCTTAAACCTCCTATGAACCAGTTTTAGCTTATTACACCGCTATTCCTCCTGCATTTTCATTATAAATAAGCTTTTCGGGATTAGAGTCGTTGTAAAGTCGAAGTAACTTTACTCCGTCGCTAAAACGAGTTAGTAAATAAGGCTGTAAATTGATAGAACAATATTTCATGGAGATTGTAACAAAATCTCTACGAAAATTCTGGATTTCAGTGAAATCTAGCTGCATTTATTTAAAATCTCAATATTTCTCAGCTGAAATCTCAGATTTCGGTTGAATGGGAAACTATAGTATCAAAATTTATATTTTAAATTAAATTTTTTCTTAATACACAATGGTCAAAATTCTATATTTTGTTTAAATATTATTTTAATTAGATACTCTTTTTAATTAAATATTTCAAAGTTGTTAAATACGCTGTGTAACTTACATTCTGCTCTTCTACTAACAAAAAATTAACCAAGCTTTCGTTGAGTGAATTTGAAAGATTAACTACCACCGCCGATGAAATACAACACAATACAATTCTGACTTCACTATCACCCAGTCCTTACAAAATAATGTCGTAATAATGAAAGGAATCTGCCCCCATCTATCATCCTAACATTATATGAGACATATGAATACATGAGATTAACTCAAAATATTATAATGGGAGGGAAATATAGGGTCGGATACAGCATTTCACATTCGTGTTGTGCGGCTAAATAAAAAATCCCTGAATTTAGCTATACCTACATCCTGGGCTCAAGGGTAAAATGATAGCCATTGTTCCTTGAAGCGCAAGTATTACGATTAAATTGTTTAAGGAGAGTAATGCAACTGGCTATTTCACTAGAACAGTGTTAATAAAAATAACGGTAAAATAATAAAACAAAAATAATAAAACATTGCAATGGTGCTCGAAAGATTCAAATGTTTTTGTTATACTTTATCACCTATCATTTTTAAACATCTTTTTGGATTCTATCTAAGAGGCTCGAATGAGTTATTGGAGTATTAAAAAAAACTAAAAAATCAACTTGATCTAAGATGTTTCCCTCCAATTCCAATTGGTAAAATTCAGATCAATTATTTTGAAAGAGTTAAAAATCTGGGTGTGTATGTTACCAGAACCCTAAGAGACCTTCCGCATGACAGTCCAACGCAATAACCATTATGCCAAGGGGTACTAAAAAGGAGAGGGACGGGGAGATCAGATAAAAAACATAAATGTTAGAAAAAGAGCCAAGTTCTTCTATAAACAAACCTTTGTGTAACAAGTCAGCCGTGAAAAGTACTGAGATCTAAAAGTACGCCAAGTTCTTACTTCATGAAGGTTTAATACCGAATATTTAAAGCAGAATAATATTGAAACAGCTACAATGTAATAGAGAAAAAACCCTTATTCGTTAGATTAGAAATTACCTTTTAGATTGTTCAATACATATTGTATTGGACGGTTTTAAGTTTCATCTTCAAAAAATAAATGCTGGTGTTCCCCAGGGCTCCGTTTTGTCTCCGAATCTCTTCCTCATTTTTATAAATGATCTCTTGTCTGAAACTTCTAATCCACTTCATTGTTTTGCCGACGACTCTACTCTTAGCTTTTCGTACTCGTTTTCAAATTCACGTCCATCTTCTTCGGAAGTGGAATTGCAACGGTATCGTATGATAAGCTCATTAAAATCCGATCTTTACAGCATTATTGTTCAATGGAGTAAAAAAAACCGTGTGGAGTTTAATGCTTCGAAAATTCAATGCTGTCTATTGTCGCTGAAGAAAAACATACCCCCTATGGCATTGTCCTTAAATGGCACTTGCACCGAAGAAACCGAAAAGCTCTCAGTACTCGGTATATGTGTTAACGACAATCTTCGTTGGAATGATCACATACTCGAGACCGCCAAGAATGCTGCTAAATGCTTAGGATTTCTATATCGATGTAAGAAATTTTTCACCACTTCTGATCTGGCTACCATTTATAAGGCGTTTATACGTCCAAAACTCGAGTATAACTCACACTTTTGGGCAGGCGCTGCTCAATCTTCTCTCCATTTATTGGATAGAATTCAGAACAGAGCGTTAAAACTGATTGGAAACAGAGCTATCATGGATTCATTCCCATCTCTTGAACACCGTCGGAATGTTTCATGTATTTCCCTGTTTTATCGCTTCTTTCACAAGCAATGCTCACTCGAAGTAGCCAGTTGCATTCCTCCCCTTTATCAATTCACCCCCGATACCCGCTTCGCTAGGAATGCTCATCAATTCACCCTTGAGCCTAACTTTGGTCGTACCGTCAAATATAGAGATTCGTTTTTTAGTGGCATAACACGATTATGGAACTTACCCGGCACAGTTTTCCCCTGCCATTTCAATTTGCAAACTTTCAAAACCAATGTTCATCGACAACTCCTTTCTCTCCCCTCCTAATTTCCCCCTTGACCGTGCTGTGTTTATAACATTACAAGGGTCTTGTAACATACCCTTGAGCGCGAGTGAATTATAAAAAATAAAAAAAAAAAAATTATTTTCATACTTATAAATTTAATAAAAAAATATTTTCTTATAAGGTTAGCTAATAAATTTTTAACATTGTCAGATTCACTTGAGCTTTAAGAAAGATTCTAAAGCCTTTTTATAAGAGATTAGATTTATAAGAATTCTAAAATATCCTTAAGTTCATAAATGTAAAAATGCAGCAGGACACGAAAAGCGATTTTTAATCTTTGTTTCTCTTTTGGTTTCGCTTCGATGCTTTAAAAACGATGATTAAAAAAAAACTTAACTCTGTTAAAACGAAAAGGAGTATCATCTCTCAACACTACTCTACTAGATTAAAGCCTAGTACGCAGATCGGGAAAAATTTTGTCTCCCATACATTTTTTTTCCTGGGACAAATTTTGTCTCGGATATTTTTCCGAGCAGTACGCAGTTCGCGCGCAAAATTCATACTATTGTGAATTGCTCTACAAAATGTCTCCACTAAATTTTGCAGGGAAAAAGAATGATACAAGCATTATTTTGCGGGACAAATTTTGACAGCCACCGTATTTCCAAAAGTGATTTTTGTCAATACTGGTTTTATGTAAAAGGAGCTGATGCTTGTCTTGAGAGGAGATTCCAAAAAGGTATGAACGACTTTTGTAAGACAACCCGTTCCAGAGATACACTAAAAAATACATTAAATTAGATTTCATCTCTCCAACTTCAAACTTTTGCGCGAGATTTGTAAAAGTTTTGTAGAGATTAAAATTGTAGAGATAAAATTTGTCTTGTCTCGATCTGCGTACTAGGCTTAAGCGAACTTTACTGAACGAATATGCTAAATATAAATAAAACTCAAATAATAAAGAACGACAACTCTGCAATTTTACCAACTTCAGCGATTTCGTCTACCTTTTAAAGCTTTAAGCTTAAAAATCGCAAGGTGTTCACAAGAGGTGATAATGTGATGTCTGCTATTTGATCCACTAGAGTTTTTCTTGCGGGGTTTTCTGAAGTTGCAGGTCTATGCGAATAAGCCACAATAGACTTGACTATGCCCTTAAAATGAACTTAAATGAACAGAGTCATTGAAAATTGAATTAATGGGATCCATACCACCGTAAGAAACTGAGGCTGAAATTTGAAAGATGTCATATTTTAAACATAATGGCATACATGGGCCTTTCAATAATTTGTTTGTTAAATCCTCACACACAATTTGCTCAGTACCATTTCAACATCTGCCCGCCCTTACCTTATTGAAAACCCTATACTATATTAACCGCTGTCTTACTAGACTAGATGAAAACTGTCTTATTAAACCTAATAAATGCGATTGTGTATTCGTGTATATTTAATTTGGATTTGGTGTATATTTTAATTTAAAAGTAGTATGTACCAAAATAATTAAATGCTGAAGTATGTAACGCACAAACATATTTGCACTCATAAACGTGTGTGCACATAACCCACTTATCGAACAAAGTCCAAAATCCGAACTTACTTCGCAATTAGATCCATGTAACTTGCATGGTACATAGGTACTCGTATGTACATATCTCATCATTATCAGACAGTATCTCAAGATTCAATAAAATTACCTAAATGACCGCTATCATTTTCAGCTGAAAATTTAAACCAGTCTTGGACTTTATCTATAAGCTACCTACCTTATTAGAAATATTTATAACTACATACCTATATACATATATAGGTAGGTAGGCATTATTGTAACAAGGCAATAAGAGTTAATGCAAGTTCAATCAAATCTATTCTTAGATTAAAAAAACAATTATCGATAACAGATGTATACATATGAATGCTATATGTACATAGCTTACCTGCCTATAAAAAATTCTGCATTACTAATTTACTATTGAAATTAATTCATCTTTAATACCCATTCAAACACATACATATCTACATTACATCACATAGTGATGATTCTCTTTAACATTTTGGCAATTTCATATTTTTTGATAACTATTAAATTAAAGTCATTTTTTAATTAAGAGATTAGGTTTTATTTCTACCTGCTGCTAGCCAATCGCCAAAATCAGAGCTGTCATTTGTCGATTTGAGTACTAAGAACTTAAGTACCAAAAAGCGAATTCAACAAACACAATTCAGAACATCCAACATAATACAGTGGTGTTGAAGCACTTTCTATTAGATTGTGAAAGCCCCCACCAGAAAACTTTACATTGCTTCAAATTTCAAATAGAACACAACATTCTGGATTCGAGAGAACCTATGGTGGGGTAAGTTACGAGTATAATTTTGTTGGTGGGTACTCTCTATAAAAGTTAATACGCTTTACACAAATAAAAATGTGGTTTTCCAAAATTTAGTTTCACAATATTTGAAGGGCTTGTTTATAAAATATAAGCTTTGGTTAAGGTAGTTTAGTTTAATAATAACAATAAAATTAGTATGAAACTACTTTACTTCAAAGAAGCCTACTAACTCTAAACACGTTTGAGCAAGTATCGTGCGAAGGCTAATTTTCAATAAATTGCTTCTTAATACATAAAACACATTGAGAATTGTGTGAAAATATACCTATTTTGATATTTCGAAATGTCAAAGTGTAATATGACTGGTTAGTACAATACAAATAAGATAAAAAAGTATTTGATTGTTTTAACTTAAATATAATTTTAAATAAAATATGATGCTTAATTCGATTGAAATTTGCGCAGTCATTTTAACTGTATCTTTAAGATCTTTTGTAAGGTCTTTTAAAAATTGTAATATCTACATAATGCACGGCATTAAAAAGAAGGAATATATGTAAAAAAGAATAGGAAACAATTCGATTTGAAAAAAAAAAACTTGATTGTACAATAATTGAGGGCACGAATAAAGAAGGTTCCGCATTTCCGTCTGCCCTTATGTCTGTAACTCGATATACAGCTTTAACCAATTAGAGTATATAATTATGCAGACGATCGAAGTTTCGCATTATTTTTTGCAAAATAATTTGCTACAAAACAACATGAAACAAAATTAGTTATATTATATTATTATTATTAATTATACTAGCTACCCCGGCAGACGTTATTCTGCCCTTTTTTCTCTAAAGCAACGGTAATAAAACATATTTCAGAGTGATCACTTTTCATATTTACAGATTTATGTCTCCATGATAAACAACGATTACTTACAAAAATATAAGTGTCATATTTTGTACATTGCAAGACTTTAGTAGTAGTAGTAATAATCAGGTATTTGCATTGCAATGCCTTATCGTACACATGACCACCTATCCTACTTTTAATTGAAGATTATGGGGAGGTAATCCTGGCAAATCCAGTGAGTTCAAAAATTCTGGTGGATAATTATGACGACATCATCTTGGTTAGTTGCGCAATCAACTGATTTGTATGTCCTTAATTCACCGGCAATTTCATTTTGGATTTTTTTTTTACATCCGTGTTTTTGGCAGCTAATATAGGTCGTTCACCAACCAACAATGATCTCTGTAATTTTGATCTACGTTTGGGAACACCTTTTCTATAAGCTCAGTTTTTGATTCTGTAAACTGACAGAAATTGACAGGAAATGTAATGAAGCCTGTCATAACATCTACATGGATTTTACCATTACCAATGTCAATTAGTTGTTTTGAAAATATTCCTCCAGATCGATCATTTTACAATTCGACACGCATATTCTTGCTCGAATTTAGTATCTTAATTTTTGTCTACAAAAAAGAGGAGTTCAAACATACATTCAGTTCATCCGCTGGCGTAGGCCGTGGACTAACTGGTAATGTTTGACGAAAATCTCCTGCTAACAAAATCATTGCTCCACGGCTCCACCGAATCGGTTTTAATTGCTTCGCATATCTTTCAGAGTTCTTTCTATTGCCTCCATAGACTTTTTATGTGCCATCGTGCGTTCATCCCATACTATCAACTTGCATTGCTGCAAAACCTTTGCCATTGTAGATTT